>OU342435.1:0-1456250 GCA_910589575.2 Carcina quercana
TAACCTAACCTAACCTAACCTAACCTAACCTAACCTAACCTAACCTAACCTAACCTAACCTAACCTAACCTAACCTAACCTAACCTAACCTAACCTAACCTAACCTAACCTAACCTAACCTAACCTAACCTAACCTAACCTAACCTAACCTAACCTAACCTAACCTAACCTAACCTAACCTAACCTAACCTAACCTAACCTAACCTAACCTAACCTAACCTAACCTAACCTAACCTAACCTAACCTAACCTAACCTAACCTAACCTAACCTAACCTAACCTAACCTAACCTAACCTAACCTAACCTAACCTAACCTAACCTAACCTAACCTAACCTAACCTAACCTAACCTAACCTAACCTAACCTAACCTAACCTAACCTAACCTAACCTAACCTAACCTAACCTAACCTAACCTAACCTAACCTAACCTAACCTAACCTAACCTAACCTAACCTAACCTAACCTAACCTAACCTAACCTAACCTAACCTAACCTAACCTAACCTAACCTAACCTAACCTAACCTAACCTAACCTAACCTAACCTAACCTAACCTAACCTAACCTAACCTAACCTAACCTAACCTAACCTAACCTAACCTAACCTAACCTAACCTAACCTAACCTAACCTAACCTAACCTAACCTAACCTAACCTAACCTAACCTAACCTAACCTAACCTAACCTAACCTAACCTAACCTAACCTAACCTAACCTAACCTAACCTAACCTATCCTAACCTAACCTAACCTAACCTAACCTAACCTAACCTAACCTAACCTAACCTAACCTAACCTAACCTAACCTAACCTAACCTAACCTAACCTAACCTAACCTAACCTAACCTAACCTAACCTAACCTAACCTAACCTAACCTAACCTAACCTAACCTAACCTAACCTAACCTAACCTAACCTAACCTAACCTAACCTAACCTAACCTAACCTAACCTAACCTAACCTAACCTAACCTAACCTAACCTAACCTAACCTAACCTAACCTAACCTAACCTAACCTAACCTAACCTAACCTAACCTAACCTAACCTAACCTAACCTAACCTAACCTAACCTAACCTAACCTAACCTAACCTAACCTAACCTAACCTAACCTAACCTAACCTAACCTAACCTAACCTAACCTAACCTAACCTAACCTAACCTAACCTAACCTAACCTAACCTAACCTAACCTAACCTAACCTAACCTAACCTAACCTAACCTAACCTAACCTAACCTAACCTAACCTAACCTAACCTAACCTAACCTAACCTAACCTAACCTAACCTAACCTAACCTAACCTAACCTAACCTAACCTAACCTAACCTAACCTAACCTAACCTAACCTAACCTAACCTAACCTAACCTAACCTAACCTAACCTAACCTAACCTAACCTAACCTAACCTAACCTAACCTAACCTAACCTAACCTAACCTAACCTAACCTAACCTAACCTAACCTAACCTAACCTAACCTAACCTAACCTAACCTAACCTAACCTAACCTAACCTAACCTAACCTAACCTAACCTAACCTAACCTAACCTAACCTAACCTAACCTAACCTAACCTAACCTAACCTAACCTAACCTAACCTAACCTAACCTAACCTAACCTAACCTAACCTAACCTAACCTAACCTAACCTAACCTAACCTAACCTAACCTAACCTAACCTAACCTAACCTAACCTAACCTAACCTAACCTAACCTAACCTAACCTAACCTAACCTAACCTAACCTAACCTAACCTAACCTAACCTAACCTAACCTAACCTAACCTAACCTAACCTAACCTAACCTAACCTAACCTAACCTAACCTAACCTAACCTAACCTAACCTAACCTAACCTAACCTAACCTAACCTAACCTAACCTAACCTAACCTAACCTAACCTAACCTAACCTAACCTAACCTAACCTAACCTAACCTAACCTAACCTGACCTAACCTAACCTAACCTAACCTAACCTAACCTAACCTAACCTAACCTAACCTAACCTAACCTAACCTAACCTAACCTAACCTAACCTAACCTAACCTAACCTAACCTAACCTAACCTAACCTAACCTAACCTAACCTAACCTAACCTAACCTAACCTAACCTAACCTAACCTAACCTAACCTAACCTAACCTAACCTAACCTAACCTAACCTAACCTAACCTAACCTAACCTAACCTAACCTAACCTAACCTAACCTAACCTAACCTAACCTAACCTAACCTAACCTAACCTAACCTAACCTAACCTAACCTAACCTAACCTAACCTAACCTAACCTAACCTAACCTAACCTAACCTAACCTAACCTAACCTAACCTAACCTAACCTAACCTAACCTAACCTAACCTAACCTAACCTAACCTAACCTAACCTAACCTAACCTAACCTAACCTAACCTAACCTAACCTAACCTAACCTAACCTAACCTAACCTAACCTAACCTAACCTAACCTAACCTAGCCTAACCTAACCTAACCTAACCTAACCTAACCTAACCTAACCTAACCTAACCTAACCTAACCTAACCTAACCTAACCTAACCTAACCTAACCTAACCTAACCTAACCTAACCTAACCTAACCTAACCTAACCTAACCTAACCTAACCTAACCTAACCTAACCTAACCTAACCTAACCTAACCTAACCTAACCTAACCTAACCTAACCTAACCTAACCTAACCTAACCTAACCTAACCTAACCTAACCTAACCTAACCTAACCTAACCTAACCTAACCTAACCTAACCTAACCTAACCTAACCTAACCTAACCTAACCTAACCTAACCTAACCTAACCTAACCTAACCTAACCTAACCTAACCTAACCTAACCTAACCTAACCTAACCTAACCTAACCTAACCTAACCTAACCTAACCTAACCTAACCTAACCTAACCTAACCTAACCTAACCTAACCTAACCTAACCTAACCTAACCTAACCTAACCTAACCTAACCTAACCTAACCTAACCTAACCTAACCTAACCTAACCTAACCTAACCTAACCT
Source organism: Carcina quercana (assembly GCA_910589575.2). NCBI lineage: Eukaryota > Metazoa > Arthropoda > Insecta > Lepidoptera > Depressariidae > Carcina > Carcina quercana. The sequence continues at coordinate 3,012 of OU342435.1, forward strand.
AACCTAACCTAACCTAACCTAACCTAACCTAACCTAACCTAACCTAACCTAACCTAACCTAACCTAACCTAACCTAACCTAACCTAACCTAACCTAACCTAACCTAACCTAACCTAACCTAACCTAACCTAACCTAACCTAACCTAACCTAACCTAACCTAACCTAACCTAACCTAACCTAACCTAACCTAACCTAACCTAACCTAACCTAACCTAACCTAACCTAACCTAACCTAACCTAACCTAACCTAACCTAACCTAACCTAACCTAACCTAACCTAACCTAACCTAACCTAACCTAACCTAACCTAACCTAACCTAACCTAACCTAACCTAACCTAACCTAACCTAACCTAACCTAACCTAACCTAACCTAACCTAACCTAACCTAACCTAACCTAACCTAACCTAACCTAACCTAACCTAACCTAACCTAACCTAACCTAACCTAACCTAACCTAACCTAACCTAACCTAACCTAACCTAACCTAACCTAACCTAACCTAACCTAACCTAACCTAACCTAACCTAACCTAACCTAACCTAACCTAACCTAACCTAACCTAACCTAACCTAACCTAACCTAACCTAACCTAACCTAACCTAACCTAACCTAACCTAACCTAACCTAACCTAACCTAACCTAACCTAACCTAACCTAACCTAACCTAACCTAACCTAACCTAACCTAACCTAACCTAACCTAACCTAACCTAACCTAACCTAACCTAACCTAACCTAACCTAACCTAACCTAACCTAACCTAACCTAACCTAACCTAACCTATCCTAACCTAACCTAACCTAACCTAACCTAACCTAACCTAACCTAACCTAACCTAACCTAACCTAACCTAACCTAACCTAACCTAACCTAACCTAACCTAACCTAACCTAACCTAACCTAACCTAACCTAACCTAACCTAACCTAACCTAACCTAACCTAACCTAACCTAACCTAACCTAACCTAACCTAACCTAACCTAACCTAACCTAACCTAACCTAACCTAACCTAACCTAACCTAACCTAACCTAACCTAACCTAAGCTAACCTAACCTAACCTAACCTAACCTAACCTAACCTAACCTAACCTAACCTAACCTAACCTAACCTAACCTAACCTAACCTAACCTAACCTAACCTAACCTAACCTAACCTAACCTAACCTAACCTAACCTAACCTAACCTAACCTAACCTAACCTAACCTAACCTAACCTAACCTAACCTAACCTAACCTAACCTAACCTAACCTAACCTAACCTAACCTAACCTAACCTAACCTAACCTAACCTAACCTAACCTAACCTAACCTAACCTAAGCTAACCTAACCTAACCTAACCTAACCTAACCTAACCTAACCTAACCTAACCTAACCTAACCTAACCTAACCTAACCTAACCTAACCTAACCTAACCTAACCTAACCTAACCTAACCTAACCTAACCTAACCTAACCTAACCTAACCTAACCTAACCTAACCTAACCTAACCTAACCTAACCTAACCTAACCTAACCTAACCTAACCTAACCTAACCTAACCTAACCTAACCTAAGCTAACCTAACCTAACCTAACCTAACCTAACCTAACCTAACCTAACCTAACCTAACCTAACCTAACCTAACCTAACCTAACCTAACCTAACCTAACCTAACCTAACCTAACCTAACCTAACCTAACCTAACCTAACCTAACCTAACCTAACCTAACCTAACCTAACCTAACCTAACCTAACCTAACCTAACCTAACCTAACCTAACCTAACCTAACCTAACCTAACCTAACCTAACCTAACCTAACCTAACCTAACCTAACCTAACCTAACCTAACCTAACCTAACCTAACCTAACCTAACCTAACCTAACCTAACCTAACCTAACCTAACCTAACCTAACCTAACCTAACCTAACCTAACCTAACCTAACCTAACCTAACCTAACCTAACCTAACCTAACCTAACCTAACCTAACCTAACCTAACCTAACCTAACCTAACCTAACCTAACCTAACCTAACCTAACCTAACCTAACCTAACCTAACCTAACCTAACCTAACCTAACCTAACCTAACCTAACCTAACCTAACCTAACCTAACCTAACCTAACCTAACCTAACCTAACCTAACCTAACCTAACCTAACCTAACCTAACCTAACCTAACCTAACCTAACCTAACCTAACCTAACCTAACCTAACCTAACCTAACCTAACCTAACCTAACCTAACCTAACCTAACCTAACCTAACCTAACCTAACCTAACCTAACCTAACCTAACCTAACCTAACCTAACCTAACCTAACCTAACCTAACCTAACCTAACCTAACCTAACCTAACCTAACCTAACCTAACCTAACCTAACCTAACCTAACCTAACCTAACCTAACCTAACCTAACCTAACCTAACCTAACCTAACCTAACCTAACCTAACCTAACCTAACCTAACCTAACCTAACCTAACCTAACCTAACCTAACCTAACCTAACCTAACCTAACCTAACCTAACCTAACCTAACCTAACCTAACCTAACCTAACCTAACCTAACCTAACCTAACCTAACCTAACCTAACCTAACCTAACCTAACCTAACCTAACCTAACCTAACCTAACCTAACCTAACCTAACCTAACCTAACCTAACCTAACCTAACCTAACCTAACCTAACCTAACCTAACCTAACCTAACCTAACCTAACCTAACCTAACCTAACCTAACCTAACCTAACCTAACCTAACCTAACCTAACCTAACCTAACCTAACCTAACCTAACCTAACCTAACCTAACCTAACCTAACCTAACCTAACCTAACCTAACCTAACCTAACCTAACCTAACCTAACCTAACCTAACCTAACCTAACCTAACCTAACCTAACCTAACCTAACCTAACCTAACCTAACCTAACCTAACCTAACCTAACCTAACCTAACCTAACCTAACCTAACCTAACCTAACCTAACCTAACCTAACCTAACCTAACCTAACCTAACCTAACCTAACCTAACCTAACCTAACCTAACCTAACCTAACCTAACCTAACCTAACCTAACCTAACCTAACCTAACCTAACCTAACCTAACCTAACCTAACCTAACCTAACCTAACCTAACCTAACCTAACCTAACCTAACCTAACCTAACCTAACCTAACCTAACCTAACCTAACCTAACCTAACCTAACCTAACCTAACCTAACCTAACCTAACCTAACCTAACCTAACCTAACCTAACCTAACCTAACCTAACCTAACCTAACCTAACCTAACCTAACCTAACCTAACCTAACCTAACCTAACCTAACCTAACCTAACCTAACCTAACCTAACCTAACCTAACCTAACCTAACCTAACCTAACCTAACCTAACCTAACCTAACCTAACCTAACCTAACCTAACCTAACCTAACCTAACCTAACCTAACCTAACCTAACCTAACCTAACCTAACCTAACCTAACCTAACCTAACCTAACCTAACCTAACCTAACCTAACCTAACCTAACCTAACCTAACCTAACCTAACCTAACCTAACCTAACCTAACCTAACCTAACCTAACCTAACCTAACCTAACCTAACCTAACCTAACCTAACCTAACCTAACCTAACCTAACCTAACCTAACCTAACCTAACCTAACCTAACCTAACCTAACCTAACCTAACCTAACCTAACCTAACCTAACCTAACCTAACCTAACCTAACCTAACCTAACCTAACCTAACCTAACCTAACCTAACCTAACCTAACCTAACCTAACCTAACCTAACCTAACCTAACCTAACCTAACCTAACCTAACCTAACCTAACCTAACCTAACCTAACCTAACCTAACCTAACCTAACCTAACCTAACCTAACCTAACCTAACCTAACCTAACCTAACCTAACCTAACCTAACCTAACCTAACCTAACCTAACCTAACCTAACCTAACCTAACCTAACCTAACCTAACCTAACCTAACCTAACCTAACCTAACCTAACCTAACCTAACCTAACCTAACCTAACCTAACCTAACCTAACCTAACCTAACCTAACCTAACCTAACCTAACCTAACCTAACCTAACCTAACCTAACCTAACCTAACCTAACCTAACCTAACCTAACCTAACCTAACCTAACCTAACCTAACCTAACCTAACCTAACCTAACCTAACCTAACCTAACCTAACCTAACCTAACCTAACCTAACCTAACCTAACCTAACCTAACCTAACCTAACCTAACCTAACCTAACCTAACCTAACCTAACCTAACCTAACCTAACCTAACCTAACCTAACCTAACCTAACCTAACCTAACCTAACCTAACCTAACCTAACCTAACCTAACCTAACCTAACCTAACCTAACCTAACCTAACCTAACCTAACCTAACCTAACCTAACCTAACCTAACCTAACCTAACCTAACCTAACCTAACCTAACCTAACCTAACCTAACCTAACCTAACCTAACCTAACCTAACCTAACCTAACCTAACCTAACCTAACCTAACCTAACCTAACCTAACCTAACCTAACCTAACCTAACCTAACCTAACCTAACCTAACCTAACCTAACCTAACCTAACCTAACCTAACCTAACCTAACCTAACCTAACCTAACCTAACCTAACCTAACCTAACCTAACCTAACCTAACCTAACCTAACCTAACCTAACCTAACCTAACCTAACCTAACCTAACCTAACCTAACCTAACCTAACCTAACCTAACCTAACCTAACCTAACCTAACCTAACCTAACCTAACCTAACCTAACCTAACCTAACCTAACCTAACCTAACCTAACCTAACCTAACCTAACCTAACCTAACCTAACCTAACCTAACCTAACCTAACCTAACCTAACCTAACCTAACCTAACCTAACCTAACCTAACCTAACCTAACCTAACCTAACCTAACCTAACCTAACCTAACCTAACCTAACCTAACCTAACCTAACCTAACCTAACCTAACCTAACCTAACCTAACCTAACCTAACCTAACCTAACCTAACCTAACCTAACCTAACCTAACCTAACCTAACCTAACCTAACCTAACCTAACCTAACCTAACCTAACCTAACCTAACCTAACCTAACCTAACCTAACCTAACCTAACCTAACCTAACCTAACCTAACCTAACCTAACCTAACCTAACCTAACCTAACCTAACCTAACCTAACCTAACCTAACCTAACCTAACCTAACCTAACCTAACCTAACCTAACCTAACCTAACCTAACCTAACCTAACCTAACCTAACCTAACCTAACCTAACCTAACCTAACCTAACCTAACCTAACCTAACCTAACCTAACCTAACCTAACCTAACCTAACCTAACCTAACCTAACCTAACCTAACCTAACCTAACCTAACCTAACCTAACCTAACCTAACCTAACCTAACCTAACCTAACCTAACCTAACCTAACCTAACCTAACCTAACCTAACCTAACCTAACCTAACCTAACCTAACCTAACCTAACCTAACCTAACCTAACCTAACCTAACCTAACCTAACCTAACCTAACCTAACCTAACCTAACCTAACCTAACCTAACCTAACCTAACCTAACCTAACCTAACCTAACCTAACCTAACCTAACCTAACCTAACCTAACCTAACCTAACCTAACCTAACCTAACCTAACCTAACCTAACCTAACCTAACCTAACCTAACCTAACCTAACCTAACCTAACCTAACCTAACCTAACCTAACCTAACCTAACCTAACCTAACCTAACCTAACCTAACCTAACCTAACCTAACCTAACCTAACCTAACCTAACCTAACCTAACCTAACCTAACCTAACCTAACCTAACCTAACCTAACCTAACCTAACCTAACCTAACCTAACCTAACCTAACCTAACCTAACCTAACCTAACCTAACCTAACCTAACCTAACCTAACCTAACCTAACCTAACCTAACCTAACCTAACCTAACCTAACCTAACCTAACCTAACCTAACCTAACCTAACCTAACCTAACCTAACCTAACCTAACCTAACCTAACCTAACCTAACCTAACCTAACCTAACCTAACCTAACCTAACCTAACCTAACCTAACCTAACCTAACCTAACCTAACCTAACCTAACCTAACCTAACCTAACCTAACCTAACCTAACCTAACCTAACCTAACCTAACCTAACCTAACCTAACCTAACCTAACCTAACCTAACCTAACCTAACCTAACCTAACCTAACCTAACCTAACCTAACCTAACCTAACCTAACCTAACCTAACCTAACCTAACCTAACCTAACCTAACCTAACCTAACCTAACCTAACCTAACCTAACCTAACCTAACCTAACCTAACCTAACCTAACCTAACCTAACCTAACCTAACCTAACCTAACCTAACCTAACCTAACCTAACCTAACCTAACCTAACCTAACCTAACCTAACCTAACCTAACCTAACCTAACCTAACCTAACCTAACCTAACCTAACCTAACCTAACCTAACCTAACCTAACCTAACCTAACCTAACCTAACCTAACCTAACCTAACCTAACCTAACCTAACCTAACCTAACCTAACCTAACCTAACCTAACCTAACCTAACCTAACCTAACCTAACCTAACCTAACCTAACCTAACCTAACCTAACCTAACCTAACCTAACCTAACCTAACCTAACCTAACCTAACCTAACCTAACCTAACCTAACCTAACCTAACCTAACCTAACCTAACCTAACCTAACCTAACCTAACCTAACCTAACCTAACCTAACCTAACCTAACCTAACCTAACCTAACCTAACCTAACCTAACCTAACCTAACCTAACCTAACCTAACCTAACCTAACCTAACCTAACCTAACCTAACCTAACCTAACCTAACCTAACCTAACCTAACCTAACCTAACCTAACCTAACCTAACCTAAGCTAACCTAACCTAACCTAACCTAACCTAACCTAACCTAACCTAACCTAACCTAACCTAACCTAACCTAACCTAACCTAACCTAACCTAACCTAACCTAACCTAACCTAACCTAACCTAACCTAACCTAACCTAACCTAACCTAACCTAACCTAACCTAACCTAACCTAACCTAACCTAACCTAACCTAACCTAACCTAACCTAACCTAACCTAACCTAACCTAACCTAACCTAACCTAACCTAACCTAACCTAACCTAACCTAACCTAACCTAAGCTAACCTAACCTAACCTAACCTAACCTAACCTAACCTAACCTAACCTAACCTAACCTAACCTAACCTAACCTAACCTAACCTAACCTAACCTAACCTAACCTAACCTAACCTAACCTAACCTAACCTAACCTAACCTAACCTAACCTAACCTAACCTAACCTAACCTAACCTAACCTAACCTAACCTAACCTAACCTAACCTAACCTAACCTAACCTAACCTAACCTAAGCTAACCTAACCTAACCTAACCTAACCTAACCTAACCTAACCTAACCTAACCTAACCTAACCTAACCTAACCTAACCTAACCTAACCTAACCTAACCTAACCTAACCTAACCTAACCTAACCTAACCTAACCTAACCTAACCTAACCTAACCTAACCTAACCTAACCTAACCTAACCTAACCTAACCTAACCTAACCTAACCTAACCTAACCTAACCTAACCTAACCTAACCTAACCTAACCTAACCTAACCTAACCTAACCTAACCTAACCTAACCTAACCTAACCTAACCTAACCTAACCTAACCTAACCTAACCTAACCTAACCTAACCTAACCTAACCTAACCTAACCTAACCTAACCTAACCTAACCTAACCTAACCTAACCTAACCTAACCTAACCTAACCTAACCTAACCTAACCTAACCTAACCTAACCTAACCTAACCTAACCTAACCTAACCTAACCTAACCTAACCTAACCTAACCTAACCTAACCTAACCTAACCTAACCTAACCTAACCTAACCTAACCTAACCTAACCTAACCTAACCTAACCTAACCTAACCTAACCTAACCTAACCTAACCTAACCTAACCTAACCTAACCTAACCTAACCTAACCTAACCTAACCTAACCTAACCTAACCTAACCTAACCTAACCTAACCTAACCTAACCTAACCTAACCTAACCTAACCTAACCTAACCTAACCTAACCTAACCTAACCTAACCTAACCTAACCTAACCTAACCTAACCTAACCTAACCTAACCTAACCTAACCTAACCTAACCTAACCTAACCTAACCTAACCTAACCTAACCTAACCTAACCTAACCTAACCTAACCTAACCTAACCTAACCTAACCTAACCTAACCTAACCTAACCTAACCTAACCTAACCTAACCTAACCTAACCTAACCTAACCTAACCTAACCTAACCTAACCTAACCTAACCTAACCTAACCTAACCTAACCTAACCTAACCTAACCTAACCTAACCTAACCTAACCTAACCTAACCTAACCTAACCTAACCTAACCTAACCTAACCTAACCTAACCTAACCTAACCTAACCTAACCTAACCTAACCTAACCTAACCTAACCTAACCTAACCTAACCTAACCTAACCTAACCTAACCTAACCTAACCTAACCTAACCTAACCTAACCTAACCTAACCTAACCTAACCTAACCTAACCTAACCTAACCTAACCTAACCTAACCTAACCTAACCTAACCTAACCTAACCTAACCTAACCTAACCTAACCTAACCTAACCTAACCTAACCTAACCTAACCTAACCTAACCTAACCTAACCTAACCTAACCTAACCTAACCTAACCTAACCTAACCTAACCTAACCTAACCTAACCTAACCTAACCTAACCTAACCTAACCTAACCTAACCTAACCTAACCTAACCTAACCTAACCTAACCTAACCTAACCTAACCTAACCTAACCTAACCTAACCTAACCTAACCTAACCTAACCTAACCTAACCTAACCTAACCTAACCTAACCTAACCTAACCTAACCTAACCTAACCTAACCTAACCTAACCTAACCTAACCTAACCTAACCTAACCTAACCTAACCTAACCTAACCTAACCTAACCTAACCTAACCTAACCTAACCTAACCTAACCTAACCTAACCTAACCTAACCTAACCTAACCTAACCTAACCTAACCTAACCTAACCTAACCTAACCTAACCTAACCTAACCTAACCTAACCTAACCTAACCTAACCTAACCTAACCTAACCTAACCTAACCTAACCTAACCTAACCTAACCTAACCTAACCTAACCTAACCTAACCTAACCTAACCTAACCTAACCTAACCTAACCTAACCTAACCTAACCTAACCTAACCTAACCTAACCTAACCTAACCTAACCTAACCTAACCTAACCTAACCTAACCTAACCTAACCTAACCTAACCTAACCTAACCTAACCTAACCTAACCTAACCTAACCTAACCTAACCTAACCTAACCTAACCTAACCTAACCTAACCTAACCTAACCTAACCTAACCTAACCTAACCTAACCTAACCTAACCTAACCTAACCTAACCTAACCTAACCTAACCTAACCTAACCTAACCTAACCTAACCTAACCTAACCTAACCTAACCTAACCTAACCTAACCTAACCTAACCTAACCTAACCTAACCTAACCTAACCTAACCTAACCTAACCTAACCTAACCTAACCTAACCTAACCTAACCTAACCTAACCTAACCTAACCTAACCTAACCTAACCTAACCTAACCTAACCTAACCTAACCTAACCTAACCTAACCTAACCTAACCTAACCTAACCTAACCTAACCTAACCTAACCTAACCTAACCTAACCTAACCTAACCTAACCTAACCTAACCTAACCTAACCTAACCTAACCTAACCTAACCTAACCTAACCTAACCTAACCTAACCTAACCTAACCTAACCTAACCTAACCTAACCTAACCTAACCTAACCTAACCTAACCTAACCTAACCTAACCTAACCTAACCTAACCTAACCTAACCTAACCTAACCTAACCTAACCTAACCTAACCTAACCTAACCTAACCTAACCTAACCTAACCTAACCTAACCTAACCTAACCTAACCTAACCTAACCTAACCTAACCTATCCTAACCTAACCTAACCTAACCTAACCTAACCTAACCTAACCTAACCTAACCTAACCTAACCTAACCTAACCTAACCTAACCTAACCTAACCTAACCTAACCTAACCTAACCTAACCTAACCTAACCTAACCTAACCTAACCTAACCTAACCTAACCTAACCTAACCTAACCTAACCTAACCTAACCTAACCTAACCTAACCTAACCTAACCTAACCTAACCTAACCTAACCTAACCTAACCTAACCTAACCTAACCTAACCTAACCTAACCTAACCTAACCTAACCTAACCTAACCTAACCTAACCTAACCTAACCTAACCTAACCTAACCTAACCTAACCTAACCTAACCTAACCTAACCTAACCTAACCTAACCTAACCTAACCTAACCTAACCTAACCTAACCTAACCTAACCTAACCTAACCTAACCTAACCTAACCTAACCTAACCTAACCTAACCTAACCTAACCTAACCTAACCTAACCTAACCTAACCTAACCTAACCTAACCTAACCTAACCTAACCTAACCTAACCTAACCTAACCTAACCTAACCTAACCTAACCTAACCTAACCTAACCTAACCTAACCTAACCTAACCTAACCTAACCTAACCTAACCTAACCTAACCTAACCTAACCTAACCTAACCTAACCTAACCTAACCTAACCTAACCTAACCTAACCTAACCTAACCTAACCTAACCTAACCTAACCTAACCTAACCTAACCTAACCTAACCTAACCTAACCTAACCTAACCTAACCTAACCTAACCTAACCTAACCTAACCTAACCTAACCTAACCAGTCGCACTCTAGCCTCTGAGCCGAGCGCCAGCACCCAGAACGCTCCGCGACGACCCGCGCCAAAGAAAAATCCGAATAAATAGTAAAAGTGCATCAAAAGTGGGCAAGTGCCATATCAAAGTGTGCAGATTTTGATCGGCTATCCGACGCGCACAGTTTTAATTGTGAAAAGTTTGTTCACGCGGAAAAAACACTGAAAAAGTGGAAAAATCAAAAATTTTCAAACACAAAAGTGCGTGCGGCGCTTCGCCAGTATCGACAACACCTGGTTTTTTGTGAGTGAATAAGTGCCTGCCTACAGTGCCCAGCAGTGCCTGAAATCTTGGATTTTTCCGGCCAGCCACTGGCTGGGAAATAAAGTTTTCCTGTAGACCACGTGGACACGTGGTCCAAGAAGGACAGCGAAAAGGAGCTGCAGAGCAGAGTTGCAAGACGCCGGACACCGAGGCGAGGCAGCAGACACCCTAAAAAGCAGAATCTAGCCAGAAAATTCGACGTGGCAGGGTTTTTTGCTCGCGCGAAAAAATCCGCCAACTTCGGGACGCCGCCGAAGCAAAACGAGATCGACGACTACACGTTTTTATGGACTCAAAAGGTGCGTCAGTTCTCTATCTTTATAATACAAAAAATTTTACGAAAATCGGCCGAGCCGTTGTAAAGTTATACAGTTTTTAGTAAAGGTAAACAAAAACCCAAGTCGGCAACCGGATACGGAAATCGTCACCTAAAACGGCCAAGCCCCGCACCGCTACAAACTTGAAATTTGGCAAACCATATCCTCGGGAAATCTAGCAGCCAAGCGTGTGTCGGGGCCATAACTCAGGAACAGTAAATCACACTGGGCCGTGCGACGGCTCCCTGAAATTGGGACGAGCAGGACATTAACCTGGGTTCCAAATTGACCCCAAAGAATTAGGAATTAGCAGAAGTCAAGTGTGAGTCGACCCCTGAAACTAGCCAAGAGTGTGTCGGGAGAGTATCTCCGCAGCGGAACGTCGCACGAGGACGTGCGACGGCTCGTTGAAATCGGGAGGTTACCGGGGTCAAGAGGGAATAGGCCCCGAGTTGAAATTTTTGAAAACGGCCAAGTGTGAGTCGTCGAAGCTTCTTCAGCCAGTAACTCCGGAACGGGAGGACGTGCGGGAGCGTGCGAGGGCTCATTGGAACCAGGCTGACCAGGCCCATCCATAGCCGCCCACCACTGCCAATTACGCTCACCGGCTCCACCCACCACCACCCACCACCGCCCCAAACCACAAAAACCGACTCCTAACGTCCCCCCAGCCATCCCTGAGCCGTTCACAGCGGTGTTCGGCACCACCCACCGCCACCCACCACCGCCCCAAACCACTAAAACCGACTCCTAACGTCCCCCCGGCCATCCCTGAACCGTTTTCAGCGGTTTTCGGCACCACCCACCGCCACCCACCGCCACCCACCACCGCCCCAAACCATTAAAACCGACTCCTAACGTCCCCCCGGCCATCCCTGAACCGTTTTCAGCGGTTTTCGGCCCCACCCACCGCCACCCACCGCCACCCACCGCCACCCACCACCGCCCCAAACCACTAAAACCGACTCCTAACGTCCCCCCCGACCATCCCTGAACCGTTTTCAACGGTTTTCGGCACCACCCACCGCCACCCACCGCCACCCACCACCGCCCCAAACCACTAAAACCGACTCCTAACGTCCCCCCGGCCATCCCTGAACCGTTTTCAGCGGTTTTCGGCCCCACCCACCGCCACCCACCGCCACCCACCACCGCCCCAAACCACTAAAACCGACTCCTAACGTCCCCCCGGCCATCCCTGAACCGTTTTCAGCGGTTTTCGGCCCCACCCACGGCCACCCACCGCCACCCACCACCGCCCACCACCGCCCCAAACCACTAAAACCGACTCCTAACGTCCCCCCGGCCATCCCTGAACCGTTTTCAGCGGTTTTCGGCCCCACCCACCGCCACCCACCGCCACCCACCACCGCCCCAAACCACTAAAACCGACTCCTAACGTTCCCCCGGCCATCCCCGTTTTCAGCGGTTTTCGGCCCCACCCACCGCCACCCACCGCCACCCACCACCGCCCCAAACCACTAAAACCGACTCCTAACGTCCCCCCGGCCATCCCTGAACCGTTTTCAGCGGTTTTCGGCCCCACCCACCGCCACCCACCGCCACCCACCACCGCCCCAAACCACTAAAACCGACTCCTAACGTCCCCCCGGCCATCCTTGAACCGTTTTCAGCGGTTCTAGGCCCCACCCACCGCCACCCACCGCCACCCACCACCGCCCCAAACCACTAAAACCGACTCCTAACGTCCCCCCGGCCATCCCTGAACCGTTTTCAGCGGTTTTCGGCCCCACCCACCGCCACCCACCGCCACCCACCACCGCCCGCCACCGCCCCAAACCACTAAAACCGACTCCTAACGTCCCCCCGGCCATCCCTGAACCGTTTTCAGCGGTTTTCGGCCCCACCCACCGCCACCCACCACCGCCCCAAACCACTAAAACCGACTCCTAACGTCCCCCCGGCCATCCCTGAACCGTTTTCAGCGGTTTTCGGCACCACCCACCGCCACCCACCGCCACCCACCACCGCCCCAAACCACTAAAACCGACTCCTAACGTCCCCCCGGCCATCCCTGAACCGTTTTCAGCGGTTCTAGGCCCCACCCACCACCAACCACCACCACCCACCACCGCCCACCGCCTCCAATATCGCAGGAAACCCCCCTCAGACGCCCCCTCGAGCATCCCTAAGTTGCTAAAGTAGCACTGCACCCCGACCCCAAACCTGAACTTGACTAAGTTAAGTAGTTAAGCCTGTATAAGTAAAGTGCAACTGACAGCTTTATTGAGCAACTTATTGTACTTTGTGAATACATCGACCGCTCTATTGAGTGAAACTATAGATTATTGTGTTTTATATATTGTTTTAAGTTTAACTGACAGCTTTATTGAGCAACTTTTGTATTTCGTGTAAAGCACTGACCGCTCTACTGAGTGAAACTCTAGATTATTGTGTTTTATATACTGTTTTAAGTTTAACTGACAGCTCTATTGAGCAACTTATTGTATTTTATGAAAACATCGACCGCTCTATTGAGTGGAACTCTAGATTATTGTGTTTTATATATATAATTTTAAATTAAACTGACAGCTTTATTGAGCAACTTATTGTACTTTGTGTAAAACACGGACCGCTCTATTAAGTGAAAATCTTGCATAAATTGTGTTGTTTATCATTATTTTATACGTTGTACAACTGACAGCTATTTGAGCAATTTAACATTTTGCACTCTGTACAAAACATTGACCACTCTATTGAGTGAAATAAAATCGACTTGGTGTTTATTGACCCAAATCTAGACTATATAGTACCTCTGACAAGATGTTTGGCTTCCGTTCACCCGCCAAAAAGACACCCGAAACGGAGCCTAAAAGAAACGCCCCGCCCAAGCACACAGAGAAGTCAGAATCCACAAACGATAACGGAGCACCTTCGAAGGTGCGTACCAGCATAGGGGAATGGGAGGCAGGAAAAGTGCCGAGCTCCCAGACAAAAATCCCCCCGAAACCAAACACAGCTTCTCCACAGCCGGGCAGCCCGCCAAAGAAAAAGTACATGAGCAGACAGGCGGAAGCCAAAGCGTGCCTCACACGAGCAAAGCTACATCTTAATAGCTCAAGAAACACGAAGACAGAAATTAAAACCGAAGTTATGGCAGCCATAGAAAGACTCTTCCAACTGGTGAAAGAGATGGAACGATTAAATGAAGCCGGAGAGCGGAGATGTGCATGCCAGGGAGAGGCCAGGGAAACGGAAATCTCTCCTACCACCCCCACTACCTCCTCACAAGAGATGGAGCTGAAAACGCAGCTCAATGAGAATAAAGCCCGCATGGAGGAACTGATGGAGCAAAACGCAGCATTGATTCGAGAAAATGGTAAGAGGATAGAAGCCCTAGCAGGGCAAATAGAGCAGATCCCACAGCAATGCATAATAAAGTCCTACGCGAGTGTGGCAGCTGCAGGGCCGAGAACCAGGCAGATGCCGGAGCGGACGGCGCTACACTCCGTAGCGATCACGTCAGAAAGTGAACAAGACACAGGGGAAGAAATTCTGGAAAGAGTACGTAAGGCAGTGGACGCCAAAGATGGGTGGGTAGAAGTCGAAAGAGTAAGAAAGGCCAAAGATAGAAAAATCATAGTGGGGTGCAGGACTAAGGAAGATAGACAGAAAGTTAAGGAGAGGCTAGAAAAGGCAGGGGCAAAACTCGTGGTCGAGGACATGGAGAACAAGAACCCGCTACTGATCCTCCGAGATGTGCTGTTAATACACACCGATGAGGAGGTATTAACAGCACTGAAAAATCAGAACAAGAATGTATTCCAAGGCCTCGAAGAAGAGCTGGAAAGAGTGGCCATAAAATACCGTAAAAGGGCAAGAAACCCACACACGGGACACACATCTGTGCCTCCGGCAGTGTGGAAGCAGGCAACTGAGTGGGGTCGATTGAAAATCGACCTACGATATGCTGTGGTGCAGGATCAGTCCCCGCTGATACAATGTTCAAAGTGCTTGGGCTATGGGCATGGACGAAGACACTGCCAGGAAACGCAGGACCTCTGCAGCCACTGTGGGGGACCGCACTTTTTTACGGAGTGCCCAGGCAGAGCGGCTGGGGAGGCCCCGGAATGTACAAATTGCAAGCACTCGAATGTAAAGAACAGGACGCACAATGTTTTTAGCGGGGAATGCCCGATACGAAGGAAGTGGGACGCAATAGCAAGGGCATCGGTAGCATATTGCTAAAGTCGTCCCAAAGGGAAATAAAAAGTACGAAATTGTCCAAGCCAACCTCCGACGAAGTCAGCTCGCCACAAATGAGGCCCTGCTCGAGTCTGCTAACAGGAAGGCTTCTATAATACTAATGCAAGAACCATACGTGGGCAGAGAGGGGAGATTGAAGGGCTACCGGGGGGCAAGAATTTTCCAGAACCCCAACGCGGGAGAGGGCATAGTAAAGGCTGCAATCGCGGTCCTGGACCATGATCTCGACGTCCTCCTGTGTTCGGACCTAACCACCAACAACATCGTGGTGATTAAGGTCCGAACTGAGGCCTGGACGATCACCCTTGTGTCATACTACTTTGAGCCGGACCAGCCCGTGGAACCATACCTAGAACAACTTACAACCATCACTAGGAAGGAAAAGACGAAGCTCATCTTCGGTGGAGACGCCAACGCAAAGAGCACATGGTGGGGAAGCGTGGCTGAGGATACTCGAGGTGAAGAAATAAACGGGTGGCTCATGGAAAGGGGATTGCACATCCTAAATAACGGAAAAGTGCCAACATTCGACACCATTCGCGGGGAAAAGAGATATTCCAGTCATGTGGATATCACAGCCTGCTCAGAAGATATTCTAAATCTGGTTGAAGGGTGGAGAGTGATCGAGGGCTTCACGAGTTCGGACCACAACGGCATAATCTTTGGCATACATCTACAAAAATCTAAAGGAATAAGCATAACCAGAACCACTCGAATTTACAACACTAAAAAAGCGAATTGGGAGCAATTTCGTGAGAAATTGATTCTAATTATGCAGGAACTAGAATTAAACGAGGAAAAACTGGGAGAAATACACAGTATAGAAATACTAGAACAAACAATAGACAAATACGTCGAAGCAATTTCTACCATATGTAAACAAACATTTCCAAGTAAAAAGAATAAAGAAAACCTCACCATGCCGTGGTGGTCCGAGCGGCTTGCTGCCATGAAGAAGGAAGTCGCCACCCACAAACGAAGGATACGGAATGCAGCACCACATAGAAGACAGACGGTGGTCTCGCAGTACCTGAAGAAAAAGGAAGTATATGAGTCCGCCGTGAGGGAAGCCGTGACGGAAAGTTGGAAGGAGTTCTGCAGGAAGCAAGACAGAGAAGGAATGTGGGAAGGGATCTATAGAGTTATAGGTACAGTAACACAAAGGGAGGAAGACCTGCTACTCATAAAGGAAGGGCGTATGCTCAGTGGGAAGGAGTCGGCAAGATTGCTGGCGGAGACCTTCTACACGAATGATGACAGGGAAGAGGACGGAGAACAACATAGCAAAGTAAGAGCACTAGCAGAAAATGTAAATGACGGCGGTCATGATGATCAACATGACCCTCCATTTACTATGGAAGAACTCAATGTCGTTGTTCGATCCTTCAACCCAAAAAAGGCCCCAGGAGAGGAAGGTTTCACTCACGACATATGTGCGCAAGCCATAAGTGCAGTCCCGGAGTACTATCTGGCTCTTTTAAACAAGTGCTTGGAGTTGTATTACTTTCCAAAAGCATGGAAAAAAGCAACGGTGATAGTACTCCGAAAACCCGGCAAGGACTCGTACACCACCCCAAAGTCATATAGGCCCATAGGACTCCTTCCTATCTTGGGCAAGATATACGAAAAAATGCTGGTGAACCGCCTTAAATTCTACATACTTCCCGGGATTAGTACTCGCCAATTTGGCTTTATGCCACAAAAAAGCACGGAAGACGCCCTCGTCGAACTTATTGAGCACATAAAAGCTAAACTGGCCGAAAAGAAACTGGTAACGCTAGTATCACTGGATATTGAGGGGGCCTTCGACAGTGCTTGGTGGCCAGCCATAAAAACAAGATTGGCTGAGGAAAGGTGTCCCGTAAACTTGAGGCGGGTCATTGCCAGTTACCTAACGGATAGGACGGTGGAGGTGAGGTATGCGGGGGAAGCACACGTGAGGAGAACGGAGAAAGGATGTGTTCAGGGTTCCATCGGAGGGCCGATCCTATGGAACCTCTTGCTGGATCCTCTCTTGAAGGAGATGGAGAGAAAGGGTTACCACTGCCAGGCTTTCGCAGACGACGTGGTGTTGGTATTTGATGGGACGGAGGCCCTGGAAATCGAGGGACGGGCCAATGCCGCCCTTGAACATGTCCGAGCGTGGGGTGTCAGTAACAAGCTAAAGTTCGCACCACATAAGACCTGTGCCATGGTACTAACCAGAAAACTGAAGTTTGACACACCACGTTTGAGCATGGGCGGGGTCGACATTGGGATGTCCACCGAGGTCAGGATCCTCGGCCTCACCATAGACCAAAAGCTCACTTTCAACACCCACGTCGCCAATGTCTGCCGGAAAGCCATAGGGATTTACAAGCGCCTAATCCGGGCGGCCCGGGTGAGTTGGGGGCTGAACCCGGAAATAATCAGGACGATATACATAGCAGCTGTGGAGCCGATAATACTGTACGCGGCGGCAGCTTGGGCACCGGCTGCGGATAAAATCGGGGTACGAAAACAGCTGGGAGTCGTGCAAAGAGGCTTTGCGCAAAAAATGACCAAAGCTTATAAGACAGTGTCTTTAAACTCTGCTCTCATACTGTCTGGCACACTCCCCCTCGACCTCCGAGTTCGCGAGGCAGCCTCCCTATACAAGGCTAAGAGAGGAGCACCCAGGCCGGAGATAGGCGATAGGGAGATAGAGCAAATGAGATCAAAACTACATGCTCCACACCCGGCAAAGCAGGAAGAGCTGCAGTTCGGCAAGCTGATGGACGAGCAGCAACATTCTGAGCACATAGATTTCGACATGCGAATATACACGGACGGCAGTAAAATTGAGGGCAAGGTTGGAGCGGCTGTATCTGTTTGGAACAGAACATCCGAGACCGGGGCCCGCAAATTACTGCTGTCACCTTACTGCACCGTCTACCAGGCTGAACTCCTAGCCCTGGCAAAAGCGACGGAGATGGCATGCCAGCGGAAAGAACCAAGCATAGGCATTTACAGTGACTCCAGGGCCGCGCTAGAAACAATATCGAATCCAGGCTCCACCCACCCACTTGCTGTCGAAACAAGACAAAACATAGCAGACTGTAGACTCCAGAATAGGGATATATCCTTGTTCTGGATAAAAGCGCACGTGGGCCTGGATGGAAACGAGCGAGCGGACCAGCTGGCGAAGGAAGCCGCCCTAAGATTGAAAAGGAGAGCCGACTACGAATACTGCCCTGTTTCATTTGTCAAGCGTATCATCCGCAAGGAGACGCTTGGCGAATGGGACAGGAGATACAGAAACGAGGAGACGGCTGCTGTGACCAAGGTCTTCTTCCCAGAGGTGGGAAAAGCATACAGAATTATTAAAGATGTAAAAATAGACTCCGTGCTTGCACAGCTCTTTACCGGACATGGTGGATTCTCCTCATACTTGAATCGCTTCAAGTGTAAGGAGAGTCCATCATGTATATGCGAACCAGGAGTCGAAGAGAGCATATTACATCTTATAATGGACTGTCCTGTTTACGCCAGACAAAGATTCGAAATAGAACAACAAATAAATGAAAATGTTAGCATAGAAAATGTAAGATACATAATGGAAACTACAGCTAGAAATCTGTTTTTGGAATTTTGCAAAGAAATTGTACGTAAAGTAGTAAATAGAAATAAAGTGTAAGAAAGCATAATATATTATATAATGGTATATAAGAAATATTATGTAAATATATTTAGTAATAAAAATGTAAATGTACGATTTTATTTAATATAATAGCTGTAAATAGAAGAGTAAGAAAAAAAATTGTTCACAAAATAAGTATAGTCGTAAGCATAAATGTATGTAAATCCCATGTAAATAAGCTAGATTGTATTGGCAGTCAGGACTCCCGATAAATCCCGGAGCCCTCTGTCCCCCCTGAATTGAGTAAGGAATGAATAAAAAAAATAAAAAAAAATAGAAAGAAATTCCTGTACCGATGGCTAAGGTCTTCGCCCTGTGGTGAAGGTAAAAAACCAAAGGTTCAACAAAAAAAAAAAAAAACCTAACCTAACCTAACCTAACCTAACCTAACCTAACCTAACCTAACCTAACCTAACCTAACCTAACCTAACCTAACCTAACCTAACCTAACCTAACCTAACCTAACCTAACCTAACCTAACCTAACCTAACCTAACCTAACCTAACCTAACCTAACCTAACCTAACCTAACCTAACCTAACCTAACCTAACCTAACCTAACCTAACCTAACCTAACCTAACCTAACCTAACCTAACCTAACCTAACCTAACCTAACCTAACCTAACCTAACCTAACCTAACCTAAACTAACCTAAACTAACCTAACCTAACCTAAACTAACCTAACCTAACCTAACCTAACCTAACCAACCAAATGAAATACCACCGTCCCCACCTTGTTGCGAACATCACAAAGGAGCTGCTGTGTACACACAGGAATCCGATGGATGTGCCGTTCGCCATAAATCAGGTGTACAACGGCATATACTCATCGAAAACACAGCTGCGGTCCCTGACGCTAAAGCAGTTCAGGAACGCAACAATACCCGAAAACCTCCCTAACACCCTTTACTTAGTACACACCCAAGCAGCCAAAGCGTCCCTTGTGGAAAAAGGCTATGGAAAAGGGAGGGGGTCTCGCGTCCTAACTATCCACGAAGCCCAGGGACTCACTTACCCTTCTGTGGTGATCGTGCGCGCAACAACCGAGCAGTTGCAACTCTATGACAGCATTTCACACGCAGTCGTCGCAGTGACACGACACACAGTGAAATGCGTCTACTACTCTGATGTTTGCGGAGACGCTATAGCAAACTTCATGAGGCGAACAGAGAGAGCGACTGACTCAGAAATAAGGGATTACAACACAAAAATGGCCATAAAAGATCGGAACACCTCTGTGATCGAGAAAGCCCAGGAATGAGGACAGCAGAAGTGAGCTCGGAATCTCCAACAGGCTGAGCGAGTCCGCCAAGGCGCGAAACAGAATGGACAGATTTGTCGCCGACATGGTAAAACACAAATTGGATTGTCTGTAAGAAACCATTGTCATTAAAAATTAACATAGCATAGACATATAACATTTAAAAAAAAAAAGAATATTAATACAAAAAAATTATAAATATACAAAAAATATACATAAAAAAAAATATACACCAAAAAAAAAACATTTATTTATAAAAAAAAAACAAAAAAAATAACAATAACAGTGAAAATAACAATAATAACAACTTAGTAATTAGTATTATTAAAATTTTAATTATAAGTAGCGTTAAATTCCCTTATATTTGTATAGTATTATAGTATATATATAACCCCCCTCCCCTTTTTTCTTCTAGAAAAGATAAAATAAAAACCAATGAAAAAATCAAATAATATCAAAAAAATGGCACGGACGCATAAGTCTGTGGATCCAACTGTACTTTAATAAAAAAAAAAAAACCTAACCTAACCTAACCTAACCTTTTTTTTGACGGAGTGGAAATCTTCAAAAGATACCCGGCACTTCGGGGAAAGTGGCCGGGTTATGCTGGATTCTTACCAGCTAAAACCACTCCGGTATCCCTCTCTCGACTCCGTCACTTCTCTTGTGCAGCAAGCACTTCAAGCCGATGGCCAGCTAGATACCTCTACATAAACTCTACAAAGTCGATAGAAGCAGCATACGCCACTTACGAGACGCAGACCCGCTAGGAGTGCTACGCTCAAAATTCAGAATAAATCCCATTGTGCCACGAAGGCTTTCATTTGTCATTACGGTGAGATCCGTATTGGAAACACACCTCGCCACGAAGGCAATAGACAATAATATTCATGTGTGATTACTACCTGCGCATACAGGCCTCATCTATTCGATATGTTTGTGATTACTGCCTCGTGACGCATAAGCATGACTCAGTCATGCTACCAGCATTCACGGGTCTCATCTATTCGATGCCATATAATTTATTTAAATGCATACAGACACTTTTCGGGCATGGCCTTTCACCCGTCAGCAAGTATACTGCACACACGTATCGTTAGCAGTAAATCGGCCGTCGTCATCGCTTTCGGCTTTAGCCTAATAGCGTCCCGACAGGCTTCTCACCTACATCAATACTTAAATGTGAGGGCTCGATGTTTATAGTGTCCTACCACCAAAGACAATGTAGTTAGATGCATGGTTGCTCAGGCCAGCATCATTCATTATGATTCACTATGTATCTCATATTGCCTTTATATCGCGTCTCTGCGCGCATCGCCTCGCTACAGGCTGTCCTCGCTCGGGGCGCTCTAACTCCGGGTGCCCTCACATATATACGCGCGCAACGACACCGCGCGAAGCACTGGCGCTCGGCCCGTATAAATTCGAATTTCTAAGATTTTATTCCAGCGCTCTGTGTGTGTATAGTGTTTATTATTAATATGTTAAATACAAAGTTTCATGTTATTTTCTTATAATGCAGCGAAGTTATAGAGTTCGCAACGTTAATAAATTTTTATATTGCCTGTACAATTTTGACAGGTGCTCTAGTACTAATAAAATAATTTTAATTCCTATACAGCATTTATTTACCAATATTTATTATTTTCAATATTGGTGTGCTGGTACACTATCTTAAAAGCACACTCCCGTCCCTTAAAGTTTTAATTTACGAACCTTACCTAACCTAAACTTAACCTTGGTACCATAGAACTGGTCTGATGCTGATTCCATAATGCCAGGTTTACATACGTGCAACGTAGCGTGCAATATCGTTTCTATAGCGCAGGTTTAATTCCTACCAAATTTCTGAAACATCTTTGAAGTACCAGGTTATCAGAAACAGAAAAATTGTCATTTCAATTTGTCAACCTTCCGCCACTGTGGGCGTTAAGACTCCATCTTTTGAATAAGACGTCCGGCTCTATGAACGCTTCGGGCTGCTTTCACTCACACTGCTCGCACTCCGGGCGCCCTCACATATATACGCGCGCAACGAAACCGCGTGAAACGCTGGCGCTCGGTCTGTATAAATTCGAATTGCTAAGGGTTTATTCCAGCGCTCTGAAACTTTGTGTGTGCATAGTATTTATTATTAATATGTTAAATATAAAGTTTCATGTCATTTTCTTACAATGCAGCGAAGTTATCTGTATTGTTTTAACTTTTTATTTATTTATATATCATCATCAACAGCCTCTACCTCCCCACTACCGGGGCTCAGGCCTACTTTCTTACAGAGAGTGTATGGGCCGTAGTCCACCACGCAGGCCCAGTGCGGAACGGCGGACTTCACATGCCTGTTTCCTCGCGATTTTTTCTGGTAATGTACTCGAATTGAAAAACAACTCATCGGTTCACGGCTAGATTCGAACCCGGAACCCTCAGATTGAGAGTCCGCGCCTTATTCACTGCGCCACCGACGCTTCTATATACATATATACATTTACCTAAAATCATAACTGAAATATATTTGTTGCCTCAGGTGAGTAGCAACATTATCTACCTGGAAAAAAATATTTAGAGTGTATTTTTTTCTTCATCGATATCGATGAGATCGATCGATTTCATCGATGTCACGCAGATTTTGTGGTAGGGAAATTTACCCTTCAACATTTTCAACATTTTCAAACTTTTCCACCTTCGCGACCTTTTCGACAGTCTATACCTGCCGTTGTGTTGGTGCACCTGAATAAAGCAGTCGTCAAGGTAGATGAGTTGGCCACGTTTGACGTTTCGTAATTTTTTTCAATGTATGAAGTAGTGATATACTTGCTCAGTGGTATGACGTGCCACCTCTAATTACGTATCCTCTGTAGTTATATCCTCTTTGGTGTCTTGGTTGTGCCTTTGTTGTGTTGTTCGTGTAGTTCATTACTTGCTCAGTGGTGTAGTTAGAAAGATAGGGAAGAGGTTAGGTATTAGGATCTCTATACAGTTTGTGGCTTGTTGTGGCTTGCATCTTGCATTGTTACTGTTTCTCCTTGATACGTGATATTATATTCTTTATACGTGATTTTACCAGTAATAGTTGCCGTCTCTGTGCCGGCTGCTGTTATACATCCATCCACCCCAACGCTTGCTCCGTGATCAGCGTGCCCCGCGTGCTCCCGACATGACGGATAGTCTGCCGTTGCTTCCAGGAAAAGGGTGCGTGCTTCGCAATGCGGCCAAAGTGAGAACGGTGACATATGACCAGCGTTTGTGCAACCAGGACGGTCGGTGTGTGTGTGGACGTGCGCGGCGTGCTGCGTGACGTGTTCCGCGACGAGGACAGTCTCCCCCCACTGCCCCCCGCATCACTCGCTGCGTCTCCCGCCAGCTTCCACGCTACCGAGCTGCGTGCGCAGCAAGCGCTTCGCGTGCTGCGCCCCACCCCGCGCAACCTGTACCGCGTGCGTGGTGTGCTCCCCACCCTGTCGCCGCCCACACAACCCCTGCTGCTGGGGCGTGTAGACCTCGTGCCGCGCGTGGAGCAGCACGCCGCGGGTGAGTGTCACTAGCAGAAAACCCGGCGCCTGCCACGCACACGGGTGCACGTACTACTCTGTGCGCAGGCCCGCACGCACTGTGGGTGCGCAACATATCAGCGAGCAGCGCCAACGACGTGAGCGCGGAGTCGTCGTCGCTGCTCACCCCTGCGCTGCTGTCCCCCCGACACTACCGCTCGAAGCAGTCAGTGAGGTGAGTTGTCGAGCCACCCTCTGAACCGAGGCGCGCGGCAACGTGGCTGGTCTGTGTTGCAGCAGCGCGGGCAGTGTTTCGCCCCCCGCACCACCTACTGCCCCGCCCCCGCCAGCCCCCGCACCTCCCTCAGACTACATCATGTGCGTGCCCGACCACCTCGAGTTCGTCAACTTCTCGCTCGGACAAGAGTACGTGGTGAGTGTACTACACCCTTGTCACGGCCACGCACGCGCGTGGCGAACTTCTTATAGTGTAGGTTGTACGGTCGATGTCTCTGTGAGGTGCACAGAGTAAGAGTTGTTAGCGCCGCGGTCTGACACGGCTCATGCAGCTACTTACTACCTGTCGTAGATAGTGACCGGTAACGACGGATTAACTCACAAAGCTATTTTGACAATGAAATGTAACCCATGTAAAATTGCAACCGGGGACCTGTCACGTGCGTTGCGCGTCTGAGTAATGGGGTGACAACCACCAGTGCTGTGGGGTGTCTCTGCGCGTGTGTGTCGCCAGTTGTGGGTGGTGCGGGGCGTGTGCTGCAGCAAGGTGTGCGGGTTGTGAACGTGTCCTCGGCAGAGCTGCACGTGTCCCTGCACCCGCCAGACATGCGCGAGTTCAACGTGGAGCTGTGCGGACGGCTCACGGTGACGTCGGGAGCCAACACCGAGCTGCGCGTGCACTTCGTGCCAAGAGACGTGCGCGCCCTCAGTGACGTGCTGCTGGTGCGTGCTTCGCTGGGCCGGCACGTGGCCGTGCCTCTGCACGCCTACATTCAACCCCCGCTGCTACACGCACTGGTCGCTGGAGGGGGCGGCGCCGAGAGCGGCGGTGTACTGGACCTGGGCGCGCAGCTGCTGGGCGCTGAGCATGCGGCAAGCGTGACGCTGCGCTGCGGTGCGCGGCACGCGGCCTTCTACGTGTTGCGCGAGGACGAGTGGGTGGGTGGGTGCGTGTCGGTGCTTGGGGGTGACGAGGGTCGCGTGTTGTGGGGCGAGGGTCAAGGGTGGTGGCAGCCGTCGCGGTGGTGTGGCGGGGGCGAGGTCCGTGGTTGGGTGGGCCTGCGAGCGTCGCGCCCCGGCCTTCACGTGGGCGCGCTGATCGTGTTGAGTGTGACAGGGGTGCGTCGACACGTCACGCTGGTCGCAGACGCGCTCATGTTCCAGCGCGAGCACGTGACAGTGCAGGCGGGCAGCAAGGAGTACGATGTGTGCAGCGAGGAGGACCCCGCGTGCCAACACCACCTGCATCTGGGCACCGCGCTGCCGGGACGACCGCTGCACGGCACAGTGCGTGTCCATAACCGCAGTGCGCTCACATACCGGTACCGGTGGCGCGCACGTCCGTGGTCGCGGTGCTCGTGCGCAGAGGTGTGCAGCGGTCGGAGCGGGGACCACGACGACGGATGGCAGCGCGTGGTGGTGGACCCGAGCGGCGGGGAGCTGACGCCGCGCTCCAGCAGCGCCGTGCGCGTCTCCGTGCACGACGTGGGTCACGAAACCTGCGTGCGGCGCGGCGTGCTCATGTGCGTGTGAGGGCGCGTCACGTGATGTGTGAGGACGCGTCACGTGATGTGTGGTCGCGTGCGCAGGCTGGTGTTGTGCGGCGTGCCTCGCGCAAGCCTGGCGCCGGCGGACTGGCACGGGGCGGAGGAAGAGGGGGTGAGTCCGGCGGGCGGGAGGGCGAGATGTACAGTTTAAGCACTAAATGTTTACAGCGGACCTTCCCTTCACAAATATATTTGTTGCACTTTACTCATTTACGAGTTAGTCACGTTCACCTTTCTTTAATAGTACAATTACCACGTGACGTACTTTCCACGTGACGTACTTTCCACGTAACGTACAACGACGGCGATAAAAAATAAGACGAGAACAGAATGTGTCGCTGGCGTCGCTGGCGTCGCTGGCGTCGCTGGCGTCGCTGGTGTCGCTGGCGGCGCTGGCGGCGCTGGCGGCCGGTACTCGCTGCGATATCCAGCACCCGCCACTCACCGAGAGCACGTGCAGTCCGCGCTGGTCCGCGGGGGACTGCACGCACACGGGAGGGGTAACAAAGTCAATTACAATGCAATGGCATCTGACCGGTATTAGAAAACGAAACCCGATAGTACACATACAGACTTGATCGCACTAGTGAGTTTCAAGTCACGGGATTCAACAAATTTACACTCTTACTTGAGAACCATGTCAGATTCACTCTTGCTTGTTCTCATGTTGAAGGAAATGTCAATTAAAGGTTGAATGTGACATGGTTCAAAAGTGGATACATGTTTTTGTACTCGAATGTACATTGTTCAGCAAAATCAGAGCCGGTACAAATAGTTTGTTAAGTCACAAGTGTCTACGTGGCCGTGCTGTGCAGAGCGAGTCGTGCGCCGTGGTGGCGTCTGAGCTGGAGGTGTGGTGGGAGGTGTCGCCGCTGCGCATATGTCTGGAGCCGTGCGCGGTGCGCGCGCCGTGCTCGCGACGACGACGCTGCACACCGCTATCACTGCGCGCCACCCTCATGTACGGCGGCGAGACGGTGCGCGCCACGCTGGCGGCGCCGGGACCCCGCGGTGAACACCATTCGACGCTGCACCTGGCTCCCGCGCAGCCCGTGTGGGTGAGCGAGCGTCTGCCGTTGTCGGCGCCCCCGCACGCGCACCCCACGTGCTCCACGCTGGTGCTACGGGCGGGGGCGAGCACGGCGCGCTGCGAGGTTAGAGCGTGGTGCGCAGACCGTCACCCCCGGCTGTTCCCCGTGCGCACGTGGCTGGGGGTGGTCGGGGGAGGGGCGGAGCTGGGCGCGAAGCTGCAGCTGCACAACGACGCGCTGCAGCACGTGTACTGGTGGGGCGGGGTGGTGCGGTGGCGCGGGGAGCGCGCTCCCGACCCCACGTGTTCGCGTGCTCCTGAGCCGTGCGCAGAGTGCCGAAGGCGCGCGTGCGCGTGCCGCGTGCTGAGCCCGGCGCGCGGCGCGCTCCCTGCTGGCGAAGTGCAGACTCTCACCTACAGCGTCATCGCACCCGACGTAAGTGTCGCGCCGCACACACTCACAGACAATATTTATTGTTGTGAGGAAGTGACTCGCACTTACATACAGCTACAGTTTGTTCGCAGCCCCGCCACCAGCGGCGGCAGGAGGTCCATGTTTGTGTTCTTTATTTTGATACTCGTACAGGCTATGACCTTATTGATGCCACATTACTTAAAAACCTGCCTCATAAAGGTGTAATGAAATTAGTTAACATCTTTAATGCCAGCCTAAGACTTGAACATTTCCCTGAGCAATGGGAAATTGCACATGACTGTAGTCATGGTCCCGAAACCCGGTAAACCCCCACACAAAGCTACTTCATACAGACCTATCAGCCTGCTCCCAGTTATTGGCAAACTGTTTGAAAGAATATTGCTTAACAGGATGAAAGAACATCTAAGTACAGTATTACCGAACCACCAATTTGGATTCCGGGAAAAACACGGGACAATTGAACAGGTACACCGTATAGTTGACACCATTAGCAGATGTCTTGAAAACAAATTATACTGCTCTGCAGTCTTTTTGGATATCAGCCAAGCGTTTGATAAGGTATGGCATGACGGCCTTCTGTTCAAGCGAAACAGAAGTACACGAAATAAAATCAGGTGTCCCTCAGGGCAGTATCTTGGGCCCTATACTATACCTCATTTTTACAGCAGATATTCCAACAACTGACTACACCACGACTGCGACATACGCTGACGATACGGCGCTGCTATCGACTCATAGCAACCCAGAAATGGCATCATCACAGTTGCAAAACCACCTGACTGAAGTTGAGATGTGGCTGAAGCGTTGGAGAATAAAAGCCAACGAGAGCAAATCGGTACATGTAACATTTACACTTAGAAGAGAAACATGTCCACCAGTAATGCTAAACTGCAAAGTTATCCCTCAAGATAATAACGCAAAATACTTGGGCATGCACCTAGACAGAAAGCTTACATGGCAAAAGCATATATGGACAAAGCGCAAACAACTAGATGGAAAACTACGGTCACTGAACTGGTTATTGGGACGCCAATCACAATTAAATCCTAACAACAAGTACCTAGTGTACAAAACTACCATAAAACCAATCTGGACTTACGGAATACAACTGTGGGGAACAGCCAGCAACAGCAATATAGATATCCTGGAGAGATTCCAGACCAAAGCTCTGAGAATAATGTTTGACATCCCTCATTGTATAAGTAACTAGCAGCCCGTCCCGGCTTCGCACGGGGTAGACAATTATTTATTTTTGGAAATTTGGATATAAAACACTTTTTTTCACAAATATTTTTATTTATTAAAAAATTATTATTTATTAATTCTATATTTTAAAAAAATATTTCAGTGCCCCCTCCACCCCGCCCGCCGCGATGCCCGGCGCGCTTTTCAGACTGCATCGCAAACAACGGCCACGGCGCTATGGCGGTTTTGTTTACTGTTTGAATTTTTTAATTCGTAATATCTTTTGAATGGAAAGCCCAATTTAAATAATTTAAAAACTTTTTTATAGGTAGTTAAATGGTCTTGACCATAAAATAATTTATTTGGATAAGGATTAATATAAACACATAAATAGCATGGTTTGAATTTGGTTAGCATTTTCATTAATGTTTAAAATGAAAAAAGTTGTTCTAGTGACATAACTACAATAGTTGGACATATGCTACCGCGGAGTTTTTTGTATACATTATGATGTTCTTCAATATTGTTGTACATTATTTTGTTCTATCGCTGATAGTTTCGGCAGCGCATTCGACGAAAGACATTTTAAGACTCATTTTTCTACACCTTCGGTTACATTGTTCAAATTTTACCAAGGATCCCTAATTTTTTTCAAAATGAAATGTAGTCTATGTCAAATTGGAAGAATGTAGCATTCTATTGGTGAAAGAATTTTTTAAATCGGCCCAGTACTTTTTGAGCCTATTCATTACAAACATACAAAAATAGGTACAAATCTTTTCTCTTTATAATATTAGTGTAGATGTAGATAGTGTAGATAAATACATATACCTCGACTTCGGCCTAAAAACAGTTCGGCAAGAAATAGCTCAAAGCAGCCTGAAATACCAGGAGAAACTGACCATCCATGTAAACAAACTGGCACACGCTCTGAGTGGAGAAGGCGCTCTTCAGCATACCCGGCTAAGAAGAAGTGACGTACCGACCCTACATAAAAGATTTACCAATTGACATCAAGAGAGTCGTGTGAAAAGAACTTTCATACAAGTATGGCTCTCGAGGAAAACATATACCGAGTAATGATACAAAGAAGTGGCTTATTGTTGTAAAACAGATTGCCATGAAGCAGAAACGCACACACACAAAAAAACTCGTACAGGCTGCATTCTGCGCTCATTCTCGATACAAAACGTACAAATATTTAAAATTCTAGCGACGCCAAAAGCTCTGTGAAAGCTATTGGACCAACGTTTTTTAAATTTCCTGGTGATCAATCGGTATATTACATCCGCAGCTGGGAATTTATAAACCAGGCGCTGTAGTCGTTGCAGACCGCCGCGAACAGCAGCGCGACAAACAAAGACCCCTGCGACAATCCGGGTGTGTTCACCGCTGTAACCCACTAGACATGTGATCACTCGAATACAGCAACAAGCGTCACCGGCGTGCCTGGGAGCAGTCGGTGCATACTGCATACCTATCACACAAACTTTGGGCAGTATTGGAAGTATAACGTGATATTCGGACGCAGCGCCTTATACAAACTCCGTCTCCACTGGTGCGTGCGGTGTGAAAGAATGCGCGGTCCACAGCACGACGGGTGCGTGGTGACGCTGGTGCGAGTGTCGCGCACCGCGGGGGACACGGCGCAGGCGCCGACGGGCGCAGGGAGTGCGGCGCGCGCGTCTCTGCTGGCGTACCGCGTGCTGGCGCCGCGGCTGCGCGTGCGCGTGGTGGGTCCGGGCGGCAGCGGGCCGGTGCTGCACGCGGGCACGCTCTCCGCCGGCGTGCCCGAGCACTTCCTGCTCCACGTCACGAACATCACGCCCACCGACACGTACCTGCGCTGGCTGCCGGACGCAGGTGAGACCGCGACGCCCAACCAACCAGCCCCCCGCCCCCCTCTCACCGCGCGCACTCACTCACCGCACGCACACAGATGAGCACGAGCCGCTGGAGACGAGGTTCGTGCCCCCCGAGGTAGCCGTGCCTGCCTACGCCACAGTCGAGATACAGGTTCGTGCGCCACACCCAGTACATATACTTCGACAATATCAACAGTATTACTACAACATATATTTTAAAAGCTTTTATTTAACTTGCTATGTATGTATGTTTGTATGTATGTATGTTCGGGTCAAATCTTACAAGCTGAATTAGAAGCACTTCCTCTTATCCTAGGGAGTTGACATTTTGCACGTTGGTTCAGTTCCGATGACAATGCGTTTTTTTTATTATCTTTCCACTAACAACAGTTGGACACACGTAGCTGCTCCAACCCACAGAGATGTGCGCAATGTTGTTGTTTGTTACTTTTTATGGAACCTACTTCAAAGAATGCACCCCGCCCCGCTGTCCGTGCGTGCGTGCGTGCGTGCGTGCGTGCGTGCGTGCGTGCGTGCGTGCGTGCGTGCGTGCGTCGTGTGTTTAGCTCCCTTATTCAACCGGTTTACTGTTCCAGTGAACTTTCCCTGTTTGCAATGTTTTTGATTGTTTGCATGATTTTTATTTACTGTTGTTTTAAAATAATATCTAATGTTGTGATAAATTGTAAATAAAAACAACTAAACTACATATTTGAACGCTGCCCTCCCCGGTACAGCGTCGTACGTCAGAACAACGGAAGCATGACGAACATTAATATTTTTTATGAAACTCGCAAATTGTACAACTGTCCCTTCACGCTAGCACCGGTTCAATAGGCCCCATGTAAATGAGGTAGACAAGGCTCGCGAAGGAGTACATACTGTATAGCGACCGTTTCTCAAAACAGTCGCCACATGTTCCAACCTCTCTCAAGAGTCTCTCAACCAATGTTAACCAGGGACCGCTAATACTGCTTCCTAGCACGCTGACCATGGTCGCCTCGCAGTAACGTTTGTTGTGGTTACAGATACAGATAATACGTTCTACAAAACAGTCGCCACATGTTCCAACCTCTCTCAAGAGTCTCTCAACCAATGTTAACCAGGGACCGCTAATACTGCTTCCTAGCATGCTGACCATGGTCGCCTCGCAGTAACGTTTGTTGTGGTTACAGATACAGATAATACGTTCTACAAAACAGTCGCCACATGTTCCAACCTCTCTCAAGAGTCTCTCAACCAATGTTAACCAGGGACCGCTAATACTGCTTCCTAGCATGCTGACCATGGTCGCCTCGCAGTAACGTTTGTTGTGGTTACAGATACAGATAATACGTTCTACAAAACAGTCGCCACATGTTCCAACCTCTCTCAAGAGTCTCTCAACCAATGTTAACCAGGGACCGCTAATACTGCTTCCTAGCATGCTGACCATGGTCGCCTCGCAGTAACGTTTGTTGTGGTTACAGATACAGATAATACGTTCTACAAAACAGTCGCCACATGTTCCAACCTCTCTCAAGAGTCTCTCAACCAATGTTAACCAGGGACCGCTAATACTGCTTCCTAGCATGCTGACCATGGTCGCCTCGCAGTAACGTTTGTTGTGGTTACAGATACAGATAATACGTTCTACAAAACAGTCGCCACATGTTCCAACCTCTCTCAAGAGTCTCTCAACCAATGTTAACCAGGGACCGCTAATACTGCTTCCTAGCATGCTGACCATGGTCGCCTCGCAATAACGTTTGTTGTGGTTACAGATACAGATAATACGTTCTACAAAACAGTCGCCACATGTTCCAACCTCTCTCAAGAGTCTCTCAACCAATGTTAACCAGGGACCGCTAATACTGCTTCCTAGCATGCTGACCATGGTCGCCTCGCAATAACGTTTGTTGTGGTTACAGATACAGATAATACGTTCTACAAAACAGTCGCCACATGTTCCAACCTCTCTCAAGAGTCTCTCAACCAATGTTAACCAGGGACCGCTAATACTGCTTCCTAGCATGCTGACCATGGTCGCCTCGCAGTAACGTTTGTTGTGGTTACAGATACAGATAATACGTTCTACAAAACAGTCGCCACATGTTCCAACCTCTCTCAAGAGTCTCTCAACCAATGTTAACCAGGGACCGCTAATACTGCTTCCTAGCATGCTGACCATGGTCGCCTCGCAATAACGTTTGTTGTGGTTACAGATACAGATAATACGTTCTACAAAACAGTCGCCACATGTTCCAACCTCTCTCAAGAGTCTCTCAACCAATGTTAACCAGGGACCGCTAATACTGCTTCCTAGTGTAACAGCACACCAATATTTCAAATAATAAATATTGGTGAATAAATGCTGTATAGGAATTAAAATTATTTATTTTAGTAGTAGAGCGCCTGTCAAAATTGTGCAGGCAATATAAAAATTAATTAATGTTGCGAACTCAATAACTTCACTGCATTATAAGAAAATAACATGAAACTTTGTATTTAACATATTAATAATAAACACTATGCACACACAAAGTTTCAGAGCGCTGGAATAAAATCTTAGAAATCCGAATTTATATGGGCCGAGCGCCAGCGCTTCGCACCGTGCCGTTGCGCCCGTATATATGTGAGGGCACCTCGGAGTGAGGGCACCTTGGAGCGAGGGCGCCCCGAGCGAGGCAATAAGAGATCATAATGAATGATGCTGGCCTGAGCAACCATGCATCTAACTACATTATAAATGTAGTTTTAAAAGTGTCTTTGGTGGTGGGACACTATAAACATCGAGCCCTCACATTTAAGTATTGATGTATGTGAGAAGTCTGTCGGGACGCTATTAGGCTAAAGCCGAAAGCGATGACGACGTCCGACTTACTACTAACGATACGTGTATGCAGTATACTTGCTGACGGGTGAAAGGCCATGCCCGGAAAGTGTCTGTATGCATTAAATAAATTATATGGCATCGAATGGATGAGACCCGTGAACGCTGGTAGCTGACTGTGTCATGCTTATGCGTCACGAGGTAGTAATCACAAACATATCGAATAGATGAGGCCTGTATGCGCAGGTAGTAATCACACATGAATATTGTTGTCTATTGCCTTCGTGGCGAGGTGTGTTTCCAATGCGGATCTCACCATTATGACAAATGAATGCCTTCGTGGCACAATGGGATTTATTCTCAACTTTGAGCGTAGCACTCCTAGCGGGTCTGCGTCTCTTAAGTGGCGTATGCTGCTTCTATCAACGATGAGTACTGTAATGGCACAAGGCTTACGTCCTCCATTACTTTACAAGCTTTATGCTTCTATGGCTGCGGCCGATCAAGTAGCGTATGCTGCTTCTATCGACTTTGTAGAGTGATAGTGAATGAGTAGGCGTATGCCCTCTATCACTCTCAAGCTTTATGCTTCTATGGCTACGGCCACAACGAGGGACTTTGTTTGGCTGCGGCCACAACGAGGGACTCAGGGCTTCGGCCCAATAAAGGCGTTTACTGAGGTAGACGTCTTCTTCTAAAGATGGAGTCAGGAGAACTCCCACAGTGGCGTAGGGTTGACGAAAACAGGGATGGTCAACATGGAAGTTTGCGCAGTGGACGGAGCAAGCCTCCACCAACCCCTTTTTAAATTACGGAAAGAGGTTGGTGCGCCAATTCGCATGAGCTAGAAACAGAGGAGCTCATGTTGATAGTGGGAGTATGTCTACGGACATATACTAGAGACCTCATCTTTAAAATAAAGAACTAGCCTCTGTAGAATAGCATGGTGCATGACAAATAAATATAAGAAACTTAAGTAGTTTATAATAATGAAACCCAAATATCTAAAAGGCCTGGGTTTACTAACACAATGTAATAATGGGTTCGAATACTCTAGTATTCGATCACGACTGAGAAGGCCAAAACCCAAATAGAAAGTTAAGGTAAAATGTTT
This sequence comes from Carcina quercana, assembly GCA_910589575.2. Taxonomy (NCBI): domain Eukaryota; kingdom Metazoa; phylum Arthropoda; class Insecta; order Lepidoptera; family Depressariidae; genus Carcina; species Carcina quercana. The sequence goes on from OU342435.1 coordinate 37,351, forward strand.
CTCGAGCGAGAAAATACATTTCTTTAACTAATCATATAGAAACTTACTTATATAAATGTAGAGATAATTTTAGGCTAAGGGAGTTTAGTTACACTAGCATGCTGACCATGGTCGCCTCGCAATAACGTTTGTTGTGGTTACAGATACAGATAATACGTTCTACAAAACAGTCGCCACATGTTCCAACCTCTCTCAAGAGTCTCTCAACCAATGTTAACCAGGGACCGCTAATACTGCTTCCTAGCATGCTGACCATGGTCGCCTCGCAATAACGTTTGTTGTGGTTACAGATACAGATAATACGTTCTACAAAACAGTCGCCACATGTTCCAACCTCTCTCAAGAGTCTCTCAACCAATGTTAACCAGGGACCGCTAATACTGCTTCCTAGCATGCTGACCATGGTCGCCTCGCAATAACGTTTGTTGTGGTTACAGATACAGATAATACGTTCTACAAAACGTCTACACATGAAATATCTGCTATGTAGAACGCACCGCAATGACTATCCAGCTAACTAACCATTGTACAGCTGTTTTACGTAACGAGGCGGTTTAGAGGGCACTCAATGAAGCTCACCAATCCTCTATGTAGGAGCAACCCAAGGAAACACTTCTTGCCTAACCGTGTAGTGCATTCTTGGAACGCTCTCCCTGAAAGTGTAATAAGTGCTACTTCAGTGAGTTGTTTAAAAAAACAGACTAGACAAACATTTAGAAACATTAAAACAAGTGCAGTGATGTACATGCATCAGCTCCAAGAGCTGCTCGTGTATCAACCAAATAATAATAATATATAGATACTGTTCGTAAGGAGAACTACTTGTGTGGGGAGCGGGGGGCGTGTAGTGGGGGATGGTGCGTGACGTACTGACGCGCGATGTTCGCAGGTGGAGCTGTTTGGTCGTCGCGTGTCTTCGCGTCACGTGGCGGTGCGCGCGGCCAGCGTGCAGTGCGCGCCCTCAGCGCTGTGTCTGCTGGTGGACTACGCCGTGCGGGTGTGTGTGCGCGCCGTGCGGGCCGTGCGCGCCGCGACCGCCGAGCGTGACGCTTCGTGTGTGCAGGGTGCAGAGGTGGACGTGGAGCTGCCGCAGGGCGGCGCCGAGCACGCCACGGGCGACACGGTCACGCTGCCGCTGCGTGAGGTGAGTGACCCTGCGCTAGAACCGCGTCTTAGTGCCTCGCTTCCTGATCAATGGTGCAATGGGCAATAGCAGGTAACAAAGGTCCGCTTCCAAATGTATGGAAGATAGCATTCATAACTCCCGTCTATAAAAAAGCTTCGAAAACGGACATACACAACTATCGGCCTATTTCCAAGCTCTGGAATCAGAATTATTTATTGCAGAACTGAGTGGTACAGTGATCTTAGAATTTTTTTTAAACATGGTTTTTTAGGATTCCGTAGTCAAAAAAGGCACTATACAGTTTCGCTGTATCCCTTTGTCCGTCCGCGGCTCAGCTCAAAGACTCCTACTACTGGAAAACTGTAATTTGGTACGGGTATACATAATTATTAATCACGTCGACAAAGTGGTAGAATAGAATCTTGAAAAACAAATTTTTTGCGCGGCCAGAGTGTGGCCTTGTATATCATAGCCACCATGTTAATTATTTGCGTATTTTTTTTGTACCTGACCTTCAAACATATTGTTCCTTTGAGTAGCTGGAGTTAAAAGTTTGCGGGCGGGGATAGTGGCGTGATCGCAGTGACACGGCAGCCTGCGCGCTTGCAAACTGCGTTTGGGTGTGTGATACCCTCCCACGTAGCTGGTGTATATATTTCACGACAATAACTAGCATTGCTCTTTCTATCTTTTTGTATAAATTACTAGTGTTATTCAAAAATGTACGCGTCTAGGGTTACTTAACCTTGTTTTGAGCGCTTCACTTAGTACTTACAATTTTCCAATTATTATTCGCGTGAGTACACACCTGTCTTTGCTGTTGTGATCCATCTAGAATGGATCCGCCCGTGCTGGACGGAGCGGGGAGACAGGTGTATCTCGATCTGTGCATTCTAGCCTTCCGGACTCCGGATGATCTGGGTAGATCAGAACAGCAGAGACAGGTGTGTCCCCACGCTTAGTGGAGACCACAGTGGAGACCTAGAATTGTCTTTCTGTTTACTAAGTTAAATTATGTTATACTTGACGTCGCTTTTTTTTCTCACTCTTCTCTCCGAGTGCGGGCGTCGGGAGGCGCTAGGGCCTGTGGGCGTGGGTACTCAAGCAACCATTAGAACTACACACTTAGTTCACATCGCGTGTATTGATTATGAGCACAGTACAAGCAAACAGTAAACGATTTATTGATTTTACAAAGCTTTATTATTGTCTTGTGTATGTGTGACAGAGAGAAGTGTATTGGTGGGAGCGTCGCAGCGAGCTGAGCGCTCGTGAACTGTTCGAGAGGGAGGACCGGCGCCGCGCACATGGTCAGTCGCTTTTCATGTGTGTGTGACAGAAAGAAGTGTATTGGTGGGAGCGTCGCAGCGAGCTGAGCGCTCGTGAACTGTTCGAGAGGGAGGACCGGCACCGCGCACACGGTCAGTCGCTTATCATGTGTGTGTGACAGAGAGAAGTGTATTGGTGGGAGCGTCGCAGCGAGCTGAGCGCTCGTGAACTGTTCGAGAGGAGGACCGGCGCCGCGCACACGGTCAGTCGCTTATCATGTGTGTGTGACAGAGAGAAGTGTATTGGTGAGAGCGTCGCAGCGAGCTGAGCGCTCGTGAACTGTTCGAGAGGGAGGACCGGCGCCGCGCACACGGTCAGTCGCTTTTTTTTTTTTTTTTTAGTTTGACAATATGACTACAAATTGCACCTATAGAACGAAGCACTTGACAATAGACTAAGACTGGTGCGAGACTATATCCTCCCAAATAGGAAAAATACCCGTGCTAGGGTAGGATATTGGTTTTTTTAATGTTTAATTTATTGCAAACATTGCATTTGTACACAAAAAGATTTAAAAAAAAAAGATTTTAAGATAGTAATTAGTTAGTAATATCGTGTGTTAGAGTACTCGTACTTAATTTGTGTTAGTGCAGATTAGTGCAGGGTGTAGGTACAACATGTTAGTGTATTAGTAGTAGTTATATATATATATATATAGTGTGTTGTTAGTAATGTTGTAGCGTTTATTTACTATTTTCATCAGTCAGCATCGAATGTAGATTTTCTCCCATATGTTTTTAATTTCAGCTTCAGTACACTTCATTAAGAATTGTTTAATGTTTGTTTTTAAAGTAAGTATATGTGTTTATGTGTTTTTGTTGTGTGTGTGTGTGTGCGCTTATCATGTGTGTGTGACAGAGAGAAGTGTATTGGTGAGAGCGTCGCAGCGAGATGAGCGCTCGTGAACTGTTCGAGAGGGAGGACCGGCGCCGCGCACACGGTCAGTCGCTTTTCATGTGTGTGTGACAGAGAGAAGTGTATTGGTGGGAGCGTCGCAGCGAGCTGAGCGCTCGTGAACTGTTCGAGAGGGAGGACCGGCGCCGCGCACACGGTCAGTCGCTTATCATGTGTGTGTGACAGAGAGAAGTGTATTGGTGAGAGCGTCGCAGCGAGATGAGCGCTCGTGAACTGTTCGAGAGGGAGGACCGGCGCCGCGCACACGGTCAGTCGCTTATCATGTGTGTGTGACAGAGAGAAGTGTATTGGTGAGAGCGTCGCAGCGAGCTGAGCGCTCGTGAACTGTTCGAGAGGGAGGACCGGCGCCGCGCACACGGTCAGTCGCTTATCATGTGTGTGTGACAGAGAGAAGTGTATTGGTGAGAGCGTCGCAGCGAGATGAGCGCTCGTGAACTGTTCGAGAGGGAGGACCGGCGCCGCGCACACGGTCAGTCGCTTATCCTGTGCGAGAACTTACACGAAAACCAGTGATAAAATAACTTAAGCATTAATTTAGAGCCAAACGCTAAGGTTTTACCCCGAACCACAACCGTGCTGCAGGTCCATGCATATCTCATAGCATGAGTTGTTTGTTACCTATTGCTTCCAGTCTTCTATTTTCGTGTCAAGGTTCTTCAGATGCAAGATGCCTAGTAAGCAGCGCCGCTGACGGCCCTGAACGTAGCGTGTATCAGGTCATGCGGGACACGACACAGGTGCGACATGGTTTGCGGTGCTGTGATGTGACACATTAAGTAGAGCCACCGCTGAGCAGTCTGTACAGAGCAGTGTTGCGAAGGTCGAACGAACCCTGCTCATTACACACTCGGTTGGATTACGCCCTCGCCTACGTCTCGGGCACAGCCTCGTTGCTAATGAGAAACGTACCTACTCATAGCGTTTTTTTAAATGATTTAAAGTTAAGTTTCTGTGCATTGTTACGTTTCCCTTCAATAGTGGAGCCTAATGAATATAACGGTGCAATTTGTAGTCATATTGTCAAACCGTAATAATAAATAAATAAAATCATAATAACCAACTGGTGGACTACAAGTCAATATTTTTAAACTAATTTTAAAAAATGACAATTCTATGCAACGCCAAGTGAATACACTATTTATATAAAAAAGGCAACTATTGATGACAGGGAAGCTGTGCCGCTGTCCGAGCGAGTGCCGCGCGACCCCCGACTCGACCCTGCGCCCGCGCCGTGCGCCCACCGAGCCGCGCCCTCTCGTGATCGGTGCGCAGACATCGCCCGCGACCGGTGCACTGCGCGCCTCTTGCAGCCTCACATGTCCGCAGTGACGGAGCCGCCGGGCGAAGTGCGCACCTGTTCCTGTGATGCCGAGCCGGCGCCCTGCGAGCCCGACCTGCCGCGACCCTACTGTCTGCAGTTCTGGCGCCTGCCCCTGTGCACCGGTGCGAGCGAGACCCGCGCCCAGCGTGCCCTCCGCCCCACCTCCCCCCGCGCACACCTTCACCCTTGTCCTGTGCAGTGTGGACGCGCACGCTGACGCTGCACAACCGGAGCGCGGTGCCGGTGCGGTGGCACGCCGTGGTGCGACACCATGCGCCCCCTGAGGAACGCCGCGCGCGCCCGCGTGACACGCTCGACGCCGCCGCCGGTGCGTCCCTATCACCCCTACCAGATCACCAAACCCCCTGGGCTGGGTAGTCGCAGCGTTGCGCTAAATTGTGTGCAGGCAGGCGCGAGGTGTGGCCGCGCTCGACGTCGGGCCTGGCACTGTGGTGCGCGCCGGCGGTCGGGGAGCTGGGCGCACGGGGCCGTGTCGAGCTGCGTGTGCTCGCGCGCGCCGACACCTGGGGCGTGTACCGCGACCAGTTGCTGGTGCAGGTGAGTGTGGTGGTGTGTCGAAAGTGGCATGTAGTGACGTCACAAGCGGACCGTACAGGTGGAGCGGGTGGAGCCGCTCGTGGTGGACGTGTGGGTGGAGGCGTGCGGGGCACCGCTCACGCTGGCGCGCAACCCTCGCCCCGCGCCGGCCCCGTGCCCCGGGGAGCACGCGACGCTCCCGATCACTGTACAGCCGTCCCTGTGGCTGACGGAGGCTTCGCCGCGACGCATGGTGGTGGCGCACAACGAGTCTCACGCGGACCTCCTCGTGCACGCGTACCTGCTGCGACAACACGGTGAGCACAATGCGAACTCTCTCTCACACACGCCCTCACACACTCTCGTGTTACAGAGCGCGACTCCTGCCAGCCGTTCCGTGTGTGCGTGCGTCTGTACGACCTGCCCCCGCGCACCTGCCCCTGCAGCGAGCCCGCCGACGGGGGGCACCGCCCACATCACTCTGGTAGGTTACGAGTATACACTTGAATAATACTCGTGGTGGCTAAAAATATATAGCGGCAGCTACTTCCATTGGCTGCTCTTGGAGCTGTATTGTAGGTCAATCAAATAAGAAAGATATGTTTCAGCCGCATTCTTAGACCATTCTCTTGTCAATTTCAATGTGAAAACCTTTAACTGAGCAACTGATACTATCTTAGTTTATTATTTGGAAATAATTGTGGCTGTTGGTTTTCCTAACAATATAAAATATAAAACAAATACAAGGGAATCACAACCTTCGCCCGCAGTAAATAGAGTAGGTACTGTCACGTTTCGCCCAATGGAAGGAGGTGTCGAACTCCTGAGGGAAACAGACCGTTACGAAGATGATTGTTAGAAAACGGTAAGTAATGTGTGTACGTAGACGGACAGCGGACCCTGGCACTGGCACAGTGCCGCCCGGCCCCGAGGTGGCACACGGAGTTGTCTGACGCGTGTACGTCACCTGCGGGAACGGTCCGCGTCAGATCTACAGTTCTGGTAGCACTTCTAGTCAGGCAGGCACCGGAGCAGGGGGACATAGACCGTCGCGTCGAGTCTTCAGCGTTTCAAGGACTCTTAGATTAGATGTTTGCTGTCTTCGTCTTCAGTCCAGGACTAAAATATTTTTATCTTCATGCGTTTGATGAACGTACAGCGTATCTTAATTTTGTGTGTGTGTTTGTGTTGCAAGTAGCTCTTCACTTTTTGATACTACGTTTATGTGTGACGTGCAGAGGAGGGTGCGGGGAGTGCGGGAGGCGCCCTGCTGCCGGAAACGGGTCTCGAGCTATACCTGGCGCCCGACCTCGGCGTGCAGGACACGGAGCACTTGGAGGTGCGCGCGGTGGTGCGGGGTGGGGGATACAGGGGGCGGCGGCTACAGCGGCCGGGACACGTGCAGGTCTCGCCGGAGGAGCAGGCGGTGCCGGCGGGGGGTCGCACGTGGTGGCACGTGTCGCTGCGCGAGGCGGGGGCGGGGGCGGCGGTGGTGTCGCCGGCGCACGTGTTGCTGCTGCGCGCGCGTCCTCGTCGCTGGTGTGGCGCGTGCTGGTGTCGGGGGGAGCCCGCGCCGCAGGTGATGGGGGTGCGCGTGTCTAGCCGCGAGGCGCGGCTGGAGGTGCCGGGCGAGCCGGTGCGCGTCCAGCTGTGCGCACTCAGGCTCAGCGCGGGTGACAGCACCAGGTGTGTACTCTCACGCGCGCACCTGTGTGTGTGTGTGTGTGTGTGTGTGTGTGTGTTTGCAATAAAGTATATTTGATTTGATTATTGTACCGAAATATAGTGTTTATAATAGTTATATATTGTAGCATGTATGTGCCTTTAAACGAACAATTCTTGTATATATTTATTTGAAACAATGACAATTTAGTAACACTTAGCCACATAATGTAAAATGGTACCATCTTTCAAAATGCCATCGCAGATAACATTCCTTACTACGGCTTCGTGGTCTAACCGCTAGATGGCAGTTTATTTATTGTATTATACTGGCGGCAACCAACCAACGCAGTAGGCATTGTTACAAATACAAAACACACACAAATCTTAATTGTAAATACTACGGCTTACACAAAAAGTATATTCTTAAAAGTAGCTCAAACTATGATAAAGTGTAAGTACGTTTAACAGTGTTTTTAAACTTATCGATGCTCTCATCAATAATGTAAATATCTACCTCCTTTTTAGGGTTCCGTACGCAGAGGGCAAAACGGGCCCTATCACTAAGACTCCGCTGTCCGTCCGTCACCAGGCTGTATCTCATGAACCGTGATAGTTAGACAGTTGACATTTTCACAGATGATGTATTTCTCTTGCCGCTATAATAACAAATCCTATAAAATAAAATACATATTAACCTCACATACAACAAACGTGACTTTTTCCTGTTTTGTATATAGACCGGTGCGACCGGTAACTCTCGTGCGCGACTCCGACTCGCACGTGGTCGTTTGTCAGTTACTGTGAATAGGAGGACTTCAGGACTCGGTTCAGTTTTTCTTTCGCATAATTTCATGCAAAATATGTTCACTACCTGTAGGAGAGTAGAGCTGAGCCCAGCAGTGGGGACATACATTTCGCACTGCGGAGCACGCCCGCCCGCGCTGTGGTGCAGTGGCTACACACTACACTCTTTATGGCCTGTGTTCCGGGTTCTAACCCGCGGCAGAAATACAGGTTTTTTAAAGAACTCCGAGCAAAGCTCGGTCGCCCAGTTATTCTGATACTGCCACTGCCCTGCAACAACTACCAACTTGCCGAGGTTAAGAGGGTATGCTGTTGTCAAAGCGCCCATACAAACGTAGTCCAGTCATATTTTGAGTATTAAGCTATGAAAATCTATGAAATTTTCAAGACACAATCTAGAAACAAATATCTGAGTCGGTGGTGAGTCAGATTTTCGTTTAAATATATACTTCCAGAGTTACAGGGCGTCAAAGTATTGTATTTTTCGGTAATAAAAAGCCCCAACTTTAAACCTGATTTACAAGAGTATGAATCAATTTAGAACAATTTGGAAAAACCACCGACATCTGAAATTTCATTAGTATATTGTATTAAAAAAATGGTTACATACTGTATCCTTCAAATGATCACTGGACTACGAAACATCCAAATAACGGGTGGATAACATCGCGTAATGTATGCTGTCTCACCGTACGCGCTCGGGTAGGATAGGGCTCGGAGAGGGACAGCTACAAAACAATGCAACCTTGAAGCCGACCACGTGGTCTTACCAACATAGCCTCTTAACCTTTAATTTTATATTTTATTTTTAATTGATATAAATATAAATTTGTATCACTTGATATTTATCTCAAAATTGAGAAAATTACCAAGTGAATAGAACTCGCAAATTATAGTAAAATATTGAATTAACTTATTCGACGGGGTTATCGCGTAACATACATTAAAATATTTATTTATTTATTAATTTTTATTTATTTATTACATACATTAAAATATACAGTGGAATTGAGAACCTCTTCCTTTTTTGAAGTCGGTTGAAAACAGCGGCCACTCTTTTATTTGCATTGAGCTTTATAATTACATGCATAATTAGTTTGTGAATGTCATCAGCTGTGCCAGCCCCTGCGCCTGCCCCTGCGCCTGCCCCTCCGCCTGCCCCTCCGCCTGCCCCCGCTCTGTTGATAACCATGCTTGTACATGAGGCGTCATTGATATCCATCAGTGGAACCTCTATATATTTTTTTTATTCTATTTATAAAATGTATTATTTATTATATTTTCTATTATTATTTATCATATTGGTACAATGTGTAGAAATTACTAGCACTGTTAAAAAAAGAAAAAAGAAAAGAAAACTGTATACGTAATTTACTCAAGTTTAACCTTCTGTTAAGTTGGTGCTTCGCTTTTCTTTGTAATTTTCAATTGTTTAATAGTGAGGACCTGTAATTGGCTTTCTGTAAACTGTTTGTTGTGTTATACTTTTATTATTGGCTGTTGGTCTTCCGAAACAAAACAAAAAAAAACTGTTAGAGTCTAGTGCTCTACAAGGATGGGACATTTTAAGGAAGGAAGGAAGGGAACTATCAATAAAGAGAACTTTTATGGCTATTAAAAATTCGAGAGCAAAAATACAAGTTATACTAAAAATTAAACAATCAAGATTAAACAACAAGCTATACTAAATACAGCAAAACTACATTCTCTGAAAAGGTGTTGATTTAGATCGTACAGAATGTTTCATAAAATACATAATTATATTGATGGTATTGTTGTACGGGTGCGCGCAGAGTGCGCACGCGCGTGCGCGTGGCCAACACGGGCGAGCGCGCACTGGCGCTGAGTGCGATGTCGGATGCGCCGTGGGCCGTGTCGGCGTGGTGCGAGCGCGCGTGCCGCGGGGGGGCCCCGCCGCGTGCGCAGTGCGAGCTGCTGGTGCCGCCGCGCGCCGCCGCCGAGCTGTGCGTGGAGGTGCGCGTGGCGACGGAGGACGTGTGTGTCCCCGCGCCGCCCGCCCCCGCCCGCCAGCTGCGCCGCGGCGCGCTGCAGCTGTACGAGGCGCGCTCGCTCGCCGGCGCGCTGCAGCTGGAGCTGGAGCTCGAGTTCCCCGCACTGCACGTACAGCCGGCGCTCATAGACTTCGGATACGTGTACGACGGCGACGAGAGGAAGACGTACTTCACCGTGTCGCACACGAGCGGTGAGTGGGCGGGCGAGGGCCCCCGCCAGCGCGGGCCCCACGAGTGACGTCACCGCTGCCCCGCAGCCTCGGAGACGATACAAGTGGAGGTGTCGTGGAGCGGTGGGTGCGAGTTCTCTGTGAGTCCGGCGCGCCTGGTGGTGCCGCCGCGTGCGTCGGTGCGTGGACACGTGCAGTACCGTGCGCGCTGGCACGACTCGCCCGCCGAGGGTTGTGTGCGCGTGCGTGCATCGGGCGCGTGGTGCGGCTCGTGGTGCTGGGCGCGGCTCCCCGTGCGCGCCGCACCCTCGCGTGACCGTCGCACGCACCGGGCGACCCACGACCACACCGTGGACGACCTCACTCAGATACACTAGCCTGGATACTTGATCCTACACCTATACATACATCTGTTTAATAATAATAAATATGTTGATCTTTATTCTTGGTACGTAGTTGTAGCAGAGTAGCCTCCGCCTCGTGACGTCATCGCGCGCCCGCGCGCCGGACACGGGTGCGGCCCTGCCTTTGTCTCTGTCTGTTTAATACAGTAATGGTTAATATAAAGACACTGGTGATATCAGGGGTTCCGTAGCTCGAAAAAAGGAACCCCTGTAGAATAACTTTGTCGTCCGTCTGTTTGTCTGTGAAGCCCCTGTTTCTCGGGAACGCGCGATGGTATCAAGTTGAAATTAATACAATATATTCGTAATCTCTGTGAGCTGTGAAGAAATCATGTTCCCGGTGAACGCCAGACAACGATACGTCTGTTTGAGACATGTCGAAGGAACCAAACGTCACCAGGAACTTGACATTGATTTAGAATCATGAAATTTAGCAAGAAGCAAAGCCTTCTACAGCACAAGTAGATATTGGAATAAATCTCAAAAGCATAATTTTTAAATTATATCTCATTAAAATTTTACGATTACAAAATGTTCAGAGCGCCTTTTGTTTTTTGTATTGAAATGTGCATTGAATTAATAAATATGTGCTATAATAAGTATTATAGGATCTCAAAGATCGCCTGGTCTCTTGAACTTGATAATAGAGAACAGAACCAATGCCTGTGCATTGGGAGCGGATGATCCCCCACGTACCAGTAAATCTTCTACCGTCGGCTCTCGGTCGAGTCGAAGCAGTAGTTGTACGTTTGCAGGCTGAGGCCCGTCACGCAGCAAACATGCTACAGGTGGCTAAGGAAATAGATGAGAAGGAAAAGGAAAACGAGAGAGAACTAGCGGCTCTTGCAATAGCGGCAAGTGCACGCGCGCTAGCTGCTGAACTAGCGGCGGCTACACGAGAAATGGAAGAGAGAGAACACATTGCCACAGTTAAAATTACATATAAAATATTTGTTGGGTTGCCAACACTGCTCCAGCAGCGATTACAAATGTAACAGTTCTACCAGTGGAAACACTTCCACCCAAAGAGATTTAAATGTCGTATAATTTCAGCTTTCTTCTTTAACTTTTGTTTGTTTGTTTTGTTTTATTTATCATCATCAACAGCCTATATACGTCCCCACTGCATGGGCTCAGGCATACTCTGCTACAGAGTGTATGGGCCATAATCCACCACGCGAGCCCAATGCGGAATGGCGGACTTCACATGCCTGTTGCAGCAGGTTTCCTCACGATGTTTTTTTTTCACAGTTAAGCAATCGGATAGTGTACTTGAATTGAAAAACAATTTATAGGCACACGGCTGGATTCGAACCCGGAACCCTCAGATTGAGAGTCCGTGCCTCATCAACTGCGCACCTTTCCTTGTTTTGTTTATAGAAAGCGTAAATTATAGCAAGTAGTACCTTTGCTTTTTGAAGTATTTGTCAACTTATATTCTATTTGTGAGAGCCTGCTATTAGCCTCCTAGTATTTCTTGAAAGGTGCCTATTTTTTATATTTGTGCTGATGGTTTTCCTTAAATTAATAATAATGACCCGTCTCAAGCAAAACAAACTTTCCTTTGCAGTCTACTCCATTCCCGATGTATGGCTTTCAATTGCACAGTTAAGTTTGTACAAGTGCTTTCTGTATTGCTGACAACCCTCTTTTAGATGCTTTTAGCACGTCACACAGCTACGAAATTTCTAACTTTTTGAGCACATTAAAAATATATGTAAGGCTACCAAAGACATCAGATTAAATCTCTACGCTAGCAAAGATATACAATCTATAGTACAAGAAGATTTAGCAGCTATAAAACCACAGACTTGTATATGTACCTGTACGAATGTGGTTATAGAAGTCATATTTTATAAAAAGTTTATTTATATGTAGTTTGAAAAGTTTCTACACACACATTCAAAGAGAAGAAAACCTTTCATAGGATATCGTGATATCTATTGTAAATAAAGTTGTCTCCTTGTAATGAAAGTATGTGACGAGCGACGAGTAAGCTCCAACGTCAATGTACATGTATTCAACATAAATATAGTTCAACGTCATCCTTGCTGCCTCCGTGACAAAGAGATTTAAGAGGGTTTGTTGTTGTCAAAGCGCCCATACAAACGTAGTCCAGTCATATTTTGAGTATTAAGCTATGAAAATCTATGAAATTTTCAAGACACAATCTAAAAACAAATATCTGTGTCGGTGGTGAGTCAGATTTTCGTTTAAATATATACTTCCAGAGTTACAGGGCGTCAAAGTATTGTATTTTTCGGTAGTAAAAAGCCCCAACTTTGAACCTGATTTACAAGAGTATGAATCAATTTAGAACAATTTGGAAAAACCACCGACATCTGAAAATTCATTAGTATACTGTATTAAAAAAATGGTTCCATAATATACTGTATCCTTCAAATGATCCCTGGACTACGAAACATCAACAAAAAAACGGGTGGATAACATCGCGTAATGTATGCTGTCTCACCGTACGCGCTCGGGTAGGATAGGGCTCGGAGAGGGACAGCTACAAAACAATGCAACCTTGAAACCGACCACGTGGTCTTACCAACATAGCCTCTTAAATATATATCATCATCATCAGCCGGGAAACGTCCAATGCTGGACATAGGCCTCCCTCATGGTACGCCACATCGACAGGTCCCGAGCCACCTGCATCCAGCGACACCCTGCGACTCTAACCAGGTAGTCGGTCCATCTAGTAGGGGGACGCCTGGTAGACGTTTCCCGGTACGTGGTTGCCACTCTAGAACCTTTACTCCCCACCGGTTATCAGTTCTTCGAGCAATGTGGTCTGCCCATTGCCACTTCAGCTCACTGACTCGTCGAGCTATGTCGGTGACCTTCGTAAATATATATATATTAGGTTATAATTGGGTATGCCTAAAAATTATTCGCGTTTATATTATGACATTTTAAATATTTTGCTTCTAAGATCACTAGATATATGATTTATTTATTGGTTTTAGATCTATCTTGATCACGACACCGCGTGTACTTATGACGTCATAAGTGAAGCGAACCACCCACGTGTTAGTTTGAGTAAAAATAATAAACCATGAAATGAATACGGTGTCCTCAGTATGTCAATAAAAGTGTCAACTATCAATGTCAACCCTATTTTGCAAGTTTTGAGTATTTATAAATCTATTTCATTACAAAATGTACGAATGTGGGGTCAAATGAATGTCATTGTGTTTTTTAAGAATTTACTTAATTAGATTTACTTAATTTACTTAATAAGAACTTTAATTAATTTGAAAAGTAAATGAGAAAATATGATGTAAAATCAAAATATGGATTTTTTTATTTTCATGCCTTATAAACATCTTTACATACCCAATTTAAAAGGTTATTATTTAGTAATAATTGAAAACTAATTGAAAAGTCTGTGCTCGGTGATCATTTATCGATTAAACACGCCATGTCAAAGAGACAGCAACGGCCGTGGATACGTGCGCCCGCAGTCAGTGGCGGTCGCGTCGTCGCCATGACGACCGCGCGCCGATAACACGGCGTCCGGCTCCCAACGTAGCATGAACCGCTACGTGGTGCTGCAGCAGCTGGGAGACGGCACGTACGGCTCCGTGGTGCTGGCGCAGCGCCGCGACTCCGGCGAGCGCGTCGCCATCAAGCGCATGAAGCGCAAGTACTACTCGTGGGACGAGGCCATGAGCCTGCGCGAAGTCAAGTCCCTCAAGAAACTGAACCACGCCAACATAGTGAAGCTGCGCGAGGTCATCCGAGAGAACGACACGCTGTACTTCGTGTTCGAGTACATGCGCGGCAATCTCTACCAGCTGATCCGGGACGCGGAGCGCCCGTTGGCCGAGCCGGCGCTGCGGAACGTGCTGTTCCAGGTGCTGCAGGGACTGGCGCACATGCACCGGCACGGGTTCTTCCACCGCGACCTCAAGCCCGAGAACCTGCTGTGCTGCGGGCCCGAGCTCGTCAAGATCGCGGACCTCGGTCTGGCGCGCGAGACCCGCTCCCGCCCCCCCTACACCGAGTACGTGAGCACGCGCTGGTACCGCGCGCCCGAAGTGCTGCTTCACGACCGACGTTACGGCGCTCCCATCGACCTGTGGGCACTGGGCTGCATCGCCGCGGAGCTGCACACGGCACGACCCCTGTTCCCGGGGAACTCGGAGATCGATCAGCTGCACAAGATCGTGTCGGTGCTCGGCACACCGGAGCGCGCCACATGGCCCGAGGGGTACGCGCTGGCCGACGCACTGCGCTTGCGATTCCCAGCGGCGGCGGGCGTGCCGCTGGCGCGCGTCGTGCCCGCCGCCGGACCCCCCGCACTGGCACTTCTTGCCGCGCTGCTGCGTTACCCGCCGCGCGACCGTCCCACCGCACCGCAGGCGCTGCGCTTTCCCTACTTCGCCGTCGGCGCAGCGCTAGCGATGCCACCGCCGCAATCGCGACGGAGTGCGGCGCGTGTCGAGGCAGAAAACGCGCCGCCGGCTATGGTGTCGGGTGGTGCGCGCGTGCATGTGGCTCCGGCCGGTATGCGCGACCACTTCGCAGACATCCTCGGGTACGTGTGCGCGAGTGTCGCGGTGGGGTTGGCTAAACCGACTGACGATCGCTTTTCTGTCGTGTTCAGGGGCGAGGTGGTGCACGCGGGTGGCGGGGAGCACGGCGCGCGTGCGCCGGGTCGTAGCGTACTGGGCGCGCTGCAGCCGGCGGCAGCGGCAGGGGAGGCGCGGCGCGCGGGCGCGGCGGCTGCTGCGTACCTGGGAGCCGCGCGATACGTGACCGGCGCGCGTATCGACACGTCACTGTTCCAGCCGCTCGCGCTTTCCACGCACAGAGGTGAGTACCGCGCGGGATGGGGCGGGGAGAGCTAAATGGCGCGAGTCATTTGTCGTGTGTTGGACAGAGACGGCGGCGGTGGGTAGCGGAGCAGCGCACGTGGACTGGGCCGCGAAGTATCTGCGGTGAGGCACCTCGGTCGTCCTCGTCATCCTCGGGCTACCTTCGGCGCGGAACAAGCCACCGAACGATGTCAACGAGTCGTCGTCGTTCCTTGTCGTCTGTTAGCGCTATGTTACCCCGCGAATGTATATTCCTAGACAGGTATGCATGTCGGTACACTCAGTCGAGATCAGTGGTAACAGTACAGTAGGTATCATTGCAGTGTAGTGGTGCTCGTAGTAACGCAACCAAAACAAACAGTATCAAGAAAACTGAAAACGTGTAACAAGAATACTTACAGACAAACAAACTGTGTGACTAGATACAGTTATTAAAAATGTTGGTCTAGGTTCTAATTTTTCTTCTAAAACTAATTAATGAAATATTAAATATATCCACATCTATAAACATATCGTTGTGCAGTCTACAGGAACGGCTAATGTAGCTATTATTTACATTGCTGGTTTTGCTCTTACAGTTAATGTAGAATGTATTTTTTGGCAACAGTTTCCCTCACGTCTTCGCGGCACTCTAAAAAATATATTATTTAAAGAATAGGGGGCATCGACAATGTTGTTCATAATTTTAAAGAGGAAGAAAACAGTGGCATTTTCTCTGCGATCTTGAAGACTTACCACCTTATTATTTTTAAGGGAGGTCTGGTAATCTACATGCGGAAGACCAGATTTATAATCTAATGATTTAACAAATTTCTTCTGCACTCTTTCAATCCCGTCAATGTGCACAGCAAAGAAAGGTTGCCAAACTGTACATGCGAATTTTAATCGACTACGCACCATTTTTAAAGTAGGAGTATTTTTGAATGGCTCTCAGTCTAAAACCTTACTCAAAACCGGAACAAATCAGACATAGGTATATATATTAGTCTGTGAATCAGACGGCTGATGGCGAATGCGTTCTTCTTGCAGTTAAACCATTCATTTTAGCTTTTTTAATGTAATTTATTCTTGTGTATTACTGAGAGTAATTTACAGCCTGCCTATAGTCGAAAACTGGTAGTAGTAACAATTTTGTAGCTGCAAGTTTTCCGAAAATAACAAAATTAAAATGTTGTATAACTATACAACTGTAATGTTTAATCTGAAACTGTATATGTACCTTGTTGTAGCCATCAGTGGAGATCTCTTATTGGATTACTGTTTTAACGAAATGTTTTATACTTTGCAAGAATATAGCTGAATATAGCGATCTTTCTTAATATAAAAATAAAAGATTGTAAAGAGAGAGTGAGAGCTTACCTGAGCCGGTATCTGAGGTGTGATGGTCGGAATGTCAAACGATGCAATTTTGACGTTTCGTCAACATACCCCCCGTGCCGCTGCCATACCTGAGGAACCGACTCGTTTAAGCGCTAAAGAGTTACTTACTAGTGTATAATAATACCTACTATTACGGCCGTTTTAATTTTGACTAGCTGTCTACTAAAATACTGGTAAAGATATCTGATCATGCTTGTTGCCGTATGTTTTGTATTTCTTAAATAATTTAAATTTTTACTTTATAATTTTAATTAGGGCTGAGTTGTACCACAACTCCCTTCAACAATTAGCCGATGGGGGATATATTTATGTCTAAGGTCATAAAGGATGCGGTAAAACGAATTAGTAGAATCTTTAATAAATCACTCCTCGCCAAACGACAGCCTCGTATGTAATGAGCTACTTAGCTCACTCATAATGACTTACTATTACATAACGGAGCTACCGATTGTGTAAAACTTCAATCAAACTGCGACATATAGGTACCTACGATGTTTGAGGGATCCTGTACAATTCCTAGGAACTCGGAGGAACCGACTTGGTTGGTTGCTTCCTTCAAGCCCAGCAATGTTAAACATTTCCTAGGCATCGTACAGGATACCATACCACACTAGCATTAAGAAATGTTTGAAATAATAAAAATATAAAAGAGAAAAATATTTATCATTTTCAATTAGAATTGTCTTATACCTAGTTAGTAGGTAGGAATCTCTTTATAAAGTGTTTATTACTGTGATACAATGATGATCACTTGATGGTGACCGTCACGTCACGGCAGCGGCAGGATCCACTACTGTTGTACATCTCCACTCTCTACGTGACACAATCACTCGTCACGTGAGATTTATATATCTACAATGAAGGGGTGAGTCACGGGGCCCGCCCCGGTCACCATCACCCACGGAGCGCCGCGGGACACCGGCAACACAAAACGCACAAATTAATGACATAAAATTAGCGATATTTAATTTAATTAATGATATTTATTATATTAAACTAGCAGCGAAAATTGGTTAAAATACCATGTTTTGATGGTATAAAAATATTTATGGATCCATTTTTCAATGTAGACATTCTATCTATCCTATACATATATTGAGAAACTTATTCGACCATTAAACATACCGTGTATATATTTTCCTTTGTCAAAATTACTTGAATTTGTTTAATTACTGTTCGTTCACTCTTAATTTTAATTGATCTCTTCGACTCGTCTGTTATCATGGTCTAAATGAAGAAAAGTCATCGAGTTTCTTTTTAGTTTTTAAACTACCAAATTTCGAAATTTCTAGTACCAGGACACCCTAGAACCTTTTAAATGTACATCGCTATGGAAGTAAGAAACATGTCCGAATTTTTTATTTTATTAATTGTTCTAGAATATTTAAGAACATTCTAGAGCGTTCAAGATTATTCCTGACAAGGACATACCTTTATAAAATATTTTGATGATAGTAGATCGTTATAGAATATTAAGGCAAACTCTAGACTCTTCGGGTAAGAAATTGAGATCCTATGCATCACAACCAAGATCATTGTGCCACCTACCTATGTCTACTATAAAATATTATGTATGTAATTCTGAAAAAAATTGTGTTGTTGTCCACCGATCACCGGTGTCTATGTGTGTAAGGGAGTGTCTCACACGTCTGTGTACAGACTTATCAATATGCTTGCTTGGTCGCCGAAATGGTGATCGCAACAAGATGTTATTGATTTTGTGGCTAGATGTTGTTGACATAGGTACATTTAAATATTACTTGATCAAATTTAGGATACGTAACAAATTAACCAATCAATCAAATTTCATTTTTTTTTTTCGACGTCAATATATTATTGTGCATGTAATGACAACCAGTATCGCAGCATCGGTCCGTCGTCGACGACAGCGAGCAGACTGCTGCGGCTGCCCGCACCCCGCACCCCGCACCCTGCGCCCGCTCGATCCTCCACTCTTGCGGATAGTACTGTAGCGTGTATCGTCTTTGTACCGCGAGACTAGAATCATTTTTCTACGGTTTGTATACTTGCATAACTTAGTAGAATCGGGTCCCAGGTATACATATTCATCCACAACTTTGATCATGGTGTTCCCAAATATTACCGGCATAGGTACAACATAGACATTTGACATGATTGTCGTCTTGACATATTTAATGGGAAACTAAGTTGAGGACATTTAGCATTGCATTCAGATCCTCCAAGGATTCTGCTGTTATTAGTATGTCATCAGTACAGACATTCGTATAAATCTAGTCAATACTCTCATCCTTTCTAAATTTAACTATGCGGACACCGTTTATGGTCCTAGAATTCTTTCTAAGACTAGAAATTTAATTCAGAGAGTTCAGAATGCGTGTGTGAGATACTGTTTTAATGTGCAACCGAGGAGTCACGTCACACCCTTCATAAATAATGTTGATATGCTAAAAATGGCTTCTAGGCGCTACATCCATATTGCCACTGTTGTTTGGCGTTATAAAAACCCGTAAACCAGTATACTTATTTGATAAGCTTACCTGGTCTAATAGGCAGCGTCTAGCGCTTCTGAAAGTTCCGACGCACAGATCTGCTGCATTTAAAGGTAGTTTTAAATACACAGCTAGTAAGATATGGAACAACATTCCTCCCCCTCTACGGGAATTGCAGTCTGTTTCCAACTTTAAACGGAAAATAAAAGTGTATGTTTTAGATTTGCAAAAGCAAGGCGTTACTGATCATTTTATATAGCTACCTGTTTTAGATGATCGTTAAGTTCACATAGTTTTGTTGTTATATTTTGTTTATACAAAAAATTTATGAGGTCAATTGGAGCTAGTGTTTAGATTGTTATGTATGTACGAGGTTTTAAGACTAATTACGTGATAGGTGCCAGCTGAAAACCAGCGCTGTGGCCTCCTGCCGCAGAAACATGCTGAGCTGGTCACCTTTTTAAAACTTATAAATTTTGTTTAATATGTTTCTATTTAATTTTAAGTTGTTCTTCTTTATTTATTTTTTATTAAGTGTGTGTATTAGTTTTAGGCAAATAGGTTTAACCAAAATTTGTAATTTTTAAATAAATCTTTTTTCTATTCTATTCTATTCATCAGCAAATCAAAGGTGAGTGATGTGGTCACCATTGATGGCCATTCCTTTCCAGTTCAGAAGCTTGAAAACATCTTCCAGTACAGTGGTGAAGAGTTTCGGGGATATGACGTCACCCTGCACCTTTCTGCACTGGGATCAGTTCCCTGCTTTGCTCAGTGTTCCGCACATTCATCCTGTACTTGAATGGACATTGTGGCTTTATTGTACAAACATTTTAACACTTGGATAAAGGATAGTGAATGTGGCACCTATGTAGAGACTGTAGCACTTACTGTACTGTGTCTTGTAGTCTAATACAATGTTAAAATGGAAGCACTGTTGATAATATGATGTAAGGATCAATGTATACATGATGTATGCATGTAGTTGAGGACACAAACACCGGGTCAACTTCATAATTTAATTAATATTATCTCATATAAAATCTGCAAGTGATCAACAGTGTGTGTATGTATGTACAGTTCAGAGCGCTTCACTCATACTTGAGGTAGTGCGTGTCAGGGGCGTAGTCGGGCAGTGGCCAACGCGCCTCGGGCGCCCAGCCCGCGCCCGCGTTAGCTGCGCTTGCGCCACCGCCGGCACCCGTCGCACGCTCGCGCTTGGGCGACGCCGTCGAGATGTTGACAGACACGCCCTTGATTATGTGATCCTGTCCGCACAGTGACTGCGCCACCTCAGGGTCCAGGAACGTAACAAAGCTGAACGCTCGGAAGGGTCGGGGCACAAACACGTCGGTAACCTGTCCGTAAGCCGCGAAGTAGTCGCGTAGGTCGTCCGCCGTCAGCGCCTCGGTGCAGCGACCCACAAACACCTTGCGCTGCGCCGCGCCCTCGCGGCTCGACGGCACGCGCACGTCACACCAGCGCCCGTCAATGAGATGACGTCGTCCCAGCGCACGTGCCTGGGCTTCGTGCTCCGCGAACTTGATGAATCCAAATCCCTTGGATAGGCCGGTGCGCGCATCTCGCTTCACCTGCACCATCAGCAGCTCGCCCAGCGAGGAGAAGTACTCCCGCACCGCGTCCTCACCCGTGCGCCAAGGCAGCCCCAGTACGATCAGATCGGAGCAGCGTGGCGCGGTGCGCGCGGGCGCAGGTGGCGGCGAGGGCGCGGCGCGCGGGAAGGCGCACCAGTAGCGATGCGCGCGCCAACCCTCAGGCGGCGGCAGCAGGCGGTCGTCGGCCAGGCGCAGACCGCGCAGACGTCCGGCAGCGCGGTACTTGAGCCCACTGGCACCAGCGAACTGTGCGGCCAGCGTGCTCAGCAGCAGCGCGCCGTCATCCTCGCACGGCAGCTCGATAGGCTCGTCGTGTTCGCCCTCGCTCACGAGCGCGTACTCGCCGGACATGGCGGCGCGCCTCGCCACGTGCTCACATCCTCGAACGTCGCGCCGTCGTCCGCCCGACGACGAGCGACGAGTCCTCCGCTACTATTGCTTTACGCTCGATAGGAATTCGCCCCGTGTCGTGGTAAGGTCGTGATGAAAAACGCGTGACGTGCTTACATCTGTCTGTAACTCTGTACGAATGACGTCAGTGACGTTTCCACTTTCGTTCGTCGTTCCTTTTTTTTGTACGTTTTTTTCCCACTAGGAAAAGGCAAAGGTAAACCACCATACAGCCAAGTCTTGTACATCCTTTCCTTTAAGTTAGGAAAATATTCGACCAAAGCCATTTCATTTTTCTCAACAAATTTTCTCAATAAATAAAATTAGAAAAAGAAGAAAAAAAGAAAAGAAAACTGTATACGTAATCTACTCAAGTTTAACCTTCTGTTAAGTGAGTGCTTCGCTTTTCTTTGTAATTTTCAATTGTTTAATAGTGAGGACCTGTAATTGGCTTTCTGTAAACTATTTATTGTGTTATACTCTTATTATTGGCTGTTGGTCTTCCGAAACCATAAAATAAATAAAATAAAATGTATAATTTTATCGCTAATTCTTGACGGGAATTTCAAAGTTCAGCCTTGATTTCCAAATGCATCAATCGCGGCCACAGATCGCGGCTTTTCTGGGCGAATTACATTTACGGTCACGGAAACTTCAGAAATGGCTGTAAGGTTTAGAGATCTTTGCATTTCCTGTAAAGGAGAACTGAAGATAAAAACATGATAAACAGACACTGGCACTGGCAGGTAGTACATATAATAGTGATCTGTGACTGGCAGTCATAATCTAGATATGCGTCTAGTTGCACAGAGCTAGTAGAGAGGAGTATATTTGGTAGAGAGCTATGCACAGAGTACCTTGTAGTGTGTTGTGAATACGTAGACGTAGTGATTAAATGAATGCTCCTAGTTGTGAATTGCGGTTGGGGTGCACAAAGGGGGTGCTGTTAAGTACTAGTAAAATTAAAGACATGGCAGACTCTCGTAAATTGTATTTTTGTAATCCTTATAACTGAGTGGGGTGTTGTAAAGTTGTTCTTTAGTTGTATGTACTGAGTTCAGTCGTTAAGTGTTGTATGTCGTCTGTGCTCTGTGCGTATGCGGCGATGAGCGAGTGCGGTGTGTCGGCGCGCCGTGTGAGCGCCGAGCAGCTGGAACTGCTGCTGTCGTTCATGGAGGAGCACGCCGAGTTCGCGGCAGGCAAACAGTCCGTGTATTCGCGCTTCAGCTCCAGCAAGCTGTGGCGACTGTTGGCCGAGCGTCTCAACGCACGCGCGCAAGACACGGGCGGCGCGCGCAAGTCGCCCGACAAGTGGTGCCGAGTGAGTAGCTCACAACACATGACCCTATTATATTTTAGATATCCAGATTGTTCCAGTTGATCCAGGTTGATGTAGTACTTGAGAACCACAGAATAATTTCAGTACACTCTTAATCGGCTGCATGCCTAGTCCAGTGTTAGACATAAGTCATAGATCATTGCATATGATTTGCCATAATCACCACACTCGTAGGTAGATTGTGTTGAGGTATTGTTGTTCGGGTGGGCAGAGATCTTGGCACCACCCGTTCTAAGTGCTTTGTGGTTATTTGTATGCAAAATTTCAGCCAAATCTGTTTTGGCATAATTGTGGTAACAACAAACAAAATTTACAAACTTTCACATTTGTAATATTATTGGGATATACTTGTACCAAGGAGCATGTAAATTCTTAAGTATATTCTAGTTAGTGGTATACTTATGGTCATGACTATCACTAATCGGAATATGAATTTATCTTTACTAACAAAGAAGTAACTGACGAATTATGACAAAAGCCGAATCTGACGAAAGGGCCATGAGAAGTTATCCACATCTGTCATTCATGAAGAAACTGAACTGAAATTATTTAAAAAAACTATTTCTGACGAAGGTGAAATCTGAAGGATGTGTTCTAAATCGTTTGTGTGTAGTGTCTGGGGTGTAGCAGAATATTAATGCAATCTCACCTGTCTGGCTACAGGTACAACACGGCGTTTGTGTCTAGTGTCTGGGGTGTAGCAGAATTTTAATGCAATCTCACCTGTCTGGCTACAGGTACAACACGCCGTTTGTGTGTAGTGTCTGGGGTGTAGCAGAATATTAATGCAATCTCACCTGTCTGGCTACAGGTACAACACGGCGTTTGTGTCTAGTGTCTGGGGTGTAGCAGAATTTTAATGCAATCTCACCTGTCTGGCTACAGGTACAACACGGCGTTTGTGTGTAGTGTCTGGGGTGTAGCAGAATATTAATGCAATCTCACCCGTCTGGCTACAGGTACAACTCGGCGTTTGTGTCTAGTGTCTGGGGTGTAGCAGAATTTTAATGCAATCTCACCTGTCTGGCTACAGGTACAACACGGCGTTTGTGTGTAGTGACTGGGGTGTAGCAGAATATTAATACAATCTCACCTGTCTGGCTAAAGGCACAACACGGCGTTTGTGCGTAGTGTCTGGGGTGTAGCAGAATATTAAAATGCTGAGATTACTTATTAAGTGTAAAATAAAACATTTAAAACAAAATAGTATTGATCAATATTTTCTAATAAATTAACTACCTAATTTGTTAAAATACATAATATGTACATGTTATCATTATAGAACAAAGCAGTACTGTAAATAACACTAAAGTTTTAAAATTCAAAATACCTAGAGTTGAGACAGACATCAGTTTATTGCTCAGAAGTGCACAGATTAAAATTGACTACCCCGTCTTAAAGCAAAAATGTCTCTGAACATACCCCCTCGAGCTACAAGAAGGAAGAACCTTTTAACTACACCACTCAGCCGATCAAATTACGAAAAAAAACGTTTTCATAAGGTGAGCATGTAACTCATTCAATGAAACATCTGAAATTGATCCTAATTTAGACCTCTTCTGTAGTAACGTAAGCACGGTAAACATTAACTTACTTAAATGTTAGCTGTAATCCACCCAAAACATAATAAAATATAATTGCATGAAGGGGAGCTCAATATCTCACTAGGCGATGTCATCCGGCAGTACTGGGCGGATATCAAGTACCGCGCGCGCAAGAAGAGCGCGGCGGCCGGCGCGCTCGGGGACCTCTCCAACGCGGAAGAGCGGCTTCGAGGTATCCTGGGCGGAGGCGGGTCGCGATCCATGGACGACGACGAGCGCAAACCCGCGCTCGACGAGGACGCGTGCTCGGAGGGCTCAGGGGTCGCGGGGACCGCGGGGGAACATCGCCTCGGTACAGAAGAGTTGCTCGCAGAGGCCGCGATGCGCACCGCGCTCGCTGCAGAGAAACAGGCCGAGACGGTGGCCCAGGTGCGTACTGTGCGTGTCGTGCCGTGCATTCCATGTCGTGCGCGCCCTCCTGCTGACATGTCGTGTTTCAGGGCGTGGAGCTTCTGCGCGAGTTGGTTTCGCTGGTGCGGGAGCGTGTTCCACCGCCGCCCGATCACCTGGCGCCGCTGCACCACCACCACCGCCTCTAGCCTCGTAGGCGCACCACACCGAGAGCTGTATACTACGAAAGCGCGTGCCGGTGCACGGCATTGCCTCGGTCTGACGGCCGCAGCCCCAGCAGGCGTGCCACGTGCTCGTGCGTGTGATCCGCCAGGGGACGCGCGCGCGCAGCACCGGCGCGCAGCACGTCGCGCAGCACGCGGGGTCGTGCGCGCAACTCGGCCGTGCGCGTACGCAGCGGTCCCAAAGCGACGCACAGTGCCTCCGCCACCACCTCCTGCAGCATGTGTTACTCATGTACATTTGTACGTTATTTGCGTGTGGAGTGTATTAGTATGTTATTAGTTAGTAGTATTACGTGACGATTAATTTTAATGCTAACAGATAAGAGATCGCAAATTGAATACAGCATTTCCGTTGAGAATCTAAGTGGTTTGAAATACATTACTTTCAGTAGGGATCTCTGTGCTCTTTCAACCTCAATGAATTTAGTTTTATTCGCGCCACCCCACACAGGAATACAGTAGACAAGAACAGATTGAGCTAAAGCTAAGTATACTTTCCTCCTGATGTTATGCGGAGCAATGTGCCTAAGTTTTTTAAAAACCCATATTAATTTTCTTATTCTGCCAGAGACAAATTCGATTTTCATGTCCCATGCCAAGCGTTGATCCAGCATGACTCCTAAATATTTTGTTGAGTTTCAGGTTGAGTCCTATTATAAATCGTAAAACATATAAAATTTGTTTTAGGCAACTTCAGTTAGACCGATCTCAGCCTTGCAAATGCAATTGCTGTATCATCTGCATAAGAAAAACGTGGTCGTTACTCAGTTTCATGTTACACGGGTCATTTATATAGATAAGAAATAAGGTTGGGCCGAGAACACTGCCTTGGGGGACACCATAGTTAATGTCAGTGTCTTGACTGACATATTGACCCACTCTGACTCTGTGTTTTCTACGGGAGAGGTAATCTTGAAGAATTCAATGTTATTAGAGATTTCAACTTTTATTTCTGCATTTACGAGGGGCATACCGAAAAGATCGGTAATCGAGTACTTTCGATTTAATTAGATTAAAAACTCTTTTTGATGAATAAACACTGGTTAGTTGAAAATCGAATACAATTGACAGAATTAAAAAAAAAAATTTTTTTAAAGAACAATATCAGTTTGAAATTGATAGGTCGATAAAAAAATGGAGCTTACAAGAGAAAGTTTCCGTGCCATAATTTTTTACAACTTTCGACGAGGATTATCTCAGGGACAATGTCTCGCTGAGCTTATATCTATATACAAGAGTGAAGCGCCTAGCCAGACGACAATATATCGCTGGTATTCTGAATTCCGGCGTGGACGTGCTTCTCTTGGCACCGTACCTTCCACAGGCCGGCCAAAAACAGCGGTTACACCAGAAAATGTCGCTGTTGTGCGCCGAATGATACAGGATGACCGACATATTACATATGAGCAGATTCGGGCTACTTTAGGGATAGGTATGACTGCGATACAAACTGTTTTACATGGTGAACTGGGAGTGAGAAAGCTAGTTTCCCGCTGGGTGCCCCATAATTTGTCCGAAGAGCAAAAGGCGGCTCGTGTCAATTGGTGCCGGTCTACTCTGCAACGCTTCAACGGAGGAAAGTCAAAAGCAGTTTATAACATTGTCTCTGGTGATGAATCATGGATCTATTCATATGAGCCAGAAAGAAAGCATCAGTCGGCTGTCTGGGTCTTCGCAGGTGAGATCAAGCCAACAAAAGTTGTCCGCTCTCGCAGCGTATCGAAGAAAATGGTCGCTTCGTTTGTCGCGAAAACAGGACATGTAGTCACAGTTCCCTTAGAGGAACGGAGAACGGTTACCGCTGATTGGTATACAACGGTTTGTTTGCCACAGATGATATCCGAACTCCGTAGAGGTAACCCGAAACGACGCATAATCCTCCATCACGATAATGCGAGCTCTCACACCGCTCAGAAAACAAGCGAGTTTTTGAAGCAGGAAAACGTTGAATTAATGGATCATCCTCCATACAGCCCTGATCTGAGTCCCAATGATTACTTTACATTCCCTAGAATCAAAGATTTATTGCGTGGTCAGCGGTTTCAAGGTCCAGAAGAAGCAGTGGAAGCATACAAATCGACGATTTTGACCATGTCAACTTCGGACTGGAATTGCTGCTATAATAATTGGTTCGAACGAATGCAAAAGTGCATTAACTGCAACGGAGAATACTTCGAAAAGCAATAAAAATAAATTTAGTTATTTCCTGTATGTATTGTTTTATATTCCCGATCATTTCGGTATGCCCCTCGTACCAAGAAAAAAACGTTCAAGTGCAAGTCGGACTCGCGCACCGAGGAATAATTAACATACCGGAAATCACCAATAATAGATACGGTAATATACACCCAACAATGATGTAACGACACGAGGCAGTAGGACTGACCTTGTACTGTGCGGTGGTGAGTCCGTCGCTCTCCTCCACCGCCTCCTCGGGTGTCTTGTCCGCCGCGAGGCAGTGCAGCGCCACGAGGTTGGCAACGCCGGGCCGCCGCTCCGGCTCGTACGACACGTGCGGCGTGCAGTCCGTCACCGCCTTGCGCACCTTCTCGCGGATACAGGCGTCAGAGTCTGACAGCAGAAGACGCGAGCGAGCGCCACCCTGTGACTTGGACATCTTGCGTGCGGGGTCGCGAAGGCTACGCACGCGCGCCGCCTCTGGCTCGGGCAGCAGCGGCTGCGGCTCAGGAAAGGCGCGACCGAAGCGGTGGTGGAAGGTGCGCACGAGCTGCTGGGCCAGCTGCAGGTGCTGTAGCTGGTCCGCGCCTACAGGCACCAACGTGCCGCGGTACACAAGCACGTCGGCTGCCTGCAGCACGGGATACAGCAGCGCGCCCAACGGAGTCTCGCCTGGGGCGGCGGCGCGCTCTCGGTACTGCGGTAAGCGTTGCAGACGTGCCAGACTGCACACGCACGCCAGAGCCCAGCAGAGCTCGGCGTGTCGCGGCACAGCTGACTGCGCGAACAGCTCGGTGCGCGCGGGGTCAACGCCCGCCGCCAGCGCTACGGCCGCCAAGTCTAGCGTGCGCTCGTGCAGGTCGCTCGCTCCGCCCGCCGTGAGCGCGTGAAGGTCTGCCACGAACAACGTGAGCGGCAAGCCCGCGTCCTGTGCGCGCACGCACCGGCGCAGCGCACCGAAGTAGTTACCGACGTGCAGCGCGCCTGTCGGCTGAAGACCCGACACCACACGAGGTTCCCACTCGACCTACAAAATGTATATTACAAAATTTATAATATATGTACATTCAAAGTAAATTTATTTATGTGTTAATTTAAGTGCATATAAGTAACATTACGAAAAAGGCAAATTATATGCTCTACATGATTAGAAAAGCATTTTACATGATCACCAAAGAGTTGTTCATCAAAATTTACAAAACATATGTTCGTCCATTATTGAAAAATGCCTTCCAGATATGGAGTCCGTATTTCAAGAAAGACATTGTCATTTCAGAAAGGGTCCAAAGGAGAGCACAAAAAATGGTTGCATCTCTTAGAAACAATCTTACGAAGAATGCCTATTTCAACTGAATCTGACAACACTGGAAGAGCGAAGGAAACGAGGTGACCTCATTGAAACTTATAAAATACTCAATGGACACTACAATGTGAGCAACATCAAAACCTTGTTCACTGTGAGCCAGAACAGTCGATTGAGAGGGCACTCAATGAAGCTCACCAAGCCTCTATGTAGGAGCAACCCTTGGAAACACTTCTTGCCTAACCGTGTAGTGCATTCAGCGAATTGTTTTTTAAAAACAGACTAGACAAACATTTAGAAACATTAAAACAAGTGCAGTGATGTACATGCATCAGCTCCAAGAGCTGCTAGTGTAACCAACCAATAAATAATAATAATACATATCCGGATGAATAAACATCAGGACGAGAGCCGTAGATGGCAAAAAACTCGTTCACGACATACAATTCTCAACAACAAAATCGAAACACCTCACAAGTATTCAAAAAATCTGTGAAAACTCAGAAAATTCAGAAAAAACTTCAAAATTTTGGGACTTTTTTCACTATTTGCTATTTAGGCTAAATATACATTTCTTGCGAACAATGTTTTATACACTATTAAATTGTATTAAATTAATTATCTAGCCCAATTACAGGTCTATTGATCCCATAGGAGGACGACCCTTTTTTTTCGAAAATTAAAAATTTAAGTTTTACTTACTTATTTTGCGAAATATTGGCAAAACCACTCCTACGACAAAAAGTTACTGAATATACTTTGTATTAAAGGTGAATTTCAAAAATGTATGGAGCCTGGGCCAGGTCAATGTACATACACCAAATATAATAATGGTATTTTTTTAAATTAACCTTTTTTGATCATCTATTTTCAACAAATCTAACCGAATACCGTGTACAAAATATGTTTTCCCTCAAACAATCACAACACAATAATGGCGGACTGTCAAAATGAAACATGTACATATCACAGGTATTTGTTTTATGTTTTGTTAAAATCATGCCAGCCATTTTGATTGTCAATGTCAACATTGCTGTATGCATTCAGAAACTGAGCCACTTTGATCCATAGATACAATTTATATAGATGCTATAAGATAAGATCATAAATATAATAGTAATTAATTATATCGACCTCTGCTTCAGTAATAAACTAAACATGCAATAATTGATAATGCATTGTTTAAACTCAGAGAGATATAAATATAGTAATAGGTTATAGAGAGCTCATTGGGAAACGTTTCATATAAACATTTTGATCTCAAAAGTCAATGGTATGTCAAATGTATTGTACAGCCGCGTGACGTGATGTGACACTAGATTGAGTAACTTATTACCAATTAGTAATAAGTTTAGGATCAAAATGTTTGTTTGCTTTGTCCGGTCTATTAATATTAAATGTCTTTGTTTAAACTACAGATGTTTTATATAATTACTCATGCTAATAACCATTTTTGAACGCTGCTGCAAGCTGTCATTTAAAAATGAACGTAAAATTGACCTAGAAAGTATTTTGTACACGTAAATTACACATATAATCTGATCATTACAATTTTTAAAGTAATTCCCATATTTTTATCTTTATTTTAAAACAGTGTACAACAAGCTGGCCCCAGTTGAAAGGTCCCTTTTAATTAGCTTTTATTACAGCTCAAAATGAAGTCTGTATGACTAGCAGTTCACTCACAATATTTAAAAAATGTCTAATCCAAACCAATCTTTGCTTTCACTGTGAACTTCAACCGATCACCAAGCATGTCTTTAACATCAAAAGTTATTCGTATTTTGAATTATACATCATTTTGATTTGAAGTATGGCCAATTTTTGTTTGGAATTTTGTAAAACTTCCAGACTTATAATTTATTCATAGCCTACCATCAATTTTTGCACTATTAAAATTGTACATCTACAGGGATTTTTCATTATTTTATTCAAAATAAATAATAAGTACCTTGTGCTAAAAAAATGATATTGCACACTCTCTTACACTTCTGTCAACCTCCTATTCTGGTATTTAGATAATTATAAGGAGGCTTATTAATAGGGAATCCTAAAAAGCAGAGCAAGCACTTGAGGCTTCTGGGTGTGTAATCTTTCAATTTTACAGCCTTATCCTCACCCTATCATCTGGTGAGATAAGGCCAAGTGCGAACAACAAATGATGTATGTATGTACATGTTACAGCTATCCTTACGATTTTGTTTCCTATATATATAATATATATATATAAATTCCAGCTTAGATTCTATTGGGTATAATATACCTATTTGACGTTTATATAAACATAGCTGTTAAAAACGGTAATAAGCTAGAAAGGAAGATCGTGTTTAGATAGTGCAGCCCATTTTGAGCACCCCAACTATGCTTAACAATTTGAATGATCCATGACCATCAGATCAATTATGCCGCTGAATGCTTACTGATCTTGCTATATAATGCCTGGTATTGCATGGAACCTGGGAAAAATGTATTTGTACAGGAAACAAAATAGAAGTATAGCCATTGCACTAATGTTATTTTATTTGAAGTTCTAAATGCAATTATTGGGCGTCAACCCCAAAAATATCACATAAAAATTATTTTATAATTTTGAGTACAGTAAAGTTCTTTTTTTTTAAAAAAAAGAATATTTTTTTAATAATCTGAAGCAAAGTCGAAAGTCAAAAAGTCTCGGAGGAAAAGTCGAAGAGTTCCGATAGTATTTAAGATTCGAAAAGCGCAGCTGCAGAACTACACTCACATCAGCGGAGGTGGACAGGCGGCGCTGCAGAACGTGAATGGAGCGCCTCGAGCGCACTACACATCTTTTGACTGTTTCCATACTCCGCCCTTTTTTATTTCCTTCGTTGCATTAAATAAATGTGGTAATTGTTTAAAACGAAAAATCACTCCTGTACACCACTGCTTTTTATTTTGATTTGACTGACAATTGCTGACAATGACAATCACAGATTTTTTTATTAGAAGCATTGGCAAAGTTACCATCAGCTTCAATATTTTACAAAACAGACTTCAGTTTTCTCAATAAAATGTATAATGTGTACATTTTATCGCTTGTTTTGACGATTCTTGACGAGAATTTCAAAGGTCAGCCTTGGTTTCAACATAATTCAAAAGAATCCATATGCCGATTGTATTCGACATGGTAAACCCTTTCGATCGCGTCGAAACCTTCACAATTTTGCGTTATCAATACTATAACACCGTCTGTGACACTTTTTGTACTATATCACACCATTATAATACATAAAACACACATAACAGTATTATTAATGCATTACTAAAATTGCAATGAACCACCATTATTCAAGTTCGCGCCAAGAATCGCCTGACAATCACAGAATTCATACCACAGATCACTATTAAAACGGAGAGGTTAATGTTTATTTGCTCTGTGATCACTATAATATGGCTGATCTTATTTTTACACTTACATAACGTTATATATATGATTATATACTTACCTCCTCTTTTTAAATGTTTATGGGCGTGGCTACATCGACGTTGGCCAAAAAGAATTGACAGGATTAATGTAAGAGATGCAGCTAGACAATCGAGTGCTTTCACTTGTTGTTTATCTATACTTTGTGTATTTTAGAAATGAAAAAACCATAAAACAAAAGTTATTTTTCTACAAAAAATGTAATTTTTATAGGGCAACACTGAATATATTTATTAATACGGTAACATCAAGTTGGATATTGTTCGAGATGACGTCATGTTGTACGTAACCATGACAACAATTACAAAATAAGATAAACAACATGGTTTACATGTGTGCGTGTAGGGTAAAAAGCTTGCAAGTGTGTCTAAGCGAAAACGTCAAAAGTGTTTTATACATGTGCATACGGTGCATGAGACATCGTGATTACCTACGTAAGAAACACAAAAAGATACCTTAAGATGACATAATAAACTTAGTGTACAAAAGATACAGGAACTACTGTAACAACCTACTTAAAAAGCAAAGCGTGCGTATGCAAAGATGGAAATACAGAACTCCGTATCAAACAAGAAAAAACTATGGGAGCCCATTAAAATGATAACCTATCCTACTAAACCCGCGGACCCATCGAATAAATTCATATCACACCCACAAGCGAGTGTCAATGCCATAAACGAGTACTTTGTGAGTGTTGGTAAAAATCTAGCAGAAAAGATCCTATCCGATTCCAATCATAGAACCTCTCGAATGAGGTGTGGAACTCGAATTCAATTGTTGTTTTCACCAACCGACGAGTCAGAGGTAGAAAGGCTAGTACTGGGACTAAAGAGTAACTGTGCGCCAGGACTTGATCACATTTCTGGTGAACCACTTAAAAGGTACAAGGTCATTTTAGTTCCACCAGTGACTTACATATGCAACCTTTCATTGTCTACGGGACGGTTTCCCCTATCACTTATACGATCGCTAATTAAACCTAATTACAAAGCGGACGAGCGAGATTGTGTCCAAAACTATAGACATATATCTATTCTTCCGTCCCTGTCCAAACTGCTAGAACGAATATTAAATAATCAATTAGTGAAATTCCTGGAAAAGTTTAACGTTTTATCTCCTTCACAATTCAGCTTCCGTGCGGGAAGATCAACTGAAGACGCGGTTCACGTACTTACGGAGTTCGTTGTAACAAACTTGGACAACAAAATGAAAAGCCTCACTTTTTTTAAAATTTGACCAAAGCGTTCGACACAATCTCCGTCCCCAACCTCCTAGACAAGCTAGAAATCATGGGAATCAGAGGTACTCCACTCCGGCTAATTACAGATTATCTCTCAATCCGATACCAACTAGTGAAGGTTAATCTATGGACTAGTACCGAGCTACCAATAACTTATGGTGTATGGTGGCAGTATTCTAGGTCCTACCTTATTCCTGGCATATACATATATGTTACTTATGTCAAATGAAAATTCCAAACGGTAAGATTGTTACATTTGCTGACGATACAGCCGTTATGTTCAGTGGTAATACCAGGGAAGAGGTATATGAGAGCGCACAATCTGGTCTAAATACAGTTAACAATTATTGGATACACGAAGACTTTCCCTCAATGCCCAAAAAAAAACATTTGCCATCAGGCATCAACCTCCTTTCTCTTCACTCTCCTTAACTGCCCATACATATCAATTTACCTATTCTTCTAAGTGCTCATGCTATCAGCTCCAACAGGTTGACTCCATAAGATATCTAGGATTATAAATTGACAAAGCTCTCTTTTTTTTTTCAACCTCAAACCTCAAAAAGTTATAAAACAAGTCTACTTTGCTTTATGTTAATATATTATAGGGTATTGTATCCCCTGTTGTGGTGGGGCTCCGAAAACTCTGATCAATGTAGAACGAGCACAGGAGAGCTATACTCTACGTAAACTCATGGTAGACGCACAGAAACACGATCTGTGAAAATTTTCTCGATAGATTTATTTTTTCAAGTATGCTCTTCTAAAGCATATTATTATATATTTATTATATACATGTGTCAATGTCATTGTCACGTGAAAATAGTAGTAATAGCGCAACTGCTATTTTATAGGCTCATAGCTCCTATTTGTATATTTATAATATGATATAATTTGCTATTTAGTTTGTGTTATTTTGTAATTTGTACAGCGCCGTGGAAGACTTTTAAATATTGAAGTACTGTTTAAACCTCTTTAAACTTCGATTGTGGTTGCTACAACCATATTACTGACCCTATTGTGCAGTGTTTGTAAATTCTCCAAGAATTAAAATGTATGTTTGTCTTAACGGTCGGTGAACGATAACAGGTTTGTTTTGGTGCAAAATTGAGCTTATTCCGTACTATCCATACTAATATCATAATTGCGAAAGTGAGTTAGTTTGAGTAGTTAAGAGGGTATGCTGTTGTCAAAGCGCCCATACAAACGTAGTCCAGTCATATTTTGAGTTTAATACTCTGAAAGCTATGAAAATCTATGAAAAATAACGGGTGGATAACATCGCGTAATGTATGCTGTCTCACCGTACGCGCTCGGGTAGGATAGGGCTCGGAGAGGGACAGCTACAAAACAATGCAACCTTGAAACCGACCATGTGGTCTTACCAACATAGCCTCTTAACACGACAGAAATGAGTTTACGTAGTATTATTCCAGGCCGCTGCCCACCAGTACCCACCAGTACAGCAATTTCGATTTATATCTCTAAGAAGGTTGTCACAATAATGCTCTAATTTCCAAGCATATTTAAGAAAAGGACTACGATTGCTTTGATTGAGCATGTAGTTCCCATGGGATACATGCAGCATCATATACCTAGCTCCCAAGTGCTACTACTATACTGTGTACTAATATGACAACTAAACAGTGTTTAGTTAACATTTAGCAGAGTCTGAGTAGAACCATACACACACACTAGACTGCGGTCAGTAAACATACAACTACAGCAGAACGCCGACTATCCGTCAAATCAATCAGTCTTTTTATAGTTGTATCCTATTTGCTTTGTTGATACTAGTGCCACATCAGTGGGTAAGCATACAAGTTGAGTGTCGGAATACAGATTATATACTAAGTACAGGTTCAATACATATTACTATTACATATATATATTATCACTAATAAATACAACCTAATTACTAATGACAGAAGGAAATAATTCTCAGGTCAGCAGTCACTTTAGTACATACATACTGGTATTGAATATATCCACATTGTGTCGCTGCAGTACTTTATTAAATTCATTGACACTTTGTATGAGAAATGAATTTTTTCTATATTTGGTACTTGCTTGTGTTGCATACAATATGGATCGCTGCCTAAATTGTAATAAATCAGTGAGAACCTGATTTTGGATAGCATCTCTGGACAGTCAACATTTGAAGGAAAGCAGATTCCACTTATGTTGTGTACTTAAGGGCAGAAAGTGATAACACTCGCATCAGCCCGAACATTTATGTTTGAGATTGAGAAGAAACCTTTTGTACACTTTCTAATCGTGATATATAGGCGTCATAGTGAGGATTCCATATTTGAGAGGCATACTCAAGATGAGTTTGCACATAAGCACAGTAGAGAATTTTGATGCTTTTAAATTGGCTAACTACTAAGGCCACTGGAAGTTCTCATGATGAATCCCAGGGCTAACAAGGCTTTCTTAACGATGTGGTCAATGTGCTTGTCGAAGAGCAGCTTATTATCGTAGATCACTCCTAAGTCTCTAATTTAATTGATCCTTGTGATATGATAACTTAATAGGATATAATTACTATCAATTATTGTTGTTTCACATGTAAAACTCGAGCAAAGCTGGAGTTTATTTTTAGAGCAAATCTGATCAAATCTAATTGTAGTTCCTTGACACGAATTACATTTTAAATACATTAGATATTCTTTTTAGAATCTTCATGTCATCAGAAGAAAGAAGAATTTTACTTTCTAGAAAACAGCTTTTTATGTCAAAGATAAAAATAAAACCGTTTTTCCCCCAAAGGGTAAAAAACGAATATTTAGGTTTCAGCCGAAAGGCTTGACCCACTTGAGATAAACCCTTCTGAACATCAGCGCCATCTAGTAGTTTCATAGTGCAAATACACAGCGCGTCGGTGATTGGCTGTGCTGTAACGGTAGTGGGAGGTGTCAGCGCGGCTGTCAGGCACGCGAGTCGCGTGTCTCTTCAGTACCGAACCTGTAAGAATCGGAAGCGAGGCGGAAGCCGGCAAGAGATTATTTGGTGGGTCAAGCCTTTCGGCTGAAACCTAAATATTCGTTTTTTACCCTTTGGGGGAAAAACGGTTTTATTTAGGTGTTCGAGCCTTCCGGCTTGACCCACTTGAGATGTTTATTATCTGCCGGCGCTGACCCAGCGTACTGTGAATTAATTGTGTGTGGTTTGTAGGAAACCGGTCCGAACATATGACTTCAAATTATATTTTAAGCTGATCTTCCCAAAAATATATATAAATACATGAAGAAGCCTGTCTTATACAAATCAATTTAATACCAAAATCTCAAAAACGAGTACATTGTATAACAAAGCCTCAAAATCGGACATAGAAGGGCAGGCCCTCTTGCTGTTCCTTGATCTCACTTCCTTGAAACAGTCCCAGAGCGTTTGAACTGTTATGCCAATTTCCCTTGCGTAGTATCACGCACATGTCGAGTTTTGTTAGACCAGTTGTCTGAAGCGACTGCGGCTCGAAAACTGCCAAGAGAGCCTTATATGTTTGCGTTTCTAAATATCTATCGAAGCTGGACAGCTATAAAGACACTGAGGCTGCTTTCACCTTATTTCCGGTGGTGATAATTAAGTTTGTGAAGGTTAGATCCGCTCTACGTTTTCTTCTTCTTCCGATATATGGATTAACATAGGGATCCAAGAGATCTAGTTTAATTTCTTTATTATTCAACAGACACCAATCCGGCTGACCATAATTAGTCCTGTCCGTTTCAGAGCCGAAAGACGGCCATAATATGATTTTGTTTTTGGAAATAAAATGTCGATCTTAGTTTACGTTGAATAATGTCAAGACATGAATGCGGCGGCCTGAGGCTAAGAGTATTAAGGTGTCCTGCGGCTAAGAGTAATATGTCACTACGTGCTGAAATGCTTAAAATCAAATGGAAACGTATATCAACGCTTATTTGTAATAACCACATGAAAAGGTCTGATACATCCTATACGATGTTTTTTTTTTTTTCCTTTTAAGGGGTTTTCCACAGAATTTCTCTGTCTCCTTCATTAGCGGATGTAATCGGCTCACCCTGCGAAGGTTTTATAAGCGTGGCAACTGTTGGACTGTATGGACATGTATTGTTTTGGTGGCTGGTAATATTTTCCTGGTTTTCAAAAAACAAGTTCCGAAGGGCTCACGGCCGTAACTCGTCGATCGTAAGATCGTACGTCTTTGAGAGGCTCAACATAAAGCTTTCTCCCGTCTCGGTGCTATAAAGATATAGTGGCCTTGGGAGATGGTCACTCGTGGAATCAATGCTGGCGTGGGGAAAAAACACCTCCAGTTTGTACTATTTCCATGGTTGGCTGAAGGCATCTGCGTACTAGCTTTCGGTGTCCTTGTGCTCATCGCTCATATATTAGAGCTACATGTACATGAATGTAAATAAAATGATTTGATTTGGATAAAGAAATAGAATATATATAATTTATTTAGGTTACTTTGAGATCGTAAACTAAACTAGTGCGGATGACCGCCCATAGGAAAACATCTATTTCTGGAATTCCCATCCTCCAGGAAATTTCTTATTTCGTGGTGTCTAGGTGCCACTCTTGCTGGGACTTCAGTATGGACAGACTGTCTGCGAGGCCATCGCATCTGCGTGGCAAATACTTTAGTACCACTGTGGTATTATGGAAGTCGGTCAGGTGTTAAGATTTTGAGCCAATATGGAGGAGTATTCTTTCATCTCGTTCATCCCTGTATTCTGAGACTGCTATCGGATTGTCAGTTTGGGAAACGATCGTTCTTCCTTGGAGCTCCCTCCATTCTGATCGTAAGACTTCTAACAATACCCATACCTGCCAATTATTTTGGTGTTCCAGCCTAAACCGAGGTCTGGTGCGTCGGTGGCCACAAAAGCTGAAGGTGGATCAGCCTGGAGCCATTTATATGTGTTGGAGTCACCAATGTGGTTCTTCATTTGCTTGGTCAGGTAGTCAGAACGATTTGTGTTTTCCCATATCATGTCACGATGTTGCTGCGATATGTGTGAGTCTGCAGCATAGAACATTCCGTGGGGCAACGTTTCAAGCAGACCAAAAACAAAATTACTTAAGAGTTACTTTGCATCCTCCTAAATCCGTCGGACTTTTATAATTGTACCTGTGATAATAATAATATTCTTGATATTTGTTTTATTTTCTTTCACTTTTGAGTTAGGTAAGAGTTTTTTTGTTAGAAATAGTATTCCAGTTGAGGCCCAAATATTCTATTTGTTGCTTATGCACTAAGTCAGATTTTGCGGTGTTTATGTTCCAACTTAGCTTTGTCAAAAAGCAAATGGTCCAAATCGTCTGTTTTTCTAACATGGTTTTGTTTAGTTTATTCATAGGCAAAAAACAACAACAACATCAAGATAGACTATCACTCGAATTCCATTCTGGCGAAGTATAGAGGCCACTCAATCGATCGGGCACTTGATAGCCAGAGGGATAAACGGCTAATATTATAAATAATGCCTTTGAAAACGAAGAAGTACCTTCTGTGTGGTTTACAAAAGAGTTTTACCCAATAATCATATTTTTGTATCGATTGAGATACCTGTTTCAGACTTATCATTCGAACATTTTGGTGGTCGTACAATGTGGGAAAGAATGCCCGAGCCCCCGCAGTGGGGACCCATATAGCTCGCCGATGATGATGATGATGAAAAAAAACCATAATGGAACACCTATGTACAACCTATGCTTACGAATAAAGATTTTGACTTTTGGAAGTCCTTTTCATCTCGAAGCTTTGATATTTATTGCATCAATATCTCAGAGGTTCTCGGTTCGAATTAGCTGCAATTTTCGACTTTTAATATTTCGTACGGTGGTTTTATAAGAAAGGAATATACCTACTGTATTCCTTCTACTTCCAGCAAACTAAGAATTGCTTGCAGAGCAACCAGTGATTCCCTCGGGCAAATCTGATCCCGTACTTCACCTGCATGCAAATATCTAGATTAAGGCATCCTTCCGTTAGCCAGGGCAGAACTATTTTTGTAGGTACTGCTTCTATTGTTCTCTGGTTTCGGTCGAAAGTTTCAGACGTTTTCTTTTCGATCGCGGTGCTGATTTGCCCATTGAGTTTTACCTGAATTATTATGTGCTGATGCCGGTAGAAATTTCTTACCAGTTTTGCGACTGGGGCTTGTCGTTATCGTTAAAAAACGTATACCCCCCCCCCCCCCCCTTCTGCCTCCGTTAGTTCCTCTTCCTAGAAGAGATAAGTATCCAATGGGGGAATATCAGGTAAAATGACATTGAGCACCTTATTCGGGCGTTTATGTCTATTGTTTGGTCTCTTCTACCATATGTGTATTGCAGCGAACCGTCACTAACTTTCCTGGAAGCGCGTTGTTGATTTAAGAAGTTTTTCTGGATCTCCACCTGCAGATTTGGATCCACCTTTAAGCATTTTTCATGAGAGGTCAACTCCAAGATCAAGTCAGTCCGTTCCAGTTGACAAACTGAGTTCCAGGCGGGTGTTGATGTTGCTTGGAGACTATTCAGCTTTAGTCCGGCGAAAAACAGGAGTTGCTGGAACGTCTCCTGAGCCTCGGCGTAATGGGCGTTTATCCAGAAATCTTTATTTAAACGTACACATATTCAACCTGGCTTAAACAGTTTTGGATCAGTATATGCTAATTTCAGCTCAGCTTCAGATTTACGTGGCGTGAAGTTACGGACGACAATAGCGTCTGTTTCTGAGGCTGTAGCTAACGATTTTAGTTCATTCAGCTTCCTCTGTGATGATGCAATTTGTGCAGTCAATATATCTTTTCCTGTTTCCTGTCTCCACGGGAGGTTTACAACAGTTTCCTGCGTACCTGGTTACGCTACATAGAAAGAAAGTGCTCGGAAAATCTTCGGGTAGAATGTTATCTTCATCTGACTCCTATGGTTCATCCCACTCTGAAGTGGGTTTGATCTGACAGTAAGTGCATCATGCGTTCGAAGCAGGAGGTTTGCATGTCGGTGAATGTTTATTCCCGACGGGAAGATTTGGTAGTGGGGTGTCCCAATGTGGACTCTCTTCGTTTCCTTGAGGAGCTGGCTTTTGAGGTGCGTCTCGGGTTGAGAAGTTGCATCGTGCACATAAAAAGCTCATAGGACCTCGCGTAAATCCTCACCATGACTATGTGTAGAGAGTACAGTTCAGTAGAGGGTGCGTCCCAGTAGCCAAACGCGTGGTATCATCCTAATGCACCGGTATTTTTTCTCTGACAGTGAGGTATCGTCTGGTGAGGGTCGATCCCTCTTCTGTAGGGACTGCGACTCGCAGCTTTGCTTACGTTGACAGTGAGAGGGATTCGCCGAACAGGTCCGACTGGGATAAATCTTCGACCTCCTACGGCATCCAACCACCAAAGTAGTTGTCGACAATGACTGCCAAAATCGTTCTCTTCTGTTGGAACAGGCATAGGCACAGTTAGTCCATGACCATAGGTGCCATGATCTGTACTGAAGCCAAAACATCACAGTCAGTGAGACGTCATTGTGATGTGATAGAATGCTTGCGACGTGCTACGTGTTCTATGAAAACGTGAGTCCAGTCGTATCATTGATACGACAAGGACTTATCAATCAATGCGTTTGGTCTAATCAATAGATATCTCAAGAGTCGGCTGATGCGACCCGAAGCCTTGGCAGGTGTGACTAGACGTCTCGGATGATGCGACAGAACGCCTCGGCAGATGTAACCCGGCGTTTCGGTTGATGCGACCCAACATCTCGGCTGATACTACGCGGCG
This sequence comes from Carcina quercana, assembly GCA_910589575.2. Taxonomy (NCBI): domain Eukaryota; kingdom Metazoa; phylum Arthropoda; class Insecta; order Lepidoptera; family Depressariidae; genus Carcina; species Carcina quercana. The sequence goes on from OU342435.1 coordinate 77,755, forward strand.
TCTCGGTCGATGCGACCAGACGTCTCAGTTGATGCGTCTCACAACGTTTGGTGCTTTGCAACAACCGAGTTGGTTATTGACTTAGTATCGCTCGTAGTGAGACGATAATGGCGACACACCTGTGAAGCCTGCATGTGCCAGGGGCGACGTGCTTGCACCGTTGTTGGTCTGAGTATCGTTCTTAGCGAAACGATAATGGCGACACACCTGTGAAGCCTGCATGTGCCAGGGGCGACATGCTTGCACCGTTGTTGGTCTGAGTATCGTTCTTAGCGAAACGATAACGGCGTTGTGACGCCCGCATGTGCCGGGAGCGACATGCTTGCACCGTTGTTCGTCTGAGTATCGTTCTTAGCGAAACGATAATGGCGACACCATTGTGACGCCCGCAGTTGCCGGGGGTGACATGCTTGCACCGTTGTTGGTCCTAGTATCATTCTTAGCGAAACGATAACGGCGACACCGTTGTGACGCCCGCGTGTGCCGGGGGCGACATGCTTGCATTATATTCAGGTGTTTCGTTGTGGATTGTTTCCCTATCCAACTAAGGAAATCCACAACAAGTTACCATGAAAAAATAATAATAAATGTAGGTATGATTTTACCTGTAATCCTTGTAAATCAATGTCGTCGATGAATTTTCGTGTTGCGCACTACTACGACGCTGAAGATTCAAAAGCGTACTGAAGAGACACGCGACTCGCGTGCCTGACAGCCGCGCTGACACCTCCCACTACCGTTACAGCACAGCCAATCACCGACGCGCTGTGTATTTGCACTATGAAACTACTAGATGGCGCTGATGTTCAGAAGGGTTTATCTCAAGTGGGTCAAGCCGGAAGGCTCGAACACCTAAATAATAAACAGGGACCTAGGATAGACCCTTGAGGGACACTTGAAGGAATTTTCATCCATTTCGACGAGTGGCCATTCAAAACTACTGCCTGAGTGCATAAATATCGTCATGCATGCCAACTTTCAAAAGTTTTTCCAAAAGGATATTGTGATCGATACCGTCAAAACTTGTTGTATATAAGTGTGTCGTCTCGCGTATGTTGGCAGGAGCATGTCTGTAGGCGTGTCGCGGACGGCGAGAGGGGCGCGCATGTCGGCGTGGCGGGCGCACGCGTACGGCGGACCCGCTGAGCTGAGACTGGAGGCGGCGCGCGTGCCGGTGCTGCGAGCATCCGACGAGCTGGTGGTGCGCGTGAACTGCGCAGGACTCAATCCACTGGACGTGGCCATGCTGCGGGGATACGGCGCGCGCGCACTCTCAACGCTCAGGGCGCTGGAGCGAGTGGAGTCCGGGGACCTGCCGCTGGTGCCGGGACGAGAGTTTTGTGGACGCGTGGAGCGCGCGGGTGGAGGAGCGCGGCTGCATAGGGGGGCGCGCGTGTGGGGCGTGGTGCCGCCACACTGGCCGGGGGCGCTGGCGGAGCTCGTGCGCATCAAGGAGCGCTGGGTGAGTGCCGGGTGTGTGTGCCGGCCGGCGTGGCTGTGGGGCGGGGGGTGTTCGTGACGTTGAGCATGCGCAGGCGGGTGCGGCGCCAGCGGGGCTGAGCGACCTACAGGCGGGCGGCGCGCTGTACGCGGGGCTGACGGCGTGCTCGGCGCTGCGGGCGGGGGGCGTATGGCCGGAAGGCGGGGGTGCGCGGGGACGAGCGGTGCTGGTGCTGGGTCTAGGCGGGGTGGGCCAGGCAGCGCTGCAGCTGCTAGCGGCGGGAGGAGCGCGCGTGCTGGTGGGCTGCGCCAGCGACCAGGCGGAGCACGCGCGAGAACTGGGCGCGCACCACGTGCTCGACCGGCACGCGCCCGACTACGAGGCGCAGTTGGTGGAGGGGGGCCCGTGAGTGTGTCGTGCGCGTGCGGGGAAGCGAGCGCGGGGGACGCTGATGAACTGTGCTTGCAGGTACGCGGCGGTAGTTGACTGCGCGGGCCTCGGAGGTGAGGAGGCGGCCCGCCACGGCTGGCGCACGACGCGCTACGTCACTCTGACGACGCCGCTGCTACGGGAGATGGACGCTCGTGGTGCGACGCTGGGTGCGGCGGCGGCGGGCGTGTCGCTGGTGCAGCAGCTGGCGTCGTCGCGCGGCGTGCGCTGGGCGTACTTCATGCCGCGCGCGGGGGACATTGAGCTACTGCGTCGCCTGTCAGAGCGCGGACAGTTCCGCGTGTGTGTGCAGCGCGCGTGGCGCGGGGCAGAGGCGCCGGCGGCGCTGGAAGCGTTGTCGTCGGGACCGGCGCGCGGCAAGCTCGTGTTAGATATGTCCGAGCTCACGTAGGGTCGCCGCCCTCCTCCTAGGACACACAGAAGGTACACACACACCTCCCACACTCTGCAGTATACATATACACGTAGATATACTCGTACATTATTTATTTATTTATTATTACGGTTTGACAATATGACTACAAATTGCACCTATACAACGAAGCACTCGACAATAGACTAAGACTGGTGCGAGACTATATCCTCACAAATAGGAAACATACCCGCGTGCTGGAGTAGGATATTTATCCTAGATAATATAGATTATGTAATGAATACCATTTATTTTATCAGTCGATTCTTTTTATTGTAGGTACTACTTTTAAAAAAAACGTCAACAGTAATTTTACAAGCATTGCTACATACACGCATCAGGCGCTGCTGCCGCGCGTCGCTCTACAGAACTTTACCAATAAAGTCTTTTAAGAGACCATAGAGCGATAGGGGCGCCCTCATTCACTGTTTTCTACATTTCAAAATAATATAATAATTTCATAAATCAAGTCGAACTGTTGTAGTCATTGCTGGCTTACGGTTTATCGATACATAATAAATAGATTATATTTGCATTTACTATCCATAAAACAGTGACCACTTTCGGTGGTTCAATTCACAGCAGCTTCACAGAAACTAAACATGAATCCATAATGTACTGATAAACCGTAAACCAGCAATGACTACAAATGTTTCGGCTTGGTTTTTGAAAAGATTGTATAACTGCGGAGAAATGTAGAAAAGAGCGGATGAGGGCGCCACTGTCGCTCCGTGGCCTAGAAAACACGCCAAGTTCATTTTAAATAATGTTGGTAGTACTGTGTGTATGTCCATCTTTACTTGGAAATATTTGTGTCACGCGCCGCTTTAGGACACCATGTTTTATTTAATTTTTCCTTCATACATTATTATATGAATACACATCATCATAATTGTGTGACGTAAATAGATCCTGACCTGATAAACATGGGACCACCTGGGAAGTATATCCTTTCAAGCAAAAAATTATTTTCGAAATAGGTTCAGGCGTGTTCGAGTAATTGAATTCGTTTATAACACACGAGTCTGCCGCATCCCCTGCTCGGGCTCCCTCCTCAAACTATGCCTGCTACAAAACACATACGCAACAACTATATATAAACAGATTGATTGCCCAGAGCTCCTAGCTCGGTTAACACTATGTGCCCCACATAAACTTATGCGGGAAAATGCTGTCTTGAGCCTTCCTGCAACTTCCACCAATTATAGGCGTAACTCTTACCTATGTCGAGCGAGCAGAAACCTGAACAGACTTTCTAATAGTGACATAAACATTGACCTATTCCACTCCAGCGTTGCATCTGCCAAGTGATTATTAAGCAATAACTTCTTTGCGTAGCTCTATTTCATTTATTAGTTTACTCTCTGTATCTGTACTGTAATTCTACCATTCTTATTCTAAAACTTCTGTACTACTTTATTTTTTGTGCTGAACCTGATATTCTTACTATTTAATTTGTATCTATCTGTGGAGATCTCTTATTGGCTTTCTGTTTCTTATGATTTATTTATACTCTGTATTACTAGCTGTTGATCTTCCTTAAATAAAATAAATAAAATAAAAAATAAAATAAATAATTTTGCTTACAGATGTGTCACCTCTCCGCGCGCGCCCCGCGCCCCCCGCCCCGCACACAACACTTGTACATATACTTACACTAGACCTAAATAAAGTATTCATTCATTTAACAATATTGTATTATTTATTTCGTAGTTCCTCGTGTGCAAACCAACCACTGGGTCGATGTTGAACATAACTGTGTCGCCCGCGCCCCGCGCCCCACGCCCCACGCCCCACGCACCGTGGCGTGAACCTCGGCTACTGTAAAGCACCTACGTGTAACAGCTGCGTAGGTAACGCTCCCAGATGTCTTGATTTTTTCCGACATCTTCGACAATTATTGTCATATTTCAACTTACACAAAACATTATCTTATTATACACCTAGACCTGCCTCAGGAATCACGCTGTTCATATATGAAAGCCAACAGACGGACAGACGCGGCGGACGACTTTGTTTTATAATTATTATGTTTTATTTGGAGTATGTTGTGATGACATCGTGCAGGACTTTTGTACATGCGTAGATAACATCCTCCGTTGCATAATCAAAAATCACTTGATGAGTCTTTCCCAAAGTTTAATTAGGACACTGCAGCCTGAATCAACATTGTCTGAAAAATTAAGATATTACCGTGCTTCGTTACCGGTGCATACTATCTGCGACAGGTAGTAGCTACATGAGCCATGCGATGTCAGAAGACTATGGCGGATCGACAACTGCTCCATCATACTTGACCTACACGATGAGATGAGGAGATTGGATATATGCTAGAATAACCAACCCATACCGACTGGAGGCATCAGATTACCCCAACTACTACCACGAAACGCAGTAGTGTGGTATTGTCAAATTGTAGTATCCCATTGTGTTACCACGTTAGGTTAGGATCCCACGTGGGGTGGTAGTAATCCAATGTGGGATCCTAACCTAAGAGGCCAGCTAACAATGCGCGTGTCTGATCAAGTTGTCACTCATTTCTTCTGCGCCGATTAAGTTTCTCGAAAAAGTATTCCGGATTTTTGATTTCCAAACATAAGGGGCGCCACCGGCTGAATGTAGATATGAAGTGGCATGCCCATGATGAGGTATTTTGATGATGATGAGGATGACGAACGAACGGAGACTGTATGCGTTTAGGGTGAGAGGTTGTATGTTTGTGTACATAGAAACCAATGTTCCCACCTATCTCCAGAACGGCTTGACCGATTTAAATACCGTTTTTGTAAAGTGTTGCTGATACGATAGCGATGGTTCTTAGATAGGTGGTAAGGTGATAAATCGCCAGAGGGCGCTGCAATCATATTTTTCCTCGTAAAAATGAGGCACCGAGAACTTTGCGAAAGAAAGAAACTAGTAAGCAGTGTTTGGGCTCTTTTGAGAGTGTTTGGTGAGCACTACATGAACATGCCGCTGCGTGTCAATGCAGGGCGACTACAGCCAGCCTCTTGATGCTTATACCGCGCTTAATAACTCTCTGCCTCCACCGCCTTAGGTCCTTGAGAGTAATAAGTAACTGAAGATATATATGTACACTATAAGAAAGTTGCAAAGACAACTACTAAGGATATGTACGGGATATCCATTTAACAACTTATCTCAATAGCAGCGGTGATAGCCACCCCTCTATCCGCCATATTCAACAGATGTCTGATGGAGCGGCTTTCAAGGAAGTTATAGTAAGTCCCTTATACAAGGGTAAGGGTAAAAAATCCGATCCGAACTGCTATCGCCCAATCTCTTCCAAGGTCTCACCTCACCTCGCGATTAACACACTACCTTGAATCGTGCGAGGCTGTTTCCGATCCCCAATTTGCATACCGACTCTGAGAGAGTAGGTGAGACGCGCGGGAGAGTAGAAGAGAGGTGGCCATCCTTTGCTGCGACCTATCTAAGGCGTTCGATGTCGCTGATCACACTGTATTGACAATGGAATTGAGTCATTATGGAATCAATGGCAAAGCAATGGCATGAGTGTGGGTGGATCGTGATATAGTACTCGCAGCAAACTATGTTTGCCCCTCTGAAGTTAGCCACAAAAGACCGCGAAGAATCAATTATTAACGTATAAGTGGGAGGCAAGGCAAGTTAGCGGGTGGAAATAAATGTCCTAGTGTTTTATGTCATCTAGGGATAGTTATTATCGAAAATAACACACATTCCGTCTGTCATCATCATCATCATCAGCCGGGAAACGTCCACTGCTGGACATAGGCCTCCCTCATGGTACGCCACATCGACCGGTCCCGAGCCACCTGCATCCAGCGACTCCCCGCGACTCTAACCAGGTCGTCGGTCCATCTAGTAGGGGGACGGCCTGGTAGACGTTTCCCGGTACGTGGTCGCCACTCGAGAACCTTTACTCCCCAACGGTTATCGGTTCTTCGAGCGATGTGGCCTGCCCATTGCTACTTCAGCTCACTGACTCGTCGAGCTATGTCGGTGACCTTCGTTCGTCTACGGATTTCCTCATTCCGGACCTTATCACGTAGAGAAATTCCGAGCATAGCTCGTTCCATTGCTCGCTGAGTGACTTTGAGCTTGTTTATTCGGCCCACAGTAAAGGACCACGTTTCGGTTCCGTATGTCATCACTGGCAACACGCACTGATCAAAGACTTTTGTCTTTAGACATTCCGTCTGTAAATAATTGAAATTGAAAAATGGGCAAACTTGGAGTGCGAGTACTGTATTCCACCAGGGGATCTTACAGAGGGTCTCTGTCAATGGTCAGTCACCCCTTGGGTGGTGTAACGTGTTGTACCCTGTGATGGTGGGGTGGTTGTTGCAGACAGACTCGCGAGCGGTGATGGTGGTGCGTCACCGGCGGCCGCACTTATGTGCGCGCGTGCGTGCCGACACTCGGCTCACACAGCGCACGCCGCGCCGCCATTGGCTGCGCGCACGTGGCCTGATCTCGCACCATGGCAACGCGCCCTCCCCCGTTCCCCGCGCCTCGCACCGCCGCCCGCCGCCCGCCCGCAGTCGCGGCGCGAGCCTCACAAGGAGTGTACGTAGTCAGTCATTGCCCGAGCGCAGTCCGTACTGTCCGCAAGTCGCACAACTCATCTGACACTCGCCGCCCGGGCGGTCCTCACTCTACATAACAGTGCTCCTGAAGTATTGTGTTGCGAATGTTCCCGCTGCGCTGCATGAACGGTGATTCATTGAGACGTCGGTTCAGTTGCTAGAGTCGCGCCAGCTAGCCTAGGTATTACACGATACATTTCAGATACGTTCACGTCTCCCTGTGCGACGATCCTTATTATTTACAAAGTGCATCATTTACAGACACAATCAACACGAACTACCCCCTCGGTACCTGCCTGCTCATACGGCGACACGACGTCATCACATGACATACATTTTCAAAATAAATAGAGCAAAATTAAATAAATGTTCATTTGTGTACTGAGGCGAATAAAATAAACTGGAAATGTAATGTCGTGTTTCACGTGTATATTTTCGGCCCCAAACCCGCAGTAGCCTTTACAATTCATTCATCAGTTCATTTTCAGAGTATTAGAGAGTACTCTGTGGTTTCAGCCTTTTCCCTACAAGAAACAAATGATATCTGTTCATGCGCACCTACTCAACAAATCACCCCACCCTATCATCATCAGCCGGGAAACGTCCACTGCTGGACATAGGCCTCCTTCATGATACGACACAGTGACCGGTCCCGAGCCACTTGCATCCAGCGACTCCCCGCGACCTTAACCAGGTCCACCTAAAAGGGGGAGGGCCCGGTAGACGTTTCCCGGTACGTGGTCACTACCACAGAATTAATATAGTACTATACTATTATATATAATAATATGGTTTCAGTTAAAATAAGTTCCGTGTGTTGTACCTCAAACAGATGTATGTATACGGAATCCAGGGTTGTGTATTGTATACGAGCAAGGTTTACAGTCCGGGACGGGACTCGTGCGTTAAATAAATTAATAATAATAATCATATTTATTTTCTCCACAAAATTTGTAGATATTAATTATAAAAAATCACTTAATTCTACTGTTTGGTGACTTTGTAAAGACGGCTCCTGACCTAGGATCCCCTGTGCTGCAGGAACCAGATCTCTAAGTGATAAGAAACATGATATTATGTTTGTATTATGTATATTATCTAGTCGAATTTTTTTGCATACATTACTTATACATTAATCACTGAATTTGTCATGATTGTTATCAGTGACTAGCTAAAGCCAACGACTTCGTCCGCGAGCAGCCCTCAGATAAAAAGTATCATACATGTCTTCCATCTATGTGGATCGTCCAAATCCGTTAATGAGTGAAAGAGACGCAAACATTCCAACTGCCAAAGGAAGGATAGCAAGGATTATGATTACGTCATTTACGTCATAAACGCTTGTCGTCATGTAAAAACGTAGTGATTAAATGCTAGGTCATGTACTCGCGCGGTTCGTCACTTTCATTGATAATTTAGAGTATGCTACTAAGAAATGATTTTTCTTTCTAATGATAAAACATTCCGCCCTCGAGTGGGTGAAAAAGTGTTCAGGCTATAAACAATATTCATAGTATCATTAATGAAGGAATATCGACGGGGAGAGGCGTCGTGCGGGAGAACCAATAGTTTATGGTACACATTTTTTTAATTTAATCACAAACAAAAGTCTTTTGCTGGAAATATTTGGAAAAAAATTCCAGCTTGTCAAATTTTCGTATACTGCCTTTGCATTGTTTTAAGTTTCAAGTTTGTACATATCATTCGAATGCGTCTTGGTCACTGTTCTATCCCATCCCACTTACATAAAATCCACATTCGTGATTCTTCAATCTGCGAATGTGGGTTAGATGTCGGTGATCTAAACCACATCTTCTTTGCTTGTCCCCTACTTGATCATTCCTATCTCTTTCATAATCTAATTCTTCATAATGTTCCTCTCCCATCTCATATGTCTTCTCTCTTATCTTCTGATATTTGTTATAGTTTTCTCTCTATGTTTTGTTTTATTAATAAGTTGAAATTATGAATACCTTTTTAAGTTTCTAAATTGTTTTTCTTTCGTTTCTTTTACTACTCTACAACGTGACACTGGCAAAATGTCTAAGGACAAAAGCCATAAAAAAAAATTGTACATAAATTCGTAGGGTCGTGTCGGGATCTTGTGCTGTAAGTTAAGGATGCACTTTTCTCAAATTTAGATATATACGAGTATCACTAGCTTCTTCCCGCGCTTTCATCCGCTTGGACTTCAGGATTTATGCTCGATCGTCATAAAAGTAGTATTTTCCGGCCCTTCAACCCTGTACAGTGAATGAAGTCCTTGCTTTACGTTAAGCTGCTAACGAAGGACACACAAAGAAAACTTACACAACGCAATCTCCGATAAACGACTCAAACAAACAAATAAACACTAATTTGACCCTAAATAATAAATGGAGACGCATTTATGTCACATGCTTCGGTCTTTTATATCACTGCTGCATTCAACACAACACCCAATTACGAAGTAAGGAACACACACTTGACCCTAAATAATGAATGGAGACGCATTTATGTCACATGCTTCGGTCTTTTATATCACTGCTGCATTCAACACAACACCCAATTATGAAGTAAGGAACACACACTTGACCCTAAATAATGAATGGAGACGCATTTATGTCACATGCTTCGGTCTTTTATATCACTGCTGCATTCAACACAACACCCATTTACGAAGTATGGAACACACACTTGACCCTAAATAATGAATGGAGACGCATTTATGTCACATGCTTCGGTCTTTTATATCACTGCTGCATTCAACACAACACCCAATTATGAAGTAAGGAACACACACTTGACCCTAAATAATGAATGGAGACGCATTTATGTCACATGCTTCGGTCTTTTATATCACTGCTGCATTCAACACAACACCCAATTACGAAGTAAGGAACACACACTTGACCCTAAATAATGAATGGAGACGCATTTATGTCACATGCTTCGGTCTTTTATATCACTGCTGCATTCAACACAACACCCAATTATGAAGTAAGGAACACACACTTGACCCTAAATAAGTGTATGTATTTGTGTGTAGGTTGTTAAGACGTACGACGCGTGGTGCGTGCAGATCCTACCGCCGGCGTGGGCTCCCGCTACCTCCGCGCAGCTTCACCGCTAGGTAATTACGTACTGTGTGCATGTGAGCTGGTGTCGCGGGCTCCCGCTACCTCCGCGCAGCGCAACCTGGCCGCTAGGGAGTTGTGTTCAGTGGTCATCACGTTCTAAACCTAAAGCTCCTGATCTAAGATATCACCGTGTCTCTTATAACCGGGTGTGCTGTAATGGTATAAGCAATCAATGGTGGCACCTAAACTGTGACGTAACATTTAACCACAGCGGACTGTAACATGAACTGACCCGCCGGCGCTGCGGTCGGTTAGCGCGTGGCTCGCTCGACGGACCCTCACGTACAATGGTTTCCACTCGGTCGTCACCTCACCAGACGCTAGGTAACGATCAGGTGGTTCTATGGAACGTTTAGATAGCTGTGTGTGAAGAGCAGGGTGTTGTACGTAGGAGAAGGCGGACGCGGACGTGTGATGTCGGCTGCACAGGATGAGCACCGGAGATTGGTGTACAAAGGCGGGCGTCCATTGTGCTCCCGCGCACAATGGAGGCGAGCGAGCGAGGCTCGTGCGTGTGCCCGTCGGTCGCGGTGCGTGATATACACACGCGGGGCATGAGCTGCGTAGGTGAGACGTGGAGAGGTCGCGCGGGTCCCGGCGCACCGCTGATAGCGCGCCCGGGAAGGTCGTAGCGGACGCGGCCGAGTGGTGGCTGGGTGCGCGCGATGCGGTGCCGTGCCGGCGCGGCGACCTTCCGCGTCCTTGCGGCGGTATCGCGGCTCGAGGTCGCGACCCGCGCTCCGCTATCTGCGCGCGGGCACTCTTAACTTGAGTCGTCGCCGCTCGGCGCACAGTCGGTGTGGCATCGCGCGTCGAGCGGACGTGCCACAGGAGTATGACAGCACGCGGTGTTGCAGGAGACATGCCGAGCGCCGTGGGAGCGGGCGCGGACGACGAGGTCGTGTTGACGGGTCTGTCTGGCCGGCTGCCCGAAAGCGACGACATCGACCAGTTCGCGGAGCAGCTGTTCGCCGGTGTTGACCTGGTCACCGATGACGACCGGCGCTGGACCCCGGGTGAGTCACGCACCCCCGTGCGCGCACACACAAGCAACGGCCGTTCAATGATTCTTGTCTATCTCGAGATTATAGATCTCAAAATTAAAAAATCTAATATATTTTGCATAATTATACTTCCGTACCAAGCTCATTGTCTGTTATTGGAGCAAAAATATTTATATTACATTAATAAGCAAAATATCTTTGGTCAAAATTACAATAAATAGAAAATATACATCAACTACAATTCCTAGATGATGTTTACTTATAAAGAAGTCCGCAGCGCACACCGCAAATAAATAAATAATCTAAATATATTAAGTAAATAATATATATTTTTACCAACACATTAGATATATACTGTACAGTGTACAGTGTACACTCGAGTACAAAAATATGTATCCACTTTTGAACCATGTCACATTCACTTTTCTTTACGTCCCCTCCACACACTGCGTGGGAACAAGCAAAGGTGAATGTGACATGGTACAAAAGTGGATACATATTTTTGTACTCGAGTGTACACTGTACATATGACGTCACTCGATCGGGCTGTATGACTGCGACGAGACCAGCAACAATTTATTTACCAATTAATACATTTGTAAAGTATTAACTCGCTGAACACCAGAAACTGTACGCGGCCGCGAACACGACGCAGTTAACACGAGTATGTGAACGCGCACGCGGATGAACGACGCGCGTCGCGTGCGGGGCGGCTCCCTGCCCGTGCGCACCCCCGCAGCACCGTGCCGGACGGGTCGCGGTTCTACTTAGTGTAGGGATATGTTTGTTTACAGCTATTGATGTTGTACTGAAACGAGCTGTAGTTCAGTGAGGGGCGGGGGTACTCGTATGTAGGAAGTCGATGTGTAGCGGAGGGTGCCTCGTCTGTTTGCCTGGGCGACTCGTGCGCACCGTAGCCGCTCGTAGCAAGTAGGTACTGCATCGTCGAGTACCTCGTCCCATCAACTAACACCGGCGCTCGAGCCGTGCCCCCGAGCCCCCGAGCATTCATACACAGATCACAGAAATAAATACACACATGAGTAGGTATGTCCACAGCACATTGACAATAATATTCATGTATTGTGTTAAAACTCTTTTGTAACAGGAAACGTGGTATAAATAACTCGCACCTATCGATCAGTACTATTTGTTTGTCCTTCCCTCTCAGTGAGTTACAGATAGGCTTCTGTTTATTCCGATTAAACGAGTAGTTCCCGTGCGATCATTTCTAAAGTCTACACGGACCATGTCGCAGCAAAAGTTTGTATTTTATATGTATAAACCTGACAATAAGGTCGTTTATTTATTGTAAGCGTATGAGGGTGTCCGCTGGCATTGTATGAGGAGAGGAGGGAGCACCAGCAGACTATCAGTGGTCGTTGGGTTGTTGTCACGATCTGCGCCGAGATAACACCGCGCCGCGCCGCGCCGTGATGATGTGCGAGTCAGAGCGGCGCGTCAGCAGACCAAGTAAACTAACCGATCGTAACACGAGGAAAACTACTGGGTGGTGAGTCTGTGCCGCGCCCCGCGCCCCGCGCGCCCCGCGCGCCCCGAGAACATCTCGATACGGATGGAGATTGAGATAACCTGAGGCTCAGACAAACGATAACTACGTGAAGTGATGGTGGAGATGGTCTCGTGCGACACGCGATCCTCCGCCGGTGTACACCCGCTCCATGCGGTACACTGCAGGTACTTACGCACGCGGTCTATTGTTTAGCTGGCTGTAGTGATGGCTCGGGCACGCGGGCACGCGGGCGGCACGTGCGCGCGACAAGGTCGCGGCCGGGCAGCGCCTGCGCGCGACCACGCAGTCATCAACGATAATTGTGTGAGAAATTTGTGAGAGATTGTTACATCTGTTACAGTACAATCGAATATGAAAACCAGATTCGCTTTGTTTGATTCACAAACGAGTTTTCATATGCAGTATAGGTGACCGCTCCGGCTCCCGCTCCGGGACTACGATCATACGAGTATATGTATATTATTGCGAGGGACGTGACGCCACTCCAGGCCCGTCCTCGCAGCATCGCCGCGACGTCATCAACATGCAAATGATCGTGTGGTCGCGTGGTCGCCGGCCGTGGAGGTGTTTACATGTCGGTGATGCGGCTCGGAGTTTGTCCTGTGTGCACAGTGACGTCACACGGAACTGCCGACCGCGCCCCGCCCCCCGCCGCCGTGTTTGTTTGCTCGCACTCACGCCGCCGAGCTGAGACAGCGTCGTCGCTGTCGCACGCGGGTTTCCTCGTTTGATTAAGTTGATCACGAGCCTCCCCGGCCAGCTGTGGACGCCCAGTACACGCAGGGATCGCAATAGATCTGTCGAGGCCGCAGGGAGTGGCGGGCCTTGTGGACCACCACACTTGATTCTTATTATGTAAATAGTAGTATAAAATGTCGCGTGAGGCAGCGTCTCTCTCTAGCACGTCGGCGGCGGACATCACAGGCTGCAGCTAAACAGTAATGAACACAGAGTCACATCACTCACACTGACATAGACAAAGTTGATAGATGAAACTGCGTACGATACGCTCGCTCGCTGTATTTTATAATATATTTATTTATTTATTTTTTGGATTTCCATCAAAGAAACACTATAAATAATCACAAAATAACAACTACTTAAAATTACAAAAAGTTCTCCTTAAAATCTTTTTGTTTACAAATGCAATGTTTGCAATAAATTAAACAGAAACAACTAATATCCTACCCTAGCGCGGGTATTTTTCCTATTTGGGAGGATATAGTCTCGCACCAGTCTTAGTCTATTGTCAAGTGCTTCGTTCTATAGGTGCAATTTGTAGTCATGTTGTCAAACCGTAATAATAAATAAGAATCATCATCAACAGCCTATATATGTCCCCACTGGAGGGGCTCAGGCCTACTCTCCTACAGAGAGTGTATGGGCCATAGTCCACCACGCGGGCCCAGTGCGGATCGGCGGACTTCACATGCCTGTTCAAGACATGCAGGTTTCCTCACGATGTTTTCCTTCACCGTTAAGCAATCGGATAATGTACTTGAATTGAAAAACAACTCATATGTACACGGCTGGATTCGAACCCGGTACCCTCAGATTGAGAGTCCGCGCCTTATCCACTGCGCCACCGACGCTTGCGATAAATAAATAAATAAGAATAATAAAATAAAATGACAGGAAACCACCGCATGCAAACAATAATTGAAAAAATATATTAATAAAACATATAGCTAAAACAAGAATCATTATTATCAATAGATTACAGGAACTGGTTTCTCTCTCTCTCTCTCTCTCTCTTTCAACTTAGGTCCGTATTAATAAACTCTGCTTAAGTTAGAACTTAAGACAGTCTAGTTAGAGATCTGCTTAGCGTTGAGTAGCTGCTTAAGACCTAGGTTTATTTATAAACGCTACTCATCGTTACTAATTTAAGATCATTTATATCACAGAGCATATAATCTTTTTTTGTGTAATATTTTTTTCTACCAGGAAAAGGCAAAGCCAAAACACCATACAGCCATGACTTTGATAATGATATTCTCTCTTAGAATTTTAAAGTTATAAACAACGCCGAAGCCATTTCTTCAGTTTCCTCATTAAAATGTTTGCATGTTTTGTCGATTCTTGACGAGAATTTCAAAGGTCATGAAAATCTCCGCCGTGCGCAGCTGTTTGACAGGCTGTGGTTTGACAAGTCTCAAACGAGACCGAGGTTGAGATTCAGGTCTGAAGTAGTGTTTATTAATTAGTGCGCTATCTCTACGAGCTGCTCAAGCAGCTGCTCTACCTTGAGCAGCGTTTATTAATACGAGCCTTAGTGACGGTCAATGGCAAGTTTACATCATAGAATAACTCTACTATTATACAAATTGTATTACCGGTTATTTACTAATTTGCATAAATTACTTAAAAGACAATGGTAGCTCTGTGTAACGTGTTGCAGGAGATGGAAGATATGCAAAGATACTGTTCGCAGATGGAGTATGAATGGACGTTGAGGCTTGCGTCGCTTGTTAGACCGTGTACAGCTTTTAAATACTGACTATTAAAGAGTAACTATGAGCGCTGCCGGAGATCTTCAACAGTCATCGTTATATTTCATACAAATTAACAAAAATCATAACTTATTATACACGTAAACCTTCCTCAGGAATCACGCTGTTCATAAATGAAAATCCGTTCAGTAGTGTTTGAGTGCTCGGTAGCACAGACACGCTGACAGACGCGGCGGCTGTCTAGCAACTGTTGTTACTCAGCAGAGAACATAATATAACGTTACGTAAATACATTATATCTGACTACGCGTGTGTGTGTGTGTATGTATGCAAGCACGACCAAACCAACCACGCCACGCCACGCACGGCAAACAAGTTGTACAAAGTTATCGTAGAGTTCTTATTCTGAGTACCAGGGATCACAGTTGTTGCTGATTTGTAAATTAATCTTAACGTGAAGGGTTTTACTTCAAAAATAAAACATTAAATTATAATAAAACCAATATTTATGGGAGCTCCCATACAACAAACGTGTTTTTGCCGTTTTTATAGATAATCGTACGGAACCCTTCGTGCGCGAGTCCGACTCGCAATTGGCAGATTTTTTTTAAAGTATGTGTGTGTATGTCTGTGTAGGTCTCCACGGGCTGCCGGCTCGCAGCGGCAAGCTCAAGGACCTAGCGCACTTCGACGCCACGTACTTCGGAGTGCACGCGAAGCAGGCGCATCTCATGGACCCGCAGCTGCGCCTTCTGCTGGAGCTGACCCACGAGGTGATGGTGGACGCGGGGGTGGCGCCCGTAGAGCTGAGGGGCACGCGTACCGGCGTCTTCGTGGGCGTCTCCAACTCCGAGACGGAGGAGTACTGGACCGCGGATCCAGACCGCATCAATGGATACGCGCTGACGGGATGCTGCCGAGCCATGTTCCCAAACCGCATCTCGTACACGTTCGATCTCAAGGGACCGTCGTACGCGGTTGACACGGCATGCTCCAGCTCCATGTTCGCGCTGGCGCAGGCGCTGGCCGCCATGCGGGCCGGACACTGCGACGCGGCCGTAGTCGCCGGGTGCAACCTATGTCTCAAGCCAGCAAATTCGCTAAACTTCCACCGGCTGAGCATGCTGTCCCCCGAGGGTCGCTGCGCCGCGTTCGACGCGTCGGGTCGCGGCTACGTGCGCAGTGAGGCCGCGGTGGCGGTGCTGCTGCAGCGCCGCGGCGCCGCGCGACGCGTGTACGCCACCGTGCGTGCCGTGCGCACCAACACCGACGGGCACAAGGAGCAGGGCATCACCTTCCCCAGCGGCGACATGCAGCGACGTCTCGCGCTCGAGACCTTCGCGGAGGCGCGGCTGCGGCCCGCGGACGTAGCATACGTCGAGGCGCACGGCACCGGCACTAAGGTGAGACACACCACCGCACGCACCCCTCCCGCACACACCCCGCACGCCACCTGACACACCCCCGCTCGTCATCAGGTGGGAGACCCGCAGGAGGTGAACGCCATCGCGGAGGTGTTCTGCCGGGGCCGCGAGGGCCCGTTGCTGCTGGGCTCGGTCAAGTCTAACATGGGTCACTCAGAGCCGGCGTCCGGCCTGTGCTCGGTGGCCAAGGTGCTGCTGGCGGTGCAGCGCGGCGTGCTCCCCGCCAACCTGCACTACCGAGACCCAAACCCAGACATACCCGCCCTCGCCGACGGACGCATACAGGTGAGAGACGACCGCGCACCATTACCCACCACCCACCAACCCGCGGCCCCCATAACACGCGCCCCACACTTGCAGGTCGTGGATCGCAACACCCCGTGGAACGGCGGTCTGGTGTCCATCAACTCGTTCGGTTTCGGCGGTGCTAACGCGCACGTGATCCTGGAGAGCGCGCGCGGAGAGCCGGCGCGCCTGCTCGTCGAGTACGAGGTGCCGCGGCTGGTGTTGGCGTCGGGTCGCACGGACGAGGCGGTGCGCGCGCTGCTCGAGCACGCAGGGGAGCACGCGCGCGACGCGGGCCTGCACGCGCTCATGGACGCGACGCACGCGGTGCCGACGCCGGGACACGCACGGCGCGGGTACACGGTGCTGGGCGCAGGAGGTGCCCTGGAGACGGACGAGTGCGGCTCGGAGGGGGGCGCGCGGCCCGTGTGGTTCGTGTTCTCTGGGATGGGCTCGCAGTGGGCGGGCATGGCGCGCGCCCTCCTGCACCTGCCAGTGTTCGCGGCGAGCGTGGCGCGCTCAGCGTCGGCGCTGCGCGCGCACGGCGTGGACCTCGTGCACGTGCTCACAGAGGCTCCGGAAGCGGCGTTCGAGGACGTCATCAACTCTTTCGTGTCTATCGCTGCGGTACAGGTGGCGCTGGTGGACGTGCTGCGCGAGCTGGGCGTGCGCCCAGACGGCATCGTGGGGCACTCCGTGGGGGAAGTTGGTGAGTGACGTCACTGTCTTGGGAAGCCTGCGTGTACGGTTCTGCTTCGATGGTACACTTGCTGGCAGGCAGGTGTACCACGACATGTAGACCGCCGCGGGACTCACCGTCCACGTGGAAGATCCGTTTATTTGCATCGAACATGGTGCATACGGTGACAGACACAACATTCCACTTTCTCACAGTCCTCCTTTAGAGGGAATATTTTAAATTGTTAAATGTTTTAATAACAACATTAAAATAAAATTCTTTGAATAAAAATGGAATGCAAATTACCATTGCATCATTGCATCGATTGCAACAATCGATGGATGTCATTGTAGAATTACTGTAAGTTTTAAAGTAATGACTACTCTTCATTAAACCTGCTCGTTGTGGGGTGGCAGAGAGTAACAGAGACAATACTACACGCGTGTGTGTGTGTGTGTGTGTTGGCAGGGTGTGCGTACGCGGACGAGACGCTGACGGGCGAGCAGGCTGTGCTGTGCGCGTACTGGCGCGGGCGCAGCATCGTGGACGCGCGCCTAGCTCCCGGCGCCATGGCGGCCGTGGGCCTGCCGTGGGAGGAGTGCGGGGCGCGGTGCCCGCCCGGCGTCGCGCCCGCGTGCCACAACGCCACAGACAGCGTGACGGTGTCGGGCCCGCCGGCGGCGGTGTCGCGACTCGTGGACGAGCTGAGCGCGGAGGGGGTGTTCGCGCGACGCGTCGCCAGCTCGGGCGTCGCCTTCCACAGCCCGTACATCGCTGCGGCGGCACCACTCCTGCGCGCCAGCCTAGAGCGCGTGATTCCGGAGCCCCGCGCGCGATCGTCGCGCTGGGTGTCCTCCTCGCTGCCGGAGGACCAGTGGCACTCCGAGCTGGGTGAGTCATGCAACATTGCACCGAGGACGTGTCCCCGTGTGTATCACGCACTCACCGACTGTTGTGTGTCTCCAGCGCGCTGCAGCTCGGCTGCGTACCACGTCAACAACCTGCTGTCCCCGGTGCGGTTCGCGGAGGCGCTGCGCCACGTGCCGGAGCGCGCACTCGTGGTGGAGCTGGCGCCGCACGCCCTGCTCGCCGCCGTGCTGAGGCGCGCCCTGCCGCACGCGAGGCACGTGCCCCTCATCAGACGGGACGCGCCCGACACGCTCGTACACCTGCTCGCGGCCATCGGCAAGTGAGTACACCGCGCACCGACACGCGACACCACGTTGTCAATGCCGCAGTTCTCGCCTATATTACGGCTGTTTGTTTTCTAAATATTTAATTTTGTTTTTGCCGTTATAAATGTGTGCCGCGATGGTGTCGTTGTCAGGCTGTACGTGGGAGGTGCGCAGCCGCAGGTGTCTCGCCTGTACCCGGCTGTGTCGTGGCCGGTGCCGCGCGGCACGCCCGGGCTGGCGGGGCGCGTGCGCTGGGACCACGCGCAGGAGTGGAGCGTAGCACACTTCGGCGCCGCGCCCCGCGCCGGCGAGACAGTGTTCGAGTTCGATCTGTCCCGCGCGCAGGACGCTTTCCTCGCCGGGCATGACATAGACGGACGACTGCTGTTCCCGGCCACCGGGTATCTGGTGAGTGTGTGTGTGTGTGGATGTGTGTGTGTGTCCCCGCGCGCCCGACCTAACCCGCCCCTTCCTCTTCCTGCGCAGACGCTGGTGTGGCGCGCGCTCGCCAAGTTCCACAACGCCCGCCCCGAGGACACGGCAGTGGTGCTGGAGGACGTGCAGCTACGTCGTGCGACCATCGTGCCGCGCGAGGGGGACGTGCGCTTCCTGGTGCACCTGCTCGAGGGCGGGGGACAGTGGGAGGTGTGCGAGGGGGGCGCTGTGGCGGCCTCGGGTCGCGCTCGACTCACCGCAGACCCGCACGGAGAGCGCCTCCCCGACGACGTCGTGGACGCCGGGGAGGAGGGCGCGACAGGGGAGGAGCGCTCCCTCACCGCCGACGACGTGTACAAGGAGCTGCGCTTGCGCGGGTACCACTACACCGGCTCGTTCCGCGGCATCGTGTCCTCCGACGGTCGCGGGACGCGCGGGGAGCTCGCGTGGGAGGGGAACTGGGTCACGTTCATGGACACGATGCTGCAGTTCGGCATCATCGGTCGGGACACGCGCGAGCTGTACCTGCCGGTGCGGCTGCAGCGAGTACTCATCGACCCTCGCGCGCACGATCATGTCGTGCGTGAGGGTCGCGTCGCCGTGCGCATGTCGCGCCGGCTGGACGTGGTGCGTGCAGGGGGAGTAGAGATGCGCGGGCTCAAGACCAGCCTGGCGCCCCGGCGAGCCAACCCGCAGCCCCCACCCAAGCTAGAGAGGTGAGACACTACGCAAATTATTTTATTACGCGCGGGTAGCGAACAATCGCGCCTGACACACGACGATATGATGTATCAACGAGTTACGTTCACATCTTTCAAGATATTCATCATCCATCCATCATGGTGGGTGAGGTGTCGTCTGTCCAGCCTGATTCAATTCTAGTTGTATTGACGTGAGCAACGGAAGGGTGTGAATGGTTGTCTCGCTCGTCGGCAGGTACTCGTTCGTTCCGTACGACAACGCGGCGGTGGGCTCGGAGGACACGCCGCGCGAGCGGAGCGCCGCCCTGGCCGTCTGTCTGCAGCTCGCGCTGGAGCACTGTGGCGCGCTCACGCTCGCGCTGGGTGAGGCGGCGCGCGCGCGGGCTGCCGACGCACTGCTCGCGCCGCGCGCCCTCAGGCTGCTGGCCCTGGAACCGCAGGTGCGCGCCGCCGCCGTCGTGCTGGCGGGCGCGCAACACGCCTCGTACGCTGGCGTCGACGCGTTCAAGGACCTCGATGTCACCGTCACTGCCAAGGAGGATCCCCCCGCCGGCGAGTGGCACGTGGCGCTTGCAGCCGACGTGCTGCGCTCCGAGTCCGCGCTCGTGTCACTGGCGGGCGCGCTGGCCCCGCGCGGCCTGATGCTGCTCGAGGAGGCGGCGCGCGCGGCAGACGAGCCCACCGCGCAGGAGACGTGGCGCCGCGCCGGACTGCAGCTGGTGGCGCGCCAGCCGGCCGCCGGGTGCGAGTACGTGGTGCTGTCGCGCGCAGACCCGCCCCCCGTCGACCACACCGTGGTGGAGGTGCGCGCCGGTGACTACAGCTGGGTGCCGGAGCTGCGGGAAGCGATGCAGCGCGCCGAGGCAGGCGACACGCGCGTGTACGCCGTGGGACGCGAGCACGACAGGTGAGCACAAGCCCCCTGCCCGCGGCTACGCCCCCCCTCGTGCACCCCGACCTCAAGAGCACGTGTGTTTTAGCGGTGTGCTGGGTCTGTGCACGTGCCTGCGTGGCGAGGCTGGTGGGCGCGCGCTGCGCGTGTACCTGGTGCCGGGGGCCCGGGCCGCCTTCGCGCCGTCCGCGCCCGCCTACGCGGAGCAGGTTCGCCTCGACCTGGCTGTGAACGTGCTGCGCGGTGGAGTGTGGGGCAGCTACCGGCACCTGCCGCTCCCGGATGCTTCGACACGCGCACTCCAGCTCGAGCACGCGTACGTCAACACGCTGACGCGCGGCGACCTCTCCTCGCTGCGCTGGCTGGAGGCGCCGCTGCGCTGGGCGCGCCCGGCCGACGGGCAGCGCATGTGCCGCGTGTACTACGCGCCGCTCAACTTCCGAGACGTGATGCTTGCGACGGGCAAGCTGCCGCCGGACGCGCTGCCGGGTGCTCTCGCCGGGCAGGAGTGCATCCTGGGGCTAGAGTTCGCGGGTCGCGACGAGCGCGGCGAGCGCGTCATGGGTATGGTGGAGGCGCGCGGGCTGGCGACGCACGTGCTGGCCGACGAGGGCTTCCTGTGGCGCGTGCCGGACCACTGGTCACTGGAGGAGGCGGCCACGGTTCCGGTGGCATATGCGACTGCGTACTACGCGCTGTCGGTGCGCGGGCGGATGCGTCGCGGGGAGAGCGTGCTGGTGCACGCGGGCACGGGGGGCGTGGGGCAGGCAGCCATCGCGGTGGCGCTGCACGCCGGGTGCACGGTGTTCGCAACGGCAGGCACGCCCGACAAGCGCGCCTTCCTGCTGGACCGGTTCCCGTCGCTGCGGCCCGAGCACGTGGGGAACTCGCGCGACGCGTCCTTCGAGCAGGTGGTGCGCGGTGCGACGCGGGGACGCGGCGTCGACCTGGTGCTCAACTCGCTGGCAGGCGAGCAGCTGCAGGCGTCGGTGCGCTGCCTGGCGATCGGGGGACGGTTCCTAGAGATCGGCAAGCTGGACCTGTCCAACGACACTGCGCTGGTGAGTCACCACCGTCCACCACACCCACACCCACTACTCGACCTCACTGACTGACCACCCGCTGTGCAGGGCATGTCGGTGTTCCTGAAGAACACAACGTTCCACGGGATCCTGCTGGACGCGCTGTTCGAGGCGGGCGCGGAGAGCGTGGAGAAGGCGGAGGTGGTCCGCTGCGTGTCGGAGGGCATCGCTAGCGGCGCCGTGCGGCCGCTGCCCGCAACTGTGTTCCACGACCACCAGCTCGAGCCGGCCTTCAGGTGCGTGTCTAACACGACTGCAGCACGGTGCGCACCGTGCGTGTGCCGCTTGCGTAACACGGCCCGTGTTCCAGGTACATGGCGGCCGGCAAGCACATCGGGAAGGTGTTGCTGCGCGTGCGCGAGGAGGAGCGCGCCGGGGGTGCGCCCCCCGCCGCGCCCGCCGCCCCCCGCCTCGTGTCCGCCATCCCCCGCACCTACATGCACCCGGACAAGAGCTACGTGCTGGTCGGTGAGTGACGGTACACAATGAATAATTGTGAAGGTACTACAAGCCATTGATAAGCCTCAACATATGGCTTTAGTAACAATTACATATTTACAATTATATGTATATACATACAAATAAATAATATAAATACTTAAATAACAGTAAAACTAGATTCAAATAAATAAATAATAGCATCGAAGAATTTTTTTAAGAATAACATAAACAACTGCAAAAGAGAATAATAATATCTGAGTATGACAAGACATTAACACAACAGACAAGCAGTGCTCGCAGTTCCGGTAGTTCTCAGTCAGATACATTGTACCCGTGCGTACATTACTGCAGAAGAGGTCTACATTTGAATCAATTTCAGATATTACATTGAACGAGTTACATGCTCGCCTTATGAATATGTTTTTTCATAATTTAACCGGGTGCGTGGTGTAGATAACAGGTTCCTGCTTCCGGCAGGTCGAGAGGGTATATTCAAAGATATTTTTGCTAATAGACCGGGGCAGTCAATTTTGAACTGAGCAATTTTGAGCAGTAAACTGATGTCACCAATTTTTCTACGCACGTGAAGCGGTAGTAGGTTAAACCGGATACATCTGTCAGTGTACTCAACTTTAGGTATTTTAAATTTGAAGCCGATGTATCTCGTAAACTTTTTCTGAATTCTCTCGAGTCTATCAGAATGAGTTACATAGAATGGACTCCATACTTGGGAACAATATTCCAGGTGACTACGGACAAAGGCACAATATAATATTTTGATCGTTTTCATGCGATTAAATGGTCTTGACGATCTGATGACGAAACCTAGGGATTTAGAAGCCTTGCTTAGGATGCTGTCAAATACTACATGCAGACAAAACAACATATTGTGTCTCCCTGTCACTGCTAGCAACTACATATAGTTTTTGTCGGAGCATGGTCTCTGTTCAATGAAGGACACAACGACGAGCCGAGGTAACAGTGTTGTACTTGTGTG
Source organism: Carcina quercana (assembly GCA_910589575.2). Lineage (NCBI taxonomy): Eukaryota > Metazoa > Arthropoda > Insecta > Lepidoptera > Depressariidae > Carcina > Carcina quercana. The sequence goes on from OU342435.1 coordinate 100,868, forward strand.
TGCGTGCAGGGGGTCTGGGCGGGTTTGGGCTGGAGCTGGGCGGGTGGCTGGTGACGCGCGGGGCCACGCGGCTCGTGCTCAACTCACGCAGCGGGGTCACCACTGGGTACCAGGCGTGGTGCATACGACGGTGAGTGTCGTGCGGGCGTGCTGCCGGCGTGGTACAGCCGTGCACTGTGTGTGTGTGCGTGTGTGTGTGTGCAGGTGGCGTGAGCGCGGCGTGCGCGTGTTGGTGTCGCGCACGGACGTGACCACGGAGGAGGGAGCACGCGCACTGGTGCGCGAGGCGGTGGAGCTGGGCCCGCTCGGCGGCGTGTTCAACCTGGCGGCGGTGCTTCGCGACGCATTCCTAGAAAACCTGACGCCCGAAGACTTTGCGGCCGTGTCTGCGCCCAAGCTGGTGGCGACGCGTGCGCTGGACGCAGCGACGCGCGCGCCCGCCGCCGCACCCGATCTAGACTACTTCGTGGTGTTCTCGTCCGTGTCGTGCGGCCGGGGGAACCCCGGACAGAGCAACTACGGGCTCGCAAACTCAGCGATGGAGCGTCTGGTGGAGCGTCGGCAAGCGGACGGTCTGCCGGGGCTCGCGGTGCAGTGGGGCGCCGTCGGGGACGTGGGGCTCGTCGTGGAGGCCATGGGCCTGGCGGACGGGGATGCCGTGGTGGGCGGGACCGTGCCCCAGCGCATGTCCTCGTGCCTGGAGGCTCTGGGCGCGCTGCTCGCGCAGCCCCACCCCGTCGTGTCCAGCATGGTTCTGGCGGACCGCCGGCGCGCCGCGCCCGGGGCCAGGCAGGACCTGCTGCATCAGGTCGCTAACATACTCGGTGAGACAACACTGCATACGTACATGAGATGTGTGCTCATGTCATTATCATGTATACAGAACACAGCAATGGTCGGCACTCGGCACCTGATAAATACAACTAAAAAGCGTGTGTTTATGTTCGCTTGGCAATGGTTTTCTAAATATATTGAAGACAAGATAGTGTCACTCAATTGAGGCTGGACAAGGCAGCGTATGCAACAATCATCGGCTGTAGAAGTCCACTGTTGGACATGAGTCTCCCTCTTATGGCGCGCCCACACATGCACGGTGATAGGGCCGAGCCACTTGCATCCAGTGACTCCTCGCGAGATTAACTAGGTCATCGGTCCTGGTCTGATGCTGGAGCCAGGAGAAATAAAGAGGAACTTTTCAATGGTCCCTCGAATTCGGGCTCATATTAATACCAGAACACCAGGTTGACATAAGTGCAATGCGGAGCGTGCAATATCGTTTTTGTAGCGCAGGTTAATTTCCTACCAAACTATTGAAAAATCAGCTATTGAGCTACCAGGTTATCAGAAACAGAAGAAGTTGATGACATATTCCGCGCGGGTTTGAGTAAAACTTATTTTTTGAAATGAGAACGCTCAACTTCTGACACTTCTGTTTGTAGGGTTCCGCAGTCAAACTACGAACCCATTTAGTTTCGCTCTGTTGGTCGGTCCGTCTGTCTGTCCGCGGCTTTGCTTAGAGACCCTTACTACTAGAAAGGTGTAATTTAGTACGGGTATACATATTAATCACGTCAACAAAGTGGTAGAATAAAATCTTGCAAAATATTTTTTAAGAGTGGCTCCCATACACGTAACTCGGGAATGTATGTAAATTTACCTATTTTATACAATACATACTTTTTTCTCTAGATCAGTTTACATAATTCTTGTATTCTAGTTCATTAATACATAGGCCTCCTTCATGGTACGCCACATCGACATCAATACAAGTAAAATCACGCGACAAGCTTTTATAGCATATAAATTGTTCAATGTAATCAATTGATGGGTTTGATTTAATTTAAAGTTTTAAAGTTTATTTTCTTCTTTTTAGAGCATTTAAATAAAAGCTTCTTTATGAATTTTTTATATTAATTTATTTTTATATTTGTGCTGATGGTTTTCCTGAAATAAATAATGATAGTATGTGTGCGTCGGGCGCCGGGCGCCGTGCTCACGTGCTGGTGAACACTTGCAGCGTCGTGTGGGCGCGGCGCTGCGGGGCGCGGCCTGTGTGCTGTGTGCTCGGCTGACAACTATCTATCATATTGTTGTTTGTGTTCAGGGATCAAGGACCCTGGCTCAGTGTCTCAGAACGCGAACCTGGCGGAGCTGGGCATGGACTCGCTCATGGGCGCTGAGATCAAGCAGACTCTGGAGCGCGGGCACGACCTCGTGCTCGGCGTGCAGGAGATACGCGCGCTCACCTTCGCGCGCCTGCGAGAGCTGGCGGGAGGCGCGCCCGAGGCAGTGTCGACGCCCCCAGCAGCAGAAGCGCCCGCGGCGATGGAGACCGAGCCCGAGACCGCGGGGCTGGCGGTGGCTGGCGAGCTGGTGCCCAAGCAGGTGGTGGTGCGCCTGCCGAGCGCGGGCGAGTCAGAGCGAGCAGCTTTCATGGTGCATCCCATCGAGGGCGTGGTGGACGTGCTGCGCGCGGTGGCGGCGCGCGTGCGCGGCCGCGTGCTCGGCGTGCAGTGCGCGTCTACGTCGCCGCTCGACGACATGTCCACGCTGGCACGTCACTACGTGTCTCACGTTCGCGCCGTTCAGCCGCACCCCCCCTACACGCTGGTGGGGTACTCGTTCGGAGCGAGCGTGGCGGTGGAGATGGCGCTGCAGCTGGAGGGTGCGGGGTGCGGGGCGCGCGTCGTGCTCGTCGACGGCTCCCCGGCGTACGTGGCGACGCACACGACGCGCGGCAAGGCCCGCCGCGGCGTGCGCACACCCGCCACTGACGAGGCGGATGCGCTCGCGTACTTCGCGCAGCAGTTCCAGACGGAGCTGGACGCGCCGCGGCTGTCCGCCGAGCTGGAACGTCTGGGCACGTGGGAGGAGCGCGTGTCGCGGTGCGTGGACGTGCTGCGTGGTGCGGGGGACGCGTCGACGCTGACGCAGGCTGCGCGTCTGTTCTACCGCCGCCTCGTGGTGGGGGACACGTACCGGGTGGAGGAGGGTCGCCGGCTCGCAGGACCCGTCACCCTGTTCACGGCGCGCGACAACTACGTGACGCTCGGAGACGACTACGGCATGCGCGGGATCGTGTCGGGGGACCTCGTCGTGCGACAGCTGCCGGGCACGCACCGCACCATCCTGCAGGGGGACTCCGCCACCGCCATCGCGGATCACGTGTCCACACTCCTCGCTGACGACTAGCGACGAAACCGACGCAACCGACGACGTCGACGACGACGATAGTGCAGTGCAGTGTCGGGTCGTGTCCGTGTCGGGTCGTGTCTGTATATTTACTATTTATGTAAACTATTATTGTATCTCCTACACTATGTAAGGAAACATTGTAAATAATGTAGTTGTGTACTGGGACTCGGAGTGCGGGGGTGGGTACCTCGCCGCATAGTTGAAGGGGGCTCGCGGGTCGTTGCCGCGACCCAGGCGCCGGCTCTGCATCGTTTGTGATCGGTAATTTTAAGTTTAAATTATTGTTATTAGGTTACTTTTTGCTTTGAATGACAAAAATAATTGTAGTGTGCCGCGCATGGAGTCCACGGCCACTAGTGGGCTACCGTGGTAATTGTAACGCACCTCGGGAGGTGAAAGCTAACAGTTTGGGATAATAGCATTTAGGAAATCAGATCAATGTTATATTGTGTAACCCATATATCTTGTGGGTGGTGGGTGAGGACATGCGGGGGGCGGGGGAGCGGTGCGCGCGCTTCATAACGTTATGAAACAACATAGCATATTGTAATTTAACGTTATAATTATAACGTGAAGTCCCATCTTTAAATGTCAAGAAAGGATAACTTTACAGACGATCGAAACCAAATGTAAAGGAAAAATGTCGTTACCATAACGTTATATGCGTCACACACCGCTCCCGCTCCCGCTCCCGCTCCCGCTCCCGCGGAACACGCGATAGACATATCACGCGTTGGACGTGCGCGCGCGCGGCCGGCAGGTGCGGCAGCCGCAGCGGCACCGAGGTACTATCTAACGATATCTATGCAGATTAAGTTATTATTAGAGCGAAATTTAAATTATAAACGAGCAGTTTTTATGTTTATTAATACGTACCGTCGATCTCGGAAACGACTGTACCGATTTCGCTGTAATTTGGTATGTGGGGGTTTTCAAGGGCGAAAAATTGATCTAGGTAATTAGTCTTATGTTTTGATGTTATGAAGCAAAATATAGTCGGTAATTTCACACGCTTAGGCACAAGAATAGTGGTCAAGCGGCCAAGTCGCAAGATTTAAATCACATGTTTGAATCCGAGTCGGATATAAAATATTAAATTATGGTTTTGTATTTATTCAAGTTTTTAGCAGTTGTTTTAAGTCAAATTAAACTGTACTTTTGTCCAAAAACTCTGAGCAAAGCTCGGTCGCCCAGATATTTTAAATTATTTAATGTTATATCTTGAATAACGTTCCGCTACTTGTAACGTCCGCGAACTATGCGACGTAGGTCCGATGACATTGTGCACGTCATCGGCCAGCGCTGGACATCCTCCATGGTGTGCACTGCGGTGTTGCTGCAAGGAGCGCGCCTCCCTCTCTCATTACAAGACCGTTACTGTACAGCTGTGTTTTATTTACTCCCCGACCGAACATAGAGATAATAAATAATTAATATGGTGGCATATTACTAATTATCATTGTGTTTAGGGTTCCGTACCCGGCGGGTAAAAAACGGGACCCCATTACTAAGACTTCGCGGTCCGTCCGTGTGTCACCAGGCTGTATCTCATGAACCGTGTAGAATAGTGTAGAACCGTGTAACAACAAATACAAAACACAGAATAAAATAAATATTTAAGGGGGCTCCCACACAACAAACACGATTGTTTTGCCTTTTTATAGGTAATGATACGTAACCCTTCGTGCGCGAATCTGACTCGCACTTGGCCGGTTTTAAATAATTGTGTAAAAATACATTACATGATTACACATAACAGAGTTTGTATTCCGAGATGGTATATGATAAACAATTCATAACAGTAACTATATATCTAATATAGTTACTGTTATGAATTGTTTACATGCACTTTTATTTTGAATACCCTTGCTTCAACTTCACCACGCGGAGAATCGATAATAAAATAAAATATACCAAAGTACAGTATATTTATTTAAGAATCTATTTATTTTTGTTTGAACACGCGAGACCGTTGGCTGCATGTGGTCTACGTTGGTTCCACGAGTACCTGTAGCACCTGGTTTGTGCTGTTGGTCTCCTTAACAAATCGATATAACAATAACAATTCTTTACGACTTTAGTAACTATCGCAGGTACACAGCGGTGATCACTTGCTCAGTGGGTACATACTTTACCAAGTAAGGATATATAATGTTACCGACGATAACATCCGGTGCAAGGGCTACCAGCGACACCTATGTGATGAGTGGGTCGTCAGCTTCCTCATAGAGCTAGGAGAATTCTACTGAAGAGGCATGACAGGCGTCTCCAGCAGGTGCCCGCAACTACGTCACATCAAATAAGTTACTACAAGTTACTCGGACACGTGACTGAACGATATCTACATCCTACTTCCTACTAATATTATAAACGTGAAAGTTTAAAATAAAAAATAAAATAAAAATATTATATTAACACTGTTTAAATACATAAAATGTAGCTAATTATATTTTTGTTATTGCTGTGCTTGTTGAGGATCTCTGATTACTGCAGTAGGTAAAACCTGTGTCGCAATAAGTTTGTGAGTATGGATGTTTGTTTCTTCTTTTCTCTTCACTCTTTCAGGCAAAAACTACTGAACGGATTTTAATGAAACTTTACAATAATATAGCTTATACATCAGAATATGTACGGATATACAAACTTTTGCGATTATAATGTTAGTGTGAAGACTATGTGTGAATTTAATACGTCAGATAATAAAATTTCTTTAAACTATTACTCTACGTAACAGAATAAAAACTATTTTGTACATTTTGTGTCACCTGGCTAATACCAGCTAATACGAGTAATAAAATTAATGGATAAAATTTTGTAGTAAATTAATATTTTAAAGAAAGAAAAGAAAACCAGTATTTTAAGAATTATAACGGGTCAAAGTTTAAAGTTTTGTCACTCACTGACTGACTGACCGATCATCAAAAGTCTAAGGCACTTCTAGCAGACCTAGAAGCTTCAAATTTGGAATATAAGTAGTGTTTGGTGTATGAATCAAGGAAAAACGAAAAAATCTAGAAAATCTCGCAGAAAATTAAAATTAATTCAGTAAAAAAGACGCTAGATGTCGCTATTGACGGAACATTTTGTGCATCGCTCTTTGAATTTTAATTAAATTAAAATATAAAAACATCGTTTTGTGTGCTGATTTGTGTGTGATGTGCTGGGACTTGTACTAAACTATGCTATTCAAGCACTATTTATGAATATTTGAATCAGATTTTACGAAAATACGGAAGTTTACCCTCCACCGAATTTTAATTCATGAATGGGGCTTTTGTTGAGTAATTTATGGAAATTGTGAAGAAATCACTGAAGAGGAATTCAAAAATTAGCATACTACATGAAATGTGAGTTAATTCAGTACAATTATTTAATTGAATCATCGACGACAGCGCCATCTAACTGAAACTGCAAAACAATCAACGATCGTTGCGCGCCATCTATTAGTTCTGCTCGGAGCTACTGTGATTCTTAAGGCACTCAAATCAACGTACGATTTAGTTCCACCTACTATCATCAACAGAGGGAGCTGTACATATGATTCGCAATGAATGCGACTTGCGACTCGCGTTTTTGACCATTCTTTTACAGGTGGTAATGAGTAACTGGATATGTAAACCTAATTTCGTATTTTTCCAGAGCAACACTGATAATTTTAGAGGTTTCTAAAGTGATGTCGTAAATAAACACATATTTTAGCGCTTACATTGCAAACGCTGGCTAAACCCTACCAGATAGATCAAAATAATGTACTATTGTATTGAACATCTCAGAAAGATCAACAAAAAAGTCCGCGATGGTATATGTCTAACTATTGTAGTTATGTCACTATAACTACTAAGCGTAAGCGTCGGTGGCGCAATGGATAAGGCGCGGACTCTCAATCTGAGGGTACCGGGTTCGAATCCAGCCGTGTACCTATGAGTTGTTTTTCAATTCAAGTATATTATCCGATTGCTTAACGGTGAAGGAAAACATCGTGAGGAAACCTGCATGTCTTGAAAAAGGCATGTGAAGTCCGCCGATCCGCACTGGGCCCGCGTGGTGGACTATGGCCCATACACTCTCTGTAGGAGGGTAGGCCTGAGCCCCAGCAGTGGGGACGTATATAGGCTGTTGATGAATGAGTAACTGGACATGTAAACCTAATTCCGTATTTTTCCAGAGCAAGACTGATAATTTTAGAGGTTTCTAATGTGATGTCGTAAATAAACACATATTTTAGCGCTTACATTGGAAACGCTGGCTAAACCCTACCAGATAGATCAAAATAATGTACTACTGTATTGTACATCTCAGAAATATCAACAAAAAAGTCCGCGATGGTATATGTCTAACTATTGTAGTTATGTCACTATAACTACTTTTATCTATTTTTTAAGTTGATAGAAATGCCGACCAAAATCAGACCATGTTATCCATACCTTTATATTAACCCTTATTAAAATAAATCATTTCATATTCAAGACTGCTTCAATGTCTGTAGATAGCTTCTTGAATTATTGAAATCGGACATTCCATTCAAAAGATATAACGAATTTAAAAAACCAACCGGACACCAAACTGAAGCATTTAAATAATGTAGTATTGACCGAAGTGCGAGAGACAGGCTTAGCGATGCTATTTAGCTATGTATGAAATGTAAAAAAAAACATAAGAAAAAATTAAACTCCTTAAAAATAAAATACATAAAATAAAGGGGTCAAGTGCGAGACGGACTCGCGCACCGAGGGTTCCGTGAAGAACTTGATTAATAAACAAACTGAAAATCACTATCACTAAATAGTATAATACCTCAGCGTCTAAAGACAAAATTCTTTAATCAGTGGGTGTTGCCAGAGATGACATACGGAACTGAAACGTAGTCCTTTACTGTGGGCCGAATAAACAAGTTCAAAGTCACTCAGCGAGCAATGGAACGAGCTATGCTCGGAATTACTCTACGTGATAAGGTCCGGAATGGGAAATCCGTAGACGAACGAAGGTCACCGACATAGCTCGACGAGTCAGTGAGCTGAAGTGGCAATGGACAGGCCACATTGCTCGAAGAACCAATAACCGGTGGGGAGTAAAGGTTCTCAAGTGGCGACCACATACCGGAAAACGTCTACCAGGCCGTCCCCCTACTAGATGGACCGACGACCTGGTCAGAGTCGCAAGGAGTCGCTGGATGCAGGTAGCTCGGGACCGGTCGATGTGGCGTACTATGAGGGAGGCCTATGTTCAGCAGTGGACGTTTCCCGGCTGATGATGAAATAGTATAAAACAAAGTCGCTTCCCGCAGTCTATATGTATGTATGTATCTATGTATGGAAACTTAAATCTTTAAAACTACGCAATGGATTTTGACGCGTTTTATTTAATTAACATCAAAGCTTCCCAGAAAAACGCATAGAGACAGGGAGTGGGCTCTTAGAAAAACTGTAGCTGAAGCTCAAGAAGTAGTACCGGAAAAGAGAAAACGGAAGGCTACCTACAAAAATAAGAAAAGTTCATAAGTCAGAGAGAGGGCTTTAAGAAAATTCGTTGCTGGTAGATATACATATATACAATAAGTAGAAGGTACCGAAAAGGAAAAAAGTAGAACTGTCTACAAAATACAAAAAGAAATGAGATCCAATCAAAAACAATACTTGTCAAAAAAAACAAGTCTCGCAACTCAGTTGTTCTGCGGTAAAAAGTTGTGAGATCCATGTAATACCAAGTCGGTTATTAATTTATTCAGTCTCTACTTAAGCGACTTTCTGTCTTAATACGTTCAGTCTCTAAGACCACGATCGTGGTCTATAACAATTGAAAATCAATTGTGTCTGGAATCTCCGTACTCGACGCATTAAGTTGTTACGTAATAATTAACAGCATCTTATAGTGAAGCATATCAATATTAAAATTCTTTAATGTTTTATATAAATATATTGAGACTTGGCCATCGCCTGAAAACACATGTAAATTCAATTATTTAGTGCGATGGCCAAGTCTCAATATATTTATATAAAACATTAAAGAATTTTAATATTGATATGCTTCACTATAAGATGCTGTTAATTATTACGTAACAACTTAATGCGTCGAGTACGGAGATTCCAGACACAATTGATTTTCAATTGTTATAGACCACGATCGTGGTCTTAGAGACTGAACGTATTAAGGCGAGTCCTTTCTTCTCATTTTCCATACAAGTTACTGTTCCCATAATCTTTTTAAATACGATAAATTTTTAAATGAATTTGATATGGAAAAATAAACCAAAAAATTAGGTATCCGCGAAATGAGTTTCAAAATTTTTGGACTTCAATAAGTACTTTATTTTTAAATCTGAAATTAAATTAAATTTCGCCAGTGCTACGCATGTGTGAGTGCATACATGCGTGGCACAGAGTTTTGAGCTCCGCCCCTACCCTGTACACATACAGACTTGATGAGAGAGACCGCTTTATACATAAGAAAAGACCAAAAAAATATTTGAAAGCTAACACCACGCTAACACACGTTGCCGCTCCGTGCGTGGACGCGTGGTGCTCGCTCTCTCCTTTTAATTTGCTTTAAAAAGGGACAGAAGAAATAATCGATAATTCCTGAACAAGGCCTGTCAGTTTTATTACTATGTACTAAGGAGTCGTATATATAATATATCAAAAAAAGCCTATAGAAAATTCCGCAATGATATACGAGTATGTCTATCTCCTAACAATAATATTACAACAAGGACATAACCGCGTTTGCGAACGCACCCACTCTTGACACCTCATCATCAACATCATCAGCCGGGAAATGTCCACTGCTGGACATAGGCCTCCCTCATGGTACGCCACATCGACCGGTCCCGAGCCACCTGCATCCAGCGACTCCCCGCGACTCTAACCAGGTCGTCGGTCCATCTAGTGGGGGGACGGCCTGGTAGACGTTTCCCGGTACGTGGTCGCCACTCGAGAACCTTTACTCCCCACCGGTTATCGGTTCTTCGAGCGATGTGGCCTGCCCATTGCCACTTCAGCTCACTAACTCGTCGAGCTATGTCGGTGACCTTCGTTCGTCTACGGATTTCCTCATTCCGGACCTTATCACGTAGAGAAATTCCGAGCATAGCTCGTTCCATTGCTCGCTGAGTGACTTTGAGCTTGTTTATTCGGCCCACCTGCTGGCTGTCAATTGTCATCCGTGGCTGACGTCGAGATCGAGTCGTCTTTGTTACTTGTGAATAAACCTAAACTAATTCAATTTAACTCAGTATTTCATTCCATCAGGTTATGGGCCTATTTGGAATCCGTAAAAATAATTAGTTAAACAGTGAGTCGCGGAGTGTGTTCTCTGATTTTCAGCATCAAAATGGCTATATCCAACGTGTAAATTGAAAAGATGCAAGGACGTGAGAACTATATAACACCTGAAAGTTTGTTGTGCAAACGTATTTAGAGCACAAAGATCTATGTGACTGCGTGCAGCCTTCCAATGGCGTGGAAACAATTGATGCCGTCGATTACATTAAAATTAAGCTCTTACAAGCTTCAGTTTTTCATTACAAAACAGCATCGTAAAACTACCCCGAGAAGACGTTGTTACAACTGTAATGAGTTTGGTTATTTTGGCAAAAACTGCAATTATAAAAAGAAAACAAATGAAGGTAAAGTTTTTGCAGCAGCCTCTGAAAATGTGAATAGTAAGGAATAGTATGTGGATTCTGGAGCATCTTCACATATGACTAACTCCTCCGACTTGATGTACCTCTGATTAGACAAATAATGGTTGCCAATAATTCATCAGTCGCCGTGCTGAAGATGGGTAATGTAGACCTGGATTTTTATGGAAAAAATAATAAAATAAATCACATAGAGGTGAGAAATATTTTATACATTACTGAACTGAGTACCAACTTGTTATCAGTTAGTTAGTCAGTTGGTAAAGAATGTCTGTCAAGAAATTTATTAATACTCGGGATGTGAGATTTTTGAATACAAACAAACAGTTAGTTGCAACGGCAAGACTAACTAATTGAATACAATTCAAAGAAATGCACTTGTTACTTCATCCGAGAGTGAAAGTTTGGATACATGGCATTGAAGAATGGGCCATTTAAATTACAAAGAATTATTGAATTTAAATGAAGGTAACAATAAGTGTGCTGAGCTGAAGATAAGCATCAGTTACATAGAAATAAGTGTAATGGTAGCTGATGTACTAACCAAGGGGACTCCTCAACTGAGGCTGGAGAGCTGCTCGCATCAGATGGGTTTATGTCCTAGAGGGGATGTTTTGAGGACAACCGCATTCATAAGTTAATATATACTTATTGTATGTAAAGTATGTATTATTATTATTGATACATATTAGTTTGTTTTATGTATCTCTTATGTAATTGTTTATTATATTTATTATATCGTTCACACCTAACTGCCCTCCTCTCTTCACTATTTCTCCTTGACCTAGGACTGCAGTAAGAAATTTCTTTTGGAAATAAGCTGTTCCTTTTGTATATATTTTTATGTTTTTGTGTTATGTAAATATTATCTGTGTAAAAAAACTGTTTAAATAAAAATAAATTAATCAACTGAGTATTTCATTCCATCAAATAACCCACAGCTATAATTTTTAGGATTCCATAGTCAAACATGGAACCCTTATAGTTTCCCTGTCTGTTTGTCCGTGGCTCAACTTACAGACTTACTACTAGTACTACTGTATTTTATATGTTTGTTACCTCAGAACTTTGGACTGTGTGAACTGATTTTAATGATTCTTTTTTATTTGAAAGCCAGTGCTTTTGATGACAACTGATGCTTATCGATATCGATTCAGCAGTTTTAAAAGAAAATATGAAAAACAAATATGTACCCAGATCTACATCTAAGGGTGGACATTTTAGGGGATGAATGCTGCGGACATTTAGGGCAATTGAAGTTAGTTTGATCAATAAAGTTGTAGTGATTCACGCATCATCAGCCAGGACACGTCCACTGCTGGACATAGGCCTCCTCCATGGCATACTACAATGGCCGGTCCCTGTAGACCAACAACATCAAGTACTTTCGAAAAGAAAAGAAAAAAATTCCCGAGCCACTTGCATCTAGTGACTCCCTGCGACCTTTTTATTTGCTGAATGTTGGACAAACGTTGGGGCCTCTGGGTGCCCCGGGTTCAATTCCTAGTGGGAGTTACCTATCAGTGCTCAGTTTATTTGGTAATTATAGTAGGGCATTTTTCTATGTCCACCTAGCTAACTACCACCATGTTACCAAAGTCAGCCGCTAAACAGCAGTGTCAATAGCACTGTTGTGTTCCGATATTAAAGGTAGCAGAGCTATCGCCTCATTAGTATAATAATTATTATTATTTTTAAATTGTTTTTCTTTTTGGGTTTTTTATCACTTTGCAATAAATGATTATTATTATACTATTATTAGCTGTAGTCTTTATAGCTTGTTTTTTCATACAATCTTCAAAATCATTTTTAACGCCGTAGGGGTTTAATTTGATTTAGTTTTAGTAGTAAGTTATGTGTTAGGAAGCTACTTGCAAAATTTCAGGTTTGTAGCGTTTATGGGTTCGAAGATATTGTGATGAGTCAGTCAGTCTGTGAGTGAGTGGTATTTGACTTATTCTTAGTGATTTTATAAATTGATTGATATTTCAAATGATAAGGATATTGCCCATGAAAACCGTTCTCACTTCAAATTCTATACATATTGTTACATGTTCTCTTTGCGGATCGAGTTTCTTACTGAAGTGGTTTGTGCTGGAATCTGTCAGTCATTGAAGTCTTTCACATCTACGGATTATACACTTATACAGGTAGATTGTCAACAAGTCCACTGTTGGACATGACAATGTCAATCAATCACCGTACTTTACAAACGGACCGGTGATCGCAGTAAAATGTTTTTACATAGTACTACCCATTTTCTAGTTTTTAATGTTCCGAAGATTTGATGAAAAAATGGAAACTTTGCGAAATTTCATTATGGTATGGTCTATATTTGTAAATTCTAAATTATATTACATTTTATACCGGATTTTGTGTAAATATTACAGAAAACCCTAGTCAAGGTTGTTGAGTATATTTTTTGAGAAATCATCAAAAAACTTGATAAACTTAGTTATGCGGTCCGGAAAATGAACCTTATTTCAAGGTAGGTAATAATAATAACAATGTGCGCGATTCCAACGCGCACTTTGCCCGTTCTTTACCTTTAGACGCCATTTACGACCCCCAGGCCACGAGGCTACATAGGTAGTATTTTAATTTGAAATATACATATACGCAATAAATATATTTCATTATTTGTCTACGTGAGAAAGCACAGATAACATTGGCATGAATCATATTGTACTGTGTAGGGCGCTAAGAATATGAATAAATGTATCACCATATGTTACTTTGAAACAGAATTTCACAATTTTGAGCTTTACTGAAAGAGATTAGCTTTACTAATTAAAATATTTGCAAGGTTGCCAGATCTATTTGCCGAGGCAAGCCCGACGCATCATAACAAATACAAGTGTATTCAATAATGACCCTTAACTACACTGATTAGGTCGTATTTACGACCACAATCAAACAGGTATGAGGTTTTCCGTTTTCAAACTTTTTCAGGCGACGTTGCCATACCGTGCGTATCGTCTCTAGTCGAAGTTTGTTATTTGTATGCGATTTGTATGTTTTGGTTGTTTGAAACCTTAACAAATTTTTATGTTGACAAATACATATCATCATCATCAGCCGGGAAACGTCCACTGCTGGACATAGGCCTCCCTCATGGTACGCCACATCGACCGGACCCGAGCCACCTGCATCCAGCGACTCCCCGCGACTCTAACCAGGTCGTCGGTCCATCTAGTAGGGGGACGGCCTGGTAGACGTTTCCCGGTACGTGGTCGCCACTCGAGAACCTTTACTCCCCACCGGTTATCGGTTCTTCGAGGGATGTGGCCTGCCCATTGCCACTTCAGCTCACTAACTCGTCGTATACATATCATATTTTATTAAATAAGGTGTAGATGTAAATAAAAAACACATACTTATTCACTAGTTTTATTAACATATTTACATGGTTAACTATAATCATAATAATATTTACTCCTGATCAATAACATTTTAAAAAACTTCCACTTCTTTAATTAGGGGATATTGAAAGTTAGTCAATGCACATGAAACTTGAAAATTTTTATTCGAAAGTGTGCGGAGGTAACATGGGATATGATCTAATATGGAATAGCCTTTTACTCTTTGAATTGCTCGCTCAACATGAATCCTTGCTCATGCTATTGAAGTAGTTTGAAATACTTGATTGGGAGTAAACTGAGGGTAAATTGAGGTCAAAAAGGGTGGTATATTTACAGAAACTCCAGGTGGTAAAAGGTCATTAATGAGGAATCCTTTGGCAGCTAACAAGTCCCCAGGTGCTAATTTTTCTAGCAGTTGGGAGTGTTTGACTATAGCTTTATCTGATGTTGAGCCTGGGTATAATGCACTACAATAGGTTATTACTCCATTAGGGGCTACACCAACAAGAGCTTTAAAGGTGTTTCTGTGTTTATAGTGACTGTAAGTCAATTTTTGTTGAGTCATGGATTTTCTTGAAACAGCACAATATACTTCAGTGCAGTCGATCACCATTCGACAGTTTGTAAATTTAGCAAAGCAATTTGGTAAACATGTTTTATTTTTTGATTGTGTAGGTATCTAACTTATCAACCCTTTGTATAAATATTGATGGAATATATGAATCCAAGTAAAGGTAACATAGTCACAGTTTGTTTACTGCACGCAAAATGCACACTTAAGTCTGTGTGTGCCAAATTTAATCTGAGCTTAATCAATGTCATAAATATTTGATCTTCTTGGCTTATTCGGGTAAATTTCCAACCGCAATAATAGTTAATGTCGATACCTTCAAATAATTCCATTAATGTAGTTAGTATCTCCTGGCTCGGAATGACAGTATAATATCAATTCAATTTTTCGTTGTTTTCAATTCTTTTTAAACACTATGGCACTGATTTGATGTTTTTTTTTATTTTTTATTATTAAAGATAGACCAACACTTGACCTCAATCTCACCTGATGGTAAGTGACGATGAGGTCGAAGATGTTACGTGTTGGTCTAGAAGGTGCCTATTTACTCTTCTTTTGAAGATTCCCAAGTTGTAGTTTTCGGGGAACACGGAAACCGGTAGTGCATTCCATAGTTTTGTTTTTTATGTCCAATTTTAGATTGTCATTTTCAGACCTTAGCAAAGTATTTTCTGCTGCTATAATTACATCATTCTTAACTTCAACTATTTCTTCTGATGAAAAATTTTCTATGGGTATGTCGTCGTCAGGTTTCCTTTGGTTCTTTGGATGTGAGAGAAACTCAAATATTTTCCCCTTATTATGGCTAAATAGCACAGGAAAGTTTCTTCTATCACCATCTTGAAAATGACAACTGCATATACGCGAGTGTTTGGAAGGCACCCTATCAGCCGTCCTGTAACAAACATGAAATAAATTTTAAGTAAATTCAGCACACATATAAACAAAAACCACAGTAAAACATAAAAATTCTTAGTAATAAAAATGGTATGTACTGACCTTATGTATTTGATCCATTTCTTTAAAATCTTTTGATTCTTGGGAAACGTAAAAACTTGCATTTATGCTTATCGTTATAGTGTTTACATCCGGGCGCAAAACACATCATTTTGAAGCTTTTTAACTATAAAATTTCCTTTTAAAACAGCAGCCAATTTTTACTCTATTTAGTATGAGAATGTCAATTGTCACTGTCAATAAGTTTGTTGGACCGCGCCATATTGAAAATGGAAATGCGACGTTGCCAGATTTATAGATAGACAGCGTGGGCGGGACTACAAATGAAAGTATAGTCAACAATGAACATTAAGTACTCTACTTATGACCTATAATCGAATGGATTTACTAATGGATTGTTGATCTGGGTACGAGTCTAGGTTACAGGAATTCACCATAGCCGCTGTTTTTCCCATAATATTTTTAAATAATGGTCGTGGGTTACATTTAATATATTTAATATAAGTCTAGTGAAGTAAAGCGCCCGCGAAATGAATAATCATAACATATAATTCACGCATTGTCCCGATATTAGCGATTTGTCAAACAGCGCCGCCTTTTGGCAGGTTTGCGCGTAAAAAAGAGCACCGTGGCCGTTAAGACAGAAAGTCGCTTAAGTAGAGACTGAATAAATTAATAACCGACTTGGTATTACATGGATCTCACAACTTTTTACCGCAGAACAACTGAGTTGCGAGACTTGTTTTTTTTGACAAGTATTGTTTTTGATTGGATAGTTCTTTCTATAACTAGGTTATTACTACTATTTAATTCATTTTAATATGATATTGTGGTAATTAAAAATATGCCAATGAAACGCAAACACAATTTGTCACAAGTTTCTAAACGAGCGTAATGTCATCCATACCATCGCATACCGACCACACCGCCTGCACTGGCAGGGACATGATGCTACGAGGGTGACGGACAGCTCTACAGACACCCGTTTATTCCACGAAGACGTACACACATGACCATTTTCCGGAGAGGCCAGAAAGAGTATCTTTATAGTTGAGACAAGGAACAAGGAAGAATCCTGAATTGATTTCTACGCTTACCATCTCATGGTACGATTTTCAGTTCAGGAAACGACATAAACTGAACGATACATAAAATATACCGGCAAAATGCGCAGCTTTGTGAAGGCTCGCGAGTTTTTTAAGGAAGAGTTTTCATAGAATTGTCTCTTGATTTTTTAACATGGTCGTTTATAAATAATTCATACGACATTATAATACATTTAATTTCTTACAGAATAACAATTAAAACATGGGACATAGGTTAAATCATACATTTCTCATGAACGCGTTTTTTGATGATTTCTCGAGATCGGATGGACCGACCTCGTCAATTTTTTTCTGTAATGTATTAAATGATGAATTATTTTTAGGATTTAAGTTTGTTTGTTTGTTCTTGCTTCACGACGTAACATAAAGTCTGAATAACTTCATTTTTATTATATGAATAGTTGAAGGACTGTAAAAGGAGATAGATACTTTCTATGCCGATCGAACGAATAGAATAAATCATGAAGTACACGCGTACGAAGCCGCGGGCAGAAGCTAGTTTAGTCATAAATGTTTAAACAAAATATTGTATAATATGTCGTCGGCAATTACTCCGGCCGTATTTGCTTTTCATGTCTCCAGCACGAAAAGTGAGGTTTTGGTTCTCACAAAGTAATATAATAAAAATAACTGGAGGATGGAATAAAATAAAGTACATGAAACATACGATTGCGTCAGTAAGATACAAACAATCCTTCAGGTACTTTAAACAACCAACCATGTCAACAAATCGACTGAAACAAACATACTTGTAAAGAGACCAACACTGAAGATTCAGTGCCGTACAGAAATTTAAAACAATTTCATCATTTTCAAGTTTTGTACGTACGTTACGTTAAGTACGAGTATATACCAATGTACTCGTATGTAAACAGTGTTGTGTGACTCGTAGATGAATGTGACCGCCCTCCGCCGGCTGCGGCCATGCCACGCCGCGGCGCCGCGCCGGCGCGTCCTCGTTGCGGACCAGAGACCATGGAGGCGGCGTGTCGAGACGGTAGCGGTGGGCCGAGCCCTCACTCGACATCACCTCGTCACCGGCGAGAGTTGCAGGCGATCTGCGCGCGCCCACTGCTGCCCGAAGAGACATACGACCCCGGCCCCGCGCTACTGCCCGACCAGACGTACGAGGCGCACCTGGCGACGGCTCTCCTACACAACACGAGACGAGAATTCAACAGCATCGTACGCGGGCCCCGGCACGCAGGTGAGCCACGCCCCCGCACCGACCTCCTCTAGGCTAAAATAGATCCACGCGCACTCACACGGCGCCTGCGTCCACAGCAGTGACACAGCCACGGCAACAAGGAAAGTATTCGGAAGCTGTGCTACACACGCGCAGACGCGATCTCAGACTGAGACCAGGGGAAATATGTCAGCGATTGAAAAAGTGACCCGACGGGGGCCCGCGTGCCGCCCGCCGCCCCTCGCTGCACCCCGCCGACCCCCGGGGACGTATGCAGGGATCTCAGGGACACGTTACATACTTGAATTTTTAAAACGTTTATAGTGATGTTGAGAATCCACGATATTATTTAAAAAGCGAAAGTGAATTTGTTTGTCCTCTACTGCCTCTATATTGGTCGTTGTAGCGGAGAGTCTCAATGACTTGATTTTGTCAGTGGGCACTGGAACAGTTGAAGAGTCGCAGAAGGATACAGGATATTTTAATCCCGATCCACCAGGTGGTTTCTGTGGGATACATTCCGAGGTCTACGCAGACGCAATCGCAGGCAAAAGTTGCTAAATACGTGAATATGAATATCAAAATAAACTCGTCGAGCTACGAGTATGTCAGTGACCTAAGTTCGTCTACGGATTTTCTCACGTAGAGAAATCCCGAGCATAGCTCGTTCCATTGCTCGCTGAGTGACTTTGAGCTTGTCTATTCGGCCCACAGTAAAAGACCGTGTTTTGGTTCCGTGTGTCACCCCAGACAACACGCAATGAATACAGACTTTTACACACTTAACATTGCATTATGTTGTTGACCGGAGCGAGCGACTGCTAGGGCATAGAGCTACTTTCTGAGTGTTTGTATGCTATCCTCTACAGGTTGCATTTCTCAGCCGATCTGGACGAAACTTGGTATATAGGTTAAACTAATTTTTTGAATTTTTTAGTCGTCGGTGATTTTTGATTACTTTCTTCAAAAAGTACTGGATATCTCCGCCATGTGATATCCGGTTTCGTATTATTTGAAAGTTTAGTTGAATTATGGAGTAGAGACAAAGAAAAAAATCGAAACAGTCGAAAGCAGAACCGAACCATGTCCTCATCAACAGGGCGAAAACCAATTAATATGTTCAAGGTGGCGCAGCTCAAAATAAAAAAAATCTATACAAGGTGTTATTTATGGCTCAATTTCGTCGATATTTTAAAAGAACTGATTGTCTCTGTGGAGCAAAGGACAGCAGCACTGTCAGTCAGCCGGCGATCTTACATCCCACCAACACCGACCTCTTCACTACTACACTAATTATTCAATCAATTGGTTTATCTCTATCACACCCACAGTAGGTACGTTAGAAAAAGAAATTTGAATTAAAAATATTTAATTCGATATACAAGACTCCATAGCACTACAAGCTATTATTTTTTACTACAATAGATTACGTCAGAATATTGGTGTGTCCCGGGGGAACCCTGGGACACGCGCGTGACGGTGGTGGTCGCTCGCTCGCTCGCATGTGCGTAGCGCGGTGTCGTAGCCTGCGCCTGCGCCGTATGAAAGACATCAACGAGAGCTGACTACGCGGCGCGGCGCGGCGCGGCACTGTGGCGGCACTATGGCACGGGGCCGCCGCCGTCCTCCATCTCTCGCGGTGTGGGCTACCGTCACTGTCTCGTGTTGTATTTGCTCCAGACGGTTGGCGTGACGGGCGTGCGTCTTGTCAAAGGTGAACATGTACGTACCTCCTAGGTGGACGTTTTCCATCGTCCGCTCCACTTGCTATCAGGAGGGACTGCGGCCAACGACATAAGTGTAGTACCAGATAATAGTGAACCATATCTACAATTGAATCGAGCACCAAATAAACACGTTCGGTACCAGCTAGAGATATGACGGTGCGGCATGTGTCTATCAGGGCTCGGGGCCGGGGACATCTCGCACGTGACGCGCCCGGACGTCCGGGATCTGGCAGTTGTGTTGTGCGCACGCGCATGTCGCGTAGATAGCTAACTGTAGTGTCAGCGACGGCGGCGGCGTGCCGGTCGGTGCGCGAGCTTACAAACAAACACGGAACCTGTTCGCCTCGCCCCCGCCCCGCCGCCACACGGTGCGGGGTGCGGTGCGGGGTCCCGCCGACACGACAGTCAGGTCGGAGCTCGTCGCGCGGCGGACGTGCGCGAGGGAGCGCGGAGTGTGATGAGAGCGCGCGCCCGACATGGCCACGCTCGGCCTGTCCAAGGTGTTCATCCTAGACAAGTACTTCACAGAGCTGCAGAAGTTCTGGGAGACGGAGAAGAAGCTGCAAGGTGAGCTGGGGACGCACCCGCCCGACACTCCAGCCTCCGACCCCCGCCGTCCGGTGATAGTGATGTGGTGCTCTCTCCGTTGAGATAGTTACGAGTTCGGTTCAGTTGTTATGGAAGTACATATCCGTGTAGCAGCGGCGTAGCCTCCGTCCCTCCTGCGATAAAGTGACTCATTATTACGAGTTAGTTTCGGTTGGAGCGGGAACCTGTTCGTGTCGGTGCGAGCGCGCGTGTGTGTGTATCCCTGCGCTCGCGCACGACACTCTTTGTTCCCGCGCGCGGGGGAGGCGCGGGCGCGGGTGTGGTGGGGGAGGACGCTGTCGTGTAACGTTGCATTTATCGTTTGTAAACTGTTCACTCGCGATTACTAACCTTATGTCCCACCGTATACGTTTGAATTTGTAGGTTTAAACGAATATTTTAGAAGTTATAGAGATCCAATTAAAAATGTTTACTGATATAGTAAATACCTCGCCAGCGCATCAGGTGTGTGTGTGTGTGTGTGTGTGTGCACCACAGGCGCGCGCGCACACGTGTAGACGCAGGGAAGGGACCCGTCGGCCGCGGGTCGTGCCGCGCCCCCGCCCCCCGCGCCCCGACGTACTCGCATACCTATATTGACTACATCGTGAACATTCTGCTCTATTCGATTCAAATCTTCCGTACGTGCATACATATGTCCAGAATATACATGCACAGGTGGAGACTGACAAAGAGCTCTATTTTTGTGTCAGGGGTCTCGACCACGAGCACTCGATTCCTACAGATTTTCGTTCGACGCGAGATTTCGTATTCGTGAATCGCTGCACCGAGTGCCCTCATCACTCGCCCACTCGTCTGGACTCGAGCGATAGACCAAACGTGAACCTCGAACACTGACATTACATTGATCCACAATGTGTCATCAATCGAGCGAATCATTACAACTAAGTTAAATCAAAAACTTTATTTAAATGATAGGTCAATAACTATGAAACACAGAAAAAAACTTTGTTTTAGAATTAATTAACACAACACTCTACAATTTCCTCTAAAACATGATTAAAATAGAGTTCATTTTTATTTACATTGTTTTACTTTTTTATCAACAGGCTCCAGCAGTTTATTAAGGGTACAATTTTATTTGAAGTTCCTTTTTCGTTGGGATAATTACCCGACTGCGTTTTTGGGAGCCTAAATGCATAGGCTACATGTACGTATGTACATTTCTTTGGTATCGTTGAATTCGTCAGGATTGTGGTAGTGGCATAGGCTATATACATTTTGACAATGGCGCCCGCAAAGAAAAAGGGACGGTTAGAATTTGTTTGTTTTTCTTAACATAGCAATATGAGTACCAAATGAAATATATGTATCATATATAAACCAAAAATATATGTATCATATATATACCACGTTATCCCTCTCCTGATGCTGCCATACTAAATTTCTGTTGCCATAATCTTTTAAAATATAATAGCTGGAAATAAAAATAAAATAAAATAGCCGTTACGCAGCTAACTACTTATTTCGCGACATCACAGTCCGATGTCCAATTTTTAGATAGTTACTGCACAAATCCAGTTATTATATTTTAAAAGATTATGGCAACAGTTTAGTATGAAACTTTGATGGAGGTGGATCGCCTTAACAGAAGTTGTCAAAAAGCGTACCTACTAATATATCTCAACGCGCGGACCGTCGGCAGTGTTCACCGACGATGTATTTGATTCGAAACTTCAATTCATTTATTTCATCATTCATGTTACAAACAAACAACAACTATCCTAATCTGGCAGACATCAGAAATGATTATTACAGTAAAGTACCAAGTACTTGAGTTGTCTAAAAGCGCTAAATTATAATACTAACTGATATAGTCGTTAATGCTTCAAAATACGTATGTACGAGTATATCTCATCGACGAGCGACGCGTCGTTGCGAGACATTCCACAGTTGTACCTACGTGCATGTCCCTCACGGCAACATGATTATAGACTTGATATAATTACATCCCTCGGGACACGGTCCTATAACGACGGGCAGCGGCAGCGGGCACAGCTACAAGCTATAGCATAGCAAGCATAGCAGACCCTAGTACTAGATAACGTGGTTCGCACAAGTGGCTGACAACACGTGCCGCAACGATCTCTCAATAGCAGCTCGAGTGTCGTGTCGTGTTACAGACGCGAGCTCCTCCAACGAGGCGGTGCACCTGCAGCGGCGCCTGCTCACGCTCAGCTCGGAGCTGGTCACGCTGCGCAACCACCTGGGTGCCGGCGCAGGTCGTGCCCCCGCCCCGCAGCCCGCGGTGCCGCCGCGCGCGCCCCCGCTGCCCGCGCCGCCCGCGCCGCCCGCCCGCGTCCCCCCGCCGCCGCCGCCCGCGCCCGCTGACCTCGAGGACCTCATCCACCTGCGCGGCCCGCTCACCGAGGATGCAGTGGTGCGAGCGCTGCAGGCGCGCTTCTACCACAACAAGTTCTACGTGAGTGGTGCTGCGCGGGCTAGTTGGTCGAGCAGTTGTAATGTGCTCCCATCACACGAGAGTA
This sequence comes from Carcina quercana, assembly GCA_910589575.2. Classification (NCBI taxonomy): domain Eukaryota; kingdom Metazoa; phylum Arthropoda; class Insecta; order Lepidoptera; family Depressariidae; genus Carcina; species Carcina quercana. The sequence goes on from OU342435.1 coordinate 123,703, forward strand.
TTATTAAGTTCCCCATAATATTTAAGATTTTAAGATTGAGTGTCTTGCATGAGGACACAGGTCCAACACGTAGAGGCCCTTTCAATACTTTATAATAGTCGATGCGTATTTCTCTCTGAGCGTATCAACAGGCGACACGCTCGCAGTCACCGCGGCGAGGCACGAGGGAGGATCATGAGATAGGACTATGCGGAGGAAACGGACCTCTTACTCACAAAGTATAAAGCAATCGTTCAAACGAAATAAACAATAAGAATTACAGTTTCAGCTCAAATATACGATAGCAGTATAGATAAGTCACAACGCATAGAATGGACTAATTGCAAAATAAACACCAAGTAAAGAATGTATTGCTTTAGATTCAAAAGGTGATAATAAATAACAGAGAAGACAAATTATATACAATTCAACAATATAATGCTAACTAAATGCACGATATGAAAAGACAAATATATTTAATAGTTCATTAATTTTAGATGAAAAAGTAGAAACCTACATTGTTAATGATATAGTATATATGGTATCCGTTCACGCAGGTGATCGTGTACCTTATGTTTGATTAGTTAGTAAACTGTGGTCTGTGAGTATTCTTCTTACATGTCTTCCTTTAGTTAGACTGTGTTTCTGAATAATAATAAAAATAATTAACATCGCTAGGTTGGACGCAGCAGACCTTCCCTTTAGATACCCGTGTTGCCTGCTGCGGGGGCTCAATGATGATTTAAGGGGAGGAGAATTTGATTTTCAAAATTATGAAAGAAAGTAATAGCAATCGCGAGTCATAAGATAGATCTCTTTTTTGGTTCATAATAATGGTAATTAAAAACCGTCCAAGTGCGAGTCGCACTCGCGCACGAAAGGTTCCGTATCATTATTTATAACAACGAGCCAAAAAATGTCGTTTGTTGTATGGGAGGCCCCGTAAATATTTATTTTGTTTTGTTTTTTAGTATTTGTTGTCATAGCGGCAACAGAAATACATCATCTGTGAAAATTCCAACTGTCTAACTATCACGGTTCATGAGATACAGCCTGGTGATAGACTGACAGCGGAGTCTTAGTAATAGGGTCCCGTTTTTTACCCCCCGGGTACGGAACCCTAAAAACAAGCTAATGTAATATTTGTGAGCGAACATTGTACCTCTGCAGACGTGGATCGGTCCGATCCTGGTGGCGCTCAACGGGTACACCGACTGCGGCAACGCGCTCACGCTGTCAGCGGCGCGCGGGGGCCGGGCAGAGCTGGCGCGGCTGGTGCACACGGCGGTGCGACACCAGGCGGACACTGGTTACCCGCAGGCCATCATCCTGTCCGGCGTGGCGGGATCCGGCAAGACATATGCCTCCATGGTGCTGCTGCGGCGGCTGTTCGACGTGGCGGGCGGAGGGCCAGAGACCGATGCCTTCAAGCATCTGGCAGCCGCCTTTACCGTGCTGCGCTCGCTGGGCACGGCCGCCACGCCGCGCAACACACACTCCAGCCGCATCGTGAGTCACACCCGCCGCACTCACCCCCCTCGCTCCACCGTGCTGCTCCCGTGTGTATCTGTAAGTGACCGTGTCGCGTCTCGTGCAGGGCCACTTCATCGAGGTTCAGGTGACGGACGGCGCGCTCTACCGCACCAAGATCCACTGCTACTTCCTGGACCAGACGCGCGTGGTGCGCGCACCGCCGGGGGAGCGCAACTACCACATATTCTACCAGCTGCTGGCGGGCCTGGCGCCCGAAGAGCGCGCCCAGCTACACCTGGACCGCTGCGCCGCGCACGAGCTGCGGTACTTGAGCGCGCCCACGCCCCCAGCACCCCCTGACCCCGAGGATGTCACCCGCTTCGCCGCATGGAAGACCAGCCTGGGCGTGCTCGGCATACCTTTCTTGGACGTAGTGCGCGTGCTTGCCGCCGTGCTGCTGCTCGGAAACGTGCAGTTCACAGAAGGTGCAGACGGCGGCGCTGAGCCGGCGGGAGAGGCCGAGCTGGGTGCAGCCGCCGCACTGCTGGGCGTTCCCCCGCCGGCCCTGTTGCGCGGGCTGGCGACGCGAGCCGCGCCCCGTGGTGCCGCCACCCCGCCCCGCGCACCCGCCACGCCCGCCGCCGCAGCGCAGGCTCGCGATGCACTCGCCAAGGCTCTGTACTGCCGCACCGTTGCCACCATTGTGCGGCGCGCCAACTCTCTCAAGCGTCTCGGCTCCACGCTGGGCACGCTCTCGTCCGACAGCACCGAGTCCGGGGAGCGGCGCGCCGGATCGTCTGGAGGGGCGCGCGCCGGCGCCCGCTCCATGGCTGCGCTCAACGACGCCGTGCGCCACGCCACCGACGGTTTCGTGGGCATCTTAGACATGTTCGGTTTCGAGGACGCGGCTCCCAGCCGGCTCGAGCACCTGTGCGCCAACCTGTGCGCGGAGACCATGCAGCACTTCTACAACACGCACGTGTTCAAGTCGGCGGCCGAGTCGTGCCGCGAGGAGGGGGTGTCGGGCGGCGCGGCGGGGGAGGCGGGCGTGTGCGTCGAGTACGCGGACAACGTGCCGGTGATCGACCTGGTGTCGTCACTGCGCGGGGGCCTGCTCGCCGCGCTCGACGCCGAGTGCGGGGCGCGCGGGTCCCCCGAGCAGTACGTGGAGCGCGTGCGCGCGGCGCACCGGCGGCACGCGCGCCTGCTGGACGCTCGGCCCGCGCACCCGCGTCGCTTCGTCGTGCGACACTACGCGGGGGACGTCGAGTACGACGCGAGCGAGTTCCTCGAGGCGAACCGTGACGCGGTGCCCGCGGACTTGCTCGCTGCGTTCGACACGAGAGTCTGCGAGTTCGGTTTCGCGACGCATCTGTTCGGTGCAGAGCTCAAGGTACCGCTCCCTGGCGGCGCGGACGCGGCCGGAAGTGGAAGCACGCGATAGCTTTCAATTTTACTATAATTAAAGTACATCATCAATCAACAGCCTATATACGTCCCCACTGCTGGGGCTCAGGCCTACCCTCCTACAGAGAGTGTATGGGCCATAGTCCACCACGCGGGCCCAGTGCGGATCGGCGGACTTCACATGCCTTTTTCAAGACATGCAGGTTTCCTCACGATGTTTTCCTTCACCGTTAAGCAATCGGATAATGTACTTGAATTGAAAAACAACTCATAGGTACACGGCTGGATTCGAACCCGGTAGCCTCAGATTGAGAGTCCGCGTCTTATCCATTGCGCCACCGACGCTTAAATTTAAGTACATATTCCTGTATAATTCTCCGCTCACAGGACACAACGTGACAACCGAGCTAGGAGCTCTCAGCAATCTATCTATCGCTGGGCAGTTCTAAATTATAAGGTGAAGTCGTGATGCTGGTGCCGTCAAAGTCATAATCTGAAACTTGCCCGACACGTACCTTGTACGCTATCACCATTCATCAGCCGGGAAACGTCCACTGCTGAACATCCTTCCTGGATTGCCACATTGACCGGTCCCGAGCCACTTGCATCCAGCGCCTCCCCGTGACCTTAACCAGGTTGTCGGTACATCTACTAGGGGGACGGCCCGGTACACTCTTCCCGTGGTCGTCACTCGAGAACTTTTACTCCCCACTGGTTATCAGTTCTTTGAGCGATGTAGCCCCCCATTCCACTTCAGCTCACTGACTCGTCGATCTATGTCGGTGACCCTAGTTCGTCTACGGATTTTTCATTCCGGATTTTATCACGAAGAATATTCCGAGCATGGGGAAAAGGTTGATCACCTCTCGATACGGTTTCAATGGTGACTGCCAACTCGACCGAGTACAAACAGACGGTCGCACCAAACATCCTTGATGCACAGTGCTGTTTGGAACCATCCCACTGCAAGTATAGTGCACTCATGTAGCGTGTGTGTGTGTGTGTGTGTGTGTGTCAGGCGCTGGCGGGGGGTCGTGCCGCGGGGGCTCAGTTCCGCGCGTCGCCCACGGTGGCGGCAGCGCTAGCCGAGCCGGGAGCCAGCACCCTCACCCAAGACTTTCACACGCGGCTGGACAACCTGCTGCGGACGCTGGTGCACGCGCGACCACACTTCGTACGGTGTCTGCGCGCTAACTCCACCGAGGCACCCATGCTGTTCGAGCGAGCCGCCGTCGCAAAACAGGTGCGTGTGCTTCGCGAACCGCCCCACCTCCTCCAGCCGCCGCTCTAACTCACATCCTCGGGCCCACAGGTGCGCGCGCTACAGATCCTCGAGACGGCGCAGTTGATGGCCAGCGGTTACCCGCACCGCATGCGCTTTCGGGCGTTTGCGGCGCGGTACCGCGCGCTGTGGCGTCGCGGTGCCGAGCGTGAGTCGGCGGCGGCGTGCGCGCGCGTGCTGCGGGCCGTACGCGCCGCAGCGGCCCCGCCCGCCCCCGCCTCGCCAGCCGCCGTGCGCTGGGCTGTGGGCTCGCGGCATGTATTCCTCAGCGAGGGCATGCGGCAGGTCCTAGAGCGCATGCGGCATGCACGTCGACACGCGGCCGCCGCGTGCATACAAGCCGCCTGGCGCCGGCGACGCGCTCGCGCGTTGCGTGCCCCCGCCCCGGCTGCTCCGCCCGCGCCCGCACCGCGTCCCCGCCCGCAGCCCATCGCGGGCACGCCCCCGCCCCCCGAGGACGCTGCGCTCGTCAAGCGCACGTGCTCACTGTTCGGCTTGGACCTGGAGCGTCCGCCCCCCCTGCCGCCGTCGCGCGCGTACACCGTGTGTGGTGGGGTCAAGCTGGGGTACCCGCAGCAGCGCGTGGTGTGCGCCCAGTGGGGCGGGCTGCGCGCCGGCGACGCGGTGCTGGCGCTGGGCGCGGCGCGGCGCGGACACGTGCTGGTGCAGGCGGGTGCGCGCACGCTGCACGTGCCGCACACGGTTCTCGCCCCCCCGCGCGCGCCCCCAGCCAGGCAGCACCCGCCGCCCCCCGCACCCCCAGCTCTCGCATGACCCCTGCCCGCTCGCACGCACTAGCGGTGCTCGGATGCGTTAATGTAAACGGCGGTGCTGCTCCCGCTGGCCTCCTACTAACCGATACTTCACTTCGGGTGCGGCGTGCACACCATGAGAATTAACATAATATTTCCTGTTGTAGTTTACTCGACATTCTCCAATTCCATGGGTGCCTGTACTCGCCTGCAGGCCCCAGGGGGCGGAGCGCAGGGCCACGTCCACCACCCACTCGCAACTACGAGTAAGATGGCGTTGTTACGTTGGTAGATAATCATGCCGAGCTACTGTATATTTTCTCTTAATCGCCTTTTACGTCTCCCGCGGTGGTCATATTTTGGAGGTTTCTACCTAATACCTATGGTTAGTTATGCGGAGACAAAGGTCTCATACTGTCGCGGGTTTGTTTCCGAGTTGGAACCACAAATAAACTATCAACTACATGTTGTGTGACGCGTGGACGGACGGACAGTTGGCACGCACTGCAGCGCACCAGCCCAAGAGCCACCACCACGTTCATGATGGTGTTCAACGGTTGTGTTTTATTGTGTAATATTGGATCCCTGTGTGGTTCGTCTTAGATTTAACTTACAATCATTTGTAAGAAGCGGGGCGCGGCGGGGCGGGGAGGCGTCCCGGGCCAATTTTATAAACATTTACCAGAACCGAACACATCCAACAAAAACAATATGTTTAAAATACAATGCTGTCGGTCGCAGCGGCAAGTGCAGGGTAGCTGCTCTCTGGGGACTGACCACACTTGAAGGAGATCGTACATCCTAACGGAATCGTGAATGAACCATACATTCCCAATAAATAGAGTTGTAACGCCCCGCCCCGCCCCGCACCGCCCGTCTTGCCAACATGAGTCTGATCTTCTGTGCGCACGTACTTGCACGCGCCTGTGCGCACGTACTTGCACGCGCCTGCACGCACACGGGACTTCCACTAGCTGTAAGTGTAACTTATGTAGATGTATCTAATGTTAATTATAGTTAAGAGAAGGACAAATAAAATGATATATTTAATAAAATAGCGTTTTATTCATTAAATAGGTACACGATCAATATATTTATGTAAAACTATATATAAATATAACGAGGCTGCGTTTGATGTAATGTCTAGAAACATTCTTATATAAACATTAACAAACACCTGGGAGAGGTTCTGTGTATGCTTTAATGTCTTTGATAAAGTTGGTCGCAGTAGAGATGCAACATAGCAGGAACCTCTCTATAAGATGAACTTTTATTGACAAATCTGTGGTCAACTGACAACATCTGTGTGCGCAGCACGGGACTCATGGGAGCGGTCACAGCGAGATATTGTCATATATTAACGTCTAGTCGTATATAAGTAGGTTGTATCTCACCGTGGCCGCTCTCGTGCGTCTCAAGCTGCGCAGGAAGGAGTGAAGAGACGATTGCCACGGAGGCGGCGCGTGCGCAGTGAGACGGTGCAACAGGGATAAATCTGATGACGACTGACAGAACACTGCTGTCACTCACCGTTACTTTACCTACGTGAATAGTAGCGAGCCACCAGCTCTATCCTGCAGCACAACATCTCACTGATACACGCGCTGTACCCGCGTCTGTACCGTGTCACGTGCTCCCGCCTCGTCGCTACTGTAGAGGGAGATGTCATTCGAGGTGAGAGAGACACGGTGAACAAACGTGACGTCACAGCTCAACTACTATATAAATGACAAGCGGTATCTGTGTTCGTTTGCCACACGATCACCTCCAAACTGCACAATATATTTCTCTACATGTTGTACACACATACATAACTAGTATAACATAACAATACTCGTTGTACGGGGGTTCACTCGCTGTCCGCGTGCATGCGTCACACACACTATCGCTATCTCCCTCCCTCCTACAGACTACGATACGCAGCAACAAGTAGATATATCTTAATATAATACTTTATATCAACTCTCTCTGATCCTCAACATCGTCAATACTTATAATTTTATAATATAACGTGTAAAACGTAATATATATGATTAGAAGCGTATTTGAACACACACACACCATAAACAAGCCCTCACCGAGCACACTGTCCCGCCCGCCCCGCTCCCCGCCCTGTACCACACACACCACAGTCTAGCTCGTCTCACGATTTAAATAGATTATAAATATATTTCGTTGTTACAGAGATAGCTGTATTTGTTACAGAGAGCTAAATGTTTAAACTCCATTCTATACAGGTTTACAATAGCGCAGTACTGTCGATTTCTACATAATACATCAGCGCATAGTGGTCAAGTATACATACTCAATTACTGTGATGATTGAATTTATGTATATATAGTGTTAGAAAAAGTATAACCACAGCCAGCTGTATTCTGGCTGTATACATAGACAGCTAGTAATTCATATCTACCGACACAGATGTCGCTAATTGTGTTTGTGCGCACGCGCAAGGGGACCGCGTCGCGCTGCCCCGCGCTCCCCGCAGATTGCATGAAGACTTCGTTCAAAGAGCGGGCGCTAGTGCTTTGAACGGTGAACCACTGTGCTAATATACGTGCAGTGAGCTGTCGGGCGTGCGCCCGCCGTGGACGTCCAGCGTCCACGGCCACACCCGACAGTCGCGGTACACGGACACATTCACAACTGCGCGCTATAATAAATTAATGACATATAAAATTACATTTATATAAACTAAACTATTGGAAACGAGGTCAAACAGAGTATACAGTAAATGCAATTAACTAACACTCCAACATCACGCACTTGTTTCACAGAACGACCGTTCCTAAACTTGGCCGGGATTCCCCGACGTCGTAAACGAGTTTGAAAAAATAAAGTATACATTTCAATTTCATGCAATATAATAATTTTATTCATTTCATTTTAAGAATAACATCTTTAATTACTCTTCGGAGCGTCTCCTGTCGACACACTGTTACAATCTGTACGTTAATACACTGTTGTTACCGACGGTACACATCATGTTGACATTATAGTACGAACGTATAAGTGTTGGAACGTGCGGTACGTTCGTCGCGTGCACTAGACACGATCAGACAAATCAGTATGGTGTGTTGTCTGCAAGTGTCAGCATTGCGTTAAGCGTCTGGTGGGCAGGCGGGGAGTCTTTATAAAACCATACTACACCTGCAAGCCATATCAGTAACTATTAACACATGGATACGGATTCAACGGGAACAATATACAGAGCACGTGTCGGATGTCTGCGCTGCGACAGTGGGTGGTGCAATACTATTTCATAGTTACACTACCGCAGACGTACACATCGCTCGCTAACCGTAATACACAATGTCCATTAGATCAACTCGCCTTGGAACCTCGCTCCTTAACCTGCTGCTGGGGGCTGCAGTTTATGAATAATTTCTAAAACAAAATTTCATTTTACAAACTCATGTCGGCTATTCGATAGCAGTTACGTAGGTCCGCAGTTAGCAAGCAGCGCCGGTGAGTTGCGTTGGCACGTGCGCACGCGCAGGCGACAGCCCGCGCCGCGCTCATACAGTATATAATACTAATAGAAGGTAGATAACAATACGTAATTAACTATAAAATGTAAATATATCCAAAACTTAACTCTACGTGCGTGCGTGCCTCGAGGGCCGCGAGCGTCTATACTTATATAGTATAGTACTGATGTCGTAACAAATGTTCCCGCAGCAGTTCTACGATCGACATAACGAAAACTGCACACTTAGTTTGTAGAACGCGAAACGCATACGTTCTATGATTGCAAAGTATTATCACACGGGGCAATCCCATTTAAAAAAAATCTTCAAATCTCCAATCATATACATATATAGCGATCGAAGGTGTTTGTTTCGACATAGCTGTTCACGTAATTATTGTATCATACTGCGGGTGTAGTGAGATATGTCTAAATTAAATACGTAACGACCGGGAGAAGAATGTATAAACATTTCTAGGACAACACGGTGAGGTGCAACAAGTCTTGCCCCCGTCGCAACAACAGAACTATTTAAAAGTAACGTGCGCTCCTTTGTTGCGGCTCGACACAAACACACACACACTCTTGCTCACTCTCTCTGACACACATATAATATAACGTAGTTTAGAGAGCACGGGTACGTCCGCGAGCAGACAGACGTTCGTCGGTGACGGCGTTGAACACGTGAGAGGCAGTGGTCTCGGTCGCTGGGCGGCGGGCGGCGCGCGGCGGGAGGTAGACGCTGGTCTACTGTGTCTTGGTGAGGGGGGTGCTGCAGGCGGCCCCCTCCTCCGCGGGGGGCGAGGAGAGCGCGGGCGGCGGCGGGGGCGGGGGGGACGCGCACAGCGACGTGAACGCGGGGCTGGAGCACACCTCGCGCACGCACCGGCGCTGCTCCGCTGCAGGAACACGACATCATCATATAGCTTCCCCGACTTGCATAATAGATGGTTTGACGCAATCAAGTGTCGCTACATGAAAAAGGGTAACAGCAGTGGTAAAACTGTTCAGTGCGTGGGTTGCAATAATAAAATTAATTTGATTGAAATAAGTAATTGAACATTCATAAGCTGTCGAGAATGTAGTATTTATGGAACATAAACATACTCGTAGCGGCCTCTATCGAGCATATCATACATTTTGAAAATCTCATTTTATTTTGATTGGATCAGGTACACACACGTGATCAAATCCGAAAAGAGGAAATCTGTAGACGAACTACGGTCACCGACATACTCATATCTCGACGAGTCAGTGAGCTGAAGTGGCAATGAGCAGGCCACATCGCTCGAAGAACAGATAACCGGTGGAGAGTAAAGGTTCTCGGGTGGCAACCACGTACTCTACTAGGTGGACCGACGACCTGGTTAGAGTCGCGGGGAGTCGATGGATGCAGGTGGCTCGGGACCGATGATGATTATTATTTAAACAGTCTGCTGCGAGTACCACCTGATAGTTGTACAACATGGACATTATGGTGTTTAGGTAACTGAACATTAGACATTTCGCCCTGGTGCACTATTTGAATGGGAAGGGACTTTACATGTTGTTATATTATGAAAGTAGTTTTCTAAGACAATATATCGCGCGGGACATGTAAACTTGATCGTGATCGTGCTGCAGTTACCTATGAGGTTGTGCAGGTTGTCTATGACGACCTCGGACCCGGCGCTCGCGTCGGCGGCGCGCTGCAGGAACCGCGTCCACACACTCAGCTCGGACTCCTGCGCAACAAGACAGCACACGTCACACACCACGGGTACATCCGGAGAGAGTCCTATAACTGTACAGTAACGACAGTGACAGCACTAGTGGTGGCCATCTATCTGTCTCTCTTCACTCCGGTAGATCATAATAATAATCATGATGAAAACAAGTTACGTAATTAAAGTTCTAAACCGGTTCGCATATTTTACCCCAAAAGGCATGCACATACAATCATAATAATTAATTACTCAAATACAAAATTCTCCACGTGATAAAATCCGGAGTGAGGAAATCCGTTGATGAACCAGGGTCACCGACATAGCTCCAGTGGGTGAGCTGCAGTGGCAACGGGGGCCACATCGCTTCAAGAACGGATCCGTAATAAAGTAACAGTATGTCAAAAATTATAAATCAATTAGTGAAAGCTAAAATATTATAAAATTCGAAAGTTCTAACTAGGGTATATACCACGTCAATTTTTGCGATACTCCAATATTTACTGAAAGTATATAAACTATGCCCCTTCATCCATTTCTCAAACATGCATTACAGCGCCTGCATACATCAAGTGTTGCTCTGGCTGGACAGCACGCCGCTCCCTGACCCTGCTCCCGGCTGCTGTGACCGGTGGATACAGCTGAATTTATCAACGTCCTGTTTGTCCCGCCATCCATGGCGTCACTCATTGATTACCTACAAGGAGGTAGACGCAGGCGGGCTGAGTTCACAGGGCGAGACATTAATTAAATTAGCGATGATCTAGCGTCGAGCGGCACAGGACAATCATGGCAGGGGGCAATTAGTGCGGAGATAGGTCGCGGGGGCGGGGCGGCGCGGGGCGGGTCAAGGTCTGCGCCCCCCGCACGCCCCGCGCCCGTGACCTACACACCATGCATCTCCCACTCGACGACAATCTCCGTCAAGTTCACATAAAATTAAACCTTCGCGCCGCCGGATAAATAAATCTATTTAAAAATGGTTTACGTGTGGTGAGCGCGCGCGGCGTGCGAAATTATATTACGTAGTCGTAAAAAACACATAAATTCTAATTTAATGTAATGCGGTGCGGACGACGATGATGCCCGGTGTGTGTCGGGGGCGTGGGGACCTGCAGACCGCGCCGGGCGCCCGCAGCCGGCACCCTGACAACGCGAACACATACCCGCCAACAAAGCGTATGTGTAATTGTATACGCAACAAAGTAAAATATAAGTGTCGCAACAACTGGTAATTGGCCAAGTCCGAGTCGGCTGAACATACATCAAGGTACATAAGCGACCTGAACATTGTATAGGTATTTATGTAGGTCTGTGGGAGCGCTTTGAAAGTGTAAACCTAACCGTAGGCTTCTCCCATTTACCATGGGGGGGAAGTGGGAACGTCTTTACCACTCCACCCTATTTCTTTATTCTAAACGAGTCTGGGGTCCCAAGATAGCTTTAGAGTCCGTAGGAAATTCATCCACCTTCAGTGGACGCGTTTCAAGTGTACCGCTGTAGATCCTGGCTAAAATAAAAAACAGGAATAACAGTGGGAGCGGAGAGGAGGTGGGAATAACCGTAGGCTTCTGGCCTTCGAGGTCCGAATGAAACAGTTTGTGACGAATATAAATTGAATTAAATAATTGATACTAAAACGGCTGTCTGACAGCACACAAGACGACGCGATGGGGGCGCCCTTGCAGGAATACGATTATCACAGTGATATCGGTGCTAGAGTATGGTAGGAGATATGCGAGGTCACTGCGCGCGCAGATCCTGCACTTTCACCGGCGCGTGGGTCGGTGCGCGGGCGGCGCGTTAGAAAGCCGCGTGTGCGCGTCGCGTGTCCTACGTACTGTGCCGGCGGTGCGCGTGCGCGTCATTGCGCGACACGCTATTGTTGCCATTGTCACGGTTCTTACGTTACCGTCGCGTCCGTTCACACATCACTTTCTCATCCGTCGCGTCGCGCGTCGACGCATCACCGACGCATTCACAATAACTAACACACCGGTGTTATGTTTGATTGATTTACAATGGCAACGTGTGTCGAGGAGTGAGTGAGCGAGCGAGCGACACGAGGTAGGTGGATCACCATCCACGTTAGTTCATCACACGATAAAACCTAGGTTCTCAGCCGTCACAAACGATTTGTTATCTATCTATAGATAAGTATATATTCGAGATTACACCGGGTGAAGTGGTCCACATACCTCTCAATTACCGATGCGTGTAGCATTGTATTGTCCTCGCGTGATGTTGTAGTGTGTACAAGGAAAGGACCATCGGGAGGGATCAGACCTCCACTCCAGGTGACCTTCGGGAATGACGATGTCCCTCCGTCCCCTCCCTACACTCAACTAAAGACAAATATTTGACTAAACTAACATCTGGCGAGTGATACCTAAGTTCGTATTGTGCTGTGTAAAACACCTAGGGGGCGGCGGTTTAGAAGCCATTCAAAATCTCGTGTTTAATTCAACACACGTGCGGCGGTGTAGCGCAGGTCCCGGAGTTCACGCTATGTCCAGCAGTGGACTACCGCTAGCTTCACATGATGACGCGATCATTTTGATTTATCATGTCAGGCATCAGTTTGAATCATGAAGTTTTAGTGATCATGTTTGGTGGTCTGCCGTCGAGCAGCTGGGATTTGTGTCCCGGAGTCAATCACTTGCAGTTCGCTTATTACTCTGACACTCGGTACACACATCTGTGTGTGTGTGTACTGCGCGTCGCGATCTCTCGCCGGCGGTAACGGTTCACGTACGGATGGACGATTTTACACTATAGTCCGACACAACACGACACCGAAACTGCTATTATGTATCACCATATTATGATAAATTATGTCCCGTTTCGCAGCAACGGGTGCTTCACCGCGTCGTTCCCGGCGTGGTCGCTGCGCGGAGGCGGCTCCCCGCGCGCGTTCACACGCCACCCGCAGGACGCTCCGGTCATGTAACGTCACATGATAAGAACCCCATACATTACATATTTAGGTTGACCTCAGAATACGACTCAATATATTTTTGTATTATTTTATCGTTCAGTATATTCATTGTGAATGAATATAGACTTTCACAAATTTTAATTTGATAAATCATTTAAGGGGGTCAAGGTCACTGGTTGCGCGTCACGGGCCCTCCAGCCGCATCCTCTCTGTGGACTTGTCCGTCGCCGTCCGCCCACCGCCGAGCATCCACCTAGTGTGACGTCACACCTGCCGCGCCCTCTCACGGAGATAACACATCCTGTATGACCTTGCACACACACCATTATCTCACCCCGCGCTAATCGAGGTCAGGTGTGTGTCTGTCGATACAAGTGCCCGCGTCATGACAGAACAGTCAATACAACATACTACATTATATTAAAGCAAATAATATTTGGTACAATTATTCAGCTGGGACAACACTATTACACTGACAAGTATTCACGGATGAAACATCATATGGTAAAATACTATCCAGTGGAGTAATAAACATGGACCATGTCTTGTAACTATGTCAATGTGAAGGTGCAGGTGCCCCGGGGGGCAGGGGGCGGCGGGATCGATCCCGTCCTGCGCCTCCTCCGCTGACCTACATAGAGAACGAGCGCCTCCTTCGTTATTTACGACTACTGCCTGTTCCGGGCGCGCTCGCTCGCTCGGGACGACTCGCTACGTTGTACGTGAGACGCACCAAAAACCTTTTTGTGTCAAATCGAGTTCACTAAATGATAACGAAAATAATTCAATTAGACAAATTAAATTAACAGACTTTCGGGCGAGACTGCGGTCAAGCGTTCATATGTTGTTGTACATTTTCCAAAACCTGCGTACCATAACAATGAATGTCCAGTGTAGACAAGCGCTTGTTATCAGACAATGCAACAGATATTGACGGTTATCGCCACGATAACAACACAAAGTAAAAGAGTGATCGCCGCGTCGGGCGGGCAGTGACCGCAGAGCGCCGCCCACCAGCCCCGCCGGCCAGGGCCAGAGAGCACGAGCTGCACATACCTCGCAGATGCAGGGTCCAAGATATACATATACCATGGCCATGGCCCCAGCGGCCCCTCCGCCCGCTGCTCAGAGGTCGCGGGGCGGGCTCCAAGTACCTGAGACCCACCAAGTAACACTTCGCAGTATATGAGCTGTGGTTCAGTACCATTATACCTCGGTGGTTGGTCGTCGTCTACATTACTGCAGCTGCTGAGCTGTAATCTGTACCATGGAGTGATGGTTGTTGTTCTAAATGTCATTTGTCTCCGCTGTGGTTTCGGACAACATTTTTGGGAATAAATAATTGTTTAACTGTTATGTTGTGTGAGGTTTGTATTGTTACGGTGTGACGAGTGTGACGACCCCTCGGGTCTCTCGTCACACCGCAGCGCCCCTGCCGTGGCAACGCGTCCCGCACGCAACGGCATCGATCGCGGACGTCACTCGACCGATCACGTATGACGCCCGACGCCCCCCGCGAGCACGCACCACCTACACATACCCTCTTGTTTCCTTATAGAGGTGTCTATCTACATCGACCGACTATAACATAATGATTACAAGACACGTAAATCCTATAACAAAACAAGCCTCTACTTAGGGAGAGCCAGCAGGAGCATCCCCGTCATCTGCTTGCTCTAATTTTAAAAGTGACTCGTGTTCGTTGAGTCTCGTGCGCGTCGCGTGTCGCCAAGTGGGTAATGGCCGGCAGTGCGCCCGCGCCGGCCACCGCCCTCCAGCTACACATTATACTTCATTAGAGGACATTCATCTGCATTGCTGGCTCCGCATGATGCACGCCGCGTGTCGGGCTCACACTCGCTGAGGGACACTCTCCTAAGGAGCGACACTAGCGTTGAGCAGAGCCCTCGCATCCGCTGCACGCACCAGCAGGCAGGGGGCGCAGGACAACTCTCAATCTGTTATTAGGTGATCTTCTTCTTATGTTCCTTGACTTCTGAACCGAGCAAACAAACCGCAGCCATGTAGTTACGGCACGATCATATTCGCTTCGATTACATAGCTTAACATCAGATGAGATGTAGGCCAAATGCGAACCCACCCGACATGTATAAAGCGTGGAGCTGTGGGCAGACGACATCGCCTCGTCACTGTGACTGTCATGTCCGGCGTCGCAGGAAATGTGCGAGCCGCTGACCAATCACGAGCGAGCACGACCTTCACCCGCGCCGGCAGGGACCGACGACCCTGGATGCACCAGGTCACGGTCAGAGACACGAGCATCGTCAGTTAGCGACGTCGGTGGTATACCACAGGCCAACGAAGAGTTCGGTCAAACAAACCTGCACGACTATGAGGTGAATTAAAAAAGTTATTACTCGAGTGCTTCATCACTGTCTACCTCCGGGCCCACATCTTGCCGCGATCCCGCGCCCGGCCCGGTGAGTGACCCGCCAGTGGTTCACCGGCTGCTGTTTCGGGGTCGGCTCATGGTTCGCTTTGTTCGAGAGACAGTTAATCAACCTCGGTACCGTTACATCATTAATAAGAAGTGTCGTCGCGCGGCCCCCGCACACAGACCTCCACCGACTGTACACACTACAAAGGTTTACAATTTAAGAATCGTCACTACACAGTACACAACAAGTCGAAAAATATGTGTGTCCCTATGTATGCTTAACTCTTTAAAACTACCCAACGGATTTTAATGCAGTTTTGTTCAATAGATAGTGACTCAAGAGGAAGGTTTATATATATGATACATGCATAATATAGTACAGAAATACCGATAATTTGAGAGACTTCTAATGTCGTAAATCAACACATTTTTTGCGCTAACTTTGCAAACGCTGGCTGAACGAGATAGATCAAAATAATGTACTACTGTATTGTACACCTTAAAAGGTCTACAAAAAAACGACGTCTATTTTTAACATTTTTAAAGTTGATAGAAATGCCGACCAAAATCAGATCATGTTATCCATACCTTTATATTAACCCTTATCCAAATAAATCATTTCATATTCAAGACTGATTCAATGTCTGTAGATAGCTTCTTGAATTATTGAAATCGGACATTCCATTCAAAAGATATAACGAATTTAAAAACCATATACACATAGAAAAATAAAAGGCCGACGTGGCTTAGCGATGCTGTTTAGCAATGTATGAAATGTAAAAAATAACATAAGATAAAAATTAAACCCCTTAAAAATAAAATACATAAAACAAAGAGGTCAAGTGCGAGACGGACTCGCGCACCGAGGGTTCCGTGAAGAATATGAATAATAAACATACTGAAAATAATAAATAATAGGAACGTAACATGCACCCAACAATTCTTTACCGAAAATGTTAGTCAAGTTGTAGAACCAACTTTACTTTGCAGTTAAATTACATACTCGATGTACGGCTTTCAACTGCAAAGTTAAGTTTGTAAACATCAAAAAGTTTTTTCACTGTGATATAATTAAAAAGTATGGTTTCAGATGTATTCCTATGGTTGTGCAGTGAGACCTTGCTTTTTGACAAAGTTCAGGAAATCCAAATAAATAAATAGGTAGACAGTTGAAATTTTCACAGGATGTGTATTTTTCTTGCCGCTATAACAAACAATAATAAATTTAAAATTCAAGGGGGCTCCCCTGCATCTAGAAACGATTTTTTTGCCTACAATCATAGTGTTGCAGTTGAACGTCATACATAGAGTATGGAATTCAACGGCAAAGTAACGTTTGTTTTTAAATCGGTTCACATTTTCGTTGCTGGAGGTTGTTATATTATTTATGATTATCAGTACGTTAATTATTAATATTGTATAGGTGCGCGAGGCCGACCCGCACTTGACCGGGTTTTTTGTTGCAGCGTCGCCGTGTTCCGCGTCTCACGGCACCGATTGTAATATAGGTAATTACCCACGTGTGTATTCTTATTTTAAACGTCTTAAATGTCACGCACGGGTATGACATGGCTTTAAAATAATTATGGGGATCAGTATCCGCATTATGATCCCCGGGGGCCCGGCGGTGGGGGCCCGGCGGCGGCGTGTCGCGACGTTACAATGTAATTAACGTTGTTTGTTGTGTGCCGTGACCGTCCCGCGACCCGCACCCCGCCCGACGGTCGCTGGCCTTTACTACTTGGACTCATTACTTCAAATTACTGTTCCAGACGTGACAATTAACCCGAGCGACTCGACTGCAGACAGGCTGCATGCGAGAGCCCCCCTCCCCCGAGCTCCAAACACAGCCACCCACATCTACCCCCGGGGAACACACCGTCACTTTGCCTGCCCTGTATACATATAAAGCGCGGTAGTCATGGTATATAAAGGGCAACACACAGGACAAGTCATATGAGCGTGTGCGTGCGCGGCGGTGGCGCGCGTGATGACGTCAGCGAACCACTCGACGAGGCCGTAATGCATGGCACTCCACACCACATGAAACGGCCGGTCGGTCGGGCGCTGTGTTCCTACTAGATAATGTATTTCCGTAATGTAATGACGATGTATTTTCAATGTGGTTTTTGCGTCAAGTTCCAGAGTTCACGGTGAAGTGAACTCGGCGTGGCTGACTGGTTTCCTGCGAGGTCCGCGCAGCAGTAATTATCTCAGCTCAGTACATAATATATTGCTGATGTCATGTACGAACCCCCGCCCCGCCCCGTCCCGCCCCCACTGGCGCCGCGAGGGCACTCACTATATGCACCGGGAGCGTCTGTGGTCGTTATGGACACAATCCAGACGTTGTCGACTTTAGACTTTTGCCGGCTTCCTTCCAAGGAGTTCAAAAGTGTTCCTTCATAAGAATGCGAAAGTAAGTTTGCTTATTTGTTTGTTGGTCCTTCCTTCACCTCCTAACATAGAATTAAGAATGTTGAAGGGCTGGAAAAGGACAAAGGCTAATTTTTTTCCCGATCGAACAAGTAGTTTCCGCGGAATAATATCTGAAGTCCAGGCAGATGAAGTCACGGGTAAAGGCTAGTATACTATTCACTGAACAGCATGTGATTGAATAAGTAGTAACAGTTTACAGTTTGCAAATTGTAGAGAAACTCTTGCAAGTACAGACTACAATAGGACATTGAGATACAGCTGATGCCAGACTACATCATCATCAATATAATAGAGCCGGGACACCCCTCCTCCACTCACAGGGCCCTCCCCTCTCTGTACTAAATAAATAAATGTATATTTTTGCTCACAGAGTGCCATCTTATTCAGAGTATACATTTACTCAACGTACATCTTACAAGGTAGGTGTACCTGTGAGAGACTGGGGCCTGAGATAGGTGTGACCCTGTGTACAGTACACCAGGCTCTCATCCACGGCGCTTTAGAGCTATAAAATAACTTATGTATGTTTGTATATTATTTCTAGTTTAATGACGAATGAAGAAATATGTGTCTGTGTGTGTGTGACTATATACAGTTACAACATATAAGTCAGTTGTGCAGACAGTACAATATAAAAAGGGATATCAGGTACTATTGTGTGGTGTGTGTGTGTGTATTCGTGCATTGTAAAGTAACCAGTTGGTCCAACCAACAAACTCAAAGTCACTCAGTGAACAATGCTATGCTCACATGATAAAATCCAGAATGAGGAAATCCATATACGAACAAGAGTCAGTGAGCTGAAGTGGAAATGAGCAGATAACTGACAAGTAAAGTTCTCGAATAGCCACCACGAACCGGACAACCAAAAAATGTACCAGTCCGTTCCCCCTCTAGATGTACCGACGACCTGGTTAAGGTCGCCGGAGAGTCGCTGGATGCAGGTAGCTCGGGACCGGTCAATGTAGCGTGTCATGAAGGAGGACTATGTCCGGCAGTGGACGTTTTCCGGCTAATGATGATGATGGTTGAAAGTTAAAACTATGATGTTGTAAAATCTCTGGTCGCAAGGAGAAACTCGGTACTGGTTATCTTGAAGAGAGCGAAGCAGGACGTACCATCTTTGCAAGCACGACGTCCATCTGCGGCTGGTGAGCGGCCGTTATCAGCTGTCTGATGCGGGCCGCGTTGTGTACGCACTGCGCCATGCACCGCTGTAGGGCGGCCGCCTGGCGCACGAGCGCCGCGCCGAGCGGCACCACCTCCCCGTCCCCCGCGCCCCCACCAGCCGCGCCCCGCAGCGCACTCTCCAGCACGTGCGCCTGCGCAGAGATCACGTCCAGGCACCGCCGCAGCTCCGCCGCCTCGCGCCGCTGACGCTCTGAACAAAACACACACACGAGTCACACACAACACACCAGTATATGAACACACACTCATCATAATCCCCACATTCGACTTTATATAAGGTCATTTGCCATAATCTACTTCTCCATCTTATTGTGTGGCTGTACGGTCGATAACCGACCTGACACACCTAGTGTCAGAGTTGTTGATCTGCCATAGTCCTCTGACGTGGCTCAAGTACCTACTACCTGTTGCTGGATTAACATGCTTTCCGAAGCAAGAAATCATCTTACTACGAGTAACTTAACTAAACTGGGGGAATATATCACAAAGTTATTTTTGACAATGACAAGGAATCGAACCCAGGCCCTGAGCTCGCTCGCATGCTCAGACAGATTGGCTTGTCAGTGGTCAGGTGGATTGGTGATCACAATAAGATGTTGTTGTTACATAGGTAAATGCTCCTGTCTGTGTGCTCTGTATAGTTTTCTGTGGCGACCATCCTTACACCCGTGGAATGTCATGGGGTGTTCCTACTATAAAGCCAAGACCAAATGACAATCACACACTCATACATTAATATTATTATTATAAAACAGATGCACTGCAGGCACAGTTGGTACAAATAATAATTGCCTTCACAAGATATTGACTATATATTATATATTCAACTCACATCAAAAAAGGAGGAAGTTCTCAATTGGACTGTATGCTTTTTTTGTATGTCTGTTATGTAAAAACTCCGCTAATTATGAATCAATTTAGATCATTCTTTTTTTGTTTGGTAGAGCATACTTCAGAGCATAATTGATGTAGCATTTTTGATAATATCAACAAAAACAATACATGTACCCAAATATTGTACCTCTAAGTACCTCTAGGGTGAACTTTTCAGGGGATGAATGCTGTAGACTTTTAAGGCAGTTGAAGTTTAGTTCTTTTTGAATGTGTAAAAAAATATATTTGTATATTAATTTGCCACATCACATTGGGGCAGGTCACTCCAAGCGCCCAACGCTCAGTATTAAATAAATGTTATTATTAAATGTAAGTATTAATAAATATTAATATTCAACTTTAATTCAAATTTAAAATGCATACATACAACAAAAAGTTGTTGAATAACATATTGTATTTCTCTACTCGTTAAGTTCTCATGTAAAACAATGAGGACGGTTAATCTCAAATCGTTATTTAAAAACAAGATAACACGGACAGCCAAGGTAGCATCAAAACAAAAACAATCTGTCGATGCAAGTGAGGTAGGTACCGTGGAAGTCGTAGATGCGCTGCGTGCGACGCTGCAGGCGCTCTTCTTGCAGCTGCCGGTCCAGCTGCACCCGGCGCTCGCGAGCCTCCAGCACCTCCAGGAACGACGAAAACAGAGATTTCCTCTCGTTCGAATTTGTAACGGTTCCTTGCATTTTTATAACATAAAAACTTAACTATCAAATAAAAACAAGTAAAAAGATAATTGTGTTGAATACTATGGTGATATCTACTGGTTTTTCGGAACAAAATACATTTATTCCGAACTAGACGGCAAATTAAGTAGTGAAACCAAATTCAAAATCACACAACCTATCCTACCACTACACAAACGTCAACTACAGTTCAGCGCAGTCAGACGTCAGTTATGGGATGCCTCGGTCAGACAGTTTGAAACCAATGCAGCCAGATCAAAAAAAATATTTATAGATAGGCTATGGTTGTTAGATCTTACACATTCATTAAATCCAGGTATATGCACATAATTTGCGTGTTTTATGATGGTTTTATGTATCAACCAAGCACACAACCAAGTATCAAACTTGGTTAAATCCTTTTTGAAAATAAATCAGAGTATCGGGCTTGAAACTTTTTGCGCTGTATCAATCAGTCAAGCACAAATTACACCATAGACTGAGGATTTTTTATTGGACTTAAGATTTTTGACGGTAAAAATGAGACTCTCTCTCTGAAATAACTAAGGTAATATTAATTTAATACAATGAATTTCATTTACAATCGAGGTAGTACTTAAAGCTTCCTTGGTTTAAACTGAAGTGGCTAGAGAATTTCAGAACGAAGTTAGTTCGTTGGTTGGTCAACTAAGAACATTTTTCATTGGTTTGTAGGAAATACTAACAAAAAAATTGTGTCTCATTGGTGAAAATGGATAGATGTCACAGTAAACACGAGGTCATCGAAACGAATTTATAAAAAGCCCATACGAATCAGAGAGTGGAGGATGACAATTGAAAATTGTGAATTGTAATCAACAAGCGGCCACTATTTTAAATAAAAACTACACATAATTATATAAAATAATGGCACGAGAAAGCAGCGCAGGCTTCGACAGACATATAACTATCTTTTCTCCTGAAGGGAGGCTGTACCAAGTCGGTAAGTTGCATGATTTTACTACTGTTTCAGTAAAGATTTTTAATTTTCAATTTTTCGTTTTCTTCTTAGAGAACAAATAATTAGGCTATATTTTCTTCACATTTATACTATAACAGAAGATAAAGAAAGATAATATTACGATATTTGAGACCCTTTAGATATTTTTATTGGTTAGAAATTGACAAAGTCGCCGGGAGTGCTCATCTCATAGTGTTGTCGGCTGGTTTAATTTCTTTTCGCAGCTCTTTCCTTTTGTAGATATTACCAAACCCAGTCGGAAGAAATGCAGGTGAAACTATAGATGTATGACTTATTCTTGTTCTGTCATATTCACTGGATGTCTTATTTATGGCTGTCATAATTATGTAGAATAGCAAAAATATAGTTGTTTGTACTTTGCTGGCCGCTGCCATGGCACGTTAACGTTGCTCTATCCACATAAAATTTATTAGTCAATGATGTGTTGTAGTTATAACAACCAGAATGGATTGGGGTGCACTAAATGGAGGCACTAGACATTGCACTTTTTATTAAACTTTTTGACACTAATATGCACTATATCAGGGAACACCCTGACAGAAGTAACAGTAATTGCTACATGACATTTCAAATTGATTATCGCACAGTGGGCTTGCAAATGAGAAACAGATTTATTTTAGAGTAATGTGATACTGACAGAAACAGTGTGCAACATACACTGCATCCTTGAATATGCATGCTGCATTATAATGTATCAAACATTCATCAGGTTTTCATATTAGAAATAAAAAATCAGCAGTAACATAGTTGAATTGAATCTAAACATTGAATAAAAGGGACTGATTTTGAAAAACTATTTCAATGTTTCTTTGAATTCACTAACAGACAATCTGATAGTCATACAATGGAGCTTGCATTGTGTCTTCCACATGCTGGTGCTCCTTAAATATGTATGAATATGATACAGTCAAGTGATGTAGATAGTATGTAGTGTCTATATCGGTGTGTGTATTTCAGAGTATGCGCTGAAGGCCATCAACCAGGGCGGTCTGACGTCGGTGGCGCTGCGGGGCGCGGATGCGGCGGTGGTGGCGGCGCAGCGCAAGGTGCCGGACCGTCTGGTGGACCCCGCCTCTGTCACGCATCTGTTCCAGATCACCCCACACATCGGAGCCGTCATGACCGGCATGATCGGTCAGAGACTACATACATACCTCCCTCCCTCCCTGTACACTGCCACCTGCAGAATAACTGTATTATAGCCAGATGATCAAGTGGCATGCTGGCTTGCACTTGGACGATATTTCACACTATTGTAAGTGATGATGTTCTTTTAAAGTATCCGGGCTTCACCGATGCTATCAATACACTGTTATTAGGGTCCCGTGCCCAAGGGCTTCAACAGAAGCTATGTAAGTGTATGCTTGAACCATGACAGACACATATTTAAACGTGACAACTTTTCATGAAATAACTGAGACATGTTGAGATCCATACAAATTCTTCTTAAGATTTTTTATAATGAATTAAAGGGCAGTTTGACTTAAGATCAGATCAGGTATGCTTTAGAACATCTGCTATTAAGACGATTCTGGCGATCTTTTAAAATAGAATAGCTGCACATGTAGACTGCTTCTACAGCACGATGCGCAGCGCACCGATGGACCGATGCTGCGACACTGGCTGTCATTACATGCACCAGTGTCCCAGTAGCATGTCTCACGTTTTAGTTATAATTTAAATTACTACATAGACGTAACATTACTAACACTATGGATGTATATCTGATTTAAATAAATAAAAAAAAAGACGTGTGGCACTCGGGGACTGCCGCGGTAAAGCTATTGCATAGCATTTTGTATCAACTTATGCAATTATAATTATTTAAGAAAGTTTTAATAAGAAAAGTTTTTATGTCATGAACAAACAAAATTAAATCAATATTTAGCTAACATAACGGATGTGCTTTGCTATATCAAATTACATACTTACTTAATAATTAATAAATTATAAAACAGTAATACGTCTAATCGCACGCACACAACGCCGTGTCGAAGACTGCCGAACTGAATCGACGTTAGACGATGCACGGCCTTCAAGCCACACCTCCGTGCCCGTCGGAGTGGGAGCGTGAGGTTTTTTCGTTACGGAATTTCTCGATTCGGTCCCCGCGCTCAAGGCCCGCGATAGAAGCTATGCAATAGCTTAATAATAATGAAGGAACGTAATGTGATGCTGTATGTAACGCGTGTGTGTGTGTGTGTGTATTTCAGCTGACAGCCGGTCTCAGGTGCAGCGCGCTCGGTACGAGGCGGCCAACTGGCGCTACAAGTACGGCACCGACATCCCGGTGCACATCCTGTGCAGGCGCATCGCCGACATCTCGCAGGTGTACACGCAGAACGCGGAGATGAGGCCCCTGGGCTGCAGTACGTACACACGTCTCACACTTGACACGCTATTCACACACATGTTGCTGTTTGTATAGATTTACCTGTTGCCTAAATTGTCCCTGCACTTTCAAATGCGCCCGCGGTGGTTCATATATGACTCAAGATACCGACAATATGTTGAATGACACCAATACGCGTTTGAAGGGACACCATCTAAAGCTACAAGGAACTTCATGAAAGGGTCGTCCTGCAGCAGCGACCACCACAGCCACGTGTTGTTTCAGGCATGATGCTGATCGCGTACGACTGCGAGCTGGGCCCGTGCGTCTACAAGACGGACCCGTCCGGCTACTACTGCTCGTACAAGGCGGTGGCGGCCGGCGCCAAGGCGGTCGACGCAAACGCACACCTCGAGAAGAAGCTCAAGAAGCGTGGCGAGCTGGCGGCCGACGACGCCGTCCAGCTGGCCATCAGCTGTCTCTCGCACGTGCTCTCCGTAGACTTCAAGGCCTCCGAGGTAGAGGTGGCCGTCGTCTCCAAGGACGATCCCATCTTCCGGTATGTACACTTGTATTATTTACACCTAACCTAACACCTGACTGCTATATAAAAATATAACTGTTTGTTTCTTAATAAATAAATAAAAATAAATATACTACGCCACAGGTCTCGACTTTACAATGTGCCTATCGGAAACAATGTTGAGGAGATGTACAGCATCATGTCCTATGTAACTACAACATCGCGGTGATACGTGCCCGCCCGCCCCGCCCCGCCCCGCCCCGCCCCGCACTGTGTCTGACACTGTCTCCGCGACTTAGCGGTTGATACAAGTTACATATAT
This sequence comes from Carcina quercana, assembly GCA_910589575.2. Lineage (NCBI taxonomy): Eukaryota > Metazoa > Arthropoda > Insecta > Lepidoptera > Depressariidae > Carcina > Carcina quercana. Next base: position 148,491 of record OU342435.1, read on the forward strand.
AGATATACGTATATGTACTAGTACTGTTGTCAGCCACTTTGTGCGCGTGGACTTTTACCTAGCTATTTTGATATTATTATTTATTATAAAATAAAGTTTGTGCTCACGTCAGATGAATGTACGTATTGTTGACGCGTGTGTCGGGGTGTTGCAGGGTGCTGTCGGAGCAGGACATCGACCGACACCTCACCGCCATCGCCGGCAAGGACTGAACTAACTGACACGTCCGACAAGTTATACTATATTTTTTAATAAAATTATCTTACAAATATGTTTTTCATTTACAAAATACAACTTGAATAGTCCCTCCCTCTCCCTCGCGTGCCGTGAACGCTCCTCCTAGGTGTTATCAACGAGTAGGGCATGCTGGTGTCAGTATCCCTCGTCGAGCATGCCGGTCGGTCCGGCACGCACGTCGCTCCGCAGCGCGTCCGGGAGGCCGAGCTCGTCGGCGACGTCGTGCACGTGGCAGCAGAAGGTGAGCCCGTAGACGGGGGTCTCGTAACGTCGGTCGCGCAGCACGTGCCGCAGCCAGCGCACGCCGCTGCACGCGCTCTCGCAGAACACGCGCTCGCGGATCTCGCTCACTGACACGAACGGATCGTTGAGCACGACCACGACCATCCCGCGGCGGGACCTCGCGTCCACCACCAGCGTCCACAGGTATCGCGGCACCGGGAAACGGCCCGGGCGTAGGCGCAGCTCGCGACGACCCTCCCCCGCGCGCACCGCCAGCACGCCGTGCGCGCCCGACCAGACGTGCATCTCGACGCCCGCGGACGCCGCCCGCCCCAGCAGCTCGGCCACGTCGCGCTGCACGTGCCGCAGGTTGCCGCCCGTCACGGAGCTCCACGCCGACACGCGGTTGCTGGCAAAGTCCGTAACGCGCACGTTCTGATCCTCGAAGTACAGCCCGCTGAGCAGTTCAGCGGAGGTGAGGGTCTGCTCCGCGAACGTGAACTGGTCGTGTTTGAGTAGCTCGTGCAAGCGCCGGTTGACGCGCGCGTCGTCAGAGTACAGCAGCTCGGCGGCGCGGCGCGTGCTCGCGTCGAACATGTGGTTGAAGTTGCCGAGCAGGCTGAGGGGTGCGAGCGCGTCGTCCCTGTGCGGGGGCAGCGCCAGAGCGTTGTGCGGCGCGTTGGAGGCGTGCGCGCGCACCGTCACCCCCGCGTCCGTGTCGTAGCACAGCGCCGCCAGGTGCAGCACCTCCCCCCGGCCCCCGACACCCGCGCGACGGTACACGCGGCCCTGCAGACCTCCGCCCCCGCATCCCGACACCTGAGCAACACTAAAGTCAATACAAATATCTGAAAACAGAATTGCTCGCTCTGAAAAGAAATAATTCCTCGACGCGTCCTCATATTCCCCATTATTTGTCCACCGACACATTATCAAACCAGGTCTACGTAATTCCGAATATATACTTCGTCCCAGATAAGATTCACATTGCGACGGTTAGTTTAAGAACGTTCTCCCTTCTTCGAGCGATGTGTGATTTTTAGTCAGTAACATAAAATAGTAATGCTATCTGTGCTAAAGGTGCTGTGTGCGCTCACCTCATGCATCACGTCCTCGAAGATCCCCTCCTGGCACCCCAGCTCGAGCAGGTGCCTGAGTGCGTGGTCGTGTTGGACGCGGTACCGGCCGCCCTCGCACGCCGCCTCCACCACGCCCAGCAGCGGGTACTGCAGGAACCGCCCGCCCGGACACGCCAGCGTGACGTGCTCGCCGGCCGGCACGCGCACCGAGCCCCCGCGCGCGCCGTGTGACGTCACCAGCGGCATGTGCTCGGGCACGCACTCCCCGCACCGCAGCTCCACCGTGCACCCCGTCGACGCTGTACGACACAACACGAGTACCAACATCACTGAGTACCGACACGACACGACACGCAGATGTATGCCTGCGTGGCAGGCGACGACAACATCGGTGTCCGGCGCCACTTGAACACCAATGCGTGGTGGTGGTGCGGCAACGGAAACCTAACACAGGTACTACAGTTATTGTTACCATGATCTTTTAAATTAGAATAGTCTTCGAAAAGTCATCAGAAAACTATGATAATACAATGTTTTAATGTTGAGAAATTTAATTCAAGCTGACGGATAGATGGCGTTTTTTGAAAGAACGGTTAATAATAAAAATAGCGAGAATGAAATTCGAGACTCGCTATAAAGTTGTAAGTTAGTGATATATATATAGTGAGTCCTATCACGGTATACACAGCTGTCCTATTCGCTAATTATGTAGTATTTATTACTTTACTATCACTGTGTAAAGCGGCTTGCTTCCATTATCCATAATTAGATTAGATGTCTGCATGTCTCTGGGTTGCGTAATTTTCCTTGTAACTTGAATGATTGGATCTGCAGATATGTTTTTACGCACAATAAGTTTGCAAGCTTGCATCTCACCACATGGTGTAGTTAAGACCGTAGGATGGAAAGCCTGCTCATCAAGTACCCTGAAGTTAATGAGTAACTGGTTATGTTATCATTTATCACCGCAACACAATAGCTGTAAACGCTGTTCGGCGGCACACTGAGATAGCAGGAGGATACACAAGTCGGACAAAATGACAACAACCGAAAACGTGTATGTCATGGTGTATGTGTAGTGGTTAAGCTGCGCAGGAGTTAACTCACAGTCATTCCCCGCGGCGGCGGGTCCTGCGCACGCGCCGCTGCTCCACAGCACCACCACGCTCACACCCACCCACAGTATCATGATATAGGCAGCTCCGTCCGTCTCGAGCGAGCGAAGTCCGCGGCACGAGTGTGTCGACACCCCCGTCGAACGTCCGCCGCCCGATGCTGATAGCAGGGGGCAGGGGGCACCGAGACAATGCTGCTTAAAAACTATAGCAGACACTACGCATCGCTCGTACACTTGTGATACTGACTTACACATGTTCAACATCCGAAGTACATACCAGTGGAACAAGGAATTAACAAATCTATGCTAGAATTTAGCCTCCGACGCAAGAGGGGTGTTATAAGTTTGACGTTTGAAATGTAAAGCTTGATGTGTTATGTAGCGGTGTGTACTTTTGCTTTTATCATTTACTAAGCTACACTGAGTATATTTGTGTGAAACCTTATATATAGCCTCTCAATTATTTATGTTTTATCTCATCGCGCCGTCTTGCTGTATGAGAGGGACAAACTGACCAACACTTTCGCTGAAGTAGTATATATTTGTGTGAAATAACCCCTCCTTGTAGGCGCAGGAGGCTAACAGGGGGCAGCAGAAGGCTCGGAGGAAATTAGGGGAAGTAAAGATTGTCTAGGGGGATGGCGCCACACTCATAAGCAAATAATTATTATATAAATCTGAGCGAAACTGATACCAACCAACTGTTTAAGAGACTTTGTTGGTTAGACCACGTGGCCGCGTTCAAATTTGGATTGTTTTGTAGCTGTCCCTATCCGAGCCCTATCCTACCCGAGCGCGTACGGTGAGACAGCATACACTACGCGATGTTATCCACCCGTTATTTGGATGTTTCGTAGTCCAGGGATCATTTGAAGGATACAGTATGTAACCATTTTTTTAATACAGTATACTAATGAAATTTCAGATGTCGGTGGTTTTTCCAAATTGTTCTAAATTGATTCATACTCTTGTAAATCAGGTTCAAATTTGGGCCTTTTAATACCGTAAAATACAATTCTTTGACGCCCTGTAACTCTGGAAGTATATATTTTTTTAAACGAAAATCTGACTCACCACCGACACAGATATTTGTTTCTAGATTGTGTCTTGAAAATTTCATAGCTTACTACTCAAAATATGACTGGACTACGTTTGTATGGGCGCTTTGACACCACATATTCAACATTCGAATCAAATTTAGTTTCAAATTAAAAAAATTACGTCAACTTTTACTCAATTATAGGGTAGGAACTATATTCTCTTATACAAAATGCACATTTAAAACTAATCGTTGCAAATAAGTCTTTCATACAGTTTGTAAGTAAAGCAATTTTGTGGGGTCTCTAGATAAATTATTGTTTACAAAAGTGGTTGGTGAACCAATGATCTACAGACAGACCCGGGACAGTTGCGTATTGTCCGGAACGTTGGATGCGCTGCGACGGCGGGCGGGCGGCTACAATAACAAACAAAGTGTGTCGACGGCCGCACGGGGGCGGGGCGGGGCGGGGCGGGGCGAACGAGGCAAACAAATAAAAATACTGCGCTATGTACGATAAATAGTTTAATATGAACATAATGTACAATGCCATTGTTTATTAAAAAAGCGGGTAAAAACTGTCGAGACACATGCATACACCGTATCATCAAATATTAGTTTAATTTACTTTATGATACATATAGGAGTCAGGCGAGCGCTGCGGGCGGGCTCCTGCGCGCGCGCAGCCCGACGAGTGTGTCTAGTGTCGATGTCTCAACGCCCAGCAATGAGTAGAGATCACATAAAAATTGAGTTTTAAAAAATGTAAATATATAGGTAAGGATAATTCAAGACGGTTTAAAAAAATTGGTTGTCTGTAAAGTCGGTATACGGGCGAAAGTTTTACGTGACAACGACTTTGAGTGGTAAAATAATTTTAATGTGAATATTCATTCGTATAGTAGGAAGAAGGATGAAATAATAGTAACAATTTAAAACATTTATAGAAGCGCAAGACATGAACCGGTGTGTATGCCTATCTCTCTCACTCTGTCTCTCTCGCTCTTAGGCGGGCTAACCATGCCCGAGTGGAAGGGACGCGTGCCTCTCACTCGCTCTCATTGTGAGCGCATAACGTGAGCGGAGCGTAACGCAGTTTCTTGAAGTGTCACCCGGCAAACCAATTTATAAGACGTTGTCACGTCAAAAATTGTCAAGCGTGTAATTCAAAGCGAAAACTGGTAATTAGCTGACTGTTTTATATAATTGATTTAAAATTGAGTAAGAGCTTTCCGATGAAATAAAAATAAAATAAAAAGCTACCATCAGTGCACCAGATAGAGACAACATGAGAGACATCAACGCGCTCGACCTATAAATATTACATCATAATGTTTTGTTTTATTTAATTTTAGACCTGCGAAATATGATGTAGATATATATTGTAAGTCTACTCCACTCACTATCTGATGTTCATGTGGGCTTTGAGACATCGTCGCTAAATGATCCATGAAGCCCATGGTCCATACACAGTCTGACAAGTTAGTGGTGACCCTCCCTACACCGACTATACGGTAGTTACTAGTTTACACTGTACAGGCGTGATAGCATCGAGTGTCTCGTGCATGAGTCCACTCGCCCTCTCTCTCACACGCACGCACGCGTACGTAGGTACACGTGAGATCGCGACTAGAACAACAATAATAACACATTACATATCGTTTATTCGCTCAATCAAAGTTTCATATAAATTTCTGTTGACATCATCTTTTAAAATAGAGTATCTGGCTTGTGATGTCGCGAAATGAGTATCATTAACATACAACTTTACACAGTGACTCACAATTTATTTCGATTATTGTTCAAAGCGCCATCTAAGGACCATTAGCTACATAACGGCTATTGTAGCTAACTATAAAGTTTTACGTTGATGATATTCATTTCGCGACAAATTCCACCACTTATTTTCACGCAATTTATTACTTAACAAAGTCAGCTATTTAATTAAAAATATATGGTAACAAAACTTTGTATGGAAGCATTCTGAGCGAACCCGTGAAACAATGATCTATATGTATTTATCACACAGGAAATGGTACACTCGACTCGTAGACAGCGCTGGCGCACAGGGTGCTTCCGCGGGCTATAGAGTGCGCCGACACTCAATGCCAAAAATAAATATACATATAGTGAGAAGCGTTGTGTCACACCGTGTCACTCATGCGCAGGCGCAGGCCCTTTATATACTACACCATAGTACAAATTAATATATACCAAAACCTCTCACATAAGTGCGGGGTCATTCATCCGCTTTATCAATATTATATAGATCTGCATAAAGACAAGTGTATCTAAGCTTGTACTATACTTGCATCAACGCGAGCCATGCAGCACGCACCGCACCCCACCCGCACATACACACCACGCTACAATAACCGTCCAAGCACCGAAACCAATATTAAAACGACATAAACATTTACTAACTTAACCTACGACTGTACTTGTGCAGCGCGACCGACCTGCTTACAACATCAATAATCAATTAATATAATTACATACGGACACACGACAGCTTGTTAAACACAAGTAACGTTGTTGTAGCAGTGCGCGGGCACGCGGCACAACCTACAGCTCACATAATCTCCGAACGACGCGCGAGGTGCGCACGCGCCGACACCTTCATACAACTAACCATTGCACACAAATATTAGGTCACATTACATTAAGCGCGTCATATAAGAGTAATGGTAAATGTATATAAAATCTATTCTACCCGATATATATTATTTACAACCGCCGTTGTTGCATGTTTAGTTGCGTGTGCGTCCGTCAGTCTCTAGTTATACGGTTTGTTTTTTCATACAAATGGTTTTTTGGACTCATCTCGTAATATAAAGTGTATTTTAAAATTAATCGAAATATAAAATTTTTGTATCTTCATGAAAGCAACGCGCTTAATTTAACGGGATTTCGCTCGATCAAAGTTTCATCCTAAATTTCTGTTGCCATAATCTTTTAAAATATAATAGCTGGCTCTGTGCAGTAATTATTAAAAATATAACATCGGATTGTGATGTCGCGAAATGAGTGTCATTAGCATACAATTTCACGGTGAATCACAATTTACATTTTTACACACTGTGTTATTATTGTTTAAAGCGCCCTCTAGAGACCATTAGCTGCGTAACGGCTATCGTAGCTGACAATAAAGTTGTACATTAATGATATTTATTTCCGACACTATAATTTTAAATCCTATTTTTAGATTCTTACTTATCAAAGTCAGTTATTCTATTTTAAAAGATTATGGCAACAGAAATTTTGTATGGAAGCATTCGGAGAGGGATCCCGTTAATGTGACCTGATATAATATAAAATACACTGGTGAGTGAGCCCCTGTGTGGGGGACGCCCACAGACACGTGATTAGAGGCTCCAAAAAACTCAATATACAGTTTACAATGAGATCACACACACTCGATACCGTATGTATGTATATGTTTAGAGTTTAGTGACGGGGGCACGTAGCACCCCCCAACGAGGGGCGTATTGGTGGCGGGATCAACACTCTCCAGTGAAGATGTCAACCAAATGTACAAGCCAAGACAGACGGACTGCGACCAGCGGCACTGCTCATGGACACACCTTCATAATGTGTTTGTTTATGACATTATTTTACATTTCATTATAATAAAAATACATAGAGATACATAATGCACGCATGCTTGCGTGTTGGATGCACCGCGCGGGACGGGTCTTGCACTGTCTGTGGTAACTTGACATCACGACCACAGTCTGTACATATATAAGAACGAGTTTATAACTTATCATATTATTTGTTCATAGACAACAAAAACTCGTCGTTCCATGTTGTGTATACGTAGATACATATATGGTGTGCGGAGGCGGTATAGTTATAGGTCCTGGCAAATAACTTGAACAATAATGGGCATAGTGGGGATGGGTTCGCTCGTCCCGGGTCACAGGACTGTTAGACCAATACGCGTTCGAAATGACATTCTCCTCCCGAGCCCGACCAAGAGACCCGAAAATCGTTTACTGCGCAGTCAAGGTCATTGTTCAAGTTGTTTGTCGAGAACTGTAAGGTATGCAGTAATACCGACTAGAAGTTTGTCTCCAGTAAACCGAATCTGACAGAAACGAAGCATACATGAAAATGTCATGTAGTACATGCGCTAGGACCCGATGTCGACGGGAGCGCGGGCAAACTTAAAGTTATACTGGACGCACCTTCTAATGGCTATTATAATAAGGCGACAACGATCTGAAATTATAAATGAACGCGAACAGAAGACGTCGAAATGTATATGTAACTAATATCTGCCATATTGAAATGTGTGCAGATCTCAGTGTACAGTGTCGCTGGCTGTCTGGGGGTGTGAGGACCTACGTGGCGCAGCATGCGCGGGTGGGTGGGGCACGCGAGGGCCGGCGCTCGACGGCGATGCGGCTGTGGTCCGCGTCCGCCTCGCGGCCCGCCGTCTTGTCCAGGATCGCCTCCGCGAGCTCGGAGAACGCACGCTCGATGTTGATGTTTGCCTTGGCCGACGTCTCCATGAACCGGATGCCGTGCTCCCGAGCTATCTGTAACCACAACAACATAGCACGTGGTACAACAATGACTGCTGGTCACGTGCTTGCAGCCCACCCCATGAGGCTGGTGGATGGTAAGCACGCAGGTCGCACAAGCTAACGAAGCTGAAATATCTCAAGACCTAGTTAAGGTCGGGACCAGTCACTGCAGCATACCATGAAGGAGGCCTATGTCCAGCAGTGGACGTGTCCCGTCTGATGATGAACTCCACAGGCACTGCCTCTACCTTTCATACCGAAACACAACATTGCTGTTTGGCAGCAGACTTGACAGGCACAGAAAATTCCCTCCCACCAACCGAGTGATGTGCTATTGGCAGCAAACTTGAAAGAGAGAGGCTGAGTACTGATGTTGTATCCACTCTGTCATGACTCACCGACCCCCGGTAGTACACGTGGCGCCGGGTACACGTGTGTGCTAATTAATGGCACATTACCACATGTAATTAGAGCACACACTGTTGCTAGTTGTATGCGTACTTATTACACCATAACGCACAGCTCAAGGTGAATGACATCACTTGTTTTCTCTTCATTCTTATTGCATTATTCAGAACAACATTACACTGATTGATACTTGCTGCCTAGTTAGCCCTCCATCAGGCTGTGGTGTGGTGTGTATGGCAAGTGGATCATGGAAGGTCTGACAGGCTGAATAATCCAAGATGCTCATATCTGTCCACTGACCGTCATAATGAATAATTTCCAATACATACAAGTATAACTATATCTCACTCGACAATTACTTATTGCAGAACCGATATGTATAACTAAGCTATATTACAAATGTAAATATTTACTTCAAGTTACAAATAAACATTATCGAGGAGCATGGACACATTTCATTTAGTACATTCCCTCTCCGACAAAAACAACTGTTAGGCCTCCTTCATGGTATGCTGCAGTGACTGGTCCCGAGCCACTCAGCAACTCTCCGCGACCTTAACTAGGTCTTTAGTATTGTAGGTTGACTGGAAGAGATTCCTATATAGGGATAAGTCCGCCAATTCAACTTTTGTTATAGTTTTAAAATTTTAAATATTCAAGTTAATATGAATGAATAAAGAATATTCAAACAAACAAAACAACAACATCATCTCAGGCCTTATTATCACTGTAATGGTACATTGCAGTGATAATAGGGCCATGCATGCAGAGCATGCTCACCCAAAAGCCCCAAGCTACACTAAACTAAACCTCAAATTTGTTACAATTACATTAAAACAAGTGCAGTGATATACACGCATCAGCCCCAAGAGCTGCTAGTGTATCAAGCAAAATAAAAATAATAATAATAATAATTTTTTTTTAGTGATATAAATGAGTCATATTGTACATGTGTTTTTCTGTCACTCCTGAAGCATTTATTATGTGTTGTGATGTGACTGATGCAACGACCTGTCATCATTGTAAGCTGCACCAGTAAGATAAGAGCCTACACTGCGTGGTAACACATGTGTACAGTACTGACCGCCTCGCCTCGCTCCTTGCTGACGACACGCTTCTCCTCCACGTCACACTTGTTACCCAGGATCATCTTCTCCACATCCTCATTGGCATGCTGAAACAAACACACACATTACATCATCTCCTCGACTCCTATATACTATACTATAGATTATTAAACATAATTTATATGATTCACTTTCCCTTAGGCATCATATCATCTGCTGGTGAGTACTCCCTAGTCAATGTTCTTCAACTATTGGAACACAGCAGTGCTTGATGTGGATGGATCTCATTATAGAAAATGGAGCATACCTAAAGAATTAGTGTATATCTGACCAACGACCTGGTAAGGGTTACGGGGAGTCATTGTCGCATATTCCCTACGGCCAGCACACATACTCTTTCACGTAAGCTTCGCGCGTACCAATTATGCTAAAAACACGTTTTTCAGACGAGTTTCCAAACATTACAATGAGCACCTTAGTAGAATAGACCCGTTCATAAGCTCCATATCCCAACTTAAAAAATTCGTAAAATCCAAGCTGTAGTAATTGTTTTATATTTGTTTTATATAACTCATATTAACATACTGTATGTGTCTGTTGTATAAATAGTAATTTTGAATATTATGTATCAATGCTTGTACCGAGTAGATCAAACGTATCGAAAAATGAACCTCCAGGTCTTTTTGTGTATAAAATGTTTATATAATTTTTTGAAAATGACTGTTTGTGTTCTGAATAAATAATAATAATAAAAAAATATAGTGAAGGAGGCCTATTGTTAGAATATGTTGAATGACTCAAATCTATACAAGAATAATTTTGCTGCTTCAGGGATTGCCAGTAATTGTCCACAGCCTGTGGGCTTACATTCAAATTGAAGGAAACTATGATATACACTATTTTGATAACTTGTTTGTATGTGACAGCAACTGGAGAGGACACCACCTTAAGTTGAAAAGGACTCCTTCACACAATAATCCCTGTAAAGTAACCGATTTGCCTTCAAACTAGGCACATCCAATTAAAACAAGACTAGACAAGTCAAGAGTAATTGAAGTGGAGAATATCTGTATGCATATATTGAAGAGGTCCATGTACCATGGTGAGGTTTGCTGCATGGCGTGCCTGCTGAGCTCCTGCTTGCTAAAGATGGTTAAGGTCTCTTTTGACATGCCTAACTGTTGTTTACTAGTGTTATGAAATGCACGTCACATATGGTAAGCAGTATGTCTGTCCCGCGACCCACCTCGTCTATATTTCTCAGCCACTTGACGATGTCGTCAAACGTCTTCTCGTTGGTAATGTCGTACACCAGCATGATGCCCATGGCGCCGCGGTAGTACGACGTGGTGATGGTGTGGAAGCGCTCCTGCCCCGCCGTATCCCATATCTGCAGCTTGATCTTCTTCCCTCGCAGCTCCACGGTCTTTATCTTGAAGTCAATGCCTGGAACATGTTGCGGTTGTCTCCGGTACAACATAGGTCACTTCGACACAGTTATACCATGGGATGGGAGTGAATCAGTACACAGATGTGGGCGCAACAAAATCAAGTTAAATCAACACATTTTATCTGGAGTTCGAGTAAGTTCAGGGAAACATCCGGACACAGACGATACATACCGATAGTGGATATAAACGTAGTCGTGAAGTGGTTATCTGAGAACCTGAACAGTATGCACGTCTTTCCCACGCCGGAGTCACCGATCAGCAACAGTTTGAACAATAAGTCGTAAGTTTTTTTGGCCATTTTATCGTTTTACAAAATAAAAGTCAAGAAATCCAAATCATCCACATCCAAAAACGTGAATCGTGACTAGAGAAGTGCTACTGTCAAACAAAACATTCCGTCCGTTCCCATTCAACTCTGGGAATGTGATTTTAGTGGGAATTAACGGGACTATTTATATTTTTTTTATTTGTATTTACGGATTTTAAAGTCACATTTAAAAACATACTTTGACAAAATTTATATAATTGTACTAAACAAAGCTCCGTCTAACACAAACACGTAAGTAGGTATAGTGATTATATGCCCTTAGAGTAGGTATACAAAACACGAATTAACAGCACCAGCATGCTAAATCCAAATTGAAATAATTATAAGCGCAAAGAAGATAGAATCACCACGTTATTCTAAGCGTGGGGACACACCTATCTTTGCAGGTCAGAACAGCACAGAATTGAACCCGGACGGAAGGTTAGAATGACATACAAAATGTACCTCTCGTGACACATCTACCAGCCTACCCTCACCGTCAAGCACGCCAGGACGACAAGCAACCAGTCAGCATCCCCGGATAACGTGCTGGCTGGTCATAAAGAGGTGCGAATTACATACAAAATTTATATATCTGAGAGACAGAAATATATGTTGCCTCAGTACGCACACAAAACTCACCTCCTCACAACTGCAGAGTTGTGCAAATCAAGAAAGCCAGTAAGTGCGATGCAGCCAACCCGGATTCTTTTCTAATCTAAGTCATTCTATGTAGATCAGAACTGAATCGGTAGGTGTGGCAGGGCACTAACCGGGTTCAAACTAGACATGTATAAGTGATGTGAGTGATGCATGACGACCCGACCGCGTACATCACATCACAAGTTACTCAACCAACTCAAAAATCAAGCATCACTCATGGCATTCCACGGGCATGTCTTAGTTCTGCACCACTTACTCGCACCTAGCGCGGCGCGAGCAAGAGAGAGAGAGAGAGCACCGCACGGCTCGGATCCTCCCTACAGAACCACAAAGACTGATAGAAAGCGCATATTATATTACTAAAATTCAACCCTACTACGAGGACATTAAGGCTTACATTCTACGTATTTTAATATCGAGCACGTGCTGTTTAGTTATGGCATTGTATTATTAAATATTACAATAGCAAAAAATCTGTTGCATGGCACCGCAAGGCACTTATTTCAGGTGATGTTTAGGGTAGTGTGTAATGGTATGATGTAATATTATGCGGTACGAAAAATAGTGAATAACATATTACATTAGTTTCAGAAGCACTGTGTTGTGCATGTCTAGTTCAAACGGGGAAAGATAGAGAGAACGAGACAGAATCCAGGAGACTCTTACATAGCTGGCAACGCCTCTACTATGACAAAAATGATATGTGAGTTGACTGACAGATTTTTATACTTGCTACGAAAATGAAACTATACAACTATTATTTTTGAATCACTAATTTATCATATTACCAAAAAATATTGTACCAGCAAAAATATTCTAAATAGTATATTGATAGTATTCGAATACTTTAAGAAGTATTTGTAATTTTTCGTTTATGTATAGTACACGTATGTGTTCTTACTTATGTATGTTTCTTTTGAGTCTAAAAGCTCCAGTGAAATCTCTTGAAGACATGGAGTACTGAGCAAGTAAATCACTAAGTTTGTATAAAGCAGAATAACCAGCCATACTCCTTGTTTGCTGTTCCTTGCTTATAGGCCTTTTCACATAGTGTACTTCTATTTGGTTTTTATTTGATGTATGTGTAACAAACAAAAATCTGAATTAGCAAAGCATATGAAAATAAATATTTTTAAAGAAATGTAAATTAACATCAGTAGTTTTCAAATTTTATTTTTACGCCCAAAAGTCCCGGAAATATTCCCGGAAGCCCATCTTCAGCATTATGTTGCCCAGCTTTATTTTATTTGTGACAGTAAACAGTTTAAATTGCTAGCACCTAAAAATGTTTTATAAAATTCAGGATGCAAAATTGTATAAAAAGAAATTCTGTAGCAGCAGTGCTTAAATATAATAAACCTCTTTATAATATTAGTGTAGATAACTAATCTTTCACATTGCATATAGTGGTTATCAAAAAGTATTATTGGTGGTTATATCCTGTATATAGTAGCGCGTTGTTGTCGCAAGGGAGTGGTAAGGAAGACGTCAGATAAAGTGTGGTGGTGGTGTGGTGTACCTTTATCATTGCGATTGATTTTTGCGCGTCGTCCATAGAGTCCACAACTCCACAGCTTACTATATAATATAATAGAGTCATAGAGTTGCGTCAAAGCGCGTCGTCGTCGTTCTTGATCGATTTCTTTTCAAGTTTTCTTTTCGCTACGTTTGTTTTGTCACTTTTGTATTTGTTTTACTGAATTTGTAACAAAGAATCAGTAAATGTGAAAGAAAAATTTGGTGTGGTGTTTTAAATAGAAGTATGTGAAAGAAAAATAAAGTGTATTATAAGTTTCGTCAGGCATCGAGATGCATCGTCGTGGCGGGAAACGTATCCGGATGGACGATCCTCCGCCGGAGTACGTGAACCCGATGACACCGGCCACGCCAATGACGGACTACGGGGGGCAGTCGGTGCACGAGCCAGAGACGCCCGAGCCGAGCTACGCCGCGTTCGACGCGGCCGCGGGTGCCGCTGCGGTCGTCAACTCGACGACGGCCGAGGCACCGCGCGACGAGGAAGATTCTCTGCATGATGATGACGAGCCTCGCTCGCCGTCCCCGGCTCCCACTAAGCGCATCACGCGCAGCCGTGGTCGTGGCGGAGATGGTGGCTACGTGGGGCGCCTGGCCGAGTCGCCTCCTCCTCCCGTGGAGCGGCGGCGAGGGCGTGGTCGCGGTGGTGGTCGCGGGCGGGGAAGGGGCGGTCGCGGGGCCACCGCCGCGCCGCCTGCGCCGTCGCCGCCTCCCGTGCTGCTGCCCGGAGATGACGAGAACAGCCTCTACAATATACTTAGGTTCAACAAGACTGCTATCAATGTAAGTGTGTATGGTGGAGCGAGGTGGTGGAGCCTGATGAGGGGTGCAACTGAGCATTGGTGTGTTCTTACAGCAAGTGGTTGACATGTGGATAGAACAGTATAAGACTGTCCGTGAGGGTGCTCTAGTACAGTTGATGCAGTTCTTCATCAACTCTTCGGGCTGCCGTGGAAAGGTGACCCCGGACATGGCCCAGATGGACCACACCCTCATCATCAAGAAGATGACCCAGGAGTTTGATGAGGTACCTCCCCCACCACAATCAAGTTGTTAAGACAGTTATTTTGGATGGGTATGAGTGGAACACATTGCCTGTGTCTGTGCCTACAAAGCCTATTATGGGTGTCTGTTGTATTATTATTTATTTAATTATTTAACTAGTATACCATGGTTGGGTGGGCACCCATTGGGTATGGAACCCTAAACTTTACCAACAGAGTGACTCATTCTTATAAGAACAGGTGATCTGTTGGCATACACTTACTGTCAATTTGTACACTGGTATTTGTTAATTGTTCTACAATGTGCATATGTTTTCTATTATGTTTTGGTGATATGTAATGAATTATTTTTAACTGTATTCTTCATTAAATACATATAATTGTTGAACTTATTGATAAAATGAATATAAATACGTCATGTGTATGATCCAGGAAAGTGGAGAGTATCCGCTCATCATGTCAGGGCAGACTTGGAAGAAGTTCCGTTCCAACTTCTGTGAGTTTATCCAGACGCTGGTGAAAATGTGCCAGTATGCCATCATCTATGACCAGTACCTCATGGACAACATCATCTCACTGCTTACTGGCCTATCTGACTCACAAGTCCGTGCCTTCCGACACACCGCTACCTTGGCAGGTTGGTACAAACTTGGTTTCTGAATATCATGGATATAAATATAGACTGAGTCCTCCCTATTGTTGAGGTAATACTATTTATTACATTCATACCTGGGCGTGTATTGTGATATATATGTGTGTGTATGTTCAGTGATGAAGCTGATGACGGCGCTGGTGGACGTGGCGCTACTGACGAGCGTCAACTGCGACAACTGCCTCAGGCAGTACGAGGCTGAGCGTCTCAAGGCTCGCGATAAGCGAGCCAGCGAGCGTCTAGAGGTGCTGGTGGCCAAGCGTCAGGAGCTCGAGGAGAACATGGAGGAGATCAAGAACATGCTGTCGTACATGTTCAAGTCTGTCTTCGTGCACAGATACAGGTGAGTACATACATACATGTGATCCAGCGAGCGTCTGGAGGTGCTGGTGGCAATTTTATTTTACATTCTGAAGTGTGTTTGTTGATTCTTTTTAAATCCAGAAAATGGATTTTCTAACAACTGCAACTAAAACTTATCAGATAGGCTCTTTACATAATGTAGATTAGATACTCACTTAGCACATATTGTACCTCCAACAGGGTACGAGGGGCATACCGAAAAGATCGGTAATCGAGTACTTTCGATTTAATTAGATTAAAAAATTCTTTTTGATGAATAAACACTGGTTAGTTGAAAATCGAATACAATTGACAGAATTAAAAAAAAATTTTTTTTTAAAGAACAATATCAGTTTGAAATTGATAGGTCGATAAAAAAATGGAGCTTACAAGAGAAAGTTTCCGTGCCATAATTTTTTACAACTTTCGACAAGGATTATCTCAGGGACAATGTCTCGCTGAGCTTATATCTATATACAAGAGTGAAGCGCCTAGCCAGACGACAATATATCGCTGGTATTCTGAATTCCGGCGTGGACGTGCTTCTCTTGGCACCGTACCTTCCACAGGCCGGCCAAAAACAGCGGTTACACCAGAAAATGTCGCTGTTGTGCGCCGAATGATACAGGATGACCGACATATTACATATGAGCAGATTCGGGCTACTTTAGGGATAGGTATGACTGCGATACAAACTGTTTTACATGGTGAACTGGGAGTGAGAAAGCTAGTTTCCCGCTGGGTGCCCCATAATTTGTCCGAAGAGCAAAAGGCGGCTCGTGTCAATTGGTGCCGGTCTACTCTGCAACGCTTCAACGGAGGAAAGTCAAAAGCAGTTTATAACATTGTCTCTGGTGATGAATCATGGATCTATTCATATGAGCCAGAAGGAAAGCATCAGTCGGCTGTCTGGGTCTTCGCAGGTGAGATCAAGCCAACAAAAGTTGTCCGCTCTCGCAGCGTATCGAAGAAAATGGTCGCTTCGTTTGTCGCGAAAACAGGACATGTAGTCACAGTTCCCTTAGAGGAACGGAGAACGGTTACCGCTGATTGGTATACAACGGTTTGTTTGCCACAGATGATATCCGAACTCCGTAGAGGTAACCCGAAACGACGCATAATCCTCCATCACGATAATGCGAGCTCTCACACCGCTCAGAAAACAAGCGAGTTTTTGAAGCAGGAAAACGTTGAATTAATGGATCATCCTCCATACAGCCCTGATCTGAGTCCCAATGATTACTTTACATTCCCTAGAATCAAAGATTTATTGCGTGGTCAGCGGTTTCAAGGTCCAGAAGAAGCAGTGGAAGCATACAAATCGACGATTTTGACCATGTCAACTTCGGACTGGAATTGCTGCTATAATAATTGGTTCGAACGAATTCAAAAGTGCATTAACTGCAACGGAGAATACTTCGAAAAGCAATAAAAATAAATTTAGTTATTTCCTGTATGTATTGTTTTATATTCCCGATCATTTCGGTATGCCCCTCGTACAACATAATAATTTCAAAGATTTTTCCCAATCCAAAACTACTTTAATTTAAAAAGCTTTGTTTTATAAAATAACTGCTTTGTGCTATGCAATGAGGCGTAAATAATTTTGATATTTTTAAATGTAATAAAACCTGGGAAGCAACACGTCTGTATAGAGTTCTATGCAGATGAAATAGTGAGCATCAGATAGTATAAAATAAAAGTCTATTTTCAAAGTAAATTGTTAAAAACATAATTGTAAATCAATCTGTCTGCAGAGAAGAAATTACTTAAACTCCGTCTGGCACTTTGTATACTATTAAATTTAATAACTGCAACAAAAATACTAGAATAGCATTTTGTTAGTATTTTGTGTGTACAATCATTGTTTTTAGCGTTCCATATCCTCCCATACAACAGACATTTTTTTTTGCCGTTTTTATAGATAGTGCTTACGGTACGGAATCCTTCGTGCGCGAGTCCGTCTCGCACGTTTTTTATACTGAGTGGAAAGACGTCAAAATTCTATTTGATTGTCGCCATCTTTATTTGTTAGTTGATGCACTGTGTGTATTAAATGTTTCTTTAAAAAATGAAACCTAAATATTAAGATGTATTCATTAAATCATTTTTGTACTTATTAGTTACATTTTGTCGAGATCTGAGTCAACTCAGTAGCTCTGTGATCACGCTGCTTGTAGCAGCAGCTTGAAATTCATGAAAAACGATTCTTGATAAGATCCCGATAAAATGAATCAGTATAACAATAGCCACGACCGTTTAACTTGACTTGATAAAACGTATATTGTGTGGTGCGCGTGCAGGGACACGCTGCCCGACATCCGCGCCATCACCATGGCAGAGATCGGCATATGGATGGAGAAGTTCCCGGCGCACTTCCTCGACGACCTGTACCTCAAGTACATCGGGTGGACGCTGCATGACAAGGTACACGGGCGTACAGTACTCACATACACACTACAATACCGCACAATGTAGTATAGAGCGTCACGCGTGCGTCGTGTTGCAGGTGGGGGAGGTGCGTCTGCGCTGCCTGCAAGCGCTGCAGCCGCTGTACGAGTGCGAGGAGCTCAAGGGCAAGCTGGAGCTGTTCACGTCCAAGTTCAAGGACCGTATCGTGTCCATGACGCTGGACAAGGAGACGGAGGTGGCGGTGCACGCGGTGAGACTAGTCATCGCTATACTCAAGCTGCACCCCGACATGCTCTCAGACAAGGACTGCGAGAACGTGTACGAGCTGGTGTACTCGTCGGTGCGGGCAGTAGCCGCCGCCGCCGGAGAGTTCCTCAACGTGAGGCTGTTCCGACCGGACACGGGAGCGACCACCGTCCAGAAGTCGAGGCGGGGCAAGGCGAGACCCCCAAACGCGCCCCTCGTCCGAGACCTCGTTCAGTTCTTCATAGAGTCTGAGCTGCACGAGCACGGAGCCTACCTCGTCGACTCGCTCATAGACTCCAACCCCATGATGAAGGACTGGGAGTGCATGACGGACCTGCTGCTCGAGGAGCCGGGCACCAACGAGGAGGCGCTCGACAACAGACAGGAGTCGTCACTCATCGAGCTGATGGTGTGCTGCGTGCGCCAGGCGAGCACCGGGGAGCCGCCGGTGGGACGCGGCGCCGCGCGCAGGCACCACCAGCAGCTGTCCAAAGAGCAGGCGCGGGCGGTGGCGGAGGAGCGCGCCCGCATGACGGCACACTTCGCGCAGGCGCTGCCCGCCCTGCTGGATCGCTTCGGCGCCGACCCCGAGAAGCTGGCCAACCTCGTGTCGATCCCGCAGTACTTCCACCTGGACGTGTACACATCGCAGCGCCAGGAGGGCAACCTGACGCTGCTGCTGTCCAAGCTGCGCGACGTGGTGACCTCGCAGACGGAGAGCGAGGTGCTGGAGACGTGTGGCCGCACCCTCGAGTACCTGTGCGCCGAGCAGACCGCCGTATACACGAGATGCAACGTGGCCCGCGCAACCGTCACCGACCTCTGCGTGAACAGATACAAGGAGGCCATCGACGACTTCAGAAACCTCATAGAGGGGGTGAGTCTCTATATCTCTCTCTTATCTCTCTGCTTGCTCATATCATACAATATTTGAGACTGAGCAAGGTTTAGGTGTTTAATAAGGTAATGTTTTGAGTTAGCACCAGATGTTAGAAGAATATTAATTGTGTGGTAATATGTTCTGATGCGAAAATGTAGCCGATATTTTAAAACCGGTAATGGTGGAATGTAACGTTACGTTGAAATGCCCGTCAAAACTGTCTGTCACTGGTTAGAAAACTTGATGCATGATTTGTTCATGTTCATTATTAATAAGAAACATTGAAGCACCACGTCGATCCCCTGGCTACGCTGTGTCCATCGACATCGCTTATCTGTATTGTGTTTTAGGGCGAGACGCCCGACGCGGACGAGATATTCAACGTGGTGAACTCTCTGCGCAAGGTGTCCATCATGTACATGTGCCACAACCTCAACGACACCAACATTTGGGACTCCCTGTTCGAGGACCTGCCAAAGTGTCTCACCAGCACCGAGAACAACATGCCCACCCAGGTACATCTTTACATATTCACATTGTTTAACCTCACCCGTGCATAGTAGCGGTGGAGCGCCACAAAGTTGGTTCTGCAGCTCGGTCTCAGTTGATTGGACGTGCTAGAGAACTTGTCGTGCGTAAATTTAAAGCTGACGTGATCGACATCAAGTGGCACATCTCTAGTACATTTTAATATAATGTCACGTAGGTTGTAAACTGAGTTGATGTATCGGAGTAGTCGGGGGCGCCAGTGACACTAGCGCGGTGTTGTCTCAGGCGCTGGTGTACGTGGTGCGCTCGCTGTTCTACTCTCTGCTGTGGTCGCTGCACGAGCTGGAGGAGCGGGCGGGCGGCGGGGGCGGGGCGGGGGGCGCGGACGCGCGGGCGGCGGTGCTGCGCGAGCGCCTGCACAGCTACGCGTCGCTGTGCCGGGACATCGTGTCCCGGGGCACGGCGCCCGAGCTGCGCGAGGAGGCGTACACCTCCCTGTGCGACCTGCTGATATACTTCGCGGAGCACCTGACGCAGCACGTGTCCTCGCCCGCGCTGCGCGCCCTCGTTTACCCCCCCGACGACGCGCTCTGCGACCTGCTCGCAGACTTCATACACGAGTTTGTGTTCGTGCACCACAATTACGGTACGTCACTACACCCCAACCCTCCCCGAGCGAGAGACCACGGACGTGATAAAAATATGCATTACTGTTGATAGCCCCTCTCGCCCGTTGTACACGGCCGCGGCGCGCGCACCGCCGCACGGGTGCCGTGCCGCGGTGCGCGCGCCCGGGCGCGGGCGTCGCGCTGATCAGTGTTGTTGCCTACATGGTGCGGGCGGGTGTGCGGGCGCGGGCGCGGCGGGGCTGCGCGGGACGTGTGCGGCGCTGGTAAGCTGGGAGTGCATGCGGCTCGTGGCGAGGGGCGACGGTTTTACCTTAGTAATGCTCGCGTAGCCTCGCCCTCTCGCCGGTACTCAACAGACATAATGCATATTTTTGTCTCGCCGCGACCTCTTCTCACATTACTAAGGGAAAATCGTCTCGCCCGGAGGACCCGGCGTCGCCGGTGGACCCGCCGCCGGCGCCGGGTTCCGCTCCTCTTAGACTGCGCATGATGTGTTGTGCTGTGCGCGCCCTCTGCTTCGTCCACCGACGGCCCTCGTCACCCTGCAGCACAGCTGCGTCATCTCGCTTCACAAGCGTCTAGTGCACAGCTTATTATTAATTTTCAGCGCATACTACTTCATTCTTATTTGTAGTTCGGAGCGGAGACACACCCGATCTGCAGTTATAATTGTCGGATGGAGGAGTTATGAGAGCGGTTCAATTAGATTAGAGAGTTGCACGGTTCAATGTGTAGACCCAAACATAAACTTATTTCAGTGAAGCGTTCGACTGATGTAATGTCAATGTTTGTCAAACATAAAGCTCGGTAAAATGAGGTCTTGCTTATCGCTCCCGCTGACATACCTTGAAACAAGTTAAATCATCTACAACTTTGTACATTTGTAGTTGATTTATTTTAATTAAAATCCTGTATCGTCGAGTGTGCCCCAGGGCTGACATCTTGGACCGAATGTATTCCTGTGTCTATGTTAAAGTTTGTTTGATTTTATTATTGAATCAAATCTTTTGCTTAAATTTTTTTATGTTGTGTGTGTGGACTGAGCATCGTAGAACTGATGTCTACATTTCATGATGGTTTGTCCGCGCTTCTCGCACTCTTCGCTCAGAGTATCTCCGCAGTCAACGCTTCTGCTCAGTAGACGCAGGATGTTGTTCCCCGACGTGCCGCGCTTGAGGAGACACATTCTGACCGCATGCACTAGTTAGCCATCGTGAAGTTTCTTATAGATATTTATCGATTATTTCGTAGCACTAGCCTTTCGATCAGATCCTGTAGTGCGAGTGAATTTGTTTTTGTTTTGCCACCGCCGGAGCTACAAGTACATGGCGCTAACCTTTCCCGCTACACGAGAACCTAACACGGTGGAGAGCTTTGAGTGTGTAGGAGGGGTGCATCACGGGGTGCAGCGAGTGTCGTGTTTCGCA
The DNA here is from genome assembly GCA_910589575.2 of Carcina quercana. Classification (NCBI taxonomy): domain Eukaryota; kingdom Metazoa; phylum Arthropoda; class Insecta; order Lepidoptera; family Depressariidae; genus Carcina; species Carcina quercana. Next base: position 170,230 of record OU342435.1, read on the forward strand.
GACGGTCAAGACGAGAGACGCATCGAGGAGCTGCACAAGCGGCGCAACTTCCTCGCCGCGTACTGCAAGCTCATCGTGTACAACGTGGCGCCCGTGAGACGAGCCGCCATAGTGTTCAAGCACTACATCAAGGTGAGCTATAGCTACACATAGTCGACTCTTACGTCACCGCTTGTCATCAACGTCAAGGTCAAACCATTTAATCTACGGTCAACAACCTTGTAGCGTTTAGTGTGGGTACTTTGGACCTAACCAGTTATATAATAAATATTAACACAATGAACTCCATATGCTGTTGTGGAGAAGTGCAGAGCATGGACCACCTCATCAACATTTGCCCAAAGTGGAGACGACGAGACCACTTCCTGGCTGAACACGTTACATTTTATATAATATATATTGTGATTGTGTCAATTATTACAAACAAAAGACCGAACGACAAATAAAAAATAATATTAACACGTCCAAAGCACAATAATGTATCTGTGTCTGTAGCTGGGATCTGTCGGTGGAAGGGAAGTGCTCGAAAATAAGGATCGTTGGGGAAGCACCGGAACGAAGTGACCGCAGTCCCGCAGTGGTACCTGAGCAGAATACTGTGCTGTTGAATGTTCTGTGTTCGGGAGGGGACCCTCGGTGCGATACACGCAGTATCAATTCTTGCTTATCATTGTCATCATTTATACTCATAAACAATTGTACATTGTGTCTGAAATAAAATATAATAAAGGCAATGGTAAATATGTCAAAAGATCTTAAAACTACACTTTTTCAAAAGAAGTGCTTTTATTTTTCTTGGAAAACATCTGCTCGTCTGAGCGTCATACCTCCGCCCGTACTCACACAGTGGGGAGGGGAGTGTTGTATCGGCGGCAGCGCGAGTGACCCGTGGGTGTGTTTCAGTGCTACAACGACTACGGAGACATCATCAAGGCGACGCTGAGCAAGGCGCGCGAGATCAACAAGCAGACGTGCGCCATGACCATGGAACTGGCGATGCAGGCGCTCTTCAGTGAGGCGCGCGCTAGGCACGAGCATCTCACGAGACAGCTGCCCGCCCTGCAGGAGCTCAAGGTACCTAGTGCAGGACAGCGCTCCACTGGAGCCCAGCTAGTTGGTGATGGAAGCATTTTATAATTTTTTCAATCTCCACAGGAGCTCGCCAAACGGTTCTCTGTGATGTTCGGCCTGGACGCGGTGAAGAACCGCGAGGCTCTGACCGCGCTCCACCGCGCCGGGATCACGTTCGCGTCGCTGGAGGCGGGTGCGGCGGGCTTGGGGGGCGCCCCCCCTCCCAACCTGGCATTCCTCGAGCCGCTCGCCGAGTTCAGCGGCAAGCTGCTGCGGCAGGACAAGCGCACCGTGCTGCGGTTCCTGGACGCGCGCCTGCCCTTGTCGCGCGTCGGCGCAAACCTGGCAGACGAGTGGTCGCCGCTGATCACCTACCGAGGCACCCTCACCGCGGACCAGCCGGACGAGCGGCCAGCACTAGCGGCACCCCTCCGCAAACACTACGCGCGACGACCTCGTGAGTGGAACACACTATATGTACATATATAGCATACCCTTGCTGCAGCATGGCGGACGTGCGTGCGTGCGAGACACTGCGTGCACGTACAGTGACTTAGTCCCTTACAGTACAATATTTAGTTCTTCAAAATGTCTAAATAAAGGTGACCTGTCCATCTGGGGCCAGCTCGTTGTACACTGTTTTAAAATAAATATAAAAATATGGGAATTACTTTAAAAATTGTAATGATCAGATTATATGTGTAGTGTAATTTACGTGTACAAAATACTTTCTTTTTTTGTAGGTTAATTTCACGTTCATTTTTAAATAATAGCTTCAAAACAGCTCCGACTACTTAGCATTTTGCGTTGTCACAGATTCGTTCAGAAATGGTTATTAGCACGAGTAAATATATAAAACATATGTAGTTTAAACAATGCATTATCAATTATTGCATTTCACAGATGGTGTTATAGTATTGATTACGCAAAATTGGGAAGGTTTCGACGCGATCGAAAGGGTTTACTATGTCGAAGACATTCGGCATATGGATTCTTTCGAATTATGTTGAAACCAAGGCTGGCCTTTGAAATTCTCGTCAAGAATCGTCAAAACAAGCGATAGAATGTACACAATATACATTTTATTAAGAGAACTAAAGAAAAGATATATTCAGAGTAGGCTGTATGGCTTTGTTCCATTGCCTTCCCATTCGGGAGAATTAAACTACTACTACTATATGTATATGTTTGATTGTGACAGTCCGCCATTGTTGTTTTGTGTTGCAATTGTTTGAGGGAAAACATATTTTGTACACGGAATTCGGTTAGATTTGTTGAAAATACTTGATTAAAAGAGGTTAATTTTTAAAAACACCATTACTATATTCGGTGTGCATTGACCTGGCCCAGGCTCCAGACATTTTTGAAGTTCACCTTTATGATAATATACATTAATATTAAGGCAACAAACTACTACATTTTCATTTCATTTTTTTAATAATGGTGGTGATAATGAGCCACATAACTAGGTAAAAATGCAACCCTCGAGTCCTGCTATTAAAACCCTCGCCTGTGTCTCGGTAGTGATGTGACTGTGTGTGTGTGTGCTGCAGGGGGCCCGGCGGACGAGGAGGAGGCCGGGGAGGAGGCGGACAGCGACCACGAGCCCGCGGGGTGAGCACAACCACCTCACGAGACCACAGACACGACAAACGCAGCCGACACACTACATACTCACTGTTATATATCTATATATTGCGGTTCTTTGTATGAGAGATACCCCCATGATAAGATCAGGGGAAACATTTTCGAGCATTCTCGCTACACTTTCACTTTGGTGTTATTGGTAATAGAAGCTACATCTCACTTATATGTGACAAAGAAATGTCAAAGATATCACGTGACCTATCGGACAAATTAAATGGTTTGATACTGGCCAAGTACCTACATGTAGATCACCATCACCTCTGAAACGATCGACTTCATGTTCACCCTCGGTACCAACAAATGCATCCAGCGATACGCCGGCACCACGCAGACGACGTGTTCAACCTAACCTAAACAAACACGCGCCACGCGCAACACGCCACACGCCACGCGCCCGCGACAAACATTTGACTCGCGAATGATTATCGATATCAATGTTTTTATATGAAAACCTCAATGAGCGCTCTGCATCATGTTACTGTATGCAAATCTCTTTGGTTGCATTGTACAGTACACCAGTAGTCGCCAGCGAGCAGCGCCCGGCCGATGACGTCACAGATAATTGGGTGCTAGTATAAAAAGATTGCGAGTCACTTGTATTGCATGCCATAAAGGGCATTATAAAACTTCAAAAAAATTAAAAATAAATAAAAATAATATTTTAAAATGTTTACTTGTGTTTTACAAGAAACGTTAAAGATAACCCAAATGTAGTTCATTCGTTCAAAAGCTTCATACATGTGACTGTCCAATTCACGGCGTTACGTCACAGGGTGCGATTAATTTGTATGAACCGTTTTTGTGTAAGTGTCAGTTGTATCGAAAAATCATTGACAGAGGTATTTCCATCTTGACACGGTCTCTCGAATGAGAGCATGTAATTTTTGTCGACTTCCCAATTCTGACATTGCCAAGACGGATACGACCTATCAGTCAAGGTACAGGGGTCTTTATACGACATGCGACATCGAGCTCCGTCTGATCGTCTCTATCTATATATATATATATATAAATATTGTTATTTAACTATTGTATTGTAGTATCATTATTGTATTGTTACTTTATATGTATGACGAGATACTCTCTACATTGCCGCACGTGTCCATCAGTATATGTATTGCAGTACACGTGGAGTTGCGCGCGTTGTAACGAGTGGTTTGTGAAACGACGTCCCCCAGGTGGCAGCACGGGCACGTCAGGTCCAGCTGATAATATTTTTGTATTTTTTTGATAAAATGCGAAATGCCGGTAACTATGTGATCAAATAAACGGAAGGGCAGCAGTTTCATAAGGATATACAACAATGACTGGCAGCCAATCGGAGAGATTGGTTTGCGCTTACAAACAATAGTAGTTTATGCGAAGACCACCTTTTTACGCTACTTTAGTCATCCATTGAACACTACCCTGTGGTTTTGTGAACTTGCGGGGTACCTCGGTACACAGTTCTTATAAAGTCGACGCATGCTTCCTCATTTAGATTGTTTTCATAATAAAACAGAATCAAAACATGCACAATATGATTTATATTGATAGTTGACCTTTAGTTGACATACTCGTACTGAGGACACCCTGTTGTATTCATTTCATGGCTTTTATCATGTTCAATGTAACACGCGGGATTTCGTTTCATAGTGTAAACTTATGACGTCAGCAGTTCGCACTGTCACCTGATCAAGGTAGATGGCATACTCTAAAACCAATGAATAAATCTTAGAAGCAAAATATTCAAATTAGTTTCTCTGAATTGTGTTTTCATTCAAAATATGTCTTAATATAAGCGCGAATTTTGTTGTCCTACCCAATTGAATGCACATTAGACAGAGATACTGTACGAGTGTCCTGGGTCCCTGGCACGTACGCTTTCTTCATATTAACATATATGGTTTGAGTTGAGCCAAGTCTAATGTCAGCATAATCAGTAAGTCATTATATGCGCGTGTTCTCTGAGTGCTGTCACTCTGTCACGACGTGTCGATGCGGGCGGACGTTACTCGTGAAGCAGGTGCTGTCCCGCGAGGTACCCGCGCTGTCACCTACCCACTGTGACGCCTGCCTGTATGTGGTCGTAGCTATGTATGTAATGTAGCTATAAGTAGTTAGTACATAAGTAGGTAGATGTATGATCTATTGTCAAATGAATCTGTATTTTATGTATGACGATGTAATGTATATTTTTATAATAAACTTGTTATTAAATATGATGTAGTTTGGACTGTGACGGTAACATGACATGACGTGTGACGACAGGAAGCTTCAGGGGATCTTGGAGACGAGACGTGGCTTGGCTAGGAGCTCGAAACAGAATGGTGGGTATGGTGTTGGTAAGACCCGGGGCCTTATCGTCTAACTCCAACACCTATCGCGATACCTTTGAAAGGTATCGGGATCGCGATCGGGATTGCGACTCTTAAATGGTATCGTCTAACATTCTTAATCACAATCGCTTTCGGAACGAATGAAATCGGCGCTTGTTGTCGTTGTGATTTTTCATTATCCTTAGCAGGAAAGGCAATGGTCTTTAAATCTTACAGCCAGTTGTTTAGCTGTCTTAAAAGGCAACGATCATTAAATCTAACAGCCAATTCTTTAGTTACCTTAACAGGCAATGGTCCTTAAATCTTACAGCCACTTCTTTAGTTATCTTAAAATATTTTTATCGCTCGATTTGGTATCTTTTTTTACAAAAATTGCTAAGGTTTCATTTTATCTAATAACTAAGATAGCCTTGGTACCACCAGTGGTGTAGAAAGTTCATTTCCGAAGTATATATAATATAAATTATATACAAATATTATATTGTGGGTTCTCATCCATTCACACATAGCACCGTAAACAAACAGCACAAATTATTATTTATTATCTACACAACAGTAGTCACCTACAGTCACCCATCATAGCTAATTTTGAAGAGATACCATAATACTCGAAATTAATACAAAATAATTATTTACGTACGTAACGTATATTATCTTGTTGATTTTATTACTTATTTAGGCAAATAATAAAAACAATCTGAAATTATTGAGAGTTATAAATAAAACATCAATTTATTATATTGTGCGGCTGAATTTCTTCTTCTACGCTAGCTATCAAAATAGTTCTTGCTACTAATTCAATTGATATAACGACATTGAAACTAAATTAATCATTAAAGTTATAAAACAATGATAAACTTGCGAGAAATCTTTGAAAGATTCGAGGTCAGTGTTGAATCTTTCATTTGACACTTGCGAGTCGCTTTGAAAGCGATTTCTAGTTGTCAAAAAGTTACACGGTACCAATTTTATGTCAAAATTACGATTTCGTTCATTCATAATCTTTCAAACTCGTGATTAGTCGCTATACCTTTCAATGACATTTAGCAGTCGCGTTTGAGCGGTGTGAAGTTCGTGAATCATCTTCAAACGTCAAATTCAAAGGGATCGTGATCGGTGTTGGAGTTACACGATAAGGCCGCCGATCTAGTGAATTCTAGGGAACACAAGACAAGACATACGTTGCCCTGTCTTGTTGTCTCTCTTGTTAGGGTGCGCTCATTGCCTGCGTGTGCGTGGTCTGCGGGGATCACCCCACGGGAACCACAGAATGCACCGGGATGAAGAGTAGCGTATGCCCATGCTGCAGGCCGTGCGCACGCCGAGTTACAGCGCGGTCGGTTCCGTTGACGCGTTGACTGATTCACACAAAATCTAAGTCACTGTCACATTTATAATACGAAAATAAAAGATGTCGTTTTACGTCGGCCATATTGTAGTAAAGTCGACGTTATCTACAGGTCTAACGCATAACTGAGTCTGTTCCTGAGGTATGGGAGCGGTACGGGAGGGTGCGCTCGATTGCAGTTATGCGTCGTTTGACATTCCGTAAACACTCCCGCACCGCTCCCATACCTCAGTTATGCGTTAGACCTTAACCAACCACACGACGTAGACAAATCTAAACACACCCTATTGCTTACTCGTACTATGACTGTACGACTTATCTTCTAGTCCAAAATACCTCATCGTCTCAAGACGAAGGTCTTTGATCAGTGCGTGTTGCCAGTGGTGATACGGGACCGACACGTTCCTCTGCTGTGCCAAGAATAAACAAGCTCAAAGTCCCTCGGCGAGCTGTGCTCGGTGATAAAATCTGGACTGAACAAATTCGTAGACGGACAAAAGTCACGGACATAGCTCGACGAGTCAGTGAGCTAAAGAGGCAATGGGCAGGCTACATCGCTACCTGTACACGAGGCTCGAGCATCTCGTCTGATGGTAAGTATGCAGTAGTAGAAGATGCCTGCTGCCGTTCAGTACTTCATCAGCATGAAGAGGTCGCCAGGAATACCGCCAGCGATGCGGTGAGTTTATCACCAGCATTGGCTTCGTCATGTTTTCGGGATATTTTAGTAGAATTAATGCATTTAATGGTAAAACCCCCAGCGCCTGTCAGACATTTGAGAGCAAAAGTGCATACTGTGCTATTAAATAAGTTTTACAACTATCAACTTATGCACGTTTGCGCTCGAGTTAATGTCAGGCACAGGGGATAAGGGTCCGTGGCGCAGTGGATAAGGCGCGGACTCTCAATCTGAGGGTACCGGGTTCGAATCCAGCCGTGTACCTATGAGTTGTTTTTCAATTCAAGTACATTATCCGATTGCTTAACGGTGAAGGAAAACATCGTGAGGAAACCTGCATGTCTTGAACAGGCATGTGAAGTCCGCCAATCCGCACTGGGCCCGCGTGGTGGACTATGGCCCATACACTCTCTGTAGGAGAGTAGGCCTGAACCCCTGCAGTGGGGACGTATATAGGCTGTTGATGATGCCAGGGGACTTATTATTCCTCTTGATAGTTTGTCCAGCTGATTCCTGACGTGGTGGTAGCTCTATGAAATGTTTTAATTCTTCTAAAATATATAGTGAGCGAATGTCTCACTGGAGGAAGTAGATTAAAAATAAATGTACTTGTATATCGCCGGAGTGACCCAGTACTGGATTGTTCTGGTCCGGACACGAGTCTTGTCACAAATGGAAATGCGTTATTGGTTTACGAAGTAATGTAATATAATAAAACTTGCACATACAAATAATTGCATTGGAAATGTCGCCCTTGGCTTTGGCACAGGCCTTCTGAAGTGTCTCCTATATGCTTGACGGCTACATATCCATCTTGTGCAAGGCAATCACGGCAATCCTATTTTTAACCGAGTTCAAAAAAGAAGGTTATCAATTCGACGGGTATGTTTTTTTAAAAATGTTTGTTACCTCATAACTTTTGACTGGGTGAACCGATTTGGATGATTCTTTTTTTATTTGATAGGTGGTGTGGTCCAGTTCTGACAACGGCATCCATGAGAAAACGATTTAAATCTTAAATTTGCCTTAGTAAAAGTAGACTTTTAGGGCAATTGATGTCGGTCTTTAATAATAAATAAACACGAAAAAATATGTGCAATGGCGGCAGGCCTGGCCTGGTCCCGGGGCCTCGGGCCTGGGCCGCGGTCCCCCGGCGCGGCGGGCCGGTCGCCGGGTCATGGCGCGATCTGCGACCTTTGTTCGGTCGGGTACAGTGTAGGTACCTCTACTTACCTGTGGATAAGCTCTGCTAAAGAAACTAACTGGGTGCTCTGAACACAGCCGAACAGTGGCTGACCTTTGTCTCTTTTTCTCTAAAGGATACATTGCAAAGCGTGTGCAAGAACTTTAGGCATTTATGTTGGTTCCACCATCACCTTCCACTCCACACACAAAATTCTCACTTTTCCTGTGCGGAGAGGGCCGATTTTCTCTGTATAATGCTCGGGTTGATTTTAGGTCCCAGTCTGGTCCGGAATGGCGGGATATCTAAAGAAGTGTTTTACGTGGTAAACGTGTTCTAACTTCCAAATAGCTAAGAAATGTAACCTACTCGTAGTATCTGTCTATGTCAATCTCGTCTCGTCTCACTGTCACGGTCTAGGGCCGTGCGGCTTCATATTAATTCATGCAATTCGCCGGCCCAACGTGATGATCATGACAAACGTCTACATGGAAAGCACGGTGTCAGAGAAGCACTGAAGTCAGACAATCATCAATAAGCCTCAATCAGCCTATATAATGTCCCCCTGCAAGGCTCCAGCGGGCCTACTCTCCTGCAGAAAGTGTACGGGGCCACCTTTGAATTTCTTCTCAGTAGTGTGCAGGTTTCCTCCGTTCCTAGTGATATTTTCCTTCACCGAAAAGCCAATGGTATTGGTTTATATCATTCGTACATAAATTCCAAATAACAAATTGGACCTCATTGGTACGAGCCAGCATCGAAGCCGTGTGGTTCTAGAATGACGCTTACCGTCCGCGCAGCTCACAAGCGCGGCCCGTCAGCGCGGCCCGTCAGCGCGCGGACGGCTATGTAGCGATCATCATGTAGCTGGCAACCGAAAGCGTCTCTGTGAAACCGCACGCCCAACATTGATGTTATTGATTCGACTGTGATGATGGTGTTGCAGCCGCCGCGCTCGTCTGCCGGCATCAGTGCGCCGCACGCGCCTCCCCCGCGTCCGCACCGCGCCCGACACCAGCTCGTCCAGCTCCCCGTCCATCAGCGAGCACTCCTCCCACTCGCACGGCACGCGCTCCAAGCGGCCTCGCGTCCACCGACAGGCCACGGGGTAACTAGTGATACACATCGCAGAATACACACAGCTTTCACAACATTTTAGAATGTTCACGAAATCTTAAGTGCTTTTTCAATGATTTGTTAACAAAGTGACTACACACACACACGCACACACGCAACGTTGACTAATACACGGTAAGAGTTTTTTTAAAACAAAAAAGGGTTTGTTCATAGTTTGTATCTAACGTCATTCGATGTAAAGCGTGCTCATACAGAAGCTTCAAGCTAATGAGGCGCGGGCCCCGGTGCTTGGTGCTGTCTGGCGGAAGACTTAGGTAACACGATGGTAGGTAGCCGGCTTCCTAGTACAGTATTAACCAGCTGAGTGCCTTCCGTGCTCAACGAGCTGTAATGGTCGCGACCAACGCTGTCTAGTCCACTAGAAATATAAAAAACTATAGAGATATAATTTATGTAGTGCAGGAGATGAAAGCCGCGCGCTAAGCTAGCCCCGCCAGGATAGGGGCACAGTACAATGTAACGCGGGCGTTGTTGTGTGCAGGAGCAGCGACATGTCGCTGGAGTCGGAGCGATCGGTGGTGCTGCACGAGTGAGTGACGTCACGGCCGCCGCTGATGACGTCAGTTAGTCGTTGTTGTGTTTAGTTAGTTTGTATACGTAAAAAACTTAAGTAAAGGTCCTCTTGTATGTACAGGTCTAACGCATAACATCGCTATTATATATCCGGGCGTCGTTTGTCGTTACGTAAACACACCCTCCCGTACCGCTGCCATACCTCAGGAACAGACTCAGTAATGCGTTAGACCAGTAGTAGTGTACTCGTCTACCTTTGTGTTTGTGAGCAGTATGGGAAAATATAAATTTCAGAAATGGAGTATATATTGGCACACATCACTCACACATACAACAGGTCAGTCATTTAAGTTTTTCACATACTGTATTCATTACAAGATAACTTGTATAATGTACACTGACCATAATGTCCTCCCATAATGAACACTATTCGAAACGACAACGGCCAATACCAGACATTGTGAGTATAGAGGCAAATAACTATAGATGGAGGGGTTTGTGAGGCGCGGTCCTCGGTGCGTCGCATCCGAGACCATGACGTGTTGCGTGCAGGTGGAATTACTCAGTTGAACCAGGTGTCCGTATGTGGAACAAAACAAGAATAAGCCATACAAACATTTGTAACGAAATCATCAAGTTGACTTATCGTTTCGTATTTGCATTTTAGAACCGTATAAATATAAAAGCGGAGGCCAGTGAAGCGGCCGTGCGGGAACCAGGTCGTTTTGTGATGTGTACATTATATATGGTGGACATATTGTTCCTGTGTACGTCACGTTACTGTTCTTTATTGATGGCCTGTTGTTTCGGGAGAGCGTCCAGTAAATGATACGTGCTCCGTGTCTAGTTCTTGTTGAACAACTCAGGGTGAGGGTACAGTGTTTCTTCTTTGTTATTAATATTATAGTTTAAAATTGCGAGTTTTGGGCAAATATATGATTTTAACTATGTATCCTCAAAAAACAATATATGGAACAGATTCTATGTCTCGAGCTAGGGTCACAACAAGAAATGGGAAATTATATGTTGTGCATTGTAAAATTTTTAATTTTTTTATATTTTATTATTATTCTGAATTAAAATAATTTGAATTGTGATTGTTTGAATGCATGGTAGTGTATTACGACGCTGTTCATATCTCTATATTTGCATGTCGCAAGTTGCATGTCGCAAGGTCAATATTTAGTTTGAATATGTGTAAGAAGGCTACTGTTTTAATTTGATTTATATAAGGATGTTTTCCTGCATGTTCCCGCCCGCTCTCTGCTCTCTGCTTGGCGACATGCTTTGTCCGTGTTTATGTAAACGCCCTGCCTGCCTACGTAATAGGTAAATAAACCAACTGATTATTTGTACAAATTGTGTTTCATTGAAAACCCCGGGTAATAAATCACTGCGTAACATATGTGTGTAATGTATTGTATCACAAGAGGAACACGAGGAAACTTCAATTAATAATTATGAATGACATATAATTATGTTATATCGAGAGTTAATTGTTCACGAGGATGTTGTGACCGCGCGCGCGCCGTGGGAACCTGCACGGTGCGCGCGCGCAGTGACGTCACGGGGAATGTCAACCGGCAGGAGCGTGTCGGTGACTTGCAGCTGGTCACCGACGTCGCCGTGTGTGTGCCTCGCGCAGGGAGCTCCTGTGTTGTGCATGATCATGTCTCTTGGTGGTAACGAGGTGGCCGGAACCCCCTTTGGAGGAATATTTTAACTGAAGTTATAAAGTAACTGCAACACCGCTAAGCTGAACGTAATAACGAGTGGCTCGTGAGCTGCACAACTCGCAAGCACCTTATTTTGCCCCACAGAGACAGTTCTTAAAATATCTTCGAAACTGAGACATTAAATAACACCCAGTACAGATGTATCGCTAACATGCAGTTGCGCCACATACAACATATTAATTGGTTTTATCTCTATTATATTATGGTTTGGTAAAGAGAAGATGGTTCCAGGTGCTCTACAAACACCTGTATTTATTAATTCACTCCGATGGCAATGTAAATCAAATTCAAAGACTTTATTCGGCACAATATAAAACTAAACACAATAGACACAACAACAACACAAACAAAGCACGCATAAAATAGAATAAGGAATTAGAAAATTTGTTGCGGAACAGGTGACCAGCTCAGCGTGGGCTGCAGCTAGAGCCGCAGCGCTGGTGTTCAGTAAATAAATTTATTATATTTGTACTCCCAGCTTAGACATTATTCTATTCCCAGCTTAGATATCTATTTCAACTTTTCACTTTGTCTCTACTCCATAATTCGTCTCAACTTTCAAATACTAAGAAACGCATCGGATATCATGTGTTGGAAATATCCACCACCCCCGTTTTACCTCTTGTAGGAAGTACTCCTCCAATCAAAAATCCCCGACGACTAAACATTCAAAAATTCGCTTAACGTATGTACAAGTTTCGTCCAGATCTGTTGCAAAATGCGACCTGTAGAGGATAACATACAAACACACAGAAAATATCTTTTTGCCATTAGTTGAAACGGAGACCTTTCGTTCGCTCGCGAACGCATAGTAGAGGGACTCCTTGACCCCGGATATATTACAACTGCTATACATAAATGTATGCGTGTTGTGGGTGCTTCACTTAGATGTTAGAATTTGTCAATTTTCTATTACTGTTTACTAGTTGAGTTATGTTATACTTGTGTTAGCAGATGTTGGTCGTCCTAACTGATACAATAAGTCTCTGCGATTGACTCAGTCTTTATAAAAGTACCGGATATCACTCGGGTGTCCCGTGGGATCAAACCTGCTACCTTTTTGGGCGAATCGTTTTGCTATTCAACATACTTGTTATTACATGAAACAGTATGCCCGCGGGACGTCGTAGCAATGCGCTACGCTGATTGAATAGCGAGTGGGGTGCGTGGAGCGCCGGGCGTCGGGTGTCACCCGTCGCGGCCGGTGCTGCACCAATGACAGGAGTGAGAGCTCTCCCGGGCGTGCGACGCGCGATATCACCGCGTCGCCAGTGGCTGCGCGCGCGCACGCCCCCGCACGCCCCCCGCACGCCTCTGTAACGGTGCGCTCGTTGACCGATTCGACGCGGTGACGTTCCCAGCAGACACTGCACACCTCAACTACATTTACAGGGGGCGCCTCCATGCCCTGCATACACATGACACGCTATACTGATATTCTTCTTACGAAAACTGTAATCTCTAACATCGAATTTTTTTAATTTTTACAATGCGTGACTACAGTATAGATGTAGTGACGTCACATCGCCCCGCACCCCGCCCGTATCTACACCTCTACCTACAACTGGATCATACTAACATACATAATACCGTTCGACACAGATTGTTGTATATAATGAGCCTCCCGTTGTCGTGTAAGTAGGCACTTGTAGAAGCGATCAACCGTTACCTACACTGCGTCCCCGGCGGTCGGGCGGTCGGTCCACATGCTGACAGGTTCAGTAATTGCTGTTGATCCGGTAACGAAGGTATAGAGCGTCTGAGATCACGCTGTGTGTAGCCGCGGGGGATCCCCCTTGAACTTATGGCGAGGTGAAGGTGGCAATACCCCTCTTAGGATCAGATAAACACAAGGAAAATAATTTGAAGATCTTGAGACATATTGAACAAATGTTCATGAAAAGTAGAGCACAGCGTGTAATACTGTCGCACTGAAACAAGGTCCGCGTGTCTCCGGACTACGCCTCGCTGGTAACTTAGTCCCCCACCTGCTGGAGCAGCCAATCCCATCATGTGTTCCAATGACATGATAACTGATCCCGGGTCCGGGATCTCCGTCCCTGCCGCTGATCTATACACGGTCCACGCCGTGTAGCACGCAGTCGGCGTAGTAGTCTACCTACGCGGGTCGTAGGCCGGGCTACGCAGCGCGCGACGCGACCCGCCTAGCGTAGCATATATAGATATTGTAAACTCAGTAAAGGCTGCTCGTACCACGTAGGGATAAATGCTTAGTCACTTAGTAATTTCGAGTGGTCAAGTAAGTATTTAAGTTAATGTATTTAATTGTTTTTCTGCCTTCAATAGTCAAATACCAACGCCAAGTAGCTTGTGCACTTTCACGCATGTGGGTGTCATTAGCACGCCCGATGACTGTTAGACCAGTGTCGCACAACTGTCCGCAGGTGTATATTGGAGCTGACCAACAGAACTGACTGAAATTAAACTTTAAGAGTCTTGAAGCTCTTAGGCTTCATCTGATGTGCACGAATAAACTAGTGCGGTGCAGGACGACGGTATCAACGTGGTCTCGGAGCGCGGGGCCAGCGGGCCTGTCACCAGCGAGTTACTGCGGGAAGTATCTGCACACGAGTGCCGTGTGTGTGAGCGATGACGCCCGCCATACTGCCGTGGAGCTGTAGACGTGCCTGTGTTACGCGAGCTGCCAGGATAGCTGCAGGCTATATTGTGTATCTAGAGTGTAGGAATTCTCCGTGTATGTATGTAGTCAGGTATAATCACTAACATGTATGTGAGGCTGCTTCACTGTGTGTGAGTGAGGACATGAGTCACATGTGTCTCTGACCTGAGTCACCGCGTCACGGCACGGCACGGCAGGCTCACCGGGAGCGCGTGTGTCACCGGCGCGGCGCGGCGCGGCCGGCAGCTCCGACGCACCGTGAAAGTTGATAGTACTTACACTGTCAGACAGGTCACACACACATCCAAGCACGCGAGCAACATCACCAGCAATAGGTACGTAATTAAAAAATATACTTTTAGAAAAATAAACAATTTTTATTTGTCAATAACAAAAAACTTAAGTTGAACGCCTCACGGGCTACGAGATCCATGGTAGAGTGCGGTCCGCCGCCACTCGTATACTCTAGCTATGTACAACTGTCACTAGCGACGACTACATCTCATAACACTAAATAAATTAATAAATTAACAAGGATCACACTCGCACGGATCCGCTTCAAATAAATTATCTATCACCCTCACGTACACTCAGGTAGCACTTTGAAAGCGTAAAATAGGAACTGGTCTGTGTGGCGCGCGTCGAGCATCGCCACGGGCGGTCACGGGAAGTCACGGTGCCGAGGCTGGTCTGTGCTGGTCCCTCGTCTTGTCCGGGAGCGCGCGCGTCTCGCTCACCGGGTGGGGACGTCGCTGGACTGGTGGCTGCGACTGATGAGGCAGGTGCACCCAACAGGCACCATGATGGAGACGGGCGCGCTCGTGTTGGTGAACTTGACGAGCACCGAGTCCAGTATCTCGACGCACCTCATGACGTGCTGGTTGTGGTCGTGCCTGCAGCACTCGTTGTCCGGTATGCTCTGCTGGCGGCAGTAGTGGTTGGGTGATGGTGCGCACTTGAGCATCTTGATGACGCGGGGAGTGCGCTCGGGGTTGCGGTCGTACTGAACCTCGATGGGACACACTGTGCGGTTGACGACGGCGGCCAGGTCCATGGTGGGCGTATGCTCCGTGGTGTGGGGGGCGGACGCCGTGGGATCCACCAGCACCATCAGCGCCGCCAGGGCCAGGCAGAACGCGGTACCGACTGCTCGCTGGGTGTACATGTCGCGTGCGTCTGATGGTCGGATTGCAAATAGTGAGGTGTGTATCGGGATCAGAGGCTTAAATAGTCAAACTTGTGACGTGGGCCGAGGCGGGTGTCGCGGCGGGCCGCGGGGGGCGGGTCGCGGCGCCGGTGCCGGCGCTCCCCACGCGGCAGTAGCCTCGCGCCCGCCGCGCCCGCCGCACGCGCGTGGCACAGCCTCCGCGAGCGCGCTCAGCAACAACCAGTGCAGTGATAACAGAGGACACACAGTGCACGATCATGTACTGCTACACGATATCGGTTCACTAACGAGTGTACCGCACGACCCCGCCGACCCACGGACAACCTGTGATTGGTCCACTTTCGTACTCGTATCTAATTACAAAACATAATCACAATGTTTTCTAATTGGAGGACAGCTAAATACCTATGTTGTATATAAAGTGAACTAAATACGAGATTATAATATCGTTAGTGAGTAATTGTGCGTGTGTTGTGTGCGGGGCGGGGCGGGGCGGGGCGGGGCGGGCTTCGGCGCGCCGTCTGTTTGTTGCTCTGCGGTCATGCAACAGTGATTTACAATTGTATTACCTATGTACACATGTTGTTACATGTATTAAGTTAATAATAATATAATAATAATAAAGTAATAATTAATTGACGGTGGACGGTCCACAGCTGCGCATCTATCACAGCAGTTTGGTTCTACACACCATGAACACAATATCATTGATTGTTCTCGGTGTAAAATGTGATTCAAGTCATCATTGATGATCAGTATCTACAGATGATGAGTGTGTGAGAGAGATACCTCATATAGATAGAGCAAGTGTAGGTCGTTGGCTGGTGTGTGGATGTATCCCGTGCGTGATCCTTGACCTACACGCGGCTCGTAGATCTAGTGCGTGCGTGACGTCACGGCGGCGGGCGCGCTGCTGCTACGTCACTGCGCGTGCGCACGTGACGCGGACGTGTTTCCCCACGCCGCCCGCCGCCCGCGCCCAGTGCAGGTCAAAGACACGCCGCGGCGCCTCCATCCTCCATCAATATATTACCATACCTTATCAGACTGAATAGGTCTGTGGGTTTCTCGTTGGTGTATTCATACACCGCGTGCGCACGTGCTTATCACAACATAAATATTTAAACTCACGGGACGGGGTTTGTAACAGCTGTCTGTGACAAGTTAAAAATAAGTTTTATCTTTACAAAACCCGCTTTCCACACTTTGTGGACGTTACAGCGTGTACATCATAACAAGAACATAAAGTTGAGGTCGTCAGAGGAGACGAGCTGCTCATCTCTACAGTAGTTCAGTTTGGTCGCCGCGCCCCCGCCGCGCCCCACACCCCCTGCCTTTGTTGATTACCTGTTTTAATGGGTTTTTCGAACGACGGTTTTTCAAGTTTTTTTTGTGATTGTTCTCGAGTTAAAACTGTTTGCGGTATATTACCTGAGCTCAACTTTGTCCATGTTATCAGCTGTTATTGGTATATAAACGATATCTTAGGTTATAACTTGACGTATTTCTCGTCATTTGTGTTGTCGATGTGTAGTTTATGATACGGATCATCATAAAAGTCTGATATTTTAATGCATACATAAGATTACATAAGTGATAATTGTTGAGTAACTTTACATAATAATTGATAGTTGACATGCCCGAGGGTACGTCGACATGACGCCGCGCACGTGGGTGAGGACAAGAGCGTTTGTAAACAGATCCGTGTATAATAGCATTATATACATATGTATACCGTCCGTGCAATACGAATTCACTAAAGTGTTGCACTTAGAGTTAGTCCTCAACGTTATGCTGAGTTAAGACTTTTAAATCGTAAAAAATAACATTAATCCGACTAAGAACTACTTGAACTACTTCTTGTCTATTGTGTAATATACTATGTCTTGTATGATCAACTATTATTATTGTAATTTTTTTTGTCCTGTTTATGTTATTTATTTTAAATGTCTTCGATGCTGTTATTTATTTATTTGAATCTAGTTTCAATATTATTTAAGAGGCTATGTTGGTTAGACCACGTGGCCGCGTTCAAATGTGGATTGTTTTGTAGCTGTCCCTATCCGAGTCCTATCCTACCCGAGCGCGTACGGTGAGACAGCATATACTACGCGAAGTTATCCACCCGTTATTTGCGATGTTTCGTAGTCCAGTGATCATTTGAAGGATACAGTATATTATGTAACCATTTTTTTTAATACAGTATACTAATTAAATTTCAGATGTCGGTGGTTTTTCCAAATTGTTCTAAATTGATTCATACTCTTGTAAATCAAGTTCAAAGCTGGGGCTTTTTATTACCGTAAAATACAATTCTTTGACGCCCTGTAACTCTGGAAGTATATATTTAAACGAAAATCTGACTCACCACCGACACATATATTTGTTTCTAGATTGTGTCTTGAAAATTTCATAGATTTTCATAGCTTAATACTCAAAATATGACTGGACTACGTTTGTATGGGCGCTTTGACAACAGCATACCCTCTTAAGTATTGATATATAACTGATACAAAAGCCATATGTAGAGGCTTATCAATGGCTATTAGTCGTTTATTTTTCACTCTACGCTCTGTAGTGATAGCTGTAAGACACACAACAATAATAAAATACAATAAAACTAAAGTGTTCTATTGTATAACCGCAAACACTAACATCAACGTGGACGTGTTTGGCCCTCGGTGAAGGGAAATACTTAGTTTTAAGGATCATTCATACGTTGTTTCGATGATGAATGAGGTAGTGTGTTTGTGTCTCAGTCACACAGCAACCGATCACACTGTTGTACGTAGTTGATGTCCGGCAGCTAGTTGAAGACGCAAGCTGTTTCAAATATGAGTTGTACTGTGTCCGTGTGCTGTGTTGTGACAGCAGGCGCGTGCGCACGCGGGAAGAAGCCTTCATTAAAGACAGCCCTAAAAAGTTTTGTATCTAAACCTGTTCTTGTATCTCCGACTGTTATTCTTACTTATGTATGAAGTTGTGATATGTAATGTGTATTATACATGTGTTAGGTCTTGTGATAATTTATAAATAAATATTATGTTAACACAAGAGCTTTGTCTTATTTGGAGCAGCTCCCCCGTCTGTTCTTGTTATTACTGGATATATAAACAAGTGTCACCTGTCCGTGGTGGTAGGGTATATACTCGTCACCTGTGTCAGAGCCAGTGGTATCGCTGGCGCTGCGCACGCGCCGGCCCGACCGTACAAAAGACATCAACGAACACCACATCACTTCGTTCTGCTTAACTCTGTATACCTTATTTCATTTTAATTAGAGTCTGCTATACGATGATTGAGTTATGATTTAGTTACTGTACTACTAAAACCCTGAAGTTTTGTTTATGTGCTCGCTTGGTATAAACTACACACTCAGAGATAGCTCTATAAATAAGCATTTTTTACCCTATCATCACCGGTCGACAACGGTTGGTGTCCATTCCTCATTCTATTGCAGTCAATAGCAGCAATTTCCGCAATATTATATAGTAACATACATTTTGTCTCTTACTATTGTTCAGGAACATTCGAGAGTTTTTCACGCTATCTTTTGTTGATATCCGACACGAAGATAGATGGATCCATCCGCCTCTGTCTTTCACACGCGTTCGAGAAGTTTCCATGCTACTCACAAGAAGGATATAGGAGATACACCTCTCTTTTCATTGTCTCTAGACTGTTCGAGAAGCTCCGTGACACTATTATCAGTTTTATAAGTGCAGCACTGGACATAAGGCTTCCCCACAGATCACTGCGCTCGCTCGGCGGGCGGGGTGATCGCAGGTACATGAACACATACGCAGGTCGATTCTAGTAGAGATATCTCGCTGGTTTTTACTTAGTCGCTTTTTACAAGACCCGCCGGAAGATACGCGACGGTCAGGTTACACAGTAGTAGCAGCGGTTGATAGTTATCCAGTCAGTAGTAGTCGTGAGGAATATACTATAATACAGTGGTTTAGAGGAATAAACATGGTCCTCAGTGCGAGTGTTGAAGTCTCGCTCTGGCAGCACCCGCGCTGCTGGGTGCGAGCCGCGAGCGTCCAGGAAGTTACAATCGACATTATATAAATATTATAATCATCGACAATGCACACATCTGCTATCGGAGGAGATACGCTACGAAAATAAGAATACATCTGTTTGCAAATTAGATTTTTCCGAATCAGATAAGATTTGCGGATTGTTACACAACACGCAGAGGTCTGGTTGTGCAACAGGGGCGTCATCCGTCATGCACCGACCGAGGCCTTGATGTGATTGATCACGACATTCCAGCGGAACCCTCCAGGACCGAACCATCGGTGGGGCTCGAGCGGTCTTATGGAGGTTTAACATATAGCGCCCACTGCCTGTGCCTCCCTGGCCTAGGAGCTACACGCTTTGACTTACAAGCGGAGGTCTCGGGTTCGATTCCCAGTGGTCGGTACTGTAGAGCAGTCGGCCTAGGTTGTGATCTCCGTGGCTGCGTATGCTGGTTGGCGGGATCTCTGATTATAAATGTAGAACGGGATGTGTCTGCAACTCTGATATAAAGTTTGGTGTTAAAAATATTGTTTACCAGCAGAACCCCTGTCGCCACCCCGTCTGCGCATCCGTAAGCTCTATCGTTTAGTTCTGCACATTATATACCCCACGTCTCTCGGCTTTTCCTTGGATTGAACCCGTACCCCTCGCGAGTGAGTTTCGCCGCTGAGCTACAGTACTCGCACGCTATGTTTGCCACTCTGAAGTTAGCTCTCCGCAATATCCAACATGTACAGACGGAATGTGTGTCTATTATTTTCGATAATAACTATCCCTAGATGACATACAACACTAGGACATTTATTTCCACCCGCTAACTTGCCTTGCCTCCCAATTATACGTTAATAATTGATTCTTCGCGGTCTTTTGTGACTCAGAGGGGCAAACATAGTTTGCTGCTTGTTTTTCAATTCAAGTACATTATCCGATTGCTTAACGGTGAAGGAAAACATCGTGAGGAAACCTGCATGTCTTGAACAGGCATGTGAAGTCCGCCGATCCGCACTGGGCCCGCGTGGTGGACTATGTCCCATAAACTCTCTGTAGGAGAGTAGGCCCGAGCCCCTCTAGTGGGGACATATATAGGCTGTTGATGACTATACGTCCTATCATTACGGTATCTAGTTTTTTCAGTGGCAAAACATTTTCTATGTCCCTTCAGCATTGTTAATAGCACTGTTGTGCTCCTGTATCAAATGTAACAGAGCCAGCACATAATGACTGTAGAAGCAGTCTACATAATGACAACGTGTAGACTGCTTCTACAGCACGATGCGCAGGAGTGCGTCCTCCAGCGCGCGCAGGACGCGGGCAGCCGCAGCAGTCTACTAGCTGTTGTCGCACGCACCGACGGACCGATGCTGCGATACTGGCTGTCATCACATGCACCAGCGTCCCAGTAGCATGTCTCACGATATTTTTTTTTTCATAGTCATAGTCATATCGTTTATTGCTCTCCATGAGTTTGATTGAGGTGTTAACATTTAGGTGTGCACATCATGGAACCCAGGCAGGGTATTGCAACATTGCACGCTGTACTTAAAACTATACATAAAATTCACTTAAAATAATATAATTTCATTTACAAAATGTCAATAATTAATATTAATCTAATAGTCAAATAGTCCTCCGCTGCCAACTAGCTCAATTCAAACATGCTAAATGCCAAGAAATCAAATTCTATTACATTCTACAAGACGCGGTCTTGTAAACCGTCCATGAATTACAAACTAAGAAGTCATTTCATTTATATAATTTGTCAATTTTTAAAATTTATCGTCAAAATATTCTTTCATTGTATAATAATTCTTAGTCTTTAATAATTTATTTAATTCCTTGTCAAATGTTTTTCCTTGGAGGGCTTTAATTTTGCTGGGTAAGTGGTTAAATGTCCTGATAGCCATACAAAATGGACTGTTTTTATACAGCGCAAGTCGTGCTGTTGGCAACACAAGATCATTTCCGCGGCGGCTGACGTGACGTCGTGGGATATCCGCGATGCGCTTGAAGTATTGCTATTTGATTACTAACATAGCACTAAGTTTACTAAAAATATGGATGTATGTCTGATTTAAATAAATAATAATTAGATTGGAGCTTCTGGGTGAGCACGCTTACCGTCCAACGGCCGTATTGTCTCTTACCATCAGGCGACAAGAGAAACAAGTGCAATCCTAATAAAAAGTGTCGGTTTTTTATTGTATTGTAAGTAAACATCATCCATACCAGTAGGAACCAGGTAGACATATGTATTCAAGCAGTCAACTGTGTATTATATATGTACACATATACAGTCTGTGGCCGGTCGCCGGTGGCACGGACACCCGTCTCGTGTCATCGACAGCGAGCGACGCCACGACGCAGCGCTTCATCTACATTACACACTACCAAATAGAACCTTTGTGTTATAATCAAAGGTCACCTGCAAGAGATAGTTTCAAGAGATAAGAATAGTCTGATGTCTGGAAAATAAACATGTATTTTAATAATGCCTATTGCCTGACAGCTTGCTTATTTTATCACGAACGTGCGTATGATATTCGATATTCCTAAACAAAGTAGAAAATGTGTCGCTCTGTCGCAGGCGCAACGTGACATGTTAATGCGTATGAGTGAGCACCCTTCCTTCCTCTCTAACTCGTTCCCCGTGAAATATCTGCCCTTCTGTCCAGTGGACCGTGGATGTACATATATAGGTAGACGATCCCTGTGAAACGAGTTTTGTAATTCAACAAAGACTTGGTTCAAAGTTTGCCTCAAAAAACTAAAACTATGCAGCCAGATTGTGGAACTCGTTGCCTCACAGTGTACGCGACAGTAAAACTGTTTCTATTTTCAAGGAAAACGTCAAAGAACATTCTCTTTCTCTTAGAAGTAGTTCATAAGTCAATATATTATCATTGTATGTATGTAGGACTATTGATGTATGTAAATATTTTGTATCTTATATTTATGTAATCGTATATTGTATTTAGATATATTAAATGTGTCCGTCTAACTGCCCTCCTCTCTTCACTATTTCTCCTTGACCTAGGACTGCTGTAAGAAATTTCCTTTAGAAATAAGCTGTTCCGTTTGTATATATTTTTGTGTGTGTATTTTTCTGTGTACAATAAAGTGTTGAAATTAAAAATTAAATAAAACTATGAAGACTAATTATAATTGAGAACCACAACCACAAGCCTGTTCACCGTAGAGGATAGTCCGTTGAATGGACATAGCACACAGGCATTGTAAAGGATATTTTAAATCCAAGTGCGGCGACCAAAGTCGGGGTCAGTCTAGTGGTATCTAGCTTTTTTTTGAATCCTTTATTCTGGTGGTCACAACACCCCTTCGCTCCGCCATTACATCTCGTAGAACAATTAGTGTTTGTGTTTGATCGATTTATTTATTTAATTGATTCAGTTGAAATTACAATTATTAGTTTTGCATGAAACACTTCCTTCTAAGGCCTTTATATTTTACATTACATACAAACATAACCTATTTTTGGCAAACCAGCGACCAAATGTTTGTAGATCGCAGTATGATCGTCTGTATGTTTTCGTAATAATCTCACAGCATTTAAGGAAAGAAAAGCGCCCGAGGGATCCACTCGTACGCAGGAGTCTGTGCTACGTGAACATGACTCAGCAAGTGCAACACAGTATAGTTTTGTTTACATTGGGACATATTTAAAGTGAAGGTCACACTAGAGTGTCTAATCAGTGGTCGGTATATACGTCCATATACGACTGAATTCCGTTTACTTAATTTTTAAATTTTATTATTTGTTTAGAAATGTTATTGTAATGTAGGTACTTAGAAATAGTTAGTTAATAAATCTTGTTTGTAGGTAGGTCACTTTTGTCCGCAATAAATCGTGTGCTTGGATAGACGTGTGTCTTATTTAATCCGTCATATAAATATTCTACAGTGGCTTCGGGGTATCAAAAGGACTTTTTCGCGTGCAAACTGTTTACTGATAAATAAATAAATATTATAAACATGTCGATCGGTAAAATCGCGGAGTTCAGTGTACAAAAAGACGATTGGAAGCTGTACGTGGAGCGTTTACAACAATATTTTATTGTAAACCACATCACAGATGACATGCAAGTACCAACGTTAATAACCGTGATGGGGGCTGAAGGTTACGAGCTATTAGTGAACCTGTGTACTCCGGATAAACCCAGCACTATGAGTTTTGATGAGGTTAACGAGATTATGGAGAGACATCTACAGCCGAGGCCGAGTGAACTCGCCGAGCGGTACAAGTTTCGTCAGAGGGTGCAGCACGCTGGCGAATCTATAGCGGGATACGTGGCGGTGCTCAAGAAAATGTCCAAGACATGCGAGTTCGGCGGGTGGTTGCAAGATAGCCTGCGTGATCAATTGGTTTGCGGCATCAACAGCGACACTATTCGACAGAGGCTGTTCGCAGAGAGTAAGCTCGATTTTACACGGGCTTACAGCCTAGCGGTGAGCATGGAGGCTGCGGAGAAGGACGCGGCGGTGGTCGAGGCTCGTGGAGGGTCCTCGCGAGCAACGGCAGACTGTCAAGCGATACAGGGGGCGAGGGGGCGGCAGAGGGACGCGGCGGCGGCGGCGGCCGGCGAACGACGTGCCAGCGGGTCGGGCCGGGAGGCCGGGCTGCGTGGCGCGTGGCCGAGCCAGCGCTCGCGCGCGCGCGCACCTGCATCGCCAGCACCTGTTGCGCTGAGTGACCGTGCGCGGATGCAGCGGCGGTGCCGAGCATGCGGCGCTATGCATGACGCAAACAGTTGCAAATTCACACGCTATGTGTGCCGTGTTTGCAACAAGATGGGGCATTTGCAGCGCATGTGCCCTAATTTAGCAGACCAACACTGTACGACGACGGCGGGTGTCTGCAGTCAAGAGGGAGAGAGTGACGAGAGCGAGGAGGTAATTTTTATTGATGTAAATAAACTAACGATAGGGCAGTGCAAACCGATCATGATCACACTGCGTATACAAAACAAGGACATTAGTATGGAATGTGACACTGGCAGTGCAGTGTCGTGCATAAGCTACGAAATGTATAAAAACAAATTTAGTAAATTAAGAATGCAGGACAGTAAATTAGCTTTAAGGTATTACACGGGGGAGGTCGTTCACCCCGTGGGGGTCATTAAGCCGCAAGTAGTGTACAACGATAAGTGTAAGAATTTAGAACTGTATGTTATGAAAAACGCGAAAAATGCTTTACTAGGACGACAGTGGATTGCGGAATTAAATATCCAGTTACCTAGCTTTGTTTACAATTCTGTACATTCACTGAACAGTGAATTTAACGAGCGTGCGTTCAGTTCCAGGTTTTGTGACGTGTTTGGTCCGGGCCTGGGTCGCTTCACGGGCGCGCCGGTGAGCGTGCACGTGCGCGAGGGCGCGCGGCCCGTGTTCCTGCGCGCGCGCCCCCTGGCGTACGCGCTGCGCGAGCCGGTGGAGCGCGCGCTCGAGCAGCACGTGCGGGACGGCATCCTCACGCCGGTCGAGCGCTCCGACTGGGCCACGCCCATCGTGCCCGTCGTCAAGAAGGACGGTAACGTTAGGATCTGCGCCGATTACAAGTTGACCTTGAATAAAGTTCTAGAGGTCGATCGTTACCCGTTGCCGAGGGTCGAGGATCTATTAGCTAGGTTGCACGGGGGGAAGCGGTTCAGCAAAATCGACCTGTCACAAGCGTACTCGCAGCTCGTATTAGATGACACGCGAAAATATACAGTGATTAACACTCACAAGGGGTTGTTCATGTACAACCGATTAGTTTTCGGTTTGTCGTCGAGCCCAGGGATCTTCCAAAGGCGGTTGGAAGAGCTTTTTGCGGATTTACCTATGGTTGGAGTGTTCCTTGATGATGTAATCATTACGGGTAGAACGACTGAAGAGCATATAGGTAATTTACACAGGGTTTTCGAGCGTCTTCAGAAGTTCGGATTAAAGGTTAAGCGGGAGAAATGCGAGTTTTTCTCAAAATCCATAAGTTATCTCGGGCACGTGATCAGTGAGAATGGAGTTCACACCAGCCCGGACAAAGTGAAAGCCATTATAGATACTCCCGCGCCCACCAATGTGTCTGAAGTGAGGTCGTTCCTCGGTATGGTAATGTACTACTCCAAATTCGTAAAGAATGTCAGTACTTTGTTAGCACCGTTATACGAATTGTTGAAAATCGGCCACAAGTTCGTATGGAGCGCGGAGTGTCAGTCGTCGTTCGATGCGGTGAAGGCGAGGCTGACTAGCAGCGAAGTGCTGGTGCACTACTCGCCCTCGCTGCCCCTGGTGCTGACGGCGGACGCGAGCGGCGTGGGCGTGGGCGCGGTGCTGTCACACGTGACGCCGGCCGGCGAGCGACCGGTGGCGTACGCGTCGCGGTCCCTCACCGCAGCCGAGCGACATTACTCACAGATAGATAGGGAGGCGCTCGCTATTATTTTCGGCATAAGGAAGTACCACCAGTATCTATACGGCCGGAAGTTTGTGTTAAGGACCGACCACAAACCACTGACTTATATTTTCGGCGACAAGGTCGGTATTCCCGTGATGGCGGCCTCTCGGCTGCAACGTTGGGCGGTCCTCTTGTCCGGGTACAGCTATGATATCGAGTACGTTACATCAAAGAAGAATTGTGCAGACGCGTTATCGAGATTGCCACCAGTCGACGGGGTTAAAAAGAAACAAGCGACAGAAATAACATACGTTAATTTCGTAGAAAACTTTTTACCCGTCACCAATAGTGACGTCCGCAACGTGACGGTGAAAGACAGGGTATTGAGTAGGGTGCGGCTGTACGTAGAAGCGGGCTGGCCATCGACCTGTCCGGATGAAGATATGAAGCCATATTATGCTAGACGTAACGAGCTGTATATAGAGGGTGGCTGTTTGATGTGGGGCTATAGAATGGTTATACCGTCTTCCATGAGGCCGCTGGTGTTGAGGCAGCTTCATAGTGGTCACATGGGCATTGTCAAAACGAAGGGTTGGGCGCGCAGCTACGTATGGTGGCCCCACATCGACCGTGACGTCGAGACGCTGTGCAGGGATTGCGAGACGTGCGCGGCCGAGGCGGAGGCGCCGCCGCGCGCGCCCCCACGACCGTGGCCGTATGCCACTAGACCCTGGACACGAGTACATGTGGACTTCCTAGGGCCAATCAATGGTAAAACGTTTCTGGTCTTAGTAGATTCAACCTCGAAGTGGTTGGAAGTGTTCGAAATGGCACACACGAACGCGTCTGGGGTTATAAAAGTACTCAGGACCACTTTTGCTAGGTTCGGGTTGCCGGTCGAGTTAGTTTCGGATCAGGGTCCTCCATTTACCAGCTCAGAATTCGCGAGTTTTCTTAATAATAATGGCATACGGCATGTTCTCGCGCCAGTTTATCATCCAGCGTCGAACGGAGCTGCAGAAAATGCAGTTAAACTTTGTAAGAGAGCCATTAAAAAGGGCATGCGCGACCGTGTGGACTTGGACGCCGCGCTGCAGACTTTTTTATTAGCATATAGGAATACGTCGCACAGCACGACCGGAGAGACTCCCGCTATGTTGCTGCAGAGACGTTCCTTGCGCTCACGGTTGGACCTGTTACGCAGTGACCGTGCACTGATGGACAGGGTGCGCGACGCTCAGGGCAAACAGACGGAGCACGCAGGAGGTGTGGAACGTGAGCTAGCTTTAGGTGACACTGTCTGGGCTAGAGGGTACGGTACCCAGGATCGTTGGATAAAAGGCCGGGTGATAGACAGGGAAGGTTCTCGACAGTATACGGTAGATAGGGGGGACGGTCGACTAATGAAACGTCATATAGATCAGATGCGGCGCAGATCCCGGTTGTTTGACGTTACTTGTCCTGAAGATGAGGTCGTCGGGGCGACCGGCGGGAGTGAGGATGCGGTCCCGCCCGTGGTGGAGGCTGCCGTGGAGGATGGGAGTAGCGACGCTGACGCACTGCCGCAGAGCAGAGAACAAAACGATCATGATAGTGTTAGTGGAGCCAGTACCGAGGCGAGCTCGTCCCATCCCCCACATGTGCCAGAGCCGCGTCTAATTACGCGAATACGTAAGCCTCCGATTAGGTACTGATTAATTGGTTGTAAATAGTTTTGTATACAAATATATCATATTATTAGTATAAGTGTTAGTTAAGTTTATTAGTTCTAATTTAGTTGGGAGGTGTAATGTAGGTACTTAGAAATAGTTAGTTAATAAATCTTGTTTGTAGGTAGGTCACTTTTGTCCGCAATAAATCGTGTGCTTGGATAGACGTGTGTCTTATTTAATCCGTCATATAAATATTCTACAGTTATCTGTCAGACTTAGCCGTGATGAAGTGGGACGAGGCGGCGAGCGCGCGTCTACACGCTCGGAACAAGTGATAGCGCGCTGTTTGCGAACTCACAGATCTCCGATGTGTAACCAGTGCAGTGTGAAAGATGAAACAACGTTTGCACTGAGGTACACTTGTACCTGACGAAATGTAACGATACTCAGTGCAACGAGGCGCCAGCTCGGAGACCGCACTCACTAACAACAGTTTAACAACTTTAGTCTGCTTTGCAAATGCAACACGCTTTTAATCAGTTGGCGCATTGTTTGTAGCTGCGGTGGCCTTGAAAATGAGACGGCGTCGCTAGGGTGTCGACGCAGATAGCGTTACAAACGAGGGCGCGGAACAAACACCATGGCATCTGAGATGCGCTGCCAAGTCTCCTGCCGCACCATGAGGCTCGTGTGTGTCACGCACTGAGAGCAGTGATGAGCGCGGCTGGCGATACACTCTCACAACAAGAATGACCAACGGCTGCCGCATGACCAGTAGTTAATCTCACATGGTCTGCTTCTGAGTCGCAACGGCGGATTTAGGCTTTCTATAAAATTGAAATATTGTGGAACCAATTTCGGTGCGTCTTCGTCTATGTGTCTAAGTGAGCGAGAAGCAAACAGACACACAGATTCATGATCCCGACCGCACACATGTGTGTGTATGTATGCACTGCGATGTGTTGTATGACAAATATTTCCAAACCATTAAAGTTAATAAGCAGTACCGTACTGAGTAATGAAGGGATGATATTGTAAAGTTCTACTTACGAAAAAACTGTATATAGTACAGTTGCTAGTATCAATTGAACTATTTTGAACCATCAACTTGCCACAGTTTAACACTAAACTATACAGTAATTATTTGGAATATATGTGCGAATGATATAAATCATTATCATTGGCATACAAGTGCAGGCCGAATTTGAAACATATCTTTTGTGGGGAGAGTTTCGTGGTTGACAGTTTGTGTGTACTGTGGCAGACTCTATGACGTCACTCGTACATGGAATACTATGTATTGGAGCAGTAGGAGTTGGAGTAGGATTGGCGTGATTCACAGAGAGGCCGGGGCTCCGGTGACGTTTGTTGAGAACTACATATACTGCTCCAGTACAAACAGCCGGCCGCGAGACGTTGCAGGTAGCTTTAACTACATCATGATATAAATAACCTGCAAATGTCATAACTAGGACATATTTCAACATGTGGACGAGACAGATCAGATGACATCGTCATCTCAATGTTGGATGATGGCTGCGCGGAGGATATAAAACAATTGCATCATTAAATACTTGAATAGTTTAGTATAATATCTTAAGCCTAAACTTAGCAGGCTCTATAAATAGAGAACACATACATATGTTACTGTAACCAGTGATAGTTATATATGTACATTAAACTTATGTTAATACACATTTAAATATGTAGAGATGTTACTAAGGCTAAGAATTTGCACAATAAATACTTTTTGTTTGTATCTCATAATTAACTAATGACCGTATATTAGGAAGGATAGTCATCAAACAAAAATTGAACGTAAAAAAGTTCGCTTGTCACGCTGGGGTAATAATGTACCCGTGACACTTAGTGAGCTGAGTTCGAGGCCGCCGCGATGCTGCGAGGCCAAACGGAATAGAATGGAACCTCTCAACAGTTCGTGGGTCTACGTGTGGTAGTAATATACGGTGACGTCACAGATATGATTCCTGCTGATACAATTTCTTCTTCTTTTTTTACTATACGATGCCACAAATGACTTTCATGACTTACTGATCACCCGTATCGAATCTAGAGCACTTTAAAGTACGACTTTATAATTCGCCGCATCTGACAGACACAGGTGTCTACAGTCCTTGTATTGAGACGCGTGCGCGTGCGCATGGCGGTGGCACAGATCTTCTAATTACATATGTATATAAATAACTAGCTTAGATATGTGACAACTGGGGAACCACACGGCCAGTTTCTACGCGTATTTTGCTAATAACGGCATAAATACATAATGTGTTGGCGCTCACGACCTCACACACATGGAGTGCGTGTGCTAGGTTATAAAAAGTGAGAAGGCCGCGCGTCCGACGCTGTACGTTCAGGTTATCGTAGTCGCGATGGTTGTAAGTGAAAGTGGCATATACAGAAGTCGTGAAGTGGTCACAGACACGATACTGATTCTTTCATTAAAACAGTACTGGGTCCGGGATAGCGGTAGATACTGTCTAGATCCTGGTATAGATCCGGCGCCGCGAGACGACACGAGCGTCACTTTCACTGTGCGGCGCGCAGGAGCACGCGGGCCGCGCGCGTCCTTGACCGCTGCGCGGGCGCCGCCGCGCCGCCCGCCCGCGTGACGTCACGCAAGATGCCGTTAACCTGGTCTGCATATCTGCAGGACGCGAGCGCTTGCGCTGTTGCCGCGAGATTATCAAACATTATGCAACTGTCACTGCGCCTACCCTACTGGTACGATGGATACACCGACGGACGACCACTCTACATGGATTTGATGTACTTCATTACATCTAGTGTACATAACTACTACGCAGCATCCAAATACAGTCATTTCTGTTATCGTTATCCCTCGCTGGCTGTGTTTGTTTGTATCTCTGCGTAGGAATATTGCACCACAATTTTACTGGAATTATTTTTAGTTTTACAATCAGAGATATCGAAATCCGATGTTTGTACTTGTTTAGGAAGAATCAACAGTCTCGTACAAAGAGCAGAATGAATAATATTTTCAAATATTACAGCATCGAGTAGGTAATTTGCGGTAGCCTTTAAGGTAAGATAACGGGGTACTGCTGCGTCCGCGCACCGCGTCGCGAGTTGCGAAAGCTCTCGAAGTGTCGCAAAGTTTTGATAAGTTTACGTCAGTTGTAAGCGGACCCGGACGGACGGAGGCATGAATGAATAGTAAGCAGGGATGTCGCCACCGCGGGCGTTGTGCAAGCCCGCAGCAGTGAGGCAACAAGCATCGGTGACGTAGCGCTAATTCCTCGATGTGTCGGCGGAGCGCGGCGTGACGCGCGCGGTGCGGCTGGTGCGGCGGGTGCGGCCGCTTGTGGACAGTTCTGCAGAACTCATTAATTCAGAGCAAACGTAGTGCGTCCGTGTTGGGCGCGAGGTTCGTCAGCCGGCGTTGCCGTCAACACACTCGTGTTATCTTCTAGATAATGTATAATTAGTCACCTTCACTTAATTATTATGATTACTTCTATTACTGTTCGTAGACAAACTTTGTTTATATAGTTATTATTATAATATAATAGAACTCCTGGAATCCTCGTTGCTCGGACGCGCCGCCCGCCGGCAGATGCGGTCTGGTTACATTATCATGTTTAACGCAGCTTCTGCGCGGACTTCATAACTTATCCCACAGGAACTGTTTGTAAAAAGTGTATACTACAAGCGGAATAAAGAGTATCCCGTATCCTTTAACAATTGCTGTACATTAAGTCATTATGACGGTCCGTTATGACCTGAAGTTGTACATGTTACGAGTATGTAATTCCCTATTAGCTACAACATTAACGACAGAACTAAACTTCTCGTGCGTAATTGTGTGATATGAACCAAGTAAGGGTGGAGTCCGGCCGCTGTTTTGTAGTCAGGAGAGGGCGGCATTAGATCGTGTAATTGACATTTCAGCTGGATATCGTGTGCATCATGTAAACCTTCCCACGACTTGGACCCCGGCCTCGCTGTCTCGCGGCAACATCTGGCATCGTGTCGTCATATGGTGCCAACACGATAAGGAGATACCACTGTGTGTGTGTGTGTGTAGTGTGACGTCGACACACTGTTGACACACACATTAATTTCACTTATTACATAAGCGTGAAGGTCAGCGAATGGTATTTCACTGTATTTAAATCATTTGTATAAGTCAAAGAGATTTAAATTATTTTGTTAGAATAAATAAAAGTCAGGATAGTTACATCATAACGCCTGGAACGATGGACGACCTAACAGAAAATCGGGATGACTTTATTTTTGTAGCAAGGTGGTTGGACGGCCAGGGAAGGACATAGGCTGCTTTTTATCACAACCAAAGTAGAAGAGTTACAGCAAAGCTACAAGCGGCTTTTACAAATGCCTAACACTTGAACAATTAAAAATTTAAATTATGTCTAACGGTATCTACCTTTGGAGATATAAACAGGGGTGGTTTGGAACCATTCTTCTTGAAATGAGCACGCGTCAGCGACGATCGAAAGCAATTCTCTGAGGGAAGCAGAATTTTTAGTTCCTCGTTTCCAGCGAAGCTCCGAAAAAGAACCCCGCGAACACTGACAGCTGCCTGTCCCAAGTGTTTATCTATCCCATGTGTGTGTCTATTATATGACATATGAAAAAGAATATAATACTCACAACTGGCGAGAGTGTCTGACAAACTCAAAGAGAGCAACTGCTCGCCGATAAGAAACACCATCTGACTAGGCGGTGAGCAAAATAAAAGAATGTAAGAGAGGCAGTGGTCCGGCCCCAGACACCAGGAAGATACAAACTGAAATGTTCCACTAATGTTGGGTAGTCTTATACTTTAGAACATTTTAAAAACATAACAGTAAAAGAGCACATGTCATATATGTATTAATATTATCATTATATGGTTGTGGTGCACAAAAGGGGGGCGCTAAGGCGGGACTTAGAATGGTCATGATTTTTTGAAATTTCGTTCGGCAGAACCACGATGACGCATCCGCGCAATTACAACGAATTGTGAATTTCTAACTGACAATTTCATTTTGCAATTCACCGTCGTTCTCTGTAGTCATGCGTTGTAATTAGCTTCGTAAAGTTTGTTTAGTCCATTTGCGATGCATATCTCATGCGCTGCGTGACGCCGGCGCGATGACGAGGACCTCGTCACGCGTGACGTCACACCACGACATGTTTGATCTGATACCGCTACACAAACCCCGCGGGCAGAGGCAGCGCGGGGTCGCGAGCGAGATCGTAGACACACTCGTAGCTCCGATGCGTTACAAATGGTGCGTAGTAAGGCGGAGGAACTATTTAATATGGGACATTGTTATTCTCATAAGTTGGCTCTCTAGTGATCACCGAATATCGCCGGCAACGTATGTCAGTAACCATATCAGACACATGCCTGGTTCTTGGGCTCCCTTATAGAGATAGGGGAATTATAAACCTGCCAATATACCAAATTATTTGTGATAGCAAATCTCAATGCTGCTATTGTGTTTTAATTTCTGACTATAGTCTAAAACCCTAACACTGGTTTTCCATTCGGTCATGTGTTTGATGAACAACACGGTCCGCCAGCTAACTCCCTGTAACGGAGCTGTGGTTGGCTGCAACATTATGACAGAAAAGTTTGAGTACTTATAATATGATTTAATTTTGTTCATGAATTCTGCTGTCTTTATGAGGATGCCCAATAATAACAAATATCATCCGTCTTCCTTTCCATCTCCCTCACAGAAGGACTGTTCAAGAACAAGCGAGCAAATAACTGACTATCCCCCGTCAATGAAATGAATGAGCGCCTGCGAGGGCTGTGTCCGCGTCACGGGTGACTCAATCTGTGTGCCGCAGCATGAATGGACCGCGCCGGCGCCGGCGCCCGCGCACAGCGTTATCTTATACAGATCTATGCACAATCGAGCGGAAGATGACAACAAACACGACGACAAAGCTCCGGCGCTAACTACAAACAACCATTCAACAATCAGCAGTAACTGGAAGTGGTGAATGGTCGGCACACTCGGGAAGAATGGTTTATTGTTTGTGTGTGATTTACGACAGCTCTGTTTGCCGCGGAGACAGACGCCGGCGCTAGTGCGTCAGTGCGCCCGCCCGCCCGCGCGACCGCTGCCGGCAGGTAGGCACTACCGTATATAGTTTACAGTTTTCTGTATTGATGGCGCGCCCGCCGCCCCGGTGTATATCCGTCGTTAGATAAACAACACCCGCCCTACAGTAATAGATAACATGATTGCGTGTAACAATGGCGGGAGAGTTCCATGAAATGTCGCTCTCGTTTGTTCGTTAGTGTGAACGTCATCGATGAGCTCCATCGTCGGACGGCCTCCGCGGGCATGCTCAATGAATGAATCACTGTGAAACCGCAGGTGAGAGTTGTTTATTACTAGGCAGTGCGAATAGAAGCCCGATTTTGGTGAACAAGATCGTCTGGGTCTAGTCTAATCTAACAGTCGGTCAGTCTGCCATGACTTCAGTGGTAGGGATGGATGCTTAAGTCATTGTAATGAGTGAACTCGAACTAGTCAAGATGGTGACGACTGGCTAGACCACGGCACTACTCACATAACAATGCGTGCTTATACTCGTATCATATATGCGAAACAGAACTTGTTTTTTCGACACCGCTCGCACGTAGTGTATGGGATAGACAAGGACATAGGCTCCTTTCATTTCTCTGCACTGCGATAATTTCTGAAGTCTCCCCGGGCAAAAGCTCGTGCTGTAGAGGGAAACATCCAATAGAAGACTCTGATATTTGAGTCGAGGTTGCGATCGACCGGACGCTCTATTAATTCGTCTCTTGTAGACACACATTGTTTTGTAGGGGCACATACGTCACAGTATGCTGACTTGACGTTTTGGACTCGGGGCTCGCCAGTCGTTCCCCGCGCCCCTAGCCGACCACGCGCGCACAGCGCTATATTATTGCGTCATACATTATTCTCGTCTAATCTAAGACAAATGTGTAATATCTGAATAAATAACGTATTGTTTCGTGAACTGAGTATCGTGGTTTGTTTTGATCATCTCCTCTCAAAACACAGACTAATTTGTGCAGTTAAAGAACACGTGACAACTAAATAATCAGACTTTATATTGGTGACCCGTTTTAGTGAACTGTTCCAGTGTTGTACATACTCAGTTCCACGCTATTAGGGGGCGACTCACTTTCGGTTGGCTAGGTAGGCTATATTAGATATATAACTACCTTTTTTATCACCGCGCGTGTAAAAATGGCGGAAGAGAATAAGGAGGTCAAAGGAATCTCCGTCGACGCACGCGTACCGGACTTCTGGACGGATCAACCGGAGCTGTGGTTCCTGCAGTACGAAGCTGCTGTTTTGCCGCAGCATGCCAGTGATGCCGCACAGTTCCAGCTACTTGTCACGAAATTGGGCAAGCAAGTGTTACCTCAGGTAACGGACATCCTTCAGAAGCCGCCGGAAAAGGAGAAGTACAAGGCAATCAAAGCAAGGTTGTTGAGCGTCTATCAGGAGTCAGAGGATAGAAAAATACAGAGGCTCGTTGGAGAGATGCAGCTTGGTGAGCAGAAGCCTTCTCAGTTGCTTAGATGTATGCAGAACCT
The DNA here is from genome assembly GCA_910589575.2 of Carcina quercana. Lineage (NCBI taxonomy): Eukaryota > Metazoa > Arthropoda > Insecta > Lepidoptera > Depressariidae > Carcina > Carcina quercana. Next base: position 205,343 of record OU342435.1, read on the forward strand.
GGCTGGCACTAGCTTCCAGGATAACGCGCTCAGAACGCTATGGCAAGGCCACCTACCGGTTGCAGTCAGAACGGCGTTAGCAGCCTCCAGTGTAACAGCTTTGACGGAGTTGGCAGCGATGGCCGATAGGGTTATGGAGAGCCTGAAGCCAGTAGAAGTAGCAAGCGTGTCGACCGGAAGTAGCGAAGAGAGCAGTGTTACAGCAAAGATGGAGGAGCTCAGCATTGAAGTGGCGGAGCTGCGTAGAGAGAGAAGACGCTGGAATGAGGATCGCCGCGTCAGGACACAGTTCCGCAAGGACTACGATACACAGCAAGGACGACCGCCGGGCAGGAAGCTGTGTTATTTTCATCAGCGTTTCGGAGCAAAGGCTTTTAAGTGCAGGAGTCCTTGCAGCTGGAAAGGAAAAGTCAACCAGGGAAACTAGAAGCTGTGCAGTCGACGACGGGACCCTGCATAGGCAATGTTAATCGCCGTCTATGTGTGCAAGACAATAATAGTGGTCAAAGTTTTCTTATTGACACAGGAGCGAACGTGTCAGTGATACCTGTTGGTGTAGTTAGGCGTAAAGCTAGTTGCGACAAAAGCGAGTATAATCTATACGCCGCAAACGACACGCGTATAAATACTTATGGTACAACTTGTATGAATATTGATTTGGGTTTAGGTAAAATTTTTAAATGGACGTTTATTATTGCAGGCGTCAAGCAACCCATAATCGGAGCGGATTTTCTAAGCCATTATGGTTTGCTTGTCGATCTTAAAACAAAAAGGCTTATCGATAATTATACTAAAAAAAATATAATTGCAAGTGTCGTAAATAGTTCTGTGTCATCAATCAAAACTGTAGACGAATGCCACCCATATAGTAAATTACTAAATGAATTTCCAGATATAACAAAACCAATTTCGTTTAAGGAGACTCCACAGCATTCGGTGAAACATCACATAGAGACCACGGGGCCACCGGTGTTCGCACGGGCACGTCCGCTGCCACCGGACCGCTACAAAAAGGTTAGAGATGAGTTTAAAAATATGCAGGAAATGGGCATCTGCAGACCATCAAAGAGCTCGTGGGCGAGTCCTTTGCACGTGGTACCTAAGAAAAATGGAGATATACGTCCTTGTGGTGACTACAGGCAGCTGAACGCTATAACCAAACCAGACAGGTACCCCATTCCCCGTTTAGGCGATTTCACATACATTTTGGCAGGTAAGAAAATTTTTTCGTCAATCGATGTCAACAGGGCCTATCATTTTATTCCAATTAATCCGGCGGATATCGACAAAACCGCGATTATCACGCCCTTCGGATTATTCGAGTTCACGAGGATGACCTTCGGACTTCGGAATGCGGCCCAGACCTTCCAGCGCTTCATGAATCATACCGTTTTAGAAGGGCTAGATTTTCTATTCAGCTATATTGATGACATCATCATCGCCAGTGACAACGAGGAACAGCATCGAGAGCACCTGCGGCTACTTTTCGAGCGGTTAAACAGGTTTGGTATAACGATCAACTTGGCGAAAAGTTGTTTTGGAGCTGCCGAATTAGATTTCGTTGGTTTCCGCGTCACTTCCAATGGGATACGGCCTTTGGACGATAAAGTCAAAGCCATCTGTGACTATCCGAAACCAAAGAACATCAATGAACTTCGTCGGTTCCTAGGAATGGTAAACTTTTACAGGAACCACATCCCACAGGCGGTAAAAAGTCAATGTATTTTAACAAAATACCTAAGTAACGCCAAGAAGAACGACAAAACACCCATTGTGTGGACACCGGATGCGGAATCAGCATTTCGAGAATGTAAGTCGCAACTGGAGAACGCTGCGACGTTATCGTACCCGAGCGCGGACGCTACGTTGGCGCTAATGACCGACGCGTCGGACACGTGCATAGGGGCAGTTCTACAACAAATGGAAAAAGGTTTGTGGAAGCCTCTTGGGTATTTCTCTAAGGAGTTGACGACACCGCAACAGCGTTATAGTACGTATGATCGAGAATTATTAGCCATTTATTCTGCCTTAAAATATTTTAGAAAAATATTCGAAGGCAGACCGCTGGTCATATATACGGACCACCGACCGCTAGTACACGCGTTCTCAAGATCAAAATCAGCTACTGACGCGGAGACGCCGAGGCGTACAAGGCAGCTATTGTTCATTAGCGAGTTTACAACCGATATTCGGCATGTACAAGGTAAACACAATAGTGTGGCCGATGCCTTATCGCGTGTAGCGACGATTTCATGCCCAGCACCATTAGATTTGGAACGGCTGGCCGATTCGCAGAAATTGGACACCTACATTTCGCAAAGACGTCATACAGACGACGGCACCAGCGTATGCATTAAAAGCATATTTGTGCCTACATGTGACCACGAGTTGTATTGCGAAATATCAACATCGACCGCTCGACCCTACCTACCTAAGGAATTTAGGCGTCAGGTATTTGATAATTTGCACAACTTAAGCCATCCAGGAATTCGAGCTTCACGCAGATTGGTTGCGAAAAGATATTTTTGGCCGGGTATGAACACAGACGTAGGTAAGTGGGCCAAGTCTTGTATTAGGTGTCAAAAAGCAAAGATCGGTAGGCATACAATATCAGAATACGGAGCTTTTAAACAGGCAGAGCGTTTCGAACACTTACATGTTGATATTGTCGGACCTTTACTCACGACTGAGGAAGGGTATAGATATCTTGTCACCATGATCGACAGAGGTACGCGCTGGCCGGAAGCAGTACCGATAAAGGATATTACGGCGGAAACTGTCGCTAAGGTAATATATGATAACTGGATCACGCGATACGGTTGTCCTTGCCGAATAACAACGGATCAAGGGCGGCAATTCGAAAGCCAGTTATTCACCGATTTGATGAAGTACTTAGGGGTCGAAAAGGTAAGGACCACTAGTTACCATCCACAGGCTAACGGCATCGTGGAACGCTGGCATCGCAGTTTCAAAGCAGCGATGATGGCTCGCCTAGACTCAAGGTCATGGGTAGACGAACTCTCAACGGTGTTATTAGGACTTCGCGCTGCGGGACGTAGCGACAACGGCGTCAGTGCAGCCGAATATACGTTCGGCAAGCCGTTACGATTACCAGGTGACTATTTTTCAACAGGTAATTCTGTACATGGTGGCTCAGGTGGTGTCCTTGAGAACGTACGCGAAGCAATTAGCAGGCTCAGACCTATCGCTATTAATCATCATTGTAACCAAAACTGGTTCGTGCATCGAGATTTAAAATCTTGCACACATGTGTTTGTCAGAGATGATGCAGTTCGGAAGCCTTTGAAAACCCCGTATGATGGTCCTTTCGAGGTCATTAAAAGAGGTTCGAAAGTTTTCGAACTGCAGCTACCAAACAGGCGGGCAAATATCTCTATCGATAGACTGAAACCGGCATACGTTCTTAATGATTCGGAAAGCACGGTTGCGCCACCAAGTACAGAAATCAAGACGGGTTCGGAAGCAGTGCACGGCAATGTACGCGGTGATAGACCACCGCTGCAGAAAACGCGCAGTGGACGCGTAACAAAGATGCCAGCACGTTTCTAGTAATTAAGGTCATACTAGGTAAGCAAAATAGTTTAAGCATGTGCGTACTTTATTGCAATTTCTTTTAATCTTAAATTTATTTGGTAAAGCAGCGGTGACACACGCCTAAAATATAATCATATTTAAAATATAAATTTACACCTACTTAAAATAAATTGCAATGGGACAATATAACACTAAGAACGAAGAAGTAAACATCGTCAACCAGCAGATGAGTCAACAGGTTGAGGACCTCAAAGGCAAAACGGAATTCGTTGGAATTATGATTATAGGAGCTATAATTGTTTTCACAATCATTATGTGTTGGCTATGTTTACTACGTTGCAAGCAGTGTACGGGAAAGTGGATCAGACGAAGAGTGAGTGCTGTAGTTGGTAAGGCCATCGAGACGCAGGAGCTGTCTGCAGTACGCACAGAGCAGCCCACACCCACTAAGGTGATATTTTCATAAGTGTTTTAGCATTTACTTATTTTTCTCACTTTAGTTCACAAATATTACTTACGTTTTAATAAAAGGCATTTCGTTCACAGTTTGGTAAAAAATATATATTTGATCTAGTATATAAGAACTTGATTGTTTAAATTTAATAATGTACAAACAGTAATGTATATTGCCAGCAATGTATACTTAATGATTTAGCATGAACATTGAACTGTTACAGAGTCATGATGTAAGCAAAGCTATCATGTTACGCATTGTTGTTGTAGGTTTATCGCAGCGCATTCTTTGTTTGTATCGAGTCATATCTTAGTAGTTATAATTTGGTTTGTGATTTCAAAATTTATGTATTTTTCATCGTACCAAATTCTAGGGGGGTGTGATGTAGGGGCACATACGTCACAGTATGCTGACTTGACGTTTTGGACTCGGGGCTCGCCAGTCGTTCCCCGCGCCCCTAGCCGACCACGCGCGCACAGCGCTATATTATTGCGTCATACATTATTCTCGTCTAATCTAAGACAAATGTGTAATATCTGAATAAATAACGTATTGTTTCGTGAACTGAGTATCGTGGTTTGTTTTGATCATCTCCTCTCAAAACACAGACTAATTTGTGCAGTTAAAGAACACGTGACAACTAAATAATCAGACTTTATAGTTTCATTTTAAAGAAGGTGACATGATTTCGTTCCGCGCTGCGTGCGCCAGCCTCCAGCATCCACTGCGCCCGCGCTCTTTGCCTTGACTCACGCGCGCCGCGTGCGCACGCTGTAATCCCTGTTTACTAATCTTACTCACTCCTTAAGTAATCACTCTAGAGATAACGACAACGTCATGTCCTCATTTCCAAGTAACGTTGCGGTACTCTTAAAGGTAGCGCCGATAATTCTTTGCCTTTCGTCAAGTTTTTTCTTGTCGCCTTCCGAGTATCGAACGATCATTCATGAGACTGGTATAATGGTGTAAGTGTGAGCTGCGGGTGGCGGGGTGGGGGGACCTGCGCGGACATGCCCGTACATTACTAACCTCCCTGGAATGTGAGGTCCACAAAAACAACATCACGACGCTGCACGTGCCCCCGCCCCGCCCCGCCCCGCCGACCCGCGGCCGACGACTTACATCCTAATGAAATATTGGAATGTTGTGAAATCATTCGAGGTATTGGTGTAATTGTATCTCTGAATTTCAGATTTTGTATGCTAATAGCTCTTTCACTAGACGGAAAATCATGTCGAAATGGGACATAGCTCCTCGCAGAAGTCACAAGTACGGCCCGACGTGTAAGTTGAAACACTATTATATTACACCCAGCTATAGCACACACATACACCAAATTTAGCCATACATACCTTAGTAGTGTCTGGAGGCACGCACGCGGGCATTGACGCACGCGTGCGCAGGCGCAGGTGGAGCGACGGGAAGCTGCGGTCAGGCATGCGCGGGGTGCAGATGGGGAGCACACACACACTGAAGGAGAGAAAATAATTTAAACTGAAATAGCATCATCGTATATTCCAAATGAGTAACGTGAGAAAAGGTGTAGTGTAAACGACGCATGATTCACGATCATGAATGAAGGAGAGCTACTCGCGATTCTATGAGCATTTGTACTTCAACTAGGTGTTGAGTGGAATATCAAGTACCGTCAGCTGCGTGATCTACGTCACACACATGTATGACCACGGCGGCGGGTGAGTCCCGCGGCCCGGCGCCCGTACAGCATGTACAATGTACGGAAATAGGTTTTTTGCACTACAAAGAAGGTCAACGAGCAATAGTGCATGCCACTCGCTGTTTAAAGAGAAAAATTTAAAAGAATGCCTAAAGTTCAATAGCAATTAAGCTTATATTTACGTAAAATGGTTTGTCATAAGCTCGCGCACTGTAAGTACCAAGTTCAGTTCAGATATTTGAACACCGTCCATACCTGTAATCGTGTGCCGTGGATGGACATATCGCGCGTGTTGATGCCTGTTTGTTTGCAGTCTGGTGACGCGCGCGCGGTATTCCCGCGCACATTCATAACTTCACCGTTATTAGCTTTTGCTTCGCCGAAAACACATCCCGCGCCTCACCGCACGCCGTGACTCAACCGCTGCTTGTTACGATCACGTTACGACATGTTGCGCGTGCGACGGTACATCCTAGACACTAGTACAGGTGAGTGCGCCGCGCTAACACCATTCTAAAAATAAAAGTCTAACAATAAAATAAAGTTACATCAATAACTAAACTTTTCAATACGTATGTTTTAAATTAAGAATCACCCTCCGGATTAGTCCGGACCCGTAACGTTACGTCATCATTGATCCAGCCGAGAAACGTCCACTGTTGGACATAAGCCGCCCTCATGCTACGACACACTCGCCGGTCTCGAGCCCTTGAATCCAGCAACTACCCGCAGCCTTTACCAGATCCGCGGTCCATTTAGTAGGCGGACGGCCCGGTACACGTTTCCCAGTTCACGGTTGCCATTTGAGACCTCTATCTCTTCATCTGATATCCGTTCTTCGACTGATGTGGTTTGCCCATTGATGTTTAAGCTCACTGACTTTACGCCTTAGTCTACGGACGTCCTCTTGCCGGATTTTATCGTCCAGCAGTAAAGGATCCCGTTTCGGTTTCATATGTAATCACTTACAACACGCACTGATTAGATATGTTTGTGAAGGCACGTGATGTAGTCGCCGTTGGTGCTGAGTTCCATTCCTTTCCAGTTCAGCAGCTTGATGAAGCCACGATGTGCACGAAACCGATCCAAGTGCAGACCTGTACGGCAGGGTGACGTTATATCCCCGGAACTCTTCACCACTGCACTTTTCAATTAATTATTGGGTATTGGTGGCGCAGTTTCTCTGAAAACTGAAACAGTGTTGTGAAATATCGCACAGTAAAATGTAGAATAGAAAACACACACAAAAGAAGAAAAACCTGAACTATGTACGTATTGTAAATAACAACATTGCAAAGAATCATCATCATCCCGAATCAGTCCACTGCTGCACATAGCTACCTCCATGGTGTGACACAATAATCGGTCCCGAACACCAAATGTACAATGTAACCAGGTGCTAATGAGATGGATAGTCTGGACTACAACTGATGGTCAGAGTAGCTTTAACGACGGCCATCAGTGGACATCAGTCCTTACAGACGATCATCAAAGACCCCCGCACGAGATGACATAAGACAAAATACTATAAGACTATGAATGAAAATACACAGAACACATTTCTGATTCAAGATAATAGCAATGACTCTCTCAATGTCATCACGTAAGACACCAGATAACTTGTTGAGTTAGTGAAGCAATTCAAATGAGAGCATGTGTCACACACGAGAGTGAATGAGCTGATGAGGCGAGTCACCAATTGACCTGGAGCGTCGCGCGCTGCGACGGAGCCGCCGGCGCCGGCACGTCTGCGCGCGCGCAGCCGCACCCCGCGCCCGAGACGTGATGCATCATCTCACCAGCGATTACAGCGAGAGTCGGTATATAATCTATGTTCACTATTATAACATAGAAGATTTTGTTTTCACCGATTTTGATTCCCTTTAACAGGTGCATCAAAAAAGAAGAGAAAGGACTCCTGAACCCTTCCTTTTTATCTATTTATTCTCTTCTTTAGAAATGTCACGTGAAATAGCATATGATTAGACGTATGACAGTCAAATCATTAAAAGTTTTCTTTCTGTAAGAATACCTAATATATTATAACATTCTGCATGTTTCGTGACTTCATGGCTTCTGTTATTCTCTCATTTGCGTGCGACATGGATATCCATATTTACACGAGTATATAACTCACAAACTGAACGCGATATTCTTGTGTTTCGTGGATGAAAGACATAGGACCCAGTGTGAGCGCCACGGCCGGTCTCTGTGAGCTACTGCCCCGCTGCAGAACCACCCGCGGCGTCGGAGGGAGGTATGCTGTGTCCGACCACACCTACACACACCTGCACACAACTCGACACTACAACAATACATGCAAATACATAATCTCACGGAGTGCTCTACTGCGGTTTAAATAACTCTGTAGAAGTATGTATAATGAAGTACACGGTATGTAAACAAAAGTTTATTGTTGGAATATAAATTATGGGTATTAATATTTAACTATGCGACACATCTGTTCGCTCCGTTTCCTCAACACCATCCCAGGGTCCGACTGTTCACCATCGCTGCGGTCTGTGCTGCAGCACACGATGAGTTCGGTTCCCACTTGACAAGCGCAATACAACACAAATTTATTATTATTTTGTTGTTTTCTTTTATTTTGTTCATGTTTTACTGTATTTGCATTATTTGTTGTGTTTTGTAAATATATTTATGGAATCTTGTATATCTTTCTGTATTGTGTTTGTCAATAAAAAGTATGTCTATGACAGAGAGATTTAAATATAGTAATAGGTTATAGAGCGGTCATTGGGAAACGTTTCATATAAACATTTTGATCTCAAAAGTCAATGGTATGTCAAATGTCTTGTACGGCCGCGTGACGTGATGTGACACTAGATTGAGTAACTTATTACCAATTGGTAATAAGTTTAGGATCCAAACGTTTGTTTGCTTTGTCCTGTCTATTAATATTAAATGTCTTTGGTCTATGACTAGGATACCCTACGGCAAGGGTGGCGAACCTTTACGTATCCACGTGCCATTTTTCAAAAGAAATGTTTATTGTATGACCTCAAGACGTGCCATCAAATAATTTTGACTTTCTTATTATTAGGAAAATAATAATAATAAATACTATAAACTCAAAACTCTTAATTTACTACAAAAAATAGGAACATTTTGCAATGTTTCATATATAAGCGTATAAAAAATTTAATACGCAATCGCTAGTCATATAATACCTATTTTACACTTTTTTCGTAGTGCATAATAAATTTTGTGGACAGTGATGTGCCCAAAATATTGTGTCGCGTGCCGGTAATGGCACGCGTGCCAATGGTTCGACATCCCTGCCCTACGGGAACCGCTTGTTTTGACGACCCTTCTACTACTCATATACAAAAAATCAAGTCATTATTCCTCTCCGTTACGATAAATAAACAACTCTAATTCGCATTTATCATGTTAAGTATGGATGAATAATGAATGATCATTGACAAAATTGTTCATTATGCGTGTAATCGCAGGAGCGCGTGCGGCGCGTTGATGTCTGTTGTATAGCGGGACGCCGGACGCAAATGTAATGTATAAACAATATACTTTATTGATGGAGATACGACAAATATGAAAATTATGAATATAGGATTAGCCCTCTGGTACACTTTTGATATCATGTTTTAATTTTATTCATATTATCATATTTTATCGTGTCCAGTCTGGTGATGATTGTGACTGGACTGCAGTGTTTCCTCATCTATTTTTTAAATAATAATCTGGATATTTGTACACAAAAATATAAACATAAATACAACTAAATCTTTTGGCGAGTATTCTTTAGAATACTGCAATATTTAAAATTTACCGATAGTTACAATATTCCAAATAGATTAAACACACATGTAATATAATAACACACATATCACCCTACAGACCTCGGTGAGATCAAGAACACTTGCCCAACAGCCAGTCGCGTCGCGGCCTCGTCCCATGGACACGTCACTAATTAGTGAGTGTTTAAATTGCATATGGCGCGCGCGGGGCTTTCCCCAGTTTTCTAGAATATCGTATGATTCGTTGCAAAACTCCACGGACTAGTCGTGGGTGATTGTAGAGTGTACGCGGGCTGCAAACACGTCCAGCCTTCGCTGTGAGCTTCAGAAGTTACCGATAAAGTATGAAACCTCTTTTTATCAGTTTGATGAGATCCTCTCATCCGTCTACAAAGACACACAGACACACACACACACACACATACACACACACACACACACACACACACACACGTTCACTTTCACTGTGACCGTCATATGTGGTGTAGTGAATATTGATCGTATTCATATTGTTTACGTAACGTTTGAAACAACATTATTTACAAAATAAATATACACAAAAGAAAAGTTGATCGTATTACGTATTCTATAACATGAGATGCGAGCCACGGCCACGAGTGTCTTTATTTGGAACGAGATTCCTATGATTAGATTCACTCTCCGTATCTGCTGTTTGGTGAATAGTGAAGGCATTGCTCTATAACGGTTTTGTATAATTTGATGTAATATAAGTTTACGTATGCACCGATGACGTTACGTAAAACATACTTACACTGGTACATGTTTAAATATATGAGATTTTTTAAACTTTGGCAATCTGGTGGTCTACAGAGAACAAGGCGGTAAAAATAATAATCTTCAAAGCTATTTGCAGCCATAAAGAAGCTTATGCAGATGACGATGCAGAGTCTGAGCTAGATAAATTAACACCAGTGCTTACCATCACTTGGTGACACTACTTATCTGCGAATGTCAAGTGTTTTCTCCAGGCTGCAGGATTTCCCCTGCGAGCCGGACAATCCCTGCGTCTATTGCGAGTCCGTCCGTAGTGAGGGCGCGCGCATGCGGTAGACAATGCGGGGCACATGTTTACCGTCAACAGCAATGTGGGTCGCTGCGCGTGCGCCGGTGGTGCGGTGGTGGCGTGACCGAGTGCTCCGAGCCGGACCTCGCTCGCCTCATGCGTACAGGCGGGCTGAAGTCTACGCAACTATCCTGTAGCAATCCGTTGCAACAGTCGGTAACCCTGTCACCTCAGACAGTATTGCTATATCCCTGCAGTTCAGTAACAATGGTTCCTGTACTTGTCAATGCGGTCTTCAAATCGGTGGTATCGCTACAAGAAATATTCTTCACATGACATAATTTTATGATATTCGTCATGCCAGTACGCTACCTATTTGTTTTCAATGTTTTTTTAAAATCATTTTAGGAAACTAATATCATAATATGTGAAATATGTAAACATTGGGATCTGCGTCCACCCGCCTTCCGCCAGCTACCACTACTCTGTAATCAACTCCTACGTAAGATGACTTCGTTAAAACATATGTTGTTAAACAGTTAAATGAACACAATAAAACCAAGCATAATCTCATCTCGGGGGGCGCCGGCGCGCGGGGGCGCTGCCTCGTGACTCACGCGGACCGCCGGCGCGCGCGCTGCATGCCCCAATAATGATCCACGCGAAAAACCCCAACGTTCCACAACATGTTAAATTATCTAGCAATAGTTAACGATGACACGCGCCGAAGGCTTCCATGTTGCAAGTGGTAACGTTCAGCGTGAAGAGCGTTATTTAATTTATTTGGCGTTGTTAGTTCGTGTAGCGACACCAACATATATTTAAGGTCAGTGGGAATTGCAATATCGGTTTTGGTTCCTTCTTTGTTGAAGAATGCGGCTTAAACATTCATATCTTTTTAATGCGTTGACCTGGGAGCTTATTTGTGTCACATTCTAGGGACTGCAGACTTGCGTATTCTACATTCATTTTAGCTGGATACTTTTTCGCGTTCCTGAGACAAATGGTCTCGACAGACAGACAGACGGAAAACAATTTATAAGGATTCCTTTTTTCCTGTTGAGGTCCGGAAACTTTTGGAAAATATTTAAATTATGTGTAAGTTTTGTGTATAATGTTTGTAAGTCTTGTATAGCATGCATGAGAGGGAGAACCATGTCCTGCGTCACCCTGCATCGCTGCACTGCACTGTGTACATCATACGATAGGCATCGTTATCCGGCAATACACTTTGGGAGTGTTTGTTACATCACTAAACACTTCAGTTGCATAAAGAGGCGATCGTGAAGGATGCGTCCGCTGTATTTTCTCCGTCAGTGTGGAGCTTATAAACAATGAATAAGCTTTCGAGCCTTCGGCGTGAGTCAATCGCGGATCCTTGTGATGTTTATTTCTCTATAATTTCCCATGCGCGCGGCGTTGTTTGCGCCGGGGTGCGCACGCGCCGGTTCCCGCGAATCTCGAGACACATCTCAAAGGAGCCGCTCGTCGTGCCGCTGTCACCGATGACACATGCTGAGCCCACCATACCATTGTAACAGCGCGGGAATGTTATCAAATCAAAACAATCATGATGATGTCAGGACCGACATGAGCATGGGTGCGTTGGGTCCCACGGGGGCAATTATTGGTACTGTACTTTACTTTTTTCCAGATAACAATTCTTCCCTGTACATGTGTCTCCTAAGAAGCGTGTAGGACAAATGCCCGTTGACTTACATAAAACATTTGCTCCTCTTCCACCGTCCGAATTTTTCCCGACATATAAAAATATATATTCAAAATGAATAATTACGACATATTATAGCACTACCACGTACCGGTAAACGTCTACCAGGCCGTTCCCCTACTAGATGGACCGACGACCTGGTTAGAGTCACAGGGAGTCGCTGGATGCAGGTGGCTCGGGACCGGTCGATGTGGCGTAACATGAAGCAGGCCTATGTCCAGCAGTGGACGTTTCCCGGCTGCTGCTGCTGATGATAGCACGTATTTCTGTTTAAAAAATGTTTCCTATAAATTTGCGAGATATTTAGTATTCATACAGTCACTGTATACGTATCTGTATAGCTGACACGTATATCCCGCTGCGGCTGCGGCTGCGGCCGGTCAGGTTCTGCGGTTACATTACCATGCGCGCGCGATGTATTTGGGTCGCCCCTAACACGCACCGGCAGTAAGCTCACCGAAACAACATGGAATAGCATCGTCTACAACGCTTCACGGGTTGAGATCCTTTCAGAAAACTGGCTCCGGAACGAGTGATGTAAATTGAATTATAACTCGAAAGTGAGGGCCGAACCTTCGGACGGCTGTCCTAGTACGGGGCGCGTAGAGGTCTTCGAAAGTGCACTGCACTCCGGACATTCCACACGTGCATTTATAAGCTTTACCGTAGCTTGCTGCGTCTGTAGGCACTGCAGGTACCGCGGCCTCTGGAAAGGGGTCAGTGTAAGCGCGTGGGTGTGTCCGAAGTTCTGCATGTGAAGGCTGCGCCGCACCGGCCCGTGGGAGCGTGACGCACCGGAAGAGCAGGCATGCGCCGCGCTGCCCCGCACCCCGCACCCCGCGCCGCCGCCCTCCAGCGAGCGAGACCACAGCGAATCCAGAATGCTTCTCGCATGATCTAACTCGTGCTAAATTAAAGATTAAAGAAGAAAGGTTGAGTAGAGCCAACGATGACGGCTTGCGGTTTTGACGCCGCGGAAGTAATACTTTTAACAAAGTGTCGACAAGCGTTCTGTGGTCGACGGCGCCTCCAACACCGCCAAGTGTGAAAATAGAACGTTAAACAAACTAACGTTCTAACCGCAGGCGGTCGCCGGGCGGACGCAAGTAGATACAGTGGACCCCCGGTAGTCCGACAATCATTTTGCAGGGCAGTGTCGAACTATCGAATTTGTCGGATTGTAGAGTACTGCCTAAGACCCCTTATAGTCCGATTTTTTGACGACTTTGAAACGTTCTAGACATCCCTTACTAGCCACAAAATCATCTTTTTTTGTTATTTCTTTATAAAAATATTTAGCTTTCATTGCCAACATGGATCCCGAAATGGGCGCATGTCTATTTCTTTCCTGAAGAAACCACATGTATAAAGCTAAAAAGCCACATGTATAAAGCTATAAAGCTTCTTCCACTTCTGGATGTTCTTGAATGAATAAACAGTAAACAATAAACACACGCTAGGCGCATGCACCACTCCTCATCGGCTGTAGTCAAATTCAAACTAAGCAATCGGAATCAAAACAATACCCTACGCGTCGAGCAAGTTGTAACTTGTTCAATCATGCATTAGCGAAAATAAATAATAGACCATGTCGGATTACAGGGGGTACCGGACTAGACAGGGGCCGGATTACCGGGGGTCCACTGTACTTTAATTTGAATAAACAAGGATATACCTCGTCTCCGTAATAACCGTGACCGTCGTAATCAAGTATTACATTGTGTTTTCTACCCTCCTAGAACACCAATGTAACCACCGCCTGTATACAGCGTCACGAGCGCGACACTCAACACAGACAGAGCATCCTAGCAGAGAGAGAGGGAGACGACGGTGATCATTAACACATCACACTCCAGTACATGCGTAAATGTGTTGTAAAATGGTTGCTATGCTCTAAAATGATAATGCTATGTAAAATGTACATTTTAGTTTATTAAAGACAATTCCACGATAATAGGCCTGTTTCCACTAATAACAAATTGCTTGGTTTATAGTTTCTAATTATAAATGAGGAGACGAAGATAAGAAAAAACTAGTATATTTCTCAAAAAAGTTAAAGATTATTAATATTTTTAGAAAATGAATTCGAAAAAAATAGGCATTAGGTCACGTGACAACGAACACGAAGAACGCGGCGCAAGAAAGTGTGACGTCACGCCTCGCAAAACATCATTGTTGTTGTTGACGTTTTCATATCACAGAGCAGGTTATTTCGCGAGCTGTGACGTCATTCAAGACGCCATGACACTATTCAGCGTTTTCGAGGGAAATCTAAATGGCTTTTTTAAAATACAAAATACGTAATGTAAATATTGATTTTTCTTTAAAATATAGTTTTTTGGGGATAAAATAGATATTAAAGTATATAATTAGCCAAGTTTTCAAATTTAGTCAACTAGCCTATTCTATAAAAAACGCTGTATAAAAAATTTACTTATAATTTCGGTATAGTAACAAGTAAATAAATAAAAAATTTAAAAAACCTTCGCAATACTCATACGAAAATAAAAAAGTATTCCATTTTGTGTCAAAAATGCCTGACATCAGCTAATACTCTTCAAAATACTGAATCAATTTCTACCAAATATAGCTTGTTTTCACATAAAAAAACCGCATCGAAACCTGTCCATCCGTTCGAGAGCTACGATGCCACAGACAGACATTGGCGTCAACCTCATCGCTCATTTGCGTCGGGGGTTAAAAATAGTTATAATTTTAAGATTGTTAATTTTGACACTATATATATCAATTTTTTTATTTTTGACATAAGATTGACATTGTATGCCTAACACAGGTGCGTGTATCGTCAACACCATGAATGCCATCCACCACGTATACTAACAATAGGCTTGTGTCCACTAATAACAAATGGCTTGGTTTATAGTTGCTAATTATAAATGAAGACACGAAGGTGAGAAAAAACCAGTCTATTTCTCAAAAAAGTTAAAGATTATTAATATTTTTAGAAAATGAATTCGAAAAAAATAGGCATTAGGTCACGTGACAACGAACACGAAGAACGCGGCGCAAGAAAGTGTGACGTCACGCCTCGCAAAACATCATTGTTGTTGTTGACGTTTTCATATCACAGAGCAGGTTATTTCGCGAGCTGTGACGTCATTCAAGACGCCATGACACTATTCAGCGTTTTCGAGGGAAATCTAAATGGCTTTTTTAAAATACAAAATACGTAATGTAAATATTGATTTTTCTTTAAAATATAGTTTTTTGGGGATAAAATAGATATTAAAGTATATAATTAGCCAAGTTTTCAAATTTAGTCAACTAGCCTATTCTATAAAAAACGCTGTATAAAAAATTTACTTATAATTTCGGTATAGTAACAAGTAAATAAATAAAAAATTTAAAAAACCTTCGCAATACTCATACGAAAATAAAAAAGTATTCCATTTTGTGTCAAAAATGCCTGACATCAGCTAATACTCTTCAAAATACTGAATCAATTTCTACCAAATATAGCTTGTTTTCACATAAAAAAACCGCATCGAAACCTGTCCATCCGTTCGAGAGCTACGATGCCACAGACAGACATTGGCGTCAACCTCATCGCTCATTTGCGTCGGGGGTTAAAAATAGTTATAATTTTAAGATTGTTAATTTTGACACTATATATATCAATTTTTTTATTTTTGACATAAGATTGACATTGTATGCCTAACACAGGTGCGTGTATCGTCAACACCATGAATGCCATCCACCACGTATACTAACAATAGGCTTGTGTCCACTAATAACAAATGGCTTGGTTTATAGTTGCTAATTATAAATGAAGACACGAAGGTGAGAAAAAACCAGTCTATTTCTCAAAAAAGTTAAAGATTATTAATATTTTTAGAAAATGAATTCGAAAAAAATAGGCATTAGGTCACGTGACAACGAACACGAAGAACGCGGCGCAAGAAAGTGTGACGTCACGCCTCGCAAAACATCATTGTTGTTGTTGACGTTTTCATATCACAGAGCAGGTTATTTCGCGAGCTGTGACGTCATTCAAGACGCCATGACACTATTCAGCGTTTTCGAGGGAAATCTAAATGGCTTTTTTAAAATACAAAATACGTAATGTAAATATTGATTTTTCTTTAAAATATAGTTTTTTGGGGATAAAATAGATATTAAAGTATATAATTAGCCAAGTTTTCAAATTTAGTCAACTAGCCTATTCTATAAAAAACGCTGTATAAAAAATTTACTTATAATTTCGGTATAGTAACAAGTAAATAAATAAAAAATTTAAAAAACCTTCGCAATACTCATACGAAAATAAAAAAGTATTCCATTTTGTGTCAAAAATGCCTGACATCAGCTAATACTCTTCAAAATACTGAATCAATTTCTACCAAATATAGCTTGTTTTCACATAAAAAAACCGCATCGAAACCTGTCCATCCGTTCGAGAGCTACGATGCCACAGACAGACATTGGCGTCAACCTCATCGCTCATTTGCGTCGGGGGTTAAAAATAGTTATAATTTTAAGATTGTTAATTTTGACACTATATATATCAATTTTTTTATTTTTGACATAAGATTGACATTGTATGCCTAACACAGGTGCGTGTATCGTCAACACCATGAATGCCATCCACCACGTATACTAACAATAGGCTTGTGTCCACTAATAACAAATGGCTTGGTTTATAGTTGCTAATTATAAATGAAGACACGAAGGTGAGAAAAAACCAGTCTATTTCTCAAAAAAGTTAAAGATTATTAATATTTTTAGAAAATGAATTCGAAAAAAATAGGCATTAGGTCACGTGACAACGAACACGAAGAACGCGGCGCAAGAAAGTGTGACGTCACGCCTCGCAAAACATCATTGTTGTTGTTGACGTTTTCATACCACAGAGCAGGTTATTTCGCGAGCTGTGACGTCATTCAAGACGCCATGACACTATTCAGCGTTTTCGAGGGAAATCTAAATGGCTTTTTTAAAATACAAAATACGTAATGTAAATATTGATTTTTCTTTAAAATATAGTTTTTTTGGGATAAAATAGATATTAAAGTATATAATTAGCCAAGTTTTCAAATTTAGTCAACTAGCCTATTTGACGATAAACGATTTGTATTAGTTATGAGGAGTGTGATGCGCATATACCCACTAGCTCTGCTCGGCGCCGCGTGTGTTACGTAACACGCACCTCTAGATTCAGTAATGAAGCCCGGTGACCCAGTCACTTGACACGCAGTCACAGAAACTTGCTCGGGCGCTAGGTTGGTGATGGCGGTACTTAGTTATCTGTGTCCGTGCAGCTGCCCACCTACCACCGTTCACAATGTTACCTATGTTCCACTAACAGCAGGGGTAGTGGTAGCACAATGACGTGCAGCTTAAGGAGGAGCACGTGGTCTGATTGCGAGTAGGTGAGGCGAGAACCGGGTCCAGTGAGGTTTATTTGTAGACATAGACCCAACAAAACTCGCTATTGAGAATCGGAATATTGTATAAATTCGTTGGTCCGAGTGCAATGGTCTTGGGTGTGATATCTAGGATCTATATTTCTTACCCGCAGGCGTACAATATTTGCGAATTCAATATAAAATATAATAGGCTTGATGACACCAAATCAGATTGGGGTTAAATTGTATTTTAAACCATAAAGGGCATTATAAAGCTCCTCTAAAATTTAAAATATCTAATATTATTTAATTTTTTTCTGGACTTTTACACTTATAAAGCCCGCAAAAATTCCAAAAAACCAACTTGCTCGTATAAAATTTTTTATTTTACGTTTTGCTTTGTAATTACATTGTGAATATTTTTTAGTAAGGGCGTGGTCACATAAAAACATTATTTTACGAGATAACTCAAATATTGTTAAAAGTTTCATACGTTATCTATACTTCAATACTCAACCGTGACGTCACGCCTGAGTACCGATTTGTATGGAGCGTTTTTGCACCACGTGACTAGAATCACTTTTCGATGGGCTATATTAGGAAAACTATACATCATATCGAAAAATCTTTAATAAGGCTATTTATCTTTTCACACGGTCTCTCGAATAGGGGAATAATAATAATAATAAAGTTCTTTATTAAAGGCATTGCCCATATTACATTATAAAAATATAACAATTTAAACTAAACTTAACTACATTAAACTTAAATTAAACTAATCCTTACTTATTTAGAATAAAAATAATTTAGTCATCATCCGCATTAAATTAATAATATACCGCTAATTTTACTTGTTACAAATGTATATGTCAAAGTTTATTATAATAGATAATTTAACATCAATAAAATAAGTTTGGTGCAATAAGCATGAACATTTTTGTCTAATTCGACAAACCATGCAAAAAAATAAATAGCTCTATCTTTTTTTAAACGACTAATCTTTTTTAGCACCACCCACCAAAAAGTGATTCTAGTCGCGCGGTGCTAAAACGCTCCATATAAATCGGGCGTGTTTTGTGACGTCACATTTTTATGATAGAGCGTTAAATGTATGGAGCCTGTATCGATATTTTGATAAATCTCGTAAAATAATGTTGTTATGTGTTATATACCGCTATAAGAAAACGTTCAAGTTGCAATTAAAAAACTAAATCTAATAAGCATTTTACTATTCGAGTAACTAGATTTTTCGCAATTCTTGCAAAGTCCAAATAAAAAAACATGAAAATTATTACGTATTTTTATATCGAGGGGCTTTCTTTCTATGTCCGTTATGATACAAATTCCAAACCCAATCTAATTTGGTTGCATCTTCCTAAAATGAAAGTAATTACAATTCAAATGTCAACAACGGATCAGAAGTGCAGCATGTTGTAAAATAAATGTTATTGTTTCTCTATGCAATAAGTTTTTCAGATATTTGTTATCTGCGGTCGCCGGCCACAACCCGCAGCGCGCCGGTAGCGGACGATCATTAATATACAATAAACAATTACTCGATCAGAATTACATTTCCATCGCATCGACCTCATTGGAAACACGGTGTTTTCTACATTTTCTTTTTAATTGTGACTGATACTGTTATTATATTAATATTTATAGATTGGTAATTATTTTGTTTATAAATCGATTAGAATCTTACCATGCATGAAGTTAAAATTATCACTTCCATAAATGTCCAGAACTGACTAATTGGATCAAGTTGGTCCCTGAGGATGTCCATGGTCCAGTGCGAGGCTGGCCGGAGATACGCGTGTGGTCGAGATGAGGGCCCAGCAGCGCTACGTGATCGGTGCCTCGTAGGGAGAAAGCGGAGCCCTACGTGACCCCGAGCATGCGTGCGACGCATTTAAGGGACATATCACAATACAACACTGGTCCCCGCACCGCACCGCCCCGCCCCGCACCGCACCGGCATCGTCTGCGGCTGTTTGCTCTACGCACGCTGGTCCGGAGGTACGTATACAAACCTTTGATGTCGATGAGTTGTGCAGCAAATAGCGGCCGTGGAACACTTATATTTACGTATGTTTTATACAAAAAACTACTGTTTGGTTAAGGGCGCATTAACGTCAATTATAACTTGACATTTAATATCCAGTGATATACGTGAGAAGTATATTAACGCAATCTATGTTCATTTACTCGCTTCGTATATGTTACACCTAAATTGAAAAGATGTAAACTGTTCTCTTCTCTAAATCTTTAAGTTCTCCTGATGTTCTACAGACGATATAAGAGAGCCTTAACTCCGAACAGGGCATCATCTCCGTCGCGGCTCACCCCGCCCCGCCCCGCACGCACATCTGCACCGAAAGTGTGATGTACGAGTATTGCTATAATCTGAGATTAGTTTAACGTCATAATTCTGATTTGTGAGCGTTGCCCGTGTGCCGTGCGCGCGCGCAGCCGCTCCCAGGCGTGGTAATATAGTATTTTGTTTTACATTTTTAAAACGAAATTATTCAATAGGAAACATAAACTGGTTTTTTCATTCCTAGAACAGTATCGACCCACATTTGAGAGAAACAAGCTGGATACTCGGATATCCCATGCGCGTGCCCTCTGTCCCGTGCCAGCGCAACGTTACCACGAAAAACGTTTGACGTCTCGTGTGTTACGATTGTGTAATACCCGGCACTTCCAGAAAGCAACATCCCGCGCTGCCACATGTTGCCGCGCTGGGGAACAGATGCCACACCCAATGACGTTGTATTAACTACTTGTTTTGATGATTGTCCTGTAAATTGTGGAATGTGTGCTGTTAGTCCGGGAGCGGTGACGCAAATGTGAGTCAGGGGGACGCGCCGGGACACGGCGGTGAGTCAGGAACGCGCGTGCGCACCAGGAGATGCCCAGGGAACGGACGAGATTCCAGACATCGCAGGAGTCCATAGACAAAATTGCGGCCAAAAAACTAGTTATCCTATCGACAGTCAGACTGTAGCACAGAATGAATATACCTTAGCACAGCGAACAGCACGGAGGCTCACTGCCTCCCGCAGATCCGTGATACCTCACTTCTCCCGCAAGCAAGAGACTGGCAAATTTTATTTGCCCCGCGATATCTTGTTTCCTTAAAATTGTTTTTACCCGACTGCGCCAGAAGGAGGGTTATGTTTTTCGAGAGTCTGTGTGTATAATTGTTTGGCACGTTCTGAGCCCTGAACGGCTCGATGGACTTTAGCTTGAGAGGTGTTGTTAGATTTGTATTTATTGTGAGAGTGACACTGGGTATATCAAAATCAATCAAAATCATAAAAAGTTAAAAAAATGACGCAATTACCTGACCGCGGAGGGTTATTAAAATTTACTTTTCATTCACTTGTTGTAACACTAATTTTTCCTGACTGACATCCACTTTGGAATGGAATTAATATTGTTGTAACAAAATTAAACTTTATTTATACACGAAGAAGATTCACTGAAGCAGCTAACTCAGTTAATGAATGCTTTCTAAAACCGCAAATATCCTCGTAACATTCTGCTAATGACCGCGTCAGCGAGTGTTTATTCATTGAGTGGAGGTATTGTCGAACACAATCTCTGACACTTTTCCAATTACCAGACATGAGCACTCTACTCACCTTCACTTTAGTTGCATTTATATTCAGAATAACATTCATAAATGTGAGACAAAAGGCTCTTGCTTAAACTTCTCCTCAAGGTATAAAAATAACTTAATACTGCCAGCATCTAAAAGGGCTGTTTTTTGTGTTGTTTGATTTTGTCTGATATTGACTCCACACACATTGGGTGTAAGTGAAAATTGTAAATATTGCATACCGTTGCAAAGGTTGCAATAAATAACGTAGAACTCTGACTCGCATTACACAAGAAACTTCAGGAGTTTGGTGAACGAGGTCCGAGGAGAGAAGAGCCGAGCCCCGCGCGTGTCAGTCAGCATCAATGGTAAAACTTTCCATGCACTGGCTGTGGGTTCCGCCGGGTGACACGCGTGTCGCCGTGACGAGGCAGGCATTGTGAATTTTAGGCACTTCACTGTTAAAAAACATCGGAATTCACATCGCGGGCGACAATGGTCAGTGTTTCCCTCATTTCAGCGACGGCCGCCCGCCCCCGCCCCGCCTCCGCGCCCCCCACTGCAGGGTAAACGAACGCGCGTTTTTTTGTCACAAATCAACGGAATATCCCGCGACACCCAGCGCAGGTCGGAACACGGGGTGATGACCACGCTGCATTACCGGCGAGGCTGTACCGTTCGCGTTCTAGCCTACCTGAACCTGAACAAACTATACGCCTATTGTGACTCTTGTGTGCTAGGTGTAGGTTGTGGTCGCACTGTCGCGCCGCCTGCGCGCGCGCCGGTCGCAGTGGGCTTCGACTAGTGGATGGATAGAAGAAATGTACAAGCAAGGAATAATAATAATAGCGTAACAGCTACGTGGATGAATAGTTCATCCATACGAATTTTGTAATTGCTAAAGTGAGTTGCGCTCACTCAAAGTTGGGCTCAAGTTCCCATCGACGGACATGAGCTCCTCCTCCCCTTCCCCACACCCATCCCCTTAAGATCACAATGCAGGGGTGACATTTTGTTTTTCAGTTTTGGAAAACCACAGAGAACTGAATATTTTAGACTAAAAAAATCAATCTGCCGTTATAAACAGTCTCGCTAAGGATTACGTAAAATATAATTATGAAAGGGCAAGAGAAAGGTTTTACAATATTAACTAAGCAAGCAGCACGTTTAGATAAAGAAATATATTACAATACAGTTTGAATAATGATTATAAATATAGATAGATAAGTGGATGCGGTTGTGCAGAAGTCTAGAGTAGGTTTATATATGATATGAGGTGAAATATTCACATCTTTATTTGACAATTTAGTATACTACGGCGGACGGTACTTGTCTAGGGCACCCTTGGGTCATCAACCCTGCGTCGGTGCGCTGGCGGCGCCGGTGTCGCGGCGTCGGCGCTCGGCAGGTGCTGGGCGGCGCGCCGCGAGCACAGCGCCTTCGCCCGACCGTGAAATAGACGGAAAGTACGTCCGCGCGGCGGCGCCTGCGCACACCGCCGCGACACACTCCCTGATGTAATATCTCCAGCGATACACACACTACAACAATGACACGAGAGTGAGACAGGACGCAGTAATAACATCTCTCGTTGTTCTCGCACGACTCGGGTCGTACATCGTCCAGCATTCTACCAAATAACGTACAGTTGCTATTTAGTATTTATTCTGCTACTTCACATTCTCTATTAGCCGAATACGTAAAAGTGAATGGAAAATACATCAACGAGAGCGTTTATGTCGGTCCCTGCTCGCAGCCGCTGCGATACCAGTAGCAACTCGCAAGTTTATAAACAAAATGTAACTAAAAACATAGCAATACATTTTTGAAAGAAAACTAATTTCAAAATGGCTTTAACTTCTTTGTAAGTTCCCAAAAAAAAACATCAATACTCCATAAATATTATTCATTTCATGTTCAGCAGTGGATGTTTCCCAGCTGATGATGATGATCTTCTACACTTTAAAATATAATGAAATGTATTATGATATAGCATCGCTTGAGTATATTATATGAGCGGCTTTAGTCCGGAGGCGCGCCCCGCCGCTCCCGCCGCCAGCCTCAGCCCGGGCGAGACAATGGTCACGCGTGGAATCGATTGTCACAAGAAGTTCGTTTCAATAATACCGCTTTTTGTCCCCTAACTCGCTCACTATTGACACAAACTGGGTATTTCCGATCGCAGCCTGGCAACGTCCTCCAGCCGCGGCGGACGGGTGCTCCCAACTGAGTGCAGTAGCTCCTTCGTAAAGTTATTTAATCAACTCTATAACACACATATTAAGAAGACTTACTGCGCGCACGTGAAGAGCGCTGGCGGGTTCAATGTACTGTCACCACGCTGTCACTGGTACGCAACGGTGTACAAGTATACAGTGTGTTCTTGGAGGAATGCGCGCAGTTGTTTCTTATCCAGAGGTAGCTTCTCTTCAGAACAAACACCTTTTACGCGACAATCACCTAACCTAGCCTTCAGTTTATATCATTGTGTGTGTGTGTGTGTGTGTTGTGTCTGAATGCCGGAATACATTGATTTTATTTCTTATTCGTATTGGATTTCTTAAACAAGAACATGACTTGTATCAAAGAACCGGCACAATGTATCTCTGTCTACAGCATCACTACCCGCTAGCCCACCGCATCGCTGCAGTCAGGCGCAGGCGAAGCTGCTTGGTTTCGACGTTAACTGACAATCTCACTGTCTCGATTATACAAGTCCCTATTGCCAACGTCGAAAGCTACAAATATTTGTAAAACTTTAAATCTAGAGGATATTTTCAACTTTCATTTTGTACATTCCTTTCAACAAGGAGTAATTATTCGCTAACACACACACACACTCATCAACAGATCCTACTGCGAGTTGTGGTTGTCGTTGGCTGTGTGCAATGTGTAAGTGAGGGTGAGTTTTCGAAAATACATTGCCTCTTATACACATGAATTGTTCACACGGTATTATTTGCGTATATATGCATAGATGTATATATGTCGTGTAACGGTCCCAACTTACCCTAGTAAAACATTACGCTTTATCGAAATACAGATCATGGTTACATTTAATCTTGTTAAATAAATTATTGCAAACTTTTTGGAGTAATTGCCCGAAAACACTGGCAGTGACGTTTGAGTTGAGAATAGATAATTTTAGGTTTTGAAGAAAAGGACTAGAAAATAAAATGTCAGAAAGAAAAGTCACGAAATTTATTGAAATTATTTAATTATAATATTTTGATAAAAGATTTGGAGAAAATAATTGAAACGATATTGCGCATGGTGTAATAATGGTGGCCACCATACGAGCAGTGAGCGGCGCTTTGAACGGACCATGGGATGGCCAATTATGTCCTGGAACAATGTCTGGTGATGAAGATGAGAGATGACCTTGACAAACTGGATAATGGCTGGGAAGTGCTTTTGATTTCTATTACCTCACGACAGACAAGACCGACTAGACAGTTGCTCGTTTTGGGTAGATGGTTATCTGGTACGGAATGGTCCCGTACGTATTTATCTGATAGCTTCACGCACGCGGCGTATTCGGATTAAATTCCAATACGACAAATTTCATATAAAAATTTGGTACGAAAATAAGGGTTGCTACACACGGGCGATTTTGGGAAGAAATATTTTATTGGGAACAACTTTGATATAAATAACTGTTAAACCGTTCTAAATGCTCTATATTGCTTATAAAGGGCGAATAAACAACCTAAATAAATAAAATTATTGATGTCATAAAAAATAATTCTTTATTAAAAACTGTAGAGTAATACTACAACGCTTCTACTGCTTCTCTACCTATTGGCCGTCGATCTGCAAGCAAACTAGTTATGTCAAAACCTTAAACCCAATAAGTAGTTTTAGTAGTTTTAACTTATTGTTAGTAGTTTGTTGCATATTGAGTTAGATGCTTGATAATGACTCGTCGAAGGTACTAATTTGATGAATTTGAACATTAGTTGATCTTCTTATTTAATTTATTTGTGTACCAATTATGAAGAAAATAATATTTTCCTTAATTTTACTTGAACAATGTTATAAAACTGATCTAATACTTTAACTTGCCGATATTTGATTCGAATGAACATGACTCAATGCAGTTTCTGGTTCTTATAATTTATAAATAATTACTAAGGATTATAAACTAATTGAGGCTTTGTTTATATCTCACGCTCCATCTACAGAACTATTCCTTTAATCATCCTCACGTCCATCTTCATCCCCTTTTGGCTTTCACTACCGGTATGGTTCGGACGTAGGAAACAAGCCCCTAAATACGTTGCTCTTTTGCTATGTGAAACATATTTTAAGAGCATCGAGAACCTTCACGTTTGAATTGATTTAGTTCAGTTCAATCCTTATTCACTGATGTCGTCATTCTATCCTGCTGTTTACAGAAACAATTATATCGGGCATTCCGATACATACCCTGTCTCTTTGCTAAAGCGGGCTGGTTTAGGTAGTCTATGGATGAACCAGACGAGGAAAGCTTGGTTCCTTGTCCCTTCTCCCTTTTGGAAGACCTTCTGTCTTTATTAGAGTCACGCGCCGGGTGTTTTGAGAACACAAAGCTCTGGAACTGCTGAGTTACGCACCTTGCACTTTTTCCTTGGGTCTAAGACCGCCAAAGAAGTGTAGTGACATGGAGGTACCGTTTTGGCATCAAGTTCTGGAGGCGATCGTTTTAGCTTCAAATTTATAGGCATGACGAAACCGTCCAATGCCCCCTTTAAGATTAGGAAGGGAAAGAGATAATGCGCTGAGTAGAGCGGAGGCGGAGCTCTGTTCCTGTATCCCCTCAAAATAACACTTAGATATGAATAAAATCCTTGTTTCCTTGTTTTATGTAAATTTAGTGTTCAAGTTTTATATTATTGTTCTATTACCTCTTGTTCCGATTGTTTTAGCGAATGACCTTTAACTAGTTGTTACCTAACATTAATGTTCAGTATGTATTGTATTTTGAACTCTAATTTCTATTTCCTTAGGTATTCCGTAATCACTAAACTTCTAGAAAACTTGTTCTTCTCTTAAAAGAATCTGGAATGGTTACTACGGGGGTTAATGGGTCCTAATAAACTACTAGACATCACGAGCCAATAATATTCAAACTTTCAAATATTTACAAAATCACATAATAATCTTTAGAGCTTCTTTAACGTCGGTTTGAGACAATGTCTAAAATGATGATTTTGAGCGTTTTATTACGTTTACGGGTCGGATCGTTACAGTCGTATTCATGCCATCGTAATATTACTCGCCGGACCCACAACTCCCACAACAATCACTTTATATAAAACAGGTTTGCACACTACATACACTTGTGCATGTTGTGTGTAGGTTTGTGGTGTTATTACTTTGTGTTTAAATAAAATGGTCATAAGAATGTTTCATTTATTAGCATATATCGATATTTACAATGTATGTATAAAGATCTAGTTTATGTTTTACGATTCTGAATAAATTACATACTAATGAAGTCTCCCCGCCACATCAGCTTTCTAGATCAACGACATCCAGTTTGTGTTGTACACATACACGAGACTCTCGCATGTCGCGCCTGCGCCTGCGACCTCGCCTCGACGCCATGACACGTGCGCATGACCCGCACGCGCACGACTTGCTGGTGTCCGGTAAATCCGAAAAATCATGAGAAACTAATAAGAATTTCCCTATGCGCAGACGCCGGGGGACACGTAATAATGTAATTACTACATGCGTATAGGTAAACGTGGTCACGCGTCACTAGGCAGACGTGGTCATATCATCATTTGTCACAAGGTCAATGTGGCTTTTCCCCAAACAGGGAATATTATTATTTAACTGTTTATTTTCGTGCAGCCGTATGCTAATATTGTTAGTAGATAAATAATTTATTGTAGTATGCCTTGGCTACAGAAATAAAATAAATTCATGGAAATAACACAGAAACGATAATATTACTGTAGGTCATGAGCGTGAATCAGCCTGAGCGTAGGTTAGTACGAGTAGACGCACGACGCAGATCGTCTGACATCCAGAGTGGTATGTGGACTGCACACTGCAGAGCAACCATATCTTCTTCGTGACGACGATGTCGTTACACATCAAACCTCTGGTCCACGGACCTGCTCGAATAGAATGTGTCAAGTGTTTGTATCTACTCGTGGGTGTCTTGCAAGGGGACTTCCTTTACACGGGCAGCAGGTCGGCCTTTATCACTAAATCTTACTTTGGTACCGCTTGGTGATTATAGCAAATAGCCAATCGATATCACGTGTATTCAGAAGTGTTCACACTTACTCACCATCATAGTCCAATGTCAAAATAGTGTGATATACACAGACAATATAGCAACAAATAGGTCAACGGCAGGCAAACATGTAGTTCTCTTCTCTTCCAGTTTAAAAAACAAGTGTCCTGTCTGTGTAGTTTTAATTAACGATATCTTCTTAAATATTCATTTAAATTGTATGGAGTAAAGGGCTATTATAATGTGTATGAAATGCTTAAGGTTAATGACTAATGCCTATTGGAAACCCGCTCGTAATGAGCAATAAATTATCTTAAGTTCATTAGACGAGAGCAAGCACGAGCAGCCAATCACAGCCTCGGTCGTCATGACACCGTCGCCACGAGACATCGCGACGCCGCCACTATCATTACCAGTAAATTGATCAATTATTTATATTATGTATGATATAATACAACAGCCCGCCACAGGTCGTGTGACCGCGCCGCGCATATTTAGCTGTTGTATATCACTAAAAGTTGTGGTAAAAACAAAAAATAAAAGCTGTTATTAGTTCAACCGGATAAAATCAGCTTTATCTTGTCGGGTATGTAAGATATTACAATTGAGAATATACGTAGTTATTGGATCGGTAAATCCTGTATTTACCTGAGCTTGATTACGAGCAGTCAAGGTCTTTACAAACCTGTTAGTAACATAAATCGTTGTACTTACAAACTTGTGGCAACTTACGGCGACATATTTAACGTTTTCATTAAAGTTATTAAATAGGTGTAATAACCAGCCAAGTGCGTGTCGGGCCACGCGCAGTGTAGGGTTCCGTAATTGCCCGGAACAGTGACTTTTACGTGACATTTGTAAGTTTATTACGAATTGTATTTTTATGAAACAGGCCCAACATGCTCGATCAGTACCGTGCCGTGCCCGCCTCCGATCCGGATCCGGATATACAGGGTGGTCCAAAATGTGACGTCCAAAAATTTTTTTTAGATTCCTTACACCTGGGTGTATCCGAAAATACCCCATGTATGTTCCGCGATTTTTTGTAGTTTAGAAGTTATGATTTTTTAAATGTATATTTCGAATTTTCTGCCGGAGCGACTTAAAATAATCGTAACTTGTTTAATAGTAAGGTTTTTTTATTTATTTTTTCTCGAAAGTGATCGTCTTGAATCACCCTTTCTACTTTATTATCAACTACACAACGTTATTCATTACAAGTTACCGAAAAAAGGGACGAAAGTAAAAATTTTAGGTTTGAGTTGAACGGAGCCAAATTTTCAAAAATTTCTTAATAATACAAAATTAATGTTTCATTGGTTCAAACTAATTTTAAAAACTCCAGCAGTTTGTCAGCTTACCAAATAATAATAAAAAAGTTGTTCTTAATAGGCGATTTTACGACGAAATTGGCTTCAGAACTTAGTTAGGTGAGAATTCATAAAGAAAAAATTTTGTCAAAAAAAAATATTAAGCTTATTTTGTTTTCATTTTTATGGCCTACATTAGCAAGGCATCATCAAAAGCATTCAAATAATTTCAAATTGAACGATCAGTGACACATTAGAAAACATTTTATTTTAAAAAAGCTTAGTTTAGTTTTTATTAATACGGTTATTTTGGTTTATTTTTAGCATCAATAAAAGAAAACACAAATTAAGTTCAACTACTTTATTAAAGAAGATTTTCAAAATGACGCCCTTCAACTTCGATACACAATCGGCAACGTCTTAAAAAGTTATCTTTTAGTCTGCGGAAAGCGCTTGAATTTTGTCTGACTTTCGTCGCTGCTTCTCTCAATTTTCGTCTCAGTTCTTCTTCGGAGTTAGTTTGCTGAGCATAGACAACTTCTTTGTAGTAACCCCAAATAAAAAAATCTATTGGGTTCAAGTCCGGTGAACGTGCAGGCCATTCGATTGGGCCGCCACGCCCAATCCATCTGCCCGGGTATGTTTCATTAAGGTGCCCCCTCACTTGGCGTGCGTAATGGCAAGGAGCACCATCATTTTGGAATATCATGTGCCTTCTTGTTTCCAAGTTTACATCTTCCAGCAATTCAAAAAGGTTGTTCTGCAAAAAGTTTAGATATGTGTCTCCATCCAACCTAGACGGCAGCTCGAAAGGCCCAATCAGTTCTCCATTTACAATTCCCGACCACATGTTTACGCTGTATCGATGTTGAAAATTTGATGCTCTTGCAAGGTGTGGGTTTTCAATTTCCCAGCTGTGATAGTTATGGATATTAAATACTCCAGTGTTTTCAAAACGGGATTCATCGGTCCATAAGATCTTATTAAAAAAATCTGGGTCTTCCTGACACCTTTGTATCATTGTTTCGCAGAAAGCAACTCTTCTAGGGTAATCTGAAGCTTGTAGCTCCTGAACGCGCTGAATGTGGTAAGCGTGGTAGCCTTCTGAAAAAAGAAAAGGACTATTACTCACCACCTAGGCAGGAAGAAGTCTAATACCTGGCATTGTATCTGTGATTTATGTTTTGTGTAAATAAAAAACAAAACGACATACCATTTTTCAATATCCTTAGAACTGAGGTCCGTGGTATTCCAGTCCTTCTGGTTATTGCTCTGGAACTCGTAGAAGAGTCTCTTTCTACAGCTGCGATGACTTCATCTCTTCTGTCCGGATCTACTCTGGGTACTCCTTCGTGCCTTTGGCTACGACCGGGGATACGCCCGGCCATCAGCGTATTATGAGTATTAATAAATACCCTATGGTCCGGGTAATGGTCCAGTATTTCTCCTCGCCGGTCCAGTTGTTGACGATATAGCCTTGCGGCTAAATGACCGTTTCCTTTGGCCATACCATAGTAAAAGTGCATTTCTGCGTACTGGCTTAGACTAAAATTACTCATGTTGCCGTCAGTAACACAAGCACAAGTCAGTCGTAAGGCAAATCGGAGTCCGTAACACAAGCACAAGTCAGTCGTAAGGCAAATCGGAGTCCGTAACACAAGCACAAGTTAGTCGTAAGGCAAATCGGAGTCCAGTAACAAAGCGAAAGTAGGTTCAAAATATCGGTATCGGAAAGAAGCAACGTCAAGTAGTATCACACGCGATGGAAGTGAGTGAACGACTAGCGGACGGACGATACAGTGAGATGCTACGGAGAATGTATGGGGAGAGGGGGGAGAGGGAAGTGCAGGTAAAAAACCCCTAGCGCGCACGGCTGACTTTTGTGGCCAAGACAGTAGGTCTTTCTCTTTCGTACTTCTACGCAACCATAACAGTGCGAAAGAGAAAGACCTTACTGGCCTGGCGCCTTTTGAAACGTGTTATTTATTGCTTTGTGTCATTGTGTGTGATTGGCCTTGAAGTAGATTTTGGTTTAATTCTAGCTTTCATAATTTCATGTCTAAAAACAGAAAATGAAATGTGTCACTGATCGTTCAATTTGAGATTATTTGAATGCTTTTGATGCCTTGCTAATGTAGGCCATAAAAATGAAAAAAAAAATAAGCTTAAACATTTTTTACGACAACATTTTTTTTTTATGCATTCTCACCTAACTAAGTTCTGAAGCCAATTTCGTCGTAAAATCGCCTATTAAGAACAACTTTTTTATTATTATTTGGTAAGCTGACAAACTGCTGGAGTTTTTAAAATTAGTTTGAACCAATGAAACATTAATTTTGTATTATTAAGAAATTTTTGAAAATTTTGCTCCGTTCAACTCAAACCTAAAATTTTTACTTTCATCCCTTTTTTCGGTAACTTGTAATGAATAACGTTGTGTAGTTGATAATAAAGTAGAAAGGGTGATTCAAGACGATCACTTTCGAGAAAAAATAAATAAAAAAACCTTACTATTAAACAAGTTACGATTATTTTAAGTCGCTCCGGCAGAAAATTCGAAATATACATTTAAAAAATCATAACTTCTAAACTACAAAAAATCGCGGAACATACATGGGGTATTTTCGGATACACCCAGGTGTAAGGAATCTAAAAAAATTTTTTGGACGTCACATTTTGGACCACCCTGTATAATATATACATATAACATAATATAATATAATCCGCATATAAACTTGACACTTGTGAGCATCTTTTACCATTACCACTTTTTAAATAAAATTATTTTATTAAGTATCTCATGAAATGTATGGTACAATATATAAAGCCTTGAGTACGTGACAGTAAACTACATAATACGTCATTTTACATGAACTTTGTTTGTTTGATCGGTTATTATTAGTCCCTAGTGGTGGTCTGTTTTTGACAGATTGTGTAGTAACGAGAAAGACATCGACGTACTGATAAAAATGTTGCGGTCTCGTTATTTCATTCGGCGCATCGCGTGTGTGAAAGTGGGATGGATTTACAGACGCAGGTTTACGCTTAAATAGATCATATGTAGCGTAACGTAGTTCTATAATATAAGAAACAATAATCCGCGGGTTTGTTCCTCCCAAAACTCGCCATGCTTTGTAAAATAATCGATGCGGAATTGTAATAATAAATCGTTGTAATGAGATTTGACCACAAATATGATGTAACGTCGACATGACTGTGCCAAATGTCATATTTTATTATAATAACATGCCTTATTAAAACACCTCATTACAGTCTAAGATCGGTCTAAGGTCGGTGGAGTTGGTGTTCACCTCGAGCACCACTTGACGGATGAAGAACTTTCCGAATAACGAATAATTAATAAGAAGAATGACTATTTCTATAGAAATTCATGACATCTTCGAATATGAATATTAGGGCTGCATTGAAATATCACTTATTACCCAAGACAACTTAGCGCTAAAATAGGTACAGGCGGGATAGATTTAATATACATTACTGGTTATAATGACAGTACAAATTATAAGAACAAACAGTTGTATTGACAGGAGGTTGTAATGACAAAATCACTTCTAAGGATAAGCCAGGTTTGTAATGACAGGACAGGTTGTAATGACAGGATCACTCCTAAGGATAAGTCAGGGTTGTAATGACAGGACAGATTGTAATGACAGGATTACTTCTAAGGATAAACCAGGGTTGTAATGACAGGACAGATTGTAATGACAGGATCACTTCTAAAGATAAGACAGGGTTGTAATGACAGGACAGATTGTAATGAAAGGATCACTTCTAAGAATAAGCCAGGGTTGTAATGACAAGACAGATTTTAATGACAGGACCAGTTATAAGGATAAGTCAAGGTTTTAATGACAGGACAGGTAGTAATGACAGGACAAGTTATAAGGATAAGTCAGGGTTTTAATGACAGAACAGGTAATACACAATATAACATGATCGTTACAACTACAGCAATGTAATTCTTGTTTTCCGTTTGTTTTTGTTCTGCAGCCTAGTTATAGATAATTAATAAGTTATGTAAGTAACTAATAAAAACCACATTAAATATAGAGATAACATGTATACTCGTACAGACGCGCCGTTCATATGTAAACATCAAAGTATATAAATAATTTTGAAAACAAGTCATGAATTTTTGATACGACAATGACATTACCAGTCTTTCTATTAGTTTGTTTATGTTTTCGCTGCACAACTATCTTAACATATTATTATTGCGTTTATAAGGTATATTTCAACCTGAACTAGAACCTTATCATATACTAGTGGAGAGTAATGAATCGCGCTCGTGCGTGTCTCTGTTGGTTTACTTCATGGACACACACACAGAGCCGGCGGATTGAAGAGATATAATAATACTTTTTATTCCGATAAGCAAGTAGAGGAGGTCACGAAGGTTCTCCAATTATTTGCACAGTGCCAGCAGTGTCTTTAGTTTTATGTGCGAAAATCTTTGGTCGACAACAAGTGGTTCAGTATAAAAGTCTATTATTAATTTTGTTTCAAGGTTTTGTAATACTTGCGTCCTGCTATCCCCGGGTTTAAGTAGTTGTAGTGCTCAGGAAGACATGTTCTGTTTTCAATTATTGTAATAATGTTGTGTCGATTTTCGCGGCTCAGTAGACAAATGTTAGGGTTTTTTATAAGATTCCTTGTCCTTGGGGTTTCCAAGCAGTAATTTTCGCTTTGAATTTCTTTTTCCGTCACTCTCTGGATTATTCGGATTCAGTATGGTTTTTTATAAACTTTGGCTTTCTCTTCGTGATGGTGTTGTTGGAGAGGATATGTGTAGCTGATTTTTTTATCTCTGTTTTCAATTTCGTTTTTCAATTGTTAGTTTTCAGCTACTAGGTTTTCAATTTCCGTGTCAGCACCTCGTAACATAGACCCTAATTTATTTATCTCATTTTTCATTCTTTATATTTCTGGTAGAGTTTCCAGGGTCAGGAGTTCTGGACAGCTCCTATTGAAGGTATCGCCAGCAGGTAAGCAGTCTTCAAATTCTTCTTCATAAGAATCCGCAGACAGAGA
Organism: Carcina quercana; assembly: GCA_910589575.2. Classification (NCBI taxonomy): domain Eukaryota; kingdom Metazoa; phylum Arthropoda; class Insecta; order Lepidoptera; family Depressariidae; genus Carcina; species Carcina quercana. The sequence goes on from OU342435.1 coordinate 239,123, forward strand.
TTGAAAGGAGTTGTTCGTGGAGAGGTTGATGAGTGAGTTTGCTTTGCCACGCTGTGTGACGTTGTCTCTGTGCGTATAGTAACTAGATGTAAGCGTGCTTAATGGTGGTGGTGATGTATCAGCGTCGTATAAGAGCGGAAAGAAGAATCACAATAATGCTGAACCTTTGGTGTATTTGGTTCGGATGGTGCGCGTGCGCAAGCCAGTTAGTCGTCCATGGACACACCTGTCACACAATTAGTTGGTTACTCTGAGGTCACACACGCTCACACCATCACTTCTATAATTTGGAAATATATTGTGACGCCTCGGAACGCTAGGTGTCGGCTTGGATTTAATTCATACTTGTGTACTATATAGACATTTTAGTCTTTCAGAAATGTATGTTAGGCATATGCGCAGTGTTTGCTATATTATATTCAATCCAAGTAGACGCATATATTTGAATTGATATTGAGAATTTTTGAATTATGTTATGTGTCAGTGTGGTATTGTGGAGCCCTCAGTCCTTATGATGACGATTCGACGTCGTCTTTGATGTTAATTCATTTAGACAAAACTTATTTTGATAAGTTCAATCATGACGTGATTCATGAAACTAAATCAACTCGTACCTGATTACACACTTGAGGAAACACTTAAACCACTCCGAATAACCCACAGTATCACGACACGGCACGCCGCCGTAAACAACAGACCCGCATGATTGGTAAAAAAGTTTAGTAAACCTGCGATTGTAGCAGCGCACGCGCCGGTGGAAATGCCACAGGAAAGTTGAGGGGAATCCGTCTGTCGCAGCGCTTTCCGCGGGAAAACCTTGCGACTGCTTCATTAGTTATCTTGTCTGAGAGAGACATGAATAAGAGCTCATTCTTGACCCGCTGCAAGCCCGCCTTGGAACGTTACGTCACTGGGCTTGCTTGCGAGATGACGCGTCACGCTTGCGGTTCATGATTTGACAAAACTCTCGTGTAAAGTGCTCTCGTAGTGATTAAAACGATATTCACTTTCTCTTATTTCTGAAGGTGAGTAGGTGAAGCTTTATGTGGTTTTATCAATTGTCGACCGCAAACTGTACATATGTCAACGCCAATCAACAGCGAAACCGCAGTAACGAACGGTTGGTGTTTCTAAAGTTAAAAATTGACAATTAAAAAAGAAGTCGGCAACCGGATTTGAAAAGTTCCATGTCTGGCCTTGTTTTATGATTTGGAATATATTTATATCATTGGTACATAATTACATACAGATCTGAGATTTAGACATAATTAAGGAGGTGCCCATAAATGAAATAAATTTTATTTATTATTAAATTTAGTGAAAATTATCGTAGGCACTATTAAAATTTGTGATTATATGTGCATGCTACTGATATAAGCAGATATAGATTCTAATAATTTCATTTGGTTAATGCTAACAATATGGAATCAGTCCGAAATAAACATTATTATTCATATACATTTTTGTTGTTGAAAATACTAAGAAACGAACGCGTACACAGTGTTATACTGGCAAAGAAAGTTGTAATTTTTACTATGACATGTGTCAGGTGCCGATGGGTTCTATGCGCTCGCGCACCCACACCCACCGCCTGGGAAAATACCACTACATAATCGATCTATGAACCAGTATCCTCGTAAGTCATAATCATTACCTACCTCAATGATCGTCGAGCGCTGACCGGCGCGGGCGCAGGTAGGCGGTCACTTCCTGCGGGGATCTCGCACGCGCCGCGCACGCGCACAGATTCCCACACTGTATCACCGGTAACTCGCAGTCTTCCTTTTGAAATTTCCGAAATCACAGCTCTTAATCGTTGGGTTTTCTACTTTGTTAAATTATTTTATTATAGCGCTTATAATTATCTGCTGGCAACACATTTGCGACTTCTTGACCACGTCCACACGAGACGTGTAAGTAATGCCAGGTGGCTGTTACTGCCCGCCAGTCACAACTGTCTCTGCAGTTTTTATACTGGTCTCTCGCTATAGCGTCACCGAGCGAGCAATAAAATGACATGGAGTTATCAAGTTATCGCTCTCGAAAATGTACACACGAAATTAATCTAATGCGCAGAGTGACGTATGTGTGTATGTAATGGAGGACTTGAGCGATGAAATGTGAAGCAGTGAATAATGCAAGTGATGATTGATATTGCAGGATCTGTTGCAGTAGTCGCGGGGGGCGGGGCGCGGGGGTGTCGGTCGGTGTCGCCCGGCACGTGTCGGCAACAGATCGAGGTCGCCAGGTCGTCGTACGGTCGCGTCGGCCTCCCCACGACCGGCCACGGAGGACATGCCTACTCGAGCGATGTCTGATCTGTTACCGGCAACCAGAGCGTGTCTGTGAGGTGCACGATTGTCTCCGCATTACCCTACACTACAGAGACATTATTACTTTCACCCTTCATTATACATACACGCGTCACACACGCGGGACACATGAGTCAGCGTTAGTTAGTGACATTTCGTCACAGTTTCGATTGGTAACTCATTAAATATTCTATTTTCGTTTGGTCACAAATAAATAAATAGAAATAAAAACAAGTCTTTTCTAATTTAGTCTGGTAGAGTTGCCAGATGAGAATTTGCTAAATGAGGTTTACATGGAGAATTTTCTCTAAACCAACCACAAGGGTTCCGAACCAACGAAATAATCATATAGATATTATTTATTACCTTGAAATAAGGTTATTTGTCCCGACCGCATGACAGACCTCAGAGCGCAGCGGTCCAGAGATGAGACTGCGGACCCCATACATATACTTGCGGTCCCAGAGGGTCCGTGGATGGACTACAGGTTAAGAAGCACTGCTTTAAGCCAGTTATGAAAATAATGGAGTCTTTGCAAAACTAATAAATAATATTACAATGGACTAGAGCTAGAAAATTTGCCTTCTGCGAAAATTGCTATTAAAATGTGGAGGACAGCTCCATCTATCCATATAATGTAAAACCTACAAGCCTCTTCGACAAGCTTTTCCGAGATGTATACGTTCGTTCACTAATATTATAAGAGATGTCGCAACATTGACTAGGATTAGGTGTAACTGCTATTGAAGCTTACATTACAATTGTAAGTTAATGATATATATAGTCGGGTTCTGTAGCAGGGAAATGAGATGGATATTGCGAGAAATAAATAAATATCTTGTATGTAAGCTACAATAGCAGTTACGCATCTAATCGCCGCTAGATGGCGTTTTGTACAAAACAAAAAAAAGATAGTTTTCCCCTATTGTTAGACAATTACTTCACAAATCCTATTTTAAAAGACCCTAAGTAAAAGAAATGTAATGAGAAATATTTTCGAGCGGATCGATGGTCTAAATTTCATGTTACTAGGTTTGAGGCGGTTTGAGCTGGTCATTGATATGTCAATCAACCAGTGGTGTTGCTTTTTGATGATTTATTAAGTTACACTATAAAAACCCAAGTAAGGTAAAAAATATTTTATTGGCACAAAGTGAAAATACTGATACATGCGAATCACATGATAAAAACTTAATTACGAAAACATTACAATAATACTATATTATAACAGAACCGGGCGTATACGTCACGATGAGGACCGCAGCTGATGACGTGCGCTTGTCCCGTGAATTCACCCAGCTGTCACGGGAACGTCATGCCAGGCTTAGCATCTTATCGTACCATGGTATAGTGTAATGTAGCAGCTGCAATATGAATATGTGCATATCATCCCAATGATATGGTAAGTAGACTGTGGCAACGATAGTATCGCAAGGAAATACAAACAGTGGCCCTTGAAGCCAACCAGCCAAGTCGTAGTTGTGGCATGCTTGGAGATACCGCAGTGGCAAGTGGATAGTTGTGGTAGTGAGTGATGACCCCGCAGTGGCAAAGTGGCAAGTTGCTAGTTGTGGTGGTGAGTGATGACCACGCAGTGGCAAAGTGGCAAGTTGCTAGTTGTGGTGGTGAGTGATGACCCTGCAGTGGCAAAGTGGCAAGTTGCTAGTTGTGGTGGTGAGTGATGACCCTGCAGTGGCAAAGTGGCAAGTTGCTATTTGTGGTGGTGAGCGATGATCTCGCAGTGGCAAAGGGGCTTGCTAGTTGTGGTGGTGAGTGATGACCCCGCAGTGGCAAAGGGACAAGTTGCTAGTTGTGGTGGTGAGCGATGATCTCGCAGTGGCAAAGGGACCAGTTGCTAGTTGTGGTGGTGAGCGATGATCTCGCAGTGGCAAAGGGGCAAGTTGCTAGTTGTGGTGGTGAGTGATGACCACGCAGTGGCAAAGGGGCAAGTTGCTAGTTGTGGTGGTGAGTGACAGCCCCGCAGTGGCAAGTTGCTAGTTGTGATGGTGAGTGATGACCTCGCAGTGGCAAAGTGGCAAGTTGCTAATTGTTGTGGCGTGTGATAACCCCGCAGTGGCAAGTGTCTAGTTGGGTCGGTGCGTGAAGACCTCGTAATCTCGCACGGTGAAGTTGTAGTCCGGCGCTAGGGGCGTCGGGGGTGCGCCGGAATCGGCGGGCGCGTACGAGTGCAGGTTGCTGTAGCTCTCGGAGTTGGTGTTGCAGTTGTTGGACACGAGCAGGTCTGCGCCTGCGCCGAAAATCGGCCCGCAGCTGAAACACACCACACACAAGTTTGTACCGTAGTAGCTAAGTGTTGGGACATTACAACTGGGTAGCAAACGACACATCACTTGATTACGAAACAAGCATTTTGATAGAACTGTCAAAAGCGAAACGACATCGATGTTCCCACTGGAAATCGAACCCGCGGCTTCCAAGATTGTAACCACGTACACTAGGGCACGGAGGTGATTTATATACTCGTACAACGAACCAGACAGTTATTGTTTGCTCGGGATGAGATAAAAATAAGTTTTGCACCACCATCACAAGACCATCCATTAAGAGTTAAAAAGGATTAATTTTTTTTGGGTAGATCTACCTACAATATTCTAAATGACACAATTTAATGACAATATTTATTCCAGAAATACCACTAAATAATAAAATATGTCTTTTTTTGTACCCATTTCCACATATCACACACAAGACGGTGTAGTGTGTGTATATACTCACTCTGGATGGTAGCAGAGCGCGACCGCCTTCTTGAGCACGTGGTACCGCTGCGGCGGCTCGGTGAGCGTGAACAGGAACGCTCGCTCCGACGCGATGTACCCCCCCGCCCCACCAGGAGTCCACGCACACTCAGAAAACCCGCCTAGCACCTGCGCACACGCACAACTCTCTAAACACCACTACATACTATACATACTACATGAAACTATATCTGTATCTCAGCGAGCTACGGAACGAGATATGCTCGAAATTTCTCTACGTGATAAAATCGGTAGACGTGCCTGAAGTGTCAACGTGCAGGTCACGTCGATTGGAGAACGGATAGCCGGTGGGGTGCAAACGTTCTCGAGTGGCGACCACGTGCCGGGAAATGCGTACTGGGCCGTCGGCTTGCGAAAGGTCAACATGTCAAACCATGGAGGGCTATGTCCAGCAGTGGACGTTTCCCTGCTGCTGCTGGTCTGTATAGTAGGTACCTCGCCCCTCGATGTCTGCAGCAGGACGAGCACCGGGGCCACGCCGTCGCAGTGCGTGTGGAACGCGGCCGCCGAGTACCCGTGCGTGGACGCACGGTATAACAGACGCCACGACTGCTTCGGGGACCCGCACCTGCACACACCATCGTTTTTAACACTGCTGTTTGGCGGCAGACTTAGGCAGCATGGTGGTAGCTAGCCAGGCGGACATACTAGCCGGTAAGAGAGGTCTGTGAGTAGTAAGCGTGGACTCACCAGTTGTTGATGACGGCCTGGAACGAGCTCCGGTCCTGCTGCAGGATCAGCGAGCCGGAGAACAGGTTCACGGCCGAGCTGCAACATACAGACAGCTCAGACTAGTTTGGAGATGGATCAAAGACAGGGCCGATTACTAAATCCGATCTGATTATTTCCAAGTCGCTGTCATAGAATGCAATGTTAACCTCTCTACAGTAGAGCTTGGAATGTAGCTCAAGTTTAGTAGGTCAGCTGGACCAGATCACACATGTCTCCAGCGACAGCTCGGTGTGCACGTCCCACTCACCGCGGCTGGGTGCGCTGGTCGTGTGCGGTGTGGGCGGGCCGCGGCGCGGGCGCGGGCGGCTGCGTGAGCGCCGCGCGACGGTACCGCTCCAGCGACAGCTCCATGGGCACGGCGCCCGTCGGCTCCACCTCCTCCGCGAACACCGCGCTGTCTGCACACACACTCTTTATGTACGTAACCAGGTAGGAGCTAGGAGCACGTGTTGTCACAGATCAGTACACTGTAGTAGTAGTAGTATAAGTCAGACATAAACAATTTTGCATGCTGTAGATTATGGATAAATATGCCTGAAGCAACTTAATATTTCTTTTACCACTTTTGTACAAAAACCATATTTTTTGCAATTAAAAAGATTTTGATATGAACATATGGTTTCATAATTTTAAGCAAATTGAAATCAAGGTTACATTCAAAATGCCATGCAGCACCAATAATTTCCATGGTAGGTCAAAGGTTTGTTCAGGTTATGAGTACGATTATTTCGTTGTCACTTTACTCGGGAGCAACGTCTATCCGTGTTCATTACTGGGTTTTGGGAATGAAAAGGCACCAATCATGTACTTGTATATATAAATTGTATATATAAATTACTTCCCTTAATCCCTACATAAATTAAATTACTTTTCCGTTATTATATTATATATATAACAATTATTGTTATAATATAAAATATGTATTAGCATGTTAGCATAAGTAAATATTTCCTTAAACATAAATTTATTTTTGTTATGGAAGAGTGGGACCCTCTGTTACAGGTATTTTTATACTTAACACGTCTCGTTTTATACGTCTCAACCTTGTTTCTGTAAACAACTTTGTTCAATGAAATAAAACAATTTTGAATTTTTGAATTTGAACTTGTCTGTTTCCACATCATCATCAACAGCCTATATACGTCCCCACTGCAGGGGCTCAGTCCTACTCTCCTGCAGAGTGTATGGGACATAGTCCACCACTCAGACCCAGTGCGCATTGGTAGACTTCACACACACCTTTCAATTTCTTTTCAGGAGTGTGCAGTTTTCCTCACGATGTTTTGCTTCACAGAAAAGCGAATGGTAATGATTTTTATCATACGTGCATAAATACCAATGCGTGAGTGAGTGTGCACATGTCATCAGTCGCACCGCAGCGTTGCCATGTGCCTGCTAGCTGCTGAGTACATAGCCTGACCATATCCACATGAGATATCTCTCGTACCTATGAGCAGTAGCCTCACGTGGGTCATGAGCGGCGCCAGGTGTTGACAGACCCGCGCCCGCTCCTCCTCCGCCCAGTGCGCGGTCGGCTGCGTGACGCCCGCGCGCTGCTTGGCCCACGCCAGCGCGCATCGCCACACCTCCTCCTCCTCAAGACACAGCTGGAAACACACATTACACACACCGTGTGACTATTTGTGCTCTCCAATGTGAGACATATTACACATTTTAAGAGGGCCCTTTATGAAGCTAACCAAGCCGCCGTCAATCATAAATATCTACACTCATCTACATTGCCATGCCACATTCACGTTTATATTTTTGTAAAGATGTGATAGTGACTAAAATCTCTTGTGGGACCTTCCAGTTTGGTTAGGATATTGCAGGATGAATCACCTGATTGTCTGAAAACTCAGATGATTCTGTGTTTCGTTAGTCACGTTAATCCGTTGTTACCGGTTCCTATCTACGACAGGTAGTAGCTACATGAGGCATGTCAGAGGACTGTGGCGGATCAACAATTCTGACACAGGACGGTCATCGATCTGACAGTCTACGTGGTAAGAGGAGTTTTTTTTCTCTGCAGAATACTTTATCAAATGTGGCAGTAGTTTCATTTATTACAACATTAATTATCATACTAGTGTTTTGCCTGCGGCTTCATCTGTGTGAACTTAAGAGATCCCTTGAGAACAACTTGCTTAATCAAGATAAAATTTTTCCAATGTCCTTGTCTGGACCTTCAAAACCGAGGCATTCTTATCGACGGGAAGGAAGAACAATTAAATTCACTGTCACATTTATAAGTTTATATTATAATATTAATATGGATTTGTTTTGAAATCAGTGTGTTGAGGGAGATATAAATTACAATGTGGAAATGGCACAGTACAATGGTGGGTAGATATTTATGACGTTGAAGGTACTGCACTAGTAAGCCATGTATATATTTTGACTCATGTCACGGAGCCCTGATGTTTGAAGGCTGTTATTGCCATGTTTGCAGACAGGATTCCTGGCAATGCATTGCTTGATTCCTCTGATGACCTAATAGAATAAGTGCAGCCTTTTAATATAGCCTATTCACTCTGGACTTGAAAAAAATCCAGGTTGTAGCGCTCAGGAAACACAACAGCTGGTATGGAACTCTCCTCCTTAGCTGTATGTATAACAAATGCCAAGTAGAAGATGGAACTGAGACGTTCTTCTGGTTATCCAGTGGTAGTGTTACGCAATGACTGCTACTTTGTTCTGGTTTGGCATCAACTACATTGTAAGAAACAAATATTTTATGTTTTACATCTTCTCAGAAAGAAATTGTAAATCAAATGAGTTAAATTTTGTTTACCTACAGTAATAAATTTAAAATGTAAATAGATCAGAGTTAGGTGGAATAGTGCCAAAATATAATTGTTTCTTTTCTAGACAAGAGACCATTCAACTTCCCATAGAGCAGGGCAGGCAGACACTCATTGGTTTCAGAAGTTAGGTAACCTGTGATATGTTTGCAAAAGTACATGCTGCACTTTTATCCTCCTGATGTGATGACACACTCAGCTTGCACAATGCACACACCTGTCACTGTGCCTGCTTTGTACGTCCTTCCTCATCAGCAGAATTGATCGATCAGTCTGTCACAATCTTTTAAACCATTATTGGCAGGCACTTGAAGTTTTACAAACAAGTAGGACAAAGTATGACTGTGTCTGCAATAACGACAAATAACAAAGTTGAACCTTATAGAAGCATTTGTTTGTTTGTTAGGATGTACAAAAGAGGGTGCTGAGGAATACTTACCACTGCGGTGCCCCGTTTGTACCCCAACCCCGACTAGCGCTTGGCTGGGTTTCATATGCATGAACAAATAACAGGTTAAGATTGCTACAAGTGGCTCACTGCCTTCTAATGTCAAGTAAAGAACGAGTAAAATAATTGTAAATAGATTGATGACATTTGTTAATATTTAATAACACATTGTTTAAAAGCAGATTTATGAATATAGTTAAATATGAATAAAATACTAACGAAATCAGAAGAGATTAGCTTTATAAGAGCTTCCTTGGGCAGGTTGAGGAATGCATTGGTTTTCACACAGTCTGCAGCATTGTCTCCGATGAAGGTGATGCATCGCTCCATGAATGATGATGCACTCTTACCACCTGGAAACAAACAACATGTTTACAGCGTCATCATGCAGTCAAATAGTACGATATAATCAAAAGAAGATAGTACGTACATACCTAGTTAACATAGTTTGTGTACACTATGTGCATAGTTTGTGAAAAACAGAAATGAAACACAGTTGGACCTTAACAATTAAAGAATTTATTAGTCATAGTATTTCTGAAACTTGTGTTTTCTATACAAAACGGTACAGATGCAGATTCACCAGTCAGAAATGAATGTCCTTACAATTTATAACCTATTACACTGTGGCGTTCGGGTTCACGTTTTGTATGACGGTAATATTATCTCCTTTCAACATAATTCTGCCGACAGCCTTCCTGTTCTTTGTTTTCATGTGGACCTCCTCCGCCTCATCCAGCACTATATTCATGTATTCATCGAAGCCGACGATGTGGCCTTCGATTCTCAGGTTCACGTTTTCGTACAACCAAATTTGTACACGGCTTCTGTTTTGCAAATACCTAAATATTAGGTTGATGGGCTGCACCATCACTTTTTGTACTTTCGGTGGACCTTTGTACGCCATTTTTGCTTAGTTTAGTCCTCCAAAATATTATATTTAATTAAAACAGTAGCCGCGAAAGCCGGCTTCAGAATTTCCGTCACAAAACGAAGCCAAATATCATAGACTAAAAAACAAATAGCGGCAAGATGGCGGCGGGCGACGCCATGCAACTTAGCACTACACTACACTCAATACATGAAATTAATACATTCTTAAACATTAATTGAACCTTGAAAATAATACTATAATACAGGCTTTGTATGTTTTGTGTATTACTTTTCACAAGTAATAATAAATTTCATTAAAATTAATTAAATCATCTCTATGGTTTATAGTTATTAGTTACACCACCGCTTTTGGGAGGGATTTCAAATATCACGCTAGCTAGCCCCATCTAGTGAATGTTAATATAAATAAAGTCACATTGGGTTTTGTCGTGATATGATCATGCGTGGTGTAAAACGTAGTGATTACTTTGCTCAGTGGCGTGGTGAAGTGAGAGATTGATACTTGACATTCTTGACAAGACTCTTGTTGTATTTAGAAGTTTGTTTTGGAACTGACATATTTTTTTAAATTTTAATTAGTTTGTAATTGTGTTTGTATTATATTATTTGTATATCTAAATTTTGCATGCCAGTTTCTGGCTAAATGTGAGATACTAACATAGTATTCAATAAGACCAATTTGTAATTATGTACCACATTTATGCATAATAGTAACTTGAAACTTGACAAAATTGCTTGCTTTGAGATTGAAATCCTTAATTTTTTCAGCAGATGACGTTTTCAACGATTATTGTAAAATTATAATTGTACTCAGTTATTCATTTTAAATGACTCTGATTATATTTTTCTAGATATCTAAGCATCAAACACGGTGAAATAGGAAATGATAAAAAAAATGAGACTGTGTACAGCAAAAGTGTGCGATGGCCGGGAATCGAACCCGGATCAACTGCTTGGAAGGCAACTATGCTGACCATTACACCACCATCGCCTTATGCAGCTGAAGTAAAATTAATAATAACATTCTATTACACTGTATTTTGTATGTAAGTCCGACAAGTATTATTACATACTAGCTTCCGCCCGCGACTTTGTCCGCGTGTACTTCAGGATGCATTCTACTTGTTCGATAGGCACAGGTGACGTATATGACTAATTATTATACAGCATAAGGTACAAAATAGTTTTTATTCTGTTACGTAATCTAATAGTTTAAAGAAACAAAATAAATTTCAATATCTGACGTAGTACATTCAAATAGTCTTCACACCGATATTATAAACGCGAAAGTTTGTATATATTAATTTACATATTCTATGCTCGGTTGCTAGGCAACGCGTTTTTGTTATGCCAAAATTGCCCATGTAATCCCACTTATATTATAAGTGTGATTTTGTACAATTTACACAATATATGTCTTTATAAATTATAGCCTATATGTTATTCTGATGTATAAGCTATATTATTGTAAAGTTTCATTCAAATCCATTCAGTAGTTTTTCCGTGAAAGCGTCACAAACATCCAAACTTTCACACTTATAATATTAGTAGGATGTACAGATTCTATGTTTAAATACCTGGCCTATCTTGGATTTCCATAGCTGCTGCGAGTAACGTACAAGCACTTTCAACACTCAAAGTAGAAGTCACATGATCTTCGCAAGCAGCGCGAAGGTCTTCCACGCCAAGATCTGCAGCTAGGGTCATCATTTCAAACACGCCTGAATCTTGAAGTAGAAGCTGAAAAAGTTTCATTAACAAATATTGATGCACAAAGCGACATCTATAGAAACAATTTAAGGTTATTAAAAAGTTCAGACTACTTCACAACAGATGGCAGTGAGCAGCACTTAGGATGACTTAGGTAACAAAACGGAAATAGTTTTTGCGTTATAAATTGGCAAATTATATTGTCTGAATGTCAGAATCAGTCAGTACCTTTCCCGTGTAGACGTACTGTATGAAGAGTCGGAATGTTTCCGGTTGCACGTGGGGCATACGAATAGGTATGGGCTGTCCGCCGGTAGATGGCGACACCGCACACCCAGGGATGCGGCACACCTCGCCGCGTTTCGTGTTCTGAAAGCTCTTGCATCTGAAAATATATTGTTCTTATTGTAAAACTTTACTCGCGCGCCACGAAAAGTTTCTCAAAAGGAATTATTGAGAATGAATACTTTCCGAAGTGTATTCGTGTTTACAAAGGGACGCCGCCGCGACTCGAGCGTCTTTTAAAAACCGATAATCTGTTTGAAGTGCTTAGGATGCATGCAGGGAAGGAAAACTTATCAAGTTGGAAGTTGTGCAGCAAGCACTGCGCGAACGACAGCGACTCCTTCTGAAAGCTTTCTTTAAAACTTCTCGGTTCTCAATTTCAATCCAATTTCTTTAGATTGAGGTCTCTTTGAAAGAGATTTTCCTTTCGAGATGCGTATAGCTAGCTCTACATAGCATTACGTACAGAGTAACCGACTATTAGTCATTCCGTCAAGTTTGTGTGAATCTGGGTGATGGGATTACAGCGCGCGCGCTCCGGCTGTCTGCAGAGGTAGGTAGGGTAGTGTCGGTGCGACGGCGGTACCTACAGCCCGCGCTCAGATATTAATTAATTAATTTATACATTTATGTAGGTATGGTTGGTAGTGTACGGGAACCAATCAGCCTTGTGACGTGTCGCTGTCGGACTCTAATCTAGCCATGGCCGGCCTACATTCGGTACCGAGATTGACATTGCATATGTTAGCTATAAATAGGTTGAATATCTCACATACATAGTTTACATATTTTCAATAGAACAATTACAATAGTTGAATCTTTAAAATGATTTAAATTTATTGCAAATAGTCATAAAAACCACATTATTTCTCTAGCGGCACCGGAAAACATGTAAGGTATAATATTCTCGGACCGGTCATATACTGAGCCATATATACAGCTATATCATTTACATTGCACACCAGTTTATCATCGATATTGTCGGTACTGTGGTGCCTGCCCCTCCGCCCTGGCGGCGGTGGAGGGGCCAAGCAATGTGCCTCACGCTGTAGTTATGGGAGCATCAAGTACCTACTGACAGTCAGAGCACCACAGATAGACACTGCTTTATCATTCCTTCTATATTATCAAAAAATTCTTCGCAACAGCAAAGTGAAATCTCTACCTACAGTGTTTGCCATTTGTAACACAATTATCGCAGCAGCTCATCCATCCATACAGGCACCAAAAGGGGAAAGGGAATAGGCGTTGCACTTGATTTCCTCTGTACCTGATCGAGTCAAACAAAATCGAAGTATGTACTATATTTTGTCAAAATTTTGATTCGCAAAAAAGATCGATAGCATAGAGTAGATCCTTAACATAGAGATACTCATCCGCCTAAAATGGAGTCCCTAAATGAACAAGACAGAAAAAATCTAATTTTCCGGAGGACAGATCAGACAAAAACTGTCCGAAGCCCACGTCCTGTGTCAGCAATTACCCGCGGCTTGTGCTATGTCGATACTCCACACGTGTTATATATGCACGTATGTGCCACGTAATCAATGCGTCCCCCTCCCTCCCGCTGCTGTCACTACGAGCGCCGTCACTGATGATCCCGGCGTCGTGTCGTGTCGGTGGACAAGAGGAACGTGTTTTCGCTGGAGTTGCAGGTCGAGCTCGAGGGCCGGTGACATATTGAAGATCCAGACATCGTTAGGAACTACTACTATACTTTATCTGCCAATAGTTGAAGTCAGTATGTACAGACAGACCTTACTATAATTTATACCGTACAAGATGAAGATCTCTCTCTAACGAGGGTTGGATACTTGGCCTTCATCTCCTTCCTATCCACCAATCTGAGAGTATTTGGAATGATAAACAATTTGTCATCTGAGCTCCACGAACCCTGGAGTGCTGCGTCGCCCTCGCCCCCCCCCGCCCCCCAGCACCTGGCGTGAGCGCGCAGTTTTCAGCCGTTTCATGCGATAAGAGCAGTCGTTCATTTCACCCGACTGAATATTGCTTAGTCATTGTTTTATCATAATTTTTATATTTATACCCAACTAGGGCGAAGCTGTAAGCAGAGCACCGTCGAGGTAAAACATATTTAGTTATAGAACGGAGGTACGTACAGTCAGTACCGCCCCACGTCACACGCGTGGAGCCAGGTCAGGGTACACGTGTTTATAAAATGAACATGTTTTCAGCGCGAGTGTAAGGATCGGTTCCCGGAATTGTTCTCATCGTCATCCACATGAGTCCCTCCCTGAGAGGGTTTGATTAAAACTGCTCCTCGGCAGGCAGGTGGCCGATTTCATGAAGATAGGTTCATGAGGATAGGTTGCTGCTGAAATTATACAGATTTCAGTGGTACACTCAGCACTTTAATAAAACTGCTGCGCAATTTTTCATGTTACTGGGACTCACAATTAAAGCGTTTCCCGTTACAATGCACACTCAAAACAATATTTGAAACTTGCCGTGCCCCCGCGCTCCGCTCGCGGCTCCGACGTGCAGACGGACAGACAGACCGACGCTTGTAATTACAACTTTACAAGCTTGTTCACGCGACCCGCTCGTTTCATTAGTAACTACATGTTTAAAGGGAAATTATGGATTTTATAAAGTTCTAATAGAATAAACCTTGACCACAATTTTACCAGATCACGATTGACGACTCCTCGACCCTTTCTATAATTGTATGTTTGGGTCACACGTACACCGGTTAGTCAAGGTAATTCCAAAGCTAGCAAAGACGAAAGTTGAAGCGGGACGGAATAGCGTCGCCATGCTTGCATGCATACATATTATTTAAGTCTGCCGCCAAACAGCAGTGTTAATTACTTCTAGTGACATGAGGTATCCCAGAAAGTGTCTCATTAAATTAAGGCTTCTGGGTGAGGATGTCTTCCTCAGGTGAGATGGCGAATTGCGAATTCATTGTGCGAAAAAAGATTTCCGCGGTTTAGGATCTATATTAAAAATCCAAGGGGTGACGTAGGTTCCATTTTGAATAGGCTATTCTTTAGGAAGATTACGACACATTCAAAAAATCAACAAGAGTCCCAGTTTCCGCGCACGCCATGTTCCTCGACTGTTGAACACGCGGCGAGCCCGACACGGCCGCGGCGCTTACGCTCACCGCCTCCAACAAAGCACCAACAACGTACTCGTTGCCAAGAACAAATACTTTGAATTAATTTGGTAACAAACGATCGTGCTGCTTCAGCTACAGGAACACCCCAAATCATGTATTTCCGTGGTGGTGCCGGCCGGGTGCCGAACGTGGGCGCGGGTAGAGACACAGCAAAAATACCGCCTCAATGTCCATGCCGCTGGAGAGAACATTGCATTCAATTTCAATTTTTTTAGATTACTTCTTTTTTCGTAATGGTTTTTGTCCTAATACATTTTGCCACTGTCACGTTGTTGATTTATAGAAAATGATACGAAAGCAAAACAGTTTTGAAACTTAAAAAGGTATAAAAAAATTAAATATCAGAAGATAAGAGAGATGAATGGTCAACCAGTAGAACCAGGCAAAGAAAGACAAGCAAAGACAAAATTATTTGACATTATAGAAAAATACGTTGTAGGCAAACCTCTTACTTTTTTGTTCAAAACTTTTTCGTATGCTGTCATTTGCGAAACCATAAATATCATGAAGCTAAAAAGATGTTCCTGTGCCGTGCCTCCGCCCCCATTAGGGCGCGCGATAATCTTTTTACCTTCATGATAAACATTGTATAAAACCTTCTGGCGTGACAGCGAACTACCTAAACCTAGAAACGTAATTTTTCCTGAAATGTTTTTTAAAATGTCAATTTTTACGAGATATAAACCGACAAATTTTACAGTTTTGTTAAATTTTTCATTCGGGGGATTACGTGCTCTAGAGTAGGACAGATATATAGATGCAGGCACTTTTATAAATGGTATTTATTTGTAAATTTGTAATAACAAAACAGTCACATGAAATAAATAGTGACTGGCTTTCCAAAAGTTGTTGCTCCGCATAGTATTTCGTGTGCATTCGAGCAATTTCCATCGCATTACTGTAACCAGCGTGGAAATTGTCCAAGTTGAATGTAGTGTTGATTCCGCCCTGTGATATACTTTCCCAGACGCAGGTTGTAATTCCAGACATAGAGCTGCACACGATCAGGATGGAAGCAACTTCAATACGAAGCGAACAAAGATACTGGTGGCACGTGACGTGAAGGTCCGGTCTCGGTCCACAGACCAATGGCTTTTAATTTATAGGTAGACGCTGATTCTGCGCATATCAACATATGTTTCCTTAGGCGAAGTATTACTTACTCGTGTACACTCGAATATAAAAAATATAACAATTTTTCACCTTGACATACTTACCTTTAACTGTCAATTCCCTTAACACACTGCATAGAACAAGCAAGAGAGAATGAGACATAGTAGAAATGTGGGTACATACTGTGTGTATTCGAGTTAATCTGTATACACAAATGTCTGCGTGATGTCACCGCCAGGGTCAACAGGGGGCAGACCCCATTTGAAACGTGAAAACGATTTGAAGAACCACCTGGAATCCTTTTTTAAGCGAACAAAGCAGCAAGGGACTTGTTACAAGTACTGACAAAATAGCAAAGTCTTTCTCAATATTAAGAAAATCATTGCAGAAAAGTACACTGTTCGAGTTGGAGATCTGTAGATTCATTAGGTAAGTTGTGTTTCTATGGTCGCGTGCCGGGAATGGGGGAATTACAGTGTAGCCAGGGTCGCGTGCAGACCTCCCCGCTGGCGAGATAGCGACGATGCTTCCACGACTGTACACGAACCAGCTAGGTGTACGAGGTAATCAGGCAACGGGAAGTTTCTTTTTAAGAACATTTGGTTCATTTGTGGTTGTGCGGGTAATGTATGGCAGGACTTTCTACGCGCTAGTAATAGCTGTAGTCGAGGCATCGAAATCTACTACCAAATGATTGTAGGGGCGTGTGAAGCAAGAATAAATGTTAAACTGAAGCTGACTATCAAACGAGCTGACTGTCAGCCCTGAGTCCAGAGAGTTAGACCACGGGTCCAGGCCTACCAGGTCTACCCTGGCGCGGCGCAGTGCTGCACAACCAGAAGCTATGACTAAAGACTGACACTGAATTGGCTTTAATCATAATCAGAATACAGCAGTGCTATTCATAATGAAGTTTGACGATAAACTTAGATAACATGGTGGTAGCTGGCCAACCATCCGAACTAAGTACCGTTAGGGAATCGAACCCGAGACATCTGTATAGTATGTACAAACATTAGTCTAATAGGTCTGCATTCATCTTGCTTCCTTATAAACTCTCCCACCGCAGCCGTACCAAAGTTATACCAATTATGAACCGTGATGGATGTCCTGATCAGGATACAACCGCCAGTAACCGGATAACCGATAAATACCCCACCCCCCACTACCGTATGGTGTCGGACGTCATCCATCATACTCCCCCCACCCCCCACCTGCTACCCCTACTCTTGTCAGGCGCGCACTGGTGCCATCCGCGTCATTAAGTAATATACATGAGTTACTCAGGCAGGCCTGCATGTTCAAATATGAGAAATTGGCGCAGAAAACGTTTCACATCAAAAATATAAATTTTATTAACGGGCCCAGTTATTTTTTGGTCAAGGCACTTAGCAAGTATATTTGTAAACTCGCCTGCAAGCCGAAGAAAGACGTCCACAAGCTGCGTAGTCATTGATTCCCTGTTGATAACATAAACATACTGCACTTGGAATTGTCTGTCGTGGCGGTCAGGAGTTTCCGCGGGTAGTATCAAGTTTGTTTCCAAAATTAAGCAACAAAATATAGAATTAATAACGTGGGGAGGCGGGCCGGGCGCCGCTTATCGCGGAGCGGGAACATCGCGGCTGATTGATTGCGGCAAGTTGGCTCCAGAGCGGCAACTTTTAAAATTAATCATCGCTTTCTGTAGGTTGGCACGGCACACCTGGGCCCGCTGACGGCAGCAGTTTAGAAGATGCTTCGTCTTGAATACTTGGGAGAGTGACATGACACACAAAACAGCGGACTTTGAATTTGACATCCGGGTCAAAGTGATTCGTTACTGTACGACTGTCCTCGGAGGGAACTTGGCGGGGAGAACTGGAGGGGGACGGGAGGCATATTGTAATTATGTTATTTGTTGCACTGTTTATGAATAAATACAACTATTCCAAACTTGTGACACCGGCTTTATGATAGTATCACCCCATGAATGTTGTACAGGGCAACAATTCGGAATAGTAATTCGCCAGTTTCGTTTGTAAAAGTTTTTAATTTATCATAAATTGTATTCAATAAAAAGCGCCCGACATGGGGTAATGTGATCGGTCGATTTGGCACTTATCGCCAACCAGATTGTGTAGTGTCGAGACCGTGACCCTACACGGCAAAATTTGATTTGAGATTGGTTTTAGATAAGCCGATCAAATTGCCCCGTGTAGGGCGCTTTTAACGGGTTACGGAGATGCGACAGAAATAAACGTGTATTTGATTTGGATTTGATAAGCAGACTTATGCAGTCGATATTGATGTTTTCCCGTGAATTACGTAAAATGCCCTGAGCCCCCTCCATCCAGAGGAGCAGCTACAAAGACCTGTCAGAGATCCATTGATCACTTATACCAAATAAACGTTTTGTAATAAACAGAACAAATAACTCAGAACATTACAACGACCATTGTCGTAATTCAGCGGATCTAATGACATCGGTTCAATTCAGAACACGTGAATTAAGAGGCTATGTTGATAAGACCACGTGGCCGCGTTCAAGGTTGCATTATTTTGTAGCTGTCCCTCTCCGAGCCCTATCCTACCCGAGCGCGTACGGTGAGACAGCATACACTACGCGAAGTTATCCACCCGTTATTTGGATGTTTCGTAGTCCAGTGATCATTTGAAGGATACAGCCATTTTTTCAATACAGTATATTAATAAAATTTCAGATGTCGGTGGTTTTTCCAAATTTTTCTAAATTGATTCATACTCTTGTAAAACAGGTTCAAAGTTGGGGCTTTTTATTACCGAAAAATACAATACTTTGACGCCCTGTAACTCTGGAAGTATATATTTAAACGAAAATCTGACTCACCACCGACACAGATATTTGTTTATAGATTGTGTCTTGAAAATATCATATATTTTCATAGCTTAAGAGGCTATGCTGTTGTCAAAGCGCCCATACAAACGTAGTCCAGTCATATTTTGAGTATCAAGCTATAAAAATCTATGAAATTTTCAAGACACAATCTAGAAACAAATATCTGTGTCGGTGGTGATTCAGATTTTCGTTTAAATATATACTTCCAGAGTTACAGGGCGTCAAAGTATTGTATTTTTCGGTAGTAAAAAGCCCCAACTTTGAACCTGTTTTACAAGAGTATGAATCAATTTAGAACAATTTGGAAAAACCACCGACATCTGAAATTTCATTAGTATACTGTATTACAAAAATGGTTACATAATATACTGTATCCTTCAAATGATCCCTGGACTACGAAACATCCAAATAACGGGTGGATAACATCGCATAATGTATGCTGTCTCACCGTACGCGCTCGGGTAGGATAGGGCTCGGAGAGGGACAGCTACAAAACAATTTGACCTTGAAACCGACCACGTGGTCTTACCAACATAGCCTCTTAATACTCAAAATATGACTGGACTACGTTTGTATGGGCGCTTTGACAACAGCATACCCTCTTAAAATGATTACGCGTCGCGCCATTTGTTAATTTATTGGCCATTGGTTCAATAAATAATCTATTTACGTTAGTTACCATGTCTAGACTCCTAGATCAATATCCAGGCTAATGTAAGTGACCTACGAGTAGAAACTGAATCACGTCGCAGGCTATATTATCGTCGATTACAATAAATCAACATTTCAATAAGGAGGCGATAAAACATGTCTTCTTGAGCGACTTTCGATTTCTAAGAAATACAGCAGTCGTAACAAAGTAAGAAGTCCACAGACTACAAGCATGGAGTCGCAAACTAATGTCGT
The DNA here is from genome assembly GCA_910589575.2 of Carcina quercana. Taxonomy (NCBI): domain Eukaryota; kingdom Metazoa; phylum Arthropoda; class Insecta; order Lepidoptera; family Depressariidae; genus Carcina; species Carcina quercana. The sequence continues at coordinate 259,106 of OU342435.1, forward strand.
ATATCAAGTGTAGGGGAGTTTCGACAAATAGTGAGTTATTTTTCCTATCTAGTAACAATACGGGTCGAGCAAGTTTTCGCATAAGTAAGTTGTTCACTGAGCAACTCTGCCCGCCGCGGCCGCGTGACGCGACCCCACGCGACCCGCGGACGTACTATCTACATGTAAATGGAGCTCGGCACAAACCGATTTTTTTCTATTCCATCTGCTTTACTTGTCCCCACACTTATGTATTTGTTACTGATACATAATTTATTTGTCGCGGCCCCGGACCGGCTTATTTATTAGTTTCTTTTCGAGTTTCTTTCAAAAGGGAAACTAGTTATTGTGTTTGTGGTGAAAAAGGTTTATTTATCAACTTCTTTTGGGGCAATGACTTCGCTGTTCGTCCGTCCATCCGTCTATCTGTCCGTCCGTCCCCAAGCTGTATCTCATGAACCGTGATGGTTAGAGAGTTGACATTTTCACATAATATGTATTTCTGTTGCCGCTAAACAACAAATACTAACAAACATATAAAAATATTTAGGGGAGCTACCATACAAAAAACATAATTTTTTGACGTTTTTATAGGTAATGGTACGGAACCCTTCGTGTGCGAGTCCGACTCGCACTTGGCCGGTTTTTATACAAAGAAACGTGAAGTATTTATTAGTACTAGCGCAGTAGATTGCTTTCTATATGATTGAGTTCTTAATAAACTATTCAAGTTGTTATCGATAGATGGCGCTACTAAACCTGTTCGTGCTCTGTTCACGCACAGCTATCTTTTGTTGTGCTTTTGTAAAGATTTTATCGGTTTTCTTCTGATGTCATGAATTCTTACTAGTGAGATTGTAATAATAATTTTGAAAAAGTTATAAATACCATTTTCGTCACTTCAATCATCTCCCGTATGGTCTAGTGGCTAGGATACCTGGCTTTCACCCAGGAGGCTCGGGTTCGATTCCCGGTACGGGAAAGTACTTTTTGTGATTTCTTACCTCGCTATTAGTATTATTTTGTGGGCGTAGACTTTTTCTTCAGCGGTTCCCAGTATGAAGATGACGTCAGCCGAGTCTTGGTCTTCTGAGAGGCGCGTGAGATCCCGCAGCAAGCCGGGCAACCCCGCGCGCTCCACCGACGCGGCGCAGCACGTGCCGGGGACACGGACGCGGCTCGACATCACGATACACGATCACAGATTAACAAAACTTTGCACATATAACTTTAATCCCGCAGAAGTAAAAAAAAAATCGAAAATATGACAAGTTTTGCTAACTTTATATTTTTAATTTGAATGCCGTTAAATAATGAAAAATTATGCCTATATTGGTTATTCAAAATCCAACAGTCATTTGTAACAAATACAACTTCTAGAATACGATTTGTTACTACACCGACTTCGTTAGTCCGCATTCACGACGCATTTTAATGTCCATATGTCACTTCCCATCACAACATCACTTGGCAAGTTGTTTTTCATTAATCGAACTGTATATTTAATTCAAAAAACAACAGTTTATCTTGAAAGCTCACTTGTCAACATAACCTCAACCGCATAACTTAGCTTACAACTCAAATAACTTGAATCGAATCCAACTTGAATCTCGGAGTATGTTCCGACAATGCTCTGTATTCGGATTTAAGGAAATTATGTACTTACGACTGTGCAATACAGTGCTGTTTGCGTTACTCTTTCGAGCTCCCCAGGTAGTAAAGCCTCAAAACTGGTTTATGTTTTTCTCAGGTAAAACCGCTTCTATTCATATCTCTATCTTTGTTGTTCAATTTGTAAAGCGCATAGCTACTGATTCACTATTTCGACGCCGTAGACAACTGCCTCCGTGGCGCAATTGGCTAGCGCGTTCGGCTGTTAACCGAAAGGTTGGTGGTTCGAGCCCACCCGGGGGCGTATATTTTTGTCTTTTTTTGCAACATTTGCAGTATAATTAGATAAAAAGAAAAAAAGACTTGTTTAATTTTCAGAACATTTTGAACTCATTTTGATTCGGCAATTATAATTATAGAATCATCATAAAACCATACAATAATTTCAAACATTGATAATGCTGAAACAATGACGATTAAACCGTGAAGCCGAATCAGAAAGCGCTTCACTGGCAGTGGAGGCAGTTTGTGAATTTTGTGTCAGGAAGTGCAGTGTCGGTCGGCGGTGTGAGTGGCAGTTGGGAAATTGCAACCCGTCGGTCGCTCGGCGGGACGGCCGCACCGCCCGCCGCCGCCGCCGCCGCCGCCGCCGCCGCCGGGGTGCACGGGCTGCGTCCGCGACGAAACGGATGCCACGACGTCATCCGTCACGTCATTAACTACCGACGACGCTGCCAACGCAAAGGGGTCTGTTACGCATGGTTGGACTGTATTCATATTCCGTATCTGATCATTTCCTGAAAGTTGTGTTTAAACATGTTGTTTAATGGAACACAAAACACATCGTCAGATTATTACAGTTTTATATGCTTTGACGCATGACTGGAGTTTACTCCTTAAGATCGATTATAAAATAAATATATCGGTGAACAAGGGTAAATGAATGCATCTGTATATTACTTAGGGCATGTATGGTATACGGTTTTTACAGCATCCACGTGCTTGTCTGGGCCATTTTTAGTCGAGTAGGTTAACTCCATATAGATAGATTCCATAGAGCAATAAATTTAATATACACGATAATTTGCACTTGTTCTGCACACGTGTATCGTCAGCAAGGTGTAGTCTGATGAGCGCATTCTTTTTTTATTCGAAATAGGAATGCAAATTTTCTTTCTCATATATAAATTTAATTATGCGAATGTTTACTTTTCTTTTTTATTCTGCGCTATTTTTGTTTTGTTGTTGTTATTTAATGTATGTTATCTATTCTCCTTGCTCACTACTAGCCTACGTATACAGCCAATATACATCCAGCCGTGGTTCAACAGTTTATCTCTCTCACTCAGTACTCTCGTATTACATATATAGAGTCTATATACATATATAATACGACGCATCTTCGGCTTAAGTCGTGTGACATCGTGGATTTGATTTCGATATGAAAATCGTTTCTTAAAGAGTAAACTCCAATGATTATAATTACATAAATATTCGAAAGCATTTATTATCTTTTTAAAAAATTATACATAGATTTGTTTTCAAACTGCTTATGTGAAATGATTTACCAAAATTATAACATCCAATGTCCCGCATCTACGAGTCAAAATTTGTGTTTCTATGATAAATAAATATTTGTTCACTAATCATAAGATCAGCACGCACGCTAGCGCTATCCATCTATCTACCTACAGCTGAGGCTACAGCGCGTGTGCGTCAGTTCCGCACAGCTACATACCGTGACATCAACTGTCTGCACTGTACTGACTCTACGTTTAGCAATTCCAGCACCAACTGGTACTGTATTTGTGATCACATGTGCGTTCACAAACCACTGTCGCAATCCAAGGCTCGCCTCTAAGTGCTCACTCCACGTTACATAGCCGACGAAACCCTTTGATTTCAGCAATGGCGCTGTTGTAATCTATTTTATAGTTTGTTTTTAATCTGCCCTCATTCCTAGTGCACTAATAGCTACATTAATACCATACTTACGAACATTTAGTGGGCTAACTGCCTTTTAAATTTTTATGATGTTTCGACCGCAGCCATTATGTTGGAGTGTTTGTTTGTACAGATGTATATTGTATTAGTTGTGAACTGCCTCGACGAGGGATATATGCGCGCCAACGGTCTGGTTTCTGTGCACGGCGCCATACATTAGTCGTTATAAGTAAATAACTATAAAGCAGTTAGTTCTCGGCGGGCTTGGGTTTGTTTAGGTTTGGATCCTCTGCTCCTGAGTAACTGCCTGCGTGATGTATTGATGTCGGAGACTCGGCGTGGTCCCGCGAGCCCCCGCTCCACGCTCGATGGGGTCTCACTCTGTTTATTTGGTTCAAGGTTGTTGCCACGACGCGGTTTCCATCACCACCATCGACCTGCACCGATAACTACGACCCTATATTTACATTCGTTTACTAATAAATCTCAACCTCTCTTGGCGTTAATGGCCGGCGTGCAAGAATGTTCGACATCCCCGCCTATAAACTACTCGCCGTGTTTTATATAAAATCAAATCCAATAATAGTGTTTATCGGTTGATTTAGTTGTTACATCGTTAAATATTTACGTTGGATTATATCAATCACTGTCGCAGTGGTTGCCTGATAACCCTATTGATACGGTGAACATTCAATAACCGGATTATATCGTATTTCAGGCGACATTTTGTGTTTGCTAACACGTGTACACAGTGCTGGGTAGCAGACCAGTCGACGCTCACAATATGTGTACGTATGTTGATTCTGAATGGAACACAACATTTGTTTTTTGTTGGAGCATCAAAACTGTTGGAATGAGTGTTACGAGTACTACTTCCTTAAAATTTAATTCTCCTTATTTCTTTCAATTAATAAATTTCACAATTTCCTGCTTATATTTTTCTGGAAGTATTAGTAAAGTGACATCAAAGTATTATCTCATTTGACTCATTGGAAATACATATTTTTATTAGGTTGTTTTGGTTGGTTTTATCTACATAATAAAATGTGATTCTAATACATCGGTCGTAATTGCAAATCAAGGCTTAGACTGATTGATTTGAACAAGGGTCCGAGTGCTGGGTCCGCAGCAGCCGCGAACAACAGAACAAGCGGGAACAACAGACGTCAGACGTCATCTTTGAGTGTAAATAAGAAAACCAATTAGCAGCGAGCACTAAACGTCACCTAGTCATTGAATATGAATGGGGCGGGGCGGGGCCCTCGGCACGATGCGATCTGCCCGCAATTATACCACAAAAGAATCAATTACAAGCGGGCTGGGCGGGCTGGGCGGCACGCTTTACGCGGTCGGCGGCAGTGGCGCGGGCGCATCCAGGAAAGACAACAAATCGCGTTCACTGAGCTTCGCGACCACTCCAAGTCTAGCGGCTGACGCGAGACCTAGGAGCTCATAGATGCGGTACAACTGGTTATACTCGTATCTAAGTTACATAATAAAGTCAAGAAATGTTGCCAGATGTAATTTTTTACAAATGTTTTAAGATTATTCAGTTTGGTCAAAGAAAAAAATTTTCTTGCATCAATATCATGTAATCCTCTTTTTCAAAGTAATTTACATATTTTTCCGTGACTTTTTTGAGTGAGTGTGTTTACTAGAAACTAAAAAGAGATGTTTTAAATTCGGCCTGCCCTTGTAAACTATTTAATACATGTATTAAATGTATTTATAAAATCAAGTTAAAATTTAAATATGTATTGAAAAATACTAGAACTACATCTTTGGATTTATTTTAATTGTACAAAATCATTCTTTTTGTACCAAGTGACAGCGTCAAATGTCATTCAACGCCCAGTTTTACCTGTTTCGTGCGTTTTATATGTTTTTAACTTTTTATACAAAAAAACTAAACCGAAATATGCAAAAATGCTAAATCACTTTTATTTGATAATGGGCTTTTAATGATGTCCCATGCGGACGAAGCATGAGCGAATTAATACTAGTTATACGATATTTGTAAATTGGTATATATACTATTTATTAGATATAGGTATAACTAGTATTTAGTCGCTCGAACCAAAGCATGAAAAATATTGTCAGGTCTGTGAGTTGTGGAGGCACGTCTCGCGGGTTCGTCTCTCGCCTCTCTTTGACGCGCAGATCAAAGCACACACGCTTCTATTAGCCCTGATTACAGGCAGGCAGCGCTCGCCCGCCGCCCCCTGCCGCCGCCCCCTGCCCCCCGCTCATTGTGCCCCGCTCAAGTATGCAGCGAGATGCGTTCTAGTGGCATTGCAACTTTAATTAGCTTTGATAACGAGGCGTTTGAGGTTGAAGCGTGTAATTCGAGTTGAGTGTTGTTTTTCACATAAAATATCAACATTAAAGTTTGGGAAAAATGGCGACACGCACGGGTTAATGAAAAAATATGAACAAACGTAGTGATGACTAATTTCGACAAGTGAGATAGTTGCGTTGGTGGTGTAATGGTCAGCATAGTTGCCTTCCAAGCAGTTGATCCGGGTTCGATTCCCGGCCAACGCACGTTTTTTGCTCGTCATAATTTTGTATTTGGTTCGTCAAGAAGATCATCAATAGTAAATCATTATGACAATTAAGTAAATACACACTAGAAACTGGACGATTACATTACAGACAAACACAGCTTGCATAAACATTGCACTAAATTACTGAGAATATATTTTATTGTCTTGTTAAATTAATCTTCAGGAGTTTACGGAATACTCAAGAGATGGCGCCACTGGTAAACAAAATTACGACCTCTGTAAACATTTTATTTTTCTGTTGTTGGCTGTAATGAGATTTTCCGGAAGCTCGTGAATTTGTTCCGCAAACACTTGTAAAAGCAATTTTCGGTTTGGTGAATGTTTGTGGATGTTCCTAAGCAATGTTTACATGGCACAGGTCAACGTCCCGACCACCAACTACCGACAGAAATACTCGTAATATTACAACTTTATTAATTTTGTCGCGATAATTCTCTGTACATCTAAAATATGGCATGGCATAGGCGATGCATTTATTTTCTTTTATGTATGTATTTAGTTTCTACCCTCCCTTTTATCTTCTAAAATTTGATGAATCAGTGTTATAAGATTGAAGTCTAGTTGGTTTTGGCCCCCTGCTAATCCGCGGCGCGGCGCGTAGTCGCATCACCCGACCAATTAGTGCCAAATTGCGCGGAATCCATCCCTTTGGTTTCCAGCAGCTCCGGAAATTGTGTCTTCTGTCAATATTGGGGAATCCAAACGAACCCCGATGCAAACATCGTTGTGCCGGCGGAGCAAACCATTGTAGATACGTTGCACTCTTATCTGTGTGTAATTAGGTGGATATTGTTTGGTATGAATGTCTGTTGGTGGGCGGGCTTAACTTGGTGATAGTTTCCTTGTGTTTATAATGGTGTGAGATTGTCGCGGTGGGCGCGGGTGTGGTCGAAGGGAGGGAGGTTACACGCAATAATATTGTTGCGTGTAATTGTGTACGGTGAGGTCGGTCCCGTGTGGTCCCGTGTGGTCCGCTGAACAGGACGTGAGATTCAGACAGCGGGAATGTGGAGAGGGATTTATTGTTTAAATTTGGAACACGGGTAGCCTAACTTCACTTTGTTAAAATACAAACAGTTTACAGTTTTTTTTTCATATTTTATTTATTTAATCTGTTAATTTTACGAAAGTCGTTCGTGGGGTCAGAACTTCTAAATACATACTGAGCTCGATCGACAGACAGGCAGAGCAAAACAAAACTAACATCATATTGAGTTTGACAGCTGTAGTTCACATACTGATACACCAGTATTTGGCATGTGTGCGACGGAACTCCTCTCTAGCGTCGTTATGTTCAGAGGAACCTGGAACAGAAGCATAGCAAAGGCATGTCACAACAAGGGGAAGGCTTTTAACTTTGTTAAGTCATTTCACAGGGAGGGATTCAGAAATTAAACTATAAATCACTGCATCAATTAAATTGGTCAAATTTCAAAATGTTACAGACCGCAGTATATTGTAGCCTGGGTCCTACAGACACATGTTTCATAATAAAAGACATCAACGAGCATCATAATACATATATTCTCTGTATCTGTCTTGCATTGCGTAAAATGCAATTGAATCGGTCATTTCAAAAACCACTTAAGTCACATTTTTTTCCAACATGCTTTTTTTGCTGAAAATGGTTCCTCAAAGGTAGATGCGTATTCTGGGTGAAAACCGCTCAAGTCAGTACATTCCTTCCTCTTTTAATAATACCGCGTGAAAGACTGGTCAACTACAAATGTTGAAGATAATCCAGACGAGAATGATGGAGAATATGACTATGTACCATAAAGATATTAAAACATGACAAATTAATACATGTAAAATGTTAATAAGATTATTTTTAAGTGTAATTCTTAATTATAAGCAATAAAAAATATGATTACTACGATTGTTTTGGTTAAATTATATACCACTAACCCTATTTCTCGCTAAAACAACATAAGTCAATAACTGTTTTTCAGGTATTTTTCATTATTTTTATAAATAAACTGTAAAGGTTATACGCTATTTTAATTTTTTACCACTCAAATACTAACTTAAACATAAAAAAGTCATTTAAAACTCATTTGTCTGTGTATGAAACAGTTTTTATTGATTTCTGAAAAATTATAATTTTGTGACTTATGAGGTTTTTGAAATGACCGATTCAATTCCATTAAATGATAGAAATACTGTGGTTCTCTAAATAAGCTTTATACAATATAGCTCGGATGAAATTTTGCTATTTATGTAATACGCACTAGCATAGATGAGATAGGAACCTTTTTTCTGAAGAAAAAAAAAGAATCGAAATACAATGAGTTACTTGAAAAGAAAATCGTTCTTCATTCATTCATCATTCATAGATGGCAACTTTGGTTGGCACCGACGCATCAAAATGTCGTATGAATTGAAAGCAAGGAGTTTATATACTCAAATCCTTTATGTGAAGCTGTTAAATCATACTGTTGTACGGCTACCAAAGAGAATATAACTGCTGAGTAAATAAATCTGTCAAAATTGTTAAACATATTTTTGGGAGTGTGCAGACTGCCATGATGTTGATGCCATCTAGCGGGTCCTCTAAGTATACAACTGGCTGACTGAAATGTCTCACTGAAACAGCACATAACACTGGCTGTAACTGTACTGTTCCCGAGAGATAATTTATCTTTTAATACCTGTAACCTTTGCCTGTAACTGATACTTTAGCTAGACTATACTTGTAAGTCCCGCCCGTGACTCCGTCCCGTATTTCTGTCTCAGAGCCAGTCATCTCGCGACAGTTCCATCCCCGTGGCGTGTGTCACATCGACTGTCCGTTGACCTGGAAACTGCCCGTCCCCTGACTGACTCTCGTGCGTACACGTGCCGGAGCGGATACGGGGACTCACTTTGAGAGCAACCTTTGTGTCCACCTACCCTATATTAACCTATATTCCAGAAATGTATCCCCAAGTAACAGTAGTACTGAGTACGAAATCTGAGTGCATTTCCGGCTTCAGAACTAACGAGATTTCTATACTGAGTTACTTTGGACAAATGAGGGGAAACGAGTGTGAATCAGGAAAACTGTGTACTCTCCAGAGAATAAATTCAATTATTTTTAATGTATGATGGGTCCGCACCTGGCCTTCATCTCACCTGATGATAAGTGACGATAAAGCCGTTAGATGGTACGTGTGCGCATCCATAATACTCAACCTCATGCAGCGCTGGCTCTGCTACCGTTCATACCAGAACACAACAGTGCTATTAACACGGCTGCTAGCCAGGCGAACAGATAAAATACCGCCAATCCACACCTACTACCAATAGGTACTCCCACTGTGAATCGAACCCGGGACCTCCGGGTCTGTTAGTCCAGTAGACTAGACTGCTGCTAGCGTGCCGTACTGTCTCTTGCAACCTGACGTAACAAATAAATCGCACTACGAGTTGCTCTTCTTAAAGTCCTTAGCTCCCCCCTGTATCCGCGTCCGCGCCACTACTCACTCCGACAAAGGCACGAGCCGACCCACTCAACTGAATATGATATTCTTTGCATTCAGTATTCTTATTCCCAATTATTGAGCATGAAATATGTATAGCTCTGTTGAATATAAAACAAGCGAGGTGGATGCGTACGCTATCTCATGTGGTACCCGCGGTGGAGTAGTGGTAGCTTACATTATTGACATCTTACTGAGATCACCAGCCCCGTTGTTGACTATTCTTGCTTGTTTTATGTCGAATCCTCCTATCTAAAGCGAGTTTATCGTGTCTATCTACTAGAAAGAGGTTGGCTCAGATTTTTTGGTGGAGTTCCTGATGAAAACAAAATCCCATGTCAAATGTACTGTAAGAAACATGGTATTCCTGCCGCGAACAGATGCCAGAAATATACATCGGACAAAGAGACTTTATTCCTACAACGTTTTATTTTAAAGTAACAAATTGTTGGCAGAATTTTTTTGGTCACGCTTATGTTACAGATAACATTCTGATTAGTGCTTTTCCCTTGCTTTTCCCTGTGGCTTTACTGCGTGGATTTAAGAAATCATCCCTCTACATAGAAAGTTGCTTTGTCCTTGTGTATGCTATAGGTAAAGACTAGCTTGATAAATTTCAATACGATTTAATAATAATAATAAGTTTATTCACTAATCATTAGTTTTGTTCGATCTAAGTTGAAATATGTATAATATTTCAACTTAGATCGAGAAAAACTAATTTATAGATCGATTCAACGACCTCTGTTGTAGGCAAAGCCTGTGTCACAGAGGTCTGCCTATTGGTTGCGCTGTTGAAGTGCTAAGCGGTAACAAACGAACGAAGTCACTTTAGATTTATTATACAGCTACAATTCAGTTTAAGGATAATTGATTTATTAGTGACTAATTAATGAGTATGATAAGGGAACTCCATCGTCCGTATCAGGCTTGATAATGTCTTGTTAGTATTTAATTCGGATGTAGATGGTGCACTTGAGGGAACGATGCCGATGCCTAGATTTCGTTTCCTTTGTTCAGGTGCAGTGCCACCACTTACCGCATCAAAGCTAGTGTTCTCACGTGAAGGATGCGGTCTAGTGACGTGTAGAGCTAATTTGTAATTCTGGTACCGTCTCAGACTTGATGCTGGGTGTGCTAGAGCTGAGGGGCATTGATATTTACACAGACTGAGAGACATGAAGGTATTATAATTTAGATGTTCTGTTTTCTCGTTACTTTGTCAGCTGTAGTTTGCTATTGATTGTGAGTCTCTACTAAAGATCTCTACTGACGCTGGTGATCAAAGTAAAATGCAGTGGTAAACAGGCATGACGGGTTGTGGCTGATGTCTGCCTCTACGTTTATACTACCATGTAGTCATATATGAAACACATTGGAAGAAGACGCTGCAATTATTTAGCCGGATGCGTATTCACTGCATACTTTATGCCTTGATGGCTTGTAACACAGGCTCCAATCATCATTTTCGGTTCTTTTCGGAACTTCTCTTATATTGTCTAGGTTGCAAGGTTGATTACCGACCCCATAAACCTAGTGTGAAAGTTGTTGATCAGCCATAGTCCTCTGACATGTCTCGTGTAGCTACTACCTGTCGTGGATAGTAAACGGTAACAACGGCTTAACGTGCCTTCCCAACCACGGAACCATATTACTTTTCAGGCAATCAGGTGATTGACCCTCAAATGTCCGAATCTGACTAATTAAAAGAACTACAAACCGACTGCCCTAAAAGTTTACAGCATTTATGCCCTAACAGGTCCACCCTTAGAGGTAGAATTATTTGGGAACATATTTGGTTTTTGTTGATTTTCTCATAAAGCGCTGAAGCAATTCCGATAAAATTTATATGGGACCACATCTGAAGCATATTCTCTTCCTTTTTTGGTTGAAACCTCCTCCTTTTTTAAGTTTATTGAAAAGTGAACATTACCATGTTGCGAATTGCTAAGTAAATTAATAATTACTGTTATGAACGGCAGAGGACATCAACGTCGCAAACGCAGCTCTACGATGATCTACGCAGAGAGACGAGCCAAGCAGTAGCTACGAGCACTATAAGTGGGCAGTCGAAGCGGCACAATCAAAGTCGCGCGGCAGAGATCAAAGGCGCGGTAATGGCTTTTTAGCGGAGAGAGGGACGGAGGGGGTGCACGAGGGGCGGAGCGGGGGGACAGGTAGGGGTACTTCGAGTAGTTGGGGCGAATCGTTGCGTACACTCGTTTTTGTTGTTTCAGAGCTTGTTTTGCAATGAAAGTCACTTGATGTTGCGGTACGTCAGAAGTGGGATCACACCGAGCCGTCTGTCTTTACATCGAAATTATAAAAAGTAAGAGATAATATCCTACGTGGTAATGTTTAGGGTTCTGCACTAAATTGAAGAAAGAGCTAGACGTGTTTGGACACAAAACAAAAAGCTATCTTACACACTGAACCGAATTAAAATAATGTAGCTCCAATCGAGAGACTACTTACTCCTTTGCTCTCTATGCGTCTGTGATACACCCTTCTCAGTACGAATAGGAAAATCCTATGAAGATCGGTAGAGGTACTTACAGACCACTGTCCACTTTACAAGCAATAGTTCTACATGAACATTACAGACCCATGTGTCGTGGGTGTATGTCCGCCGATGAAACTCCTGCGCACGTACGCACTACCTGTGGTCACACAACATACAACGATTCTATACAATCCAAGGTCACTGAAGTAGGCCTGTAAGCACTAGACACCCACAACAATTATAGGAAATAATTGTCTGGTACGAATAGGGCTCAACTTCAACGCACCATTTATAATGTCTAAACGCGGACTAGTGTGAAAACCATATCAAGACATAAAGAATTGTAAGTCTAAACAATCGCCAGTTTTCAGTTATTCTCTGTCAGCTATTGGCAGCCCTGCTGCCGCCGAGATGCATCTCATTCACAAACGGACAGTCGTTGTGTAATATTTGCGGAAGGAGATTAGCCGCCGACTTGTGGCTGCCGCGAGACCTATTCTGGATAAGATGCGCACATATTCGGCTTCGCCTGTGCACATGTGTCCACACGGTGAGGAATTAGCTGTCTTACATTTCATTGATACCATTGAGGAATAAACCAGTGCTACTACCTCTAGAAGAGGCATTGTAGCAGCAGTACATGCTACTGCTACTTGTCATAATTATCATTATCCAGGAAGCATTCACTGCTAAACCTGTAGCTCTCTATCATGGATATATGTTTTTGTTGATTCCACCTTCGCCGTTCAAGTAGATGTACACCGTAGATATTCCTACACCTCGCACCAAGCGTTTCGCTTCCACATTTATCGTGCGTACAGCAAACATATGGAATACACTACCGGTTTCCGTGTTCCCCGAAAATTATAACTTGAGAATCTTCAAAAGAAGAGTAAATAGGCACCTTCTAGACCAACACGTACCATCGTCGACCTCATCGTCACTTACCATCAGGTGAAATTGAGGTCAAGTGTTGGTCTATCTTCTATTTAAAAAAAAGACAATTACTACTCGTGAGCCACTAGTAACACTTTTCTGTTTAACATCAGCGCTTTAGTAACTGGAGGCATCTTGGTGAGCAACCATCGTCATGCAGTCTTGTCACTTATCATCAATGAGAAAACACGAAGTGAAACCTAGAGAGAAAGAGTGTATGAAATGAATAAACGTGGTACGTTTTTATGTAAGATAATTTTGTGTGAGGGGATTGGTCCAATGGTCCGCAAAATCGTCGAACGAAACAATGTTCTAAATTTCAAGATTCTAGCTCAATGTCAATCAGCTAGTCATAATAATTTTTAGTTCTTACTAAACAATGTGCCATTTTTAGAGAGATATTGATGTCAGATCTCCAGAATAGTGAGTATGAGTCGGAGAGCAGCGACTGTAAGATGTCACCGCGCTGGAGGCTGCGCGACCCACATCCTTTCACTGCTCATCGCATTCCCCGTATCTCTGTGTGCTCTCGCAATCTCAGAGACACCGACGTCTTTCAACGAGCTCAACTTTACGGAAATATAAGTAATATTAAGAGACAAGATTACCTTCGCTAGTTTCACAATGATGAGATGACGTAACTTGTCACTAAATATTCTAATACCGATTTTAACTGATGCGGGGAATACCCTAATCCACGCGGTATCACAGCGATCGAACGCACGTGAAGTGCCAATTACAGTCCCATTCCACCGCGCTCCCGTTCCACTAACACAAAAAGCTTTAGATCGAATTTTGATGCACTCTGGCGTGCCTGGTGTGTAACCTACAGCCCGGTTCAGTGTTGTAGTGGGCAAATTAGACGCGGGGCAGTCGAAGGTCGATCTGTTGGTATGTATACATGTTAAAAATCTTCTTCAACATATCTTCTCGTCCAAAATACCTCATTGTCTAAAGACAAAGGTTTTTAATCGGTGCGTGTTACCAGTGATGACATACGGAACCAAAACGTGGTCTTTTACTGTGGGCCGAATAAACAACCTCACAGTCACTCAGCGAGTTATCGGAATTATTATACGTGATAAAATCCGGAATGAGGAAATGCGTACCGAACTAAGGTCACCAATTAGCTCGACGAGCCAGTGAGCTGCTGCATGCTGCAGTGGCAATGGGCAGGATAAATCGCTCGAAGAACGGAGAAACGTGTACCGGCCGATCCCTTACTAGATGGACCGACGAACCAGTAAAGGTCGTAGGGAGTCGCTGGATGTAATCCCGATGACGATATAATAATTTGGCACCATTGAGCTGATTAAAGACGATTAGTGCCAATCAACCAACCAGCTCTACCTATGTGCCGGCGACAAGTAGAATGATTATATGACATTGTAAAATGAATTCGTAACGATCTATACTGAGTATACATTTACATCTGAAAAAAAAAATTCTACAATTTTATATGTAGAAGGTAGGAGCGTCCCGTCCGTGTCTCTGGGCTCGCGGAACGTCTTCAAAATCGATTCTAATATCGTTGCGTTTCAGACGCATTTGCACCCCAATTTTACACGTAACCCAGCTCTTTCACTCTAGTCAGACACAAATATCACCATCTCCTTCGATTCAAACGTCACTGCAAGGCGCATTGTCTGCCGTTTCAACACAGGCGAATTTAAACGCTAACGGAGTGACTGAAGGTTGCATTAGTAAGCGACGGCTTGGCGAAAAGAAAATTGGTATTTACATCGACAGCGGAAAAGCCAGTTTCCCGAAGCACAATTGGAAAATGAAAGCCGAATGCTATAACTCGACCAACTTGCGTGCCCCTCGCCACAAGTTCCAACCCTTAACATTGCATCCGAATAGAGTTGTGTTCTCTCTGAAAGCTGTATTTTAAGCGAACTCTGTAACTTTGACGCGTTGTGCAAAACACCGGCATTTTCATTCGAAGCCGCGTGCCGACGCGAGAATGTTTTTGTTCTTTTAGGTTTTTAATAAAAAAGATCACTAACTCAAGTGACGGTATAGTTTGTGACGAGGCGAACTTGCAGTTTGTGATCTGTGTAGTGATAGTGACTGTTATTAACGCGGTTGTGATTGTGTAACCTTTTGTTTGGTGCCTCTCTCGTATACGAATATATTATAAGTAAAAGTGTTAAATTGATAAATTAAGTGTAAAAAAAGTTCAAGTGAAGAAACAGCTCCCTTGCCTGACGCATCGGTGAGTAAAAGAACTTTTATTATTCTGGAATTTTTATAGCACGACAGAAAATATTGTACCTGTGAAAAAAGAAACTATTTTTGAAGCTATTTTTGAAAATATCACGCTAGGGTTAAATTGAAGTTGTTTACAAAAAAGCATTCTATATTACCTTAAAAATGAACGTAAAAAATGGTAACAGTATAACTGAAGACAAAGATCTATCCCAAAAGGTGCGCGTGCTTTAGAAATAAGCTACTAATTATTTTGTTTTGAATCAGTTAAGATTGACTCAACGAATTTTGGAATCATAAAAGATTCGTCAAAAACAGCAAGTGTTTTTAGCAATACGTAATTCAGATTGGAGAGGAAAATTTCTTTTAGAAATTTCAGGAAATTTGATTATTTTGCGTTCTTTCAATGTGTGTGTGTTTATATATAATTGAATGTTTTAAAAAATACCCGCACTGAATAGTGTCGTGCCGTATTTATAACATTATCATACAAGTATAAACTCTAAATAAAGACATGTGTGAGGGAGTGGAAAGCTCGGGAAAGCCGGCGGTGTGTAGGCGCGGGTCGCTGACCTCTGTTGTCATGGCAACGGCGGCGGTCACCACGTGCGCCGGGTCTCACAGGGGGCGGGGAGGACGATGCAATTTTGGGGTAACCCGGTGTTTACCCGCTCATAGAGTGAAAACGGGGGAAATGTATTGAAAATTCTAGTAAGATACTTTTATTAGGAGGCACCAACAATTAATAATGTTTTATATTATGTCGTCAAACAGTAGGTGACGGTATTAACAAATGTGTCATAATGGACATGAGTTTCCTTCATGGATCGCCACGTCAAACACCACACTTGGCAGGTAGAGAGGTGATCGCAGTAAGATGTAATGCTTCACGTTTTATAAAGTCCTGGGCGACACGGGGTGGTACTTTCTGACGCCTAGACCACACGCAACGTATGTGTATTGACGTTTAATTATAACTAAATTCTTATACATGAAAATGAAAAAATATTTATTTCCTTTCACATTTACATTAAATTAAAGTTTTTGGGACACTCCTTTTAAGTTAAAAAAAACTTGTATTAGGAGGCCCCGCTCTTCCGCTAGTTATACGTGAGAACAATAAGTAAGTAATAAGAAAGAAGAAGAAGAAGTATAAGAAATACAAATGACATTGTCTGTAATTACCGCCCCCGCGCGTGAGGTAGTGAGGTAGTGGGGTGCGGGGCAGTGTTCGTGAAGTCACGACCCCACTGTAGTTTGTCGCGGTTTTATGGAGGATAAAACGGCACTTAACAGGTTTATTGGTGTCGTTTTATATGTAAGTACATTTAATTGCGGTAAATCTAAACGGTTCACGGCTACACATTACCAATAACCAAAAATACCTTTTCAACCGACTTCAAAAAAGGAGGAGGTTCTTAATTCCACGGTATTTAAAAAAATGTATGTTACGCGATAACTCCGCCAATTGTGAACCGATTTTGATGATTCTTTTTTTGTTTGGTAGAGCACACTTCATTCTTCAACAAAAAGCAAATATGTACCCAGATAATTCTACCTCTAAAGGTGAACATTTTTAAGGCAGTTGAAGTCGGTTTTTTGTTCTTTTTGAACGCGTTAATAATTCAATTTCTATTTGACAGAAAAATCACAATAAGCTAGAATTTGGGCTATAGCTTATAAAACGTGACTGTTACTGAGGACGAAGCCACAATTTAATGAGACATGTTGTAACTTGTTATGAATTATTGGAACACTTTTACCAGCAAGTTACTTAGACAGGAGAACTGTTCTACGACCAACCAAACCGGAATCAAATCCTCGACCTCCGCTCACGCTGCGTGGGTAGAAATACAAGCGAGTCAGCAACCCTTCAGATGCGGCACGGAGGCTTCAGCCCGCACGGATCTCGGGGATTCCCGTGAGATCAGAGTGGCATTGTACGGAGAAAATAAAGGTTGCCTGACAGATTTAGCAAGCGATTAGACAATTTGAAAAAAAAATTGCAATAAAAAATTTATAAACAAGTACAACATCACCTATGTTACTACGTACAAAGCTACTTTATCACATATGTAATCATTATTCACATTTACAAATGAAGCCCGTTATACAACGATTATTAAATCCAGCGGTCTGTGAATGAGCATTAAACATATGGTGTTATGTAATAAGATACACCCTAAGTCGTACACACTGCAGCCCGCGTGTAACGTGATCCTGCACGCACCGCCCCTCGTGCGCGCACGCATGGTGTCGGGTGATCGCGCGCTTCACACCTCCTCACTGGTTCCGAGAACTAAGGGTCGCGGGCGCCAGGTGAGACTGACCAGTGGATGACTGTATACCTAAACAAATAACCTAATTTCAATGATATTTTAAAAGATTGATAAAGATTGATACGCGGATTGGTGGTTGATCGCAGTACCATGTCTGTCTGTGACAGGCGGGTGATCGTCCCCCGCTGGTATGTTCGACACCGGCTAATGTTCCCACGGGAAATAACCCCCCGCCCAGGCAGGGAGACACATGGCTCCGTTCTGTGCTTTTAATAAGAGTAAAAGGCACATAATTAATGCATTCAAATATACTCAGCAACTGATTGTAATCCCTTAATAATTCTTTAAATTTTTTAGTATTTCGTACCTCAAAAAGAAAGAAAAAAACACGAACTTATGACCTATATGCAGACCACGTAGAATTTGATAGATAGGATCACTTCGTGTTCCGTCCGTCCGTCCGTCTGATAACATCCTTTTTGTTCAGGAACGCGTGGAGGTATTCAGTTGAAATTACTAGCAAATATTTAAGTGTGCAATCTCTTGGAGGAGATGTGAAAACTTACTGATAACTCTGTATACTTGTATCCTGGTATCGTGAATGTGTCGTGAATGGATCGCGTTTGCCCAGCGCTGAGCTAATGAAACTAATGTTCCGGGAACAGACATTAAGGTTTGCACTATCGGGCAGCGCGCCGCGCTATGTGGCGGCGGATTGAGTGCTGTTACTACTAAAACTGTCGAAGTAGGTCCCTTAGGCATCCATTTATAACTAAGAAGACTCTAGTTTCATACTCTGGAATTTTAATAAAAGGAATTTGTATGAAATGTTTCGTCCGTTGTGAATCTTTGCTTTACACATCACGAATAGCAAGAAGCAGAAGAAAGATAGACCTAGGCGAACCTATGACTACGACTTCATAAACCACAAACTGATATGATAACACATCATATGATCACACGTACACCATGAATACTCTATAACATTCCGTTTAGAATATCATGTCTGTTTACGAGATCCCTGGAAAATATCAATTTGTGAGTTCCAAGTACGAGTGAATAGGCATATCTTGTAGGTTCTCATATTACTTCTTCACCATAGTCGGATTGCCGGATTTTCTAGCGCTAGTCTCGTGATCAAAACTCACTACTTGGTGATAACCTGTGCGTCTACCATGAGTTTACGCAGGCGATAACGTATGTAGAATACTATCGGAAATGATGCTCAGTCGAGATGCGGGTGACAAGGACAGAGCGATAGTCAACGATACCCGTTAACGGCTGCGTAAACTCATGGTAGTTGCACTGGTAGCCATATTACTACCATATTATTGATCAATGTAGCCAGATATGTATAAACACATCGTCCACCGTTCAATCCACTCGCCACGTTTAACCGCATTACAACCATCATCAGGTTTTGATTACGACTGCAGTGCCGCCGGCGGGCGGCCGGACCGCGGCCGGATGACTCGATTATCGTCCGGTAATCAGTCGGATCAACCATTACCGAGTAATGACACGGATAATGTGATAATAAGGGTGTGTGCGTTTATTTATGTAATACTAATGTGTGTCCACGAAATAGCACTGTTGTGTTCCCGTATGAGAGGTACCAGAGCCAGTGCCTTATTACGTTTGTTTAAGGCGTACTGTACTTCGTTCTATTCAAGCAGCCTGTGGGTCAGCTAGACTCAAAAACTATGTTCGCGGAGGCGCGCACAGACAGCTTCATGCTGTCCTCAGAAAAAAGTACGCGTCTTTATCCAGCCGAGTGCGCGCCAGCTCCAACCGCATCCTGAACACCATAGCCTGTAAATTTGACTGTCCCATATATTATGCGACACGTAAATAGTACGACAAATTCAGTTGTGACATATACTTACTAACATAGTTGTAAGCAGTACTAACAGTTATATGGATTCTTGACATCTGATAATAAAATGATTTCATTTGTTATATATTTATTTTATTACATCGAGGCATTAAAGTATGATAATAATAATCATTTTTATATACCATAAAAATGGCGTAATTATGTCCCTCTCCATGCCAAATGACAAGCCTTGTGTGAGTCAAATTTCATCCCGATTGGTCGAGCCAAGAGGTAAAACAAAGTCACTTTTAGTATTTAAAATAGTCGTGGGTAAAATGGAATGATACAATTTAAACTTCGCCCGTGTGGTCTGAGCTTTAACATAGGATCACCCCTGTGGTCCGCTAGTGTCGAGCTGGACCACTCAGAGTAAGGTGGAGTGCAGCAGCGACAACTAACGCCGCCGTCTAGCTGCCGGCCGGTCATCACCAACCCTTGACAAGTTTGGTGGACATACCGCCGGTTTTACCGGAAGTAAAAAGTATGTGTGTTCGGAAAAACAAATAACATTTACTGCGCACAAGGTCCTGGAAACGTGCAGAGCGCGAGCTAGCAGTTATTCTATAGACACGCACTAGCTCATATAAGGTTTATCGCTGAACTATGAATACTCGTACATCTGCGATGTAGGAGTAGAATGTGCTGGTTGAGCAAGTCGTAGAGGCTTACCGCGGTACAGTACACACAGTACGATTGTTGTCTTTGAGGACAGGATCAGGCGGCGAACCAGCCGTGACGGCCAGAGCTCACCGCAGACAAGATACGACAGCCGAGGACGCAGTCATGAGCGGGGGTATACAATCATTTCATTTGTAACAAATACACACACAAAAAGAAGACTTGTATACAAAATACAAGTCAAAAATAACATCGTTTACTGCAATGTATTATGCCAGAAAAAAGGGCCCTACCACCACGCTGGTAATTCTGCCACCTCTGGTATCACCAGAGAAAAGCTCAGAGACATCATCTGTGTTTAGCAGAAGTTTCGTAGCTATTACAAGTTTCCCAGCGATTCTATCTCCATCCTCACTTCCGCTGTCTCCTGCCACTGTGTCCCCAGCCCACTACTTAAGCCCTGGTCGTCAAATAAAGCCGGGGCCAGGGTAACGCGACACGCGGATGTCCCGCCTCGCCTCGCCTCGCCTCGACTAATGCATAACGGTAAACCTTTGTTTTATCTCTCCACTTAACTAACTTAAGTACACACAACACGCACTACTATCCCAGTGAACGAGGAAGTAGAAGGCACGGAGTACATAACTGATGTGCGAAATTACCAGCTCCATCTTTTTTGTATTAACATTATGATGCAAGTACGGTGAGCTGGAATGCCTGCGGGACTGAGGTCATCAGTCCGGCGGATCCCGTGTCATGATATGACGTGCCAGAGTATTTGAACTGACATTGATTACGTTCCGTACCGAAAAACAATTCACACAACATAGAATTACTATACTCGTAGAATAGTCGCGCATGAGTTGCATGGGGAAAATTTTAAATCACTTATTAATGGATCTGTGCTGGGTCTTGAAGATAATTAGAACGTCACCTGAGCGCGTATTTTACAATACCGCAAACGGGCGGGATCCCGCATGAGTGACCCTCCATTGCAGATCCCGGTACTGGATTCTCTAGTCAAGGCAAATGGGAAACCACGCACCCTCGAGCGAGTGATAAGACCTTAGTTATTATAGTACTGTTAATTTTAAGTCTTCTGCAATTAATTACTACGGTTTGCACTAACGGGCAGGTGGAGTTCGGCTTCTTCAGTTATAGTTGATACTAATTCAAGACAAAAATTATCGCGGTCTCTTCTATTCTCCGTGGGATTTGGCATGATAATCGCTATTGATATAAACACCTGGATAGGTGATCGCAATCAGTTATCAATAGTAAACTTGCATGGTTTACTCCACCCTTACGTGGAAAATAATCATTTTAAAAAAACGTCCACATAAAACTCTACACGTAATTGAAATAAGCTTTTAATGCACACGTCATAATTAATCGTTTGATAACTCTAGCAGGAGCGGAGCCGGACGTTAATAAGGTAAAATTGAATAAATCTCTTACCTTCTGAACACTTCCCGGAGGCTGTAGGTCGTCGTGAGCGCATGTTGGCGCGCTTAATTTTCTTATAACGTAAGCCTAATTACACACGAGCTTATTTGTGCGCCTCGCCCGCCTCGCAGCCGCCTCGCAGCCGCCTCGCAGCCGCCTCGCAGCCGCCTCGCAGCCGCCTCGCAGCCGCCTCGCAGCCGCCTCGCAGCCGCCTCGAGCCGCGAGGTGTGAAGAGGTCTACGAAACACAACTTTTAAAACTGTTTCAAGGGTGACATCCAACACGCGTCACGCACGACTGACGCTTGCACTGAGAGCGTTAGCAGCAGGAAGCGTTACATCACAATCGCAGTTTTCCAAGATTATTGAAATATTACATTCTAGTCGACTGTACGTACAGACAGACTGTACATACATACAAACGTGGGAGCATCTATTGTATGACACCAAATATTTATAAAAAATTACCGATTAAAATGAAAAATAATTTTTTTTTCGTAAACCAAAAAATTTCAAAATTATAAGTTGCACTGGGTCTTCCTGTTAAGCATACCAGTATGTACCTGCGGGAGGAATCCCCGCCCCTCCCCGTTACACATTATTATAAGTTTATGACACATTTCACGTAGTATGTATTACGATGTATCTAAAAAACGCAGACTTACCTGTTCTCAAAAGCAAACTGCGAGGATTATTATCTTTCAGAAGTTCATTCATTCAAATTCATTACTTTGGAACCCCCCCCCCCCCCCCCCCACACACACACACACTTACTCTCTCTTCGCTCACACACACACCAACCAACACCTCACCCTTCCACCGTACGAATCATAGTAACATATAATAGCACATAGATATGTATAAAACGCAAATTTTTGATTGTATAAAGTCTCGGTGGAATCACTGGTTATTGCGACACAAGTTTTACCTACTGCAGTAATCAGAGATCCTCAACAAGCATAGCAATAACAAACATATAATTAGCGGCATTTTATGTATTTAAACAGTGTTAATATAATATTTCAAAAGCTTTTTTTATTTTATTTTATTTATATTGACAATTGAATGGTATATTGTAATATGTTGACATTTAAATCTTATTTACTTCATTATTTTGACATGTTGTATTGTATAAATGTAATATTTCTATGCCTAATAAATTTATGTATCTCTGTTCTATATATTATCATCATGTACAACAATATTTCTTCAGCCATATTTATTAGCAGCTGACTGCAAAACGGTGAGGCACTTACAGTGATAATGCTGCCAAATTACAGCGAGTAATTTTAAAAGTGGTATTTAAACAGAGACGCAATATCTTTAAGTGTATGCACCTACGAGTATATGACTCATTCCTTGGATTTCAATAACTGATATTACACTAATGCTATTTCAATAAATGTTATACTTACATTGCAACGCAGGTGAAGCAATATCAAACCTAACGTGATGCTTGGCGATCGACGACATTTTGTAATCTTTATTTAAATTAGTTTTAAATATACAAATAGGAATATCTGATTTGAAAATATATTAAAGAATATGTTTTTAATGTTATACGTGCGTTTTTATTACCCCTCAACTTCTCGACCCATCGATTAACTTGCAATGTACGAGTATTTTTGACTATCGGGCATGCCCAATAACTTGACCGCGGTGACGTCACGGTGACCGCGACCTCCTGTCGCAATCACTGCCAGACCTGTGACGTACATTGTCTATTCAAAGTGTGCGGTTTTAATAAAATGCGATCCTGTGCGCGCTAGTTCAACACGGAGGGACTCCCCCGTATCAAAGCGACGTCGGATCGCAATTAAGGGCCTCACAACGACATTAATTACGGGTTCTTTCGGATTCCGGCGCGTCTCGCCTCCACCTACCCCGCCCGCCCCTGCGCCGCGCCCGCCTCCTGCAAACTAGCCTTTACTGCGAAAATTTGTTTTAATTAAGAAATTCACAGTTTTTTTAGCACGGATAGTCTAACAGTTTGAATGAGTTTCACGAGAACCCTAAACGTAATTCTTTGATTAAGATTCGTCTGTTATTATTTTTCTGTGAAAATTTCACTTAAAGCTCCCATCTGGACGAATCTTGAGCAATTAGAAGACTTTTGTCAGCTTTTCGAGTGTACAAAGGCGGTTTAATTAATAAACGAATGCTTATTCACAAAACCTCCAAAAAGTGAGGCATCTTTTGTCCCCGAGGCTCGGGGAGGCTGGGCGCGGGGGACAAGGCGCTTAATTAAACAAATAATTGATATAATGAGGACAGAGCACAATAAGCTGTTGTGAGTTTGACCCTCCGACGGAATACAATGTTTGTGTGTGTCTCGGAGTGAGCCTATTTTTGCCGGCGACTGTGAACACTTGCGCGCCTATAGTTGACATATATATTCAGTTAGTGTACGTACAGGGACTTAAAAAGTCATAAAACTACGCGCCTGCCTCCATGAACTAAACTATCTGCTTTTAAATAATACCACATCAACTGTAATGCCATGCAAGTGATGGCAACTCAGCCACCCACCCGTACCTCTCCACGGAACATTACAAGCTCATTCGACGTATTTGCTTTTTTTACAGAAGATAGACCAACACTTGACCTCAATCTCACCTGATGGTAAGTGACGATGAGGTCGACGATGTCACGTGTTGGTCTAGAAGGTGACTATGTACTCTTCTTTTGAAGATTCCCAAGTTGTAATTTTCGGGGAACACGGAAACCGGTAGTGTATTCCATATTTTTGCTGTACGCACGATAAATGTGGAAGCGAAACGCTTGGTGCGAGCTGTAGGAATATCTACAGTGTACGGGTGAAGGTCTGCTGTTCTTCTGTTTGACCGGTACTTGAACGGCGAAGGTGCTTGAATGTACCGTAAGATGATGGGCAAATGTTAAAACAAATTAAGATGGCGTCAATGATATAATCATTTATACATTTTATAAAAAGAAAAGTAGTTTTTTTTTTCTTTAAAAAAGTACACAATATGCAATTCCAATTTCCCCCCAATAAAAACAGGGATTACCCAATACCCAAATAAAGTGCAAGAGAGTGTTCAGTCAGAGTGGGGCCGGGTCTTACACTCCATTAGCTCTATTTTTTTATTCGCTCGTGTGACATAGCATCGTCGCATATGATTCAATTCACGAACGACTGAAAGCAGGTTTTACCGTATGTTTGAATCATTCGCAATATAATTGCAATAAACTTGAACTTAATCCGTTTCACAGACATAAATAAAACTCGTAATTATTTCAACGAAAAAGTTACTGTAAATTTGAATATTCTTAATTCGTGGCTACTTGAGCCTCCTTTTAGGAAATATTTTAATTTTCAAAATGAAATTATTAAACCGGTAATTCGCGCCACGAAAACGGAACGCAAATTTTTCAGAACTGTAGCAACTGTCAATGTCAACCAATGTAAAGTCAGTGTTCGACGTCGAAATTTAGTATATCACTCGACTCCATCAAAGAGTGGTTCAGACCAATCGTTGGAGAAGAGCGATTCAAAAATACCAAATTTCAGAAGTCGAACGAAAATTTATAGAAATCGAGCGCTCGTGGCGCGTAGAGTGAATAAAAAATAGAGGTTCCAGCGCAGCGCAGCGGTAAGTAAACAACTCAGGGACGAAACACTGTTCATTTGTCCGGATCGTATAGTAACAGAAGAACAAACAACTCAGTAACCGAGCGAGGAGGTGGTAAATACATTCGCGAGCAACTTTACTGTTGTTTGTGGGAAATTTAATGAATGCCATTGCGCCATCGTCCGCGCTTATTTGCGCTGCGACGTCAAGCGGTCGGTGGCATTAACCGAGTGGAATAAACAACACAATGGATAGTTGTGTTCCAGCTTCATTTTACTGCAACATAACTATAGCGAAATGATGATGAAATAATTAAAATAATTTGGAATGAAATTTATGCCGAAAAATATTGAGGTCGAAAAATATAATTACAAATTTGAAAGGAAAAAAAAGTAACTATTAAAACATTGCTACTTTACGTAGGCATATTTACTTCTGTACCTGACCCACTTTGTCAAACTGTTACTATCACTAAACTTGTCTTCGTAGCTTGAGACGCATGAGAGTGGTGAGAATGAGATATATTGTCATACCTAAACGTCAAATCCTATCGAAATTTGGTCTTCAAATATTACATATCTCACTTCCATCGCTCTCGCGTGTCTCATGCTACGCAGGCTGGTAGCTCTATAAGTATTAAATTAATCTTACTTCACACGGAGTGGGAAAGGATTCCTTTTGGCTGAGCGTAACAATATTTTACTTTTAATTTTGAATAAAAAAGATATGTAACTGAAATGCAACTAAGCCCATCTAGCCCAGCAGTAGTATGTTTATACAAAGTTATTAATACAAAAGCTGTCAAGGACTTATGTGCCGCCATTGTTCCGCTGGGGTGTGGGTTTCAATCAGGTTGTCGCTGACGTTCCTATAACAATTATAACTAAAATTAAATCGCAAATCATAGTGTATAGGTTCACACGTGTCACGGGCGCAGAGCTATTGTCTCTCGGCGCGTGAGTGACAGTCACGCAGTCACGCGGGGCGTGCGACGGATAGTAGAGTGACAAGACGATATAAATTGCACTTTTGTTGCAGATCTGATAGGAATGCGACCAGTGGAAGCTCAGCGATGCTAAGAAACTGTAAGTGTACTCGAATTATTATCATACATAGCCGTCTGTAGTGCAATACACTAATGACAAACATCCCACTTAAACAACAACAACTCTCACTTAGTTAATTACACCGCTAGTTTCGGCTTCAGGTAGGAGCACCCCATTGTCATCCCGGTGGGCCTATAAGGTAACGAATAAATTGAACAAATGAAATAATATATATTATTATGTATAGTCAAATAGTCACAAATAGTAACAAGCGTCGGTGGCGCAGTGGATAAGGCGCGGACTCTCAATCTGAGGGTACCGGGTTCGCATCCAGCCGTGTACCTATGAGTTGTTTTTCAATTCAAGTACACTATCCGATTGCTTAACGGTGAAGGAAAACATCGTGAGGAAACCTGCAAGTCTTGAACAGGCATGTGAAGTCCGCCGATCCGCCCTGGGCCCGCGTGGTGGACTATGGCCCATACACTCTCAGTAGGAGAGTAGGCCTGAGCCCCTCCAGTGGGGACATATATAGGCTGTTGATGATGATGATAGTCAAATAGTTTTACACTGCTATTTTTGACCCTAAATGGTCATGTTTGATTATTCTAATAAAATATTTTTTGGGATTGGTGTTAACCATTGCAAATGGCGACATACTGTTACATTTGATTTAGTAATAGGGCGTTTTCAGATACGTCTGCTAGTTGAGTGCTTAAAGAACTTGATAGATAGGTAGTCCACACCCCCAATGTGTAGTTAACAATATTAACAGATCTATTTACACAGCAGTTATATTCTCTTTGGTAGATGTACGACAGTAGGCTTTAAAGGCTTTGCATCAAGGAATTCAGTATATAAACTCTTTGCTTTCAATTCATACGAAAAAATATACATTTGACAGTTAAATTTTGCAAGGGTGCTGTCTAGACATAAATGAAGAACCATTTTCTATTTTAAAAAAAAACGTCTCATTAAATCGACATGCATTAAACATTTTTATCTTATAAAAAATTATTATTAAGAAAATAACAAAAAATATTTAATCTCTAACATCCAGCCCACATCGAGCGTCAGTATATCTTTAAAAGCTTAGCTTTCGTTATACCACCAGCTTTACTCGATCTGAGTCAGGGGTGCGCAACCCTCACTTCATTACGCGGCCCTACACGCGCGCGTGTGCTGCGTGCACAACACGGTTGGACACCCCTGCCTCGCTGGCGATGACGTGCCAGGGTTGGGCTCCCCTGGCCGTCTCTGCACACGCTCTCATTTACACTTATTTTTCTTAGTTTAGGGTGAATCTGTGCAGCAGCATTTATACATGTAAGTATTTCTTGGCTAACTAACAAAATGAGATGGCCATCCTACTAATATTATAAGTGTGGATGTTTGGATGTTTAGATGTTTGGATGTTTGTGACGCTTTCACGGAAAAACTACTGAATGGATTTGAATGAAACTGTACAATAATATAGCTTATACATCAGAATAACATATAGGCTATAATTTATAAAGACATATTGTGTAAATTGTACAAAATCACACTTATAATATTAGTGGGATTACACGGGCAATTTTGGCATAACAAAAACGCGTTGCCTAGCAACCGACCATAGAATATGTAAATTCGTATATACAAACTTTCGCGTTTATAATATCGGTGTGAAGACTATTTGAATGTACTACGTCAGATATTTAATTTTATTTTGTTTCTTTAAATTATTAGACTACGTAACAGAATAAACACTATTTTGTACCTTATGCTGTATAATATCTTGAAGTACACGCAGACAAGGTCGCGGGCGGCAGCTAGTAAATTATATTTCGCCCTTTTTTTCTTATAATAAAGACCCGGAAGAGGCTTCGGTTTATTCGGGACGGTGGGTATGTTTGTTATCTTTACTTACCTTTGCACTTGTAATCGCACCTTACCTGATGGTAATAAGACGCACATCACGGTGTCACTGGTCGTGTTACATTATAGAAACCGTGTGTTAATTACTTTCCTATATAGGTGTCTCGTCTTTGTATCCACCTCAGTTTTACGAAGGCTATCTGCTAAGTGACGTCACTAAATGCAAGATGGCCGACCATTAGCCCACTTGCACAGTTGAGTTGTTTGATTTAAACCAATGAGCTCGCATTATATTTAATTTTGAAACAGTGAAACAAGAACAATGTTAAGGCCCCGCCGGCGCAGCAGCCGCTATAAATTCAGTAAAGTTGTCCATTAGCTGGTAAGAAACCGGAGTTGTTTGAGTTTTGAGGCAATTTCCATGAAGCGCGCGTTTCGACGGACGTTAGGCGCACATTTGCATATTTCTCCGCTCCCTCCGCGCTCGGGGATGATATTAAGACGTTACCCGACCGTACTGCCGGGCCGGCACCGCGCCGGCACCGTCCCGGTACCGTCCCGGCACTTGCTCATGTTTACTTTATTACTGACAGGCAATAAGCTCCGTCAGCGAAGTCTTCCAGTTACCTACACATGCCTATATACATCCTCACTAACATAATGCTTGTGAGAGTGTTCGGTGGATCGGAGCTAACTTCGGATAGATGATTTTTGTCACAGAGATAGGTATTGCGCTACTTTCATCCTGGTACAGTGTTTCCGTGGTATAATTCCAGAAGTCCACGCGGACGGCGGAGTCGTTGGCAAAAGCTAGTAATATTCTAAACAATAGTATAGCACCAGCTGATCTGAATCTAATCTTGACCGATTGGGGATGCTACAGACACACAAACACATTTTTTATGGTTCCATAGGAATACAAACAAGGAATGCTTATAGTTTCGCTCTGTCCGTCTCTCCGTCCGCCGCTTAGCTCAGAGATTCATACTACTAGAAAGCTAGCTAAAAAGACAAAGTGGTAGAATGAACGTAACTTGGGGAGGTCTTTGGTAGATCTTTCAAAAATACTGAGGGAACACCACTATTCTATATATGGTTCCATTTGCGAAATTCAGCTTCAGAGCCGCCCCCTTTAAAAACCTGAAAAATTCGCAGTAGTACCTAGTATGTGCACTGAAGTTAAAAGGAAAACTATCACGACGAAGCTGACTTTACACGTTAACAAGTAATAAAAAGTCGACCAAAGTATAAAATACATGTCAAATTGAACATTTAGTATAAATCACTAGCTAATTACGTTCGAGATTACGTTTCATTAGACGTTTGAACTTATTGTGGCGAGCAAGTACGGAGCTCGACACGCGCGTGGCTGATCTTTATTGGTCATCAAATTGGTCCGATTCAACTGATTTGGTGTTCATGTTTGCTCATAAATATTATAACTTTTTCTTATTAAAATTAAGAATACAGCGTCTGGTTACCGAAGTGAGACAATTTAAGGGTATGTTACACGATCGATCGTATCAACATTCTCTCTCAAATCTCCTATATACTGGGTGTTACAACGATTGTTTTCGTCATTTTGAGTGTGTGTAAGGTAACCTCAACCTGAAGTAATCCCTCGTCATATTCCAAGTGGAGTGCTCAACATCTAGGGTTGCCACAGCTCACTCATGCGCATGACATTGCACTCGTTGATTTCCTCGGAGACCTCGTCTGGCAACACCGGGACCCACGGGGTCTCGCTGGGGTCTCACTGCGTCCTCTTTTATTGAACAAGAGGGGTGACGATCAATCATGGAGTTGGTATTTGTAAATTAAACATCTTCAATCCACGGAGAGCCCTGTGCGCTGCGCACCCCTGCAGGGAGGGTTCATGTGAGATTAGGGTTTAAGGAATGCCAATTATTTTATGTAAAGTTTTTAAAGATGCGATCTATTTTTGGATGGATTACTCACACCCG
This sequence comes from Carcina quercana, assembly GCA_910589575.2. Lineage (NCBI taxonomy): Eukaryota > Metazoa > Arthropoda > Insecta > Lepidoptera > Depressariidae > Carcina > Carcina quercana. The sequence continues at coordinate 288,996 of OU342435.1, forward strand.
TTATAAATACATAAATTATAATAAATCAAATCGCGTTCTGCAAATAAGAAAGGATGAAAGGTACTTCAAAGCTGTCGCTTCCGTATTTGTTGGGAATAAAATCAATGGGATTTAAATATTTTCTATGATTCATTTTTCATATTAGATTTATATGAGAGGCGTATATATTGTACTCTCTGGTTGCATGCTGTTTTTGAATTTCTTTCTTTCAAAGTGAAGGTCCATCTGTGTGCCGTGCCTAGTTATAATGTTATAATTGTATCATTTTTCTTTTTCAAACTGTTTGAAATTATATTTGACTAAAGGTATTTACGAATACGAATACGAGGGTACCGGGTTCGAATCCAGCCGTGTACCTATGAGTTGTTTTTCAATTCAAGTACATTATCCGATTGCTTAACGGTGAAGGAAAACATCGTGAGAAAACCTGCATGTCTTGAACAGACATGTGAAGTCCGCCGATCCGCACTGGGCCCGCGTGGTGGACTATGGCCCATACACTCTCTGTAGGAGAGTAGGCCTGAGCCCCTCCAGTGGGGACATATATAGGCTGTTGATGATGATGATGATTTACGAATACACACAGTTTTCATATCAACAGCTTGGGTATATAAGATAGCAACATAAGATACCGTAACACAGATATTATTCTCGTAGCATCTTGGAGTATCTTCAGATACTCCTCGCATATCCCGGCGCCCCTCATGCCCCCGAGACCAAAGGCGGTTCCTAAGGCCGCGCATCTTACGATATAATTTCAAAGCTTGCAAGCTTCCTACGATAAAATTGCATACCCCAGTAATGATGAAGTATTGTATTATAGTCGTCGTAAGGAAGATAGATCTATGTATGCACATCTCACTTTATCATGTGTGACGCGTTGTAAACATTTAAAATGCTGAACATCAATCCCGTTCATAATGGCGGAAATATCATTGACGTAAAACTTTATTTTCTTCGGCGTTTTTTCGCCGGGGTTTAGATTTTGATGAAATTATCCAAAAATCTAAAAAAATATGTTTGAAATATAACCAACATACGTAGTGTTACTGAAAAAGTTCCACCTGTTCCATAGGTACTAGTTACTTCAAACTAGCGCGTTACAAATAACGAATGTACCAGCATTCACGGCACGTGATAACTGTGAAGTGCCTCGTATGATATGTGGTCCCGTGGGGCTCGTAGCGGCGGCGTAGGCAGCCGCGTAGCTGTAGCCGCTGCTACGAGGTGAGGCGCTACGAATACGCATTGAATTGAGATCCGTACCGGCAAAGTCCACAACAGAATATGCGGTGAACCATGAACTTCCTTTCAATGCGGTGATTTGCTATAATCACCACGATACTATTCGTTTACTTAAGCTCAACTCACACCACACCTTCTTTGAATCTAGATACCGCCGGAGTATCTCTATAGTGTTTCTTCTCAATAAACACCTGGTTTAACGTGCTACCTTGTTGTCAATTATTATCACGTGAAATGAAGGCCAAGCACCAAGCCTATATATTATCTTTCAGTCTTTGTGTTGGTGTCGCCGGTAGTGCGTGCGGTGGCGCGTCATGTACTCCGCATGCCGCTTCAATATCTGTGATGGAGTACTTGTTACACGTACACTCGCGCACACAGCGCATTCATCGCGTGTTGTATTTACAACTATACTGTACATTACAAGAGGAGGCACATGTTCCATGTTCGAAATATTTTTTAAATCGCTTTCGTGGTCTACTGGCTACCGATTCCCCGCGCAGGTATCTATTAGTCAATTTGGTTGGTGGTAAAACTTTTCTATCTCTGCCTGGCTACCACCATGTCATCTAAGTCAAACAGCAGTGTTAACAGCAGGTATGAATAGTTTCTGAGCCAGCGTTTCCCATCCAGCGGCCTGATCATCACTTACCATTAGATCAGATGAAGGGTAAGTTCAAAACACGATATATGTAATAAATAATTAAATTTCTTGTTGTGTAAGTAAAGTCTTCCAGTCAATCGTGTAGGTATGAGACCGAGAGCTGTTTATGTTACATTTTCTATGATGAAGTAAAAGTCGACTACAAGATAACAATGAAGCAGGTGGGCATCCTCCAACGATCAAGAAACCTAACGTGGTGATCATGGCAGAGTCCGGTATGGTGATAACATGATGGGGATTCATGATCAATAGTAAAGTTTCTTAACCTTGTATCAATGATGTCATTGATTGGTTTGAAAAAAATCAAACAAGCAGAATTTTGTGATGATACAAGTTTTCCGCGCGACTGTCGTGTAATGTGAGCGAGCTCTTAGCTTAAGTTGAGGTGTCGGTGCGTGAGGTGGGAGGTAAAGGTCGCCTGCGTCAGTGTGCGGCGGGAGCAGCGTGGTGGGGTGAGACCATCAAACTTCAACTGTCTTGAGTGATGCTAAGCGGAGAGCCTGCGCGAGGTACAGATTGTTACATTTATTCCCTGTTTACGTTCCGACATGTTTCATTCTAAAAGGAATGTGTCGTGTGAGAGCATGTTATGCTTTGTTATTTAGTATTTTGTTTTCTTTGAAAATTAAAACATGAACCCTTGTTTTTGTTTTCATCTAAAACAATTAAGAGGGTATGCTGGTGTCAAAGCGCCCATACAAACGTGGTCCAGTCATATTTTGAGTATTAAGCTATGAAAATCTATGAAATTTTCAAAACACAATCTAGAAACAAATATCTGTGTCGGTGGTGAGTCAGATTTTCGTTTAAATATATACTTCCAGAGTTACAGGGCGTCAAAGTATTGTATTTTTCGGTAATAAAAAGCCCCAACTTTGAACCTGATTTACAAGAGTATGAATCAATTAGAACAATTTGGAAAAACCACCGACATCTGAAATTATATACTGTATCCTTCAAATGATCCCTGGACTACGAAACATCCAAATAACGGGTGGATAACTTCGCGTAGTGTATGCTGTCTCACCGTACGCGCTCGGGTAGGATAGGGCTCAGATAGGGACAGCTACAAAACAATCCACGTGGTCTTACCAACATAGCCTCTTAAGTCATCCTTCTACTTTAGCCTAGTGGAAGTAGTGACCTATAAAAGCCAATCACAATAAATAAACTTATTGGTATATCTTGGTAATTGGTAGAAAATAAATGCTGTAGAAAAATGGAATTAAAAAATTCCTTTTAATTATTTAGAATAACCTAAAAAGACACACTGACACAGACACAGTGAACAGAAATTTGCCATTTACAAATATTTTACAGCCTTGTCTACTTAATTTTCGGTTCGGTTATAATAATTGGATATTCTAAACTAAATACAGACTTACCTTATTATTATTATTTTGTATACGTAAGGCATTATCTTCAGTTACCATCGAGTGAGATAGAAGCCAAGCGAGTATGCAAAGGTATGTACCAGGTTGAATTGTAGACCTCTTGCTGCAATTCAACAGACTGTGAACTGGTGCGTCATTGTGGTTGGCAGCTTTGTTAGAACTCGCAAGTATTGCATTACGCGGGCGACAAACAAAGAGCGCGCTGCACGCTTCAGTGGGTCTGGTCTGTACTGAATTGAACGAAACAGCGCTGTACATCTCACAATGTCATAATGTTAAATGATCACAAGTTAATGTTTAGGTATGAGGCGGCGGAATGTTTTCGTGAACAAATCAAATCTTCCTGCCGACATTTTGGGACATACATTTGTTTCCCAAATATGGCTTAGTTTACCACTACAGACACATGGCATTCATTCTTTTCGGGACTTACCGTAGTCCCTGTTTATTTCCCATCCAAAACGAATTCCCGCGGTCAAGTGGCGCCCTCTGTTACATGAACAGGCACGCACACACAAGCACGGTGCGGATGGAGAGGACACACGTATGCAGTGTGCGTGCAGCTCGAAGCGCGAGACCGGACGCCCAACAAACCCGAAACTATATTTTATTACATATCTCTCTACTCGTAAAAAATCAACTAAGCTCAGAAAGGCTGCAGATCAGCAGAAAGTGACTGTGGCTCTGAGCGGATCTGAAGGTGTCCAGGGCGTATCCATCGGTAGCAGTGATTCCCATCTTTTCCTTATCACCAATCCAACGGGAGTCCGTGAGTTTTCCCATTTCAAATTCATAGGGTATAGTGTCGCTGTCTACATCATGAAGCACCTTGCTCGGAGCGTACCTAATAAATTTATTTACAAGAATTGTCCTAGGTTAAAGGTTCACAAAACTTTTGAGAAAATCATTTAGCAGAATACATTTTAAAAATGGAAAGTTCTCGGTCTGTGTGCTCATAGAAGCTGTATATTACTGTAGCAACAGGTGATCATCTAGGCACAAGTAGATCGTTGCTTCGAGTAAAGGCAGTATCTCTCTCTGGAAGTGGAGGGCGCGGGCATCAAACAAACCTGGACCCCGATTATTTTTAATTACTTTCCACTTTCGCGAAACACTCCCTCGCACCAATTTGTATTATTACAGCACTTCAAAAGGCACCGAAGAGCGGAGTGTTTCTCGAGGAAGTAAGGAAAGGGCGCACCTCGCGACGTCACCACGGGCCTCTAATTATACTACTTTTTATAAAGAAGAGAAACGTCGAGAGCCCCAGAGCTTGACCCGTTTCTTTTGGAGGAAATTATTACTAATAAAAGTTCGGGAAATTCAGATAAAAGAGAAACTTTGTAATTTACTGTTGATTGTGGATCCTTGCGCTGGGAACGAAGCTGTGAGCCGCGGTTATCTGTCACTGACCGTGACTTGACGATCCCTTTTACCATTTGATTAATTTGATTCGAAATTTGAGAATAATATATATTCTACTGTTCGTTTGTTTATTTTTTCACGTCGTAACGTACAGTCAGGACTGCTTCATTTTTTGTATAGGAATATTTAAAGGGTTGGAAAAGTACATAGGTAACTTTTTATTACAATGGAATAAGCAGTTTCCGTGGGATAGTTCCTGTAGTCCATGCAGACATGTCCCGGAGAAAATAGTAGTTTGAATTTCGGTGTGGTTAGAACCGCGGGCGGTCTACTCGTGTATATATTTTGAGCTGCAAGCCACACTGCAGGTTGCCGTATTGCGCCGACACACGCTGTTCGTAGGAATTTTCTGTAGAACGTAGAGCCTGAAAAAACAGAAATTCTCATTCCTCCGCAAAATACTCGCCATTCCCTGCACTATTAGCACAAAACTAACAAAACACCGTTCTCATAATAACCTGCATTATACGGACATTATGCTAATGAAAATTTCACCACTCTGAGCGGAAGTCGTGTGGCGGCGGGGCGCCGACAGATGGCGCTAGTTCCTCTTATTGCACCTCGGGCGAGCCGACCTTTATTCCCAGCACCACGTTATCCCGACAACATTTCAGACTAAAACATGCTCTAAAACTAAAGGATTAAACGTCAGGGAGACGCAAAAGTAGTTATTGACTGAGGTTTTTAAATTATGCAACTATTTTAACCATGCAAATTCGTTGTCACTTTAAAAATGTCGCGGACTTTGTGTGAGCGCGGGCGCTGTCGGACACGGCGAGGGGCTGCTGCCGAGAGATCGATGGTTTGATTTGTGGGCGCTCGTTGTAGGATGAGCATGTACCTCAGCTGCAACAGTGCACACGAGCCTCGCACCGCAAGATACGAGTGTTCAATTACATTCGAGTTTGTAGCGACAAGGAATTTAAGAAGGCATTTCTTGCTATGTTACTTATAATGATTCCACAATTGTTCTTCGTCATACCTGACGGCCAGTGCCGATCCAGCGATCGGATAGAAATCGTCAGAAGCCTTATAGAACACAGCAGTGCTGTTTAATAGTGCTATTGGCGGCAGACTTAATAGCATGGAGGTAGCTAGCCAGATGAACATAGGAAAATGATGGCGAGTATTACTCCGAACTCCGAAAGGTCCAGATCGTGACTGCACCTGTTCAGCATCCAGAAGTCTCAATCGAATGAGGCGCTGACTCTGTTACCTTTCCTTAGCTTTGTTGTTTAGCAGACTTAACATGGTGGAAGCTAGCCAGGCGGACTTTGAAAATGCCCTATCACCAACAAAACTTGGTAGCAATCTACCCACTGAGAATCGAGTTCTGTACCTCCGTATTGTAAGTCCAAGCGTGTAGCCATTAGTTCAGTTTTAGTCCTCCTTTTTGAAGTCAGAAAATCACGTAAAATAAGTCGCAAAATAACGTGCGTCAAATGTGCGTCTGTACTCGTAGCCGCGCGCCCCGCCACGTGACGTATCTCCGATCAAAGCACAGAGATGAGAGAGCGGGTCCGTCGTCGCGGAGGTTGAGGCGGATATCTACCGAGCACACTCGCTTTGAATTTATTGCTTCTTCATCGTTGATAGCACGATGGTCTGCTTCAAACGTTTACTGTGACATACAAGGCTTGACATTATTTATAAATATATTGTTATCTTTATCCAAGAGTGATGCCTCTTGTGAATCTTTTGTCATTTGACCCATTATCGTACTATAGTTTACTAGTGAAGGACTTTAAACTAGAAGAATATAGCTCTTCATACATGGATAGATGGCACCATCGTAGCGAAATTTAGCTGTCAAATTTATTCATTGAAATCAATTAGTTTATATACTAAGTTCCTTGATGCGAAGCCTTCAAAGCCTACTGGCGTACATCTACCAAAGATAACATAACATATCTTTTGTCTAAATAAATCTGTCAAAGTTGATAATAATATAATGTTTGGGTGTGTGTGTGTGGACTGACATTTATGACAGATTAATATCTAGCTCTTTAGCGCCATCTATCTAGTTCTTTAAGTACTCAACTGACAGACGTCTCTGAAAAATTCCTCATTATGAATGTGACAAATTACTGTATTAATGTTGTAATATTTTTATTGACATGTTGTCACTAGACATTGAATTAAGAGGCTATGTTGGTTAGACCACGTGGCCGCGTTCAAATTTGGATTGTTTTGTAGCTGGTCCTATCCGAGCCCTATCCTACCCGAGCGCGTACGGTGAGATAGCATACGCTACGCGAAGTTATCCACCCGTTATTTGGATGTTTCGTAGTCCAAGGGATCATTTGGAGGATACAGTATATTATGTAACCATTTTTTAAATACAGTATAGTAATGAAATTTCAGATGTCGGTGGTTTTTCCAAATTGTTCTAAATTGATTCATACTCTTGTAAAACAGGTTCAAAGTTGGGGCTTTTTATTACCGAAAAATACAATACTTTGACGCCCTGTAACTCTGGCAGTATATATTTAAACGGCAATCTGACTCACCACCGACACAGATATTTGTTTCTAGATTGTGTCTTGAAAATTTCATAGATTTTCATAGCTTAATACTCAAAATATGACTGGACTACGTTTGTATGGGCGCTTTGACACCAGCATACCCTCTTAATTAGGCGTACATATATTATTGTACGCCGCCGATCAGACCACAGAGTACTCCAACAGGACATGTCTGCTTACGGCTGCTTATCTACAAGCGGCCATGTTGGATTTTATGTGACGTAAAATAGCTGATGACCCACAGAAAGCATGACGCTTACAAATATAATCATTTGTCAAATTACGACTTGCAGTTTAGGAGATATGAGGGAACAGACATACAAACATAATACGTTTGCTAAAAACGTAAACCTACTTCGCTGCAGTCGGGTAAAATTGAATGAACCCCCTAATCTTTAGAAGTTAAGAAAAGGTCGTGTTTGTCGTATGTTTTTATTTCAGATTAAATATTGCGTATCAACCTTTTCTGCAATGAAGACGCGATTACATTTGTCGTGGGTAAGCGTGAAGCTCACACAACCGTAAAGGAGACTTTACATGCGCTCCAATGAACCACTCGACGATAGCGTGAAGTGGCCATGTTCTAACACGGTTGCAATGAGATCAGTGTTTATAGAATACGGTGTTTTTATTTCGTTTTTTTATCGAGTTTGCGCTTTGCCACCGTCACCTTTGGCCGTATTTGAGGAAGATGTAGGGTTTTGGAGGATACGTAATATTTAATTTAGGCACGTCGTGTAAAAATATGAACGTTGTAATCAATAGAAGTATACATTTTAATAGCAAATAATGAAACACATTGGAAGGCAATGGCTTCAATCACGTTGGCAAATTATAGTGCGTCGGTCCCGTTCTTTCTCTACAAAGAACTGATGAGCCGCGGTTACGATTCAAGGGGACCCCATAACGAGTTTATGGTCCTTTTTATTCGAGTGGAGCCAAATCACTCGCCATAACTTGTGGCCGCGAGCCTGAGAGGCTGATTGGTGATTTCTCATCCGCTACCTCTGTTGTATTGTTGCGTGCTCGTGCGGGGGAGGGGGGGAGGAAGGGGCAAGGGAAGTCATATTGCGGAGGAAGTCGTAAAGAAGGATAATCTTTGTCAATAAGGAATGAGGACGTGCGGCCATCTCGGTAACGTTCTTGCTATCAATGTTCAAATTAAAAAAAAAACGAACGGAAAACTCTCGTTGTTTCGTATTTATTATTTTTGAAATGCCTTTGACATAGAAAGATCTATGTTTATGTGTTTTTGAACTCTTGTTACGTTATATATACTCGTAATTCTTTAAATATTTAATCTGTATTTTTTTTTCGAGGCAGACGTCTTTATCTTAAAGTTGGTTGGAAGAATGGCCAAGTCTCAATATATTTATATAAAACATTAAATAATTTTAATATTGATATGCGTCACTATAAGATGCTGTTAATTATTACGTAACAAGTTAATGCTTCGAGTACGGAGATTCCAGACAATTGATTTTCAATTGTTATGGACCACGATCGTGGTCTTAGAGACTGGACGTATTAAGACAGAAAGTCGCTTAAGTAGAGACTGAATAAATTAATGACCGACTTGGTATTACATGGATTTCACAACTTTTTACCGCAGATCAACTGAGTTGCGAGACTTGTTTTTTTTGACAAGTATTGTTTTTGATGGGATATCATATCTGTTTCATAGTGTAGAGTAACAAATACTAAGCGAGTAAAGTCGCGGGCAACCTAGTCTGCTCATCGTGTGAAATATTATTATGTGGTCAATCAATATCATCAATAAGATATATCTTCATGTGATACCTCGAGCATAGCTTTATCAAATATTAAATTGTAGTAGCATACGCGCTTGAAGATTACCGCGCCGTGAGACTTGTCGCGTGCAATATGGCGGCTCTCACGTCGATGGTAACCCGTCCAGGGGAGTCAGTCCGCCGGCTGATTGATGCGGCGCCCGCCGGGGACGGAGCCCCTGGTGGATGGACCGGACCACGCGTCAAGGTATCACCATCAGATTGATCTCAGAGATGACTGTACTAAAAATAAATTCAGTTGTTTCAGGATTAAAAATATAATATCTGGACGACCGAGGTATGTTCGGAGTTCTTTAAAAACATACAAAAACTTTATTTCTGCCCCGGGCTAGGACCCAAAGTACATGCCATAAAGAGTGAAACAATTTGCCACTTCACCACAGCGGTTAAGCTCTAGAGTGCGAAATTAGTGACCATATTTTACGTGAAATTTTAGTCAAAGATTATAAACAATTGGGGATTAAAATCAATTAGGTGTGACAAGTTCATCAAGTTTTTTAAGTTGTCGTGGTTATTGTTACATTTATACATTTTATGGGGTACTTAACGCGGTTCATTTGTTTGAGTCACCGATATTTCGTCGCTGTTACGAGTGCCGTGATTACGGAACAACGGCTCCCGATAAAATGTATAATTATGCCAAGTTTAGTTTAACCCCAGTTTAAACGAAAAGATTCGAACTCTATGAACTGATTTGTTATAGCAACCACGCTTGGCAGAAAGGTTGGCGATTTCAGTACGATTTTGTTGTGATATGTATAGATGTCGCTGCTCATCTCATGAATAACTTTGCCCTAGTCGCCTTCTACTATACGCACGGAATGACTGTGGGTTCTGCAGCTACATTGTGAAATATGTTATGTTATATTATTTTTAAAATACACGGCTGACATCTCTGTTGTTTGCAATTGTCACGCTTATTTCCCAAAGTTGTTATACTTAGATTACTGAGCCAGAAGTGGAAGAAAATGAGCTGAAATGTAAAATATGAAAAAATCTCACAAAATTGTTGTCAAACTACATCGATATGTTTATGCTACGTTGATAAGGGACACTCCACAGAATAGTATGTAGGTTAGAATCAAGTGTTCGGAAAACTTAACTAGGTAGGAATACGAAAGATGTCATTGTAATAAACAATCTAACTATACGCACTGTGCTCTAAACTCACAATATCCGTCTGTACAAGTCACGAGTAAATGCGACCCCCCATGTTGCCGCGGGCCCCGGGTTCGATTCCCTGTGGCGCACATCGTCACACTGCTGCCGCGGTGATTAGATTACACTTGCAGAAGTAAACATCGGACCGCTGGCGTGGGTGGCAGAGGGTTACTGGATTATAGCCGTGCCACAGACTAGCCTTAGGGAGTGAGTTGTCAATTAGAAGCCGGAGGGCATGGAGCAATCGATTGAACGCCTTTATTTATTTTAGAATTTAGAATTAAGAAAGAAAAGAGTTTATATGGCACAGAAATTGCAACAAAAAGAATTATAACTTAAATACATATTTCTAAACTATGAATAATAATAACAGGTAAGTATGTACATATCTGTGCCAACAAGTCCTCCGACTCAGCATGTTGGTGTCCCTGCAGCATGCAGCGACAGCGCTGGTTGTCAGCGGAGCACGAGGTAGGTGCGGGTGCGCGTGCAAAGGTACCTGTTATTTACGGGCGTAAAATATATTAAATAAAACCACCATTTTTGGGTTCCATGAATGTACTGTGAAAACAAAAACTGAACGTATAAAAACAAAAGAATAAAAGCTTCATAGACAATTATTCTAAGAAGTTCGGCGTCGGCAACATCGCGGGCCCCGTGCAGCGCACAACTTAGTAGGCGACGTCGCCGAACAAATTTAGAGGGAATTTAAAGTGAGGAGCCCAACACCACGAGCTTCCTAGTAGGGCGCCGTAACACCCCAGCTGCTGTAGTCACGTCTGCGACACGAATTACGTTGTCTTTGCCCGGGTAGACGTTGGAGACGCGACCTCTAGGCCACACACCGCGTGGCAGGTTGCCATCTGCTATCAGCACAACGTCTCCTACCTTAAGAGGCGACGACACAGAGTTGACGGACGGGCGAGGGGTTAATATTGGCAAATACTCCTTTACCCATCTTGCCCAAAAATGATCCGCCAGGCGAAGCCCCTTACGCCAATTTACCCTTCGAATAAGATCTGTGTCATCGACCCGAGCAAGTGGCCAATATGGCGATGATTGCCCCAACAAAAAATGGTTCGGTGTGATGGACTCTTCGGAGCTTGGTTCCGTGGAAACGTGCGTTAAGGGCCGCGAATTTACCAACGCCTCCGCTTCTAACAAAAGCGTATAAAAAACTTCTTCACTAGGTGAGCGTTCCTTTAGCGTCGCATTCAGCGCAACCTTCACGGTACGGACGAGACGCTCCCAGCATCCTCCCATGAACGGTGAGGCTGGGGGAATAAAGCGCCACTCAAAACGTAATGTACTTGCTGCAGTTTGCATATCCACTTGATATAGATGTTTGAGAGTTGTATCTGCTCCAACAAAAGCTGTGCCGTTATCAGAATATATCCGTGTAGGACAGCCGCGCCGGGCCACGAAGCGACGTAAAGCCATAACTGCGGAATCTGATGAAAGGCTACTCACAACTTCCAAATGGACCGCTCGAATCGTTAGGCAGGTAAACAGAGCCACGTATCGCTTTTCTCTACGCCGTCCAATTGTCACAGTGATAGGGCCAAAGTAATCTAAGCCAGTAAATGTGAATGGCTTACTGCCGAAGGCAAGACGATCCGCAGGCAAATCTCCCATTGGTGGAGTAGACGGCAAACCTCTGTGTATCCTGCACCAATAGCATGCTTTTACAAAGCGCCGCACAGCTGGTCGCAATCCAAAAATGTAAAATTTCTGACGCATTTCGTTTACGACTGTTTCTATATTGGCGTGAGCGTATCTTCTATGATAATGGCCAATCAATAGTTGCATGACGGGATGCTTGGCAATTAATACAATCGGATTTGGTCGAAAAGATTTTACTTGAACAGCTGCAGTCCTCCCGGATAAAACTAGAAGTCCGTTTTCATCTATAGTCACGTCCAATTTACGTAGTGGACTTCTGCTGGGAAACGGAGAGCTTGATTTTAAGTGTTCATATTCTTCTCGAAACGAATCCAGTTGAGACTTGAGGAGCAGGTTTCTTTCCGCTTTATCCATATCAGAAGAATTTAGAATTTTGTAATTTTGAGGTATAGTCTGAACCAAATTAAGCCGAAATAATCTAGCAGCCAAAAAAATGCTAGCTGTAGCGCGAAGTAAACGCAACCAATCGCTAAAATGCGATATATCTGCCACAACCGGTGAAGGTAGCGATACAGCGGTTTCAATAACTCCCACCTGCTCTGTTTGTTTCAGTTCATCCAGAACAGGTGGAAAGTTGAGCTCATCGAACGGTAGCTTAGGCCAAGTTGCCGCGGCTTTGGTCAAAAATTCAGGGCCAGAAAACCAACGTGACGAAATTTCGAATTTAGATTTAGTTTTGGTAGCATCATCGGCAACGTTTAAAGAGCTTGGGACATATCTCCATTGATGTCCTTTTGTTGTCTCTAGAATTTCACCCACTCTATGGGCCACAAAAGGTTTAAATGTTCGAGCATCACTTCGAAGCCATCTCAGTACGGTTACACTGTCGCTCCAAAAGACAGTAGATGCGACTGTGTATCTGTGAGCTTCCAGGATATAAGTTGCCAGGCGAGTGGCAATAAGGGCTGCTTGTAATTCCAAACGTGGAATAGAGACTGGCTTCAAAGGAGTAAGTCTTGCCTTGCCAGCGATCAAAGCCAGCTTTATGCTTTTGTCAAGGTATTGAAAGCGCCAATAAGCCACACAAGCATACGCAAGCTCACTCGCGTCGGCAAAAACGTGAAGCTGAATCTCGCAAGGATCATTACAATCTACGTAACAACGTGGAATAGACCCGATAGACAGATCCACTAAGTCTCGGAACCATGACTTCCACAATTCTATAAAACGTTCCGGAAGGATAGAGTCCCAGTCAGCTACCAATTTCCAGGTCTGCTGAAACAAAATGCGTCCGCGGATAATTATTGGCGTTAGAAAGCCTAGAGGATCATAAACCTTCATTAAGTGTGAGAGCATGGACCGTTTCGTAAAAAGATCTGGTTGATCACGTAAGTCTCGTAGGAAAACTAAAGAGTCATCGCATATATTCCATGTGACACCCAGAACACGAACGTGCTCGCTGGACGGCCCTAAGGAAACTTCACGAACTTCGGGAGCCCGAGCTTCAGGGGAAAGCCGTGAAAGTGCTTGCTTGCAGTTTGAGACCCACGACCGCATCTCCAATCCAGCACGAGAGTGCACCTCTACAATGTCGTGAGCTAGCTGAGCTGCTTCCTCCACAGTATTTAGACTACCCAAATAATCATCCATGTAGTGGTTAGTGATGATCTCTTCAGCCGCCAGCGGAAACAAATGCCTATGATCCTCAGCGTTAAGATTTTTTAGGTAAATTGCTGTAAAGGGACTTGAGACAGCACCAAAAAGTCATCGAGGACATTCTAAATTCACGCAGAGGCTCTTCTGATGTATTACGCCATAGAAATCTCTGCGCATCGCGATCCTCCACCCTAATCCTGATCTGCGGAAACATTTCCCTAATGTCTGCTGTAAGCGCCACTAAACCTTCCCTGAATCTCATTAGGATTCCCAGCAGTGGTTGCAATAGATCAGGTCCGGCTAATAATAATGAGTTAAGGCTAACACCCATAACTCTGGCGGCGGCATCGTGTACCACCCGCAACTTCTTTTTTTGAGGGTGAATAACACCAAAGTGCGGCAAATACCATTTGACACCGTCAGGATTCGGTGGGGCATCACAAAGTTCAGCGTAACCCTTTTCAATAGTGCTATTTACGTTATCGCGGTATAATTTTGCGTATACTGGATCTTTTTCAAACTTCCTTTCGAGAGACCGAAAGCGCGACAGTGCTAAATTGTAACTATCCGGGACATTCAAATTATCAGCACACCATAATAAACCGGTAGAAAAACGACCTGAATCTAAGCGACATGTAGTTCTTTGTAAAATGTTGAACGCACGTTTGTCGTTTTCAGAGGGAAAGTCTTTTTTCGTAATGCCAATAGAGTCCAGACTGTAATGTTGTTTTATAAGTTCGTCTAAAGAATTTTCAGTTTTATGAGACATTGTTACGTGATTAAAAATGTCGACCGGAGCGGTTTTACTCGAAGTGTAACCGAATAGGACCCAACCGAGTAGAGTTTCGACTGCTACCGGTTGATGACGAGTACCACGACGCACTGACAATGGAATCGTAAGATGCCAGTTATCGGCTCCGATCAAAACTGTAGGCTTTGCATTTTCGTAACAAAGCGTAGGTGCTATGTCGGCCAAGTGAGTAAAAGCCTTAATTTCATCGAGAGAAATAGACTGAGGTCGTATGCCCAGGTTTGAAATAGCCCGTGCATTTCTGAGCACATGTGAATCCGAACTATTTTGACCTTTTACGGTCACATCGACAAAACTTATTTCAGATTCTTTTGAAAGACCGCCTATGCAGTTCACCTTGATAGATGAAGTAGGACCCCGAGCACCAACAGCTGCTGCGACTTCTTCATCTATTAGTGTTGCCGTGGAACCGTCATCCAGCAGCGCGTACGTAGCCACGCTACCTAGAGGACCAGATACTGTGATAGGTGCCACCTTAAGTAGCACCGGCAACAGCTGCGAGCAGTCTGGGAAAGAATGTGCCACTGACACATCAGGGAAATCTTTCTTCAATGAAGTACTCGGCTGTGCTACAGACGAAGATGGGACACATGTAGAGTCAAAGTGATTAGAACATTCTGGTTCTCGATGAAGAAGCGTGTGATGACTACGAGCTCGATGACAACTAGGAGCCTTGCAATAAGGCATGCGCCTACATGTATACACGTTGTGAGAGGCGGGCCTAAGGCATTTCCTACATATTTTATTATTAACTACATACTGCCACCTGTCGTCAACGCTCAGAACTAGAAATTTCTTACAGTCAATCAGAAAATGACAACCATCTTTACAAAGGGAGCATACAGTAGCTACAGAGTTCGAGGACTTTCGAAAAGATGTCGCTGTTTTGCCTGGGAATACAGAGGCCGACCGTTGCGTACTCACATGTTTAATCTCCTTATCACCAAACTCTTTACTCAAAATGACATCGTTCAAAGAATGAATTTTGACACATTTGTCTAATTTATGTTTGTCAAGATGCAAATCGGGTATGAAAGCCAGTTGCAGATGCAAACTCACCTCTTGAGAGAGATATTCTGCCATCAGCTCGATCTTGGTTTTCCCACTATTAAGTTTAGGAGCTGCGTAGTCGACAAATCGAGCTCTCAACAACGGTGTCAATTTTACCAACACCGCAGTGTAGAGCTCTGGTGAAGATAAAAACTCTGTTCTTTTCATCAGTTTAATAGACTCTACGCAATTCCTAACCTTAGAGGCGAAAATGTTAAGTTCTTTACCAACCTCATTGGGTAGCTTGGGTAGAGCACGTATCGACGCTATTTCATGCATGATGATGAATTCTGGTTGTGCAAACCTTCGCTGCAACTCCATCATGACGAGATCAGGATCTTGCGCAGAAATAATTAGACTACTAACGGTTTCACGTGCTGAGCCGCGAAGCGCAGCGTTTAGCCTTGCTAAGTTCCCTGCTGCAGTGAACGCCGCCTTTGAGTCTTCGTAGCACTTTTGGAAGAGAAGCCACTCAGTGACGCGTCCATCGAACAGCGGCAGGCGCGAATCTAAAGATTTAGAACAATCACCAACAATATTGTCCGTTAGCTTCTTGAGGATTTGCACCAGGGTGGCCTTGAAGTCTTGTTCTTCATTTTGTGTAGCCTGACCACTATCTAGTATTTTATTTTTGTTACAATTTTGTGTTTGTGTGCCTATTCTATTTAGTGAGTGTTTATTGGCGCTGCCAGAGGGCGGAGACGGCAATGGTAATGGCGGGCACGCTAGCTCGCTCATTTCCACGCCGTGGTTACCTGAAAACATGACTTGTGTCGTGTCTAACGGGCACGCTAGCTCGCTCATTTCCACGCCGTGGTTACCTGAAAACATGACTTGTGTCGTGTCTAACGGGCACGCTAGCTCGCTCATTTCCACGCCGTGGTTACCTGAAAACATGACTTGTGTCGTGTCTAACCAATCCTCTACCCTGGCTCGACTAGAGGCGCGACTTCCACGAGAAGCGGCTTCAATGGCCGCAAGCTCCGCTTGCAGCTCTAGCTCCGCCACGGCGCGTTTGCGCTCGGCGGTGCGAGCGGCGGCTTCAGCCGCGGTGGCAGCGGCGGCAACTGCAGCGCGCTCCTTCTCCTCTTCAGCTATTGCAAGGAGACGCGAATGCCGCGCCTTAGCGGCAAGCTGTTTTACAATGGTGCTAGACGAAGTACTAGCTGTGGATTCTGGTCGAGAAGAGACGGGCGTACAGGGCGTGCCGCCGGCGGCGGCCGCCGTTTCAACTGTGCCCATAGGCCCCGCGATACCCGAAGGTCCCGCAGTTGAGGCTTGAGCCTCTTCTACAACAGCGCCTGGGCGCTCCACTTTTGCGGCTTCGCCTGTTTCGCTTCGAGTTAGCACCATATTACACTGCAAAACTATTAAAACGCACTACTACCGCGCACTATAACACAATATTGCACCAGCACATCAAATATACACCAATTCTGACACCAATGTTATTTAATATACACCACTTCTGACACCAATATTATTTAATATACACCACTTCTGACACCAATGTTATTTACGGGCGTAAAATATATTAAATAAAACCACCATTTTTGGGTTCCATGAATGTACTGTGAAAACAAAAACTGAACGTATAAAAACAAAAGAATAAAAGCTTCATAGACAATTATTCTAAGAAGTTCGGCGTCGGCAACAGTACCAGTTTAAAAATAAATTGATGTGTTAGAAAAATAAAGATGTGTTTAATGATTGCTTGCTCAGTGGTAGTGTACTACTATTAGATGACCCCCTGTGGCTTGAGTGTGTTTACAATACGACTAATGAAAAATGTCACACTGCGGGCAGTAGATTACTTATTTACTGCGAATACATATATGATGATCAGTTACTAGTATTCAAGTTGAGGAATACTTTTATATTCATAAGTTTTAATTATAAAATAGATGCAAATCTTCAGCAATATTTTAAATATAGTTTTTAATATTTGTGTGTATGTTTTAGACTTAATGAATCGTGCCTATGTGTATTGAATTCATAATGTGGCAGGTAATGCTAGACCTTAGCTGGACGTACAGATATGTTGTATCTTGTACATATGTGTGTGTGCGCTGTTCCGGGAATCTCGCAAAACTTCCGACGTCATATTTTAGTGTATCGTCCCTCGGGCCAGCCGGCCGACGTACGCAACTCTGAGTTGCACCGACGTCGACGTCGACCTCCGTCGGTGCAGCTACAACACTCGAGACGGACGCACTTAACTAGGTAGTCGAAGTTCGCGTTAAGTTGTGAAGCTGCGAAGCGAAACAACTTGCAACTTTTGCTGGCACTTTAAAATCTTTCCCGGAATTTCGTGGCGGAGTTCGAGTGAAT
The DNA here is from genome assembly GCA_910589575.2 of Carcina quercana. Lineage (NCBI taxonomy): Eukaryota > Metazoa > Arthropoda > Insecta > Lepidoptera > Depressariidae > Carcina > Carcina quercana. The sequence goes on from OU342435.1 coordinate 306,692, forward strand.
TGAGAATGGTGGGTTAATTCAGGATTTGTTTTGCTGATGTTATAAAGTTGAGTACGTGGTATTTAAAAGATAAATTTTATGAAACTCGGACAGGGGACGATTTACGATATATTTTTTTGTAACTCCTGTAAAATTATACTTGAATTTTGATGTCAGGAAAAAACTACTCAGAGGATAAAGACGTTTGTACATCGCATGAAATGTATGAAATGAATCTTTGTTAATTCCAATAATTATTTATTTAGATCTCTGAAGTGTCCTTTTCTTTGTTATGCATCTTTTTAGACGACATTCGTTCTGCCGTCATTAAAAAAAGGAAGAAATTAGCTCATGTACCAGTAGGTCGTGCAACATAGATTCCATCTCAAGATAAGCTCAATGTCTCTGTTTTCTACTGACTCTGTACAAGAAGTACTAATTCATTTCTTATTGCTGTTTATATATTAAATGCCATTTGGAGTGGAGTTGACTCCGAGTCTTGAATCACGAGCCTAACGTCAGGGCAACCTTGTCCATAGTGAAGAAACTGTCTGCGTATTTACGTGTCCCAGCTGCGGTGCACGGCTCCGCTAGTGAGCTGGCAGCAGCGGCTCATTCATGCTTTATCGCGTTTTATTTCCGAATATTCGTTTTGTCGCTTACATTTTCCCACGTCTATTCGTTCGTTGATTCGTATAGCTCGATCACGGCGGCTGCTGGCTGAATGGCTGCGTTCATAATAAAAACAAATTGCAACTTTGTAACGTTTTGCGGAAACGTTTTACATGGTAGGTGAGCGCGATTGCGCGCGTTTCAATTTCTGCACGCTCTTTGTGGGTACGAGTAGACCGACTGTGTGACCTGAGGGAATTCCATGTACAGTTGTATGTACACAAACAGGGCGAAATGTATTTCCTAGTATAGTTGCGATTATAATGTTTATTTACCTTATCGTATGGGTTTAGAAATGGACCGCCCCATATCATGCCGCGGTTGTCGTAAAATGGAATATTAAGGGGACGGGCAGCAGCATCTAACTGTGTAACCACAACATCTTACTGTGATCACCAATCCGCCGGACAAGCGTGGGGATTATGGAAATTTTCCTCACTCTGAAGTACAGACTGGTAACTCACGCGTAGTTCTACTTCACACTTTTTATCAGTAAACCGCTGGGTTCCTTCACCGCAAAATCAAATGGTGATAATATTAACATTCCTCTTGGTATCATGGTTCCTTAGATGCATGATGCCCAGTAGGCAGCGGCGCTGACCGCCCTGGCCGTGGCGTCCACTAGGGCACGCGGGACACGACACCAGTTGCGACATGGTTTGCAGTGCCGTGTTGCAGATGCATTGACGGGAGCCACCACCCAGCTGTCCCCATCTGGACATGTTCGCTTTGCAGCGGCCAACCTTAGACCTGAGCCTATTTAACGAATTGACTTTCGTACGCAATGTCCAAGTAAGTAAAGTGGAAGTCATCGATTCGAGCCACGCGATGTGCATAACATTTGTATTCTCATATTTAGTTCTAAAAAACTAAACTATCAGTGAAAGTAGCTTTTTGTCATCCGGTATCACTGTAGACATGACATTACCAGATTCAGTATTGTGAACCCCGTACCATGTTAGCTGACTAACGTTAGGTTATAGCGGAGTTATCGTAATACACGACCTAAGTTACTTCTTCTGACTGACATGTGACATTACATTTTCTATAAAGAACCAGCAATGAAAAGCGTTATGACGATGTACGATTATTGCCGCTTGTTGATGTCTAGTACTGTACAAGCATGACTCAGGACTAGTTCTTACCATGAACGTTATAACCATCTAACAAAGTAACAGCAGCTTCTTTGAGCTGCAGCTCGTCATCGCATTTACATTAGAACAGCTCGGCAGACGAGAGCGGCAGTGGGCGGGCGGAAAGCGAGCGGAGGGCGGGCGCGCGCGGGAGCGTAGACGCAGTTGTCATGGTAATCTGACTGAATTTTACAGCTGCATTACAGACATTGTCACGCGAGTTCACTTCTCTCATTATCATAGTAGATCGTTAAAACATTCAGCGACTTAAATCTGCATTAAAAGACTCCTTAAAATGATACACGTTTAAATTTACATTGAGCTTTGCATGGCGTGTGCTTCAGCTCCTCATTTATCTCTCAGAAACTACCTAGATGGGGGCAATAGCTTTGCATAACACAACGATCGTAAGTTTAAGATAACTAGCAGATACTGAATTACACCTTCTACTGAGAGTTATACCGATTCATAATGACCTATTTATTTCTTTGAAGCGTTTTTTCTCATAAAAGTTTTACGATTGAATTTGATGTTCTACTGTAGGTGACACATGAGTTCAATTTTTGCTACTCTAGCTTTTGCCTATCGATCCAGTATTGGGTTGCGGCGTGAAAGAAGTATAGACTAACACACTCACCATACGCACTTCCACTTAATTACAAGTGTGATACATATTTTACATCGGTGAGAAAAGAGGCAATATTGCAGATTATTTTGAATTAGTGGCATTATTTTAAATTGAGTAAATTCTATCAAATAAAAGTACAATAAAATGTTTATAATTTGAATAATCTCCATGTATCGCATGTGCAACGTGAACGGAGTAAACAACCGTCGTCGTTAAATAAACTCTTGTGAGAGTAGTGGCACTTTTACAGTCTCTATAGATAATTTGTTGTCTCTGTCTAGCAGCGCACATCGCACAAGGAGGCGCCGTAATTTATGCAAAGCTGTAGTCGCAACTTTGTGCCTTCGGACCGGGCATTATATAAAACGTTCGCTAGCTTCAATTGCTCCTCCGCACGGAGAGATTCTGATTTCGTTACGAGTCGCTTTAACAAGTAACTTTAACTCTTACAGACCTTAGTCGAGACCCGGCTTTCACTGTCTCATATACTTTGATATTATAAGCGATTATAACGTATTTAGTTATAAAGGGCGCATGCGATACAGAGATTACACGTCGACTTGATTTCTAGCGCGGTTCGAGGCTGACTCCCAGCCACGCAATACAGGCTCTCACTCTCGCGTACTTTGAAAAGATATTTAAAAAAACCAACCAAGTGCGAGCTGGACTCGCGCACGAAGAGTTCCGTACCAGTATCTATAGAAACGGCAATAAAATCACGTTTGTTGTATGCGAGCCCCATTTAAGATTTATTTTATTCTGTTTTTTAGTATTTGTTGTTATAGCGGCAACATAAATACATCACCAGTGAAAATTTCAACTATCTATCACGGTTCATGAGATACAGCCTGGTGACAGACGGAGAGACAGGCGGACGAACAGCGGAGTCTTAGTAATGGGTCCGTTTTACCCTTTGGGTTCGGAAATTTTAGATACAATTCAATGATCGATATTAAGTTTGATCATAGCAGCAAGTTCCCACATCCATCACTACAACTAGTTCTACAAAACAGAACAATTTATTCCCTCGTTCAACAACTACGTAACTCTTGACATAAATCCACAAATCGTGTAAAACCTTTATGACTTTATGAGTGATCAGCACGGCCATAAACTTTATTTACTACTTCCCGATTGTCTGACGTCGGGACCTCCTTGTGTGCTAGGTATAAGGCCGATAGTGGCTTGAGATGACGTCATGTCCCCCTGTCGGAAGTCTCGAGTCTTTATCTGTGTTCGATAGACTCGTCGACGTCGGGGGGAGGTTTTATTGTAGGTTCATGTTGTAGTTTGCAGGGGTCGGTGATCGCACGACTTATTGCGAGGGTTTCTCGGTATTATCATGACCTACTTATAATAAGCTGATTCAGTGGCAGGGAGCACAAGTACGCATTATGTTTGGGGTTGTAGTTCTTACCGCTACATCGAAACACAGGTCAACCTCGATAGTAACAATAAAGAAATATTTAGGTTAAGAGAGATGGACTCCAAAAAAAAGGCCAAGTGTACACATTCAAATTATACTTTTCACATTTATTCCTACCCTTGTGCTGTACAACCTTGCTTCTTGTCAAATTTCAGGATTCTAGATCAATGGGAAGTAACTTATAAACCCTTAGAGGTAGAATTATCTGGGTACATATACGATGTTTATTGATTTTCTCAAAAAAAATTCGATCAATTTTGATAAAATTTATATAGGATCACTGATGTATGCTCTACCAAAAAAAAAGAATTATCAAAATTGGTTCTCTATTGGCGGAGTTGTTTGTTTGTTTGAATACTCTTTATTCTTCTTAACTTAAATAATTATAAATTTTAAAACAATAATAAAAGTAGAATTGGCGGACTTATCCCTATATAGGCGGAGTTATCGCGTACTATACAATAAAAACATACCCGTTGAATTGTGAACCTTCTCTTTTTTTGAAGTCGGTTGAAGAAAAGATTGATCAAGGGTCAGATAACCAAGTGATTATATAAGGGCTATTTTTCCTTTTGAGGCACGGAGCTCTAAAAATGCCGTCGGAGAGCCGTTTTCATGCAGTTCACATTTGATGTGCAGGTTTACTGGCCCTGAATATAATATGCATTGAAATTCATTTATCATCAGTCGGGAAAGCGATACAGCCCGCGGACGGACGGACGGACGGACGATCAGCGGATGCTTAGCAATAGTGTCCCGTTGGTTTTACTTCGGTTACGGCACCCGTAAAAGCCTTCTGGAACACTTTTAAACCACCCAAATATTTTAGAATAAAAAAAAATTATCCGATATATAAATGAAGAACCTAATTCCATTTCGTTTCAACTGAAACAAATGAAACGTCATGACAAGCAGCTCCCACAAGTTGAACACTTGCACAGCTGTACATCGGCCGTCACTGGCCAGTCCAGTCGCTGTATGTCGCACTGGCGCGCCGGGGGACAGCGCTCCGTGCCAGTCATCCACATTAATTGTAACTTGGCCTCATCAGGGGCCGACACGCGCGTCATTAGTGTCGTTAGTGAGCGACAACCCTTAGGGCGGACATGTTCAATGTGATCAATTATGTTACGAAATTCACGAGGACTTCAGCTTCTACCTGTTGTATAAAGCTGAAGCCAAGTAGCTATACTTTAACTATTTTCAACGAAATTTGTGATGGTACATTCCTAGGTCAAAAAATTTACACACGTGTTCAGAATGTGAAAGTTGTGATGTTTACTGGACTCGATCACTTCATCATCATCATAAGCTGTTGCATAGTTGTTCTTATAATAACAGTACAACATATTATCGGCTCGCCTATACTAATAAACTAAACAGAAATCTAACCCTATTCCCTAAACCTGCTTACCAATTTAAAAAGACGTTAACAAAAAAATATTAAATTGTAATCCGATGTCCTATTTTTAGATAATAGGGATGATGACAAAAAATTTTTATTCCCTCATTCGAGAGACCGTGTGAAGAGATTTTTCGATACGACTGATAGTTTTCCTAATATAACCCGTCGAAAAGTGTTTATAGTCACGTGGTGCAAAAACGCTCCATACAAATCGGTACCTAGGCGTGACGTCACGGTTGAGTATTGAAGTATAGATAATGTTGAAAATTTTAACAATATTTGAGTTATCTCGTAAAATAATGTTTTTATGTGACCATTCCCTTACTAAAAAATATTCACAATGTAATTACTAAACAAAACGTAAAATAAAAAATTTTATACGAGCAAGTTGGTTTTTTGGAATTTTTGCGGGCTTTATAATATGTAAAAGTCCAGAAAAAATTAAGTAATATTAGATATTTTAAATTTTATAGGAGCTTTATAATGACCTTTATGGTTTAAAATACAATTTTGCCCCAATCTGATTTGGTGTCATCTAGCCTATTACTGCACAAAGCCAGCTATTATATTTTAAAAGATTATGGCAACAGAAACTTTGCTGGAGCGGGATCCCGTTAATTGCGTGGTGTACTCACTCACTGCGATCAAAGTGACGACAATTTGACCAATGTAATGGTCTCGCTACCACTCGCCAGGTAACACACGCCCCGTGCCTCACACGGCTCTGCTCTAGCCTGTATTGTCTCGCAGCAGCTACGTCGAGTCTAGGCTCGTTGGCACCAGCTGGCCTCAGACGTGGCAATGTGACCCATCTAATACACTCACTACTCTGATGACGTTAAATACTATGGACATGGCACGACCTGCGGTTTCAGTAACCCTTGATTTATTCCCACAAAGCAACACCCTTAACACAAATATGAAACTTGTAACATATACGATACATTTCAATAAGTAACGAATTTATTGTTTTATAATAAATCAAAAAAGTGTCAAAATATTGTTCAGTTATAAACTTGTCTGTAAGTTTTCGTTTTTAATTTTTCGTTATTTATCAAAACACAGTTAATAAAGTGTAAAGGAACTAACCATAATTACATTACGATTTTTTGCACAATGGTAATACACACTCCTTACGATATGTTTTCCTGTTAATGTATATTGGCTATAAATTCGGACCACTAGTTCACTAAAATTATAAATTAACTTTTTTGATTTAACACTAGTTCTTGTGCAGCGTGAAGCAGGGTTACTGAGGGACATTTACGCCACTGCCAACATCATAATCCTGAGTAATCGTAAATGAACTGAAAAGAGGGTAGTAGGTGCCGGGAACCTATTAATCGTGACACTGGTTAATTAATCCGGTACCGTGTCCTGATGTTGACTAGTCGATGCCTACGGAGGCACAGTACAGTGCAACGCAATTTTCACTCAATAAAACGCTGTGAATCGAATCAGACGAACGTCCCCGTGCATAAGTGAGTTAGTGCCCCCCTCCCTGCACCGTGCACCCCGCGGGCCCGGCGGAGTGCAGCTAATGCATCGGATTAATTGTGCAGCGGAGCCTGCAGTCGGAGATATAGCATACATATACGTATGTATATCTAATTATACCTGTTCATATTATCCACAGGTGAATTATATTGCATTTTAATGTTTGCTCATTTTCAACCGACTTCAAAGAAGGAGGAGGTTATCAATTCGACTGTATGTTTTTTTGTATGTATGCTACGCGATAACTCCATTAATTGTAAACTAAAATTGATGAAGCGTCGGTGGCGCAGTGGATAAGGCGCGGACTCTCAATCTGAGGGTACCGGGTTCGCATCCAGCCGTGTACCTATGAGTTGTTTTTCAATTCAAGTACATTATCCGATTGCTTAACGGTGAAGGAAAACATCGTGAGGAAACCTGCATGTCTTGAACAGGCATGTGAAGTCCGCCGATCCGCACTGGGCCCGCGTGGTGGACTATGGCCCATACACTCTCTGTAGGAGAGTAGGCCTGAGCCCCCGCAGTGGGGACGTATATAGGCTGGTGATGATGATGAATATTGATGATTCTTTTTTGTTTGGTAGAGCATACTTCAGAGGGACCACCCATATAAATTTATTGACATTAATTGAGCGCTTTTTGAGAAAATAAACCCAAACCAAATGTTGTACTCGTATGTACCTAGATAATTCTACCTCTAAGGGTGAACATTTTCAAGGCAGTTGAGTTCGGTTTTTAGTACTTTTTGAACGCGTTAATTTTATTGTTCCAAACCTCAGATGACAAAAACACAACCCTTATAATCTCACTCCAGTATCCGTCCGTCCGTCCGTCCGTCACAGCGGATTATCTCAGTCACTATTAGTGCTATAGACTTGTGCCTTATCGGTACCATCCATCGTGACGATAAGCATGCACGTAGCTTATCGCATGGGAAACTATCCCACGGGATAGCAAAACCCTTATGCCGTTTGATATTATATGCTTATTATAAAGGCTGTTGATGACGATGATTGAATATACCTGCCTATACCTGCCTACATTCAATGGTTATCCTAACCTATAAGCTAGTTTAAAAAAATGAATGACAGGTTTTTGCGCTTGGCCTTCATCTCACCTGATGGTAAGTGACGATAAGGCCGTTGGATGGTAAGCGTGCGCACCCAGAAGCCTCAGCTCAATGCTAACTTGCTACCTTTCATACTGGAACACAACAGTGCTATTAACACTGCTGTTTGGCAGCAGACTTAAGTAACATGGTGGTAGCTAGCCAGGCGGCCAAACAAAATGCCCTGCCACCAACCAAACCGAGTACCGATAGGCACTGTGAATCCGACCCGGGATCTCCAGACTGTGATTCAAACAGCCGGTGGGACACGGGGCCGTTTTACGTTTAAAATCTAATGATTACATTATCAACTGGCAATTTTTTGTCTTCATATGTATCTAATTAATATTATACGCAGCTTCCACTTGACCACTGGGCCCCGGGCCTCGGGCCCCGACACAACCCTTTAATTAACCAATGTCACAACACTTATCCACCTAAAAACATCACTACAGTTTCCTCGTTCACCGTCTCCCTCGCACTTATACAAACGAGTCTATGGGACATCGTCCGTCTCCGTCTATCATAGGACAAGATTAATTAGGGTAATTACAGGGCTGTCTGTATGACCCTCCTGATGCAATTAATTTTATATTTAACCCTCCGGGACCTTTTGTGTATTAATGTTTTGGAAACCGGAACTGAAATTTATGAATGTGACGTTTATTTGTGGCTCCGGATACGGAGACACTCGTTAATGTGAGAGTTTCTTTTTTAAATTTTTATTGTACATGGCTACACTCCATGTCAAATTCCTAAAGCGGACCTTCTTTGTGAATTCCACGGCAAAGTTCTTTGGTAAATGACATCCCACCAAAAACATAAATGTGAAAAATGACAGCCAAGTTCAATAATAAGAATATATTTCGTTGTAGACTTCGCCGAAAATAGTATTGAGATCTAAATGAGCGCCGCGAAGTTCTATAGAAAATGCCGAAAAATATTTAAGCGAACAAAATAACCATTATAACGTTTTCACTAATAATTATAAAAAAAAGCACCAAAATAGCTTTTTAATGTTGTATTAATTTTTTTAACAACAGACGGTCTTATCGCTTACAGCGATCTCTACCAGACAACCTTTGGGGAGAAGAAATAAGACACAATATAGGTAGGGGTAGTAACAGATATTGATAGATTATAATTAAATACTTGAATAAACACATATGTATACTTATAAAAATAATATATAATAATAATAAATACTGAAAAATTAAATATACGTTATTTTATGGATACAATACTACTACAACATAGGATTAGTATTCGTTGTTGATAGACCAACCAAATACGAATAAAACACTCGGAAATATTAGATTCTCGTTGATGTAAATGTTTTTAATATTTCATTTCAATTTAACAACCCCATCACAACCACTGGATTTCAATATATCTCCACCCCCGTCCCCGCCCCCCGCCGAACCTAGCAGACATGACGGGTAAGACGAGGACGCGACACGAATCTAATAGTACAACTCCTTTCACCCGGACGGACGATATTTGCCCCTCTAGATATTTACCCGGGCGGGGCGACAGTGGATGCCCGGCTCGGTGGGCCGCGGGGCGCGCAGATGATGATATTTACCGTGCCCGGGTGTGGCCCGGGTATGCTGATGTCCAATATCACGCCCGGACGGTGACGCGACCGTCAATATTGGAACATGATAGATTAGAGAGGACTAGACTGCACGAGTTCACATCTCTTTATACAGTGTTGCGACTCCACAAGTACGAATCTTGAAATATGCTTGTAAGTTTACTTTCTGTATTAATTCTTTCAAAACTGTCGTGCTAAGGAACAGAGCTTTAACCAGCAGTGAGCGATAAAGGGATGATGATACGAATTATTATTTCTCTAACTACTATGAAGTTTTAAAAGGTTTCGAAGACTTGAATTTTAATTATGAAACACGTATTGTAGCGCCTCGATTCCGTAGTGACACCGTTGAAATGAAATGCTTCTTAGGGTTCTGTATCCCAAGATAGGATATCATTGGATATCCTTAAAACGGTAACAAGGCGCTTCTAATTTTTACAGAGTGTGAATACAAAAAAGTAAAAAAAAAAACGTTTTTTTCTTCTAGATCTGATGCTACCGTAGCATAGGTGTGCGGAATACTTTGTGTGCGAGTCTGCTCACACTTCGCCTGTTTTATATGTGGGGGCTTATCAATGGCTGTTAGTCTTTAATTTTTTTACTCTATGTTCTGAATTGATAGCCAAAAATAATAAAATCTCCATTGATCTGGCTATGGCTGGCATGTGATCTTGATATATCAACACTGTTAACGGAGCAGTGCCTCATTCAATTGAGCTGTAGGGAGCTCGCATTCATCCTGCAAACCAATCGGCATTCGCAATGAGATGGCATTAAGAATGCAGAAAAATACCAGCACACGCATAACGAGGTGTACAAAATTAAACATTCGTCACAGCAACCACTTGCCCGCGCATTCACCATTAAAACACCATAAAATATAATTGAACCGCGTCACTAACACCGCTTCACCACATTGAAAGAACGCAGTCGGTTGGGCGCCCACCGCCCGCCCTTTAGACCTTTAAATTACAAGCGGGAATGAAAATAAAAACTATTCTCTAGAGTCGGTGTTAGTTCGTTGCAGACACTCCGCCAGAGGGCGCGTCGTTGATTCGTTATATTCCAGTTGCCACTGTCTCTGAAGCGGAGATTTCACAGGGAAATGAACGAGTGAATGCGTTGTGAAATATTTGATGTTGTTCCGTTGAGCGCGTGTTACGTCGACGGTGATGGAATACGTGCTGCGCTGGAGTTGATAGGTGCTGGTTATTAATGAAGAGCCTCCGCAAGTTTATGTGTATAGAGGACGGAGGGTTGGGAGGGCGCGGGGCGGGACGGGACGTGCCTGGAAGCCGACGCGGCGCCCGTGAAGAATTTAAAAGGGAAGCGTTTGCTACAAATGGTGAATGAATCTCGTAAAACAACTTTCATGTCCTGTCGTAGATGTCACACCCGCTGATCAAGGTCCTAAGAGACAGACAGCAGACTTTGATACAAAGAGCATCTGATTGATGCCTTTTGAATTTGTAAACAATTTAAAAAATTCGTCATCGAATCATCATATTTTTAGTGCAATGTTTACTTGGCTCGGCTGGGAGCACACTGCACAGCACGTGAACAATACGCGGCATAATGAGCGGTGATCCTCCGTTTGTAAACATACCCTCTTCCTGTAAATATGACTAATTTAATATAGTTTTGTTTTATCTGTTAAACTGTAAACTGCTTTGCATGCGCAGTATTACCTATTAAAAAAAATTACTTGTGTTTTAGTTTTAGTAAATTTCTTTGAGTAAATAAATGTCCTTAAACCCAAACCTATTGGAAGTCAACTTATAATAATTCAACATTATAGTAATTGTAGATTTTTGCGCGGAAGGATATCACATGATGTATTTTGATTACAGACTGGGACGGCTGGATTACGAGTATACGCTGGTAGGAAATAAATGCTGATGTCTAGTACTTCCTTGACAAAGTGTACTAGGCAAATCCTCTCATGTACTACCGACCTAATCTACACTTAGAGGGCCTTCTTATGGCAGTTTTCAGGACTTGACCAACGTTCTCCGTGGCGCAGTTGTCTGAGCGTTAGCCTCAGATGCACAACATACGCGGAAGGTCCCGGGTTCTATTCCCGGTGGGCACAATATTTGACATTCCCCAGTTTGGTTAGGATATAGCCTGAATCACATGATTGTTTGTAAGGTAAGATGATTCCGTGCTTCGGAAGGCACGTTAAACCGTTGGTCCCGATTACTGTCTACGGCGGGACATGAGCCATGTCAGAGGACTGTGGCGGCGTAACAACCCTGACACTAGCTTGTGAGGTTGTTTATCGACCTTACAACCTACACGATAGAAAGACACTAAAACCTTTACATATATATGTCATATACATATAATTTCTACACATTGTATAGATGTCAGCCGCCCCCTGCCCCACATCGGCCCACATACACACCTAGTTAATTTACGGCGTCTCCTCGGGCGGGCCCCGACACGCGACACCTCATAAATTCCTGCAGCGTGGTAGCGGTGTTCACGGCCGCGTGGTTCATGACAGTGTCATCAACATCATGGGTAATATACTTGTTGTTTTGATTCCATGTTCAACTGAGCATCATTGAGACACAGTCTTATGTACGTTTTACAAGCCGATTGGACTCTATCCGATGTCTAGCAATTGTGTCAAAAGTAAATCAATGTAAAGGTACTACAGCAACATAACTGCAAACAAGTACTCCAACGTTTTGCTTTGCAACACGACGTCAAGTATGACTCCATTTATTTGATTTTACAATCCGGAGGTCCCGGGTTCGATTCCCAGTGGTACTGTATTCGGTTTGGTTGGTGGTAGGGCATTTTTTACGTCCGCCTGGCTCGCTACCACCATGTTACCTAAGTCTGCTGCCAAGCAGCAGTGTTAATAGCACTGGTGTGTTACAGGTAGCAGAGCCAGCGCCTGATTAGCCTCAGGCTTACCATCCAACAGTAAGATGGAGGCCAAGTTCAATCCCATCATACATTCTTTATATATATTCAATTCACATTCCAAGTTTATCCTGCACATCAAAAGCGATGTTTCAAATTCGGCCTGCACTTGTACACTATGTACAAAATCGAGTAAAAATATAAACATGTATAGAAAAATACTAGAATTACATTTTTGCGTTTATTTTCATTGTACAAAATCATTCATTTTGTGCTAAGTGACAGCGTCACATGTCATTTTATTGACGCCATGTTTGTCAACGTTAAGTCTGCCCTGTTTCGTGCGTTTTATATGTTTTTGTACATATAAACTAAACCAAAATATAACTATACAAAAATGGTAACTAAACCACTCTTATTTGATAATGGGCCTTTTAAAATTATAAGTAAACAAGACCAAGACTTAAATTTTATTTTATTATTGCCAAAATATGAATCACTAATGGCGGCCGAAAATCTCTTTAGAGTGTCATTTAAATATTACTCTGTTTTGCTGTTCTGTGAAACCACTTTTATTTGGTGTTTATTTATCAATAACAATTACTATCAGTGTTTTATTTGTGCCAGTCTATAGTCACAGCTCATCCCGAGTCGGGGAGAGGGTCGCCCCATAATCTATTATTTGTTCATGAGTAATCCGGCGCGGCCCGTCGAGCGGGATTACCGGCGCGATAATCCCGCGGCACGCGCGCGCAGCTGGCCCCTGTGGGCTATATCTCTATCAGGTTATTATGTCACACGCTGCAACGTGGTCCTCAGGAAGAGTTGTTTAATTTATTGAATCATTTCTTTGATTTTGTAGTTTTTCTTTCTCTTTTATTTTTTATTATATTTTTTATTTATCTTTTTTATTTATTTATGTATGACTCAACCTCATTGTGGCGCTGGCTCTGCCAACTTTAATATCGCAACACAACAGTGCTATTAACACTGCTGTTTGGCGGCAGACTTAGGTAACAGGTGGTAGGTAGGTAACAGGTAGCTATCCAGGTGGACATATAAAATGCTCTACCACCAACCAAACCGAGTACTGAGAGGTACCCCACTGGGTATCGAACCCTGCAGTGTATGTAAGTACAAGCGAGTAAAGATTAGGCCACGTAGGCGATTGGACTTGAATTACACGATACAAACACTAAAGTTTGTTTTAAAATTATCTTACCGTACCGGGAAACGTGTACAGGGATGTCCCCCTACTGGATGGACTGACAACCTGGGGAGTCACTGGATGCAGGTGGCTCGGGACCGATCAATGTGGCGTACCATGGAGGAGGCCTATGTCCAGTGGTGGACGTTTCCTGGCCGACGATGGTGAACATATTCTTTCTGTTTCAAAGCACAGAGCTCCGTCCCCCGCCCCCGCGGCCACGTGTTAGCTCAGCTGGTGAACAGTGTGTGACGTCATGCGGGCACGAGGCGCGTGCGCACCGCGCCCCGCATGCCGCTCGTCGATTCTAGACTGACATTATCTCACTTCCGATCTTGTGTGACTGATATTGCGAACAAGTGATTTTTACGACGCAATCTAGTATTTTAACTTATTTGACATGAGCATCGGTGGTTCAGTGGTAGAATGCTCGCCTGCCACGCGGGCGGCCCGGGTTCGATTCCCGGCCGATGCATTATTAATTTTTGCCTATTATATTTTAATTTTTTCTACATATAAAATTATAAAAGTATGCCAAAGGTAACTCGGAAATATAATATAATAGTAACTTTACATTTTCCTATTGGTAATGTTTCTAACGCCTGAAACTTTGATGAGAGCAATGCACATAAAATAACTAAGTGTAGTAAGTTATATACCAAATATCTTTTAAAATAGAATGTCTGGGTTTGATAAGAGTTTAAATTATAGTGCCGCGAAATAACTATCATTAATTTACAACTTTACTGTTAGCTACAATAGCCGTTACGCAGCTAATAGTCCCTAAAAATAATGAAAAGGGGATAAAAAAAATTTGATTCACTGTGAAGTGTATGTTAATGATACTCATTTCGCGACATTACAATCCGATGTCCTTTTTTTTAGATAGTTACTGCACAAAGCCACCTATTATATTTTAAAAGGTTGGCAACAGAAATTTAGTAGGAAACTTTGATGAAGAGGGATTCTGTGTTACGGAGCCCAGTGGACCCCCACTCGAGTGTGGAGTGCATATTGTCACGTCCCCCTCCCCCCGCCCGCACTAACGACGATATAAAATGTGGATGTCCTCCGAATGTCCTGCACGCGTCGGTACGTCACCCACAAGTGGTTTTATTGCGGTTTCCTTATATGAGGAACAGTGATTAGTGCAGCTACATCACCGCTAGTTCCATGTTGGAACTTATACAAGATATCACACTTAGCTAGTTCATTTATAGAGAGTGATTGATTAGGATAATTATAAGATGTAGGTTTACCAAGTTTAGCATAAGATAGAACAGCTGTAACATTTTGCAGCCATTTTGTATTCCTTCCACAGCGATTTGTCAAATTTAATTGCATTAGAAATGTAAACCAATGTTATTTCGATTTATGAATTAGAAATTTAACAGGTATTTTGTGAAAAAACATAATTAAGAAGATCAGTTTGTACCATCGAGGACACAGCTGTGTACGCACGGCTACAGGTCAAGCTATACATTTCCAGTATAAAATGAACTAGCGTCTTGCGGTAGTTCATTCAATGTGAGGTCAGCGTATACTGGAAATGTGTAGCTTGATGTTTAGTCGTGTTTATGTATTTTACTCTTTATAAGCTGGGTTACAAGTATGTACGATGATGGTAATAGTTTGAGATAGAAGCCCCATAAACAAAGTTTTATTTTCAGTGTATTTTTATTTTTACTTTGTATTTTTATTTTTTATTGATGTATAATAGAGTTGCACTTGGCCTTTATACCACCTTATGGTAAGTGACGATAAGGCCGTTGGCGGTAAAGCGCGCTCACCGCAAAGCCGCAACCTAATACCTAATGAGGAGTTGAATATATGAGTGTGAATATTATAATTAACACGTTCAAAAAGAAATAAAAACCGACTTCAACTACAACTACTAAACAACTGCCCCAAAATGTTCATCCTTAGATATAATATATATATGTATACCTCTGAAGTATGCTCTACCAAACAAAAGATAATTATCAAAGTCGATTCACAATTGGCGGAGTCATCGCGTAACATACACAAAAAACATACAGTCGAATTGACAACCTCCTCTGTTTTGAAAAGTGAATGAATATTCCTATATAGTTTTAAAATAATGACAGCCAGAACTTTAATGATGGGCCAAGTCAAAAGCAGCATAATCGACAATTTCCGTTCTTAAAAAACTGAATAAATAAAATTTAACAAGACAAGTTTAAATCAGAGACCTTGTCCGTTCGTAAACATTGTTCTAAAATTTAAAAAAATCTAAAGTGCTTGGCATAAAATACTTTGTCGACACTTCAAAGTCCTCAACAAAACAAAAAAGCGACTGAATCTCCGCAACCCGCCCACCGCAGATAATGAAATAACCGCGCACTCGGATCCCAAGTACATGTAGGAGTGCGGTGCGGCGGCTGGGCGGGCGGGCGCACACTCGCCGTCCAGCCGGCGCGACGCGACCATGCCGCTGTCGTAGACCGCCACGAACACGCGAAAACTTACGTAAATCGCACTTCGGAACACTTGTGCGCTACGACATGATGTAGTTGAAGTTACTTGTAACCGAGTGCAGTGGATTTTGTGACTTTAATTCAGTGATAGAATCGAGAAGTTTTTCCGAATATTGAGAAAGCATTTTAATGTAGTTGTAGTCATTTTTGCTATCTGTCAAATTATACTCTTAGATTTGTATTTTTAAAAGCTTTGTAGTATTTATAACTAGTATTTAATCATTAATAACTGTAGCTTCCTTAAATATATTAAAGAAATTTAAAATTAAATTTGTAACTATTAACTAATATATTAGAATCTACTAGCGTTCTTAAAAATATATAATAAATAACTTAGCCGATATCGAAGCTCTCCATAAATCGTATTCTATAACTAGTCTATAATAATAATCATAATAAAATAACGTTAACGCGCACCGTTACCGTTAAAAATAACTATCGAGTTAAACAATCCTTAGTCAGTTGTTAACTGGCCGTTAACGTAATAACAAACAAAGCGTGTGTCGACGGACTTATGAGTTGAACTGTTCCCGGTGACTGTGGACTGTAAGTTGATGGCAACAAGGGCGGTATTAGCTCGCCGAGTGGACGGGCAATATGTAACTAAATCAGTAAATATTTACTGAAGCTCCTGAGTTCGTGTTGCTTCGTAGTCCGACGGCGGAGTATACACCAGACAGCCAGGTACGTACCGTAAGGACGGCCTTGTGGTATCTACACACACATTGACCGGCCGGTCAGTGTGTGATTACTGACTATTTAGTACAGTTTAGCGATATATCCGCCAGTACCCACATAATGTACCGAGATAAGAGTATCTAGTGTCCTTCAATTAGGGCTGATCTCAAGATGATAACGCTCGGTTGTGCAGATGTGGTGCCAAGAGTTGACAAAGAAAAAGCATTTATAATATTTGTGTATTGTACTCGTATGGGAGGGAGAGGGTTTTTTTCCACAGCGTCAAGGGATTACAAACTTGAGTATTTTATATCAATTTCAACTTGATACTTGCATCTTTCATGAGAAAAAGAATATTGACAGAGAGACACACGGACAACAAAAAGGGTTACTTTTTTCCTTCAGAGGTACGGAATCCTGAAAACTACATTTTTTACGGAATTTGATTATAATAACTGAAATTTTATGCTAATCATGATCATAACCACAATTGGATACAAAAAAGTATTATGAGAAGGGGTTTCGTCAATGTTTTATTTCTCGGCAGACCTGGCTATACCTACGTTGTGGACCTGCCCTGCGAGCTTCCGTCCTCAATGAACGCACTGCGCTGCACAGCGCTACATTTTTAAAGCTCACAATTCGTCGGTCGTGTCGAGAAATATTTAAAAGCCAACCGATGTCAGTAGCGAGGCACCGAGGCGAGGCTCCGACTTCAGACATAAAGTTCAATTCACACCACTCATAGCAAGTACCTGCAAGTTTTAAATGCATACAATATTGCAGTGGTCTAGCGCGGGGCGAGGGGGGTATTGCCACCAAGTTAACTAAATTAAAAACTTTTTCTTGCTGTCTGTGCTCTCTTCTAAGATACTAAAGATCACTTGAAATTTATAAATGTAGCCTTAGATCTCTCATGACTGTTTATGTTTTGTTTCTGTAAATGTTTCAACTAATGTTCTACCGCCATGATTAAACAGGGCATTCTACCTACTCGTTGTAATTAGGCACTTGATCAAAACTTGATGGATCGTATGTGCCTATAAATAGAGTGTACATCGTTGACCACATAGTCACACAGCATCTAGTGATATTGTGGTCAAATTAAACTAAAAATCTTCCTAGTTCCTTGGCGTACTGATTGACTGACTGATTGATATTCTTCCCCAGAGTAAGAAAAACAAGGATACAGTTCAGACAACTTACATTTTTCCAATCACCTGCCAAGCGTCGCCATTATGGCAGAACATGAAAGTACAACGTGGCGATCTCTTAGGGAGATTCATATCAAAAGTATCCTTACGTAGATGATGATAATGATTGGTTAGAAACTAGTGGCTTTGGAACATCCCTCCCTGTCGTTACGTACATGCTTCACCTGCTGGGACAAAGCCTCAGGCGGGTTCTTATGACACACTACATATCTAGTACTTTAATGTACAAATGACAGCACCACTGGTGCAGTGGTGACACTCAGTGGACGAGGACGTTCCCTCTACAAATTCAATGCGCACCATCCAATCATCACCTGTGTATTGGTCACGTTCGCGCACGGCTCCCGTGACGTCATCGGTATGCAGGGAGGGTGCGCGGGAGCGGCGACTACAGCTCGCTGGTTCACGTTGATTGGTCTCCGTTGGTTCAGTTTTACAAATGATAACAGAAATGCCTCACTCTGGAAATGTCCTCCTTGAATGGTGCTCCTCTGTAGAACTGGAGGGCGCACTTGTTTGGATTATTTATTTCGGTGTTCATACACGGTAATGTCGCACGTGTCAACGTCTGTGACAGCGTGGAGGACAATTACGCGGGGCGGGGTAGGGAGGACGCGGGGCAGAAAATATAGATCCTATAAGATACTTTTATAACAGAATATTACAGCATCATGCTAGTAACACATAAAGGTTTCTTCTGTGCTGTTACGTACGAAGATAATGTATTGGATAAACGGTGGTATGGTGTGTACAGCGCGCAACACGAGCGGTGCTCGAGTGAAGGGCGCTCCGTGTCGAGTGCGGTGTCGGCGGTGCTGCCCGGTGTACAAGTATACTTGCCAAATATATAGCGCAATACAGGGAAACGGGGGAAGTGTTTCTTTATAATGTCATGGTTCATATTGAGATTCTACGCCTAGTTGTATCCCCTAGTGATGTGGTTACAGTGTTAGCCGGAGTTTCGTCCCCGTGGAGAAACACCAGGCTTTGCGGTTCTGATCTACCTAGAATGACCTACACCAGAAAAAAATCCGGGTTGATCGCGTCACTCACCGGTCGCCGGGCTTTCTTGATTTGCACAACAGCAGACGTACTGAGTCAAATCTCTCTATCTCTCTCAGATCTCTCTCTCTCTGACCGGCCAGCACGTTCTCGGGGGATGCTAGCAGGTTGGTTGCTGAGCGGGCGTGCTTGATGGTGCGGGTAGACAGGTGTGTCTCGATCGCTACTGTAGAAAGGCTAGATGTTCTGGGAGACATAGCTTTGGTACCAGGGTCTGACCAGATAAAGCAGTGATATGGCTCGCATATTTAATAGTTTAAACTTTGAACGATACAATAAACAGGCGGACACTCGGCTAGGTCGCGTTCCAGACACTTTATTTTCCTCGATCAATATCCTTCCAAGGCGCTAGTATCTAACCTGTGCCAAGACTGATCTTATATTGATTATTTTCATCTGCCGCCATATTCAAAAAGAACTAGATGATTCGAAAGACCCGAGCCAGTCAGTGCCCGCATCCACGTAGACGCAACTATGTACCTTAGGTACCTTAGAGCAAACTATCTACAGTACATTTTGTATGGCATTCTAGCTTTCCGGTCTCCGGTTGATCTGGGTAGATCAAAGGGGAATGTCAAAGACAGGTGTGCCCTGCGCTTAGCCGGGTATAAGTAGGCTACGACTTAGCTCACTGCTGCTGCAGATTGAGCCGAAGAGAACTAGGTTTAGGCACACCTCGTATGTTAGCCATATCATCCAGTATAACATGATGAATACAGATAGTGTAAAGTCTTGATTAGTAATTATTGCCCAAAACATTTTGAACTTTTAAGTGCGCTTTGTTTTATTAAGCATTTCGTATATTTAACGGCCAAGTTATGTAAGCTTGCCTATTAGCTTCATACAGCAAAATAAGTTTTTAAAGTCACAGATTACATTAAAGGAGGGTTGAGTTGACTGTGGAGGTATATTAAAACATTTTATCTGTATACAGTTTCTTTGAAGACCTCGGAACAATGTGTATTCGTACATTTCAGTGGTAAAAGACTAAAGGTTGTTGCTTGTTAAGCATTAGAACGGGAGCTGGGGCAATCACGCGGCATTGTGCGCGGCCGCGGGCCGTCCCGCAATTAGATTACCGCTGGGGTGTGCACCCGCGCTGACTGCTAACTGCGATGAGGCAATGATCCCCAAACAATGAACACTCCACTGCGTAGAATGTACATGTTCAAGTCAAAGAATACAATATCTTATTATACAAGGTCTTGCTTTGCCCGCAACATTGTCAGCGTTTTCAAAAATCATCAATTCATCATTCATCTGAACAAAAACTAGCCAATGTTCTTATACATGCTCGAATGTAGATGCCAAATTTCATAATGATACGTTCAATTTTATTTGGGGAGTAGCGCTTCGAAGGGAGTAAGTACCTTACAAATAATACATATCAAATCTATCAATCGTTTTTCGAAGAAAGTGATGATTATTTTAAAACGACGACCATTTCGTCCCCTTTTCCAATGAAAATAAAGCTGTGGTTTATATTGTTTCATCCTACTAATATTAAAGGTGTGAAAATTTGGATGTTTGTGACGCTTTCACGGAAAAACTACTGAATGGATTTGAATGAAACTTTACAATAATATAGCTTATACATCAGAATAACATATAGGGTATAATTTATAAAGACATATTGTGTAAATTTTACGAAATCACACTTATAATGTTAGTGGGATTACATGGGCAATTTTGGCATAGCAAAAACGCGTTGCCTAGCGACCGACCATAGAATATGTAAATTCGCATATACAAACTTTTGCGTTTATAATATCGGTGTGAAGACTATTTGAATGTACTACGTCAGATATTGAATTTTATTTTGTTTCTTTAAATTATTAGACTACGTAACAGAATAAACACTATTTTGTACCTTATGCTGTATAATATCTTGAAGTACACGCAGACAAGGTCGCGGGCGGAAGCTAGTTTAGAATAAAGGTGCTCTCTTAAGCAGAAATCCTTCAAGCCTTTTAGGCTAAAGAGCGTGCAAATAAACATTTTAAATATACAAACAAACATAAATGCGCCCTAAAAACATAACTCTCCTCCTGCTGCAATCGGGTAGAAACTATTTCAGTTGAACGTGTTACCTAAATATCCCTCAGCTTCAGTAGTTGGGAGCGCGGCCGCTGGAGACCCGCCGCGCTCGCATTACCCATGCAGCGCGCGCCGCGTCCGTTACCTGCCCAGTAACAGTTCCCGGTAACCGTTACCGCCGACCGGTAGCTGCTATCTGATACTGGTGTCCAGGGAGAACCGGCTTAGTTTATCTTCGCGGCAGGTAATAGGTCGAACCATGCCTGCGGGGCCAGTTTAATATAACTATAGTCTACACGTGCAGAGTTTATACACGGCTATTTAATTTAATAAACAGCCTCTATGGCGCAGTGTCTCAACACACGCACATATCCTGGGTTCGACTCCCGGCAGGGACATTGGCATAAATATATTTGTGATGCATACCCCAGTTTGTTTAGGACATTGCCGGCTGAATCACTTGATTGTCTGAAAAAATGATTCCGGTGCTTTGTGCCGCTCGTCCCAAATACTATCTACGACAGAACGTAACTACATAAGTGAGCCATGTCAGAAGCCTAGGGCAGCTCAAGAACTCGGTTAACTAGGATTTGTGAGGTCGGTATTCGAACTTACAGCCTACACGATAAAAATAATGTGTAATTTTTGTCGTGTAGGCTGTAAGTTATGTAAAATATGGGTAAACTTTTCTCAAAGTGTCATTAGATTAATAAATATTAAAAATATTTATATCAAATTAATACTGACAATAAATAGTTTCATTTCATTCATAAACCTGTCACCATTCTGCCAACGATATGAACTGAACTCATGCGTCAATATTAGTTCGTTACGGTTCATGTTAAGTAAACACACCTTGAACATATTGAATCTCCACCGTTTGGTGAACAAAAGCCGGATCAGGCCGGTTATCGGACGGTAATAATAATAATACCATCGGTCCGGTAATCCCGTGACGGATGACGTCAGCACCCTCCATACGCACCCCTTCTAATTGTCGCGCGCCGTGTCGCCGCCCGCCGCCCGCCGCCCGCCGCTGTCACTCAACCGCGATTTCGATTTATATTATAATAAGTCCGACTCGGGCTTGACAACTTATGTCTGAGGGCAAGGCTGTGTCCCCACCAAGTTCCATATACATCTACATTCTACATATCACATAATAAACTCTATGGACATACTGCACGTAAAATTCTCACAACGCCCACTCATGTCTGACTTTCGTAACACACACACTCACACACAACACGTTCTACAAGCTGTGAGTGATATAAACACACCTACCTACGGTCTGAGACTCGGTATGTACGGTGAACTCAGGACCATATACATCTAAATTTGTACCATGTCATATTACTTCACACATCAGTTTCATATGAACAACAAGATGCGTTTCAATCGCTTGTACCAATCCTGCCGGCTGTTGATATTTTGCAGTCTTTGTGTGGTTATTGTGTACGTACCTGTGCGAGATATCGAAGATCTGACATGTGGGGAATGATTTCAGCCATGCAATGGTGATGTGATGTTTGCATGGCTGCCGAGGAACTCCCGCGCATGTGCTCACGACCTGCAGCAGCGTGGCCACACAACGGGCGACGATCCTAAATAATCCAGGATCACTCCAGGAGGCGTGCAGCGACATCAAGCGCCGCGCGCACTTCTGGGAGGAGATCGGCTGGATAGACTAGCTTCCACTCACTACGGTCGACGCATGACTAAGTGTGGAATCCGCCCAAGTAACAAAATAATAATAATGTGATTTTAGCGTGTGCTGCTTCGTGTGATCTTTTCAAATAATGAATTCAACTTGTTTGTGTGTAAGAAATCTTGAAGAATAACATTATCTATTCATTCAGTCTGCGCGTCTCTCAGCGCCGACTGTCACAATTTCCGGGACCAAAGAAAAAGCGGAACGAAAGTAAATTGAACAATTATCCCTCCTCCCCCGCCCCCGCCGCCCAGCACAATATTCACTGAATTTAATAAAGTACTGCGTGCTTTACTTCAGTTCTATCTGCACTCCGCGACTTTTATTCTGTAACAATATCGAGCAAGCTTTTATTTAATTAAGTCTCAGCCGAATCCGCGAAATAACTAACTTACGCTCTGACAGAAAAAAGCTGACACTCAACACAGAATAACGTTCTCAAAACAAACATTGAAATGCTGTAGCCACACTACTCGAGGTTGCCAACCTATTGAGATAGCCTTTGAACATCTCTTGAGGTTATTTGTCCATATCACCACGTTTAGCAGGGGATTGGTGATCGCAGTAAGGTATTGTTGTATCATAGGTAGTTTGGGTAGAGGTTGCTTCCCAGCTCCCGATTTTTTCCAGCGAAATGAAAGTGCGTTCCTATTCACAAGTCAAAATCACACGGATTTATGTTAGTAGAATAATTTAGTACGATATACATGACGCCAGCAAAAACATCAAAACTGTACACTGCATATTAACGGTGTGTCAATACATCGTGGAAGGCGTTGACAGGTCAACATCTGGGCTGCATCAGTACTTGGTGCATCTCTATTTCCCGCACTAATAGTTTCACTTCAGCTTTTATCATAACGAACAGTCTAGGATTAGAATGTCCTGCCGACGGCATTACCTTTTACCATTGAAAAAGAAAAAAATATTTACTGCATCATCTACTCAAATTAATGTAAAGTTTTTGTTGTACTCCTTTTAAAGATAGCTTGTATTAGGAGACCCAGCTCTTCTATAATTTATACAGCTTATTTTAGTGCAGATATATCTATATCTATGAATTTATGTTTAATTTAGTTATTTAAATTTAAAGTTATTCAAAATTGATATTTAGTCTGTGTGCCAAGAGGAGTGAGGAGGAGTGTGAGGTGAAATAAGTGGGGTGTGGATGTGTGTTAGTGATCGGGTTAATTTTAAGATACTCATACTACCTCTAAGAGAGAATTGGTGTATTCTAGCAGAGCAGAGCATTCTTCATTGTTGCCGAGCGTATTCTATCTAGAATAAACAATCATCGTTTGTTTAAGCTCGAAATTCAAATGATTTTCTTCAGATCTGACACAAATTTTTTGTAAAGGTAATTTGGTTTGACCGTACGTCCACTCTGCAGAAGGCTGTTAGCGAATGTCCTCATTTGTCGCCTACATTGGATCCAATCGTCATTTCCTCTGCGATTCCGTCCTGCAGGATTACGGTCCATCCGCGTTAGGGCAGAGGACGTGATCAAGGAACAATTCAACTGAGTGAATGTCTCCTGATTATATATATTCGGAGCTCGATGGTTGGCACAGTACGGGTATTACAGATACACTTTGATTAGTTTCGTTTTTCTTTAGTCTACTATAAGCGTTCTAATCAGATGAATAGATTTTGTTTCACGACTTTAGAGTTTAATATACGCCATGGTAGCTCAGTTGTAGCTCAGTTGAGTAGAGCAATCCAGGTCTGGGTTCGATCCTGGCTCGTACCAGTGAGTTCCAATTTGTTATTTGGAATTTATCTACGAATGATAGAATCATTACCATTGGCTTTTCGGTGAAGGTATCGTGAGAAAACCTGCACACTCCTAGAAGAAATTCAAAGGTGTGTGTGAAGTTTACTAATCCGCACTGGTCCCGCGTGGTGGACTATGTCCCATACACTCTCTGTAGGAGAGTAGGCCTGAGACCCTGCAGTGGGGACATGTATAGTCTGTTGATGATGATCGATTTCCATTACGAACAATAACTGTAACAATAAATACTTTGTTTACATAATAGCACTGCGCAACCAAAAATACAGGTTCTTCAATAGTACATCATCTACAGAGCTACAAACCATCTCTGTTCAACATGAAGAACCTCTCTTGTAGATCGACACGGCGACGGATTTTAAAAATATCTACATTATGTTCCTATACATACATATATCAGAAATCAGCAACATGTCAAGCGTGTGCCGACCCGCAACTATGTGAAACAGTTCCCTCCTCACCCCGCACCCCTCGCGCCGCCGCACACCCGCGCACTCGACAACTCGACTGAATGTTTTGTTTGGGTATTCATTTGTGAAAAGTTACTTGGGAAATATTTTGACATTGAAAAACAATGGGGATATTTTAATGGGTACTCGTAACTTGAATTAAATCCAGAAATTTGAAACCTCGATTCATCAGATAATTTAAAAGTCTACTACAAATGGGACTTCATCAGTAGCCGGGTAGATCTGATACCGACACACAAGTGAGTAAACAATTGCTAATTACATACATACAAGAAGAGCGGGTAAACAACAAGATTGATATGCCAAATGTTTGAAGATTAAACAGTCCGAGACTAAAAAGAGGCTGTTGGTGAAAGCGAAAATATTTTTGAGCAGAAATGAAAAATACGCATGAGGTTAGGTCGAGTCCGACGGTCGTTTATCACGGAGGGTGGTGGCGGGGAGGGGGACGAGGACAGGACAGGGTGCCGGACACCTACCACGCTGTTGATGTTGTCACTGATTCTATAGGATTAACAATATTATATTTTTAATATTATAATTCCATCATTGTAACAAAATAATTTGAAATTTCAACAAGAATCTTGGGTTCAAACGTTACTAGCAAAGTTACTCGTTTATAAAGTGAATGGAATAAATTAATATAAAAAAAATTTCATAAAGAAGCTTTTATTTAAATGCTCTAAAAAGAAGAAAATAAACTTTAAAACTTTAAATTAAATCAAACCCATCAATTGATTACATTGAACAATTTATATGCTATAAAAGCTTGTCGCGTGATTTTACTTGTATTGATGTCGATGTGGCGTACCATGAAGGAGGCCTATGTGTCGATGAACTAGAATACAAGAATTATGTAAACTGATCTAGAGAAAAAGTATGTATTGTATAAAATAGATAAATCTACATACATCTACACTAGTAAATCACGCGACAAGCTTTTATAGCATATAAATTGTTCAATGTAATCAATTGATGGGTTTGATTTAATTTAAAGTTTTAAAGTTTATTTTCTTCTTTTTAGAGCATTTAAATAAAAGCTTCTTTATGAAATTTTTTTTATATTAATTTATTTTTTATTTTTTTAGTTATCGACGTGTTTCTTAAGACTAAAAAAGTCTAGTTAAGTTACTGAATCTATTTCAATTTTAAAAAGCATTGAAGTGCAAGTTAGGCCCACCCAGGACGATGTAAAGTAATTTTGATTGGAATTTGTACGGAACTTTCATTATGGCACCTCGAAGTCTATTTTATAATTTAGTCGACTATTACCCATTCACCTGCAAAGCCAGCTTAGTCTTGATAGTTTTTCTTTTAAGTTCAGAGTACATACTATTGTGAAGTATTCAGATTTTTAAAAGCAATAGTTTAAAAGATATACGGGGGGAAACGCAAAACTAGTTTCGAACGTCATTTTTTAATAATACATTTGCGAAAAAATATAACAATAGTAAAATTATGATGAAGATGATTGTGTTCCGGTTAGCACAGAAAGCATAGCTAGCAACCTAAGTAACGTTTCTAGGTGAGAACGTTTCCATTTGTTGACTTTAATCACTTAACATCGGTTGATATGAAGACGAAAGTACCAGGACCTCATACCTAAGATAGAGTCTAACTACAACTTCAAAGAGAGAAAAATAGATATATAATACCTTGGCATAAGGTCTCTGTCATCCCCATAACATTAAATGAAATCATTATCAACATTCGAATTTAAATATGTATATTTAAAAAGCGAAGGCCCGCGTTCTTTTTTCAAAAACACTCGAACTGAAGCCAATCCTCTTGGAGCATGTGAATGCAACAAAAAGTATCTAATTAAACAGACCCCGATCTTTTTTCGGAGGTTAGTGCGGAACAGTTGTCTTACACGCTCTCTGACACTTATGTCAACCTGGTAGTCTATTATTGAGATTGTGGCCAAGAGTGTGTTGCAAATACTGCCCAGTGACTCGGCAAAAATACTAGTATTGATTTTTGAATGAAAAACATTCCTTCAGTTAATAAGAAAAAAAAGTACTAGTGCTTTTGGCTTTATAACTAGTTAATAAGAAAAACGCACGTTTGCCTAGCGTTTTTAAGACAAGCTTCTGAAATCACGAACTTTTAGCACGCCAAACAGCTACAAAACGTATCACTTTCTGAGCACAAGTATTATAAAAGCTATATATATTATTCCCAAGTTACGTGTATGGGAGCCACCCTTAAAAATATGTTTTGCAAGATTTTATTCTACTACTTTGTCGGCGTGATTAATATGTATACCCGTACTAAATTACACCTTTCTGGTAGTAAGGGTCTCTAAGCAAAGCCGCGGACAGACAGACGGACCGACTAACAGAGCGAAACTAAAAGGGTTCGTAGTTTGACTGCGGAACCCTAAAAACAGAAGTGACAGAAGTTGAGCGTTCTCATTTCAAAATATAAGTTTTACTCAAACCCGCGCGGAATATGTCATTAACTTCTTCTGTTTCTGATAACCTGGTAGTTCAAATGATTTTTCAATAGTTTGGTAGGAAATTAACCTGCGCTACAAAAACGATATTGCACGCTCCGCACTGCACTTATGTCAACGTGGTATTCTGGAATTAAGATGAGCCCGTATTTGAGGGACCATTGAAAAGTTCTTCTTTATTTCTCCTGGCTCCAGCATTAGACCAGGACCGATGACCTAGTTAAGCTCGCGAGTAGTCACTGGATGCAAGTGGCTCGGCCCTATCACCGTGCATGTGTGGGCGCGCCATAACAGGGAGATTCATGTCCAACAGTGGACTTCTGCAGCCGATGATTATTGCATACGCTGCCTTGTCCAGCCTCAATTGAGTGACACTATCTTGTCTTAAATTTATTTAGAAAACCATTGCCAAACTAACATAAACACACGCTTTTTAGCTGTATTTTTGGCATTTATGCATGACATTCAGCATTTACACAGAGGATATAATCACAGACTTTGCACAGACTAGGTACTGATATAATGCACAATCACGACTTGTTTTGATTATGTGGTTACTCTTTCATTCCCTTGGGCCAAAAAGAGACAAATAGCATTTTGAATCTAAAACATTTCAACTAAAGTCTAAAGTTAATGAATCTATTTAGATTTAAAAAAAAGAAGTGACAGAAGCTACGCGTTCTCTTTAGTAGAATAAACCGCGCGTAATATGTCATGTGAGCTAAATCAAAACTACTTCTGTTTCTGCTAACCTGGTACTTCAAATGATTTTAAGTAGTTTGTTAGGAATTAACCTGCGCTACGATACGATATATAGAAACGATATAGCACGCTCCCTTGCACTTATGTCAGCCTGGTATTCTGATTTTGAGATGAGCCCGAATTCGAGGGGCCTATTGAAGAGTTTCTCTTTATTCCTCCTGACTCCAGCATCAGACCAGCTCGCTGGTACCAGAAAAACGCATTGTCATCGGAACTGAACCAACGTGCAAAATTTCAACTCCCTAGGATAAGAGGAAGTGCTTCTAATTCAGCTTGCAAGATTTGACCCGAACATACATACATACATACATACATACATACATACAAACATTGCAAGTTAAATAAAAGCTTTTAAAAATGCAGGAGACTATCGCCATTCGAATGTGTAATCATTGGCTCCTGAATTTTTACCCAATATTGTAAACAATATCCTGTCAAAATCATAAATGGCTTCATAGAAGCGTCCTACACACGAGGCCATTGATTAACCAATGTCGAGCCAATCTACAATCAGAGTGTGTCGTGTAGAGACACGAAACTTGTATTTACGATAGCTTCGGCTTTTGAAGAGTTTTCAAAGTAGTAGTAAAGTACAACATCTCAACGATCAAGCACAGCTTCTCTACCGACGATGACGATGATGGTCGACGACGGCGCTGCGGTCTACAATTTGATACACTTTTTATTGTCTGACAAAAACGAAACCTTTTGACGTGACAACGTCTTATAAATTGGTTTGCCGGGTGACACTTCAAGAAACTGCGTTACGCTCCGCTCACGTTATGCGCTCACAATGAGAGCGAGTGAGAGGCACGCGTCCCTTCCACTCGGGCAGGGTTAGCCCGCCTAAGAGCGAGAGAGACAGACATAAAAAGTGAAAGGCACGCGTCCCTGAATGAATATTCACATTAAAATTATTTTACCACTCAAAGTCGTTGTCACGTAAAACTTTCGCCCGTATACCGACTTTACAGGCAACCAATTTTTTTTGGTTGTATTTTTCCGGGCTACAACGGCGCTACGTTTTCACTTTCTCCCTTTTCTTGCACATGGTCGAGTGTGAATAATTCAATATCTCACCCCCTCCACCCCCCTCCGCCCGCTTCAGGCCTCCTCTTGCGGTTCGCTTAAAAAATGTGCCCATGCGTGCTCCCCGCTCGCAACGATAAAGCCCACGAACAAGGATTTACAGGAAACTGTCAGATGCACTAAAAGGGATGCCGTGATATTATTTATGTGAGAAAATATAATGGTGTTTATTTACTTGTTTACCAGCGTGGCAGAGGCGGAGCGGTTATGTAGTATTTCTTATGTGATGAAAGCCTTACCGTAGCTACAGTAGACTCAATAAAGTAAGAAACTCCGTAGAGATCCGGCATACATTTACTTAGATTTTGAAAATGTTGATGAAGCGTTTTATATTGATTTGTTTGGTTTAAATAATACAAAGGTTTTGCTAAAATACAAATATTTATTATCTGCAGTATATTGGGATAAATACATAATGTAAAGTAATTAAAGCAGTTAAACTAATTTAGCCACTGAATACGGCGTACAAGCGCCATTTAACTTGTAAATTTCTGACAAAAGCAAAAAGATAAATTGTAGTTTGTCATACATAGTTATATGAATCATTTCTGCATGGATGTGAGGTATTCAACTATTCACGCCTGGTTTATTAGGTATTGTTGTTTCTACCAGCCATACGTGCCACGATGATGTAACAGTATACAAATTTATGGCATCTGTGTCTTATTACGTGTATGTGAATGAAAAACTTGAAGAGTATTATTACAGATGAATCATCATCATCAACAGCCTATATGTGTCCCCTGCAGGGACCTTTTGGGGTTTTGCGAAAGTATTACAATGGATGTACATTGAACTTTCAGGAGCCTCTGAAAGGAAGTATTATTGTCATCATCAGACGAAAAACATCCACAATGTTCAGTTTAGAGTGTAAATGGAACAAAAACATGAAACACATTTCTACTGACACATTCCTCGCTTGGAACTTGTTCAGAACCATTTTCTAAACACTTTTCAAAGGGAACTCCCCCGTTACCTATGGAAATAATTAGTAAATTCTCTTTAGCAATAACACGCTACTGTTGGCGGACGGGCTGGTACGGATCTACTTCTATTTCTCTGTGGTACTATTGATGTTTGTTCAGCTGGCGAACGTTCGCCGTACATACACAGGTACGTTATCGATAGCGGTCCCAACAAACGTGTCTAAGTGAAATTCAATGGACCGCGAGTGATTCAACCCTTTCTTACAATGCATAAGGGATGCGGCAGCTGTATACTCGTATCTCGAAATGTGAAAATAACAAACAGCGTTAAAAAGCAGGCAAGTGCGCGGACGATGCAAAGTAATTTTGTATGGGATTTGTGCTTAAGTTTCATTACGACGTTAAAGTCTAGCATATGTAATACTATTGTACATTTTAATATATTTATAAAATTTGACAATTTTGACAATAATTATGACTTAAAACCTTAGTATTACGGAACGGGTCCCTGAATCGAAAAGTGTTGTATATAGACCCTTGATGTTTTTGAAAGACCTATTCAACGATGGCCCACACAATGGGATAAATGTAAATAAAATTCATTCCCAAGTTATGTGTATCGGAGCTACCCCTTTAAAAATTATTTTTCAAAATTTTATTCTACCATTTTGTTGACTTAATTAGTATGTAAACCTGTACTAAATTACATTAAGCTCTCAGCATACTCAGCTCAGCAGTACTCTGAGCATAGCTGCGGACAGACGGACGGACGAAACAAGCTGGAGGGGCTGGCTCTTTATAGAAGTGCTATTAACAATACTGTTTGGCGGCAGACTTAAATAACATGGTGGTAGCTAGCCAGGCGGACATAGAAAATACCACGAACCAAATCGAGTACCGATAGTAACCCCCACTGGGAATTGAACCCGGTATCAAGATTTTTAGTGCAAGCATTAGTACACGCTACAACATCAAATGAATCGATTTATCAAATTGCTTTTTGCAGCTCAAACGGTTTGCTCTGTATAGCATTATGTTAGTCAGTCAGGCAGGCAAACTCTCCACAGGTACAGATGCAGGTGAATGAATAACAACACAGTGCACTATAGCAACGCAAGTAACCTGTTGTTTTGCCATGCAGCAGTGCCTACTCGCCGATCAACTTCGGCACAGAACATTACTTTTAATTTGACAACAGTTAGTTCATCGTTTTCCGATGCCGGTCCCCCAGCACCAATTAATTTAGTGTAACCTATAATTGCTTATACATTTTCCCCTCTGCCACCCCACCGCACGCCCAGCGGTGGGGACTGGGCGTGGGCGGGATACAGGGTGTCTCCTTGATTTACGGTTTCGGTACGGAAATTATTCGTTCCTCGTGATTTAGTGTTGGTTTCACCTGACTTCCATTACGACGGGACTTGAGTGGAGTGCCGTGGAGAGATGGATCCAACCCATGCTCAGTGATATTCAAGTTATGAGGTTACTGCGTGAGCACGTTTCTATCCTAACCGTCACGCACCATCAAATGATGATTAATCACAAATAGTAGTCAGGAGGAACTTTTACGGCGCAGTTGTCTGACCGGTAGACTCAGACGCGCAACAAACGCGGAAGGCGGGTTCAATTCCCAGTGGGTATTTATCCAAAATCACTTTGTGAGACTTTCCAAAGTTTCTTTAGGATGTTGCATTTTGAATCACCAGATTGTCTGAAAAGATGATAATAAGGATGATGTATTACGGAGGTGATGCCTCTGCGTGGCGCTTTAATAATCATATATATAATAACAATAATGTGAAAAAATGTTCTGATTCACCGAGCTCCCGGTGTGACGTGTTCATGTTATAATCGGTGACAAAGCTATCTTGTTTTAAAATATTTTAGACATTGATATATTTGCAATGTTTATCATCAAAGCGGCTTATGATACAGTTATGTATAGTTGGAATAGTTTAGGATACAGATGATAATGAGAATTCACCCAGTGGGTGACCGCGCGGGTCGCAAGCGGCGCGCGCGGCGGCGGCGGCGGCTCTCCGTTTACAATATCATTAATCTTACGACCACGGTATTCCATCAGGACACAGACTGGTCCTGCGGCTCTCAACTACTCCTCACGAACACCCCTTCTTCAAA
The DNA here is from genome assembly GCA_910589575.2 of Carcina quercana. Classification (NCBI taxonomy): domain Eukaryota; kingdom Metazoa; phylum Arthropoda; class Insecta; order Lepidoptera; family Depressariidae; genus Carcina; species Carcina quercana. The sequence continues at coordinate 339,057 of OU342435.1, forward strand.
CACACAAAACGCGTGTTGACGAACTATGAGATAGCTTTATTTTTATTGGCAGAAAAGTTTTTGACTTATCTCAAAAAATGCCCGACTCACACTCAGCAGGTTTAAAAAACTACACCATGGTACCACCATTTTCACGGTCGTCATTTCATCCGTATGGTAGCTAGTGTACCGGGCTAGTGGACATGTATTTTCCAGGAGCTGAATTCACATTTTTTTGTAATTAATTTGCCGTAATTTAATTTTTAACAAATTACGAATTATATCATTCAATGTTGAAAGCAAATATTCTTTATTTATTTTCGCCTTTCTGTTTATTTAGAGGCTTACTTTGTATACATCACTACACAGCACAGCCAAACGAATACTACACATCGAGATAAAGAAAATCCGTGTTTTTAAACGGATCCGACTTTCTGCCTAATAAATTTAGAAATGGGATCCTAGAGTTCCCAGTTTGAGAGCCGCAGTCCTAGACAAACAGCAGTAGTGCCGGCTGGTATCGTCTGGATGCGATCGATCCCCGCTCCCTCGGGCTTAGGGCAGAAGATGCGGGCTGCGACCGGTATTTGATTGGTTTTACCACGCCGCTACGCCGCACCACGCCACACCACGCCGGGCCAGCCAGGGATAGCTATTGAAATATATTAGAGAGTGTTCGAGGAAGTGTTACAATGAAAAAAGCGAGTCGCTTGGTGAACGAGCACGTTCAACGACCTGCCTGGGGCGGGCGGACTGATTAGAGGCAGTGTTCCGAATTTAAATTAGACTTCAATAGTCAAAGGCTTAGAATAACTAGGGCTTAGAATGTGAGTCCGCGCACGCAGGTAAAGTAAATGTCACTAAGCCATTAAACCTACAAAGCCTAGGTACAGGTAATTTATAGTTTTACCCCGGCCTATCTATTAGCAGGCACAGTTCATTAGGTCTCTAGATATAGACCCCGCGAGATCTACAGATGTACTACTCCCACCTCGGGGTGGTTCTGTTATGTCAGAAGAAGACTGAGAAAGAAAGACAGAGAATCGTCTTAGTACCTACCGCATTGTACTGTTATAATCGATCAAATATTAGCAAAGGGAAGGCATTGCCTTTAATATTCGTTTATATATATTGTATCGGTATCAGTGTAGTCTGGATGGGTCCATGTGCTATATTTTTGTTTCCTATCTATTTATTATATTAATATTGTATGTCTTCCTAGAAAACATATAAAATGAAAAATAAAACTTCTCCGCTCTAATCTCTAGCTCTCATCTTTAGATCTCAATGACCGCCATTTTGAGCTTACTTTCCTGTCACTTCGGTTGGAACGAGCTGCTATTTGCTCGCTACAAACGCTAGGGATTACAATATCAAATTCTCCATACATATACATATAAATTCAGTGCTCCTTCGGCTCCCCTCTGCTGGACAACATACTGCTACGATTGTCAACCCGCGAGCCAAGACGAGATGTTACCTGTTGTTTTCCGCCCCGGCAAAAACGATGAAAAGACTATGAATAACAATTGTACTTTCATTATTTAGATACGAAAATCACACAATACATTGATCAAAATATCCGAAAATACGCACTCCCGATTACCTTTGTTACAGATCCTATTTTAAAATGAAATCCATAATACGGTTGCCCGCGTCCTTTGTTGAGTTTTCCATAATTTCCACTCATAAATCGGCTCGGGCCAGTCCAGTAGGACAGCACAATGGAAGATAAATAATTTTCGTCCGATACACATTCCAGCGGCGCTGCTACGGCGTAGCACAATAGTCGTAGAGCCGGAACGTAGCCGTGCTACGCGCTGGTAGACTAGAGGGGGGATGAAATGTTTTTGTTGTTGGCTTCTAGCATTATACGTTTCTAGGCTGCCCGTAATCAGTTATAAATAAGGTACATATGTTTAAGTACTTGAGAAGTGGCCTTATGGTTTCGTATCCCATTTCAACTCACGGGTTGTAAAAAGCGACTAGGATATGATCAGCAGCGTCTACTTATGTTGTAAATACATCTGAGTTCACTGATCCGCTTATAAAGGCAAATCAAAAGGAATCTATTGATTTGTGAGCGATGATCATGTTAAACAGTATACTTTTAATGCACCTCAAAGTATCTGATAGATATATTCTCACCTAGAAACCTCAATTTAACATTGTCGTTCTCTACCGGCACACAGCGGCGGCGGGCGGTGCGGTGCCACTAGCCCTGCAGCGTTGTCACTGACACGTCTCAGCATTCTTCCCAGTACCCCTCATCACTGCACACGTGTACAAATGTACTGTAACGTACAATGAGTACAATAGCTTCACTTGGCGCTCCGCCAGCGCCCCGGAGCACCCCCGGAACCCCCGTCCGACGATGCAGGCCCGCAGCGAAACGAACCATACACTCTCATCGCCCGACGTTCGCAACATTTTGATTGAACGACATATATTCGTTGATGAACAGCTGTGGACATGTTTACAGGCCTAGTCAAATTGTTGTGGCAAAGGAATTGCAGGTGACACAGTTACTGAGGAATTTGTGTGTGGACTGGTGTTGGGTTCAGTATAGTTATTAGTTTCAGCGATTCTGTTCACTTTTTGGAATAAATTTATTTCTCCGTAATATTTGTAAATATGAAACCTGGCTTTGTGCAATAATTATCTAGAAATAGGATTGCGGGTCAATGTTTCAATTTTCTTTTTTGTAGCGTAATCAGTTTGGTCTGTGCGTGTCCGAGTCGAACAGTGGAACTTTTTATATACGAGTGTGTACGGGCTTAGATTTAGATATTCTTTAAACGCTTTCTGAGTTATTTAAAGTACAGAGGCTTCCTTGTTGCATCTATAGCCCCTGAGGCCACGCGGTCTGACTGCTCTAAGTTTCAGAGTCTATGAAGCATTTAGAATGCCAGCGTGCGTAGTTTCAGCACTGTCTGTAATAATTGTTGTAATATTAGAATCCTTTTAATGTTTAAATTTAAATTAAATTTAGTTCTACTTTATTTATTTTATCGGTTCGAAAGACCAACAGCTATTAATACAAGTATAACATAAGTTAACTAGTAGTTGCAGTAATTCTCGATTCTCGAATGAAGACTATCGGGAGTTCCGGGGACTAGGAACTCACGGGAAATAAAAGAGGCGCGTCCATTCTTCAAGATCGTATATTCCAGACCGGTGAAGACATGTACTACCTACATAAACTAACATAACAAGTGAACTTAGGACTAACTACATTACAGTTTTCCAACGAAATTTATCTTAATGATAGTGAGTATTTTTCTTCCCCATTCTGCCATCAGCAGACTGCCGTCCCCCGCGTGACTCACGTGGCAATTGATTTGAAATTCATTTAAATTCGAGCACACCCCACACAACTCAACTTATGACGTATGTATGAACTACTGCAGTCAACATAGCTATCCACACAATGTCTCACCCGACAGCTAATTACTGATGTGACGACATGGTTGTAATAATAATACACCACGCAACTCTCGTAAGCCTTTGACACACTAACCGACGCTTATCGCATAGAGACATATATGTCAAATTGTACCTAATGTACGGCAATGACTATGACTTTATTGCAGTGATTGAAGACATTGAACTATTACACACAAACAAAGCTATTGAGGGTTTGTTGGGCGCCAAGTATAATTAATGCTCGTAATTAGAATTTACGACATTATTCATGTCTCTGTGGTTGAATACAGCTGGATATTTGTATGTGTCATGAGTTTTCACTTCGTTGTCTTGGCTTTTATCTCGGAAGCGTGCTCACCTAGAAGCTGTAAGTGAAATGAGGCGTTGGACCTTTCATCACCTCAATACAACAGTGCGATTATCTCTGCTGTTTGAGTGAGAATATACAGCCATCACATCATTGGTAATCGAACCTGTGACTACCGGATTGTGAGTCCGACTGTGAAGCCACAAGGCCACGGCAAGTCATATTATGAACAAGGCCGCTATTCCCACTCCAATATAAGCAGTGGACCGCGCGTGTCATGGTACGCCGGCTCTCAGCAGCAACAATGCAGTAGCCGCATCGAGTGAGGGGCTCGATCGTCTACTCCGCTCTGTTACATTGTTATTGGAAACTGAAATGGAAGAGACTTCAGGGTTACCCCTCACTGCCACCGCGAGGAATTAGACTTGAAAATGCCTCCTTCATAGATCACCACGAGGTTAGGATACTCTTCTATTATGAAGAATAGTTTTGAACTCATAGTATGAAAGGTGGCACAGCCAGAGCCTCATTGGCTTGATGCTTCTGAGTGCGCACGCTCAAATCCAATGGCCTTAACACTCACTTCCATCAAGTTAGATGAAGGCCAAGTGAAAGTCATTTAAAATGCATATAAATCATACCCCAATTTTAAAAAAAATCGAAATTTTATCAAGTAGATTTTACTAAATCTGTGTTGGTTTACCACACTTGTATCTTGGTTTTGTTTCACAATCTCGAGTCGGAAATTTGTGTTGATACTGCGTGCACAGATATGTAGATCGGCTGCCGCTTGCATCCCTACGCTCCGATACGCTCAATACTCAAATAGTTTGTTTGTGCGCTTTTGGTTCATTTCAGGCGAGAGCGTGGCACTTGGCATTGTGCGGGCGCTGCGTCACGACTTATCCAGTACAGGCAGTTCGTTTAGACTGCTTTTTCATAAATTCTCAAATAAACAGACACATTTTTCAGAAACAGTCACATTAACGCGCCACACAGTTGAGTTGTACTTGGAGATCCCAGATTGTCAGTTTGTTCAGTGGTCTCTTTCACTTCTCATCAGTCACGGTTGTTTTCCGGTAATGAAAGAGAGCATGACAAGTGCTTTATTAACTTGAGGCTTCATCCATGTCGCCTTATAGTCACTAACCATCAGTTGAGATGACGGCCAAGTGCGAACCCAGCGTCTATTAACAAATATAGAATTTCTTAGTCGCATACATCAACTACGAAAATCTTGGAAATGGCTAAAGGGTAAAGGTGCCCCCCGATAAGTACCAGACAGGCTTAGCTATAATGTGAACATTAGTAAGGTCGCACAAAGCCCTCGCAGTGCGTTGACCTCGGACCTTCGCCCACAGCCCACGGTTTAGACGATTCACGACACGCTTCAACAAAACCCTGACTTGGCGTGACCGACAAAATGGAAACTGAACAAGAAAACCTAATTACGGTCCGTTACTGAAGTCGTCGGTTAGTTCACAAGCTGTGGACAAAAACTTAGTCTCGTTCGACCTGAATCGCTGGAACAGACCTCGGCACACGGCCGGGCTGCCGGTGGCATGACTCTCAAGATGGCAATTAAATTTTGCAAGTGAAGTTAGTGATAACCTAAATACCATTGTTAAGTCATTTTTTAATCTAGTTTGAAAATAAGAAGGAACAAATCCTTTCCCTGCTATAGGGTATCAGTCATGCCATCCAGGCAATAAGGTGTAACAAACTTTGTAATTTTTTTGTCATAACTTTTAAACAAAACTTCACTTCGGACTATCTGGCTAGCTACAATACAACATCCCAAGTCAAGATTCCCAAATTACAGCTATGCGGGGTAGGTATTAAAAATATAAATGATATGTATAGGTAGTAGGTAGATATATTTATTGTGCATGGAAATAATAAATAAATTTAGAATTCATTCAGTTTACGTTTTGAGCGAGTCCTAAGGGAGGAAAGCCCTGCAAGGAAACTTAGATGAAGTTAGCAAATAGATACCAGCAAGGCAAAATGAAGGCCACGAGATTATTTTGTCACGCTATTGGTTAAGCAGGATGTTGATATCTCGATATCTCATGACCTTCATGTTCGCCCTGCAGGGGTGGCAAGACAAACGTCCACCAATTTACTACCGGCAGGCATTTTACACTTGCTGGAAGCTTCCATGTCGAATGTAGCTAAAGCAGAGATGATTCGACTCGTAGCAAAACACAGATATTGAGTTAATTTATTAAGTAACAAAGGTATTTGCAACTTACTTGCAGAAACTAGGTTACTTTCAGAAAATTGCGTCCAAAGTGAATGACGGGAAATGTATATTCGGTCAGGAGAATTTGGTTTGGGAATGAGCGTTGAAGAAGAATGCGGAAAAAATGTAAATGTGCGGTAATCAATCAGTGCGGAGAAGCGGAGGGCGCGAGCGGGACGGTGCGGCGGAGGGGGAATACGCATGTATAATGTTTGTTAGACAAGCCCGGCTTGGAGCGAGCCTCCAGCTAGCTGCCGGTCTCCCTGCTCCTCACGTCCACGTTCTTATTGGGGTTGCAGTCCTTTATTTTCCTTTATGCAGTGAGTAACACAAGTGACTCTTCTTTGCCATTGACTCATTGGCTTTTATCGGAACCTATTTGACTGATTTGCTGAAGATCGGAAATATTTTCAGGCTCTGAAAGTTTCACCTTAGCGCGTGAAGCTCAATCTGGAATTTTTTAAACACGTTTGACCTAAAGCACAAAGAGCGAAATATTATCGATAGTTTTGCTTCAAATTTCCGATTCCGTGTTCATCAAATTTAGTATTTAAATAATACATGCGCAGTAGTCAACCAATTCCAAGTTATTACGAGTAATTACTATAAGTACTTGCTAGTTAAAAGTTTTCAAGTTGACGAGCAAAAACATTCAAACTGGCGAGTGAAATTTGTAACGACCCATTATCCCTGTATTGCTACAGGTTGCAGTAAATTCGACAGTTTCTTGTTGGAGGCAGCAAGCAGCTCCCGCACGGCGAGGCGGCGGCAGTGCGCAGGCGCGCGACACCCTAAACCCAGCGGACGTTTTGATGGATCACCCTTAATGACGGGCGGCATGGGGGCGCTAGGCCCGCGCCGCTGTCGATCCTACTTGTCGATAAACGTGTTATTGTTACAAGGGATTGGTTCGATAACATCTTAATTGCGAAGCTCTTTGTGGGTTCGGGGGGAGGGAAATTGATACGGATAATTGATTTATAATTGCAAAGTAATGCTATAATTTTAATATTACGATGCGATTGCGTGGCGAGTATTTTTGAAGGTAATTATTGTTTTGGGTCAAAAAAACGGCACGGGATTGTCACAGAACAAAAAAGGCTCGTAAATATTTTGAAATACGGTGAGAATATTTTATCTTTAGGCCTTTCATTTCATTATATAAATTATATTTCATTTTATTTCCCATTCAATGGAGCACCACAAGTGCTAAACGATTTTAACTAAGTAAATACTTTATGCATTCATTACAGTAATCCGAAATTGAGCTTAGCTCATGCCCTGCATGCTTGTGTCATATGGTTATATTGAATTACAAAAGTACAATTTGGTAGAGTAGAAGTAGTAAAAAAAATTGTTAAAGAGATTATTCTGCTATATGGATATATAACAAAACAAATGTATGTCTATGTTCTACTAGAAATACCATTTAATGTGTAGCCCCAAATGTGCCATCATTGAAACACTAAACTACTTTAAAAAGATCTTACAACAAAAACATTTTTAATGTTTTATCGATATAAACTGATATAACTGTCCCATCACTAGGTAGACCGCAGCGCATATGCGCCCCCGATATGAGCAGCACTCGATACAATTGTGTTACGACGTTAGCCACCGCTCCAACGCGCTGTGTTTTGTTTATGCTCTTTGCTTGTAAACCATCGACAATAAAACATCGACAACACATCGCTTGTTACAGAATTAATCAAGATGTTTTGTTTACAGGAATAAGATTATTATGTATATCTGTACGTGCTGAAGACTGTTGCTTTATACAAAAGTTTATTCGTGTAAAATACATAAATTGTATAAGATAATGTGTGCTTGCCTCTGTTAACACCTGCCAGCACATGTTTGCTTGTGTCTTATACAAGTTATAGAATTTACTAAAATGAAAATATATAAAACGATTATCATTATTCAATGAAACAATTGCGTTTTCTAATATTTTGTTTCTTAGCGCTATTGAGCTCAGTATGTTTCGATAACTACTTTAAATAACAAAAAACTATAGAACTTCTTCATTTTCGCCTATAAGAATATGATTCTAATTGGATCACACCCTCGAAGGAAACGGATGATAACCGTAACCAAATACACAAAGATGATTCTAAAATCATAACCCTCCTTATAGCGTCACCATAGTCGGGTAAATAACTGTCAGTTTTCAATAGTTTTAGTTCAGTATTTTAAGGGTCTCTACTCCTATAGAGTGATGAACTGAGCACTAAGTCCTGTGTTCCGTGCATCCAATACGGCGGCCTGGAGCCTCGACTAATGTGCCGGGTCACGCACGCGGCTCGTCCCACATCAATATTGCAGTCATCGAGGCGTCGTGTATCGATCGTCAGTTGATGACAGTATGCCGTGGGAGCACATCATTGCATACATTTAGATTTGGTTACAAACAAGTCGAACACAATATGTATACAGGGACTTAAACAATTTTAGTTAAATCATTTTAAGAGGGTATGCTGGTTAGACCACGTGGCCGCGTTCAAATTTGGATTGTTTTATAGCTGTCCCTATCCGAGCCCTATCCTTCCCTGAGCGCGTACGGTGAGACAGCATACACTACGCGAAGTTATCCACCCGTTATTTGGACGTTTCGTAGTCCAGGGATCATTTGAAGGATACAGTATATTACGTAACCATTTTTTTAATACAGTATACTATGAAATTTCAGATGTCGGTGGTTTTTCCAAATTGTTCTAAATCGATTCATACTCTTGTAAATCAGGTTCAAAGTTGAGGCTTTTTATTACCGAAAAATACAATACTTTGACGCCCTGTAACTCTGAAAGTATATATTTAAACGAAAATCTGACTCACCACCGACACAGATATTTGTTTCTAGATTGTGTCTTGAAAATTTCATAGATTTTCATAGCTTAATACTCAAAATATGACTGGACTACGTTTGTATGGGCGCTTTGACACCAGCATACCCTCTTAAGGGGTGATTGATAAACAAATTTGAAAAGTAATTTTAATAACAATTGCTAGTTAAGCATTGCCATGCCCTGTGCTCCTGTCTACGTCCAACATTGGCCCGTATATAAGCAATAATGTCTTTTGTAATTGTAACTTTGCTTCGCGGACCTCAATTCTGTCCTCGCGAGCCAGTGCTCGCTGGACCACCGGTTGGGGACCACATCCCTAAAGAGGCAATGATACTTCATCATCTTGGATGGAAGCGTGCTAATTCACAACCCTTAAAAAAATTAAAATAATGAAATTTGTAAAAAAAAGGGTCAAGTGCGTGTCGGGCCACGCGCTTTGTAGGGTTCTGTAGTTGAACTGGTTTTGTAGAAAGTAATTTTGAGTACGGAATTTTGCACGAAACTCTGAGTATATTTTATAATAAAATTTATTCGCCTATTCCTCTGTAAAGCCAGCCAAAATTATTCTTCAAGACTTTATTCTACTACTTTGTCGGCGTGATGTATACCCGTACCGGATTACAGCTTTCTAGTAGTAAGAATCTCTGAGCTAAGCCACGAACAAACGCACAGAGGGACAGAGCGAAACTATATAAGGGTTCCTTGTTTGACTGCGGAACCCTAAAAAGTGAGATGTTGCTATGTTACCTCGATTTATATAAGGTTATATACTAACCCATGTTTGATTACGCAGGGCAGTAAGTGGAGGCTGCCTGTACCCACGAGATCCCATGGGAGCTCACCGACACGGTTATATTGATGTAATTTGAACTACAAACTAATCATCAATCGCGTTGTTTGTGTTCTGTGTGTTGATCTGTTTGATCCAATTATTTATTTGTGTTAAATTCTGATGATGAGGTTGTATCAGTAATTTGAATTACTATTCGTAAAAGACGGATTTCTATGTCTGCTTCATCATATCGGTATTAGATTTTATTTTGTTGATATACCATCGACGTAAACACCAAAATTTTACTAAAATCTTAACTCATACTTATTCTAAGTGAAACATCTTTACAGGCATATGCAGCATTTATTTAATTGGTGGTAGGACATTTTCTTATTTCTACGACCACCCGACAAAGTAAATCGCTGAAACCCGTTTTTCGTGATGCTTAACAATAATGGGGCTTAAGCGTAGCTCTTGGTAATAAAATAATAATTATCATAAATGAAACATAGTTTTTTCTTCTTCAAAAAAGTCTGGAATGTATACAATACTGTCTGGACTTCCTCTTAGGCACCGATGACTTGTGTTAACATTAAGGGAGAGTCAGAATGACCTGATAAGACCGATGCTACGTTTTTCCAGAACTATAGTTCCTGTGGAAAAGCTTTTGAAGTGAAAAGTCGCCGTTTAATAAATGAAACAGCCTCCCCACCGTTGTTAAAACTCATAGCTTCAAATTATTGATAAAATTTTCATGAGGCCATTAAAAGGGAAACTCTTAAGTGCAGTAAATATCGTAAATTAGGCAGGGTTGTCCAATTTGGAGCGCGACGATCGCAAGGGGATGTAGCTAGGGGAATGTTCAATGTCGAGGACTGTCATCATCATAATCATCGTCCGCTGCTGGACATCGTCCTCCATGGTATGCCTCAATAACTGGTCTCGAGTCATTTGCTTCCAACGACTCGCCGGCGGGGACGGCCCCAGGAACGTGGTTGACACTCGAGCACTGATGTCCTTTAGCCGATACTGTATCCTTAGATTAGATAATATCAGTGGTCGCCTTCCGCCGCCGGTCCTGACGGTGATACTCATATTTTAAAGATCTTTAAAACTCTTCAAGTACTATTTAGCTTATCGTTGTTGTAAATATTTATAGACATATAAAATTCCTACAGAGAAACAATGGTTTTGGTTTTGTACGTCCATTGAATCCATTTGGCCTTCGTACATCCATCCATTGTATGCGATTATTGAAAACTAACCTAGCAATGGCAGCCTCACTTTCCACAATATAATTCAGCTGTAGATAAACCAACTCCGAAGTACCCCCAAGTCTCAATAAAGAAAAAAGTCTTGAAAATTACTTCATTTCCTTTTCTACAGTACTCAGTAGATGCGAAAAGTTGTTGCAAAAATTATCTTTTGAAAGTAAAAGCTACCTGAATGAATTAGAGCAATTGTTTTCTTGTGTTTTTTGTATTGTCTGCTTTATCTTTAAATTTGTTATAAACCGGCCAAGAGCGAGTCTAACTTGCGCTCCACGGACTCCAAACTATGGAAAGCATAGAAAACTAGCAACATTCAGGGTTCATATATAACAAATACTGTGTCTAAACATATTTAGTTTTATACTGTTAATGTTAAGATGTGTTTTTTCAAATAAAAACTAAATAAAGAAACGTGTAGATTTTATCCCCTATTTTATATCACGAAAAAAGTTAATTTTCCCGACCGCATAACTAACTCCGACTGACAGACGCCAGAGCCATTTTGTAAAGGTGCATGCATACAATAAATATAATTTCATTTAATCGATATAAAAAAAACATGCCACAGATGCAATGCAAATGTTGTATGTCACAGATATAGTTTTTGCGTGAACCAACACGAAGCCGCGATGCAATATGTTCAAGTGCTCCGGCAGTAAATCGCTCGGCGCACGCATTTCTCTGTCGTCACAATGCGCTTGCGCACACCGCGTCCTGCACGCTAAATAAACACACCTCTGTGTGACTCACTAAATCTTTGCACTTGGCATCATAAATAGCACCCGTGCCGATAAAATTAGGTTATGTAGCCTAGTTTCCATTCTTGAATGTTGGTAAACTTGTTGTGTTGAAGTTTATTCATAAGTTAAGTCATAAGCTAGTTATACTACGAGTATATACTGACTTTATCAAACATGTTAACAAACAGCACTTTAGTATGTCAGTGAAATAATAACACAATTAATCGTAACTTTATTTGTACTTCGGTTTCGTTTCAGGCAGATTTTGAATTATCTCTTCACAATTTGTAGGTTAGATGAACAGAGTTTGTGAGCTATCACCAGCCACCATCTCTATCACCATAAGTCCATTGTTGATTGCCACATCGCGTCGCGTCACCGACTGTCTTTTGCCCAAGTTTTTTTCCCCATAATCATTACGCTCGGTAGATGAATTGCATATCTCTCTATAATATATTAGTTGAATGCTGCAGCCCATCGGAAATTATATTAGAGTCGCCTTTGGCAACACCTGAAGACATGACACTGGGTGATCTTATTCTAAAACCGGGACCACAAGCATAACATTAGTGAATTGGTTTCTTAACTTCAACAGTTTTAGGGCGAGTAAATAACTGGAACCTACTTTCAACGGCACAGGTTCGCTAAGCACTATAATGTCTACGTGTGTATGTATCAATGTCGCCGCCATCTTGGGTTACAGAGATCCGCACAACGTGGGTGGCCTGCAGAGCATAATGGTACATCACAGGGGAAGCCCGTGAGTTATCGTTGCAGGGTGTCATCCCATCACGACACGATCTGAGTTATGACACATGTCTGTTGTGACTGCTGTCAGTCATTGACACCGGATAAACTCCATGTATATAGTCCTCCTAGACGTGTCAATTATTCAAGTCCAGGTTGTGGTGCGCTCTGACGTGGCTCGCGAAGACAAACTTGCATTTAAGTGTAGCTGTTCTCCCAATTGTCGGTATACAGCAAGCGTTAAGGTGACGTTTGAGGACATCTTTATAGCGCAGGTATTGCCACCGTGCCAACTATGGAAGCCGGGATGGAGCCAATGCAAGCGCCAGTGTAAACGTTCATGGAGACGATGATATCAGCAGTGGTCTTGTTAGGACATATTACACTCGGTATTAACACGTCAATAACAATAGAGACTTAAACATTAAACTAAAGATTAAATAGTATTATTATTATTTGAAACATTTTTCTCATTTGCCCTGTGCACTATACTCGTCTTTCTCGTATGTCTGTGCACATACCTGAACAACAAGTTTTTCCAAGTGTCAACTCCTGTTTACATTTCTATCGCCGTCCGGGAACAGAACCCAGACCTTTTGAAGTAGAAACAAGATGTCGCGTCCGTCCCGACTCGATAAAAAAGTTTCAAGTAGTCGATAAATTAAATGCTGCGGAAATAGAGAGGGGAAACGGAACAACTCACTGCTTCATATCGATGAAAGGAATCTTTGATATTAAATTTGTGTTTTTTTTTTCAGGTTCGAATTTTTTTGGCAGTTCATCTGAGAAGCACAGGTGAGCACCATAAATATTATTTTTGGCGTAAAATGAAACACATGTGTCTATAAATAGATATGTTTTATTAATACCTCTATATCAATGACTTGCACACGTAAGTTCCTCATTCATCAGAGATTTGATTTGATGATTTGATTTCATAGTTCGCTTCATCAGGTAGCGAAAGGCTGCAACGCCAGCTAGCGACTCATTCGCTTTAGGTAGATGAGCTAGCTAGCTGTACATCCAACTGCCTTGTCGTCAGTAACCATCACGGACGATGAAGGCCAAGGGAAGTACAATATAAAGTACTTACGTATTTAAAACGGATGCCGGATGCCTAGCCAATGTTCATTGTATTGTTACTAACGAAATACAATATCGCAGCTTCGGTACAATCAAAATCGGGTGTTGGTTTTTTGAGAAGCTGTCGATATCGACAAAGTGTCGGCCGCGCCATCGCGTCACTAGTGTCTACTGAGTACTACCAGCTAGCTACCTGCGCAAGCGCTGGCGCCGGAGCCGCGCTACTGTCGCCGCGGACACTTGACTTCTACAGACACTCAGATAGATAAAACTCATTCCTTAACTAATTAGTGGTTTGGTTCATATTAGTTATCATTCAATTATGGCGCGAGACGCTTTCCTTCACAATATGGCTGCGGTTTCAAAGTCATAAACGCGTCTACGGAACTAACAAAACGTGTGTAGCAGCATTTAACATGTTCCTATGCGTAAGATCATTTACAAAACTCCTTAAGGGACGCCCAATTAGGATGTCCCAATAGAAGATGCTGACTAGATGTCCAGCAATGTAGCCGACGATGACGATTGCTATGCAGCAGCTGATAGCACACACAACTAACTTTATTGTCAAGCTTAATGTCTGCCACCAGCACGCACACTACTACACATGTAGTACACGTATGTACAACCACATACACAACAACGATATTGAACCGGTAACTGTACTTGAGAACACCTTCCTTACTTAGGTATGAGTCAACCTTGTCAGATGAAAGTTGAGATGGTCCCTACAACGACAATACACCTGCCAGGCAATTAGCAAGCAGAGAAGGCGGTTTGAGCATCCAACTTCTCCAACATCCGTAGAATGGCCGCGACCTTTATAAGAAAGTGAAGTAGGAGAACAATTAATATTTCCTCTCTTGTTTCTCTCCCACTTTCTTGGCCCATTCAATTAGAATACGGACTTAAATGAGAATAATAATAAATCAGACGTAGCGAGGTAAGTGCCCATTCCAGCAAATTGGAATGAGTTGACAAGAGCGATGTCACTCGAACGACCCTCCCCGCCTGCCCCGCTGCCCGTGACGTGGCGGCGAGGGTCCATTGTCGGTCCGAAGACGACGATAATGATTCACATGAAAGTTTTTTTGTTTGCTTGTAAGCACTTCAGCGAAATCTTTCCATGACATATTTGTCAGCTTTGTTGCAGGTTTGTTAAATGCAACGCAATGTCAATCCAGCTAGACATTGTATAGTTGCTATACATAACGGAGCTGCTTAGTAAAGCAGCTAGCGGATATGTAAAGCAGCTTATTTAGCAATCCAATTGCGTCAGATAATTATATCAACTTTAAGTTGTAATGTATAATGTAATAAAAACACTTTCCTGTGGTAATTGGTCTGTGCAGCAATTGAAGTGGCCTTCTATAACCCTTAAGTGACAAACGAAATACGAAACATTAATACAAATCATGTAATTTGACGTAGCGTACCTGACAACGCGAACACACCAACTTCAAAGTTGGTAGCACTTAGACCCGCCTTTGATTTGATTAATTTGATTTTTTTCCAAATCCTGCCCTGTTCCCGCGCAGGCCCTGCCTCGCCCAGCACCGGGCCCTCGCTTGAAGGAACCTCGTTTTCTCCATTACGACCGTAAAGGGCCCGCGAGACAGTGTTTATATTAAAAATCATCGATGATTTAAATGATACAACCTCACTGACACGATTAAATGTGCCGCAAAAAGTGTGCATGTGAGTACGTTGTAGTGCGTTAACTTGTGGTAAATTCGTTAACGCCGAAAAGGTTTGAAGCAAAAGAGTCATTTTAAATCCGCCCTTGTAACTTTGTAAACTTTGAAAAATCTAGTTAAATCTAAAGATTGACATAAAAATTATAATTATTGCATTTTTTGTGCTAAATGTATAACTTTGAAGTCATTTCTTGAATGCCATCTTTTCTGTTTGTTAAAAAGGCTAATTTAATTAGGAAGTTAAATACATTGAAAGGACTTATTTCGTTTTAGCCCGACCCTTGAACTACGGCACGCTCTTGTTGATATTTGATACAACTACATAAATAAAATTATGAAATAATACATATCTAACTAAATTCTAAGTATCTTATTTTGCGCTGTTGGTCTCCCTCTATAAATAAATAACGTTTATGACATCTCAATAAATATAAAAAAAATTGATGTCATTAACGACGTGTCTAGTTTATTAATTATGTATTTGTATCCAATTTCAACTAGAGCGTGCCCTCACATTTTGTGTGCATATGTATTTATACAATAAAACTAGACCCGACCCGAGTATAGTCACGACGACGATGTCAGTATGACTTCCCATGTCTTTGGATGAGTCATACGATTCCAAGCATTGACATTTGTAGCGATAGCACCAATTTGAACCTACTTTTCGCGGCACAGAAATGCATGTGTCTCATGATGTGTCCATTGCTGCTATAGTCGTTGTTCATAGGGATCTTCCAGTAACCGTAATTCAGGTCATTTCCTAGGCTCGCCTGGATAGCTGCTACTACGATACCTAGGTCTGCCGCCAACAGCAGTGTTAATAGTGATGTGCTTCGGGTGAAAGGTAGCAGAACCAGCTCCTCATCAGCTTCTGTGTGCGCACACTTACCATCCATACATTTTATAACGATAACATAAAATAGTGTTTTTGTAGCAGTAAACATACACATGAAGCAGGAATATTCCGACTCGTCATCGACATGTTTCTGTCTCTCAATGCTTTTCGCAAAAGAATTACGCACAAAGCAAAGTTTCATGCGCCACATTTGTTAATGCAAACAAAATATTTGCAGTGCCTTTTTGTCGAATGCCAGACATAAAGGTCGCGGTGTTCACAAACACACGACTGACGAATCTCGCGAGCACTCGAATGCAAATAGAAGGGAACATTCTTGAGTGTAGTTTTTACAGCGAACAGTAAAATGCGATTTAGAGTTATCGATGTCTGGGGTCGAGTGGACGGACTCGCGTGGCTGCTATACGCAGATAAGGATGGGTGCTGTTATCTTTGCGCAGGTACAGTTTTTGCGATTAGTTTTAGGGGTTTAGTGCCCACTTCCGGTCCTGTTCACGTCTGTATTCTATCATCAACCAGTTTCAACATGATGATATTTTGGTAGTTTCTTGAGTTGATTTTTTTGAAACATTAATGGGATTCATTCAATGGTAAAACGAAGATTTAAAATAATTTGTTAAATTTTTAAACTTTATTACTCAAAAAATATTATGTTGAAAATAAGTAAAATTATAATTGGTTTTGTCAACTGGGTCATGCACAATATGATAATCCACTTACTGAAGTTCCCAACGAAGATCATTTCCCTCTGTGTGTGTGTGTGTGTGTGTGTGTGTGTGTGTGTGTGTTGATTGTGAGACTGCATTGTGTAAATTCTCGTGAAAATAGTTTCGTATATTCTGACAGGACATCATAGCTTTACAATAATTCTAGAAATTTTTTTTCTTGAGTTTTGGACTTCAGAATTTATCCCAAGGGAACTACTTGCTCGTTCGATAAAAAAAACTAACTTATGTACTTTTTTTACCCTTCAACTATATCTATATCAAAAATGAAATCATTCTGAGCCTACGTTACGACGCAAAAGAAAGGCTAACAAACAAACAAATGATATGAATTTTATGTGATAGACATATTTTAACATACTTTACCTACCACAGCCCTGATTCACGTTTCTGTCACACGGTGCACCAACAAGGCCTCGTCAAGTCTCTGCCATGGCTACGATACGAGTATAATGTTGTAGAAGAGCTGGCGGGTAAACTGCTCGACACTTATATAAAGGGACGTGTGACTTTTTGTCTCTCCTCTCCATTATTGCCCCCCGAGGGGCTCTTCCACAAAGTACCTACATTTATAAGGAAAAGTGTCAGCTGTATCGCGGAATTAAATTCATTTTAGGGACGTTTTTGTCCTGAAAGTATCTCCAAAGTTTGCTCCCGAGACAGATGAAGCAATACTTTTTCTTTTCAAGTTTTCAATATTCGCTAATGCAGAGCGCTCAGAGGCTGCTGTGTTCGTTTTCTGAGTGTCATGCGCTCTCATTCATAGGCTGCAATGAGGCTGAAAGGCAAAGCGCTCGTGGAGAGAAATACTGTCTTCCAGTCGCAATATTAATTATATAGAAACATATTATTATTGAAAATATACAAAATATACCATAAACTAATTTAATATATATTTTTATAACTTTTTACTTTGGAGTACTACTCTCGTCTTTGTATAATATAAAAGATTTGTACATATTACAATAGGTAGAAAACAGTTCTGAAACATAATTTTCACATTTACTGGTGTGTATAAACACAACAGGTGTTAGCTTATATATAAAATGTTTGTGTTGTTGACTGGAAGATATCCTCATTCTGGTGCAAGTCCGCTAATGTAGTAACACCTTTACTAATGTCATTTAGTTTAATATTAAACTCTATCTAGACAAAAAGAAACAAGACACGGGCAGTACGGTACACCCACCACATCGCTTTACGCGCCATCGACCTGCTATATAAAGACGTGAATTTATATGTTATAGAGGTGCGTTTAAATGCAGGACATAAGTTTGAAATGGACGCATAACGAGTATATCTTACTCGCGGCGAGTGTACAGTCGGTGTCGCGTTTCATTGCGCCTGCCTCGCGCCCTGCCTCGCGCCGCCCGCGCCTGCCTCGCGCCCTGCCTCGCGCCCGCCGCGACACCCGTATAGATAGGGTGTCATAAAATATATGGGTGTCTTTATATGTGTTTATACGAGAGCACGTCGGCCAAAGTCGCTCGTTGTAACGTGACCTCTGGATGCTGGAGACATTCATCCACAGATCACTATATATGCATTAATCCGTGGGAGGTAAGTGTCAAGTTTCACCATTTAATTTAAATGTAGATGGATTACGAGAACAGAGATTTCACTTAAGTTTTATACACATACATCTTTACAGTGACTATACAGCTTTAAGGTTTCTTCTCTTCATCGCATGATACGCATCTATTTTGGAAACAGAACAATCAAAATATTTTTAAAAGAGTATTTTAGTGTCGTAGATGATACGTTTACTAAGCAATGACATATATTTATATAGTAAATGCTACGGATACTTTTACAAACTACTGAGGACCCTTTCACACCAGCGGTCTTGTCTATGTCACGGCACCCCGCCGCGCCTCTAGCGAGCGAAAATGACTGAGAAATCAACAGTCAAAGCACACCTTACTAACGACATAAGAATCTGATACCCTGGTACCCTGAACTCAACTAATTTCGCTTCACTGCATGGTGAGGCAAGCTGACATCTTCAGTTCCAATACCGCACGCAACTGTTTAACACCGCGCGGTCTTGGTTTCCCAGTCCTGACCAGGTTACTAGACCTTGTCGCTCGCTACACGCCGGCGTCTGCGATATAGATATATAAAAGCTGTGGCTTCCATGTGTCGGTGCTCGATGGCTACATTTTACTTTATTTTATCTTATTTAAGTGTAGTGTGGTGTCCGCATTTCGCGAGTGGGCCGCGGCCGGGCGGGGCGTGCGCGTGCGCGTGGTACAAGGTACAGGCGGTAGAGGGTTAATCACATAATTAAACTCACTGATAAACACAAATATTCTACTTAATTTTCAGTTTTATACACGAACCTATGCCCGTCTGTCGCAGGGATGTTTCTTTGGAATAAGAGTTTTTGTTTTTGTTCGATCTTGTGTTGAAAAGTGTACGGTGTTGTGAAACCCATCGTGCTCGTGTGTTTGCACGTGACTGTCAGCTCACCAGTGACGATAAGGTCGTAGTCGTATGTCCCACACAACTCACACCCGCTCGTCTCACACAACTCACACCACCGCCTGCGACTTGACACATAAAATATTGTCACAGTTTTTACTCCTTTTACGTAATGTTATACCGCGTCGTAAACTTCACACAAAATACTAAACCAATATTGTAAAACCTGCTTCACATGACACCACTTATAAACTAAATGGACAACATTGGACCCTCAGTGAACCGGATAAGGATCAACAAGTGTTGTGTGTCGTCAGATGAAATGGAGCGATATATTGAATTAGATGCTGTTGTGCTGACGTTTATTTTTGCAGAAATTTAACTTGAAACGTATTTGATATTCCTTTATGGACTTGAGCGTGCAGTGTTCATCTGGGGGGACCATTACATTACCGAGTGTAATAAATATCGACATTTTTATTATAAAGGCAGACAATATTCACTAAATTAAGGTCTACTTTGACATATCTACATACGTCCAGCCCTAGAAACTTGAACTTGTGGTCTAGAAACTTGGTAAGGATCACACAGACACTTTTTAATTTCCTATGGTGCGACATATACTCCGGCGTGTGTCGTGTACATCATTTACCACTTACATTGTACCTTATTTATTAACATTTCTATGAATTATACATCTACATACTAGCAGAAATAGAACCCAATTTCTCATCTGTCCGCCCAGGTTCCAAGCAGGCAGGTACGTCTGCTCTGCTCTTTAAACCAGAGCACGCACAAATCCTGAGCTGCGTTTCCACCTCAATTTGTCCGGAGCCCTGCGATTTGTCACTGCTAGAGATTCTAGGACCAGGTGAAAAATAACGGGTTACAGTGATAAATAGCGCCCCCTAGCGGTGACCGGTCCTCGGCGGTCACTCCGCGCGAGAGCTTTATCGAGGGTCGCCTCCAAGATGTCTCACTACGATCGAGAGTAGATCCGGTGACGACGTTGTTCTCTCGGTATCTTTATGTGTAACATCGTGTAGGGGGGAGTGGAGCACATCCAGCGTTGGCAAAGGATCTTTCTTTACGTCGTGGAGGACATCCTCCTTGTATCCTCCCTCGTATCCTTAATGACTTACATAGAAATCTGACAGAGGAAATCGGAGTACTAAATGATAAAACAATTCAAAAACGTGATGAAACGATTCCTCTGTCAGAATAAATCCAATGACGCGAGGGGGGTGCGCTTCCGGACACTTCCTCGAAATAGCTACATAAATGTATCAATCTCCAGGTACACATAATTTTTAGAAAATGAATATTTTGCGTACTGGAATTTTCAATAATTTGTATTATTATTTGGAAATAAACAGTATAAATATGTTTTACATATTGAGAGGCTTAATAATAATAGCTTAAAAATTGAATTTTTTAAAGTTAATATTTGGTAAATACTCGTATCCATACACAGCTAAAGCTTTAATCATCACAATGCAGTGTTGAACATGAACCTCCCGCATAGATCATCACGCAATTGTCACATTATGCTACGAATATTCTATTCTAAGGTCGAGACCAGACGGTGGCAATTTTTTTTCGGAATTAAAAATAACAATTTGTTCAAAGTGTGGAAGTTATGGGATAATTTTAGTAAGCCCAGTTAACAAGTAGATTGAATTAGTTCAATATTCTCTATCATACACATTTTACAATAGCAAATAGGAACGATGATCTCACGAGCTCCCTGAGCCGAGTGTGCAGCCGCGAAGCCTGAAAATTAAACTAAATTTCATCCATAAAATATTCCTCTTTTAAAAATGAAGTTCTATCCGTAGCACGTGTAGCCGGTGTGGCGATGCTCCCGGGCGCCACTGACACACCCGGCCCGGGTATAAATCACGACAGCCCGGATCACGCGCGAGCAGGGTGTACCACCTCCCGCGTGCGCTCAACCCTCGTCTACAACGCAGACACACGCTTGACATCCTCCTGTAATGCCTTAATTAACACAACAATTATTTAGATATACCTCTACAACACGCAAGTATTCGACATTTTACATGTTACTTTGTTTTTATACTTTGCTATTTCAATTAGGTTTTTTTTAATACATCAACGCTTGTGATCTGCCTCATCTGATGGTAAGTGATAATAACACCGAGGTGGCCACCGCTTCAAGGTGTATGGTATTTTAATAAAACAGCTCAGTGGTCCAGTCAGCAAGCTCCAGGGAAACGTCCGCCCGCCATCGATGTCAGATTGGAAGTGTTGCCAGCAAGAAGACGCTACCATCGAGTGTTTTTTCATTCGAACCGAACCGCTACTGTTTCATCAAATCACTTAGCACCAGAGACGATCGGCCCAGTGCAAATGTAGGTCCAGAATAAATTTAAATTTATAAAAGGCATCACTTAGTAAATTTGACTAAATTTGTTGTTGTTGTGTTCTAGTTGTGGAGGAATTTTTATCTTCAATACGTGTTAAATATAACCAATAAACCTGATCCAGCCTCAACCAGTCCGTGTACCTCCCGAGCGAGCTGAACTCTCCGACACTTGAAACAGTAATCGAAATCCACAACGTCTCGGAACACTGGCTACAGTCGCCGCCAGAAGTGCTCGAGAATAAAGGAGCATTAAAATATATCCGTGGGCTAGCGAGCGCTCCGGGCATGGTAACACCGGCATTATCCGGTTCGCGCCAGAATTTACCGGCCACCTGTAACCGGCCTCTCGGCTCCGGGTTAAATTTTCATACAAGCCGAGCCTCGAGGACCCTGGAAGTGTTTGTGCATTTTTCAGTAACCGAGCGGCGAGGGTGCGGCTTGTTGTTCTCGTAGATTGTCGGCATTACTTAGGCTGTGTTGTTGATGCATAAAGCTGTATTGTATAGCGGCTTATGTCTGAAAACAGAGTAAGAACTGAAGTAAAGTAGTGCATATTACTAAAATATTTCAATTGAAATTCTACCCTGGATGAAAAATACGAATAAGACAACCTTCAAGTACCTGCTTAATTTGGACTTCGTATGTGGTCGCTAATCAGCAGAAAATTGTACAGTTTATAACAAAAACTGGTGAGGGAAATTCCATTATTTATAACTTTATAACAATCAATCTAGAAGATTTTTCTTGTAACAATAATAAACCGGTGTTTCTCGCTCGCATCTGAAGCTTTTCCTTTTACCTTACCTAGCCTATTTACACTGCATAATATCTCTATCACACCTACACGTTCCAATGACTCCGGAACTACCCCGGTGTTACGCACAGGTGGTCTATAACCGGGTCCGGATAATAGGACCGTTTGCACGCGCGTCCGGTCCGGTCGAACCGTTCCGTATCGGTGCCAGGTGAAATGACCGCTGATGAATAATGCCCCTTTTCTGTTTGACTGTACATTAGTTTTCTTGCTCGGGGATACATGATGTAGCTATTGACAGTAAATAAATGTAGTGATACACTCGTACCAGTAAAAGAAGCAGCTGTTTTATAGCTACGATATGCTTTTACATTATTCAAGAAAAAGGAACGTGGTTAAACGGTTAAACGTGGGAAATATATGTGGTGTCGCTGTGTTGCGGAATTTCTTTGGAACTTAGTTCTGCCACGGAATCCATGGCATAAAATTGGATGTTTGACATTCTTTCACAGTACCTCCCCCTTGACAGACTTAGTATACCCCTGGTCATCTTTTCATGATATTTTATGAAGGAGAGCTGAATAGTGAGCAAAAATTAGAACATATTTTTGGAATACTAAAACGAACAATTATGAAGCAATCCAAGACACAGAC
This sequence comes from Carcina quercana, assembly GCA_910589575.2. Taxonomy (NCBI): domain Eukaryota; kingdom Metazoa; phylum Arthropoda; class Insecta; order Lepidoptera; family Depressariidae; genus Carcina; species Carcina quercana. The sequence continues at coordinate 361,975 of OU342435.1, forward strand.
GTAATACATTTATAAACAACAGCAAACACATCGTGCACTGGTTCATTGCCAAACAGAATTCCGGAAAATGATCTATCGCGATTCAATTTTATGTTACTCGTAATCAACACACGAAATTCACTTTTCTCCATGTTTGCGAAAATGCATTCTCGTGTTTTTCTTTTATGGCCGACAAAAAATCGACAGAACTGGCTGAAAATTATAATTTAGTGTTTTAAAGAGTTTTCAAGAAAAAGTATTTATGCAATTTGCGATAACTCTATTCATAAGTCGGTTTTTACCAGACTTATCACTCTACCCTCGTAATTTGCTGTGAACACAATACTGCTCGTAACACTTCTGTTTGACATGACATGCGTACCTGGTGAAGATACAGTTATATAGTGTCAAAATAAATTTATTACAAATCTTTGTTTACTTCAAATTACATTCGGAAATACTTTCTGCAGATCTGATCTGATTACTGCAGGGAAAGGGCGATATACAGTTTACAGAGAATGCAGAGCTTGATTCAGTCACACAGCGCAGTACATCCTTGTGTTCTTGTCACAAATATAACCAATCATTAAACATTTAACTGGCGGTAGCTTACCACGCGGACACAGAAAAATGTCCTATAAATGAGATACTAAAGTTGTTGTAGGTAGATATTACCTCCCAACTGCAGCCGATTTGTCAGCGTTTGGGAGATGGTTTACGGTTACGAGGCACGGGACGAGCTCCACATTCAGATAGCGCAGAAACAAGAGAAAGGAAACGCTGACTGTGTTTACTGCGAGGAAACTGCGCCATCAACTAGCGGTGCCCGTCAGTGTTCGATCAGACGCATTGTCAATAGAAAAGAAAGTGACACGGTTTCTCGTATGTATTTTTGTTTTCTTAGGCTACAAATCCTACAAGGACTTCGCTAAAGTCGGCTATTCGGGATAGAATGGTATTGGTATATATGATAGGTGCATAATTTTGACGCAACGTTTATTATTGACGTGACAACAGAATGCATTTGAGAGGTAACTGTATTAAATTTACTTGCCATCAGAAACTGGACACATTTACAACTGGCACCACACGCTGTATGTACGACTAATGCAAGGGAAACATTTCCAGAGAACATTTCCAACCCCTTACGACATTGCGCCAACTTGACTGGGCCAATCAGCGACCACTTCCCTTTCCTGCACACTGCACAACCCATTAGTATGCCATTAGTCACTTTAACTAAATTGTTTATATGTAAATAGTGGGTGCTTGCTAATACTATAACTGGAAAAGTGCTATCGGCTATTGCTATTGGCACAACCCCTTCCAGTTTTAGGATCCCATATCGGAAGCACCCACCCAAACGAGAGACGGGTAATTCTAATCTAAGCCTAAGACTAAGACCACACGGGTAGGTGAATTAGAAAATTGTCAGAGTAATTCGTTGTTTATTCAAAGCTGCCATTTTAAATCAATTAAGCGATAGCTGCCGGCAGGTATATGGACACCCGACACCGTCAATTAGCGCGTTGGCAGCCGCGGCGGGCCGAGTCGCGGGAATGCGGGGGACTCCCGCGGGATGATGCCCAGGTATATCTATCTACATATGTATACCACAACTAGGTGGCGTTGTGTACTTCCATCGACCTTATCGTCAGTATCAGTGATCTCTTTTTAACCGCCTCTGTGGCCAAAATTGTACATGTTGACCTCACAATCCAATGGTGGCAGGGCATTCTCTATGGCCGCCTATAGCTAGCTACCACCATTTTACCTAAGTCTGCCGCCAAACACCAGTGTTAATATTACTATTGTGGACCGGTATGAAAGGTAGCAGAGCCAGCGCCTTCCGTCGACCTTATCGTAACTTTGCCTCCACAGGTCATATGAAGGCCATGCAATCTATTTTGACAGCCTATTATAAAATTCTGCGACTTGAGTACTGTCCATTACCACGGATCTTGTGTCGTGCTATGTAGAGTCTAGACAGTGATGCACATCGTCTACCGTCGTAAAGTCGACACAGGACCCGCCTCGGCACTAGTGCTACTCGACACGCCGTCGGACGCACCTGTGCGCCTGCGCAGCGACGGACGCACGCAACACGCATTACACTGCAGATACGACACTGCCAGACCCTCTCCGAGCCTACCTCCACCCGCGGACACCTCATTATAGAGCATATGACACCCGCTACGATGTTTGATACGAAATACATCCGGATCGTAATTTAACGTCAGGTGTGATGAAGGCCAAGGGAAAACTACTCATTATACTTTAAATATGTATATGCGAACATATGTGACTTAATACACATAATCTCATTAACATTAGAACTGCGTAAGTATCTCTGTCCCTCTCACTCCCAATCGTGATGAAACCTGACAATATATTACTTGTTTCTTGATGTTTTCTCATTGAATTATTTCTGAAGTCTACGCGATTGTAGTTACAGGCAAAAGCCTTTGTAGCAAGCCCTTGTACAACAAGTATGCGTCAAAATAAACCGTGGAACGATTAAAAAGTCATGAGTTAATAATAATTAAGTGGTCCCGGGACGTGTCCCGATGTCTCATGTCCCGGCTCTCGTTAGAGCCACGTCTGTCTGTCTCACGCGGGACACGCTTTGCGTCTACACTTTATGACGTTTATTTGACCTCATTTAAATCAGTAGATGTATTTTTATGGAGAATATTCAATTTTTTCTGGCAGAGGAATTCAGATGATCCTTATATGCGAAAGTGAGCTTATTTGTTTATTCTCCTTCCTTTCCATCGTTACGGGGAGTCAGAATTGGCTTGGTTTTTTTTTGTATAGGGACAGTTGAAGGCTCGGAAAAGAATATAGGCTATTTTATATCCTGATCCAAAAAGTAATTCCCTTAAGGCAAAGACAAGCTAGCTATAAATGGCGTACACTTGGCATACAAAGAGACAGATTATTTATCAAAATATATCCAGCCGCTCGGGAGCCCTGACGACTTAACCATGAAATAAACTCAAACAAATACATAAAACATCTATCCTAAACACATCACCTTCCAACACACGCTGGCTGTCAAGTAAAAACGGCAATCCCTTGAAAACAATTCGTAAAGGACCACATTTCACAATAAGCTAGACAATAAAAGCCTGGAACCAATTTTCGAGGACCACCACAATATCACCTTTGCTTTTATGATCGCCGGCAATGTACAATTCCCAAGCAGCGCTATCTCACTATTTGTAGGTAGGTAGCAGAGCGAACACCGCAAGGGTCAGGAGTTCCCATCTCATAAACAACCATCTAGCTGGCGTTACTGTCCCGGAGCGCTCATTGTCTCTGGCGGTGACCCACTGCGGACTTCGGACCTCTATTTGGTCCACAAGTGACACACTTCCCGGCTGCCCGGATGTTTTCTGCACCCAGTTGAAGGGACTATGTTTTAGGGATATGGTGAACTTCCTGCATCACGCTATACTCTAGCGTTTATAGTACTTCTCAGGAAGAAAGCATGTCATCGACTGCCTTGAGTCATTTAAGTATTTGGCAAGACTCTTTCGTTAATAATCGATTGATCTATGAATAATTTTTATTTTCAACCGACTTCAAAAAAGGAGGAGGTTCTCAATTCAACGCTTATGTGTCTTTTTGTGTGTGTATGTTACGCGATAACTCCGCCAATAGTGAACCGATTTTGATAATTCTTTTTTGTTTGGTAGAGCATACTTCAAAGGTGGTCCCGTATAAATTTTATCAAAATTTATTGATCGCTCTTTGAGAAAATCAACAAAAACTAAATATTTTTGGCAATTCAATCTGGTTTTAAGTTCTTTATGAACGCGTAAATCATAACAAACTCAAAAAGAATGGTTTAATAATTGATTACTCCTCCTCTATATCTATCTCAGAAGATTAAGAAGTGAAAAATATGTAATATATAAATGTAAGTATCATAGATATATCGATCGTCTCTGTGTGATATTTTTTAGTTTTGTAGTATCTTGTATCTTGTAGTATCAAAACCTTTGACATACAAACTTAGTTATGCGGCCGGGAAATGAATGTTATCTCAAGGTGATAACATGTGTACGTTTCTTTTTATCGTTGGGAACCCTTGGAGATTTGCATAGAGATTTCTGGGAGTGAGTGGAGAATGACTAGACAAATGTTTATTCCACTAAACTGGATAATTCCTTTCAAATGAAGCTGCAGAAGCAAGTCTTGGTCATAAATAGGGTCTTACCTTGATCATCCATACACGTTCTAATACTGTAAATGTGAAAGTGAGTTTGTTTGTACGTCCTGCCTGCACGACGGACGGAGACTCAGATTGAGGAAGATATGGGCTACTCTGTATCCCGATAGAACAAGTCCACATCGACTAAGATACTCGTAATAAGGTTAGTAACGGGGAAGTCGCAAGTTTGGACACAGCACCGGCTGTGTGGGTCAGACACGAGTCGGAAGGTGGCACCTCTTGTTAGCGGTCGCAGCTCCAGATATAATTTGAATGTTCTTTATTCGTACCGAGTCGGACATAATCCGGCGCGAGGATCTGTCCGGCTCTCAACGACCCCCGTCACCCGTCGTGCTGCCGTCAACCGCCCAAATTGAATTCTCACGAAACGCCCGGATCTATTACTGACAGCCGCTGTCGCTGAGCAACCAATTTATCCGCCAAATTTCATATTAACTGGAAATTTCTTCTAGGGATCTCGGGATGATAGGATGATACGCGAGGACGTGGAAAATAGCGAACGTCGGGATAACGAAGATTCAAGTATATACCTACACGTGTAGTGCTGGCTGGATTGATGCTTTTGTAAAGTGGAGGTCAACAGAACCAATCAATGTTGTTGAAAAGATGTATGTCTGGCTATTGTGAACTGAGTTCTTTTAATTGAGGTCAGTTCTACAGGCAAAATCCCTTATATTCTAATTCGTTCGTAACTACATTTGATTTGTATTGAACAGCTAGTCGCTGTAGAAAGCCATCGAATCGTATTGAACAGTGTTATTTTACGTTCGATTAAGAAATAGGTTAGAATAGGGTTCCCCCATTGTCATCCCAAAAGGAAAACTATTCAAGGGATCATCGATGTAACACCAACATCATTTTGTAATCAAAAAAGCATCATTCCGCGTGTGGAGCCTGATGTGGCGCGACGCGATGATCTAGCCAAAGGGAGGCTCATACTCATATGCAATTACGATATCAATTACAGGTTCAGAGCTGATTTAGGTAAGGTTAGTTTGGTGAGCGCGTTCTATGATCATGAGCATTTGACATAGTGTCAAAGAGAGCGTGAGTGTCGCTGGCTGGCACCGCCGGAGCGTGGCCGGGGCGGGCGGGGCGGGGCGGGGCCGGATGATGATTGCTGATTGCGTTATCGTGCGTGTCTCGTTACTTCTGGACCACAGCCCGCCCCGTCCCCGCCCCCGGCCTCGTACCGACCACAGACACAGCTCTACTTACCTCTGACACGAATTATAGCTCGTTTACATTTTGATTCATTATATGCCTCGAGTTGTCAGCGTTGTTGTAGTACCAGTTCATTGATAGTTCAATTATGTCACGCCTGTAGGTGACTTGAAGTTAGCACCTCAATTGTATTGGGATTTTAGGACCTTACGTTGAAAAATTAAAGGTATTAACACTGCAAGAGCGAGCAGTAAAGTGGATGTCAAAGTATAGTGGATTTGTATTAATCACCATGTTTGAGCGGACTGGTGATCGCAGGACGATTTCAGCGATAGACGATGATTTATATAACACCCAGACAAACATAGAATACGCGGGCGGGTAAATGCGATGACACTACACTAAATCTAAATCCTGCCAGCCCTACGGTACAGCGGTCGTGGATTCCAGATTGAGAAACGCTGCCCCTACTTTTGGACTTCTTCTTCTGTGACGACCGAATTATTTAAATCTAGTAAACAGTAGTGTTTATAGCAATGTTGTGCACCGATAATGTCCTTGCCAACTCCTCATTAATATGAGGCTGCTGTATGTACTCGTACGCTTCCATCGCTTGAAGCCATTGTCACGAGCAAGTGAGAGGAAGGCAAAAATTAAAAAAAATTGGAAGCACACAGTCTGTAGATTAAATCACATGTTGAATAGAGATAGCAAGTAAACATGTAACTGCACACTTGTGCTTGTCCAATCTACAAGCCTGATGCCACAGTATCTAACACACGTCCGCTATTACTCGATAAAAAAATGAGAAAGTATCATTTGGTCCCGCACCTCGAGAGCAAAGTAAACGGTGAGCATCTTTACAAATAGACTTGGATGTGAGAAGTAGCAGCAAAATTAAATTTGTACAAGTGTTCGATGTAGTTTTCTACTAGTAGTTGGCAGCGCCGAGGTCTTGTGTAGGCAGTCGAGAGCGCCCGCGCCGTCATCTCAACAAACAAACGACTGTTTGAGGTGTGTTTTGTCTGTTTTTCACGTAAAGCTCGCACCTACAATGTCTCATGATCTTTTTGGACCAAAAATATTCCCACATTATTTATTTGATACGGTTTTATAGTCTCACTCAGACAATTTCGTTTGGATAATTGCTAAATGTTGTTACTGAAGCAGAATTCAACCTAACCATGTGCGGCAGGTTCCCTTGCATTTCAATTGCCAATAATTTCCTATTTAAAAGTGGAATCACTATCGGAATCACCAACCAACTAAACACTTATTTTTAACCCATTACAAAATAGGAACATTTTTAAACGCAAAGAGCTTACTTTTGATCACTATTGGCAAACTGTGGGCCGCATAAACCAGCTTAAAGTCACTCAGCGAGCAATAGAACGAGCTATGCTCGGAATTTATCTACGTGATAAAATCCGGTATGAGGAAATCCGTAGACGAACTAAGGTCACCGACATAGATCGACGAGTCAGTGAGCTGAAGTGGCAATGAGCAAAGGTTCTCGAGTGGCGACCACGTACTCTACTAGGTGGACCGACGACCTGGTTAGAGTCGCGGGGAGTCGATGGATGCAGGTGGCTCGGGACCGGTCAATGTGGCGTACCGTTTCCCGGCTGATGATGATGATGAAATATATACTCATAGGTACATACGTTTGTTTACTCGGGCCCACCGAAAGTATAGACGCTGAACTTTGCCCTAATTACATACCTCGGTAGGTAGGCTCAGCTCATGTCATATCTGAACCACGTCTCGGATGATCTGTCTTCAGGCAATCAGGCGTGACGGATGAGGGCGAGCCACACGAGGGGGGAGCGAGCGGGGAGGTAACTAATGTGACCGATGACGCCGGTCACGCGGCCAGTGCTCGGCGGTAGACGGTGGCTGTATCTACCATGCTGCCTCTGTGTTGTTGATGGTATCATCTGTGCTCTCTCGGTGGATGTTGTTGGACAGTACGGAAGTGACAACAACTTTATTGCTTTATTGTGCACCTAAATGTAACCTGATTACAGAGGGACGCATGCAATACATCACTCTACAAAAACACTTATCGCTAAATCGATCTCTCCCAGACATCCTTCGAGTAGAGAACACAACATGATAAGTTGGTGATGAAACTAGCTACAAATGGAATACCTCGGTACACCGATAATACATCTATATTGGTGTGTTATGGATATGTAATTGTATGTAACGATTTAAAAAAAAATAAGAAATAGATAAGGGATAATGTTCTTTAGTTGTAGATGTAACACAATCCAAATTGCTGTTCATTATTTGTTTATTTGAATCCTTCTTCGTTACGTTATATCGGTCTGTTCAGCGGTAAATGTTTTTTGGTTTGCCCTGCCAAAACACATACGTATGTCAACATTTTATTATATAATTTTATCAAATACCTGCAAGAGTCTTTAAAGCATAGATAAAAATCAAGATAGAGTAGATTCTACTCTATCTAGAGCTGCCTTGTTCTCCCTTGCTCTCGTACCAACATAGCAAATGTGACGCAACTAAATCACCGCGGCCAGTTCCGCTGCAGGCGACACGGCCACCTTCAGCCTGCTGCATCGACGTCCAACTCAACTCACAAATCAAATCACCGCCAGCACATAAACCAAAACAATGCACCCAGACTATTTCCTCCAGTCACTCGATAAAGCTGTCAAATATAGCACAGTGTTTGATTAAACAATCCATTTGTAGGTACAACCAAAACTGCAGCTTGTTCACAGTGAACAGAGTGCGGTTCGGAATGTACCGAGGCAGGGATATGTAGCGTTCTTTAACTGGGGCTCCGTGTAGGATAGAGGTGTGGAAATAACAAGCATTGCTAGTGTTGAATGTAAACTGTGGACTCAATCAAAACGTGGGCTTCTGAACGAGCGTGCGGCCCGGCAGAGCAGCGCTCTGTAGAGGCGGCTCACATACATGCATCAGTTGTTAGGGTTCCAAACGGCCCATGAAAAATAGAACCCGTCTATGCGTCCGCCCGTCCGACACAGCGGGCTATCTCAGGATTTACTCATGCTACCGACTTGGAAATGGTGACCTACTGGTGGTGGAACAGCAAATAATTGAGATAATAATTATATACGAGTACCTACTGTATTTAAAACGGTCCAAAAACGGGTTGAAATTTTACAGTTGAGTCATTAGGTCAAGTGGCTCATATGAAAGGGCTTTCTTTGTACATGCGGAAACATTGTTATTTTATTTTCTTTGTTGCAAAGCTATTGACTTACCAAGAAAATTTTTTATACAAATATCATTCCTTACCATTCAGTCTACGTCATTAACCAACATTACAAAGCAGAGACACAGATAATTCTGAATTAATGCTAATGGAATAAAACTACTCATAAGTATGAACAACTTTTAGCTCTGGTATTCCGATAATGAGAGATAGCCTAACCAACGCCTTGTTGTAGGAGGCATCTGAGTGAGCACACATCTTACGGACCTTCAGATAAGAGCCAGCGGAGGGCAAATATATATGTGCCAACATACATTCATGTTCCTTGATTGAATGTTTGACAAACCAACGCCCAAAACAAAAAACTTAAGATAGTAACTTGAAGTCCTTTGATGGTGTAGAAAATCATATAATAAAGAATTTACACGCCAGCAAATCCTCAAAACTTTATCATGATGTACAAAGGGAATTCTGCCCGTGCCGCGTCTACGAGATTCACGAGTCATGCAGCATCAAGTTGATGACCAATATAGGATCGTTCTATTCGTGGTGTACGTATACATACCTGGGGTACGCGCGTACTGCGGCGCGGCGCGGGAGTTGGGGCACGTATACAAATAAATAAATGCCCGAGTCACACATATCCGCGGGTACACGTGTTTGCTAGACACACACACACACACACGCACACACACACGCGCGCGGGGCGTCCGTCCGTGGGCAGCGCGCGCGGTGACTTGACCATGGTTTGACACATACGATCGAGATCACTTATTAACTACTGACTTACTTGTAATGTTTCCTTGTTATAATTCTTCATCACAAAACTCACAAGTCCGACGTCGCTGAGTTGGTCATGTGGGCAAAAATTGCAACCAAATGGAGCCCGGCCGCAGGAAGTTGACATGGCCGACCGCGAAAGAGATGTCGGGATGTTCCTCGACGAGTAGGCTCTTCTGAGAGCTGGAAGGATATAAGGAAGGCATTTGCCCAGCAGTGGGAGTTGGGACAATACAGGCTATTAAAAAATATTTAAATGTCTAAATCCACTGCTGATCAAACAGGTGTCGCCATAATCACTCGACTTGGCAGGAAGATTGATGATCGCAGAGACCATAGATTTCATTCCACAAAAACATCCAATTGACTCTTTTAAGATGACCCAAATGTACATAATAATTCAAAAAAAAAATAACATTGGGTCAGATACTCAGCTTAACATAATATACATATTTATCGAAACCCATACGTTTTTGTCTGATATCTGCTAAGACATGCTACTCTTTTTTCTACTGCGGCAGTTGGATAAAGCATGCAAAATACCCTTGCGTTTAAACATAAACCCATCTGCAGCGGTGGTGACGGCAACCGAACTAGCGTTCTTGGAAGGTGCTGACGTCGGACCGCATCCACTAACGCAGGTAAACAAATGATGGATTCAGAAAATCTCCTCCAAGAATATGGAATACTAGGAATATACCAGTTTCTGGAAAAATATTCTATCAGCTCCTTGCATACCAAAGATAAGGTCAAATTGTCATTATTTACAGATTTTTAGAAAATTGATATTTTTGTTGTTCCTTCTTTACATCACTTCCTTCAGATCAAGTCATTCGTTAGAAAGCTGTGACTTCATCGACGTTCGCTTCTACAGTAGGATGCGATCCATCACTGCGTCGTCGCGCGCGCAGCCCGCGCCGCCGACCGCCGCGCCGCACGCCATGCCATCACTCAACCTAACGAGCCAGATAACAGCTTAATGTAACGAGATGAAGCTGTATTTTCGGACATCTCTGGTTACAAACTGTGACCTGCAGGAAATGATGCGCTTATCTCTTTTGTAATGGTGTGGTGAGGTCGATACCTAACCTTGAGACATTCAGAGATTCGAACTGACAATTCCAAAGCTGTTAGAGTAGTGGGTGAAAACCTAATTGACATTATGCTAAGTAATCATTATTTTAATGGTGGAAAACCTCCTCTACTGACTATAGTCGCCGCAGTGACCGTTCTCAAATCGTCTTTCATCGTCACCTTATCGCGTGCGATTTACCCTCTTACACACATTCAAATTCCTACACGTTTTATTCGATAATCTTTTCAGATCATTTATAATGAGACTGAATCTGTTGTTACTTCGGGAAATGTCTGCATAGCTAACACTGTGTTTAAAAATCTTATTGCATTACCTTGCAAAACAAAAACCACCACCAATCAAGTGCTAAATATGGTACAGTACAGTTTAAATACAAGAATTCTGAGTCTGTAGTGCGCTGGCCCCGACGCGGAGCCCAGACCAGCAGTGTGAACGAAACAATGATCCCTGTCGCATAAATTAGGATGTATTTAGAGACTCGGCTAACAATGCCCGCGACAGGCTGGGAGAGATAAATGATGGATCGCTGCGCCCGCGCACCGAACACCGCGACAGCTCTCAGAAGCGACAATTGCGCGTGATTGATCTTTTACATTCGGGTGTGTTCATTGCTTACAATTTGAATTTTAGGCAATAAAGGAAATGGAGAAGGGGTTACCAGTGGTTTGGATACATGAATGAAAGACGGTCAAAAATATACACAAATAAATATTTATGTGCAGCCCTATAATGTTATTATAAATCATTAGAAATTTGTAGAACCACATTTTGGTGTCTTGCAATGAAGCCGTGCTCACCCAGAGCCCTGCAGTGAATTATGTTTACATTTTGTTTTAACTGTTCAACATTTTTTTAATGTATGATGGGTTTGCACTTGGCCTTCATCTCATCTGATGGTAAGTGACGATAAGGCCATTGGACACCCAGAGGCCTCAGGCTAATGAGTCGCTGGCTCTGCCACCTTTTATACTGGAACACAACAGTGCTATTAACACTGCTTTTGGGCGGCAGACTTTTGTTACATGGTGGTAGCTAGCCAGGCGGACATAGACAATGCCCTACCACCAACCAAACCAAGTACCGATAGGTACCCCCACTGGGAATCGAACCCGGGACTCCCGGATTGTGAATCCAACATTTAGCCATTAGGCCACGGAGGCTCAAATTAGTAAATATTTTCCGCTTTTCCTTAACTCAAAGTTAACTTTCCTTAAGGCTTTATTTTCTGCCGATACCTAGCCGATGTTTAAAGTTCAACTATGATTGTCACTGGCCGCATCAGCGATACTAAGAACATGTAAATCTCTACATTCATAAACAAGTACGTCCCTACACTTTGTAGATCGTCACAATGTGTCCGAGGCTTATCTAAATACGATCTCTACTCGCTATCGAGCAGGATGTCCCAGCACAATAATCAATAACCCCAGCGGTGGAGTTATCTCCGCGCAACCATCTCACATGCGCGGGCGCATCAGTTTGCATACAAACAGATAAATTTGTTCATCGACCGTTCCGAGCGATGTTCAAATAAACATGACTGGCGGTCAGTGTGTGCGCCCGCTTGTGATGGAGGGGTTCCGTACGCTTATGCCTTTAGAATATTGACCAAGATACGCTTGACCACGATGTCGTCGGTGGCCTATGAGTCGCAAAGTGGCCAACGTTGTAACGAGCCGGGCTTCAACTTCTTGGCAAACGTATGTCTTTGGTGAGTATATCTCTAGTTTCCTATACAACAAGGATTACTATCGAATGACTTCAGCAAAGACATCCCTGAGCCATGAGGTTGTAAGGATGTTCATCCTTAGCGTATTCCAAGTGTATTACAGAATTATTAATGTAGACCAATTTCCTTTCCTTTGTTTATTAGCCTTATTATTATTGCCCTTCCAGTTTCTTGAAGACTGCAATTTGGGAATTTTCAAACGGACAGTAAAGAGCTCGTCGACCTCATCGTCATTAAACAGGTCAGAAATAATTGAAAATTCTCCTGCTGAACTAAAATTCCTACGATAATTGATATGATGAAGAACAAGATTCTAGAGGTATACAAGCGCTATTGCCCGATCTTCAGGACTGCCCCTGCCCTGGAACAGATAGGGTACAAATTTCAAGGCAATGGCTACACGGCAATCGAAAAAATGCAAGTGTCGATTAATAACCATTTTATATTAGACAAAAATATTCGTTCGAACAAGATATAAGCTTTGCCTCTTTTGCTATATTCTATAGCTATGCGTGTTTTTTACTATTTCTTTCTAACTTATTTCGCTTACAATATTAAATAATAAATCTAGTCGTGGCTTTCTTATGTTCCTGCACTATAGAGCAATGTGTACAGTATAATTTCAAAATTTGAACGTGACGAGTGATTTTGAAATATGATAGAAGAACCCTAAAAAAACATCCTACAAAAAACAACTCTAGCTAATATAAATTAAAGTCGGTTTTCATTTACAAACCAAAAAGAATACCAGTAACGGTTTCAAATGATATTTAAATTTCGAATCTTTATTTTCTTAACTCTGAAATCATTTGGTTCTGGGATCACTTCATAAACCATAATGTGCCGTTTGACTTTTAACTTTATACTGCAGTGGACAAAGTCAGTTTTGTTTGGTGCGTCGCCGGTGGTGTTGTTGCAGTCATATTGCGAGCGGAAGCTGCGGCCGCCGTATATTTAGAATAGAATGTATTGAGCGGATGCGCGGGCGCACAGAGGTGTAATATTGCAACTCGTGGTTCACTTTTTATCGCTGGCAACACTCCCCTCCCGCGCTGCCGGCCTGCTTGATAGGTGATACCATATTTATAGGTCTTGCATCTGTTACTGCATTTTCTTACATTTTTCAAATAAAAAGGTGTACAATTATATTCGAAATTCATAATCGAGAGGCTTTTTTCATGTACGATGGGTGCACTTGCTACCTTCATCCGTTATCTTACCTGACGGTAAGTAAAGATAAAGCCGTTGGTCAAGTTAATGAGGCGCTGGCTCTGGACTTAACATACCGGAACACAACGGTGCTATTAACACTGCTGTTTGGCGACAGACTTAGGTAACATGGTAGTAGCTACCCAGGTGGACATATATAATGCCCTACCACCAACCAAACCGAGCACCAATGGGTACCTCCACTGGGAATCTGAATCCGGTACCTCCGCATTGTTAGTCAAAGCGTGCATCGGCAGCCATTGTAGGCCACGGAAACAGTTAAAGGTCCTGTGTTATCTAGGACAACTCTAAATAAATAGAAGAGTGTAATAAGGCCCGCATGCTGCGAAGTACTCACTTGACTCACATGTCGACACGGTTTAGGACAGTACACAAATGTATATTGAGTAGGTTAGCATATGCGTCCATCGAGGTAGGTAACGAAACAATTGTAGTCATTTTTATGATGCGTGTTGAAGCAACGATGTCGTACAAACATCAAATATATTGTAATATGTACACGTATATACGAGAGTAAACTAATAGACCTCATTTTCTTAAGGATTGGTGACAAGTGACAGTCAAGTGTGAACGCATTGTGCTTAATTTTTTAAAGTCAACGCCCTAAAATATTTAAAAAACTACACTCAACACAAAAACGGGAAACAAATTTTATACATCATACTGAGTACGTGTAGTTTAATATTCATCGTAGTCCACTGCTTACATATAAAATTATCATGCATTCAAATTTAATTTTATCCCGTCTCAAACTCCTAATATCCTTCAAGCATTCCTTTTTGCAGACGTTAATCTGACTAATCTTCCAAAATTATAAAAAGTTTGCGTCGCAAACTCGTAGGCGGTTGCCCCGCCGCGCCGGAGACGGGCGGGAAATTATTCACCGCCACAATGTTGCCGCCCTGCCGAGTGACAGATGACACTGACTTATAAATTACAAGGCGATTAATTGAGGCGCAGACGACGCGAATTAACTTGAAGCTGAACTGTTGACAGGAATTATAGATGATGAAGGAACGACAAACGGATATCTACACTCAACGCGCTATTGAGTAAAAGTTATATTTCAACGGAACCATTCCCCATGACATGTGGCCGTGCTTGCAAATAGTAATGGCGGCCGGATCCCGTATTAAGTTGTAAAACTGTCGCAGTACACTTCCCGCGTCAGTTTTATACAGATCGTAAACGGCGACGTGTCAACAGCATCTGCAGAATGCGAGAGAATATTCTGATGTTTTACAACTTCAAATGAAGTTCACTTTACGTGACTATAGCTACGTTACATTGCATATTACATTCTACAACCACACAAAAGAACCAACAATCTCACATAGGTACCTATTGAAGAATTCAACATGTTTTTGCGCCTCGAGATTTGTCTCATAAAACGTAAAGAAGTGGGATTGTTCCTCCATACATGTATTTGCGCAGTCATGAAACCAAAACAATAAGTTCTTAGAATCAATTCATTCAAATCAATGTGACCTCTAGACGGTCATGCAACAGTTTTTTCTAGGTGATCAACAATTGTAAATAAATCTTATCGAGGTTGTTTTTTTAAATTGGCGCCATCCGTGCTACCCGGTGACTCACAAGTACAAGCTTATTGTAATTCCTCGCCTTAAGAGCAAATTCCTCCTCAGCTATAAACACCCAGTTGACTAATACATTTGCTTGTGAGAAGTAAATCAGTAACGGAGCAATTTGCCCTCGCTTCACACAAGCGACGCATCGCATAATCGCATTCCAGGATTTCACGAATGAAATTGGAATTAGTTAGGAATCCCTCTACAGTAACAACCTTGTCACCTGTAAACACCTGACGCAAATAGACTGATAGCCCGTTTGCCCATTCATATGATTAATAATTAGTTTACTCTAAGATCAATGTCCATTTAACTACTCAGTTCGAGTTCTGAAGCTTTTCTAATCGGACTCTTTCATGCCGAACATAGGCTTCAGTCGAATCTCAGAATTTCCGATGGACCAATTCTAAAATTCCCTAAAATTCAAGCTAGGATTAGAGTCAGTAGGGTTAAGTATTTTTAATCTATGCTGAACACGCAAAGTGTAGTTGCGTCATGAATTTCGATCTGTGTTGCTTTCCATACAAACTATGTAAAGATATCATAATATGAACTTGCTCTGATCCACACAATGCGTATTGCGAAGCTCCTTCATTCAACACTGAACAATCGCAGCAGATTGCCCTAGAAAGGAATTACCAGAATATAATACACGAGTGACGCCCACTCGCCTCCTCGGCCCGGGATATTAATACAAAGCCACGAATCCGTTCCCGGGATTATACCAGTGACAGCTTGAAGGACGAAGTGACAACTCATGAGAGTCGCCCAAAATGTCGCGTGAACGAGAGCAGAGCTGATGCCACGCAAAAAATGCCGTCTCGGAAAATATACATTGAACATAAAAACTATAGATCTGTGCCTAATCTCATATATCTGAGACGAGAAAAGTAGGCAGCTAGTCTATACTCGTACCGCCCACACTACAACGTAGGATATCATTGTATTGAAATATAGTTACATGTGCCACCTGGAGCAAGTCTTGTGGACGCAAATATTTGTCATCGTAGTATTAAACCTCGATACAATATTGAATGATATTGTTTTTGTTACATCAATCTATATGATCTGTATGTTTCATATTCTGTCTCATAGGACGATGGTTTTTTCTCTATCTCGGGGTTACGTACCGTAATGGTACCATGTACAGCAAAATAAAGTGAATGTGTGTAATTGTTAATGTTGAATAATAAGACTGGGACCCACCTTTTGCAGCACAGATTCTCGTTTCCCAGTACCAAGTCCATCTTACCAGAGAGCGACGATATAACAAAGAACGTCTCGAGTATCTAGAGATGCGCGGGCGCAGGCACGCGGCCATTGATGCGCGGATTGTCCCGCGCTCGTCACAATATTGTGGCTATTGTAGCACGACACAATACACTATTTAGTCTCGATTTAATGTAATCCAGGGCTGCCTCTGCTTTTTTATGTACCACAAGACAAAACATAGTTTTACATACCCACAGCATGTACCATGACTGAGCACAACTGGTGAGAGCGCGTGCAGGGGCCCCCGTACCCCCCTAGTCAACAACAGTAAGCGCTTTTGGAAGGAATTTTATCCTTAAAGTTTATCCTTAAAATCAAATTATATGGCGAGAAATGTGCACTACAACTTCAAGTTACACAAAAGGTGGAGTTTTTCACATGTATGAATTTTAATAAAACAAAGAATTCAAATGTTTAATTTCTCACTCTCACGTTGTCCCTCTCCTCTGCCTCGGCCCTACGAATAGTTGTCACAGTTTTCTCTTCACGATGGATCCTCTCTGCTTACTCACCAGGAGCCTTGCTCAGAGGCAGATGAATATCTATGTCTGACCTGAGAACCAATCAACCTTTGTAAGAAACCGTAACATTACCATTATCTGTAGAATGCATACAAGGTATTATTTAATCATAAATTTGATATTGTAATTATCAAGTATGTACGGCGTGTGACGTCATCGTCATGTGAGGTCAAAAAATATTTTTGTATTTTGCAAATCTTGAAGGATTTATACTAATCCAGGAAATATGCGGCGGCTATCTACTACTTAATCAATCAACAGAACCATAGTGAGATTATATTTCTATGTATTGCGATCACCAAGCTGCCTGCCCCGAATCTAGTACTTTCATGAAAAAACTCTTAGTCGTGGCGATCAGATAATGACAATCAAAATCACTGTACAAAACATATATTTGAACAAAGTATGTTAAGAACATCGTCAGCCCTAATGAAAAAAGCTTTTAAATTTGTGCATTTAATTGAGCGTGAACAAATGAACGAGCGGTCCGGGACAATGGCGCGGCGCGGCGCGGGCCGGGGCGGCGCGGGCGCCCCGAGGTCCTTCATGAGCCTTCAACACCTAATGACAGCGTTCACACAACCAAAGACGTCGGGGGAAGTCACTGAAAAAAAATTCATTGTAACGAGCCGACCCCCGTTATCACCGGCCATTGTGGAAAGATCACACATGGCTGGAGCTACGTGGAAAATCGTTTATCTATAGATTTTTGATATTCAGAAGCGATTATTTTTCGTCATCAATTTGTCATTTTCATTCGTTCGAATGTTTACTATGAGCGTCCATAATAAATTGGCACCAAGTCGAATTGGCTTTGCCATATACAAACCATGTCCGTATTTGTGATCGCAGTTACATGTCAGTGGAAAGGAGGACGCTACACCACTAGTATTATCCCGCGACCTTGCCTGCGTGGATTGCAAATGCCGATATGTGACCTTGTCGAGATAACAAGAAGCCTGCGTCCTCCTACAAGCCATACCTCACTTACGCATTTACTGACTACAGACTGAAATCCCGCAATACGAGTATCATCACGTCTACACAACAAATGATCTCATGTATAATCACTACAAGTGCCTATGTATAGATAGATGTGTAAAATAGTTCCCCAGCTCTATACAAATTGGGGCGTCGATCATCGGGTGTTACAGTTAATCCTCGACGAATATCTTACCGACCAATGTTATCAGTGAATCGTGAAGGTAAGGTAGTAGGGCTCGCCACGTGCCCGCGGCGGGCCAGATTAGCGATGATCGCCTGTGGGTGCCCGGGGCCCAGGGCGCAGTCAGTGATATATTACAGCTTACTTGGTTAATAACGTATGTACCAATATTTGAGTTACATTTTAAAATTCTCCAATTCTTCGAATGTTTGTAATGCTCGATTGGTTTGCTCTGGACTGGACTGAAGGTAAGGTTGGGTGGAAGCGTACTCGCCTCGAAGACCTAATTTAATGAGGTACTACAATATTTATAACATATTTCATCATTATGAATGTCTGCATAAGTCCGCTGTTGGACATTACATAAGTAAGAGGGGATTTACTATTATCGGCGGATTGGTCATCGCAGTAAGGTTTTGTTGTTAAATAGGTAAGTAGGCTTCCAATCTGAATATATGTTCCTTACCCTTTAAGACACCTGCGGGATGACCTGGGATAGACCTATTAAAACCATGACCAAGCCATTAGATAACTAAACATGTTACTGAGTTTACCAAGAGTTTACTAACAAGAATTTGTTCTGTCACTAATAAGGAAATTACGTTTTCACTAAAGATGTCTTACAAGTCATGTATGCAGCGCACCTATTTCAATAAAAAGTTGCATTTTTATATATACGAGTAGTCTGTGATATAGTTGCGCATAAATTATTATGTACTGTTACCTACGTAACTATATCTAAAGTTGAAGTATTGTCACTACGCTAGCGATGTTCAAAAATCATTTAAAATACAAATTACGGACTACATTTCCCTTCTTCGGAGAGATAATGGCTAAATGAAGCTCCGACCACAGACATAATTGACTTTCGAATCTTCTATGTCAACAATTAATAACTGGCAACAACATTTGGGACACGGCATAGAGTTTAACCTTACATCCGCTGAGATTTAACAAAATTATAAAACGTCCAAACCTCTGCCTCCGCGCTGTTAAGTGATGCTAAAACGTGCGTTAAATTCATTAAGTTGAACCAACGGCGTCGGGTTAAATTTGGGTCAAATTTCTTGCTGCTTAGGTACCGGGGAATTAGCGTCTGTTTACGAGTCTGAATTATCTACATATTTAACATGGGTGGGTTTAAGAGGGCTGAGGGCAGTAATGTTTACGAGTGTGTCGCGGGTTTTAGGATAACACTTGTTTTGGGGTGAAATAAAAAGTTTTAGCTATTAAAAGGAAATGAATTCTCAAGCGATATATCGTCAACTGTCAACCATGAGAGTGACATTAGCGGCGCTAATAATTTAGACTGTTTTGGGGCACATCATTCGAACTGTAGCAAAATAAAGCATTCTTTTGATGTCACGTCGTATTTCATTGTAATATTAAGTCAAATTGAACATCAATTTAACTTTGAGATGCTTGACATTGTACCTTTCGTTGTAATATTGCGACAACTTGAATAGCAAAACACATGTTCATGAAGAGATTCTAGTCGATTCCTAACAGATATGACATGTAAATCGCTACTTTTGACCGAAACGCTGCGTACAAATTTTCTTGGATTTATCTTCAAAAAAGACGCACTTAAATTTGAATTTGCATCCCTTATTTTGCCCTTTTAGGGGTGAAATTTCGAAAAATCATTTCTTAGTGTATACCTACTTCGAAATTTCATGTCTCTAGGACCATTGGTTTAGGCTATGCGTTGATATATAAGTCAGTCAGTCAGGACTTTAAATTCTATATGTGTAGAAGATAAACACAACCTGCCCTGACAATATCGTATTGCGTTATAATTACAGAAATAATAAATAGTGAATGACGAGAGTTTCGTTAATAACGCCATTGACACGTTGTGATTCCGGTGTGCGTGTGGCGGGCGTCATAGCTGTGAATTTAACACTCTCTAATTACCAGTTGTTAGTTCAGTGGGTGCCAGTATCGGTGGCAGAGAGTCCACACATCGAATGCGTAAACAAAGAGCGATTGACTCGATCTGCGCACGCGCCGCCCGCCCCAGGATGTCGTAAACGTTGCGGTCGAGGCCTGCGGACCACCCGACGACGACGGCACGATGGTACGCTGCGGTTCGGCTGTACTCTATTATTACTATACCTTTATTTCAAGCATCTTTAGTGTACCTACGTGTGACTACGGCTTTAGTGTACCTATAAATACAGCAAGGCCTCACTGCTAAGCTAAATTCCAAAATCCTTTCCAGTTCTATTTACTAATAGAGTTTAACGTGGAAATTTTTGTTTCAGATCACAAAAACAACTACAATATTAAACAACTTCCAAGCTGGGTAAGTAAATATATTTTATATAAAAGCACGAATATAATTTATTTCTACGTTCGTTCTAGCTAAACTTTCTAGTCCACCTTGGCGCAAAGTTCGAAATTTATCGAGACAAAATTTAGTGTAGCCATTATCAAATTGCTCGCCGTTCGATCGTGAACTAAAAGCAATTCGCGAAGTACGCAGTTAACAGTTAAAGTTGGGACGTAACCGTTTGTGGAGCGATAAAGGGTTAAACTCAGTTTGTAGTCGTCACTAGTTATACTCGTACTCTAGCTGCTACTGAGCTCTGTAGCTACTACTTTACGCAGGCAGCTGATTATGCGTACCACTAATGTTATAAACGAAGTTTATTTGCTTCAAACATCGCGCTTATGATGGCAGCCAGATGCAAATACTTTAAATTGTTGAACTGTAATCAATACTTGTTGTTGAAATGAAAAAAAAATTAAATGAAAATAATTGAATTTGAATTTAGTTGCAATGTATTTATTTAATTAATTTAATTAGTTAGTTAATTAACTTTCCTCATGTAAAATAAGTTACTTGTTCTCCAAAATTGTATTCCCGCAACACAGGTGTCCTAGTGCGGGAGATAATGTAAATTGTATGTGTTTGAATTAATCTGGAAAGTAAACATTTTTGAATTTTTGTAGTTAAATAACTGTTTAACTGTAAATTTTAACATTTCAACTACTTTTACCTACACAATTACTTTTATTATATATTGTTGTTATTTTATGAATAACAGTTCTTGCACTTGGCCTTCATCTCACGATAAGGTGATCATTGGGTTGGCACCTAGAGTGTGGTGAATCCTAATATTATTAAAAATTTTATATATTTGAGCCATGCTGTGAACGATCTAAAGCGTTCGATTTCGTTGATCATGATTTATCATTGAATGAATGTAATCACTACAGTGTGAAACACAGCATCACAATACTTGTCGCATCTTCTTATCTAAATAATTTAAGTAAAACAGTTCAGATTGATGAAATTATCATCTACACCGCCAGTTGTAATAGGTGTACCCCAAGGGAGTATACTCTCAGTCCAGTTTAATAATCGTAGTGATTGTTAGGACTTTTTATTCCATAGCAACACAGCCACAGCTAGCGTGATAAGTAATCTAGTAACCAATGACAGTAATTTCCATAGTCGCGATAAGATCTGCCTCAAGGTGGTGTAGTGTGGTGCGGCTAAACTAAATCCGTGCGTCACGAGAAGCGAGAGGTAATAATGAGACTCGATGACAATCTGTTAAATCGGATTACAGCGGCTACGCATATCTTTATTAAAATCGTGATTGGAAGCGTGTGACGTTAGGGTCATATAAGAGTATTTGGATGTGTGGTGAAGTAAGATATTCAACATCAGGAGCGATGGACGAGACAAAGATAACAAAATCGTAACCCTATTACTGGTTACTTATAAACATGATATTTACTTGAGCCAAATAGTGAATAAACGTCACTTGATCCCAAATCTCGACATTCCGGTAGAATCCATCAATGAAGGTTAACACGCCTGCTATAAATTATTATAGAAAATTAGATGTCATTTATAGCGAAAATCGAAATTTTCACGTAATTCCCGGTCACAGATTGTCATAACGACATGCCAGTTTAACATTTCATTTTAAATGTCATTTAACTTTATTAATTTTCTTTATAGGTGAGCTCAAGTATAAAAAATTCATTTTGAATAATAAGTTGCTCAGATTAGGTCCATTTATCGTACCTATTCAAAAATTCTCTTTTAAAATCAGATATATGAGCTATCTATTGACTAGCTTATTTTACCCGACTGAGCGATAAACAAGGGTTTCCATGTCCCTAATCAAATGTATGTAGGAAAAGGTTTTGTAACAAATTTAGTTTTAAAAAAAATGAAGAACATAATTTCAGATTTCTGTAAAGCGTAATTCCTAATGCAAAATTCTAACGATGTTTATAGTAAAGCCTAATACATTTTCGGGCACTTTTATACGCTTTAACCTCTTGGTCAAATATGAGAAACATAAATATATTGCAAACTTCTGTTTGTACTATACTTATATGTATTCGAAGAAAAAACACCTTCCGTGTAATAAAGACATCATTTACCACCTCTACGAAAGAATAAGAACAAACTAACGGAAGGGTCAGATAGTTTATACACTCACACCTGAGAGACACATCGGCCACTGCTTGCGTCCGAGGAAAACAAAGCAATTTCACTGTGAGTAGACACTGAAGATGCCTGTAGGTAGAACGAGCGCCGGCGCCGAGGCCCGCAGTGACGGAGGGAGCCTATCTGTTATCTTAATGCGCCGCCCCGAGGACTTGTGACCTGATGTTTCGCCCTGATAAGGTGTAAGACTGGCATAGACTGCGGCGACATACGAAGAACAGTCGTTCCTTTGAACAAGTAGCTCCTTATCTATTCGTATTTGCTAATAAAATATTTAGAAGCGTATTGTAGGGATAAGTTTATCGTTGTTTAGCAAACAGAAAATGGGTTGCAATCGTCATTAAAAGGATTCTATGATTGTTATATGAATAATTAGCTAGTGAACGAGAGTCGGCCATTGACACAGAAACAGAAACAACGTTTTATTCTACATCAAAGGTTATAGAACTTTTTAACAACAATTTTATACATTTTGTTATGAACTCATCTTTAAACAAGCCTTCAAATATTATTTACTCTTCGGTTGTTATTGTACTTGCATGTCTATGTAACTGCCTCCGTCACCTAATAGCTACATGTTGGGACTCACAATCCGAAGGGCCCTGGTGGATACCTATCGAAACTCAGTTTGTTTGATGTTTGGCTGACACCTAAGTCTTCCGCCAAACAGCACTGTTATGTTCTGGTAAAAGAGGGAGCAGACCGACTCAATAGCTTGAATCTGCTGGGCGAGCACGCGTTCCATTCCGGCCTTATAGTTACTTCTCATACACTTATCCCTATTAGATATCACTACCGGTCGGGATAAGTATATTTTTTCGGACTGATAGCTTAGTAAATTATTTGAGTCCCGTCTCGCTGCGCGCGGTGAACGGCCGGGGCACGCACGCGAGTGTGATCACGATGCAAAGCTTTCCTACAGGCAGAATATATCTAGTCTTGAATCTAGTGTCTCGTCTGCTGGCTGACTCTCCTTCAGGAGTTAGTAGGTACAGAGCTGACTATCAGCAGGAGCTATCTCCGACTACAGACATCAACTTTCACCGGGGCGCGGCGCCACCTCTCCACTAAACCCTCGTCTTATTCACTTCAAGCAACACGGATTTAATTAGGGGTTCTGCTTCAAAAACTACTTCGTAATTAATTAATATTTAAAATCTGTGCTATCGCATCGCACTGGATCTACCTGTATATTGTATTTGACTGAACGGTTTAGCCAAACGGATAGTAACGCTGCTGCCTACGAAGCTGACGGTCCCGGGTTCGGATTCCGGTAAGGACAAATATTTGTGTGATGAACATGAATATTTGGTTTGTTAGTCTAGGGTGTATTGTCTGTATTTAAGTATTTATATCTATTAAATATATATTTGTTTTCGTATCCACAACTCACGCCTTAATGAGCTCACTCTGTAAAATATAAGTTAATCATTTCAATCGGTGTCTAATCCATTACATTTAATTACAATAAATTTTTTTTTACAGAGTATAGATCAACGCTTGGCCACGATCTCACCTGATGGTAAGCGATGATGTGGCCTACGATGGTGCGCGTTGGTCTAGAAGGTGCCTGTTCACCCTCGACTTGAAGACACCCAAGTTATAGTTTTCTGGGAATACAGACGCCGGCAGCGCGTTCCACTCCCTGGCTGTACGCATGATAAAATTAGAAGCAAATATTGAAATTAATGAATCCAAACATTCATAATCGCGGGAGGTGTTGTATTGAATCGATAAATTGACTATTACCGGTGTCGTTTCGTGCCGCGTGGGGTTTACCTTTACAGACGCCATGAAGATTATAGGGACCTTAAAAGATTGGTTCGTAATTACATTGATTTATTCGAGAGTATTTATATGTGTAGTTACAGCTTTATAATAGCACATACCACCCCACGCCTTTCAGTGGATGTCGTAAGAGGTAAGATAGAAACTGTATGCAGTGTGATCTTTATAAAATGGCACTTGGCCTTTATCTCATCTGATGGTAAGTGACGATAGGGCCTTTGGATGGTAAGCGTGCTCACCCATAAGCCCATAAGCTAATGAGGCTTTGAGTATTGAAGAAAAACAACTAAACTATAACCTAGGTAAGTGGTTACTTGGTTAGGGCCCCTCTCGGGTAGTATAAACCTCTTCAATTTACTTCCAATAGTCCCTATATCGTGCGACTCCAATGTTTCGTGACGGTAGCATTCTCTATTCCATCTGAATAGAAGAATACAGCGATAATATATTCTGTTTCTACGGATGTCGTGAATACTAAGGGAAAATATTCAGGAAATTGACATCTGTCTATGTGATAACATATGATCTTACTGGGCGCTGATTCGCCTACCAAGCGTGGCAATTTTGGCAAAGCCCCTCATATGTCCAACAGTGGACTTACACAGACGATACCAAGATGTAAAATGGTTTTTAGACCAACACTTGACCTCAATTTCACCTGATGGTAAGTGACGATGAGGTCGACGATGTTACGTGTTGGTCTAGAAGGTGCCTATTTACTCTTCTTTTGAAGATTCCCAAGTTGTAGTTTTCGGGGAACACGGAAACCGGTAGTGTATTCCATATTTTTGCAGTACGCACGATAAATGTGGAAGCGAAACACTTGGTGCGAGCTGTAGGAATATCTACAGTGTACGGGTGAAGGTCTGCCGTTCTTCTGTTTGACCGGTACTTGAACGGCGAAGGTGGAATCAACAAAAATAGCTCTTGCGCACACTCTCCAAAATGTATCCTATAAAATACCGAAAGGCAGGCAGGCAATGTAGTTTGATAAGAACTGATTTATATATTTAAACAAACACCTGCGTGCGACACGTCACAGCGGTGACAAAGCCCCACAAAAACCTAATCCGTCGATTATCAACTCTGACGGGATGTCGAAATGTCCGTAGAACATTGTCAGACCGATTCTTGATAATCGCATGGAAACGTCAAAACAGATGCCACCTTTTTTGGGATTTGACACTTTATATTTTTACCTGGGAAAGGTTTTAGAGAGACTTCGCCGTATCGTTTTTCGCTTTGTGTTGTGAGAGGATGAATTCATTTGAAAAAGGTTTATTTTATCGGTTGGTATTGTGTTCCATCAATATCTTCATGTAGCGACGCAGTCAACTGTCGTATGCGCTTTTGAGGAGGAATGGTTTCCTCGCAGACACATTATGGGATATTATTAAAAGCAAGGAAGCGTCGGTGGCGCAGTGGATAAGGCGCGGACTCTCAATCTGAGGGTACCGGGCTCGAATCAAACCGTGTACCTATGAGTTATTTTTCACAAGTACATTATCAGATTGCTTAAAGTTGAAGGAAAACATCGTGAGGAAACCTGCATGTCTTGAACAGGCATGTGAAGTCCGCCAATCCGCACTGGGCCCGCGTGGTGGACTACGGCCCGTACACTCTCTGTAGGAGAGTAGGCCTGAGCCCCTGCAGTGGCGACATACGAGTATATAGGCTGTTCATGATGATTGAATGAATATGGGATAATATTTTACAAGTACAAAATGTAGTCAAATCAAATGTTCTTTTTTTCTATGACGCGTGCGTTGATGTCTTTCATATCGTCACTTTCTGATACACTCACATGTTCAATAGCGCTGTCGCAGCTCGCCTCGCCTCCAAACGTAAATCGACATTTTATATTTATTGAAAACGACAAACATGTATATTTGAACAATAATTTCTGATCGCCTCCGCAGCCCAGTGAATACACAGTAGATCTCTCAATCTGGAGGTCGCGGGCACATACAATACCTATCTGAGCCGGTCGTTGTTGGTCTGGTTGGCTAGTGGTAGGGTAGATGCCCACCTGGCCAGCTACCACCACGTTATCTAAGTCCCTAGCATAAAACAGTTCAGGAAAGTATAGAAGGAAGACGATTAAATTGTGGCTTTAGAATAGTTGTCATTATTGGTAACAACGTCTTACTGCGATCACCAATCCACCCGGCCAAGCGTGGTGATTATGTAATTATGGCAAATCTCCGCATAAAAAGACCAGTTTTTCGATCTGCGAGGAAGGCTCATGTCCAACAATGGACTCATACAAAATATTATTAGACTGTTTATGACAATATTCAAAGGTCAAAATAAAAAATCTCAACCTAAAAAAGTCAATCCGACAACATTTTTTCATGACATCCGTTCTACATCATGATCCTGAGTGACTGTGTGACTTGTGCGGTGTTTGTGCGCGTCCGCATCGCACCGGACGATAGATCACGTCTGCAATAACATTGTCCATGCGCAAGTTTTTGCGCACAACGTTCGTTGATTTATCGATCATAGGATTCATAATTATAATACATAATTTGTGTGCCTAAGTGTGTGTGAAAAATTGTTATTAGTTTTACATGCAAAAGTCCCAAATACAAATCACATTATTACTCTAGGGAAAGAAAACAATAATTTCTTTAAGAAAGTGTTTTGCCTCTGCCATATTTTAATTGTACCCGTACCCGATTACGAATATGTTTTATACAACATCGTTTCAATGTTTGATATCTGCCAGACGAGGCCATGCGTCACGAGACGGCTCGAGTTTTATTAATTTTATTGACTGAACCTGCATCGCCGGAGAACGTATGCATGCATATATGTATACCTGATTTGCAAAGTAGTGCTATTCGTCGTAGCAAGTACACTGTACATTGTACGCAGGCCGGAGCAAGTCTCCCACGCAAATATGGAATATCTATGTGCAGCGCTCTCCCGGTCGCTGCCACCCTGGTACAGGGATACACAACCTACGGTACATCGTTGGATTGACAGACAGGACCTAAAGTTTTCAATGACCCTGAAAAGAGATCAGCAGCATGTATTGAAAAGAGAAATTAATAAAGTTTTCCTTTCAAGAAATAAATTTTATTTTTTTTAAATTCATTTTTGTAGTCAACTTCCACTTTATATCCAAAACGAAGTTAACATGACGAGTAGATTACTTAGATGTTTATCAGGTCAGTTTTTATCTATTCATCATCATTTATTTTTCATCATCATCAGCCGGGAAACGTCCACTGCTGGACATGGGCCTCCCTCATGGTACGCCACATCGACCGGTCCCGAGTTTTATTTTTAGAACAGCACAACTATATGCGAAATGAATTACAACTAAAATTACAATATTTAATTATATTTATTTTGTTTCTTTACCCACACATACGAGTAGCACTCAGTGCAGACAATGGCGGAAAAAATCTAAAACTACCACATGCTCACCCCTCATGTTATTGTGATTAGTAAAAACTTTAACTTCGCTTCCTTTCATCGTCTCACTGAAATTGTTTGGTTTTATATTGTGTAGTTTTTATAAGCACGTTTTAGGAATATCGCCATAAGTTCACCTCCAGTGTACGTTCATATTTACCCGACTACAGAGGCCAAAAGGACGGCTAAGAAATTGGCAACCTTTGGATGTACTTTCATCTCTCTCTTATACCTCCTATGCCACTCGTATTTGAACACACTAGAGGGATCGTGTTAGTACGCGGCTAATATGACGTCACGTAAAATTTAACATGGCAACTTCTAGACAGTGCTATCCAAAAAATAATTTCATTTTAAAATATCACATAATTGAAATTTTTATATTACGACTAAATCATTTCTTGTAGTTGTATTTTTTACTTTCATATTGTTAGTCTGCCAAGTTGTCGAGCCCTGCCTGCTAGGTACATACAAAATACCCGTTACTTCCTACGCGCGGTGATTTCTATGAAAATGTCCCTCTCCAGTAGACTATCGGCACATTCGGCACGAATATATGGCACCACACTGTACGAGCACTGCTGAGGTTTACGACGACGAGTGATGGAGGTAATACAGAAATACCAGGGAGGTATCGGTGCTCCTTGTTCGATTTGAAGATTGGCAGCATTGGGGATCTTACAGCTCCGGTTGGAATGGTAATGGGGCACTTGGCTTAAAGGCACTGAGGCAGCTCATCGGATTATCCCAAGGTCAGCTTGACTTTGCAGTATATATTCCATAGGGCCTACATTCGATGCAGGGATTTGGGGTGGGTTTGGGGAAAGGCGTGAATTTATGCGATGAAAATGCATAAATGATTCGGTATCATCATAAGTTAATGATTTCTTATGAAATGGATGCCAACCAACAGTGTTTAAATTACAGTGCTACTAATACTGTTGTTTAACGACAGATTTCACTGTTATTGTAGCAGCTATCGAGGACACTGAAAATTACCTGCAACCGACAACGAGCGGATCAAACAGATACTCATTTGGGAATCGAACCCACAGCCGCCGTATAGCCACGGAGCCGGTTCGTCCCGAGGGTCAGTCGTAAATATATAATTTATGTTATCAACAGCGTCAGTTGAAGCCGCTGTGGCTTTGTGGATACACCACCAGATTATGTTCAGGACCGTCGGGCGCCTCGCCTCCGCTCTATAGGGACATTAGCTGTAGCTCCGGTGTGCTGTCCTGTTTGTTATAACTTAAATACTATTGAAGTGTTTGTATCATATTGCTAGTAATTAGAACTTAGTTTGCGTTGTCTTTAAAATGCTTCTACGGGAACCACTCCAAGAAATGAGATGAGACTTTATTTGCTTAAAAGATGTTACAAATTTCTCTGGAGCTCTCATGTTTTACCGAAAGGCATGCAAATACATACAAAGGCACGTGATAGCTTATTTCCTTCTCAATTTAATTTCGATTGGTTGTGTCGTTGAGGTGTTAAGTTATTGTATTAGTATCTTTGTATTGGACTAACAATTCTTAGGTCCCGGCAGAGAGATTTAAATATAGTAATAGGTTATAGAGCGGTCATTGGGAAACGTTTCATATAACATTTTGATCTCAAAAGTCAATGGTATGTCAAATGTCTTGTACGGCCGCGTGACATGATGTGACACTAGATTGAGTCACTTATTACCAATTGGTAATAAGTTTAGGATCAAAATGTTTGTTTGCTTTGTCCGGTCTATTAATATTAAATGTCTTTGGGTCCCGGGTTCGGTTCTCGACTGGATGCCTGGCGGTATCCGGTTTAGTATTATGTGTCCGCCTGGCTATCATGCTATCTAAGTCTACTAACAAACATCTGAGTTCTGATAGGTACTGAAAATTAGCAGCAGGCTGAGCAACCATTTATTCGACGGCTTCATCGTCACGTCACACACATCAAATACATATAATTGATTAGCATAATAACACAACTTATAAAGTGACACCTCGCTCCTGCACACTAGGCTGAGCCGGTGTCGTGGAGAACAGATTTTTTTTTAAATTTATTATTACGGTTTGCCAATATGACTACAAATTGCACCTATACAACGAAGCACTCGACAATAGACTAAGACTGGTGCGAGACTATATCCTCACAAATAGGAAAAATACCCGTGCTAGGGTAGGATATTGGTTGTTAGTGTTTAATTTATTGCAAACATTGCATTTGTAAACAAAAAGATTTTAAGATAGTAATTAGTTAGTAATATCGTGTAGTATATATCGTGTGTTAGAGTACTCGTACTTAATTTGTGTTATTGCAGATTAGTGCAGGGTGTAGGTACAACATGTTAGTGTATTAGTAGTAGGTGTATATATATATATATATATATATGTATGTACGAGTATTAGTAATGTTGTAGCATTTATTTACTATTTTCATCAGTCAGCATCGAATGTAGATTTTCTCCCATATGTTTTTAATTTCAGCTTCAGTACCCCTCTATAAGAATTGTTTAATGATAAGATTACATTTTATCAATTACATTAATAATAATAAATATAATAATAATAAATTCACATCGCGTGCGATGAAGGCCAAGTGCATAAAAACAGATAAGTAGTTGCATGTAACGGTCGGCCGGGGTGTACCACTAACAATCCCGTTAGTGACACCTAATTAGAGCGTCAGCAATACCTAAGCGGGGTGTGTATCGGGTGATCGCATGCGCAGATACACAAATGGAGCCTGCTTCGCCGGCATGAAGAGGAGTGTGGTGGGGCGCTGCGCAATACCTTATATGGCCAGGGTTGACAGACACGTCGAGGGTTCAGTAAACCATATTTACTTCTAACTCACTGATGTCAGATACCAATTTGATTGTTATCAGCTGGTTTCCGGTAGCTAAAGTGGGTAATTTAATGTATTGAATGGACGAGAACCCAAACAGAATGATTTCGCACAACATTTCATTAAGCAATAATTATCAAAAAATTTAATTAAATTATAATGTCGTGAATAATATCCCCAAATTCTTTCCCAGCATTATGCCTGTAATTAATGTCAAAATCCACAAGTCCATCTGTATTATTTTAAAAGATGATGGTAAACTATGTATGAAATATTTTTCATTGCTAAAATTTAGTTAAATTGTTTTTGATTGGATTGTAGGGCAGTTTACCGGTGTGGTGTCTGAGCGGATCACTGCCAGCCCTTGTCCGCTGCCGGACGCTGCATCATTTCTCAGTAAGAACTAGTGTCTCATGTCGTGCCGTGGTAAGGAGCGTGTGTCGCGACACTAGCGGCTCGAGGCGACGCGACACCGACACCGACACCGCGTCACCCGACGTGTCCGCACATTACTGTCCATGCGCAGGAGTGGGTACAATAGAGTCACATAATCTCGATGGACGATCACAAGGTACATTGTAACATGATGATAGTTTCAAGCACAATGGTTTTCTTCCTTATTCGACCTGCTCATATATATGTCATATTCATTAAAGGGTTTCACGAAAATTGTCGCCGCTAGCTGGCGCCACTTAGGCAAGATTACCAATCACATAAATATGTATCTTTTTCCTTTTATTATCAGCTACTCTTTGCCCCATCCCAATAATGCAGTAGTGGAAGTCATAGTAGTGGAGGCAGTTTTTTATATATATTTCTGAGATTGGTGACCTCTTGCTTAAGTGAAACCCCTCATTCAACACAGTCATTTGTTGCCTGATCTAGATATCACGGCGGCAGCTGTTGAATTGTTTTATTGTTTATTTACGCACTAATTAATCTTTACATAAATTAATTTATAGAGTACATATTGATGGACTTATCCCTCAATGCGCATATCTTCCAGTCAACCAGTAGTGAGAAGCGATACATTAAGGGTTAGTTGAGGGCGTGGTGGCGGAAAGGTGTTTTCTTCGGTGTGAAAGTAGCAGAGACAGCGCCTGAGTAGATAGAGGTTTCTGTGTGCGAACGCTTAACATACAAAGGCCTTATCGCCATTAACCGTCAAGTGAAATGACGGGTAAGCCGTCACCCATGGAACATCTTTTTAAAAAACATTAAACGTCTATTTTTATTAGTTCCATCCAGATAAACAACAGCCCGTGCACAGTTTTTGTGTGATACAATTCCAAGACTAGATGACTTAAGACTTAATGAACTCTCAGCGCTAAATTTAAAATTCAAAACAGCATAACTG
This sequence comes from Carcina quercana, assembly GCA_910589575.2. NCBI lineage: Eukaryota > Metazoa > Arthropoda > Insecta > Lepidoptera > Depressariidae > Carcina > Carcina quercana. The sequence continues at coordinate 393,831 of OU342435.1, forward strand.
TCCGTCCGTCCAGTTGTCACAACACAAATTAAACAGGTCTCGATATCGCACAAAAAATGACATAAAACCTTTTTGTTGACATTCCGAATTATTTATGTAAACAGGTTAGCGATACAGAAATTTAAATTGAATTAATGTATAACTTAAAAGGAGTGTCTGTGAGTGAACCCTCGAACACGTTTACAGTGAAATATGGAATACAATTACTTCATTATCGCAGTACATTGCTGGCATTACAAACAACATTATAAAGTACTTTAATGGACAGCTGACAATGAAAGTGTCGTTTAATTGAATATTAAATAATGATTATAAATTAAGCAGTACCCGCCTGGGGTTCTCAAACCGTGACACGTTTCAAATTCTGAAGTGCACGCAGCCTAAAATGTGGCACAAAACTGGATAAACTTTGGAAGTCAGTAGTGATTGCATAAATTAAACAGAATATACTCTGTGTTAAAAACTGAAGGCTATATTACAAAGATTCATGTATTTTGAAGACATTTAAAAAAAGTAAAGTGCTGTAACTTTTTTACTCGCTACATTTATTTTTTGTCATCTGAGAAAATTTTGAGTGTCTATCTATTAATTCAGCCCTGTGACAATCATGAACTGGAGCCAACCTACCGCTGTAGATGTTGTTACTGCAAACTTCAACCTAACAGCAAAGGTGTTAAAGATATCGGAGTTGAAACATAAGCAATGCGCCGGCGCAAGTCGATCGGACCATGAATCAGCGCAGCCATATTGAATTTGAACGCTACAAAGAATAAAACCGTCAGCCTGTCAAAATATTTAACGATACAGTGTACCGTGGAAGAAGAAACTATAGAGGTGGCGAGGTAGTAGGTATCCCTCAACTAAACTAGACCGATTCATGACGTATCATGTGTTAGGAAAACATCGCGAGGAATTCTGCATGTCTTGAACAAGCATGTGAAGTCTACCAATCCGCACTGGGCCCTCGTGATGGACTACGGCCCATACACTCTCTATGGGAGAATGGGAGAGTAGGCCTGAGCCCTTGCAGTGGGGACGTATGTAGGCTGTTGATGATGATGAAAATACGGCTAAGATTTGTGCAAAGAAACTTCAGTGTCACTTTCACATAGTGTCAATTATGTCAGGCAATGTAGTTCCTACAATCATAAATGGTTGAGACATGCAGCTTGAATTGTAAATAACAATATTATCAGATGTCTCAGAATATCTAAGTCTGCAGAAGGTCAGTGTAGTTTTATTTGCAAATATTTCTAAGAATAACAATCGCCATACATGCATCGGGTCTGCGGGCGTCGCGTCGGCAAGAACCAACAACTCGTTAATGTGCAATAAAAACTGACGTATGTTTATCATGTTTAATTTGTGTCTGATTCTTTTTTGTTTGTGCTTTATTCGTTTTGGCAAAAAGTCCACGGACGCTGATCAAGTGATTTATAGTTTTTGTGCACTGACCTGTTTAAAAATAGATTGCATGTTATTAAAAATTAACTACATTGACTAAATGGTAGCCGTGGTAGCTCAGTTGTGTAGAGCGTAGGTCCTTGAACAATCGAGGTCTGGGTTCGATCCTGGCTCGTAGCAATGAGTTCCAATGTGTTATTTGGAATGTATATACGAATTTTAAAAATCATTACCATTGGCTTTTCGGTGAATGAAAACATCGTGAGGGAACCTGCACACTCCTGAGAAGAAATTCAAAGGTGTGTGTGAAGTCTACCAATCCGCACTGGGCCTGCGTGGTGGACTATAACACATACACTCACTGTAGGAGAGTAGGCGTGAGCCCCTGCAGTGGAGACATATATAGGCTGTTGATGATGTGAAGACTGGAAACAGAAGGTTAATGTCAAAAAGAACATTATAATAATGAGGTACCTTTTGAAGAAAAAGAAGAGAACGTTCCGTGTCTTCTCTCCAATTATTCTGATTGAGATCTATGCTACTGTTATTTATGTTAGTCATATTATCGCGGCGTGGCGCGGCGAGGTCGGCCGCCGAGGTTAGCCAAAGATGATCTACGAGTGTGTACTCCTGTTTGTTTTTTTGTGTAACCATCCAAAACTCAACCATTTAAATTAATTTACAAGTAGTTTTATTAACGATCCGTACACCGTCAGTTAATTTAACAAGAATATCGAATTTTTATCTGAAGAGGCTGTTTGTATCATTTTTCATGAAGACGAGGTAATTCGATGTACGTATAAACTTCAGATTTATTTTCTTTCTCAATAGAATGCTTTTTTCAAAAGGTTCAATGACGCCAATGCATGTTGCTTGTATCTATCTCAACTACTTTGAAGGTCACATCAAAGTGTGAGTATGCATCTATCCATATTCGTGACATCATCATCCCCTACCATCGGATGGCAACATTCAATTCAAATCAGCATTTTTGCACAAAGAAAAAACAGAACGTCATCATCATAATCTTCCCCAGACCCTACAGCCAAAATAACTCACTCGCAGCATGTTGTTATATCGAAGTATAACCAACAAAATTCAAATGAATCAATTTATATATTGATACCTACTTATTTCATATTCAGGAATAACAAAGGCAACATGAATCGCAATGACTTCATGCCATCTGACAATTTAATTCTCATGTTAATGTAATTATACCACATGTGATTGCCAGACGCAATCGTGCGCATCCCACGCTAAATCTGTCACTGCGCACAGCAATAATACAACAATACCACATGCGCGGGACCAGCCTCTAACTCTGTCAGCAAGCGCTCTGGCACAGAAGATTAGACTAGGTAAAAGAACAATGATGAATAAAGCATGTTTATATAGCAACTGTTCTTGAAAACTATGATATAGTTTTGTTACCCTTCAATGATATTAATTCTTCAGTGGAGTATATAGCAGGATGAAATAGACTAGTGGTATCGTTCCTGAACGACCTTCAATGGAAGGTCAAAGAAAGAAATGGATGGAGTGAGGGAGGCATTTGTCCAGCAGTCGTACATAAAGACACTAAATATCATAATTACAAATTAAACACTGAAACATATTGTAATGTATATATTTTTACAAAACATACCACATTGATTTAGAAACTAGGATACCTTTTATTACAACATGATTTCGATTTCACCCAGGAGTTGATATAATAACGGACTATAAAACACAAAGGAACTATTGATTCTTTCTCGAAGTTTAGATGTCGCTGATTGCTACAGTCATGTTTAACCGGATTCATCTCTTTTCTTTCTTTTAATCATGATGATTTCTATTTTCTCTTCGATGTCTGAATCACTTATCTCGCTTGTTTCAAAACTACATTTTTCATCCATTTCTGGTGTATCTTTTTTCTTCATTTTACCCTTAAACCACCCGCTTGACTTCTGCTTTTTAATATTTGAATCGCTTTTTCTGTTTAATTTTGTGGGACTTTTCTTTTTTTTAACAGCTGGACAAAGTCTCTGGTTCCTGAAAAAGTCTGAATCACTGCTTTGGATTGACCTTTTAGATCTTTTTCTGTCCTGTGTACCGCGACTTACTTTATATCCGTTGCTATCTTGATGCCTATTTGTATTTACTAAATTTCGTCTGTCCGCGATGCTTGAATGTCCACTCTCACCCAAGGACATATTTGATCTACTAGATATAAATGAACTGGACCCTTTGTTTTTGTCATTATTCGCTGACCAGCAACAAGATTTTCTTCGGTCCGAGATATCTATATTACTCTTTTTCCGAATATCGGATGTCGATTTTTGCCTGCTACTGATGCCTGGTTTACTCTCTTGTTTCAATTGTGATGAAATAGCTTTCTTCATCTTTCTTTTGTTCATGCTTGTTTCACTACTGTTAACGACATCTATGTTGCTATGACTTTTCCCTCTTAATTTACTTTCTAGCATATCTTTTTTCTTTTTCTCACATTTGCTTTTTTTCCATTTTTTCCGATCGGTCCCGCAGCCACAGGCACCACAAGGTGGTCCATATTTTGAGTACAGGTTGTTGCAGGCAGGGGCGCAGCACATATCTTCTGCACTTGAACTTTGCTCTGAAACGACTTCACTCTCACAATTGTTATCGGGCGTGCAAGCGCATGGGTCGTCGCAGTCTGGTCCGCTCATTTTATCTCTTTTTGATTCTACTTTCCTTTCTAGCTCAGTAACACATGCACAAATAATAATAAAATATAAATTGTTTTAAGAACTTGACACTGTAAATTTTATTTTGGTAGTTAGAACTTGTTATTTTTGTACAAAAAAAGATATCTAGGGGCCAAACACTTTGGCTTTGATACTTTACTTGTTTGGTACGTTGTTGAGAAAGTTGCCTGCACCTCGATCAATTTTCTTGTAACTTGCACAGATTTTCCTTGTATACCTTCGGTTGCACCTTTATTTGAAAGATATTATGCAGCTCTGTTGCAACAAAACTATGACTTGTTTGTCTGAAACAATATTTGGCTGACTTTTATGAATATGTTTTATAAATTATTTGAGTCTATTATATTATTTGTGTTTTGATTTCGTTTCCGTCCATCGTTATTTTACGTTTTCAACTTCAAGATGATTTATGTTACGGCAATATGTGTCAAATACAAGTCAAATATCAAGAGCACAGATTAGATACTGTCAAGAATACTGTCAAGAGTATCCTTTTGTCAAGATTTCGTCTGAAAAGGATAAAATGAAGACCATATAATCTAGTCGACTATATCGGATCTATTTGGCCATTGTCTATACCTACTAACCACTAACTTGCAAACAAAGAATTTGGAATTATAAGTTATAATGGTCTTGCTATATCGTGGCGTGGCATGGTAAGGCATTTTTCTCTATTCGTCGTTTCTATATTATTATGTAAGCTTACTGCTACGATTTTATCCATAACTGTACCGAATCGTAATATACTAATAGAGAATTTGACAAAGTGTAGGTTTTGACAAAAGTAGGATTTGACGAATCACGTATATGACCATATACTTTTGACGAGTATCTGCGAAATCAACTATAGATTTCATCACTTACCTTACCATTGGTTTTGGCTTTTTATAAATTACCACACCTCAATCAGGTAAGATGGAAAGTAGCGATGTGATCGACGGTGTCTATACACTCTCGTTTTAATCCCACAATGTATCTTTCTGCAATTGCTACGATTTCGTGCAAGCTTAAGGATTATAGACTACGTACTGATGCAGACCCGAAAATATATGCTGAAGAACAACTAACTTTACTGTTTGTTACAATCTGAATCAGGCTTGCTTCATTCAACGAGACTTATTTGATAAATAAGCCTAAGATGATGTTGGAAATTTAGTATATTTAGAAAATATAATCATCAATAACATTTGTGTATCACGTACGAAGTTAACTTTCTAAGAATTCAATAATGATAGTTACTTGCACATAGAGGAATGTGAAATGGTTATTTAAAAATGCTTTGTTCGTTCTGTTACAAAATCAATTATTTTTACAGCAGAACATGACATCGAACTGTTGTCCGAATCATCTAATGAGCCGTAAGTACCATCATTGCTGCAGTTCGAGTCGTCCATCACTGGAACATTGATTCTTTTCCTTCTGTCATGTTTCTTTTTTCTGACCCTTTCAGGTTTCACGTTCACAATTTTATCATCATTGCTAAGTGTGCTTCCTAATTTGAATTCTACGCTCTTTTTGATGCTCGTGGCTGAAATATCTATTCCACGTAATATTCCTTTCGGTTGTAAGCTATCAGTCTCTTCTGCGGTTACTTCGGTTTCCTCTACAAAGGGTTTGTTTAAAATATTTGACGCTGAGCTTACTGTTTCTTCCTTCTTTTGGTAAGGACTATCTTTCACTTCCATTTCCTTTTCGGTATTGGTCTTTGTTGGAATAATTGGAGGATAGCTCGTGTCTTTATTCTGTTTTTCCTCAGAAGTGGTTTCGGCGATCATTTTTTAAAGTTTGGAAGGTGGATCTTCTCTATACTTAATTACTTATACTTTACATAACCATGATCACCTATGTCCTCCTTTCTGAATTCAGCAAAGTTGTATTCAATTAGTATTCAATCTTGTATACAGTAATATATTTGGCTTCTTCAGATACATCTTTGTAACGTTTACACTAACCATAAATAGCTTGAAAGTTTCTATATTCATTTCTGACTTTTTTCTGTTTACTCAAATATGAGTCGGTCATCAACGAGATGTGCGTCCTATACTCGTATTCATTTTATGTTGATCACAATGACTTAATTTTGAGATAGTTCCTTTTCCTGAGATAGAGGTTTATAGCGGTCTCTTGAATAGAAGCATTTTTCAATAAGTCTGTAAATATTAGGTACACAATCATGAATCATAACTTGCAGAAAAATTCAATATCGCAGTGGAGATTATTTTACGTTAATGGTTTGGTCTTAAAGATAAAGGAAGCCCGTTCATCAAGAATCATCAGGTTCATCATTTCTATCTATTTTATCTTTTTTTACCGTTTAATCAGCATCAGATGGCCGGCAGCAACTATTTACGTATCAACAACTCACACTGCGATCTCCAATAATTTAATAACAGTCACGAGCTATGAAACCCAGTACAACATAACTTTACCTGTTCAAATTTCCTTATATTTTCTGTTTTTAGGTTATTTTCTTTTTACTTTGCATGATATTATAAATATACTATGTCACTTGTACCACAGATAATATATATTTGCTATATCTTTGTTGCATGGCTACTCCTGGCTACTCCTTGTTGGCAGAATTAAGATCTGTTGTAACTTTTTTTAAATCTGGTCTGAGAAAAGAGATTACGTATTTATCATAGTCACGGTCCTCGTGTCTTTTGAAACTTTCTATAGTCCATATAAAACATTCTCATTTAAAATATACAACTGCGGATAAGACCTAATTTAGCATAAACCTGCGTTTGTAAATCTATTGTCGCACACGCAATCCTCCGAATGATGAAACAAGTCGCAATTGGCTCTACATCTGAGGGAGAACCTTAGCAAAAGCGCCAGACTATTTCGAATCATATCAGTCAATGCCTCAATTTATTTCAAACTAGTCCCACAAATATTAAAGCATATTAAATCATAATATGGATACAAATACGAGATATTTAATAAAATTACCTATTAAAATACGACTGTATTTCTAACTGCGACCCATATTAATACGTAGATATAGTAGATATGTCAGTTCTCTCTGCGGTGGTCGGTTTGTACACGACACACTGATACATTTGTAACGGTTTAAAATTGTAGCGAATCTAACAGTTGGGTGGCAGGTTAGCCAGCCCGAGTAGATCAATTTACCCATCGTCAAACATGTCAGAGGCAGCTGAGCAAGCTGTCGCTCAACATTAACCGTTCCTGGCGGCATCGTCGTCGGCGCCGACGCACCTCCGCGACCGACGTGTTGGATTACCAAGCAAATCTGTATAGGGTTGACACCGGTACAAGTCAGATATTTCTGACCGTGGCTTTACTTTGCCACAGGAAGTATCGGTCGAGTATAACGAGTTGCTACCTTTTTTATATGCTCGTACAATGGGTTTCGCTTGGCTTGGTGGCTATATTTGGTGATCGTATGATTATTGCGTAGGGGTTATGCCTCTCTTGTTCTATGTATTTTCCCATCGAGGCTCAAAGTCGTGACTTTAATAACAGTCTAGTCAGTGGATCTGACGAGATTAGCTAAACAGTTTGTTTAGCTTAAGATTAGAAGAACAAGCATTGGCCTCGATTCCACCCGATGGTAACGAGCAGTGGAGAATGACTACTGTCACGGTGAGGCTGTAACCATCATTCATCATCCCTAGACTCACACAATCACATTCTTCAAAACCAGTACAAAATACCCTTTTAAAATGAGTTCGCCAACCCTACGTTGCCGGCACCACCGGCACCGCCGGCGGGTGCTTTTTGCAGAAACTCGATAGGTGACAATTGACAGCACTTTCCCGTGACACCCTCCCCACTTCTCCCCCATGCTTCGCCACGATCGTCATGTTACAGGGGGTGAGGGGCGATCACACCTCGTCACAATCGTGTGACGTATTGTCATAATGACGGTTGATTGATGGAGTATGTAAGGAGATAGCGATGCATTTGTAGACTTGGTGCGCGGTGGTGAACTGAATAAGGGAAAGATATGAGTGTGTGTGGCTCAGATATGCGTTCCACTATCTACAGCCAGGGAGTGAAACGCATTGCCGGCAAATAAACCGTCATTTTCTAACCAGACCAATGCGTACCATAGTGGACACATCGTTCGTTACCATAAAATGTAAGCATAAAACAGTTGTATCATGGGTTATGCACTTGGCCTTCATATAACTTTAAGGTAATTTAAGTCCAATGGAAAGCGTGCTGAAGCTCGAACTAAGGAGGCGCTGGCTCTGCACACTATTTGACAGCACTTAGGTAACTTGTTGGTAGCTAGCCAAGCGTACGTAGAAGATACTTCTATGACCAAAAAATAACTGTGCTGGAAATCGAACATGAGTCCAACTGTAGATAAATATATTACTCACCTGCGACCACCGACCCTCGATCCGGGTCTTTGAGTGAGACAAATAAAGAAACGTCGCCCATTACATCGTAAAAGACACAGGCCGCTGTGAACATTTTCTAAACTTTCCTAAACGTAGCCGGGGCCCTTTGTAAGACTCCTATTTATTACCTATTATTAAGTCTATGGTGAACCGTGGTGACATACACCAACATTGATGGTGTGCGACAGCGGCGCGTGCGCCTACGCATGCAGTGGGGGCAGGAGACGATGTTTACGGCCTCCAGACAATAGCCAATGTACATAAAACCGTTGCTAATGTCTACACAGACCTCTGCGCCTGCGACACAGCTCATACACTTTCTTTCCCGCGTCAAAAATATCAAACTGCTGACAACTGAAAAATGACAACGCTGTTTTGTTTTGTTGTGTGACTTTCTAAAGTAAGAGTATTTATTGTCACATTAAATGTAAGATAACATCCTTTAATAATTAATTCATTAAGAGGGTATGCTGGTTAGACCACGTGGCCGCGTTCAAGGTTGCATTGTTTTGTAGCTGTCCCTATCCGAGCCCTATCCTACCCGAGCGCGTACGGTGAGACAGCATACACTACGCGAAGTTATCCACCCGTTATTTGGATGTTTCGTAGTCCAGGGATCATTTGAAGGATACCGTATATTATGTAACCATTTTTTTAATACAGTATACTAATGAAATTTCAGATGTCGGTGGTTTTTCCAAATTGTTCTAAATTGATTCATACTCTTGTAAATCAGGTTCAAAGTTGGGGCTTTTTATTACCGTAAAATACAATTCTTTGACGCCCTGTAACTCTGGAAGTATATATTTAAACGAAAATCTGACTCACGACCGACACAGATATTTGTTTCTAGATTGTGTCTTGAAAATTTCATAGATTTTCATAGCTTAATACTCAAAATATGACTGGACTACGTTTGTATGGGCGCTTTGACACTAGCATACCCTCTTAAGTTGATGTTATCTATGTGTAAATCATGCTACTTTTAATGGGTAAATAGGCTTGAACTGTTGTGAGCAACTAAGAATGGACAACCATTCCTAGATTTAGCTGCAAGGATTTTCTTGGTAGTGGTTTACTATATTACCAATTCGATTGGCAAGCTTCGTGGTTGTCTGCCAGGTGTGGTCCTTGTGGTATGTCCAACCGTGGAGTAATGCAGCTGATAACGACTGCATAATAGTAACTGCCCTTCACATTGTCCGCAGTATTTTTAAGTGTGATGGGTTTGCACCTGGCCTTCATCTCACCTGATGGTAAGTGACGATAAGGCCATTGGATGGTAATCGTGCGCACCCAGAAGCCTTAAGCTAATAAGCTGGCTCTGCTTCTTTTCATACCGGAACACAACAGTGCTTAACAGTGCTGTTTGGTGACAGACTTAGGTGACATGGTGGTAGCTAGCTAGACGGACATACACAATGCCCTGCCACCACGGAGAATCGAACCGGGACCCTCCAGATTGTCAGTGCAACATTTAGCCAACAGGCCACGGAGGCGGTGGAATGTTGTACACATTCTTCAGTCCTACATTATATCAGATAATGTGGTCACTCACGCGCATCCCAACAAGATCTCACCAACTCGTTGTGTGCACTCTGTGACCACGCTGACACGCGTAAACGGACACGCTACGATTGGCAATAGCTCGTAAAACAGATACTCTTTGCTTTAGGGAATTCTAACTGTTTACATTTACCGTTTGTTGGGTGCTACTAAAACTAGAGGTTAAAGACAGATATACACCGTGTCACATTCCGTGAGGGGCACCGTGGGACTACGCACGCACGGAAGTTGACACAGTCGTCAAACATGGGTGTCTTGGAGGCATGTGTCAGTCTGACCACAGAGCACCGAATCCAACATCACACAAATTATATATCATGTTTAGAAAACTGCGATGTATTGCTAAAGGTGGAAAGACGACTCACGTAGGGTAGTCGGAAGAGAATGGATGCGGAGAGCAAAGGACCGATTTAAGTGTCGGACTCTGGAAGAGAAAAATATGTCCAGAATGGGACTACCGCAGACACTGTACACGATGATCTCTTTTTAACTAAAATCCAAAAAGAGGGTTATGATTTTGTCAACCTTTTAGACAAATGAGGTGTCACTGGAAACGTCGTGTTTGTCCGCGGGATACAGCCTACGTGAAGTCACATGAAATTCAAAATGGCGGCTTGTAGGGGAAACAGTGCAATGTCTAAGACATGGGCTCTGTTACCAAGATACGTAACTCACTAAGGACTACTTACAAACACGGCTCATGTGTGTACTTGCTTAAGTTATCTTTAGTTTCCCAGGCAATAAGGATATCTGTGAGCCGTGGGAGTCAGTGCTGTAGCAGTTAATATATTTTTAGATCATAAGAAAGAAAGAAAGAAATTATTTGCCAAGTACATAGTTTTTTTACACGGTGTTTAGATAGTAATTTTAATTTGTTCGATGTACTTAACCTGTCCACAGGTATGCAAATATTATGAACATATCTAATAAGGAATTTAATTCTAAAAAATAATTAGTTTACATCGCATGTCAATTAGTACGTAGTAAGTACACTCGAGTACAAAAATATGTATCCAATAAAAGTTGAAAACCTGAAAAAGGTCACGTGAAATCGTTTTTCTCGGCAAACTTACGGTTAGAAGAAAATACATAGCATTGTATCTTGGTGCAGTAAAAGCCGGTTAAGCCTTACGAGAATCGATTTTCGACAATTCAATAAATTACAACATGTTAATTACGCGATCATACGAGTATTAAAATTACCTGTGCACAAAATGATCCAACGATCATGAGTGTTTGAATAGTATACTTTGTTGAATGAAGTTTTTAATATTCGAAAACTTACATTTTCAACAGCACACGAACGACAAAAGTAGGTTTCCTCTCAGCGTGATTGTAAATATTCCGCCCGCCGCTGTCTGTAGGCATTCATTGTCCCCGTGTAGGCATTGTTTGAGTTGCCAACATTATGAATAAGCAATTTGGAGAACATTTACATTAATTCAAAGTGCCAATGTTCAGAAGTTAGCGACAAATAATGAGCGGCGGGCCTACGCGGAATATTAATGTATTGGCGCGAGGAGTGTCTACCACCGGCAGGAGATGATGCTGGTACGAGGAGTGGCTGCAACCGGCAGGAGCTAACAGTGCCGGATGGAACTGACACCAGCGCGAGGAGTGGTTGCAACCAGCGGGAGCTGATGTATTCGCGAGGAACGTCTGCTTGCAGTAACAGTGGACGCTTATAGCGAAGATTATAGGACAAAATAAGTAATTTCTAGTCACTTAGACGCTGTCGCCCTTCTCCTGTGAGAAGTTAAGGAGATGATAATCTTCTCCAAACAAAATCTGTTGTTTTCCTTAAAAGACTGTGTGCCGTGTGGAATTCCGCCGAAGCCTCATCCGGGGCCCTGTTTTTCGGTATCGCCGTTTGCATGCAAACAACTTCGACAAGTCCCCTACTCTTTGTGGGAAGCAAACTGATGAACGGCGTTAGGATTGCAATATCCGAGATGAGGTGAGAGTGAATTTAGATTGAATTGAAGGTTAGTATTGATTGTAGCGTCGGTGGCGCAGTTGATAAGGCGCGGACTCTCAATCTGAGGGTACCGGGTTCGAATCCAACCGTGTACCTATGAGTTGTTTTTCAATTCAAGTACATTATCCGATTGCTTAACGGTGAAGGAAAACATCGTGAGGAAACCTGCATGCCTTGAACAGGCATGTGAAGTCCGCCGATCCGCACTGGGCCCGCGTGGTGGACTATGGCCCATACACTCTCTGTAAGAGAGTAGGTCTGAGCCCCTCCAGTGGGGACATATATAGGCTGTTGATGATGATGATTGATTGTAGCCTAGAAGGTTAAAACGACGAGACGAAACTAACTACATACTCTTGGATGTGTCTTCATATAATGCGTTTTCAATGTTGGGTTAATGGGCATTACTCCCAAAATTTCGTTCAGATTGCTTACAAATTGGATGTCCCCGATTTAGTTATTTTTGACAGAATTCGATCGAATTTATTTCTGAGTAAGTAAAGGTCAAGAGAAAAACATTGCTTTTCAATAACTTGCGCCTTTGTAATTCAATCGAGTTGATCCGTAGTAGGGGATAAAGGCTCGGTAAGTCTATAATGCATTCCTGCCACGCGGAGATCCGTCGATACGTCCCACAATCAGTTTGATTTTAAACGGCAATGAACATGACGAGTTAACTAAACATGCTGCCGCCGATGTCACGAATAGACAATGTTTTAACGAAATCAGCTGCGTATCAAATTCGAGTGGTCTTCTTTGGAGCAGTTTAGGAAGTAGTGTGTGCTAAGAGGCACTCAGAGTATAAATTAGCTTTTCTACACTAACTGTTATCAGGAAAGTAGCAATATATTTAATAACGTCAACGCAATTCAATGTTCAATATTCGCTTATTTGCTATTACAGTTACATAAACTCTCCAGTTTCCCAAGCAACAATGATCAATATCTAATGAGCAAAGGCACTCGGAAACAGTCAGGCTGTATGCTCAGTGCATTGCACTCCAGGCTACTATTCAGGCACTCTGTCTTTGCTGTACTCGTACATTCATGTAGAATGATTTTTCTGCAATTTCCGTTAAACGATGCGAATAGTTATGAATCCGCTCCGTTAACGCCCCACATGTCCTCACTGGAACTAGGGCTTTGGTCCTGCAATTTGGAATCCAGCCAGGTCTTACCATTGTGCCCGATGCCGAGCGCGGTCCGCCATTTCAAGATAATTCACCGCCATTTTGTTTTGTTTGCGTGAACACGTGGAATGAACAGAGAACACCCACAAAGTGCTGTGGATGAAGGGTTTGAGATATGCACAGCAAACACACCTACTTCGTTTTGTATCAAATTGTGTTGTTTGATTTTGTTGCAACACATAAAAGCATATCTTCATATTCATTAGCATGTCTCACAGCCAGCAATCTATCAGAATCGGGTCTGAAACGTTAGCACTAAAAGGTGTGTTTTTCAGTCAACATACAAATTAAATCAATATCGGACATGGATCAGTTAAACAAGATACCTTAGATAACCGAGCGTGAGAATGAGAGATAGAGGTATACAACTAAGCGGAACAGCAGTGCGTATATTTTGCGCTATCCCATGAAAGCGTCTAGAAATTGTACGTCCTTCTGTATTTCTATTTATTTTAAACTTCTTACTTAGACGTACTTAGTTTGATGCGACAGAACCAAACTAGAATATCGTCTGACATTCGTTAACACTGTAAAACGTTCTTAATGAGCTCAAAGTTACTAATTAGTGTGAAATTAAACAGAATGATGGAGATAACGACGTGAGACGCGTAATGCGACGCGTCGAGGCTCATTGTTTACACATAGACCTGCTGTCTTCTGCAGGGAACCGGGATCGAGCGCGACATCTGATAATTTCAAAAGTATTTCGTTTGTAACCAACTTCGAAAAATCGCTTGGAGTCAATATCATCTCAGGGTAAGTAGCGATTCGATCGGTAATCGTTGGTCTAAAGAACAAATACTTAGTGATCAGTTTGATTGTATGATTCTTTATGATATCAAAATAGTATCAGTAGATAGAGAAGAGTAGTAGAAGACTTCATAATAGTTACATGTAGGCCAGATGACGTAGCTATAAATGCAAACATCCATCTATATAATGTCACTTGATCTTAAAACCACCGTGGTAATAAATTCCCTACGAAAAATACTCATTTTCTTTACAGACTAAGAATTCTAGATAACTTCACTTGAAACAACTTGATGATATTAACAATAGAACAAAATGTATGCAGATATGTATTCAACCAAAACTACTAAAGCCATCTGTAGAGGCTTATCAATGGCTATTTGTTGTTTATTTTTCTCTCTATGCTCTGTATTGATAGCTGAAAGCCACACAAAAACAATAAAATAAAATAAAAACTTTGATAGTTAGGATTTTGCAAAAAATTATGTTTAAGTATATGACGTTAGCGAGGTATCGCCTTATTTCAATCCAGCATTACCAAATATTGCAAACAATTTTGATATTTTCCATCGTGATCTGCAAGGACGCTGAAATGTATAGTCCCTCCAGCCGCGACTACAGCTACTGCCTCTCATTACGGAGGACATGTAACTGATCCTTATTTCTGTTCCGATGTAAACGATCCTTGTTTATCCCGGAACACGAGGTGCGGCTGACGGCTGATATCTGGTCGCTGCCACCTCCGCGCTGACGTAATTGGAAGCACGTATCTTGTGATATAAGTTGAAACTTGTCATGAACGCGACAGATATAATTGTCTACGAAAGTCGTGTTTGCTTTGTATCATTGTAGAAGTTGACAGATTTAATTTTCCCGTGGTTTTGACTATAGAGTAGAGTCATCACCTGGCACTGGTCCTGTCTTCACGCACGTGTTGTAGGAGTGGCAGGGCAGTACAGCAGCACCCTGCTGATCACCGATGCCTTGCTTGATTCACTGATTGCTGGTTTGCATTGTTTGCTTGGTAGGCTCATGTTTTAAGTTAACTTTTCCAAGCGATGGTTTTGATTCGCCGAGGGATTTGTCACGTCTCAAAGATTAAGAGAATAAAACTTTGCTGTGTACATTTATAATTTTTTAAGCTCAAAAGTGAAATTTTGTTTCAAAATTGGTGATATGATTTTTTATAAACAGTTTTAATTATTATTTGGATGTATATACCTATGGAAGGAAATTTACAAATATAGATTCGGTCACTAGTTTCTGGCAACTTTCTTTATTTTGATAAAACTCTTTAGACGGTTTTTGTTCATTTGTTTCATCCGGCATTATTTTTGCGGTCTTAGTACAAGAATATCTTATTTCTTAACCCTTTTTTTTAGTTCAGGGCTGTTTCCGCACTCCGACATGTGTTCTTATCTTAAGCCTTATACTTTCTTTCTTTCGTCTATCAGGCCGTCCCCCCACTAGATGGACCGACGACCTGGTTAGAGTCGCGGGGAGTCGCTGGATGCAGGTGGCTCGGGACCAGTCGATGTGTCGTACCATGAGGGAGGCCTATGTCCAGCAGGGGACTTTTCCTGGCTGATGATGATACTTTATTTCTCCTATAATTGTGTTAACTATTGATTGATCCTCAATATCTGTCGCAAATACAACAACTATAACTTTATCACCTTCATCGGTTGTCACAGTTTCAGTTCTCACGTTGATTCTGTCTATACAGAAGTCGGTACGTGCAAAACGCAACAACAAACATTACCCAAGTCCCCCGCCCCCCGCGCCAACTCGAGCGGTAATTACCCGTGCGTACGAGTTGACCCGACTCCGCGCGAGCTCCGACCGCCGCCGTGATTGAGTTAGCCGATGTTAGCTGTGTCCGAGCGTTATTGTTATTAATTACTTATTTATTGAACGAGGGCCGGGAGGGGGGAGGGGGGGGGGGTTATGGGTGTGGTTGCTGAGTAGCGAGCGTGGTGATGGAATCGACGGTTTTATTTAGCTATCACCATTAGGCGTGCAAATGCCAAAATGTGTGTTTCCTTAATGTAGTAGTTAAGCACAAAATCACTTCCACACTCGCCCTCGGCTCTCGTGACACTGTTAATTATTGACACTGACGTTTAGCATACCAATCCACAGACACACGAGACAGTGTGAGTATGTTATACACTATGTTATAGAGTATGTTATTGTGCATATACCTGGCCGTATACAGAGTCGCGGGCACAAAATAGTTTCATAAAAAATGAGTGTTGGTTGAGAAAGTCAAATACAACAGTTTCTCTGACGTTACACCTTTGATTGTCAAATCCATAAAACTCTAGTAAAATCTTAATTCTGAAGATGATTTGCACCGCTGTCGCTGCCGCCTCTCACCGCCGCCACGACCTAAGGAGAATAAATTGATATAAATAACATTTTGACAACTCTCGCGTCGTAGCGTCGACCTGCCACGGGGTGCACGATAAACTACATGACCAGTGACGTCATCAACTTACCTCCTAATGGAGGATGACTCGCTGATGACGTCAATTTAGGAAAGTCAGGGGGAGTTGGAAATTGAAACATAATGATGGGTTGAATTTCCGTGCTTTTATGCGTAAGTGAATATGTCATACGTTATCATTGTTGAAGTCACCATTGATGTCAGTTAAAAATGAAAGCTTTTAAGTCCGTTTTAGTTATTTTTGTCATGATTTGAGAAAATCTGTAAAGATTACATCATCATCAACAGCCTATATACGTCCCCACTTGCAGGGGCTCAGGCCTACCCTCCTACAGAGAGTGTATGGGCCATAGTCCACCACGCGGGTCCAGTGCGGATCGTCGGACTTCACATGTCTTGTTCAAGACATGCAGGTTTCCTCACGATGTTTTCCTTCGCCGTTAAGCAATCGGATAATGTACGTGAACTGAAAAACAACTCATAGGTACACGGCTGGATTCGAACCCGGTACCCTCAGATTGAGAGTCCGCGCCTTATTCATTAGATTACATAAAGATTACATACTCATTATAAAATGCTGCATCTACTATCAACGTAAATAAAATGAAGTTTATTATCAAATCAAGTGTGAATAAAATCACGTTTATTTTACGGTCCGAACATGATTTTCTCTCCCTCTGTTTTATTGCAGGCCATAAATATCAATTCCTTGGACGAACAAAACGCATTTGTATTTATTTGAGGTATCATGTGTCCGCCCGATGTCACCTCCGACATCTCGGGGATGCTTCCGTTACTAATGAATTAATGAATGAGTAATGGTCCTACTCCTGGTGCTCACAAAGTCTTATATTCTTTGCTCACGAGTCACTGTAATAGTGACGTAATGCCACGTGTCGCCTGGTCAACACAACCTATCTGTATAAGCCGTACACTGACACTGTATCTATGGTATTAAAATATTTTATCGACATTTTGATTTCGTTTAACATTTTCCTAGACAAGGTGGACATTTTGTAAAGACAACGAAGCTGTGACATTGTCTTTTATGAAGTGGGTTCTAAAATAAGTATCGTTCTAAAATTCAAATCAAATAAAAATGCATTATTTGCATTCATGGAGAGTCATTGTAGTTTATATGTTGTTTGGATATACGTACCTGAACCCTGTCAGGGTATACTTTACTACGGATTACATGGCATATGTAGTATTTGGTACCTATGTAAGACGTTGTCTATCACTTGACTGGCTCGGCAATGCCCAAATGTTCGGTACTACCACAGAGAAAATTAATACTGTCGTAACTGTCCGTGATTGCAAACCACAAACCAACCCATAGACATACGAGACAGTGTGAGTATGCTACGGAGCACATCTACACTAATATTATAAAGAGGAAAGATTTGTAACTATTTTTGTATGTTTGTAATGAATAGGCTCAAAAAGTACAGGGCCGATTTAAAAAATTCTTTCACCAATAGAATGCTACATTCTTCCAATTTGACATAGGCTACATTTCATTTTGAAAAAAATTAGGGATCCTTGTTAAAATTTGAACAATGTAACCGAAGGTGTAGAAAAATGAGTCTTAAAATGTCTTTCGTCGAATGCGCTGCCGAAACTATTAGCGATAGAACAAAATAATGTACAACAATATTGAAGAACATCATAATGTCTACAAAAAACTCCGCGGTAGCATATGTCCAACTATTGTAGTTATGTCACTACAACAACTTTTTTCATTTTAAACAATAATGAAAATGCTAACCAAATTCAAACCATGCTATTTATGTGTTTATATTAATCCTTATCCAAATAAATTATTTTATGGTCAAGACCATTTAACTACCTATAAAATAGTTTTTAAATTATTTAAATTGGACTTTCCATTCAAAAGATATTCCGAATTAAAAAATTCAAACAGTAAACAAAACCGCCATAGCGCCGTGGCCGTTGTTTGCGATGCAGTCTGAAAAGTGCGCCGGGCATCGCGGCGGGCGGGGTGGAGGTTGCACTGAAATAATTTTTTTTAATATATTTGTGAAAAAAGTTTTTATATCCAAATTTCCAAAAATAAATAATTGTCTACCCCGTGCGAAGCCGGGACGGGCTGCTAGTATATATATGTCAGTAAACTACAACTCTGGCATCTGGATCGCATGCATATAAAAAAGTTTATATTGGACACAGGAGAGATTAATGAATGTATGTGTTAATTTCTATTAAATTATTAAAAACACGTCGAACTATATTAAATACAAGATGTCGCTAGCCTCCGTTAACTATATATAATATGCGTAATAAGTTCAGTATATGCAGTCTAACAGTTCTCAAAATAACAATACTGTTCAATATCAAAAGGGGTTCGCTAGCTAATACAAATTCAGTTAATTCAACACTGTTTGTTTAGCTTAACCGATTCAAAGCTCAGCAAATTATTTGTAAACACGCAGCCCGGGATTCTCGATTTAACGCGCACGGGCGCCGGCCGCCATCTTGTCGTCGTCGAAAATGGCGCGGAAACGCGGAATGGCCGCCGTGACCGATGCTTCACAGAATTTACCGATTAATGACTTAATAGTCGAAGTTTGACTGTTAAACGGGCCAGTCGGAGCGCCTGCACATTCAGTGGAAAGTAATGGCTTGAATAATCACCCGGTATTATAGCAATTGGAGCGAAAGCAGCCTGAGGTAATGGGTTCTTGAACTGTGGAATTGCATTAGCATTCAGTGACTTATGGTCTAGATTAGATACTTTCGCACCTCGTATAATTCACTCCAAGTTTGGTTGTACTGGACAAATTATTGCATTTGAAAGTTTTCACGACTTCTTCGTGTGAATTAGATTGTTTCCAATTTGAATATTGCCGGGGAGACCTGTCTTCCAACTTGTTTGATATATTTTAATGTAAATGTTTAACTTCGTTATAGAATTTATGTATTGTGTTTCACCTTTCCATTTGACACTATCCTCGTATAACTGATCTATACCTATAAGTTATCCAATGTTGTCTAACTTGAACTTTTTGAAACGGTGGACGCTACCCCACAATCTCACCTGATGTTATGCGATGAAGTAGATGGGATGCCGTTTCAATGTGGCATTAAAGACACCCAGGTCTCAGGACACAGAAACCGGCAGGGAATTCCACTCCTTAGCTTTAAGCATAATATACGAAGAAGCAAAACGTTTCGTGAAAACTAGTGGAATGAAAACGATAGTGTGTGTGGAATGTAATTTGATCTTACAATCTCCGAAATGAACCCTGTAGAAGACCAAAAGACTGGGTATTTTACGCCACTATTGCAGGGTTTTCTAGCTTACCCCTGATCTGTAAACCGTCTTCATCGGATCGACAAGCTGAAATGGTAGTACGTGTAGGAGCTGGTCTTGGCGGGGGACCGACATTCGCTGGAGTAGATGAGTCTTCGAGCGGAGATTGGAGACTCTGTTCAGTGTCCAAGCAAGCGCTGTGTAGGACACGATGTCAGTTGCGCTCCTTGAGATAGCCTAACGCACTCATAGGAAGCGATGATGGCATGAAGGATGATTGTAAGCAAATACCTTAATCCTAAACTTCTAGCTACCACAGATTTTATTGTCATTATTCTCGTCTTTTCTTATGCAAAATACCCCTTACATTTTTTTAATATTCTAGGCCATAATAACGTCTCAAATATAATGTACTTCTCGTAACCGTATCTCGAGTTATCGCGGGTCACATTGCGCGGGCGCACTCTCACAGAGATATTGCGAATTGTCCCCAAGATAATTAGCACAAGCTTATTATGTCAGACAGTAAATTAAAGACATATCGTTTTATATCCAAATCTTGTTTTTTTCTATGTTATAAACAACATTCTCTCTCTCAGTCACGTAAAATCATATTTTTCCAAATAATAATAATAATAAGCTTTTATTTTTCAAAAATTGTTTCATTTCACTTATAAGATATCAGATAGAATCATACCCAAAGAAGGAGTAGACCTGAGTGTTTGGTACTCTTCTCGTCTCCCGCTACAGCTTTAGCAGTATCGTTAACCTTATAAGGAGCGATGCACTCATACTAGCCGAGGCTGTGCGATGCGGTACAGTGAGATGTTGTGAGATTGAAGGGTGTGAATGTGTGTGATTTGTGCTAATACATGAACTAGAGAATCCTAGTCTATCCTGTTGGAAGCGTTGATCTCTGTTCATGTATGACTGCGCACAAAAATATTTATTTTCAATATTATAATAATTATATTCAGTATCGTGCGCGTGCGATGGTATCTGTGATATATGTGACACCACGCCCGCTGACTAGTGTCGTGTCGCACTGCAATACAAAAAACCGGCCAAGTGCGAGTTGAACTCGAGCTTCAAGGGAAAGAAACGTAACAGACCTTGAAATAACGTTCGTTTTACCGAATTTTTTGTTAAGTTTTGTGATGTTTTCTCAAAAACTATCTTGAGCATCTTCTAGCAATATAGCACTTCAGCTTACTGAGTCATCGTGGAGGTGTGTGAGTAACCATAGTGATTGTTCTACTGATTTCCTCATTCCGGGTGTACCACGTAGAGAAATTCCGAGCCTAGCGATTCGTCCAACAATATACAGGGTGGTCCAAAATGTGACGTCCAAAAATTTTTTTTAGATTCCTTACACCTGGGTGTATCCGAAAATACCCCATGTATGTTCCGCGATTTTTTGTAGTTTAGAAGTTATGATTTTTTAAATGTATATTTCGAATTTTCTGCCGGAGCGACTTAAAATAATCGTAACTTGTTTAATAGTAAGGGTTTTTTATTTATTTTTTCTCGAAAGTGATCGTCTTGAATCACCCTTTCTACTTTATTATCAACTACACAACGTTATTCATTACAAGTTACCGAAAAAAGGGATGAAAGTAAAAATTTTAGGTTTGAGTTGAACGGAGCCAAATTTTCAAAAATTTCTTAATAATACAAAGTTAATGTTTCATTGGTTCAAACTAATTTTAAAAACTCCAGCAGTTTGTCAGCTTACCAAATAATAAAAAAAAAGTTGTTCTTAATAGGCGATTTTACGACGAAATTGGCTTCAGAACTTAGTTAGGTGAGAATTCATAAAGAAAAAATTTTGTCAAAAAAAAATATTAAGCTTATTTTGTTTTCATTTTTATGGCCTACATTAGCAAGGCATCATCAAAAGCATTCAAATAATTTCAAATTGAACGATCAGTGACACATTAGAAAACATTTTATTTTAAAAAAGCTTAGTTTAGTTTTTATTAATACGGTTATTTTGGTTTATTTTTAGCATCAATAAAAGAAAACACAAATTAAGTTCAACTACTTTATTAAAGAAGATTTTCAAAATGACGCCCTTCAACTTCGATACACAATCGGCAACGTCTTAAAAAGTTATCTTTTAGTCTGCGGAAAGCGCTTGAATTTTGTCTGACTTTCGTCGCTGCTTCTCTCAATTTTCGTCTCAGTTCTTCTTCGGAGTTAGTTTGCTGAGCATAGACAACTTCTTTGTAGTAACCCCAAATAAAAAAATCTATTGGGTTCAAGTCCGGTGAACGTGCAGGCCATTCGATTGGGCCGCCACGCCCAATCCATCTGCCCGGGTATGTTTCATTAAGGTGCCCCCTCACTTGGCGTGCGTAATGGCAAGGAGCACCATCATTTTGGAATATCATGTGCCTTCTTGTTTCCAAGTTTACATCTTCCAGCAATTCAAAAAGGTTGTTCTGCAAAAAGTTTAGATATGTGTCTCCATCCAACCTAGACGGCAGCTCGAAAGGCCCAATCAGTTCTCCATTTACAATTCCCGACCACATGTTTACGCTGTATCGATGTTGAAAATTTGATGCTCTTGCAAGGTGTGGGTTTTCAATTTCCCAGCTGTGATAGTTATGGATATTAAATACTCCAGTGTTTTCAAAACGGGATTCATCGGTCCATAAGATCTTATTAAAAAAATCTGGGTCTTCCTGACACCTTTGTATCATTGTTTCGCAGAAAGCAACTCTTCTAGGGTAATCTGAAGCTTGTAGCTCCTGAACGCGCTGAATGTGGTAAGCGTGGTAGCCTTCTGAAAAAAGAAAAGGACTATTACTCACCACCTAGGCAGGAAGAAGTCTAATACCTGGCATTGTATCTGTGATTTATGTTTTGTGTAAATAAAAAACAAAACGACATACCATTTTTCAATATCCTTAGAACTGAGGTCCGTGGTATTCCAGTCCTTCTGGTTATTGCTCTGGAACTCGTAGAAGAGTCTCTTTCTACAGCTGCGATGACTTCATCTCTTCTGTCCGGATCTACTCTGGGTACTCCTTCGTGCCTTTGGCTACGACCGGGGATACGCCCGGCCATCAGCGTATTATGAGTATTAATAAATACCCTATGGTCCGGGTAATGGTCCAGTATTTCTCCTCGCCGGTCCAGTTGTTGACGATATAGCCTTGCGGCTAAATGACCGTTTCCTTTGGCCATACCATAGTAAAAGTGCATTTCTGCGTACTGGCTTAGACTAAAATTACTCATGTTGCCGTCAGTAACACAAGCACAAGTCAGTCGTAAGGCAAATCGGAGTCCGTAACACAAGCACAAGTCAGTCGTAAGGCAAATCGGAGTCCGTAACACAAGCACAAGTTAGTCGTAAGGCAAATCGGAGTCCAGTAACAAAGCGAAAGTAGGTTCAAAATATCGGTATCGGAAAGAAGCAACGTCAAGTAGTATCACACGCGATGGAAGTGAGTGAACGACTAGCGGACGGACGATACAGTGAGATGCTACGGAGAATGTATGGGGAGAGGGGGGAGAGGGAAGTGCAGGTAAAAAACCCCTAGCGCGCACGGCTGACTTTTGTGGCCAAGACAGTAGGTCTTTCTCTTTCGTACTTCTACGCAACCATAACAGTGCGAAAGAGAAAGACCTTACTGGCCTGGCGCCTTTTGAAACGTGTTATTTATTGCTTTGTGTCATTGTGTGTGATTGGCCTTGAAGTAGATTTTGGTTTAATTCTAGCTTTCATAATTTCATGTCTAAAAACAGAAAATGAAATGTGTCACTGATCGTTCAATTTGAGATTATTTGAATGCTTTTGATGCCTTGCTAATGTAGGCCATAAAAATGAAAAAAAAAATAAGCTTAAACATTTTTTACGACAACATTTTTTTTTTATGCATTCTCACCTAACTAAGTTCTGAAGCCAATTTCGTCGTAAAATCGCCTATTAAGAACAACTTTTTTATTATTATTTGGTAAGCTGACAAACTGCTGGAGTTTTTAAAATTAGTTTGAACCAATGAAACATTAACTTTGTATTATTAAGAAATTTTTGAAAATTTGGCTCCGTTCAACTCAAACCTAAAATTTTTACTTTCATCCCTTTTTTCGGTAACTTGTAATGAATAACGTTGTGTAGTTGATAATAAAGTAGAAAGGGTGATTCAAGACGATCACTTTCGAGAAAAAATAAATAAAAAACCCTTACTATTAAACAAGTTACGATTATTTTAAGTCGCTCCGGCAGAAAATTCGAAATATACATTTAAAAAATCATAACTTCTAAACTACAAAAAATCGCGGAACATACATGGGGTATTTTCGGATACACCCAGGTGTAAGGAATCTAAAAAAAATTTTTGGACGTCACATTTTGGACCACCCTGTATAGTAACCGATCGGAGCACGACACCGCGCCATGAATCACGTGCGAGGACTCGCTCCTCTGAACATAAATTATACTTTTCTGCATATAAATGATATAAAACACGTCCTGCTTCACAAGCAGACCTACTACTTATACATGCACCTAATAAAACCACTTTAAACATCCCGCCTTAGCTTCGACTTACGAATACGATGTGTCAATCTCCTCAATTGACCTGAAAATTATGGTGAAACACCATGTAACCTGGTGAACTGGTGGTGAAGAAACTACTCATGATGTCTGCTCTAAGATCGATCGATTGTTGATCATCCGTCATGATCCTATGAACATATATGATAATGACAGAAGCGAAAATCCGTTCTACAAGAGATTCCGATAAATTTTTTCCAATAAAACACTGGAGCTCCGATAAGATTACCTCCGGCTACAGTCTAGAATCTAGATCGATAGTCGGAGCACACCGGGTGCAGGAACCACGGGGTAAGCCTGATTTATATTCACTAGTGTCGCACCCGTCCCGCCTACGTTCCGCATCCGTCCCGCTATCGTCTCGCCGATACTAGCTACTGAGATTTTTAACTGTACTTAGATAGGTTACAATAAGAGATACTATATTATGTCCTTCTACTCGTAGTAGATTTAGGTTAGTCATACGTCGTAATTCAACACCACCTGTTCTGTGGTGACATCTATAGAAAATAATTGAGCGTTGAAGTTGATTTCACTTATGAAAAGCTAGACAGCCAGATAAATTAGTTTTTTAATAAGAAAAACTGCCAAGTGCAGAGTAAGAGCGAGAGTAAGAGTTGCTTATGAATTGTTCTGAACAAAACCGTACACAATTAACATGTGATTGAGCAAAAAACTACAAAAATCACGTTTCTTGTATGTAAACCTACTTTAGTTATTGGTTGTTGTTTTAACGGCCATATTATACTACCTATCCATAGGTCGCTGGTTCATATCCGGCTCTAAGGACCATGTAAAATCTCCAGAAACCCCCAAGTGGTGAACCCCGTTGTAAAGAAACAACTGTGTGGCAAGTCTATCGCCACGTAGATGAATACTAGCGTCATCTATCTACGAATGACTGGTACCGATAATTATATTCATACATAAGAGAAGATAAGACTATATCAGTCATGTCGCGACTGAACACTACTGTTTAGATATAGCCCTGTGACAAACGGACGGACAGACAGCGGAGCCATTGTAATAGAATAGAAGTAAAATTTGACCCAAATGTATATTTGTATGTTTCAGACGAGAAGTAGCTGTGCGTCAATTTTAATTTGAACGTCACATACTTGTAAAAACGTACTCCGGACAAATAAATGAATTTGTATTTGTAGAATCCCAAAGGGTGCCCCTTTTGAGTACGAACCTCTTCACAGGTCACCAGTGACGATTCACCAACACTCGGTGGTAGCGCCTTCTTGCTGGAAACACTTGAGCAACACCAAACACTTCCAATCTGACATCGATGGCGGGCGCACGTTTCCCTGGAGCTTGAGTGACTACTTACTTAGTTGCTTTATTTGATCTTAATGCTGAGGCTACCACAATGCCCTTAACACAAACAAATTATTTCATTCAGTGCATAGTAACTAACTGCCATGCTGAAGTTCCATAGTCGCCCACACCAAATACTCCCGAGGTCTCAGTTTGTATTTAAAAAACGTCACCCCGCCACCCCCTGCTGCGCGGCAGCTGGTGCGTCCACAAAAACACGAGGGTTCTCGGAGACGACCGTTCTCAAAGTTGACAAAAACGGAGACTTTAACGAACGATCATTGTTTCAATGGATACATTATACATGTTATAACTCGATATGGATGGTGGTGGTGTTGGGCGGGAGTGGGACCGATGGGACAGAAGATACTCGTACCTGCAACCTGTCGTCCTTGGAGGAAGTATTATTATTAATGTAATGCTTTTTGTGGTTACAGGTTGTAACTGACACCGCTGCCGCTGCCGCTGCCACGTACGAGCAGATGCGACCTGTCTTTAACTTTGAGGTAAGTCTTACGTTGGATCGCATTACACAGGTATTATGTTTATCATAAACAATGAATAATATTTTAAGTGGAATACCATTTTATTTAAATCAATAAATTGACGATGAAGTTTTTATGTCACGCAGCGGATTTGCTAGTTTTCTAGCGAGTTAATTTACATTAAATTTTGTTAAATATATAAAATAATGCTTAATAAATATTATTCAATGTGCAGGAATAAAACTTAATCTTGTTTGAGTTCACACTTCTTGTGGTCAAACTGTCGTCTAGCCATTGTTAATAAAGAAAAATAACTGGTGACAAATGTTGGTGCGGGTATTTGCAAAATTTACTAATTATTTCTCTATTCCTTACTCAACAAACATAAGTTTTAAATGTACTGACTTCTAGTGTACCAAATCCATATTTATCCATACTGTCCGTATGTAGTGTTAACTAAACTTTTTGGAATTAGTTAAATACGTCATTGGAAGAGTCTAGCTTTCAAGACACAGGCTTGGCCTAGTTTGAATGCTAGTGTAAGAAGGTGTAAGAAAGAAAGACGACATTCACACACATATGTATTTGTATAACTTGGTCCTCATAAATATTTATGAATATTTTGTCAATGAAGATTTTTTGATTGATTGTCTCTCCATGTAAGAAATGGCGTTGATCCGTGTATGTTGCTGCTGCGTGAGAGAAGAACAAACCTACACAAAAAACTTACGCATATGATTCTAGTAGGATTAATCCCGCGAGAAGACATGGAGTGACCATAGTTGAGAGTCGGTAACGCTAAAACTTATATAAAATAGTTGGGACCTAATTCCGGCGCGAGCGCAGCCTCCGAACTCGTCGGGAACAGATTGGAACACAAGTTATAATTAATAACCGCACCTCGTTACTGTGGGAATACTTTAATTTGCATACAAATTAATTCTCGCAAAACTAATAGGAGCGTCCGGTACTACGTGTTCTCGATTCGAAAATGTTGCGAGTTATATTCGTACAAAAATGTGAGTGAGGATTTGATACTGATACGACTCACCACCACAGTTACCAGTCAGTCATATTAGCTAAGGACTGTTTGTTTTAGATCTCTTATTTTTTTATTGTTATTCATCTGGCATGACAATCCCATATGACTTATGTTATATTATTACACCTACAAGGGAGTCACTGATGGGTATCGGTGAGCAATGCACAAGCATCTCTTACTATAGCCTCTGCAGGCTCCGAGAGGATACAACCAAGTGATGCAATATTTCCTCATCAATGCCTCCCGCTTATCTTTGCGCTTAGGACATTCCAACATCATATGTTATACACCTCAAAGTTCGGTGAATACTACGACTTGTATGGTTGTTTTGAAAATAACTGGAAGTAGTATTGAATCATTTTGATTTTATTGTTTTATTTTAGTTATCGTTCTATTAATTAGTTATAATTTTATCATCACTTCTCAAAAGATACAATAACATTTTTTAAACTCCTCCTCATCCATCTATAAACAGTATTGGGGCTCCTTATTTGAACTTTCTTTTAAAATATGATTCAATGCAATAAATCGGATCGTATGTTTAGAAGCGACCTAGCCGTCTTCCATGAGCCAAGTGCGGCTTGGTAGAGTTGTTACACTATTTTTTCCTTCAACTTTGTTCAATCGTGACATGTGATCGAGAACAGCTGGTAGGGGCCTCGTTTATCAGTCTCTCGTCTCCGCAGAGCGGTCGGCGGAGGTGATACACCTTTAACGATTCTATTAAACTGGAAACGCTAGAAAAATGTTATGTTCGTTGGTTTATGGCGGGAACCGCGGTTAAAGAGCGTTATAATTAACCTCTGTAGTTCAATTTATTTATATTTTATGAGACAATAAAACTGTATAGACACTATTATATGTTTTAAGTTTGTTTTAACACAAATAAGATGAACAAACAACTGATAATATCAAAATACTCAGTTCATATTCATCATCTCGATCATCATATCAAAGTTTTTATGTTTGCAACTCAATCACCCATAAACCGCTGAACGGATTTGGTTCCTCAACACAAAGATAGAATTACTTTAAGTCTCAATAGTGTGTTTCCGTGGATAATTCCTAAAATTCGCAGACGAACCCGCCGGCTCTTTTGTACATTTTATAAGATAGTGGACAGCATCAGCATCATCATATTTATGCGTGACGTCATCTAGCCTGTGACGCGACACTCAGGTGAGTCTAAAGACTTCTCTATAGAAGTTTGGAGGATAATAGTAGAAAAGAATCACAGACGTTGTAAGCTTACATACTAGTACATTTATAAACACCACCTAAACAAGGTAAGCCTCTTTCCACAGTCGGGTAAAACAGTTCTAACAACGGACTTGCAACTTTCAATTCTATGATATTGCTGCTACTAACAAAAAACATCATAAATAATTCTTAAAAAATAGCTTCCAACGTATACTTTACAAAATCAATTATCTACTCATAGTTGTTATACAGAGGAAGACTAACTCTAAAGACCTGCCTGCAATTATTTTTATTTAAAGCAAACAAAGAAAAACAAACCTCAACCATAAACCCACAAAATAAAAAGCTCTAAATCGTATCTACCACGCTCGATTATACCTCAAATCCTCAACTTTTATAAACAATAACAATATGTATTAGTAAAGGGAGGGTCACAGATGAGGTCACAGAAATCTAAAGAAATCAACAATGGATGGATGGATGAACTATATGATATGATAGTGATGATAAATCAATACAGATCACTGGATATGTTCAGTGTGCACCTAGACACATCAAAATAAATAAATATCTTCGAAATGGACTTTTACACTAAACCTTTTTTAAATTGCTACGGTAAGACCCGTGCTATCTATTGCCTCCTCCTGTACTGGTAATTGAATCCGGGATGTCCGGATTATGTCCGCTCAACTGCGTAGCCACTATGTCACGAGCGCCAAACGAAAGAATCAATGACATTATAATGTGTCCAATGCCTCATCAAACGAGATCAAACACACTAAAGCCACTATCCCAAAATTATGACATAACATCTAGACACTGACATTGAAAATGCGTGTCCCAAAGTTAAAGCAATTATCCAACTTGTTAATTCAATCCAGTCCAGTTAAGACCGTTTCCTTGCAAAGAGAGACATTTGAATATACCAACCAAAAATGAGGACGTAATTTTGTGTGTATGTTATCTCATATCGGACGTTTTGTTCCATTAGTTTTTAGTAAGATATAGCTATTGTATACCGTGTAACAAATAGGAACAAATAAAAGCATTTTTTGATATATATCACCGTCAATTGTGAACTGATTCAGACGGACCCTTTTTCTGTCTCAAAGGTTCTCGTTTTGAACACAATATTGCACTGAGCGGAAAGAATGAGTACCTGTACCCATTAAATTTAAATATTACATTTAAAAGATTTCGTAGGAAATCTCATTGTGCATAGTATACAGGCATTCGGTGCTGAAACACTCTGCTGCCAATGTCAATAGAGTAATGGTTCGAACGTCGTACGGATCGCAATATGTAAGATTGATACCTAGTATTTTACATCCATCATCAAAATTTCACTCATTAATAATTGGGACTTTCTTCCCCACCAGTTGCAGTGCCTGTTCCGCCTAAATCTGTGCGTCTGAGCTATTTCTATTGGGCACGCACGCGCACCTCCGTGGCGGGATGGGCGGCAGCGCGGCGCGGGCGCAGCGTGACGAATACATTTCTGACAGCCAAAACAAACATCTGCCGCAGACACGGACTCACCTTTTTATTTTTACTCTCTTGGGGACGCTGGGAATTACGAAATAATAATATTTAATTTTGAAATGTTTCTAATGAACGCTCAGCGCTACCACCGTCGCGCCGGTGGTGGGGTATTTCTTTTTACATAACTCAGAGTGCGATTCAACATAGTAATTGTGAATCATTTACAGAGACAAAAATTACATATTAAATTTCAAATGATAGCTAATGTATGAACCATTGACAATATTCATGAGAAACGATGATGAAACGATAGCGATAAGGCCGCCCTCATTGTACCTTTCATGTTATTTTATGTTATTTTGTGTGTGTGTGTGTGTGCAATAAAGTATATTTGAATTGAATGGAATTGAATAATTTTTATTTATCCCGGGGCCAAATAATTGGGTCAAAATTTCTAGATCAAGCTATCACCACCCATTTACATTTCCGTAAACATACATTGTTATTATATTAACAAAAGATGTTAGGGAAGGGAGAGCTCAGGAAATAGAACACCATTTTAACAAGACTGCGCTCGCTGCGCTATGTGGACTTGAAGGTGAGTTTAGAGTGAGTTGTATTACCGTGGTACCGCGGGAAGGCATCTCAACAATGACAGTCATCCTCGGTGGGCGGGGCGGGGCGGGGCGGGCGACATCTCCAATGTGTGGATTTTACAAATAGCCGTGTGATTGTGCCACCCACGTCTCCGTCACCCACGGAAACACAACACTTTCTATGTCTTTCTCAATGTGGACGATTTTATTACACAGTCTTTTCAATCAGAGTTCATGTCAGTATTCCATTTGGTGGTGTAAGTTTCAGTTGTCTATTTGTTTTAGCAAGGCAGCTATTTTCCGTTCCATAGTTATTTTAGTTAATTTATCACCATTTCCGGAAAGTCCTCTCATTTAACGCGTTGTTAATTTGATCGTGTCCGTGTTTCTCTCCATGGTGATATTCGTGCAGGTCGGCCCTCTACCACCCTCTACTGCCATCGCTGAGGAAAGTGTGGCTCCTGTCAGACGGCAACCCCACGTACAGCGCAAGCACAAAATATCTAGAGGCATATATCCTGCCCACTTGCACTTCAAGCGAGGGACGACACAAGAGCCGTTTAACACTTATAACGAATAACATAACAGTTTTCGCATCACTACTCGTATACAATTTCGTTTGCAGAACACACAACTGTCCATGTGCGTATAAATAGAGTTATTAATAAGTCTATGGTTGTATGATGGAGGTCAGTGTCGGCACCCGTCACACTCCGCTCTCCCACATTTTGCTTCGACAATTAAAACAATTTATTAAATTTGAAGAATAATTTATATATCCGTCCTCTCTGCTGGCGGAAACATTTGTTTGTGATAATTAAGAACCGTTTCCGCAAACCTACTCCCATTATAAACAGCAAATAGGTATATCTATCTGATCGTAAGCTTACGTTGAGACTCGCGGCGCGAACTGTATAACACTGTTGATTGTTCTGTTTCAACAAACATTCAATTCTGTAAATGCAAGTTCATTTATTGTTTACACATGTCAGCAACTGACTAGAATCTCACCATGAACACTATTAAAATGATAGGTACAATAACGAGTATCTCCGATGTTCATTGCTATTCAATTAGACTTAATATTTTAATGGAATACGACGCGACATCCTCCCGAAACAGTCTCGATTTTTCAGCGCCGCTAATGTCACTCTTCCGTTTGACAGTTGACGTTGATTTCATGTGGGGAGATGCCATAATCACCACATTTGACAGGCGGTGCGGTGATCGCGGTATTTCCAACAAAAATACTCGCTACTGCACATCCCCTAAACTTCTTCCCTTAGTAGCCTTTTGCGATACCTAAAAAATAATTACAAAATTGCCTCTGATATAAACTGAAAGGACAAATAACTTATTTCACCTAGTAACATCATGCAATTAAACGACAATATGTTAATTACATTCACTTATCGAATGTTTGCTTTATTTTTCTAGTAATTCATAATTACAGTATTTTTCGTATCAGTATCTCACGCATTCACACACACTCTCATACACACACCTCACCACTTTCACATTTATAATAATTTAAATATATATATTGTTCGCGTTTTTTCACAATAATCTATGTACTTTGTTCTAAAATCACTCACCGACCTATTTAAACAAATTGTGTAACGGATCCTAGCATGCTTAGTCCACGGAGGAACACTCTCCCAAGTAACAGGATATCTCCTAGTTTGGGAGATTGTGACACATTATGACCTTAGAAACATGCAGGCTCTATAAATAAAGAACACATACATATGCTACTGTAACCAGTGATTGTTATATATTACATTAAACTTATGTTAATACACATTTAAATATGTAGCGATGTTACTAAGGCTAAGAATTTGCACAATAAATACTTTTTTGTTTGTTTGTTTGTTGTTTGTTTCGTCAATTTCATTATTATTATTTTCTAAAACAGATTTCATAAGTCGCGGTAATCACCAATTAAAATCTCGTAAGCAAAATTAACTGCAACGTTCAAGGTCATTGACTCTAATCATCCTCTGAATAGCTTAAATCACTGGCGCCCAACTAGCCAAACGTGATTTTGTTTATTAATTTCATATCAAAATATAGTATACCCTCTCTGTACTAAATAAACGTACAAAAATCTAAAGCCAACCTCGTGCGTCACAAAACATGTCGTCCTATGATTTATTTAACGCTGTGTTTATGTTTGAGACAGTCAGGACAAGAGTCGAACGCTTTACTTACCTTTTACTTACCATCTTAACACTCACACTTATCATCTTGGATCACCTTTAAGCCTTCACGATAAAGTCGAAATGGCTGTCGCGCAGCCGCAACAGTATCGGCCTTTTATCCTTGCTTGACAAAACTAACTTTGCATTTTAAATTATCCTTAGCGCATGGAGTTAAAGTTGATAATATAATTGAACAGTGGAGAGATAAGTGTGCAGTACGATGAGTGCAGTGTAGGTGTGACACAATGGGTGCGCGTGGGCAAACGGGTGCGCGCGCGCAGCCTGGACCCCAGGGTTGCCGGACAAACAGACGCGGTTCAGTAATATTTTTACGCCGAGATGACAAACTTTTTAAGGCTTCTGTATATAATATATCACAATAACATCCTTTTTGGTAAATAATTTACCAAAAAGTTGGCAAGTAAATGACATTTCATTTCATTTATATAATAGTGCGCAAGAGATACAAAATTTTGGATTTATATAAGAGAACCAAAAACTCATATTCAACACTTTGAGTGTGCTCAAATCAAAACGGCATCGCTCATGACTTCATAACCCCCTTCATATTGAAATCAAGGTGAACTTCTAATGAATATTTAAGCGCTCTTTTATTTATTTAAAGTATTTTTTTGCAACACATTGAAGCTTCCTTTATGTGTAAGTAGTGATAAATATAAAAACAATATAATTTCTTCCAATATACTATTACATACTCCTTAAGAAATTTGTTTTAATGTCATTTTTTCAATACTATATCGTCATCATTATCAGCCGTAAATTGAACAAGAATCTCCCTCATAAATAACTTTTCCACGCTCAACACTCCGGCCAGACAAATCGGTGATCGCTTGAAATATACCTGCAAGTCGCCACGTGACACGGTAATTATATTTTGAAGCTGGCATCACATTCACCGATATTCTACTAATGTTTAACGTCTGAAAACAAGTGGCAACCCTCGTTGCACCTAACCTCAGTGTTTTATGTTCCATGGCACATAATTTATGCAGATTTAAATAGAGATTGATTCTGTAAGTAGGCTGGATAGCCACCTCCTCGCTGTTCCTACAAGCTTTACGATCGTTATTGTTTAGTTTATAACTATAGTGTAGCTCGTGCTACTTTCTCTGCTTGAGTAAGATACAGGAGGCTATACGAAGTTATAGCTGGTTCTGACGCCTGTGAGACGGGCGTTTACCACTTCCAGTTGAAACAACCTCATGTTCTTATTCAAAACGTTAAGTCTTTATATTGCTGAACCACAGTCATATTTTAAGGCACTACATTAAACGTGTGTTCTCAGCTTAAGAATAAGATCAACCCATGGTGTGCCGTGGGTCACGTCAAAACAAAGAAAACGTTAGGTGTACAGAAGCTTCTCGTGTTGTTTCAACAAAGATCTTAGATCAGCGACACGCCTGCCAAGGTTGGTCATTTCGGAAAATCAGTTACCTCATTGAAGTTCTTGATGGCATATGAGCTTATGAAGCTGATTTGATTTCCAGCCAACAGCCCTATCATTACTTACATCCGGAGAGATGAAGGACAAGTTATAACCCCATTGATACCGTACAGATCTTAGACGTCTTTTCATCTACGCTACTTCTAACAAAAACTTTGAAAGTTTCGAAATGTCATCGTTATTGGATGCGAAGTCTATTACATTACAATATACTTGTAATGACAACGTTTCTAAATTAATAAACAATCAATAAATGTTGTTTAACAATCCGATCCGACACCGGCAGTTAGGCTCGGCAGTAAAATGTGAAGTGCTTTTTAAGTACTTGATACACCGCTGGGCGTGGGAGTGATTACGCTTTGCTCAAACGACGAGACGAGAACCTGCAGTGATTTGTAAGAATGTGATCCTACAACAAAACATTAGGAATGGGATATAGACACAACACACATTGTTTGCGAGTTTCTGCCATGAAATCATAGATGTCGCCACCTGCCTGATAACACTCGCTATTAAAGCGTTTTTACTCGCCACATATAGTGTTTTAGAATGTCTAACATTGTGTCTTGAATATATTCGTTTTCTTTACCTATTACAGTAGCTATAATAAAGTGATTACGAGGCGTACCGTACATACATACACACATCATCAAATAATTCAACACAGATCATGGAAGACAACAAAACAACATTTATTTATTTCACAATTGATTTATACAGTTTTTAAGTATACCTTTATTTCCTCCTATGGCCAGCATATTGTAGTAAGATCGCCAATCAGCATCAATATAATGAAACACTGGTTGTAGTACTTTCAGGCTCTATTAAAACTGTTGTTTGTTAGAAAGGAGATTTCAGTTACACGCTGGCAGCCAGGTGGACTCAGTAAAACCAACAACAACAAATGGAAACGCAAGATTTATATCAATTTTTATAGAGTTTATTACAATCTTGAATCTCCGCTTTGTATAATTCACAGGGACAAAGTGCATTGCTATCATACAGTACACAAGAAGCAGCAAAGCTGTTTAGTGCATTGATACCGAAGATAGATCGATGGGTATCGATTTTGAATACAACATTCAACTTTTTTCACCATACATCTTTTCGAAATAAACTTCCTTGATATATGATACAATAAAATACTTTTAGAGACATTGTCGTATTCGTGTAGTAAAATTACTTATCAGTATACGTAGAGTTATGTGGCAAATCGATAAATGTGCGCCAACACTCGATGAAAGCGCCTTCTTGCTAGCAACACTTTCAATATGACATTGATGGCGGGCGGACGTTACCCTGGAGCTTGCGTGACTACCGGTGTAGAGTCAAAGTTCTCGAGAGGCGACCACGTACCGGGAAACGTGTAACAGACCGTCCCCATACTAGATGGGATCGAAGACCTAGTTAAGGTTACGGGGAGTCTGGATGCAAGTGGCTCAGGACCGGTAAATGTGGCAAATCATGGAGGAGCCCTATGTATACTGAGTAGTAAACGGGTTAGCTTAGCTATGCTAGGCAAATATAAAAGCTCGCGCGCGCGCGCAAGCCTGTTGCGAAACACTGTCGCTCGGTGTTACGTAACGTGTTGTCGTGCAACAATACGATCACAATGTTTTGAAATTGAGTACTTGAGCTTCCAATACTTCAGTAAGGCATTCTGTTTATGATGTGAAACCCCGCGCTACTCTTGGTGATAATTATGATTTATTACTTTAAACTTAGTTGCGCTAGCCGCAGTACACAAAACGCAAACTCTCTTTACTGGCCATTAAAAGCTAAAGTTGGAAGTGTTTGACAAGTAACATTAGTAAACAGAGACTAGTAAAACTGTCCCCTCTACCTACCTATCTGCAGACATCACAAGTTTTTATGCCCTCACGAATATACGCCAGGACGAAACCAAATTGAACAAACTAACCACAAGAGCGGTCGCCTGCCATACGGCACGCCACGCCATGATGTGGCACAGATTTTTTGTCCGCCCCTCCAGACATCAGACATCCCTTTTCGTTTTTGTCGCCACTATCTTTTTGGCTCTGGCCGTTCGCTCGCAATGGCGGCAGTTAGATGGAGACATCCGATAGCATGCAATACGGATTGATAGTGCTGCGTAGTGCCTCCGCGAGACAGTTATTGCCGGCGCGACCTCCGCCCAAGAGTTATGAGCCACACTCGCAGAAAGTTCGCCTTAAAACTGTTTTATTGGCAGCACTCCAAGGGGCGAGGAACCAGATACCCGCCCAACCGATATCAATTCATTCATTGCTCAGCTGAAAACACCATATATTCTTGATAATAGCATATGTTAGTGCCAGAATGGATGTACGTCTTTCCTTAGGGAAAAAGAATCTTAACTTTTTGACTCATATTAAAAAACTAACAAAGCACCAACTCTATTATGCTCGTAAATAAGTTGCAAATCCCCAAACCAAGAAACATTTCCAGAAATTCCAGCAAAAAACCTAAGAGGTGTCTGTGAACGCTTCGACTGTTGTGTAAACATCCGTCCGATGAATCGGAACGCATTCGCGGGACGCCATTTTGTATTTTTTGTTGGTTCTCGGTTTTGGCGGGAAGATTTATGGGCAGTGACAAAGTCAATTTCGTGGGTCGTCGCGACGGGCGACGGCTCGGCACCTCACTGGGCTTTTATTAAGGAATTTCGCAAGGGCTTTTAGCTCTAATTGTCCTTAAAGTAAACATTTTACCTGCCAATTGTGATAAATCAGCCCTCGCATTGACACGAGCCTTCTTGTCACATTTACAATTCAATTTCCGCGTAAGGACGTAAATAAAGCTTGAGTTGCTGTTTTGCTAACAAAATATTTTAGTCCTTGAATAGATAAACTTAGCATTAACATAGAACCGATGCCGATATGTCTGAGGCGAGGTCGTAAACCGAATAAATGAACTGCAGTAGTAATTAGGTACTTTACTATAAATAGTATATGTTTTAGAAACTTACGTTAGTTTTAATCTTCCTGAAACCAGCTATAAATTCCTAAAACGGTATTCAGATCTTGACACGTTTGCTTTGTGATTCCGTCAGGCCCATTGCACACCTCCCTGCATTAAATTGCTCAAATATTCCCACAATCCACGCCGTAACCATGACTTTTTATTGGGATTCACATGTCACAAAGTTTCCATTGCGCTTCTGGAGCGGGCTCGCCTTCACGACTCGTCCCAGCTGAATGCTAACAGGCAGCAACTGCTGCTACATTCAGTGCACGTATTATGTACTCACTGGTTACCCTTCGCCCTCGTTCTATCACAACCCTTAAAACGTCAATCTGTACTCGCAAATTGAGTTCTGTAACGGTCAGCCTTTCTAAATTTGAATGAGACGCCCCTTCTATATTTGAAAATTGTTTGAAAATGTTTCCTGACAGAATATAAACACATTATACTGCGAGGCATGTAGCGAATAGCCAATCATACGCCCTTATGCTTTTATGTATCTCTTTCTGTTGAAATTCAAATTGAAACTCATCGTCAATCAAGCCGTCGATGACTTTAACTATTGGTCCTTCTCTCAGATTTAATTTGTTTTCACCTATGGCGCATAATTCCAGTACAGCGTAAGTAGTATAAGTAAAACTTAAATCGGACTCAATTTAAAGTCGTTGTAAGAAACTGCACAGAAGACAGAAGAAGCACAGAGAAATATTGATGTCGTACATCTAAGGAGTTGCACATGATTCTATGGATAAACGATACCAAAGATATCTAAAGCCAGGAAACAGCACACAGCACAATGGATTCAGTGAAGCGAATCAGTTATTTGTATCTCGGGGCAAGCACGTGTAAGATATTTGCCCCCTATTAGTAATTAATACGTCGGCGCGGATCCCGCGCTCTCGGAAACGGGAGACGGTTCAACGAAATGCACCACAGAACTAATATTATCACTACAAATATCTCACGTTCTCGCTACCGATTCCGAGAAACTTTACGTTTTTTATTTGTTTTTCGATTTTTTACCTGTCACCGACAACCCTGACAGTTTTATCTGTCCCCTTATTTGTAATTTTTCTAGAATCTTTTGCGTGTTCGGTTACAAGACGCGCATGTTGATTACAACCTGCCTTTTTTTAGAAAGAGTTTAAATGTAATATGAGGCGTCAACTGCACGAAAATTGTTACCGCCAAGAAAATTATACATAAACCTGCTTTTAAACATAATTAAATTTTTCGATTTTATTCATATCATTAGGTTGTTCTCCCGAAACAAGTTTATAAAAACAATTATAAAGCATTATTTTACTTCGGTAAACCAGCAGCAGAATATCTTTCTTCCTATTCCGGGCTTTCATAATCAGTGAAAAATAATAAGAATGTGTCTACACGTGACAGCCTAACAGTTCCAGCGTGGTTTTCAATACCAACAAATCTGGTAATCTGATAAAGACTTACTCCCATACAATACGAAATAAATATCGTAACCAGTCTAAAATAAACCATACAGCTTTTAAATAACATAAATATGAGAGAGACATCGTTATCGTAGCCGTTATTAATAAACACAGTGTGATCAGTGCGCGAGGTGTCCTCCATCACTCACAGTAACGAGCCGATGGGCGATAGTGCCGAGAACACGCGCGAAACGCAGGCCTGCCTCACTAGAGGCATAACGAGCCGTGTCCCTTGCCTTAAAAAGTACATTTAAAAAAATAAAGTCAACACGCTGCACTGGCTGGTTGGCATCTCGTTCGGAAATCAAGATGTCCGCCCCGCATGCATTCCAATTACAGAATTGAAAGCTCACGAGTGGTGTCTAATCGATTCAATCTGTCACGAATAAACGACACGACGTGTTAAACAATGCGTTTCTGCTTTCAATTACTTATTTATTGTTATTCGACTGGTACTTACTCGTCTGTTACCTTTTTACTGTCAACAGCAAAGAAATTTAACATTAATAGTAATAGACCGGACAAAGCAAACAAAAATTTTGATCCTAAACTTATTGCCAATTGGTAATAAGTTACTCAATCTATTGTCACATCAAGTCACGCGGCCGTACAGTACATTTGACATACCGTTGACTTTTGAGATCAAAATGTTTATATGAAACGTTTCCCAATGACCGCTCTATAACCTATTACTATATTTAAATCTCTCTAGTCAACAGGTACTTCACGTCTGCTCTGTAAGCTGTAAGTTCCTTGACTCTCTGCAAAAGCTTTGTCCGCATGGATTTCAGAAATCTCCACACATAATTTTAAATATCGAAAATTTCCGTTGATCCGGTGCTCGGCTCGCCGTCGAGTTGTTGCACCATTTGCGTCAATGCATGAAAGCAGGACAAACCAACAAACACACTTCATATTTTTAATATTGTCATGACAACTAATAAATAACATACCTACGAGTACATGAAAACAAATCAAATACATTTTAAATTTTATTAACGTTTGAAAGACATTAGGTATAAGCCATTGTCTACAAGCATAGTCAATTTATTAGAGAAACTTGGGTTATTGCAAATCTAATGGACAGTTGTGCAAAGATACACCCATGGTATCAATATTTCCGTCCCGGAAAATGTTTTTCCTTACTGAATCGACGGCATCGTCTTCCTAAGCACACATTTCCTAACGTCTACATATTTCGTTC
Organism: Carcina quercana; assembly: GCA_910589575.2. Classification (NCBI taxonomy): domain Eukaryota; kingdom Metazoa; phylum Arthropoda; class Insecta; order Lepidoptera; family Depressariidae; genus Carcina; species Carcina quercana. Next base: position 433,529 of record OU342435.1, read on the forward strand.
TGCCGCTGTATTTCTTCGCTGGCATGATCCTTATCGATCCTTTCCCCGTTATCGACAGGCGACCAAACACCATTATTTATACTCCGTGACAGGCGAGCACTCTATACAGTGTCGCCAGTGAGCGTAGGTGGTCTCCCTATCTCGAAATGCTCCCGGACAGACTTCCTATGTCAACATATCTTGCTGCGCCTTTGTTGTCACAACACTATTGTCCGAGAAACAGAAGAAGACCTCCAACAGTCACCCCGCGCGGTCCAAATGATACAAAACACCTCGAGCGGACGATCGTATATCAAAATTGAAATTGGTCGTAAAACGAGTCAATAAAAATTTGTTTTTGCAGAGATTGGGCCAACGTTCCGCGTGAGATTCTACATTTTTACGACTACATTATAATGTGTCTGGGTGGCATCGTTTATGGAAAAAAATGGCGTCAAACGTCACTGGCTGTCACAGTAAAACGCCATTTATACGCCACGTCGAGAAAAAGGCCGTTCCGTTCGCATTTTGAAAGCCCTCCGCTTACGAATTTGAATTTATTTATCATATTTCTGATTTGAAAATGGAATCCTCCTACGCTTTGTTCGTTGTATTTGTCTTTTACTTTACAGCGATCTTTATGGTGTCGTAAAGTTCTGATTACTTGTTACCAAATGTACTGGAGGCGTTTAAAATTAATTGTGTTGTAAATTATTTTAGTTCTTGTGAATCGCAGACAGGCGCCTCGCACTTCTGGTCAGCAATAAAACTTGTGACGAAAACTCGGCAGTCTATTACTTTCTATTACTATTGCTTAGTTTGAAGAATATATTCATGTAAATATAATTTTTTTAATCTTACTCTGCATCCAAAAACTACTTTCAAGAAGAAAAAGTCGTGCCAAAAAGCACAATAATTATCGTGATTCAGAATTTAGTATGCTGAAAATATAGCATTTTAAAGTTACATTATATAACATCCAACATAATTCAGGGCAGTATAATGTCGATTGTCGAAATGAATTAATATTTCTGGTATTGCATCGAATGGCCGACCAACACGGGGAAATATGGTTTATTATATCACTACACCGCTAGAGGTACAATACACTGACAATAGGACTGCACTGCACCTCTCAGATTACGAGTATTTTCTTTTGGACCAACATTTTGTGACGTCAACTACTTGATAGACGTAGCAAAATGGCGGTGGCACTTTCCACTGTATGCCCCTTGTCCTCGTACTAAGCACTGCAAGCGGCTGCAAGGTGCCCTGTTACCTGCCGTGTGTACTTAGAGGCCCAACATTCTACAGGAACCTCACACCAGCACTTTGCTTATCTCTGCACGCAGTAAACGCAAATGGCGACATTATTGATACGCTAACAGTAATGGCCGCGCGCGTTGATCGCGAAGCTGCGATTCTCCACCTTGTCACGTCGCCGCACGCGCATCTCATACTAATCACCTTTATTTAACTGAATAAATCCACATTGTGCATACTAAACAACCACCACCGTATCCTGACATTCGCACAATCAAACTGTAGTGTTGAAGTATCAAGCAGCTTCGAGGAAGGGTGGGTCCAGTTATAATGGTGTTGCCAGCAGCTGGTTTGTTGAGGAGTCTTGTTAAACGCGAAAGTGAATGAAACATGGGTGTCCGATTGTGAATGATTGATTTTGTGCTGTGTACTGTGTGTGTGCTACATTTCGTAGTCAGCCTGCACCCCAAGCGGAGGTCGGGAATTCCGTGAGTCACTGTTTAATTAAATTATAACTAATATCGTAACTGAATAAGTGAGTTCACCCGCCATTGCGGATTCACATATACACGTAAAATTTATTTATCTTGAACGAAACAAAGAGAATGTATTCGCACTACACGAATCTCACAAGCTTGCCTGAATTACTTTTCAGTTTTATTCAACCCCTTCTTCATTAAATGTAGTTTTGAGATTTTAATCCTACTTGAATTGGATTCGGTTATACCTGGATGATATTTTTACAAAACTGTACACCCTTATTAATCCCCTTAGGGACAGGCTTTTGACAATCCTTTCTTAGTGGTACCATCTGGTATATACCCCAAATTACCTAAAGTAAAGGGACCAACGTCGCGAATTTCATGTTTGTAGCCCTGTGGTTTCCTGTGCCTTAATTCCTTATATATTGGCAGAAGATGTAAAGGGTCCTCTTTTGTTATTCAAATGACAAGCATCCGATAAGCTTCTCCTTAAAAGTTCGTCCTACGGCCAATCTCAACCACAAATCACACAGCTTTTATTATAATTAATTATGCCCTTATACAAAACAGGCTTATTAAGAAGTCGACATTTATAACTTGATACATCTTCGCGCAATACGGCTCGTGTTCAATAATTCATTAGCCAATTTAAATTTGTATCTAGCGGTAGTAAATTTTAATTTTATTGCTATCTAATTAAACAGTTGCGCGTACGCAAGGAAGGTAGGAATGAGCCCACTATTGATTTTAAACCTAGCATCATGCATTTATATGACAATTGTTCGGTGAACTGTTTTCATTGTTCATTTTACGTGTTCTTCAAGTCAACCGTTTTCCTCCTGGCCGGTGTCCTTCTAAGCTTGCCTAGATCTTGTCTCCAATCTATGGAGTGTCTGCTGCACCGACTGTCAGTCCTCCAGACAATATTAACAGCAGCTGTCACTTGTTTCTGAGATATATCGGGGACGTTCCCTACACTATCACGCTTTATTTGAATGCACTGAGAATGTTGCTACCCATTTTTAACCGTATTGTAATGTAAATGACGACAAAAGCTGTATAGTTTAAGTGTATCGCAGGCGTTACCATCAACATTACGTGTTTATAGCGCGTGTTATATCTCGCTGGACCGGCGTCTGCAGCATCCACTTCATATTTATTATCAGAGCGTTATTAAATTTCTAGTCAAACAACATGTACTACTTGCTCTTTTGCCATCCGTAACCAGTTATGGATTCATATCATGTATAGGAATGGTTTTTTCATGTTTTAACACGATGTGCCTTCATATGGCCTCTGTCGCACCTGATGGTAAGTGACGATAAGGCTCTCTAGCTACCTAAATCGCCGTATTACAGTCAGCGCCACCCCAACCTAGTATCGAGAAGCTGGGAATCGAACCCGCGATTCTCCGGGAACTAGTTTTGTTCAATGACAGATTTTGTGCGTTTCAGTGATGAGTTTCTGGTAAGTTTATTTTTACAAATCCATATTATTGTGATATTCAGGACGTACAGATTTACAGATGAATGTAATTAATCTTCAACCTAACTATATAAAACTTCTCGTAATGGTTTTGTTAAATTTTATGTCAGGTGCCGTCTTTGGCGAACTTTTAGGTGTGGGCCGCCCCGCCCTTTATTTCTTTTTGGCACTATGTGGTACTTGCCTGCTAGAAGGTAGCCGTACGATAACTTAGAATACTACGAGTACCTAAGGAAGGAGTTGACATGCGATACCATCATTATATGTACAGACAGTACAAAGATATGGACTTTTGTACCATGTCACATTCACTGTTTCTTGCTCCAATGCAGTGTTGAGGGAAATGTCAATTAAAGTCAATAAGACATGGTACAAAACTGTGTACATGTTTTATACTCTAATGTACCTATACTATATGATATTCTGATAACTGAACCACAATACCGCCGCAGGCGCAGGCGCCGTTCGCCGCGTCGCGTCGCCAAACACGCGTTTCCTGAATTACCAGCTAGTTAAACATGGCTCCACAGCGGCTAGTGTTTCATATTGTTCAGTAAATTAGGTCATCAGCACCGAAGCCGCAGATCGCAGCTTGGCTCACAGTCCCCGATACGATTTCCGTTGCATTCATTATGTTGAAACTTAAATAATCGAACGATTACGAAGTCGTTCACATACATTAAATTTAACTGAATAAATATGTGTTAGACAAAGTTAGAGCTTGTTACCGGCAATAACATCCATGCCTCTTCATATAGATGTCGCTGGTAGCTCTTCTACCAGCGACATCTATATGAAGAGGCATGACAAACATCTCCAGCAAGTGCCCGGAACGACTTCACATCAAATGAAGTTACCACAAGTTACTCGGATACGTGACTGAGCGATATTTATATCTAGTTATAAATGTTTAAACAATAACTGCTTTAGTATTTTGATATTTTATATGCGATTCTATGATTTATTAGCGAGAAAGATATTGTATAATATGTCGTCGTCAATTACTTCCGGTCAGAAGGCGATGCACGCTGCCTCAACCAGCTCTGTTTATCTAATTTATAGGAACAATCATGTATTTAAATAATGTGAGCCTTTAGTAACAAATATCGAATATAATTATCCATTCTGGAATTTCAGTATTAATGTAATTGGTTATAGGGATTAATTAATATTGTATAACTGTGCCTGTTTTGATTCACGGAAGTTGTAGTTTTTCGAAGTAGGAACTGACGATGGTGGGAGCTATGAAGACCGTATTATAAAACTGATGAACACTCATTTTGTAAACCATTCCTGTTGTGAATTTTGTTGAAATAGTACTAGTAAACGTTACTCTGCCCGACTGTGTGTTGAGAACATGAGAATATATTGAGGAATATACAATTATACATGCCTGATGGATTGAATCGACTAAGAGTTTTATTACTGAAAATACTGATGCACACACATTATTTTTCCCTATGTAAAAAGCTGCTATTTCTAATTAAACAACAGGGAAAAGATACGACTATAGAATGGGATACCTCTTGCCACTATATGCTCGCTTTAGGGGAACACCCTCGTACGCCGGACGATCATACGACTGTTTAATAATATTTTTATTTATTTATTTTATTTCCAACATTTCCAACAAAGAAACACTATAAGTAATCACACAATAACAACAACTTAAAATAACAATAAGTGCTCCTTCAATGACAGGAAACCACCGCGTGCAAACAATAATTGAAACAAAAAACAAGAAAATATGTATAGCTAAAACAAGTGACTACTACAACTAAGTGGAGGCAATGGCAGAGCAGTGACTCACAATATATATTTAATCAAGATAGCTTTAAAAGCTGACATAAAAATAGACAGTATATCGGTCTTTGTCACGTTATAGTAATGTCAACTAACTAAGAATACCTTATTTGCTCTCCTTTTCACCGTGTAAAATATTAAAAATCACCAAATATACAGTACCAGTACAGTAGTGAATACCAACCAGGCAGCCAGCACAGCTATGATGTGTGGGTCGTCAGCTTCCTCATAGAGCTAGGGGAATTCTACGCATGCCAAATTTTAAGGCAATTAAGGAGCAATCAAACTTTAGCATTCATAATTTAGCAGCAATCATGACTCAGTTACAGCGAGTGGTTTTTAGTGTGTCAGCTGGAGACATGGGTCTCCAGCTGACACATGCCAGGAAGGCAAACCAGTGAGGTTAGGGCTTTAGACTATAGTCAGGCATTTAAAGCACAATGAGAGCAATGAGAGCCAAAAAAATTAACGATCACATTGATAAACTGTTGGATATACGAACGAATTAGCGTGTGTAAGCTGGCGACCCGTGTCACCAGCTTACACATCTGTATCTTCGTAATTATTCAAGTTACGATTATGTATTGTACCTCATATTTTAGGGCAAAATAGCAGCGCCAGGCGCCAAAATTTTCGAATCTCTAGTGCTAAAACTGTTTGAGCTACGAGCCGATATGTGTGTGTAAGCTGGTGACATGGGTCGCCAGCTGACACATGTTGTATCTCTGAAACTACATAAGTGAGAACTTCGTTTTAAAGATCAGATGAGACCATACAATAGCAGCGTTCACGAGTCAAAATTTCAAATCTCCTGGCTGTCTAGATTCAAAGTTATAAGCAAAAAACTATTTTCCCGCCAAAAAATTCAAAATAATCGCACGGACGCCGCTGAGCGGGCCGTTGCCGTTCCGTGCGCTACGCTATTACAATAGAGTTTCAACTTAGCCGTCATTGTTTTAAAATTCATTTTAACCTGCACGTTCGTATCGATTCAATTGGTACATTGAGCGTGTTAGACCAGGAGCCGACTGAAATAAGCAATGGTATACTACCGATTATCTTCATAGAGAGATTACGAACGATCTTCACCAAATTTGAGGTCTAGCTAGAATCTAACCCTTCACCGTTGGTGCATAATTCAAATCTACTAATTTGACTAATACGGAATCAAGATTTAGTTTAGTAATGAATCAACATATAAGAAATAACACTGTATGGTGTGTGTGATATAACACAATATAAGAGGTATATGAAAATAACTAAAAATAAATGTTTGAGAAATCTATATCATGTTTTATTCAATAATTGCTACTGAAAATATACTAAACTAGCTTCCGCCCGCGACTTTGTCCGCGTATACTTCAGGATATATTCTACTTGTTCGATAAGCATAGAAGGCATCTATCTCCATTTCCAGCATAAGGTACAAAATAGTGTTTATTCTGTTACGTAGGCTAATAGTTTAAAGAAACAAAAGAAATTTCAATATCTGACGTAGTACATTCAAATAGTCTTCACACTAATATTATAAACGCGAAAGTTTGTATATACGAATTACATATTCTATGGTCGGTTGCTAGGCAACGCGTTTTTGTTATGCCAAAATTTCCCATGTAATCCCACTAATATTATACGTGTGATTTTGTACAATTTACACAATATGTCTTTATAAATTATAGCCTATATGTTATTCTGATGTATAAGCTATATTATTGTATAGTTTCATTCAAATCTATTCAGTAGTTTTCCGTGAAAGCGTCACAAACATCCAAACATCCAAACTTTCACACTTATAATATTAGTAGGATATCGAGCTCAACAATTATTGATCATATTGATATAAGCTGTATATGTTGCACATATACCTCTTATACTATGTTATATCACACCGTAAAGTGTTATCCCTACTAGTCCGTACTTTCCCTACTATCCCTACTAATATTATAAAGGCGAAAGTAACTCTGTCTGTTACGCTTTCCCGCTTAAACCTCTCATCCGATTTTGATGAAATTTGGCACAGACTATCTTTAGACCCTGAGAAAGAACATAGGCTACTTTTTAATGCGAAAAAAGGGTTTTGTCGAAAGGAGTTGAAAGGGGGGATGAAAAGTCGTATAGAGGTATCGATCGTTATTTTTAGAGCTATAAGCTTGAAACTTATTTTTTAGGCTGTTGATCGATATAAAGTCCATAAAATTAGTTGAATACTAATTCATTTAGGTTTGTTTTCTGTGGTTACGGTTGTCGAAATAGTTTAACACCTCACCGATAGATGGCGCCACCGTCTAGATAAAACGTGATATTGAAATTATTTTACAGCTCTATGTATACCTGGAGCCTTTCAATTGATGAGCTAATCAGATATAGTAAAGCATGAGTTTGATTGACATCCATGCAATTGCACAGCAATCAACAAGGAATAAAAATAATGCCCCATGAAAATTGGTAAGCGATTAGATTTCAAACAAAGGAAGGATTACGTGTTTCACGGATATATAATGGGGATTAAATTTTGTATGGGAACTCTGTTGTTTTTGAAGTCAATATCATGAAAATTGATACTCAGTGTTATGAACTAAAAATAAAAATGACGTGTTTTAGCATTTTAAAAAATCCTGCAATCCAATCTAATATATTAAATTTTCGTGTCAAGGTGTTTATAGTCGCACTCCTGCGAAACGGCTTGACCAATTTTTTTTGTTTTTACATATGTTTGGTAGGTCTGAGAATGTTGCACCCTCTTGCCCCCACCCCCGTATTTTGATCGCGATTTTAGAATAATGGTACGTCATCGACAGGAAGTCTCGCGTCAGTTTGATATTTTGTAGTACTACGCCATGTAGTTCTCACGGGATAAAACCTAAAGTCCACGCGGGCGAAGCCGCGGGAAGAAGCTAGTTTCTTATATGTTGATTCATTACTAAACTAAATCTTGATTCCGTATTAGTTAAATTAGTAGATTTGAATTATGCACCAACGGTGAAGGGTTAGATTCTAGCTAGACCTCAAATTTGGTGAAGATCGTTCGTAATCTCTCTATGAAGTTAATCGGTAGTATACCATTGCTTATTTCAGTCGGCTCCTGGTCTAACACGCTTAATGTACCAATTGAATCGATACGAACGTGCAGGTTAAAATGAATTTTAAAACAATGATGGCTAAGTTGAAACTCTATTGTAATAGCGTAGCGCACGGAACGGCAACGGCCCGCTCAGCGGCGTCCGTGCGATTATTTTGAATTTTTTGGCGGGAAAATAGTTTTTTGCTTATAACTTTGAATCTAGACAGCCAGGAGATTTGAAATTTTGACTCGTGAACGCTGCTATTGTATGGTCTCATCTGATCTTTAAAACGAAGTTCTCACTTATGTAGTTTCAGAGATACAACATGTGTCAGCTGGCGACCCATGTCACCAGCTTACACACACATATCGGCTCGTAGCTCAAACAGTTTTAGCACTAGAGATTCGAAAATTTTGGCGCCTGGCGCTGCTATTTTGCCCTAAAATATGAGGTACAATACATAATCGTAACTTGAATAATTACGAAGATACAGATGTGTAAGCTGGTGACACGGGTCGCCAGCTTACACACGGTAATTCGTTCGTAGATCCAACAGTTTATCAATGTGATCGTTAATTTTTTTGGCTCTCATTGCTCTCATTGTGCTTTAAATGCCTGACTATAGTCTAAAGCCCTAACCTCACTGGTTTGCCTTCCTGGCATGTGTCAGCTGGAGACTCATGTCTCCAGCTGACACACTAAAAACAACTCGCTGTAACTGAGTCATGATTGCTGCTAAATTATGAATGCTAAAGTTTGATTGCTCCTAAATTGCCTTAAAATTTGGCATGCGTACAATTCCCCTAGCTCTATGAGGAAGCTGACGACCCACACATCAGCTATGTGTTGAGCAAACTCAGCGGGGCGCTGTGCGCTGTGCGGCCAGTTGTATTTGTCCGCGCGTCTGTCTGTTTGTCCGCGCTCGCTGTGTGCGCAGGCGCAGGCGCGCGCACCAACAGTATCAACTGATTAAACTAACATGACACCTTATTAGGGAGCTAGCTGTGCTGTGCTATTGACTAACTTTGCAGGAAGTTATTTGTATTTAATAGTCATTTATTTACAGTGGAGTGGAATAAGTTACATCATCTGTTTTGTAGCACGTATGGATGTTAGACGAAACAGTTGGCATTATTTTGGGAAAGTTATACATAAATAATAGTCACTGTCAACTCTTGACAAGTCACAAGTGTATTTATATTTAAGGGGTTGACACTTGGCCTTGGCTAAGGCCCATGGGTGGAAAGCTTTCATGCCGGAATAGCAGTACTATTAACACGGCTGTTTTGGCGGCAGACTTGCATAACCTTGCCTTACCACCAACCAAATACTCCTTCATATTACCAAAAGCGTCGGTGGCGCAGTGGATAAGGCGCGGACTCTCAATCTGAGGGTACCGGGTTCGAATCCAGCCGTGTACCTATGAGTTGTTTTTCAATTCAAGTACATTATCCGATTGCTTAACGGTGAAGGAAAACATCGTGAGGAAACCTGCATGTCTTGAACAGGCATGTGAAGTCCGCCGATCCGCACTGGGCCCGCGTGGTGGACTATGGCCCATACACTCTCTGTAGGAGAGTAGGCCTGAGCCCCTCCAGTGGGGACATATATAGGCTGTTGATGATGATGATTACCAAAATGGGCAGTGATTTACGAAGGTGTCTTATGCCTAAAACCATTCTACAACCACCACTCACCTGAATATGTTTAGGAGCAATCAAATTAACAACACATTCATTTCATTACAAAATGCCGATAAATGTGCTAATTGTCGATGAAACGAGCGCGCCCCAATTAGCCGAAACGAATGGCCCGTCTAATTTGTGATCGTTTGCCGAATTAGGACTCCCGGTCAATATGAGATTAGCTGCCGCTGTTTGTTGCCGGCAACTGGATTTGGACAGGAAAAAACCTACCAAGAAAAGAGCTTCTTTTAAACTACAAACGTGCGCAATCAGCTGTACCGTACACTTTTACATCTCCATTTTTATTGTCTTTATGCCAACTATTGCGGATGCAAATTGTTTGCGAGAAAGTTGGCAAGGAGAGTCATTTCCATCTGATATTCTTCGTTATAAATGAAACGAAAGCAGTAATTTAGATGTGGTGGGAATAGATTTTCTCGTCGCAAAAGTCCATTAAATTACATCAAAAGCAATTTGAAATCTTGAAAGCGTTTCTACGTTGACTAAACAATAGCCTAGTGATCAGTTATAAGGTATTTTAAGCTTCTGTACTAACTCTTACAACTCTGGAAAAATACTATGCAAATTTTTCCACGTTCATAATAAGAATTTACTCCGTGCACCGGCGCACGCCGCTAACGCAATAACCGGCTTAATTACAATATAAATTATCGTCGCCTGCATTAACTACCGCTAGGCGGCGATCCTCGTCGCTTCTGGTGTGATTAGTTATGTAGAATACACCCCCGGGACTTGCCGTGGTGGGAACATGACGGTGACGTACGGCGCCTGCGCAGCGCTGCTGGTCAGTTGATGGTGTAGAGTTGTGATCCGTCAATCTGCTGCGCGTGTCGCAAGCGACGGTTCTGCATCGATCTAATGATTAATTGATTTATTAGGGAAATGTATTCGAGAAAATGTTATTAATTTCTTAATGAAAAGGATTTCTTTCGTCCAAATCCCGAAACAAAACAATAGACAAAGCGATATGTTTTCCAAGTAAAATTAAAACCACTTCTTCTGTAAAATTGTTTGTGCGTTGGTCATTTCTAAATTCTGTTAGTGAATTAGTTGCTTATTTTTTGTGTAATTTAACGATATTTTAACGTATTTACTATTTTTTATTATCAGAGACAATATAAAATTGTTAATGAATAAAAATGATAATGATGAATAACCTTGGGATTTTTAAAGACTAGTAAAAATGCTAAACTGCAATCAAAGAGATACTAACTGCTTGTTACACCTGCAATCGTATTTTTATTCTACTCGTAACACCATGACTTCACAACCAGGGATATATAAAACATACCTAGGGCACGTCGGTTGCCATGACTCCATATACCTAACGATAAAATCCACAAACCGCATCGCCCACAAATCAATAATTCCGATATCGTATCCTATCACCATATTTAACTGCGAACAGGATAATTTGCAACTATACCTACTAACGGATGCTATACGCTAAACACATTATGCAAACGAGACTGGAATAATAACTACACGTATCATTGTCATATTACTTTTATTTTATGAGAAAATTATGCCGTTTAGATGTTATGTATGGCGATTGTGTAACTGGGATGATGCCCTCGTCGCATCGTTTAAATGTATTTTTTGCAATTGTATCAGTAATATCTTAGTAACTACTGAATTAAATAACCAGTAAAGTTATATATTTTAAAATATTTTGACGTGACAACGTCTTATAAATTGGTTTGCCGGGTGACACTTCAAGAAACTGCGTTACGCTCCGCTCACGTTATGCGCTCACAATGAGAGCGAGTGAGAGGCACGCGTCCCTTCCACTCAGGCATGGTTAGCCCGCCTAAGAGCGAGAGAGACAGACATAAAAAGTGAAAGGCACGCGTCCCTGAATGAATATTCACATTAAAATTATTTTACCACTCAAAGTCGTTGTCACGTAAAACTTTCGCCCGTATACCGACTTTACAGGCAACCAATTTTTTACAGTCAGACGTACAGATTACGTTTTCACATAATGAACCAGAAACAATGATCTTTTATAAATCATGTTTCAGCCTCGTCCCACACCTACCCGCTCTAGAAAGCAAGAAACGGATCGTTCTAGATAAATCAGAACAGAAGCGGTATGAGATTACGACTTTTAGTACATTAACACATTGTGTATGAGTACCTCTTTGTTTCTTGTTTACTTTGATAACGGTCGGTGAAGGTCAAAATCTTACTAAGAATCTTTGTTTAACCAAGTCTGATGAAATGATAAACGCAATGACTTCGTAGAACCATAGAACGTACTGGGCACTTGTGGGGCGCATGTCTCCGCGCGCGGTGCAGTGTTGCACAACATACGAAGAAAATATAAAACATAGACGTTATCTTACGATCTGGAGACGGGATTAAAATTTGTTATGTGTAGGTACCGCAGCTAGATAACATCTCGATTGGCACCGAGCCGCAGTAGAGACGCCGAGGTGTGAATGTTTACAGCGAACATTTGCATTTTAATATCGATACTCGGTAGCCAGCTCAGAGGGGTTTGATCGGACAGGCTCTTTTAATGTTCCATAAAATTGGGAATTCATTGTCAGGTTCTTCTGTAAAGAAGACTAAAACCAACATGTGATTATGTTTGTAGGACAATAATCTTTAATTCTACGGCATTTTACAATTTCTCGAAATGGCGTCCCTTACTTTCTGTTAACCGAAATAGACGCAATGTTATTTATGTATGCCTACACCAATTTTACAATTGAATGTTAACTCACAAGAGTAATGAAGAGCTTTTTTTTTCGAATGTACTTGATGCTGTTGGTCCTGCGACCTCTACAGCTTCACCCGGACAATGGCGAGCGCGGAAGGCGCTCAACCGGTACTATTATTACTAGCTCACTGAAGAGCGCTAAATAAGTTTACTGTTACTTTAGCACAGATTTAATAAGATAACTAAAAGCGAGGTTGTAAGCTATATGATTGCATATCGAGTGTGTGTGACCAGAAATATTGCCCCGTCGACCAATTAGGGCCCCAGCTTTGGAATAGAAACACAAATCCATAGGTCTCTGAAAAGGTGGCTAAGGGCAACAAAAAGCAATCAAAATGACTGCAGCTTACTGCGTACGCGGAAAAACTAAAAAGTGTTTAACGCATGGTCACTGCACCATTATGCGCGTGCGTTCACCTCTACGGGAGATATATTAGAAGATCGTTAGTCAATAATTTAAATATGTTTGATTTGTACATTTACATACTAACTTTATTGGCCGATAGCGTAACGGACTCCATACATTAGTCTCAAATTTATTTTATAGTCTCCGAAAGATATCTGTTCCAAACTGCATTAATTTGAATGGTGAAGTAAATCTGCGGATTACGAGATGAATGAATAGCGCGATTGAATGAATGAATGGATTTGCCTTTGAAACGGACAAAGGAAGGCTTGTGTAGAGTTTATACAGTTTGAATAGGTTAGTAATCGAATAGATTCAGAGAGAGGGGGGATTGAGAAGACAACCGTTCGATTTAACTGGAAAAGATTAAATATATAATACGTAGCATTGATACGTAGGTTATTTGATACTCATAGTTTAAAAAACGTTTTCGTCAAGGTTATTTAGAATGAAATGCATACAAATACTGATGCGGTAGAGTAATTCAAAACTGGAAATTTTAATTGCACATATTGTAAATCTACGAATTAAGAGATGAGCGAATGTAAACTTTAAAAATAGAATATTATCTAAACTCCCAAAAAAAACATATCCCATCATTCATTCCTCATTCTATTGTCACTTTCGTTCTTTGGGGAAGGAAGAATAAATCTGACTCCACAGAAATCGTATCCTTTTAAAAGTACACCAATGTATATAACAATTACGCGTATACACATCTGGAGTTACAAAAATGCACCTACACATCTAAGGCTGAATTCGAAAATGCGAAATATAAAGGATAACAATTCTTCTAACTGGACGAACAGAAATTAGAACTACCATTGGTTATGGTGTACAAAAGTGGCCGCTTAGGAAAAAAACTTCGAACTTATTTTTTTTGTATAAATAATTTATTATTTATACAAAAAACTTACCTTATTTTGGAATCCTATGCATTAGATCTTCGAGCTTGAATGAAATTTGTGAAGAGAAATCTTTTTGAAGGTACACAAATAATTCGTCATTTTGATCTTATGCTGCCGTAATTAGTCGATTTAATGAGGTCCCGGTTCACTTCAATGAGATAATCTTTAATTGTCACCATTTTACTTTAAGGTTTACTAGAAATTTTCTTTAAATACAATGCAAACTAGTTGCAAACTTGCACAAGGCACTGCAAAGGTTTTGAAATAATACCTCGCGATGAAGTGTTTCTCTACCTTTAATTTTGACATTTGGACGCAACGGCTTTGGACTGGATCGAGTTATAACCTTGACGTTTATTTTAGCGCGATACCAATTTTTTGACATATTCCGACACCGTTGCAAAACCGATCCGATGCAGAGCTTTTGGTAATTAGCGCGATACGAAATGACAGAAAAATGGAGGAGCGGGAGTGGTTAGGTTTTGGATTTGGCGTTGTAATTTAGCGCGATTGGCCCCCAGCAATAATAGGTCACCCAAGGTCGGAAAAGGAAAGTGTGACGAACCGCCGCACACTTCTAGCATCAGTAGCATCTACGCATCATCTCAGTATACAAACAAACTCGAGTTCATTTAAAAAGATGTAATCATTAAATATGATCGTACGTTCATAGTTTATTCCATGTTTATGCGAGCCTTTGGCGTAACATATGGCGCCCAATCACACTAAGGCCGTCGCGTAGGCAGACCAAATAAATAAAATATTAACATATAGGCATGGGCATTGCTCGTAAACTTGGATGGTGGAAACCGAGCCCGGATCGATTACTATCGACTTGTGGGCCGGCCGGCCGCGCCGCTAGGTCGCCTCCTGCTGTGACATGAATGCCTGGTACTCTGAGCTGGCATGTACAAAACGGGACGAGCCAGGTACGGTACTCCCTCTCTTTCTAATAATTTAATCGAGAGTTCGAGATAAATAACTGGCAGGTGTTTGTCTCGCATTGATATATTTTCAAATGAACTGAAAATATATTCGGAATTTTAGTCCAAAAACTTTTTTGACGTGACAACGTCTTATAAATTGGTTTGCCGGGTGACACTTCAAGAAACTGCGTTACGCTCCGCTCACGTTATGCGCTAACAATGAGAGCGAGTGAGAGGCACGCGTCCCTTCCACTCGGGCATGGTTAGCCCGCCTAAGAGCGAGAGAGACAGACATAAAAAGTGAAAGGCACGCGTCCCTGAATGAATATTCACATTAAAATTATTTTACCACTCAAAGTCGTTGTCACGTAAAACTTTCGCCCGTATACCGACTTTACAGGCAACCAATTTTTTATATAAAAAATCCCCAGAATAACTATTTGGCAAATTTTGAAAAATTGCGAATTCATAATCACAGTACGATATCATTACTACAATTGGTTGGATCGCTTCACCCCACTTTTCTTTCGGAGCGTGTGGATCGCCCCCTGAGCGATTTACAAATTGAAATGTTCGATTCGCACCGCAGATCAAAAATAAGCCAATCCACTCCCATATTATGTGAACGACCAGTTGGACCCAAAACTCCCTAACACCATTAAACACAGCATCTGTGGTACAGGAATGTTGCTGTCGGCGATAACGCTACGGGCAATCGCCACTTGTAAGCCAGCCCGTCACTAATGGCCAAAAATGAAATGGTTTACTTGACCCCGCAGGTCGCAAAACCACAGTTATTATATTCCAACTAACATAAAACCATCGGAATAGATTTATATTCATGAATCTCACTGGACCTGGCTTCCAACTAGAGGAGCGAGAGAGAGCTACGAATGTTTCGAATCTCGTAACGTACGTAATAAAAGTCTCATGTTATTTACGAGGGAATTACGTAAACAAATAAATTAAATTATTCGCTTGTCCAACGGCTGGCAGCGTCACCCGATCTCCACGTTAAATAATTTAATTAATTTTGATGAAGCTCCAAACGCTTATATTACCAGCATTTACAGCTTGTCCGAATGAAATGCGTCGTTTGTGAAACCGAATAAATAATGCTATAAATGTCGACGTAATAATTTATTCAATCTCAGATAAACCCTGCGCGTCATCCCATATGGAAAAGGTTTCAGGAGATGTGCAACCTTTACCATCACCAACCCGCGTGCCTGTTGACGATTATTCAGGCAAATCATCTAGTGGAAACTAGGTATCGATGTACTAAAGAAGCTCATGTCCAACAGTCCAACTTACGCAAATGTCCAACTGTTGATGATGATTATGACGAATCAATTGAACATTAAGTTATTAAAAAATTACGCGCTGAATGCCAATCGATAGAAATGTACAACATCTAGGACCAGAATCCTTGTCAAGACAAATCAGAGGAGTCCAAATTTGCGTCGATTTATTTTGCATGATGGTCTTCTCATGGACGCCTTCCGTCTCCTTCAGATCAGCTTCAGATCATTATAATATAGCACTGTTATCTGGTTTACATATACGTGGAAAATTTCAGCTCAATCAGAAACCAAAGGGGAAAGGAAATCGAAGGGGAGTGGGTCAAATTTTACTTTGTAAGATTTGATTACAGACAGACCGCCATTGGCACAGGTGAAACGAAATAGAAACTGGTAAAAATATAATCTTTCTAGTTCTAGGTTCTACTCACGATCCAATCCCACGCATTCCCGTGGTTGGGTGTCGTCAGAGGTGTCTAAGAAACAATTCCAGCAAATGGACATCATCAAGTCTACGTATGCTGAATGCGTTTCATAGCAAAACAAGTCTAGATATCAGCCTCAGATACCCGCCTAGCCCACGCTGCGCAGTCGCTTGTCAATGTCAGCAGCGGAAGCTGTCTTGCTTGCGATGCAGGCCGCGTGCGCGCGCGCCGATGTAGCGCGATGTTATCTGCGCGGAATGCCCCCGCGCGCGCATGCGTCGACACAATTAGACAATACAAACAATAAACGTCTGTGGGTGGCTGGTTGCATTTGCTCATTGTGATTGTTTTGTTGGAGGTGAGCTCGTGGATTATTAATTAGAATTATATATACTAGTTTACCTTATTAACTAAGGTGTAACAGGAACAGATTAGCGCGCCAAAGCGACATTAATTAATTTACTGCTTAAATCTGTTGTCATTATTATTAGTGACAAGCATTGTATTGTTAGTAAGTAGTACTGGGGAGTAAAGGTTGGCGACCACGTACCGAGAAACGTCTACCAGGCCGTCCCCTTACTAGATGGACCGACGACTTGGGGTAGGGGAGTCGCTGGATGCAGGTGGCTCGGGACCGGTCGATGTGGCGTACCACGAAGGAGGCCTATGTCCAGCAGTGGACGTTTCCCGGCTGATGATGATTGTGTTGTTGACGATGAGAAGACCTGACAAAACGACCCCAAACACATGTACACCTTGTCCAATCGCATACCTAGAAGCCTCGTGACATGCATCGTGTGAACAAAACTCTTTGGTGTGAACAAGGAAGTTACGCTCATGAACGATTTCGAGTGCTATTCCATAAACTCAATTCACCGACCCACACGTCGAGAAGCTTTTAACACAAATCATGCGTTCCTATACTGAATCGTGCCTAGAAAGATTGTGTGGTGAAGCTTCAGAATGAAATCACCCTATGACATCTCATTGAAATTGCAAAAGGCTATTGGCAGTATGCCTATCTAGCTGACTATCACGATACTAGACGATCAATTAATCACCCAGGGAGGGTACGCAATTAACAACATTGTTTAATTGCAATACGAAATATTTATCATGACACAGACGGTGCTAGTGTTACCAACATTGGAACGTAATCGTCATCAGGGCCGCGCTCTCCGACCTTGCGCCGGGCCGGGATGCTACATGCTGCTGCTGGGCGTTGGAAAAATATAGATGAAGTAGATGGTATTGCTGGCCCTCATATACTCCAGCCAGGTGACGAATCAACACAGCTATATACACATGGAGCGACCAGATACATTCTATTCATGATTTTAATGTTGGTAACAGTCCAAGAAGTTTTTGGAAACAAAAAATGGAAAAGTTGCCCAGAATTGGAAATTTTACTTTGGCCAGGCCAATGTCTGTCAGGTCAGCTAGCTGAAAATAAATATTAGTCTGTATTTAGCATTTCGGCGTTACCTTTTGCCGAAAATCACAACTATTACAAACACTCTCCGACTGCATAGAAATCATCATCACTTGCTGGCACAAACACTACTTCCACGCACTCTTTTATCGGTTATCGAGAGTAATAAATAGCCTTAAAATCACAGTGGCATTTATCTTCAACATAGTTCATGAAGCACGTGGGCTAGCTCGAGCTATGTGGAGCTACATTACTTGTTACGTCAGAATAGAAGGGCAGCCACGTTGGGCACGGGCGGCGACCACACGCGCCGCTAGCTACATATTAGCAATCGCATGAGGTGGTAGTGAATTACTCAGAATTTAGGACTTTGACATATTTAAAATATGTCGATAAAAAATTGGTTGCCTGTAAAGTCGGTATACGGGCGAAAGTTTTACGTGACAACGACTTTTAGTGGTAAAATAATTTTAATGTGAATATTCATTCAGGGACGCGTGCCTTTCACTTTTTATGTCTGTCTCTCTCGCTCTTAGGCGGGCTAACCATGCCCGAGTGGAAGGGACGCGTGCCTCTCACTCGCTCTCATTGTGAGCGCATAACGTGAGCGGAACGTAACGCAGTTTCTTGAAGTGTCACCCGGCAAACCAATTTATAAGACGTTGTCACGTCAAAAACTTACCACAATCTTATCGGTACCGATACCGATACTATCGTGTTTGTGTTTACGTCAGATTTGTATGTCAGTTCCTGTGGCCAGTATCTCATAGAAGAATATACAAACCTTTCTTGTGGTATACCCTGGTAGCCTACTTTTCCTATTTGGAAGGTAATATAATCCCGCACCAGATCTTCTGTGATTTTTATTATGTTTGCACTAAGCCTTAATTTCATCTGCTGTTTGGCAGACTTAGGGAGCACGGTGGTAGCTACCACAAATACATAGAAAATTACCTACCAACAACACCAACCGAGTAACGATAGCGCTCGCTGGGAATTGAATGCAGAACCTCCGGATTGTCAGTACAACCATGCATCCCTAGGCCACGGGTAAAAACCTGTTACTGTTCTTTTAATTTACTAAAACAATAACTCCCGCGCCGACCCGCTGACGTCAACGTTACGTTGTGATTTTTGGGGTAATCTTACTTGTAAAGTTTATGGTCGCTGTCCCCTTGCCGCCGCGTGCTATGGTCACCTCACTCACGAGTGTCGTGCGCGCGCATGCAAATGGTTCAAGGTTGCGCAGTGTATCAACGTTGAGGTGCGCTGGCGCCGGACGTTCGATTTTGAAACTAGACGATCGTTCAACGGCTATGATTTATCAGTCATTCTCATTCGATCCTTTTTCGAAATCTAACCTTTCAAAAGGTTGGAAACATGGAGGTACATTCGAGTACAAAAATATGTATCCACTTTTGAACCACGTCACATTCACTCTTGCTTGTTCCTGTGTAGTGTGTTGAGAGAAATGTCAATTAAAGAAGAATGTGACATGGTACAAAAGTGGTTACATATTTTTGTACTGGAGTGTACAATAAAACTAGCTTAAGAGGGTATGCTGTTGTCAAAGCGCCCATACAAACGTAGTCCAGTCATATTTTGAGTATTAAGCTATGAAAATCTATGAAATTTTTAAGACACAATCAAGTAACAAATATCTGTGTCGGTGGTGAGTCAGATTTTCGTTTAAATATATACTTCCAGAGTTACAGGGCGTCAAAGTATTGTATTCTTCGGTAATAAAAAGCCCCAACTTTGAACCTGATTTACAAGAGTATGAATCAATTTAGAACAATTTGGAAAAACCACCGACATCTGAAATTTCATTAGTATACTGTATTAAAAAAATGGTTACATAATATACTGTATCCTTCAAATGATCCCTGGACTACGAAACATCCAAATAACGGGTGGATAACATCGCGTAATGTATGCTGTCTCACCGTACGCGCTCGGGTAGGATAGGGCTCGGAGAGGGACAGCTACAAAACAATGCAACCTTGAAACCGACCACGTGGTCTTACCAACATAGCCTCTTAAATTTTCCAGGAAAAATTTCAGTGGACGGGCAGCAGTTTCCACATGAATACCAACAGGCAAGGCAGGATAAGGCATATACCAGTTACATCTAACTGTGATTTTATCCTATTTTAAAAGATGTATATTAAAATCGGAACTACTATAATGCTATGGTATATATTTATTTGAGGGCTTTTTTTTATTATTTGAGATAAACCGTCCGTTCTTGAGATAAACCCCACATTCCCCGGCTCTAATATTTGTGTGCCCTCTGCCCGCAGCGCAGATAGCACCCGAGATACAAACATTTGCTCACTCCGGTGCTGATTCTGTTCTGAGCTTCCAATTCAGATAAATAACTAGCAATGAGATAAACCCAATTAAAAACATGTTTATTTTAACCAAAAATTTGCTCATGGTTCTTGCTTTCGTGTCAACAACTAGCAAGTAATGCACCCGAGCAAACAAACAACAACAACAGCCTTTTTAATGGATGTCATGCTGCTGGCCCTCGACCGTTACAGCTACCCACTTGTCGAGCTCGCAAGGTGCTGAGTTGGTTAATATTTTACTGGAAACTATCCTCGCAGCACCGAATAAATATCGTGGTACCGTCTAGAATTTTTTGTGCAGTGTCCGAGGTGTGCTAAGTGCGGCCACATGAGCGCGTACTCGTCTTGGACCTGTTTCTGACTGAATATTTGAATCAAAACAGCTCTGTTGTGTCCGGTATGGAAAGTAGCAGAAAGGATCTTTAGGCTTGATGCTTCTGGTTGAGCACGCTTTTCATCCAACGGTCTTATCGACACTTGCCATCAGATGAGATGAATGAAGATGATGAGGATAAGTGGAAACCCATTATACCCATGAAATAAAAAATACCAACCATCAATCTGATGCTGATAGTGCTGTAGTGGTACTTCTTCGCTTCGTCTTCGTAATGTCATCACCTATAACAATCAAAATGCAGCCGCTTTACACTTATGCAACAAACTATTATCTAACATCACACGAAACCAAACACGTCTTCGCTGCATTCAGATACTAACAAAACTATACTCAGCAAACATGCCTACCACTTACATACGAGTATACCTACGCCGGGGCGCCACGTTCCAATCCAATATTTCATCAGAAACCAAAATAACCCTCAGTAACTCCATTACACGTAATTAAAACCTCCACAACTCAAACTAACCCCCCTGTATACATCACGCACGCCGTGTGAACACCCGTGAACGGGTTCATTGCAAACAGATTGTCTCGAATAATATCGTGATGGATTAAATATGTTCCAGGTAGAAAGGACGTAAGATCAGCGGAGAGAGGTACAAAACATATTATAGATAGAGGTTATATACCCTCGCATGTTTTTCACTACATAAGTTGATGTCTGGGCTGAACCCGTGAGTAAAGTAATAGGCGGCTAAAGAATGGTTTTCTGTAGATGCACTTGCCAACCGAGATTATTACGGTAACACAATCTTGTTAAAAGTCTGTGAACTCACGAAACGCTACTCTTTTTTCCCCACTACGGCGAATCCAAAAGGCGGGTTATGATTTTGTATCTCTCTCTCTCTCACTCGTTGGGAAAGAAGACATTGGCCTCCTCACAATGTTCAAGGAAGATCTTCCTATAGGCAGTTCAGTTCCTGTATATCAACTTTCTGCAGTTGCCTAAGTAGTTAAAGCTTATCAAATTATACCGCAGGGGGAAACGCTGTTAGTCAAATATTGTGTTAATTTTATTATCCGTGTATCTAACTTATTTAAGCTCCTTGGAGAATTGTTATTAGTAAAGGCAACCAGCATCTGCTTCGTAGATTGTATCGTTCCAGCTTCATCCAAATACTCCGGGACACTGGTGGGACCGCCAGTCCGGAAACCGACGAAACAAATGTCCACCCGCATCAATATATCACTGAGACAATGACATACGTTATAGAAACAAAAAAAGGTAAAGAACAGCTCTGTATGCTGTATGCGGGTAGGTCAGGTAGACTCCCGCGCGGCGGATCGTAAATCTTATCGACCGGCGCGCGCGCAGGGCGCGTTCATAGCGACGTGGTTGTCAGGAGCGGTAGGCTGGGAGGGAGGCTGAATGCACATCGCGCATATCATTCGTGCTCTCAAAGAAATGATAATACTGTTTATAGACAAAAATATTAAAAAATCCATAACCATCCGTACTCTGCGTTATTTTATTCTAACTAAACTAGATAATTCACTTTCAATAAAATTGTGCATGTATTTATAACCAATCCAAATACAAGTACCACAGGATAATTGTGGTCTGTCCACCGTCTTAAAAAATTCATGATTTTGTGTCCACAACCCAAAAATGTGGAACTGGATAGGAGACATGAAAACATATCTAAAATGTATTTTGGTAAACTGTAACTCGAGATATTAAAAAAAAATTAAGGTCTGCGTAGTTCGGGCCGGTCATTTCGGCGTACCATGCAGGAGGCCTATGTCCAGCAGTGGACGTTTCCCGGGTAACGACGATGATGAGTCGTTCGAGTTTATCGATTCTTCGGCAGCGCTTTTTTTAACTTAGACCCATTGACATAATATATATAAGAACTTCTTTTTGCTTCCTCTATTAAAATAGCATTTTATTAGAATTTGAAAATAATCATTTTTTTAAATTAAATGCATATTATTACTTCGAGGCTGGAGTCACACTATGAGGGTATTTTGTTCAAATTAAACCCTAAAAACAGATTATAATATCGAACGTATTCTCAAAGTGGCATAAGTACAGCTGTCCAGTGCCGAATCAAGTAATGGTAGATTAGAAGCACACGCCCGTAGTGAAGAAGTGCTACATGCAAGCACCCAGACCACGTTCCTGTGTACCGCAGCGTGCGCTCGCCTTTATACTCTACCGTTTTATAGTCCTCACAAAGGGGTTTACTACTAGGGCCATGAGAACCCATTGTGGTTGTGGTTTTAGAGTTGCAGAGTGCAGGTGAAGGGCAACTGTTTCTCTTTTTTAGTTTACCTTTTTTAACAAACTGTATATTCTGCCAGGTTTTTTAATGTGTGTTGTCTGAGTGTAAGGTACACACACACTCAGTTTCTGCTAGCCCGGGTCATCTTTTTTCGCGTTAGAATTGAATTAATTAATTTCTTGTGTTTGTCTTTGTAAACATGTATTAATTATAGTACTCTGTGTAAATATTAAAGAGATCAAAATCAATGCATGCCAGTCACATGTTTAACCATGATACTTACGTATGTAGGTGTCTCGGGACCAGTCAGTGTGGATTGCCGTGTAGGAGGCCTACGTCCAGCGGTGGACGTTCTCCGACTTATTATAAACAAACCTATTGCTGACTAGGATATATGCATGCATGTAATTTTAATGGGAATCATGCAGAACCATTTCGTCAGTTTCAACATTGTTCACTGCAGCACGGATGTGTATAAACAAGATTTTGCCCGCGACTTCCCCGTTACTGAGATACAAGTTCCCTTCTCCATTCCATACAATAGGATAAGTGCGTTACACATGTCATTGAGCTCGGGTTAGCTGTTTAGTCGTTGTTAGTTCCCAACTCCCACTTGACTGTATTTTATAATTATATATGTAGGTTTTTACTTGACCCTAATCTCAACTGACGGTAAGTTACGCTAAGGCCGTTGGACGGGAAGCGTGCTCATCCAAAACCTTCAAGCTAATGAGAACGCTGGCTTTGGCTACCTTCCGTACCGGAACGCAACGATGCTATTTGGCGGCAGACTTAGGTAACAATGTGGTAGCTGTCTAGTGCAAATCACTAATTTGAGGAACGACTGACAGTTATGAATTTTAGACATTTCGCTTCGTAGTTATTTTGATTTTTAAGGCATCATGATGAAAAGATATAACGAAACACGACATTAAAACTGTGAACATATAACCTACAATTAAAAGGAGAGATTTCGTCCTCCGAACTACAGACACCACACCGGTTGGCCGAAAACTTTTTGTCCCATATGGGTCCAAACCACAGCGTAAATTACAGTTATACTCTGTGAAAAAGTGTCTCTACTCTGGGATCATAACTCGCCCACTACAATTTAACATTAAACACATGTAGGTGCTTCACCAGGCACGTAGCTGCTAGCTGCGGCCGGCTGAACCCTGTCCGCAGAGCGCGCGGGATTATAGAGGGATAAACTTAAGCACGGCTAAGTAAACCCTTTCACTGTAATGCTACAATGCTGCTCATATCACTCTCATCCCGGTGGAGACGGGATTAGTGCAGGTAGAGTGGGCTTAGACAAGGGCGGCATTCTCCGAATCCGTGAAATTGTCGTTGGTGACGGATTTACTGCTTAATGGATGATAGTCATTAGAGGACAATATTTCAAATTTAAAAAAGTAATCTATTTTTTGGAGAAAAGCTGCTAAGTATTTGTGGTTTACCGTTGTTACTCAGTTTAGTTGATATTTTGGCAAGGAATTCAATGTAATCCCCTTGAAATCATTTAAATATGAGTTTACCTTTATAAGTCGTTAATTACGTGATATGTTGCTTTTAGCAGGACCAAATAATTGAAAACTATTTCCTACCAATTATAAGATTTTCAAATTTTTCAATATTATTATTATTAACATTTGAATGAAATTAAATCACAAAAAAATCTTTCTATGGAATGATTAGGTCTAAAAACCATAATATTGATTATGAATGTTTAATAATGTAAACCTTGTAACATGTACATTGTAACAACTGGCTAGCACCGTGTCTCAAAAGAAATCGATACGACATACCATTCATGCACAACTACCTACTTCTCGTATTATAAAAATCAACCAACCAAAAGTGTCAAACGTAAAAAAAACGAACCAAAATGTCCGCAGTATCATGTGGATGTAACTTTAGATGCGTGTGCGCAAGCCTCAGTCGAGAATCGAACCGGGACCACAGAGTAGTGACGGAAATATTCAAAACATTTATCCAGTACCTTCTCTTATTAATAATGCTTTATTGACCGGATGGATCTGTCAAAAGTAGCTTTGTTTAGCCTAAAAATATTTTATCATTTCTTTTGTTTCGATTGTTGATTCCATGTGTTTAGTCGTGAAAGACAACATAAAAGCTGTGTTAATCTCGTGTCTATAATAATAAATTTTATGTATCTTGCGCTGATTAAGCCAATCTATCTATCATATCACAACAAAGTGTACCATCTGTTTACTGTTCCTATTAATTTATTTAATCTGTGCGGGGCGGGCTGGGTAGGTGCGCAAGAGCAATGCATATACAATTATACATACAAGAAAACCAGTGATCTATTAGAGTCGACGAGTCATTGAATATTTGATGCACTTGATATCGATGTTGTGGCTTTATATGGCCTGATCACATTCCAGCGTCAGGTCTGGCGGTCGCTGGGACTGGTCCAAGTGGTAGCTAAAATAACTCGTTGCTAACACCAGTCTATTTAGTCCCTCATCACTTCTGATAGTATTGCTTCTTTTTTTCCAGCTATTTGTTTATGAATGGTCCAAAATAAAATACATTTTCCATTACATATTTTTGCAATCCTAGTACATAATTCATTTCATTAACTATTATTATGTGAATAATTGAACAATGCACTACATTATCATATCGAATGATTAACAACTGCTAAATATCACCCATTATCTCAACATGGTGTGCTGCAGTTATTACAGTACTACATGTACATGCACATTGCAGTCTGTGTAGTCGTGTGTACACAACCCTGGCTGTACCCGGTGCCTCTGCATGCTGACCGAGCGTGATGTCACTGACTCGCGCGTTGCATCGCGATCCCTCCACGACGGCTATGCGCGCCTGGTACTTGAAACTAGGCGTTTGTCTAGGATTCAGTTTATTCGTTAGTAGCGGGGTTAATTTTAACTCTTGGTTAAGTTAATTACGAGTTTATATAACTACTATATAACTATTCGTAGATTTTTTTACTTACAATGATTTTGCCCTTAATGTAAATCTCACCTGATGATAAGACAGTGATGATGACTACAGGTTGAGAAAAAAATGGCGGTTAACTATAGTTTCGGGTTTGTTTTAGTTGTTATTTATTAAAGGCATGAGATTTATTCATTTATCTTCATATGGACGATTGATTACAATAAATTTCTAAGTAAACAGAACGGACGTTCATCAAACATTATTTATTAGAATGAATTTTAATTAATGCTTAGCAATAAACCAGCTATTGAACGTCAATAACAACTATAACAGTGCGATAAAAATAACGATTAAAACATTTTAATGGCTTCTTTCATACCGAACAAGTTTTGAAATAGTTTTAATAAAATAGCGCTTACCTACATAGGTTGAATGCATATTTGAAAAGCTGGTCATTAATTTTTGAAAGGTCGAACTTAAATTTTCGGTAGTTCGTAGAAATTAATACGCGCAGGCATGTATTTACATACAAGTTTAATATCTCCTTGGTTTTTAAATCTGTACCCGAGGGGAAATCTAAATAAAAACTATTACAAAGTTACATGTTATAGCTCCCATGAAATAGGTTACAAAATGTTATTTTCTACCAACTCCAGAAAAAGCGGGGAGTCTATCAATTTGGATTTTTGTGCGTGTGTGTTAAAAGCTTACTAAACTTTCAGCCTGTATGCGTGTTTGCAGACTACCTGCTCTACCCATAATAAATCAGTTATTAGTTACTGACGAGAGCTATAAATTGTAACACAAGTACGTTACATCGAGTAAACTGGCTGCCTCTAGAATTAATTCGCAACAAGGATCAATGTCGTTCCATGGACAAAAAGATACCTACTTACAATATTTATTAACATATTTTATAGCTCATTCATTATCTTGTTCTGAGAAGGGAAGCCAGAGATAATGTCATCATATGGAGATAAATCAATATTTAATGGGTGTGCAATGTTTTAAATAATAAACTACAATGCAAAAACGAAGCTCTGACTGATTTAATAAGGCAATGTTTATTGTACGTATATATGAATGTTTATTGATGAACATTTAGGTAGCAAATTGTTGTTATGGGTCCCTGTAATATAGAAGACCAGTACTTAACCGCTGACGTTTTTATATCGTCATCAACAGCCTATATGTATGTATCAATGTCTCCGCTGAACGATAGCCTTCACACACACCTTTGTATTTCTTCTCAGGAGTGTGCAGGTTTTCTCGTGATGTTTTCCTTCACCGAAAAGCTAATGGTTTTAGTAATGATTTTAATCATTCGTACATAAATTCCAAATAACAAACTGGAACTCATTGATACGTGTCAGGATCGAACCCAGACCTAGTTGTTCAAGGACTGACGTTTTTTTTACACTTATATAAAATGTTGTTTTCGTCCTCCTTGTATAATATAAAGCCACTAACTGCCGAAGTCGCTATCGAACGTCATAATAATTGATTTAAGGCGCACTGTACACAATAAATCACGCCCTATCTGCCCATATCGACACTCTATTGTTTACGGCCGCGACTCATCTGTCATGTCTCAAGCACAAACCTCTTTACCCAACAAGCAAGCAAGCTCTAACGCCTCATTATCATATTATTTTGTACATAAAAAAGTTTGTATATCTATTCGGTATTCTATACACCATATACTGCCGGATTCTGTTTGTATGACAGGAGCAATATGTGAACATGCTTTAGCCATGTCATCTAGCATCTAAATTCTAAAGTATCGACTGCATTCCAAATTAAAAACGCTTTTTAAATATGTTTTAGCATACAAGCATAAGGAAAACCACAAGCAAAATCGAAAATGATATGAAAGCTTCGTTCTTTCTTCACGTTCCTAAAATGAACTGCCCAAATGAGTTTCATGGACTGATCGCCACTTCCGATACACCGTTGGTAGCCTCCACAAACTTTAATCGATTTCACTCTAGATAACAGTCCAATCCGAGAATTAAATCGAATTTTCGCGCTCCGCCTCTCGTGTCTTCACTTTATTCGCATTCGAAGATTTTCCCGCAAGAAAACTCAATGTACACACTAATTTCCGGTTCCAAATAACGCAAATATACGGAAATTTAAAATGCGAGATTCGCGTAAATTGATTCCGCTTGCGGACATCGAAGGAGGGAAACGAGAAATAAATCTCGGAAACTTCGGAAAGTACTGATCTGAATAAGGTTTTCTAATTTTAAAAGCAGTCGGTCCCGCCCTCTTCTTCAATTAAATCGAAAACTCAGGAAAAGCCATAGTTCATTTGGGGAGCGAGCGTGATTGAATACGACAGAAATGTGGAAAACTGCATGGGAAAACTGGCAACGGACCACTGACGCCATCTATCGCCGCGGTTATAGAAACTATGTGACGTCGTCCGCCGCGCGCCCCGCGCAGCCCCCCGACGGCTTGCCCCCCGCTCCGTTCATTCACTCGATCAGTCCCTCTCCGCGCGGCGTGGTGGAAGTGTGTGTTTGGTATTAATCGTTCCGCGTAAACGCCGGTATCATTGTTTCCAACAATCGCACAGCTGATCTGTGACAATAAATTAGTATTAACAAAACAATACCCGGACGTTACTGCAAACAGTGCACCTGTGTTTGTACAACAAAGGAGATCGTGTGTGAGAGAATAGCAGCAACCGTGTACAAAAATAACGCGTCTCGTCGGCGACTAAAGTTCCCCGCGTGTGACTTGATCGATACTTTTGAATGATAACATGGATTCAATAAGGTGTTTCGAGACGTTGAGATAGTAAATAATGGCACCAGAGTCACAGTGACTGGATGTTGCACGGTTGACGTGAGGCCGGCGCGGCCGTATGGTAAGTGTTATCGATTTATTCAATGTCGTATTTACGTGCGGCGGTAGAGATAAGGTGCTGGATTTGTTTTGAGGTGATAAATAGCTCGTCAGGTAGATATCGACACGCCGCCTGCTGGAATTCAGTTGCGGTAGCACCGCACTGCTGCCGACTCGGCAATATTATCTTATGTACATCGATTTATTGATATAGTTCTGCGCGAATTTTCTGAGTTGTTTTTCCCCCTATTCCGTGGTACTAAAGTATGTGTTAACATTGTGAATAAAAACCACCCTAAGAAGTAACATTTGACATATTGGTATTTTTGTGATAATCACTCTATTCAAAAATACCCCGCTAGCCTAGGTTCTTTATTTCTAATATTTTAAATACTAAAATTCCATATTATAATTTTTTATAAATAAAACACCTTTACATTATAACTTAAAAATTTAGATTAGATTTTTAGAATTTTTTAAATTTGTCTTTGCTTAGAATAACAGAATCACATAAGATAATTCCATTTCCTCATACATTTTTGCAAATGCTTTATTATAATATCTTGACAACGAATAATTTTGGTGAATTTGTAGTAATTACCATGGGATAGGACAAAGTCGCGGGTAGAAATCATTAAACAGATAAAAGAATATGTAAATACAGAGTTGCCACATCAACTAAGACCTATTTAAATCTCTGTGCTTCGACAACAGGGGCTCAGACTTACAGTCGCCAGGTAAATGATGTTACTGACACTAAATATCATTCTGCAGTACATATTCCAACTTATATTACAATGTGTATTTTATAAATAGTTAACAAAACACATGTTAGTTAGGCAAGTGGCCGACTCGCGTGTCCAATGAATAAAACACTTGAACAAGCCGAGTGCAGTGCAGGTGTGGACGGAATTGTTTAATGAGGGTAGACCCGTTCATTACGAGTGTCCTACTACCTGCACACACACTCTGTCAACGGATATATGCACTGTTTAAATTAAGAAACGTTTGCGACAATATTTTATTTTACATTCAATGTACACACAAAAATAATATGGTACCACTAGATCTCTTCCATGCCTCCGCGGGGAAGACTATAAGTTTTACCTTTGATAATGGAATTTATTTCCGCATAAAAGGTTACCAACTTTATCACAGTGTCTGTGATAGTGCGTCGCATTTTCGTCACCAATAGGATGATCAAATTTTAAGGTGCCCAGGCGCACAACACGATGCCACAGGCGCTTCAAACAAATGTCGTGATATCGATTCATATTCCCATACATGACGTTTTTATACACGCGCATGAGTGGATTCGCGCGCGCCATATTACCGGTCCTTGTACCGGTTACTTTCTAGCGGGGCAGTTCTGTATGTAGTACTAATGTTGTGACGATGCAATAGACAAACGTTCCATAGACAGCGCTGCCCGCTGGGAGAGGTGTGCCTGCACTATGCACGGTGGCGATGCACTTTCTCATTTGCAAGTCGAAAATAGCCGCAGCGGACGTCTGCCCGCTGAGTCACGCGTTATTTACGAGCCGATAGACTCCTGCGCACCGCGCGCCCACCGCCCACCGCCCCCCGCCCGCGATGCATGCCACGCCATGCCAGGGAAGCAGGAGACGAACACGAAATACGTATAAAAATGGAGAAATAGCTAAAGATTTGGTTGGTGGTAGGGCATTTTCAACAGACTTCAAAAAAGGAGGAGGGTCTTAATTCGACGTGTATGTTTTTTAAATGTTTTTAACCTCAGAACTTTCGTTTGGGTGAACCGATTTTGATGATTCTTTTTTATTTGAAAGCTGGTGCTTCCCGTGTGGTCCCATTTCAATTTGGTCCAGTTCTGATAATGGCATCCATGAGAGAACCATATAAAGCGCTATCAACACATTTAACGGATCAGGGTTCGTTTCAGGTTTCCATGAGGGACGTGCCATCCGTCACTTCTTACATTTGCTGTAGACTTTGAAGGCAGTTGGAAGTAGGTTGCTAGTTCTTTTTGAACGCGTTAACTTGTCTATGTCCGCCTGGCTAGTTACATACGTCTGCATACAAACACCGGTGTTAATAGCACTGTTGTGTCCCGGTATTCTTCAGCTAGCAACTTCTAAACAATACTGTGTGTATACAGTTTCATCTTTAGACATCACTACAGTTACATACAAGTGAGATTAAGGCCATACTCGAACCCCATGACTGCATAAAATAAATAATTGTACGACGTCAAAACATATGTATGTACCTGAAGGTATCATCATCAGCCGGGAAACGTCCACTGCTGGACATAGGCCTCCCTCATGGTACGCCACATCGACCGGTCCCGAGCCACCTGCATCCAGCGACTCCCTGCGACTCTAACCAGGTCGTCGGTACATCTAGTAGGGGGACGGTCTGGTAGACGTTACCTGAAGGTATATATTACGTTAAATTAAAACTGTGTAACTAAACATCAAACTTTCAGTTCAATACTGAGTAACCATTGAGAACGTATGTGGGCAGATCATCTGAATCCCGATGACGTCATCAATAGCTTACTAACAGCGAAGCTGAGAACTATAACTCACACATACACAATGCGATGTTACTACACCGGTTAAATAAAGTGTTCACATTATCTTGTATAACTAGAGAGCGTTAGAAAATCCGAACGTGTGTTTACAATCATACATGATTACGTTACTCATCCCAGTGTTTGCATTCGCGATGTTCATACACACGCCCCGGCGTGGGTGCTAAATGTGAAAACATCGTAAACTTACGCAGGCTGACGGTCACAGATGACACGCTGCCCCGCCCCGAGCGCAGGTCTCACCTCCCCCCGCAAACTGAAGGACGTCAAATGACAACCATCACAAATTCGAAACATCGCAATATTTCCTGTGATTAGCGAACCTTCTCAATAATATAGTTTATGTATCATTAATTCATTCATAATCATCAACAATGTCTCCACTGCAGGGGCTCAGACCTACTCTCCTACAGAGAGTGTATGGGACATAGTACACCACGCGGGACCAGTGCCGATTGGTAGACTTCACGCACACCTTTGAATTTCTTCTAGGAGTGTGCAGGTTTCCTCACGATGTTTTCCTTCACCGAAAAGCCAATGATAATTATTTTTATAATTCGTACATACATTCCAAATAACTAATTGCCACGAGCCAGGATCGAACCCAGACTTCGATTGTTCGAGGATTGACGCTCTACCTGAGAGAACATGTAAACTATAGTATACTTCACATGTTTCTCATGTTTTTGATATTCACATTCCATGAGAGTAATCAGAAAGTCTCGTGTCTATGGCACACGATGCCCATTTCCCGCACTATGTAAACACTCTGACGAAACCGCCGACCTGCTGGCAACACTAACACCTTCTAATTACAGGTAAAACGCATCACATGTAATTAGTGGCTATTTGAGCGGATATAAACCGCGAGGCCGGGCGGACGGGGTTCGATGCCCGCACAGCAAACAGTAGATGATGCTGCCGTGCAACAATGGCCGCTTGTTTCCACGATCTCTGTGTATACTCGTTACTCATTAGCTTTGACATTAATGTTGGATTACAGTTCCCTCCCTGACTTCCCTCAACTGTCCCTTATACAAAAATCAAGTCATTCTGACCCAGGGTTACGACGTTAAAGAAGGATAAGCAAAAAACTCACTTTATATTATTTTTTCAACTGTAAATCAGTTTTCATATCGCATCTATTATTATTATTACATTAACCGCCTTCGTGTCCTATTGACTACATGCTTTGACTTACAATTCGAAGGTCCCGGGTTCGATTCCCTATGTTTGCTTTGTACTAGGTTTGCTTAGTAGTTGGGGGTATTTTCTATGTCCAGCTGGCTAGCTAGTTGACATCATGACACCGAAGTCTGCCGACAAACAGCAATGTGAATGACCCTCCTTATATCTTGTTTCCAAAGTGAAAAGTCTGTAATCATCACAGTAGGCAAGCTTTTGTGTAAATATTTCAATATTCAATAAGCGAAGTCTGGTCTAGTATAGTTTTTGACAAAGGACAAAAACACTTCGAATTTGTTTCGGGTTGGGTGCAAATTGTACGGATTCTAAATTCGAATTTTAAGCAGGTTTCGATCGGTTGGATCTTGTAGCAGGTGCCCTGGTACGGTCGTGTTCTAGCTTATTCTAAATTTTTGGGATGAAAGATAACTTCGGCAGTGCCTCGAGAACTTTAGTAAGCAATCCTGCTACCACATCGTCACTCACAATCTATAGAAAGAGACCAAGCGGAAAGCCATTGAGAAAAATCAAGGATTGATCGATGCAATGTTTCAATTCATCAAATACCTCAACCACTAGCCAAAAAATTCCTTTGTCTTATCTCATTCCAGAATAAAATACCTTAAAATGTTTGGTCGTCGCAGGCGCACGCCCGCTGCGCTACCGGTCGCCTCCGCTGCGCGCGCGCACCGATCATTTATCAAATTATAAATACACACTGTGCCTGCCTGGCCCGACCCGGCCACCCATCGCTTTACGATCGCACAACTATTCAATTTACTGCCTTTTTCAAACGTCCCCGGCCCCGAATTGATAATGAGGGACAGTTAGGAATTATTATAGTGATTACGTTGATGGTAGAAAGTGATGGCCTTATCTGCTTCCGTGTAGAATGAATGAGATGCAGATAGTGTGCATACGATCAAATTTCACCGAAGTCGTGATACTAAAAAGAATGTTCTTTTTTCGTTTCTTGTACGTATATTGTTTTTCATTAAATAAACCACAAATATAATATCATATTTTCTAAGTAATCTTTGTGTATAGGAATTTTATTTAAACAATAACAAAGTCCAACATTGCAATATGTGATGTAAACCAACGTCTTAGACTTAAACCATTTCAAAATAAAATACAAATAAAACAGGCACGTGGAGCCAAGAATGCTCATACACAAATGAGATCAACACAAGCACGGCTGAACTGTCGAGTTCAAGGAACCACCAGAGACAATAAACTTGCAAGACAACTAGATCAACATTGGCTTGGCAACTTGGCACCATTCACCACACAACTCTTGTATTCCACATTGAATTACTGTACCCATACTATAATTGCTTTTTTTTTCTTTTCGGGATGAGTATTCTAGTAAGGAATAAGATCAGCAGTGGCCTCCTTCGCTGGTGAACATGAACCGAAATACCTCGTAAATGTCATCCTATTCTATCCTATCTTAAAGCTGATACCACAAGACTGAAGACTGCTGATGCTACTGAATCAGATTGTTTTAGCACTTGGTTACATTAGTGCAGTTGCTAAATATGTTTGTACTTAGATATGTGTATTTATGACTCGAGCTTTACGCAACAAATGTATTCTTATATATAACTGTGGTACATGTCAAATAAACAGCATCTTAACCAAGAAATTCCGATAGTTTGTATATTCTGTTACATGAATACATCATTGATAATAAGCAATCTGAGCAATGAGCAAAATATGATTCGAAAACCTCAACGTGGAAATCTAATCGTAAACAAAATAGTGTGCGTAACTTCGTAATCAGTTGATCCGTACGATACGAGAAGCGAGCGGCGCGGCGCGGGCAGAACGCTCGTCTGTGGAGTCAGTGAACGTCACTGTGACGTATTCCATACATTCAATACAGTGGCTAACTGTATTGGATGAGCCTATTCATTCACACCGCTGAGTTGAAGAAGCAAGACACGATCAGAGGGATTATGTATTTTATTGCGTAGTCGTCTGCTAGAAATATAGATCTACGTGTGTCGTTATCGACTGCATCTTCAACTACCAATACAATAACTGTGTCATGTTCGAAATTTAAAATGTAGTAACCTTTGTCTATGATGTAGTGTCTCCTCACGGTGCGGTCTATCGTCCAAACGTTAGTGGCTTTAACAAGCGATAACTTGTTGTATTACAAGTGTCCGTTAATCCCAGCACACGTGCGCGCGACCACAATCACTGTTTGTACATCGTTGTCTAGTTCATTCACAATAAACGCATGCTCTTCGTAACTGTATCTTCGGACCATTATACATCCTTAAGAGGGTATGCTGGTGTCAAAGCGCCCATACAAACGTAGTCCAGTCATATTTTGAGTATTAAGCTATGAAAATATATGAAATTTTCAAGACACAATCTAGAAACAAATATCTGTGTCGGTGGTGAGTCAGATTTTCGTTTAAATATATACTTCCAAAGTTACAGGGCGTCAAAGAATTGTATTTTACGGTAATAAAAAGCCCCAACTTTGAACCTGATTTACAAGAGTATGAATCAATTTAGAACAATTTGGAAAAACCACCGACATCTGAAATTTCATTAGTATACTGTATTAAAAAAATGGTTACATAATATACTGTATCCTTCAAATGATCCCTGGACTACGAAATATACAAATAACGGGTGGATAACTTCGCGTAGTGTATGCTGTCTCACCGTACGCGCTCGGGTAGGATAGGGCTCGGAGAGGGACAGCTACAAAACAATGCAACCTTGAAACCGACCACGTGGTCTTACCAACATAGCCTCTTAACATTCTAATTCTTTCTTCATCCTAAGCGCTAGACAAAAACTGTCCGCTGCCGAATATAGGATTACCGTTTTATGGATTTATTACCGGATATAATGTTTTAGAAGTTCTGTCTAATAAAGCTATTGGGTTATTATTTAGTTTGCTGATATTTAAACTGTTTACTTGAGAACACAATGCTCCACAGCTGTTGTGCGGTGTGCGCCCTCGATTGTTGTATGTACTTCATAAACTGTACAGTTATGGTTTAATGAGTCAGGTCAGCCATTGTGATCAGCATTAATGAATGATATGTAATCAAACAACTGGCACAATTTAAACACGAGAGAGCGTTGAGTCATACCTGCGCGCTTCATACGGTGCATCGTGTTGCTAAAATATGGAAATGTTTGAAACGATTCAATGAGAACTTTTGCAAACATAGCACAAAGGACTCTAGGATAATGTAAGTCGAATCATCTGCACAGTTTCCTAGGGTATTTACCGTCCGAATGGCGACCCTAAAGTTGCGGGTTTGAATACCATTCGATTGTGTCTGTGCTCGGTTCGGTTGGTGAAAATTTTCTTCTGGCATCTAAATCCTTCGCTGAATAACAATGTTCATAGTATAGGGTCGGCTTACTGAGTTGCTTATTCTGGAGAAGAAATTCGAAGAAGTGTGGCCGATGTACCGTGAAGGTGAAGCTGATGAAGCTGCAGACATGAAACATGGCCACAGGAATCTCGCATTTTTTCCATTTTGGGGGATATACAAGAATCGCTCTGAAGTCATATTTATCTGATAGAAGGTTACTAATTTTATCTTGAATAATATCCAAATTAATAAACGCGCGAGTCACAAACAGATAATAGGGAATTTCTGTAACAGTAAATATTGCGTAATAAATTCACCCGTATTTATCTTGGACACAGAACATAGAATAAAAAACATGGAAGTTTATCCTTGGCTCACTGAGATACGATGGCGGACCAATTTAATATCTTGACAACTATGTATTGATGAATCGCACAACAGGAGGGATTAGCACATACTGATTGATTGGTGCACCGACACGATTCGACTGGCCTAGTGTATGCGCCGGCGCAGAGGACACGCCGAGGACTTTGCTCTGTTCTGAGAATCCGAGCAAACATTTGATAACTCGAGTAGCACTATGTTATTGAATGGTCATGTTTTAGGTACGTAAATACCCGTGGTCAAACGAGACGATAAGTTGTTGAAACAAGATAATTATTCCACGACGAAAATCCAAATTCTCAAATGACTAAATGTTTATCTCAGCTTTGCACAAACAACTTAACCGTGGCAAATGTAGATATTGTAATGAATAACGCAGTTTATAAGATAGGCAACACTAAACAGCAATTGAATTCAACTACATTTAATGAACATAAATAGTTTTATTATATCAATTTGACGTATTTAGTTGATTAATTATGTGGTAAATTAGGTCTATTGATTACAATTATGAATCTCCTATAAAGCATACGTTCTGCATGAATTTATTCGTATATTTTCATCTTCATTTGATCGCATCGCTAGCTAGTGTGCGTTGCATTATTAAATCAACTCGCTTTATCTGTACCCGTATTTCCTTCCACGGAATTCTCAGGAAGAATATGGTGGGCCGTCCGAAATCAAATGGCAGAAAATATGATAACACCTCTTTATTGTTGTTTAAGTTTGGTAATGACTGATGATCAATCATTGTTCATCATCAAGTTAGACGAATGTCACATTAAATCCCATTTGATTTTTAAATAGCTATAAACACATAACCTTCTTGTGGTCTCGCACAAAAAGTACCACTGCAAGAGTCGTCTTTCTACCAACTTTGGCTGCGGGCTGGCTGACTGGAGCAGTACCATAAAGTTCAGTTGCCTTCTGAAATAGATACAGTTCACCTATCAGTATAACCATCAATAAAAATCTTAGCGCGACCGGAGCGATCGGTAAGTGTGTCATCGGTCGTCCTGTTCGTTATCGTGCGATAGTGACGGCAATATCAATAAATCATCCATGTTAGATAAGGAGGGCGTAATTAAACATGGCCGATGATCGATCACCGGTATCGTGGACGACTGTCGTGGCGCACTTACATGTGTTGCGACTTGCGATAGCTGCCGGAAGATATCGCGGACAGTCGCAGGGAAACTGCTTGCAGGAACTCCTTGACTGTCCTCATCGTGTTTATTAATAATGAAAACATTCGAAATTTGACTTAGTATCGAGTTAGAAAAACGGTTGAGTATTCCTTTATACTTCGCAGTGTGCGTTGCCGTGTAATCTCTCATTTCAGGCAGTTGACAAATCTTCTAGGTGTTATATATTGTATATGTATATCTCATTCCATTATTACCTTTCTATAACTGCACTGTTCAAACAGTATTCAAAATAATTATACCAATCCGTTGCGTCTAAAATCCTGGTGTTGTTACATAGCTAGATCCTGCTGCCCAGCTGAATATTTTTATTCCTAGTCGCACGACATTGGGCGGGTGGTCCATTCTAGACCACACGGCAACCCACAAATTAAATAAATAGTCTACATTGAATCTTCCTTCTTATCCTTAGCTCTATTTACCAATCATAGGCTTCAGGTGACAATAAATCTGTGCAAGAGCTACCACTTTCGCGCATGACTGTACCGTCACACATGTAAACATCGATAAGTGCGTGTATCGCGATAGACAGCTCCTCACTATCGCGCCCTATCGACAATCTCTACACAACTGTATCTTGTATGTACCATACATAACAACCACGCTAATACGTCCCTATACACTGCGAGTAGAGTACTGGTAAAGTCGCGACGGTTTATCGCTGATCGATTTATTAAATACTTGTTCGGTTCAAGTAGCCCTTATTCGTCGTGTACCAGTTCCTTGCGAGCTGTTGTAAATGCTTGTAAATCATCTAGTTCAGATATCGCATCTAGCGCTAGTCGTAGTTAGTTGTGTATTATCAGCATTATGTGAATGTCCTTGTCTAGAACGTTGGTTTACGTTTTATATTTCTATACACATTGTGTTTTACGCTCTTTATCTCGGAGTTATCTTAATTATTAGGTTCAACGTGATGTATCTGTCCCCTCGAAGTCAGTTCGCTCCCGTTTTTGTACCACTACTGCCTCTTTTGTACAGCTACTGCGGCCCATTGGCTGCACCATTATTGGAATGCTGAGTCAGATGTCATTGCTTAGATCTTAGCGGTATGCTTAGTTCTTAATATTCTAACTTAATTTTAATGGTGTCTATTTATGTTGCCCTGGTGCATTAATTAAGATATCGTTTCCGCGGGCCTCATACACTTCATCTCAGCTTAGAATAATTGTATTTATCTCTTTTATATAACATTCTTAGTGTGACTAGGAACTTTTTGTGTTCCTGATTGTAGTGTATGCGCCATACCACACCCACACTGTCTCGTGTGTATATGGGTTGAAAAGGAAAGCCGTGGGCGAGTGTGGAAGTTAGCATTACCGAGCCAGTGAACTGATGACAAACATCGAAGGGACCATCTCCCACACTAATCTAAGTATTCGATTAAAACACATGTTTCAAGAGTCTAGTAATCTATGTAACGTATTGACGTGGCGATTCACATATGTATCTATCTGGCAGATGCGAGCGGTCCCCTCTCTCGTAGAATCTTACGAATCAATTGCCTGTTTGAAACCGGAAATGATCCTGACGGAATGTTCCTTCCTATCTGAATCTCTACATGTCCCAAACGTGTTATCTTTAATCAACAAAACGGTACTTGGAAGGTGACAAAATGATTACGACAGTAAACCATAGAATGTAACAACTGGATGTTAATTAATGTACATGATATCAACATATTTCCTATCTAAACAATTACTGTATTGACAAGAGTTTCAATGACATAATAATTATGTAATTCTACTACAACTACGATCTCGCGGCGGCGCCGGGATTATCTCGGGCAGAACTCTCAAGGTTTATGTTTTCGTATCAATAAACATGAACGACCAATTGATATAACCCATACGTAAAATACATTATTATACACATTATAAACAATGTGTAACGGGCTGTAGACTCCGTAATTTAGTGCCATAATAAATTCGCACTGAGATTTAACAAACACTTGTTATTGTCCAAATATTACCGCGCGGGCCCGCTCGCTCGACGCTCCATTACAAAATGATTCGAAACAGCTTCAATTTACAGCTTACTTCGGCTCTCCCGCAGCCGTTTCGCTGCGATCGATTATTTGAACAAACAAGCCAGGCTATAAATCATGGGCTTTGCTTACCTGCGAGGGGTCGATACGGAAAGGGCCCCCACTGAAACAAAGGGGCGACATTTCTGCCGCCTCCGATATTTAAATGTCACCCGGATCAAAGACTAAAGACAATTTTAGTTTCCACTAATTTGATTGAGTATGGTAATTTTGTCCGTTAAATTTTAATTAGATCCCTTCACGTCAAAGTTTCGTCTGTCCGCCGCCCCGGATCGTTCGTACGCTATTTTAAAACTAATTAACATTTAAAGAATCTAATTAGTATAATGGGAAGTTTTGTTGTGATAACAAATCAATGTGTTGATTGAATGGAGTTGTTAAAACGTCACATTCTGTCCGGTGCGACTCGCGGACAGATAGCGGCCG
Source organism: Carcina quercana (assembly GCA_910589575.2). Classification (NCBI taxonomy): domain Eukaryota; kingdom Metazoa; phylum Arthropoda; class Insecta; order Lepidoptera; family Depressariidae; genus Carcina; species Carcina quercana. The sequence goes on from OU342435.1 coordinate 473,379, forward strand.
GTGACGAACGTCTTGTAGCAATTTTGACTGATTTACTTTTATATCTGTCGCGAATGACGACAGTAAATTAATTATTTACCTTTCGTGTGGCTTTGCTATAGTCCAGTCCAGTACCACCTAGGATATCTGTAATTTGTCATGCCGCCAAAACAGACACGTTTCTGATAGAACAATGCCCATAAATCTCCAGATTGGCAAATAGTAAATGTTGACAATAGTTGGAGCCTTAAACGACGCAGACGAACTATAAAATCGTATTCGAACTGTGATTGCATCTTTGCTACTTCCAAGAAGGGACCATGGACCACTATCTCTGTGTAATTTGCAAACTGTGCTTTACGCAGCCTCTCATTGTATTGTCGCAGGACCGTTAGCGAGCGGCCATTGTCGCTCACTGGCTCGCTCGCCCCACGGCCTTATTCCTAAGCCATTAGTTCTCTCAAAAACAATAGAAATTACGACAAAAAGTTGGCGAGGCCCAGTTTGTTCGAATGCGACGAAATTTGCTTTATCACTTCAGCCCCGGGCTATTTTTATTGCTCCAAATTGTTCCGTTCAAATAGAGCAGATCACAATTGTTGTTTATTTGTAGAATTATGATGAATTGTTCGGGGATTGTGTAAGTCTCAGAATTTGCATAAAAGTTGTCTCATTCGTATACAAAGAACTTGGTTCCTGAAAAAATAGAATTCATGTTCGTTCGTTCCTTATGTCAACATGCAATCAATCATGAAACGTGACCACGCTTTCTCGGCCGCTTGATTTACAAGCCGGAAGTGGTCACCAGAACATATCGATGAAGATTTATTAGAAATATATAAAGCATGCTACAGTAAAACTAAATATTCATTTGAACTATTTTTTATCAAAACGGTGAGGCATATCCATAATGCTCTGAGATGCAAGAGACATTGTGATTTCACATCTCGCATCAGTCTGTTGTCACTGAGCACATACCTCTAAATGTCTGACAACTATCAGAGACCTAGCTGAATATTATAGACCCCAAAAAGATAGATTTCGTCCCCTCGCGACCGGATGTCCGTAAATCTGTGTATTCTAGCGGCGGATGTGCTAAGGAGAAGGAATGTTGGATAGAGATGGTTAGTCCGGCTGGCACTAGATTCAGTGAAGTGGCTACATGATCCCAAAATACAATTTATTCTGAAGGGCTTAGGATAGAAGATGATTATCGCACAGAAACTCCAACTAAAGAAGCATTGGTTGTTGCAACACAAGACGGTTTTGTCTTAAAAAGGACAAGGCCATGGATTTCTTTTGATGTGAGAACGTGACAGAAGGTTTATCAAATGTATACATTTGACATACGAAGAAGACATACATGTCTTCGTGATATTGACTAATTATAGGCAAGTGTTATCTCAAGTTGACCGGGTTAAGCGTCGCCCGCGACCGTGCCCGCCTCCACTACACCACTTGCTGAATTCCACTAAATTATCTCCTCTCCTGGTGCGGTACAAGTCACGAGACATCCCAGGAATGTGTTTGCTGACGGATTGTACGGAACCACAGGTAGAGGTGTGTTACGAGTAACTTGAAGATTGTGTGTGCTCAGGGTTCCTTGTTCATTTTTCATTGTTTTTCCATTCGCACCAGATAGGGTGAAGGTATACTGACATACTTTGGAACTGTCGAGAATTCGATGGGAGCGTGATTCTATACAAGGTGTCTGTAATTTGTGTGGTGTAGTTGACCGGGGAACGTCGCGCACCGCTCAACACTTGCACTCAACCGATACTAAGTTTGATTTGTCAAGCGGAAAATTGTCGGGAACAAGAAAATGCCTGACCCCATTGCCGCGCTCGCCGCCGACGGTGTGGTTAATGAGTGTTTTGTGATAACTTCTGCTACGACGTTGTAGCCACTAGTGAATGTAGATCCAGAATATGAACAGCCTATGTTTCCATGAGTTCACGGGCTCTGCAAACACATCCTGTATAACATTAAGAAGTCATGTAACTTTGTCCAGGTGATGCCACCAGGAACAGCGCGGCCGCGGGGCTGCGGCGATGGATTTAATTTAATGGGGTTTATCCATGCCTATGTAAATCTTTACACAAATTAAGTCATGCAGTAAAGCAGCAAGTAAAGTTATTATTATCTTAAATTTTATTAGAAGTATACAGGAAGTTAGTTTTGTAAAATGTGTTTGTAATAATGTGTGTACATATGTATGTACGTGGTGTGGTCCTGCCACCGCGCGCGGCGACACGTAATTAATACAATTCCGGCTAATTGAGGAAATAACACACTTTTATTGATTAGGGAAAAGCCGCTAAATAAAAATACAGAGTCACAAAGAGCGTACGAAATGTCGGTTCAGAGACGAATCTAAAGATGTCTCATTTATCTAATTCCTTCTAGATCGCTTGGAAGCAACGAGGAGCTTACAGACAGCTTTCGTTAATTATAATAAAGTGCGTATTACGGCGTGGTTAATTATCGGTGTAATCTTTTTAAAGGATCTGAAAGCTGAATAAACTAAATGAAGATCGTCAGGGAAGAAGTAACTTGTACAATGTGGCTGGTAACCACCTAGAAGAAAGATTTAATCATCCACATACAGCTGTGTATGTTGTAGAACATAGCTTAAGAAGCAACGAGATATTTATCACGTAACCACTCGACGCAATGATCTGCCTCGCGAACAGCCGGGCGATTCAACTAGTGCTCTGATAACCGTGACAACGAGCCCCTTGTACCAGGGACGCATGTGAGGAGATGAGCATGTATTATTGCACGCATTGCATAGCGAGGCACGTAGGCAGGGTTACTGACGGCCACTTGCAGACACCCCGTGGTGACCTTTGATAGTACTTTGTCTAATAAACATTGACAAACTTGATGTTCTTGACTATACGACGAGAATACCGTTGATCAAAATATCAACAAATCTAAATGCGTGAAAACAACAGACATGAGATTATACGAGTATTAGGTAATTGTTAAAGTAAATTAACTACTAAAAGTTAGGTCTTATCGCTTAGGTACTTTTTCCCAGACAACCTTGGGGTTGATGGCATTTGCTTGAAAAAAGGAAATGATCTTTACATCTCCCAGAGGTTCTTAATTATCATGATTCCGTGACACTTTCAAATTTACTGTTACCGCCTCGGAGTTTTACCTAACATTACAAAGACTTCTGTCGAGAGCTTTTAGGAATATTGAAAATGTCCAATTTCCCGCTCCACCGCACTCGCTGTTCGTCTGATCCCACTGCCGCTTCTTGTCAATTCAATGAGAAGTTGATAACGTTACGCGGATGACAACTGTTGAGGTGAAATTTGACCTACAAATACACAATGAAAATCGTATCGAACGATCTCTAAAATGACCGACGGAGGTGCGGTACTCGTGCAAGGTTCCGTACAAACATACAAAAGGGCCTTGCACTTGGCCTTGAGGGAACACAATTGTGCTACGATATTTGTTACATGGTATTGCATAACTTTTCCTTTTTCGGGAAAATACTGCCGTTTATTTTGTATTATTTAATGAGTGAATTTTGTAAATAAAATAACATTTGAATGAGCTAGATATTGATATGTCTCACACATCATAACCTTTTTAAATCTCATTTATAAATCGGATTTTTAGGGTCCGACTGTCCACCATCGCTGCGGTCTGTGCTGCAGCACACGATGAGTTCGCTTGACAAGCGCAATACAACACAAATGATTATTATTTTGTGTTCTCTTTTCCTCTGTTCATGTTTTACTGTATTTGTATTATTTGTTGTGGCTTCTTTTTTGTATTTATTTCTTCTGGAATCTTGTATGTCTTTCTGTATTGTGTTTGTCAATAAAAATATGTCTATGTCTAAATCATTATAGTGAGAATAAAATTGTATATACTCTATCGGTTTTCATTAACAATTCTTTTAACGATGTGTTCTGCCACTTCAGGCATACCGACTCTTAGACATGTCAGTGACTTGAGTTGACTTATGTTTAGTTTACTTGTGTATTCATTATGTACTTTGTATTTTAAACGACTTTATATATTTATGTCTCTTTCAACTGAAACACCTCGGGCTTTTCCCGTGAGGTTCCGCTTGGCAAAGGCAATGAGGAACCCCAAAACACGTCTATAAAGTCAGATATTTATTTAGGATTGTCATTTAATAATGGCGATGTCATCGTTTGGCAAGAGCTCGGAGTTTGCGCCGCGCCTTGGAAGTCATTCACGACTGTTCCACGCGACAAATGTCGCGCGATCGAGATGAGGCCAACGACAAGTGTGAGGCTTGGTTGGTCGAATGTTGTCTTTTATGATGTTTGAAGACTCTTGTGTTATTATACAAGTCAATGTGAAAGTGTGTATATTTTAAAATTGTAATATATTCATTGTATGTTTATTTTAACTTATCTTAGAAACACTTTTGTATCTTTGATTCAGTCAACATTTTATACTATACTACAGTTCTGGTTGTTTTAAAGAAAGTGCAATCAAGTTTATTTTGTAACTTTGAATCGGTAACAAAAAATACACGAAGCGCGCGAGGCCAATATACAGAAACAGACAAATATGTATTTAATTAAGACACACACAACACTACAAAAATACAATTGACACATAAATTGCGTTCAATTAAAAATAATACATAATCATTATACAATTATCTCTTGCACACGTTTTCTCCGTTCATCTGGGAGAGGTCGAATGAAATTATAAACATTTCAAATTCGGTCTCCAGTGTACCGCATCAAAAATATCAATACATTAGACTTGTAGTAAACTCTTGCAAATCATAAATCGAAAATATCAGAAACGGAATGATATTGGAATGACTCACTTGCTACGCTGTGTTTGCAAGTTTATTTTTGCCATGACCACGGCACGGCACACGGCATGCAGTCGCGCAGTCCTCGTCACACGATGTACGCAGCTGCAGAGCAACACCTCCGTGATTCAGCGTCTGTGTCCACTCCAGTGTGCATACTCGATGTGTGTTCGATCCATCCGCGCGTGCACGAGTTACACTCATCAACTCAGATAGGGACAGTACAAAAGTCAAAGCCTCTAACAGGACTAGCGTCGCTCTATCAGTACACTATTTTTGGCAGTACCTATTTGCTGCATTTTAGCTTAAAATTCGAGCAGTTTCAACTAAACATAGAACCATATTGTGAAATAATATGGGTATCTTCTCTTTCCTGTCTTCAAAATCATTAAAGCAATACACAAGCACGGGACTTGGAGACAATACATAAGTGGTGCTGCATCAGCGTTGTGTCCGTGGACTGTTCCAACAGCTGCTGATCTTCCAGTTTGAATCACCAGGTTATAATCAGGACCATGAACACCAAATTGTATAGTTGTTTGAGCAGTTTTCTGAGTAAATAAACAGGCAGTTGTTGTTGCGACCGATCGCTTATTTCTGCTGCTCTCAATAGTGGTCAAGGAACACTGAATGACTCGTGATCAAAGCTAAATGATCGATCGAGTGTGCACCTCCCGAACACAAGTTTCTCGACGAATGTTTACAATTGCATCGCCTTTCTAACACATAAGCAACAAAACAATTTGGTTGTAGAACTACCGTTCGTGCAGTTACGGCCTAAACCAGCCATATTTCTCCGTTACCATGGTAGAATCAATTTATCATGTGACGTTTATGTCCCAGGGTGCATATCGAACTGCTTCGGGTAACTACGTCCTATACGGAACAGTTTCCTCGCCAGTTAAACTGTTATTTGTGTTTTATGGTACGAGACAGCGAGCGTCATGTGTCGAGAGATCGAATCATAAAAAACTGGCCAAGGGCGTGTCGAACGCGTATTCAGGTTTCTTATGTTTTTAGAGAAATTGTACGTGAGCAAAAACTCTGAAATTGTTGTTCATATTATATTCATAAAGATAAAAAGGCTTTCGAGAGATAAAGGGCCTTGAATCTGAAATGAGAACATCAACGACTCGAGCCGTGTCTCGCGAACATTACGATTCAACGAAAATTTCACATTCTATATAGAATGAAATGAAATGAAAATCATTTAATCCAGACCATCACTCCATATATATTTTTTTAAATTACAATTATGAATGATGCCAAATTTGTAACTTAAAAATGTATGTCAAATATAAAATTGTATGTCAAATATAAAATAGTATGTCAAATTTAAAATTTAAAATAGTATGTCAAATTTAAATATATAGCATAGCAAATATTATATATCATTTTATATTTTATACAACTACTGGCGTCATCTTTGTTTTCTAAAATTTCCCCAAATATTGTTTGGTTATCTTATAATACTCTGCATGTTTATAAATGAAACCGCGTATACTGTACATTTGTTTATTGTGAAAGCTAACTAAGATGGACGTGTGGTTTCGTGTTGAAAATTATTACTCACGTCCTTCATTGGTCTACTCCCTCCAGCTAATAAAACAAGAACTAAATCAGTGTCATGCGCGAACGGACGTTGATATGAGGGTCCTTAGCTGGACAACTACGGAACCATAACAGCAGTACTTTTATATGAAAAACATGTTTTTGTGGATTGTGGCTAAAGGGTGAATAAATTACACATTGAAAAACAGACGCGGGCCGTTGTAGAGGAAGTACACAATGAGACAAATGTACCGACGCATATTGTTTACAGACGGCGCAAGCTGGACGAAGGTTGTGAAAAGCGGAAACGCTTTGTGTTTTCCCTGAATTACAAGATATGATGGTCATGCCCAGTTGCGTAACTGGCAAATAATTGAAGTAATAAATCAAGTTTTAATGTGAATGTTTTGCATGTATGATGGGTTTGAACTTGGCCTTTATCTTACCTGATGGTATCGATAAGTCTGTTTAATGGTAAGCATGCACACCCAAGATCAGCTGGTGAGGCGCTGGCTCTGCTACAAATTCATACCAGATATGCTATTGCACTGCTGTTTGGCGGCAGACTTAGGTAACATGGTGGTAGCTATTGAGGCGGACAAACGCCCTACCACCAACCAAACCCAGTATCGATAGGTACCATCCTATTATCAATTCATTTAGCTTAAAAAATTTAAAGCAATATTTTCGCATTGATCTCTAGACTGCTCTGTAGGGTCATGTATTGTGAGCTGGTCCAGCTGGCTATCAGCGAAGCAATATTTATTCTTAGTCTCAAGTCCGTACATGTACATGAGGTTGCTGTGAGGTTCGCACTGCGCCAGTCGCTCGCACAATGCTCTAGTTAGCGACAAGCGGCTGATTGTGTCGTGCGGCAGCCTCCACTCCCGCGCTCTCGCTGTCGGATCCAGTCTACTGTTACAAGCTGTGGAAGGTGGTTGCTGTCCGCTCCGCTCTTACACAGAGCGGTTCTCTATTAGACATTGATACAATGGTTAGGTGGAAGTAAAAAAATTACTTCAATTACGAACGCTTACCATCTCTTTGAAGGTCCTTAAAATACAAAAAGTCTTGAAAGTGAAAAAATTATTAGCTTCAGTTCCTTCATTACATTTTGAAGGCTTTGTAATATCATCATCATCATCATCATCAGCCGGGAAACGTCCACTGCTGGACATAGGCCTCCCTCATGGTACGCCACATCGACCGGTCCCGAGCCACCTGCATCCAGCGACTCCCCGCGACTCTAACCAGGTCGTCGGTCCATCTAGTAAGGGGACGGCCTGGTAGACGTTTCCCGGTACGTGGTCGCCACTCGAGAACCTTTACTCCCCACCGGTTATCGGTTCTTCGAGCGATGTGGCCTGCCCATTGCCACTTCAGCTCACTGACTCGTCGAGCTATGTCGGTGACCTTCGTTCGTCTACGGATTTCCTCATTCCGGACCTTATCACGTAGAGAAATTCCGAGCATAGCTCGTTCCATTGCCCGCTGAGTGACTTTGAGCTTGTTTATTGGGCCCACAGTAAAAGACCACGTTTCGGTTCCGTATGTCATCACTGGCAACACGCACTGATCAAAGACTTTTGTCTTTAGACGCTGAGGTATTATGGGCGTAGACAAATAAAAACATAATGAAATAACTCAAATATTGATAAAAGCTTCCATGCTCCAATTCACGGCGTTACGTCACAGCGTGTGTCCGTTTAATATGGACCGTATCAGCACCGCGTGAGTAGTAGCACTTTTCGGCGGGTTACATTAGAAAAAGAATTTGACGCATCGAAAAATCTGGACTGCCATCCAATTGCAAGCCGCAAGAAATCACTGCGTTGAACAAGAAAACAACATGCATAATTTAATGGGTTGTTTCTACGTCAATGTTTCCTATTCGGAAACTGGGAACAATAAGTCGTCGACGTGGGGCCATAAAGTCCGCGTATTGATAGCTGGTTTGCCCACGTGCGCTGGCGGCACGGCACGGTTCCTAGTAGGTATTTTCATTAGCGCTCTAACGATACAGGCTGTGGTGCGAGTGCGAGCGAGAGGCGGAATATAAACGTTGTTATCGTTAATTTACAAACATTTGTATTTACAATTATTTTTGACAGGATGCATACGTTTTAGAAAAACTATATTCAAACTTTGTGTAAGCGTTTGGTCGTTACAATTGAGAAATATTAATCTGTATACCGTTAGAGGAAGGTCAATATATTGAAACACGCAATGATTTATCATTACTACTTCAGGATAAACTACATTGTGATACCAATTATACGTTTTGGTAACATAACCTCACTGGTTTTTATTCTAGGTTATAAAACTGTGGAAACATAATATTACATCTTCTATTGTGTGTTTAGTAATAGTTTATCCATAAATCTACATCCGCACTAATATTATAAAGATGAAAGATTCGTATTTTGTTTGTAACGAATAAACTCCAACACTACTGGACCGATTTCAAAAATAATTTCACAATTAGAATGCTACATTATCCCTGAGTAATATAAGCTATAAGCCAGAAGGAGCCAGGGCGGGTAACCAATGTTAAATAAAACTATCGGTGTCCCGTTGCCGCTCATTCCTTGTGCCACCGGTCAAGTCCATAAGCTTTTAAACAGTTGGCGTTTGGCCAGCACTCGTGCGGGCGTCAACCCCCGCGCGCTGTGCCGTGTGCTGTGTGCCGTGTGCCGTGCCAACTTCGGGGCGTGAGATGCTGCGCCGGCGACGCGTGCCGCCATCATACCTGTCACAAACAGAAGGCATACAATGCCTGTGTATTCAAAAGCTTCCCTGGCATTTTTACTGTTTTATGTATGATGGGTTTACACTTAAACTAATTTTGCTAGTTTTTGACCCCCTTCCCCCTGTATAAGAAAGAAATGTGAACCATCCCCCTAGATCGTCTTACGCATTAAATGAATGGCGCCTTAACATCATTTAAGATTGTGTGAAGCTTTGAAAAACAAATACAACATAAAAACCAGCTGATAAACTTGTTTTTAAAGTACAAATGCTTGGGTTCATTCCACCACAACCTCATCTGATTTGATGATGTGGTCTAGAAAGGTCAATTACGGTCGTGACGTTGCCAATCATCTATTTATTATGTATCAGAAATATAGAGTAACATGCATACTGGTGACGGTCAAGGAATCTTGATGTTTAGTTACTCAGACATAAGGTCGTGCATAAATAATCACAAACACTCTAGACTAACGCTGATTTCTTCTTTCTGCGTAACATTAAAAACGCATCTTGCATATATGTTTGACGTGCACGTGTAACACAGGTCACAACGTACAAGAGCATTCATGAAACAGCGAAATACAGCCACCTCTAACCTGCTGCAGCGTACACGTATTCCGAAGACGTACAAGGTATCCATATCGCCTTACCGAGAACCCATCTCAAATTAGAGTATTCCTATTACAGGCAAACAATAATGATATAGTTGACAAATTCCAACATTATTCAATCCAGTGAAAAAATATTCAATTTCTCACATATAGCTGTACAATTAATATTCTAAATAGTCTGATAATTAAATAACGGCGTTGACAATTTTGCCAGAGTTTGACCACTCTGCTAAAGTCAATAATCTTGGACCCGAAATGAACAAAAAATAAAATTGGATGACCAACGATACAATCTAGCAGTGACTAAAACTACAAGTAAACTGAATCCTGTATAATATTTAAAAAAGGTTGTCCAGTCCCGCTCATTTGGGTACAGCGCCCAGAATGCACTGGATAGCAAGGATGATCTTTTGTCTGAGCTCCAGCCCTACTCTCCTGCCTGTATGTTATGTTAAGTCTCAGACAAAAGTAATTCTAGAATGTATAACCTGTTATTTCTATAGTAATTTCCTTCGAGTTTAGTCTATCTAGACTTCTCAATTGACTACTAGAATTGCTGTAGTATTACGTTTACAATTCCCCTTACAAAGCCCCAATATTCTAGTACCACTAAACCTTTCTAACTATTTCTAATAACTCAATCGCAATTAAGACGTGTTAGCAGCTAGGAAACGAGCGGAACTTCAACCCAAGAACACGTACGGGCCATAACAATAGGCCTGTTTCCACTAATAACAAATTGCTTGGTTTATAGTTTCTAATTATAAATGAGGAGACGAAGATAAGAAAAAACTAGTATATTTCTCAAAAAAGTTAAAGATTATTAATATTTTTAGAAAATGAATTCGAAAAAAATAGGCATTAGGTCACGTGACAACGAACACGAAGAACGCGGCGCAAGAAAGTGTGACGTCACGCCTCGCAAAACATCATTGTTGTTGTTGACGTTTTCATATCACAGAGCAGGTTATTTCGCGAGCTGTGACGTCATTCAAGACGCCATGACACTATTCAGCGTTTTCGAGGGAAATCTAAATGGCTTTTTTAAAATACAAAATACGTAATGTAAATATTGATTTTTCTTTAAAATATAGTTTTTTTGGGATAAAATAGATATTAAAGTATATAATTAGCCAAGTTTTCAAATTTAGTCAGCTAGCCTAATGCTTTGTGCTGCCTTCAGACGAAATAAACGCATGACCGTAATAAATGGTGGGGTGGGACTGCAGTAGCAGCGACACTAAATACTTGTTATTCAATTAATTTACTGCAGATATTCTGAATACATTCAAATATGACACAAAATCATATAAAACTAAATACAAACACTGTTTATAAAATAATTTGTGTAAGTCGACTGCAGGTGCCGCGGGAATTGCTTAGACTCTTTTTTACGCCATAAAGACAAACGAACTTACATTGGATGGAAATTTCAAGAATAAATCTTCGTCTAACTGTCCTTCTCTCTTCAAACTCTCTTGACTTGAATTTGTATAAGAAAAACATATAACTTGAAAATGTTCGCGTTGTTTACAGACAGATCTCGTTTTATTGTCGCAGATTCTTATTATCAAGCTGTGAGTAAATAACATTAAAACATTATATTACAACAAACACACCACGTACAATGGTGAACATAGTTGCTGCACGTCACCTTCCAGTCGTAAGCTTTATCTAATTAAGCCCGTCTTCAAGATACTTGACATGTTCTAGATATTACTGGTTGTGACATAGGTAGATATGCTACTGCCTATCCAATTGAATTGAGAGCCAAGAGCAGCATATAGTTGGTACTATTGTAGAGCTAAAACCACACAACAAGTGTTATTGTGACGGTACATCAATCACACAGACAAACTCCCATATTATTAATTAATGAACACGTAACGGAGCGGAGCACCGCAGGCTATCAAAGCTAACACCTAATTTAAAACGTCCGTGCGTCTGTTTGTCTGCGCGGCCACGTGTCGATATCGTGTGTCGTTAAAAGCGCATTAAGCTGCGCGGGCGCAGGCCCCGACGACACAGATTAGAGGGGGAACAGAGGGGATTAGCGCCTTGTATAAAATGGACAGGAATTGTTTTGTTAATAATGTCATTTGTTTGTGTATCAAACATGAATTCAAGTATGTCAAATAATTACCTCGTCTAGCCTACTGCATTTATTATCACTTTATCAATGCATTTGTAGTTTTTATAGATAATGGAATAATTTTAATTTATTTTAGTTCGACGCTATCACCCGGGAAGCGTGTACCGAGGAGTCGCTGGATGCAAGTGGCTTGAGACCAATCAATGTGACATACTCGTACATGGAGGAGGCCTCTGTCCAGCAGTGGACGTTTCCCGCCCGATAATGATAAGACGCTTTCTAGTGATTATTTGCATTTAACTGAAGAAAATTACTATTTGTAAGAGTAATTTTGTACATTGCCGAGATGAATTTAGGAAAATATCACAAAATAACTCTACGTACTTTTGAAAATCTTCCCATTTGATTCGATTATTGATTTATCGTTACCGCTTTAGAGTCCAAATTCCAAATTCGTATCTCACTTGCCAGCTTCACGGAGGCAGCGACGCGCCAGGCACAAAACACAGTTCTATTGACTAATGTCCGTCTAATCGGAGCGCGTCGAGCTAATCATCGCTCTATATTTACTGAGGCACATGTTCCGACCAAAATAAATACAACTACATTGAAGTTACGTGCGAGGCGAGCCAATGTCCGACGGGCTGCGCGCGCGCACCCCCGCCCCCTGGCCCCACGCGCGCCCTCCGGCCACGCGGGTGTGGAATGGAATTCCTTTTACATCAAATATGTCAACTATCTTCGGGAGAAACGTATCGTGAGAAAAATTTGAGCACATGTGAATAAATAACATTCTGTAATAGAGCTGTGGTCACTGCGGCTATAATTTTGTCTTGTTTGTAGTCTTGAGAGAAAGGTTTGTTGGTGAGTCTCGTTGGAGGGTGAGACTTTAACATTGGCCTTGGCCCTCAAATCTTTCACCGTCGGCTACAAAAGTGATCTGCTTAGTAAGGGTTGACTGAAATCATCCCTGAGTCGCCTTCTGCCTCATCTACAGAATTATACAAGTGACATTACAAGTATATTTCAGTTCAATGATTTGCACATTTTCGTTATCTACGAGACAGCGTATCAGGTCATATGTGTATACAGCTGGCCAGCAGCCTCCTTCACAAACCCGAAGACGACAATGAACTTTCCAGTAGGATTATTAGCCGTAACCACCATGACTTAGAGTCGGATTTTTATGACAATAACTTGTTGATGCATGTAGATGCATATCGACACCGACCTAATTAATATACGAGTAAGATGATATATACTCTTTCGTTTTGTTACACCATCCGTATCCATTCAAGTACCGTACACATTGTGCGTTTAATATAGATCAATATTTACAGAGAGTAATTTAAATGAATATTTTCGAAGATATTACAGATTTAAAATGCAGGAACATAGCGGTTGCAACGGTACCGACGGATCCCAAAAAATGTACAAAAATGTAAATATAGAAATGTAAAACTTTAGATTAATTTAAAAAATTGTAACTCGAGAAATATAAACAGTAATTTGATCAGAAAAAACAACTTATGTCTTGCAAAAAGATACATTTACGTTTTTCCCAAAATGTTTAAAGATAAATGTCCACCCGTGCGAAGCCGGGGCGGGCCGCTAGTGATTTATAAAATGATGATCTCTCCAAACCGTCACCGCAGACTTCCGTCTAACGTCTAATCGTGGATATCTCGGCTGTATGCCTGCATTACGTGCCGTTATCAGCCCGCTATCGCCGCTCCAATACACGGTAGCAGAACACTGTTCAGGAACGCGGGTTTATTGTATCGACGCGATAGTGTACGATAGTGGGCAGATAGCACTGGCGCGACCGGGGACCGGCGCGCGCGCAGCCCGCAACACGACCTTGCAGCAGTATAACTTTACAACTACATTCATGTTGGGACTATTCTAGAGATGTAAACAAATCATATAATCTCGTTCGTTATCAACGAAATTACATTATTTGTAATTTTTGTCTTCCCGCGTCCTCTATCTCCATTCTCAGATACTCTACATTCTTTAATATTTATGTATGCATTCTATTTATTATATTACGACACAAATATTTTGTAAAGTCCTTTAAAATATACGTAGTAATTTTACATATTTCATTAGAACATGTATAATAAACTAGGGAATGTGTCAATGGTTTCTAGGCTGGCACGCATCTATTCTATGCCCTTAAAATCGCTTGCCATCAGGTGAGGCAATTGTCAAGTCCAGTGTACTGTACAAGTCGTACTTCGACTATATGGTGATTTGATTATTGCTGCTTTGTCTAACTGTTTAGGAGTGTAAATTTGAAATTCAAATACAGAATCCCACGTCTAATCAAAGAGTCCCGATACGCGCTTATCTGGATTCTTTTATAAATATAAAACATATTTCAAGATCACTTGACCTAGTCTAAGGCCTGAGCTATGTGAAGAAACCGATGACTCTCAAACACCGACCTAATTGCATACATCATCATCAACAGCCTATATATGTCCCTACTGCAGGGGCTCGGGCCTCCTCTCCTACAGAGAGTGTATGTATAGTCCACCACGCGGGACCAGTGCAGATTGGTAGACATCACACACACCTTTGAACTTCTCAGGAGTGTGCAGGTTTTCTCACGATATTTTCCTTTACCGAAAAGGCAATGGTAATGATTTTTATCATTCGTACATAAATTCCAAATAACAAACTGGAACTCATTGGTACGAGCCCAGACCTCGATTGTTCAAGGACTGACGCTCTACCCAACTGAGCTACCATACGAAATCCATAGAGCTGATAAGGACATGTCGATAGCGACATGTCTCGTAGAAAGGTTTGTATTGGCATCGTCATACAAAACGATTAAGCTATTGAATACATTGTCCAGGTCAACAACACTGGGCAAGGTGCCACAGCCTATATTAGTTGTTGCCGTCCCCAGAACGCTGGCTACTTTCCCGCGATGAATGGCCAGTCATATCCTTTGACTGAGATAGTCCTCCGATGTGCTCAGAAGTGATGACTTGATTAAGACATCCTGTTCAACTTGTGCACAATTTCTAAAGTAACTCATAGCTGATGTGCGTGGATTGTTTGCTTTGTTTCGGCCCTCTTAAACATGGCTGCTGACACCTGGTGCCCAAAGCATTCCCGAAAGGATTCATTATCGGGAACACTCGTGGATTCCGTGCATGGAATCAAGCGTTATCTCGAATGGAATGGATCGCCGCCATCAATCAGCGGGGAATTTCCCTGATAAGATACACCGACTGAAAATAACTCGAAATGGACGTTTTTGATTTATGGTTGTACTCGTACCACCCTGTAATTATGTAACGCCAGGATAGCATGTGCTGTCCAAACAAAGAGAAAACTGTAGAATGTCTAAAAACGTCATTAGATTTTTGTTTCTTCAACGATCCATACAGTGCTTGTATTTTGTCCTCCACCTCCTGCATTGTCTTTTTCTATCCAAGGACTGAAAATTATTTTTAGAAATATACTGGAACATTGTAACTTCTCAGCGGTGTGTAAAAAGGGATGTTATAAGTTGTAAGCCCGTGTCTGTTAGTTCCACCATAGCTTCACCCGGCCGATTTCAATCACAGGGTGGTCGAGTAATGAAAAATATGTTCACCCGCTTTGAAGACAAGTAGCTTTTCTCTGTGGCGTGCTATGGAAATGAAGTTTTCTTGTGTTACATTTGTAATTTTAGCTGGGAATCGTCCACTGCTGGACATAGGCCTCCTTCATGGTACACCACGTTGACTGGTCCCGAGCCACTTGCATCCAGCGACTCCCCGCAACCTTATTAAAGTCGTTGGTCCATCTAGTAGTATGAGGCTCGGTACGTGGTCGCCAATCGAGAACTTACTCCCCACCCGTCATCGGTTCTTCGAGCGATGTGGCCTGCCCATTTCCACTTCAGCTCACTGACTTGTCGAGCTATATCGATGACCCTTGTTTGTCTACGGACTTCCTCATCCCGGATTTTATCACGTAAAGGAATTCCGAGCATAGCGTTTCCTTACTTGCTGAATGACTTTAAGCTTGTTTATTGGGCCCACAGTAAAATAAAGTGTCTTTATACGATGAACAAACTGTACAATTTTCTTCTGAATCACATATAAATCCATGCATAATAATATCACGTCGTTGTTTCAGATGGTACATCGCTGGTAGCTGGTGGGTGGCATTGTGTCGCGATGTGGCTGGTCGTGTTGTCGCTGTGCGCGGCGCACGCGGCGCTGACGTCTGCGCTCGCGCAGCCCCGCTGCGAGGAGATCACCATCCCCATGTGCCGCGGCATCGGGTACAACCTCACCTCCTTCCCAAACGCGCTCGACCACGACACTCAGGAGGAGGCCGGACTAGAGGTAATATACCTAGCTAACACATATACCTACAGTTCCTACTCCATACTCCATGGTTGATACTGATGAGGCCGCGATATACCATCACCGTGCCAACGTACTGCGACAATACACTAGAGAGTTTCCAAAAGATGCAGTTCTCAACATCCTGATGTGCTTGCAGGTGTCATTGTACTGAACTCTGTCCCAATGTGGTAGTTACAATTTCAACAGTCCGGTCTAGGTTTTAATCTATCAGTTATATATTTCAGTACTAAATATCAGTCGATTAATCAATAGTCGCCGATATGTCAGGGTAGACGTAAGGGGTGGGGTTGGGGAGAGCTAATTGAGTTGCAAGAGGTACCTTCTTTGTAATAAACTCTTGTCGTGTGTATAAACATGAGGTTACTATGTGTTTCAGGTTCACCAGTACTGGCCGCTCGTGGAGATCAAGTGCTCTGCGGACCTCAAGTTCTTCCTGTGCTCAGTGTACACGCCGATATGCATCGAGGACTACGCCAAGCCGCTGCCGGCGTGCCGCAGCGTGTGCGAGCGCGCGCGCGCCGGGTGCGCACCCCTCATGCAGAAGTACGGGTTCCAGTGGCCCGAGCGCATGGCGTGCGAGAAGCTGCCGCGCCTCGGGGACCCGGACCACCTCTGCATGGAGGAAACGGAGCGAGCGCAGGAGCCCGAGGCGCCGGCCCGACCGCCCCCGCGACGACCGCACAAGAACAACTGTAAGGATCCAAAAAACTGCGAAAGCGTCCCGCCTGCCGGGGCGGGCGGGGCGGGCGCGGCGGGGGCCGGGGGCGAGTGCGCGCGTCCGCAGTGCCGGGCGCCGCTGGTGTCGGTGCGCGCGCTACACAACGTGAGCGCCGGCGCCGCGGTCGGGGGCGTGGCGGACTGCGCGGTGCCGTGCCGGGGAGCGTTCTTCACACGCGAGGAGAAGGAGTTCGCGGGCGTGTGGGTCGCGCTGTGGGGCGGACTGTGCGCCGCCAGCACACTCATGACCCTCACCACGTTCCTGATAGACTCGCAACGGTTCAAGTACCCCGAGCGACCCATCGTATACCTGTCCGCGTGCTACTTCATGGTCGCGCTCGGCTACCTGGCGCGGCTCGTGCTCGGGCACGAGGAGGTCGCGTGCGACGGCGCGCTCCTCAAGACTACGGCGGCCGGCCCCAGCGCGTGCACACTCGTCTTCATCCTCGTCTACTTCTTCGGCATGGCGTCGTCGATCTGGTGGGTGGTACTGTCGTTCGCGTGGTTCCTGGCCGCCGGACTCAAGTGGGGGAACGAGGCGATCGCGGCACAAGCGCAATACTACCACCTGGCGGCGTGGCTCGTGCCCGCCGCCAAGACGGTGGCGGTGCTGCTGGCGGGCGCAGTGGACGGAGACCCGGTGGCCGGCGTGTGCTACGTCGGGAACTCGTCCCCAGATAACCTCAAGAAGTACGTTCTGGCGCCGCTCGTGGTGTACTTCGCGCTCGGGGCGACGTTCCTGCTCGCCGGGTTCGTCTCGCTGTTCCGCATCCGCTCCGTGATCAAGCGCCAGGGCGGCATCGGCGCCGGCTCCAAGGCCGACAAGCTGGAGAAGCTGATGATCCGTATCGGAGTGTTCAGCGTGCTATACGCGGTGCCGGCGGGCGTGGTGCTCGCATGCCTGGCGTACGAGGCGGGGGAGTACGAGTCGTGGCTGCGGCGGGTGACGGGGGGTGCGGCGTGCGGACCGCGCCCACTGTACTCCGCGCTCATGCTCAAGTACTTCATGGCGCTGGCGGTGGGCATCACATCGGGTGTGTGGATCTGGTCGGGCAAGACGCTGGACTCGTGGCGGCGCGTGTGGCGTGGTCCCCGCGCGCCCCCCGCACACCCAGCACACCGCGCACTCGTCAAGGGGGGCGTGTGACGTGCCGAGGGGGGGCCCGCGCCGCCCCCCGCACCGCCCCTCGTCCCCGCGCCTCTGGCCGCGCCCTCCGCGCGCTCCGGACAACCGCTCTCTGACTACGGACCTGTCTAACTCATGATTACTACAGGATACACTCGGACCACACACTTTTTCACTTGAACCAACCAACAGGCTTCCAATACTGACTCGAGGCTCGAAGCAGCCTGTTACCTAAACAGTGGGCCAGTTGTTTGGAGTGAGTCAAAAACGTAGACTGTAATATACAGATGTTTCAATTGATAAGTGAAAGTGCACTCGCAACCCCTCTGCCGCTGTTACCAAGTGACCATACATAGTGACGTGCCATTGGATCGTAGAGGACAGTTGACGGACTGCACGACTCGATGCTTACCTCCGAAGAACACTTCCAGTACAGTTGTAGCTCTCGTTTTTACTTTGTGATATCATGATATACAGGACAGGATCATTGCTGTTTATATAGAGTGAGACAGTGAATTCATAGTGCTATAAGAGTGAAAGAGAGAGTGAATGCAGCGGCGCGCGTTGTCTAGTCCTAGCGTAAAACGAACGCGCGCCGACACATATATACGTAAATAGGTATAAGCGTAAACAAAGTAGCGGTCGTGGTGTCCGACTATATATTCTCAATAAATGTTAAACTTTAATATGTATAATGTAAACAACTCATCTGCAGTCACGTTAGAGATGTGTTCTACTGATCCAGCTGAAACACTGCCATTTATCATTTTCAACTTTTTCTATTCGGCATCAGTATTATAAATCTCTGGTGTGTATCCGCTTGCATATGTTCATTTTATTGTGCGCTTTTTCAACTACTATATTCATAATCTCTTCTTAAAATAACACCAAAACAAACTGGTTGAAAAAGCGCCCTCTAATTTGCTATCTGAGAACATGTAAGACATTATGTGAAGCATTACCCGAGGGTTAAGCACATTTACTACCTGTAAGTAATCCACATATTTGATTTGATAAAATCGAAAATTTTATCATGTGACGTCTGCTCCAAAACACGAAAAGCGCCATCTCTGGTGAGCAATCTAAACTAAATACAGTGAAAATATTGCACTATTTGTCTTTCACCGCCATCTGTTGTAGAATGGAACTATCTCAAAGTCAGGTTGAACAGCATGCACTGTTCAAAAGTGACATCTATTGTGGAGTAGCAATAAACATTGAGGAAAATTGTTTTGTAAAAATAAACGCTCAAAATAGAGAATGGATAGTAATAAAGAATAATAATCTTACGTGCAATTAAATGTATACTATTAAAATTATGATAAGTGATCGTGGTTTTTATTATTATGAAGAATATTTGTAAATGTTACGGACGCCACTGTCGCACCTCACAGAAATCATTATGTAATTTATTTTATATCTAATTAACTGTAGATATTAAATAAAGCGAATTTTTTATGTACAATCATGGCATTTTTATTTAACACAGAGATTTTAATCTTTTATTCCGGTATATTTTTTCACAGTAGGATTACCATTAATTTAAACGCTATTTATATATATATGTCTGAGGATCACAGGATATTTAATAGTACAAGGTAGGACAGCAATAATTTTACAATTTGGATACCTCTACGCATACACCACATTTGTTACCAAAGAAAGAAAAAAACATAAATATATTACAGTTTTTTTAAAAATAAATCAGACCTAAGTCGCACATGATTTTAAGTGACAGTGAGGTATTAGTATAGTTTGTAAGTTTAAATACTAAACTATTTGTGGACATTCAAAATAGAATGTGAAGGTACACAATACAGTATATTCCCAGCGATTCCATCATTTAGGATCCAAGTATGGTAAAAGGATGGAAGGCTGAACCAACCAACCAATGTTGGACATAGGCCCTTGTGGCCATGTCGGACTATATCCACATTACTATGGCTATTATCACAACGCTTAGCAGGCGAAGTGATGGCAATACTGCTTCCCATCTCTAGGGATAACGTGAGGTGGTCCTATTTTAAAGCCGAGACCACACGGCGACGTTATCTGCTTTGTATACTACCATGGATTAATGAGTATAGTCCATATATTAGTCTGTGTAGCTGTCCTAACCGACCGGTCGTGTCTTGGAATTATCTCTATAGAAAAAGATTATTAAAAATAATTTTAATCTATTTGGCTCTAATACCACACGGCCAAAATAAACTACCAGGTCATAAAATATTGCAAGAAATTAAAATACCAAACTTCAGTCTATCAAGTTTATTATTGAAGCACTATAACTTACAATAATACAAAGTATTGCTAGTTTTGAAAATCACAATCTTATAAAATGTTTAAAAGAACCTGTTAAAATGGTTAGAACTATGTAGATTCAGAACAACCAATTATTTTTGACAATCAGATCAGCCATAAACCCCACACGAAGAAGAGCTTAGAAATTCCTCATTAGCTCTGCCATTGTCACCAGCATGTGGAGTGATTTTGGTCAACGGTAGCACGGCCGCGTGACTATGTGTCAACTTATTTATGTACAGTACAGCGTCCGTCCACTAGGCCTGTACCAAAGCGCGCCAACTCGGCCTGCTCTCCTAGTACATTCAACACAACTTTTAACGTGATTTCCTGACTTCAAATAGCATAGAGCATAACAACACAACACTGTGCGTGTCACGCGGATAGCCGGGATATGTAGATAATATATTATTATGGCGCGTTATTTGAATGTACACGAAAGAAGCAGGTTATTGTGACGCCCCATATTCATCTTCGTTGTATCTTCAGCGGCCAGGCGCACACGCAACGCTCAACTCATGTTGCGTCATAGATTACTCACTAGTTGCATCTTGTATCTAATGTATCTTCATAGTAAGGAGATGGTAAGGAGTTTTATATCTACCTCTAGTATCTGCGGCGCTAGCGGTACTACGCATTTCGGCAATAATTACAGAGGGTGAACAAAAATAATCCCCGTATAGTACCCGCAAGCTAAGTTTACCCCTCTGAAGTTAGCTACAAAAGGCTGTGAAGTATCAATTTTATTAACAAATGAGAGGAAATAAAAGTCCTAGTGTTTTATATCATCTAGTTATACATATAATACACACATATTACTGTATACATGTGCGAAATTCCGGAGAGCTAACTTCAGAGGGGCCAACATAGCGTGCAAGTAGGTAATATAACTTGTCCTAACCTAAATTATATTCAAATATTTACAAATACAACATTCGAGTCTCAATAGATAGTCTCTAAACATAAGAAATATCTATCACATTACAATTATTTACGTATGTCGTTTGTAGACAAAGTTTTAATTCATAAAAATACTTCAAATTATGAGTACTTATCATATGTATAATACATTCAATGTACATATTGTTAAGTAATTATTATTGCTGAACAAGTGCATCCATTTTAGACTTCAATGGCAGTTTATTCTGACACACAGCTTAGACGGAGATCTTAAATTAATGGACGAATGAAACTTATATTGAGGAAATCTTCACTAACCGTTAAATTTGAAGACTTCTTGTCAAAGTTTTAATTAATTAAAGCATAACTTGTTGTGTTGCCTTTGTTACGGTTTCGAGCCAAAAATCGGCCAAGTGCGAGTCGGTTATTATTGAACACAAGATCGATCGAAAATACGAAGAAAAAAAACTTTCTTGTATGGATAGGTACTCTATTCTATTTTAGACGCTTTAAAAATATTAGGTTCATTTATAACTATGCAGGTGAACGTAAACAAATCTAGCGAGACCAACTACTATGTAATTCGGATGGCAATACCGTTTAGCACCATTGAGCTGATCCAACCTTAGAGGCCGGAGGTGGGTAGAGGAACTCTTCAATGGGTACCTACTAGTAAACCTCTCGAATTGGGGCTCATTTAGTTTGTCTTCACGGGTCCAACACATTACAAGTGGTACGTGACAGGGTCTTATGATGAAGTCAGGCAGTAGAAAGCGGTACCTACTCTTCAAGGGATAGTAGTAAACCCCTCGAGTTTGGGCTCTGTTTGTTTTGACAAGTCTTTCATATTGCGCTCTGTGATGAGTATCTTATGATGGAGCCAGGGTGTAGATCGAGGAATTCTTCGACTGCATTACTGTGTCAAAATTTTGTTATAGCGACCATAGTATGTTATAAGCTGAAAACACACTCTGTGAAAATTGCAAGGGTCTACCTATTATGGTTCAATAGATACAGCCCTGTGACAGAAACGGACGGACGATAGAAAAGCGGAGCCAAAGTAAAGTAGCTTTGGGTAGTGATCCCTAAAAAGGTACCTTGATAATGCTAGTTTGTCCGTCCGTCAAAACTGCTTATATGGACTGCGAAGTTACCAATACTATAGATTGGAAAAATAAATAAAAATAACGTTTTCTTACCTTTTTTGAAAGTCACAGAAACTGTATAACTTTTTTGCCCTCTCCTCTCTGAAGCAAGTCTTTCCGAAATAAGCGTCATTTAATTGACGTCAAAGTATTGTTTATTATGTTAATATTATAGCAAAAGCGTCAGATATGCGGGAATTGGGGCAAGAGGGTAGGCAGCTACAATAAGAAAGATATTTATTTGTAAAAACACAACTAGCCTTTTCTTTATCTCTGAAGTAAGCTTAGGTAAATTAATGGGAAAGTCATTGTATGGCATGATGGCATGCTATATAAAATCTAATACGTTTTCTTAGATGATACGGCAACTTCGGTGCGTGAGTCCGACACGCAGTTGAACAGATTTTTAAAAGGCTTTTACAAAATTAATAGAATCTCGTATGAAAGTGAAAATGGTTTTATTCATTTCTAAATGCGAAAAATTGACCAGATTTATTTAATCGTCTCCTGCACTAGATATTATTATACAAAAATATTGACTTAAAAAATCTTCCCATTCGGACGCTACGACTTTACGTATTTATTACCCAATAAACCTATACTATACTTTTAAAACTGGGAAGTCCATTGTTTTACGTATTTCGTTATAGTAACTACATTTCTAAAATTGCTTTTTTCACCGTAACGCTAGGAAATCTATTATCTAAAAAATATTAATAGCACTGGAGGCGGAAATATGTCCACTAGCAAGTTCTAGCTGCTACAATGTTAAATTTAGAGGAAAGTTTATATTACACTTTAAAATGTAGTGAGTGTCAATATAAAAATATATTTGTTTGGATCTTCAATACGAGTAATAAGTAGTTTGTATTTTCACTATGTTGGCTCTTAGTCAACATTTAATTTTTACAATTAACTGTAGCTGAATACAAATCATTAGAGATTCAGACATACAATTGCACTGTGAAAAGGTTTTCTTGTAAAATGTGTTATATAATTTATAATATTGTACTACCGTAAGAGTTTTATTTAAATAAACCTTTTCTTCTTCGTTTAAAAATGCTGCACAATAAATAGCGACACATCGCAAAAACCTCACATTCATTTCATACAGTTGGACTTTCAAATTATCTTATTTTTGCCGATTACTCTGTGGACCAAACTGAAAACAAGCATTCTAATCTACACGTTATAACTTACAACTATTCATTTAACGAACGAACCACAGCCATTGAAGAAACGATGTCAAGGTGCCTCACTGTGCGAGGCGTCGTACCCTCAACTGGGCATGTCGCAGCTCTGAGAATAGTACCCCTGGCCGTACGATTCACCCATCATGCTGTTCATTGCTTGCTCGTCATACATGTACGGCATGATCGTCTGTTCCTCGGGCAGGTGATGGACGGTGTGCGATTGTGTATAGTAGGGTATGTCGTGAGGTTGTTGGTGGTCCATTTCATGGGGCATCTCTTGCGGTTTGTGCATATCTGGTGGCATCGATTGCAGTCCCTGTAATTATTAGGTTAGTGAGAGCGGGAGTCGTTAAAAAGCACGCATGTCTTGTTGAAGTCGGATAGAAGGCTCAGCCTACAGCAGCAAAATATCCGATTATCGTACCAGTGAATTGGCAACAAGTGCTTTTCGCAAAATGCAGTGGTGTTCTTGTCGTGGTCGTATCTTAGAATTGCATACATCACATAACCACCAAACATGAAATAATCGGTCACTTCATGGTTGTGGACAATTCTGAGATCGCAACACGACACACTGACGGCTTTGGTAATGGTACTAAATTGTTATACGGACGTACGTGTTCTAAAGATTGTTTTAGGGAATATCAGGAGTCCATTTCCTAGATGAGAACGTGATGTGAGGAGATATCTACCTGTGTTTGGTACTTGCAGCGCTTGAAGCGTCCGTACAGCGACGAATATGGCAGGTTGTAGTGGATGGCGGCCTGGTTGATGGACATCTGACCCACCCTGGAGATACCGAGATCACATAGTGAGCGTCGAGGAAGGTAGTCACAGAGTTCCACGTCAAAATTTTATCCGTCTACCCGCTTGTTAACAACTATCTGCTTCTGTCAGCAACTACTATTAAACTGTCAAAATTAAGAGCTACAATGTGTTCGCCATGTTGAATTAATAGGAAGTAAACAGTGACCACTGCACAGCAGCGGGAGCACAAGTTATCCAATTATTGTAAAACACTTGGCTTGAGCTGGGCTTGCAAGAATCTATGTCACTAACAACTCGCCTGCGAAGAGTGTGGCGGTTATGGTAAAACTGGGTGAGCCTTTCTATCTAGAGTCTAAGGGAGGCTCGAGCCCAACATTGAACTTTATGAGGGGAAAAATTTAAACACTTATATTAGAGTTGGAGAATTTGAGGTTAACTCTCTACAGCGCCGATATCAGGGATTACAAACTGTTCCTACAGTGACGGGAACTGTGCCAAGTTTCATCAATATCGGTACATCCGTTTAATCGTGAAAAAAACCGGACGGAGAGACAAAGGTACTTCGGCATTTATATATTTTAATTTCTGTGAACTTTATAAAGAGAGAACACAATTATCTTAAAAAGAAGTGTTCAATTCTGATACCTGACCGCTTCCAGAGCTTCACCCATGGCGTCTTCCGACCAGGGGGTAGGGTTGGACCGGGACAACTCTATGCCTTCTCGCTTGCACCTCCCGTACAGCGTGCCTGAAACACGGAATTCCTTCATTCCAGACAGACATTAAAGCTGATCAATATTTGTTATAATGTAATGCTAGTGAGCATGCATACATTGGTAAACCATCCTCACCATGTCGATATGGTGTGTCGGTTTTAGCAGGTGCCCAGGGCGCAACCAGGCTGATGTTAACATTACTGGACGAAGAGTAAATACGCACCTTCTAGATCAACGCGTATCATCCTCAACTACATCTATCTTCCATATAAAAATAAATTATGTACACTGACCAGTGGGTATCCCGAACTGTGTGGCAGCCTTCTGCACGGAGCTAGCGCCACATCTGATGGACGCGAGCGCACGCTCCAGGTCGGCGCGGCGCCAGGCCGTGGGCGCTGCGTTGAAGGGCGCGGCCAGGCGGATGCCCTCGCGGCGTGCTATCTTGTACAGCGTACTGCTCGGTATACCTGTCCCGCGTCATAGAATGCTTCATAGTAAAATAGAAGAATTGCGTTGGAAAAGCATTTCAATAAATATCGGCTCTTACACAGACACAATAAGGAAGAATTCGGCTCTCTCATTATGCTCTGTCTCTCTTTCTGTCGTGCAACTCTTATCTATTATGACGAGGGTCCCAAGACTCAAAAGCAACCCGTGGTGATCTGCCTGTAGGTATATTCGCGAGTTGTAAATGGCTAGCGAACCACGTCTGCCCAATTGCCCATGGCCGTCGGCGAAAGAGATGATGTCAGAGAAAGAGACCAGTCTCAACAGATTTCAAATCAAGTTGTTTATGAAGGAGTAGAAGACCTGTGAGTGGTTGTTGGTGGTTGGCGCTTGACATACCATAAGCCTTGCTGGCCTTGTTTGCGGAGATGGAACCGGCGCGCAATGCGTGCAGCGCTAGGCGCAGATCCGCCTCACTCCAGGACTTGGCGACGCCCTCCTTCTTGGGGGTGTCGATGCCCAGGCGGTGTGCGCGCTGCCACAGCGTCGTCGATGGGATGCCGTACGTTGCTGACGCCTGCAAGAAGTCAAGAGGTCGAGGAGGGGGTTTACCATCACTAGATAATTACACATTTGAAACAAATACAAGATAGCGTATGCCCACGACTTCGTCTGTGCGGACTTCAAGTAGTTAGCACCACAATAAGTAGCATTTTCCAACCCTTAACCAATCATATCATCAACAGCCTATATATGTCCCCACTGGAGGGGCTCAGGCCTACTCTCCTACAGAGAGTGTATGTATGGGCCATAGTCCACCACGCGGGCCCAGTGCGGATCGGCGGACTTCACATGCCTGTTCAAGACATGCAGGTTTCCTCACGATGTTTTCCTTCACCGTTAAGCAATCGGATAATGTACTTGAATTGAAAAAAAACAATCATATAAAAATTCTGAATATTTTGATTTTCCGTTATGGCTTGAAGGAAGGACAAACCAACTCATTTACAATTATATTGGATAATTCGTGTCAAGTACGAGTATAAAATATAGGTCCTAACTTTGCCGACGGTTGTTTTAGGAACTTCGTGACGGTACCTCAAGCCTTGCATTTCTTAAGTACCCTATAATTTTTTCTCTCCAGAAATGGACAACATTCTCCTGTATTCCAATGATGTCTTACTGAATGCTGGAAGTACGTGTAGGTGCGGCGGGTACCTTGGTGAGGCTCATGTTGTGTTTGCGGAGCGCCTCCAGAGCGTTGTCCATGTCCTGCTGCGTCCAGCTCTTGGGGCTGCCCCGCGTCGAGTGCTCCAGATGCGACGACGAGTCGCTGGTATCATCCCCGCTCTGAGTGTGTTGCTCTGCAATCATTATTACAAAAACTTATTCGAATACGACAGGGCTTGGAACGATGCCTTCTCCGCCGATAGCTTTGGGCTGTTAGGAATCAGCTTTAATTGCAACTTAAACTATTGATTCCGCATTAATTACATGTCACTAATTGCAGTCAAGATAATGTCGGGTATTCCCCTGCTGGACAGCTTATACACAATAGAGCCTCGTGCACAAGGTTCATTAGTGACAGCTCACTAGTGATGGTAAAACTACATCATGGAACAGTTTTTTTGAGGTTCGGAAGTCTAACCGTGGGAGAATTGATAATGTAAATGTTTACCTCCTTCGGACATGGGCTCGTCCTTGACGGCCAGCAGCGGCATGAACTCGTCCACCTCGGCGGCTGCGCACGCGTCCAGCGTCGTCATGTGACGATCCAGAAGGCTCGATGCCTGACAAACATGGCACACCAGCTATTACAGTCAGTCAGTCAACAAATCACTTTCAATAAAGTTACGTTACAAATAAAAATTAAGGAAAAGAAGATGCCAACCATGCCGAAGTATTTTTTTAAATTTCCACTGTGTGTGCTTCACACCATCAGAGCGTCTCGATCATGGCGCGTGCATCGGCCTCCTGTTTGACGCACACGGGCGTATGTGTGCAGTACTGACCATGAGCGGGTGCGGCGTAGACTCGAGCGTCTTGAGCGTGGGGCGTGCGTCGGGCTCCTGTTTGACGCACACGGGCGTATGTGTGCAGTACTGACCGTGAGCGGGTGCGGCGTAGACTCGAGCGTCTTGAGCGTGGGGCGTGCGTCGGGCTCCTGTTTGACGCACACGGGCGTATGTGTGCAGTACTGACCGTGAGCGGGTGCGGCGTAGACTCGAGCGTCTTGAGCGTGGGGCGTGCGTCGGGCTCCTGTTTGACGCACACGGGCGTATGTGTGCAGTACTGACCGTGAGCGGGTGCGGCGTAAACTCGAGCGTCTTGAGCGTGGCGCGTGCGTCGGGCTCCTGTTTGACGCACACGGGCGTATGTGTGCAGTACTGACCATGAGCGGGTGCGGCGTAGACTCGAGCGTCTTGAGCGTGGCGCGTGCGTCGGGCCCCTGTTTGACGCACACGGGCGTATGTGTGCAGTACTGACCGTGAGCCGGTACGGCGTAGACTCGAGCGTCTTGAGCGTGGCGCGTGCGTCGGGCCCCTGTTTGACGCACACGGGCGTATGTGTGCAGTACTGACCGTGAGCCGGTACGGCGTAGACTCGAGCGTCTTGAGCGTGGCGCGTGCGTCGGGCTCCTGTTTGACGCACACGGGCGTATGTTTGCAGTACTGACCGTGAGCGGGTGCGGCGTAGACTCGAGCGTCTTGAGCGTGGTGCGTGCGTCGGGCTCCTGTTTGACGCACACGGGCGTATGTGTGCAGTACTGACCGTGAGCCGGTACGGCGTAGACTCGAGCGTCTTGAGCGTGGCGCGTGCGTCGGGCCCCTGTTTGACGCACACGGGCGTATGTGTGCAGTACTGACCGTGAGCCGGTACGGCGTAGACTCGAGCGTCTTGAGCGTGGCGCGTGCGTCGGGCCCCTGTTTGACGCACACGGGCGTATGTGTGCAGTACTGACCGTGAGCCGGTACGGCGTAGACTCGAGCGTCTTGAGCGTGGCGCGTGCGTCGGGCTCCTGTTTGACGCACACGGGCGTATGTGTGCAGTACTGACCGTGAGCGGGTGCGGCGTAGACTCGAGCGTCTTGAGCGTGGCGCGTGCGTCGGGCCCCTGTTTGACGCACACGGGCGTATGTGTGCAGTACTGACCGTGAGCCGGTACGGCGTAGACTCGAGCGTCTTGAGCGTGGCGCGTGCGTCGGGCCCCTGTTTGACGCACACGGGCGTATGTGTGCAGTACTGACCGTGAGCCGGTACGGCGTAGACTCGAGCGTCTTGAGCGTGGCGCGTGCGTCGGGCTCCTGTTTGACGCACACGGGCGTATGTGTGCAGTACTGACCGTGAGCGGGTGCGGCGTAGACTCGAGCGTCTTGAGCGTGGTGCGTGCGTCGGGCTCCTGTTTGACGCACACGGGCCTATGTGTTCAGTACTGACCGTGAGAGGGTGCGGCGTGGACTCGAGCGTCTCGAGCGTGGCGCGTGCGTCGGGCTCCTGTTTGACGCACACGGGCCTATGTGTTCAGTACTGACCGTGAGAGGGTGCGGCGTGGACTCGAGCGTCTCGAGCGTGGCGCGTGCGTCGGGCCCCTGTTTGACGCACACGGGCCTATGTGTTCAGTACTGACCGTGAGAGGGTGCGGCGTGGACTCGAGCGTCTCGAGCGTGGCGCGTGCGTCGGGCTCCTGTTTGACGCACACGGGCCTATGTGTTCAGTACTGACCGTGAGAGGGTGCGGCGTGGACTCGAGCGTCTCGAGCGTGGCGCGTGCGTCGGGCTCCTGTTTGACGCACACGGGCCTATGTGTTCAGTACTGACCGTGAGAGGGTGCGGCGTGGACTCGAGCGTCTCGAGCGTGGCGCGTGCGTCGGGCTCCTGTTTGACGCACACGGGCCTATGTGTTCAGTACTGACCGTGAGAGGGTGCGGCGTGGACTCGAGCGTCTCGAGCGTGGCGCGTGCGTCGGGCTCCTGTTTGACGCACACGGGCGTGGCGGCCGGCGCCGCGGGCGCAGGTGCCAGTTCCTCCAACCCGCCGCTCTATACAAACAAAAACAATGTCACTACGCTCACCCAGATGATACATTGCTATAAAATATTCCAGTAATATAAAGATGAAAGTAGGTCATTACTGCCGGTAGGGAAGGTCGAATCGAGGAAGAGACAGAGCCAGGGAAAGTCTTCCACTCAGATCATTACAATCAAACTACAGAAAGTAAATATACTAATAAGAAGAGTTTGTATGCCAACCTTTAAAAATGTGGCATCTAAGTATGAATAGATCAAATAACAGAGCCAAAGAATCCTGCCGTCAGCTATTCATCTTCATCGTAAACCTCGTAATAAATAGTCAACACATGTGGACAATATTCCGGTAATCATATACATAATAGAGAACTATTCGATCAATGATTCGTCTTCAACAACAAAATCAAAATTCAATGCCTACCTGTAAATGTTGTAAAAGGTCGTCATTTTGATTGTGCTGCTCTAATTTTACAGGACGGAAGTCGGATGTTGCCGGCTGAAAATAAAACACAGGATCTTTCCTCTAACCGAAAACAAAATAACTCGAAATTTTAAATGTGGCGGGCCGTAGACGGCGAAATGGGCCATATGTAGAAAACAGTAGCGAAACTACAATTTTATAAGAGAACTTTCAACTGGCGTTGTGCCGCGCGGGCTTCAGAAATTATCCTTCCGCAGCTACTACTACAAAATTTAGTAATTTTCGGTTACGATAAAAACAAACAAACGCAGTTTCATATTAGTATGGATTAGCTTTTGCCTGCGATTTGTTCTGTGTGTTGCGTAGACTTGAGAAATTAAAGTGATAAAAAATATAGGCCCATCCACACGGATTAATAAAAGAAACATATTAATACTCGATGATATGCTCACCTGTCTATTAAAATAAATTCTAGTGAAGCGAGAGTTGCTGTGTTCTTCGTCTTCTGAGGAGGGCTCGCGTTTGATATGGTCCAGGCCGTGTCCGGGCATTTCCTACGTCCGCGAAACATACAAAACAACAATTAACTACTTGTAAAACAACAAAGTTGATACTTTCATCTATTCACATTTTTTAAAACAAAACCGTTCAGTTACTTTCAGAGTAATAAAATAACAAATGCAGCCGTCTGATCATTCGTATATTTACGTAAGCGACAGCAGCACTCCACAATTCCATTTGAATGCTCCATTTTTCCTCAAATGTCGCTGGAGTCGTACAATCGGCACGAAGTATAAGTAGGTTTACATAGGCAATTAGACAAAAGGAAGCGAGCTTTATTGAATTTTTTCTCGATTGGTGCACAGTCGAGTGCAGAGCCTGAGCCTCTCTCTTTCTGGCGCTCGCAAACCAAACCGTCTCCCCGAGTATTTTTTTATTCTAATTGGTTTCCATTGGTACACACCTACGTAGCTCCGCTGTATACATATTCAACCACGCTACGCTCACTTCGCTTCGAATTAGTTTCGTTAAAATTGTTTTCCCGCGAACCGAATTCAAAACTTTAGCACTATCGTAGATAACATCTGTTTAGAGGATAATGAACTCTAAAATAGAAGCATCAAAGTACACGTTCGTATGCGTCAGAATGCGTGAGGTGAGCCAGTAGTAAATGTAAAGTTGCGCGAGTTAACCCTCTCCCGTCGTGACGTCACCTCATATCACTGAAGAAGCACGTCTGCGCGACCCGCCGCCGGCCGCCGGCCGCCCGCCGACGATCACACGCCGCGAGATACGAAAACATTATTACACTTTCGGCGTCTTCCCGAACACGGCGAAGGACGGTGTGAAGCGGGCCCGAGAAACACGGGGTACACGACACCGTGTAAGGCTCTCACCTAGTCGTTGAGCGGAGGCGGCCGCTGGTACTCGCCGCCGGCTCCTCGCTGCACCAGCGGTCAGGCACGGCGCCGCCGCTGCACGGTGACCTTCGGGAGACGGTGAGATGTCGCAAATGAAAGTGAATTCGGCACACACCCGGCCGAGTCTGCGTCGCTGCGTGGCGCATGTTTAGGAGGTGCAGGGCGGGCGCGTGCTGATTTTTTTCCGCACCAAAGAAATAAAAACAAACGCCTTTTTGCCGGGAACCGGCCGGCGGCCCACGCTCGCGCCCCCCCGACCGACCCACGCTGTGATGCATGCTACGACGATCCTTGATATATACGAGTCAGCTTGATAGAGACGCATACCCGCTGTGTTCTGCAGAAAGTCGGAACGTATCGATACATGGAGAATGATATTGATAACAACCGACATGAGTAATATTCGTGTATAGGAGGGTAGGGTAGATGCACTATAGCGCGTGTAGATATGCAGGAAGCGTAGGAGGGGTCCCTCCCCCGGGCGCCCGGCCCGACCAGTCGGCGCCCCGCGCGGCGCCTGCCTTCTCTCTCCGCTCCGATTGATTTTTATTACAAGAATTTCGCTCGTGGTTTTTTTTTGTTTCCCGCACACCGAGCGCCGCGACGCACACAAAGAGATTCGTATAATTCGTTTGTACGAACTTACTAATGCTATTGATTTTTATAACGAAGCGACAGTGCTTGTAGGGCAAGCGGAAGGATATTCTTTTCATTTCGCTGCCGATGTGACTTACATTCATCCGTTGGTGTGGTCTGTACCCTCCTTTCAATGGTTCGCATAGTAAAATAAATGGACGTTAAAAGTTTGTAAAAGGAATATCGATGAGGTACTTTGTTTTATTTCAACATTCAAAGTTTTTATAAATAATAAAAGATAAAATCACAAGCGAGATTTTAGTATTTCTAGAAGCACATAACTTTATTTTGAGTTTCAAATTGAGTTTGTAAGTAGTTTAAAAGTTACGAGTCAGTTTATTGACGTTATTGAAAACATTTGCACTTAATTTTACTCAACTGCGACATTTATAAAGATTTTTAGTTTTAATTTAATTTTTATTTATTGGTTGCCAACCCAATAAGCATGAATAACATTACAGTATTATCATTTAAGATATATCTTAAAACTAAATGCCACCGCAACTACGGCCTACAAAAAGAACTAGAGACCGACTTTAGCTGCCATAAAAGACTACAGCATTCCCTAAAATGTTCACCCCTAAGATTATCTGGATAAATATTTGGTAAATCTGAATCAATTTCGATAAAATTTATATGGGACCACCTGTGAAGAATGCTCTCACAAACAAACAAAAATTGGTTGCCTGTAAAGTCGGTATACGGGCGAAAGTTTTACGTGACAACGACTTTGAGTGGTAAAATAATTTTAATGTGAATATTCATTCAGGGACGCGTGCCTTTCACTTTTTATGTCTGTCTCTCTCGCTCTTAGGCGGGCTAACCCTGCCCGAGTGGAAGGGACGCGTGCCTCTCACTCGCTCTCATTGTGAGCGCATAACGTGAGCGGAGCGTAACGCAGTTTCTTGAAGTGTCACCCGGCAAACCAATTTATAAGACGTTGTCACGTCAAAAAGAATCATCAAAATCGATTCATAATTGGCAAAGTTATACATACAAAATAATATACATAACAACTAGTTGACAGAAAGCCAATTACAGGTCTTCGATAATAAACAATTGAAAATTTTAAATAAAAGTAAGTAAATTACGTTTACAGTTTTTTTCTTGTTCTAACAGCAGATAGTTCAACTAGGTAGGTCCAACATGACAAAGAGGTCAATCGAAGAATCCAACTCGGATGGGCAGCGTTCGGGAAGTTACGACATATCTTCTCCCAAAGCAGGTTGGTCAGGACCAAAGGAAATAAAAATAAAGGAGCTATATCAGCAGTAAATTATTACTAGAACTCCGTTATACATTATTATATAACTTACAGTAGTAACAATCTAAATATTAACGTATCAACAACATCTTACCGCGATCACCAATCCGCTTGCCAAGCGTGGTGATCATAACATTTGATTATTCCGTCCGCAATGGCGATCAATGAGAGAGCAGTGACTGC
The DNA here is from genome assembly GCA_910589575.2 of Carcina quercana. Taxonomy (NCBI): domain Eukaryota; kingdom Metazoa; phylum Arthropoda; class Insecta; order Lepidoptera; family Depressariidae; genus Carcina; species Carcina quercana. The sequence continues at coordinate 506,834 of OU342435.1, forward strand.
TAAATAATAAATATACAGAACAGACTAATAAACGGGTTAATATACATATTAACAAGTAAAAGCGTTCAAAAAAATCTGGAAACCGACTTAAAATGCCCTAAAAGTATACTTTTACTAAGACAAATTTAAGATTCATATCGTTTTCTCATGGATGCCGTTGTCAGAACTGGACCAAATTGAAATGGGACCACACGAGACGCACTACCTTTCAAATAAAAAAGAATCATCCAAATCGGGTTACCCAGTCAAAAGTTCTGAGGTAACAAACATCAAAAAAACATACCCGTCGAATTGATAACCTCCTCCATTTTTGAAGTCGGTTAAAAATAATATTCGTATGTATGGGCCGTTGTATGGTAAGCGTGCGCACCCAGAAGTCTCAAGCTGATAAGGGGCATACTTTGTTTGACCTGTCGTAAATTCAGACGAATACATTCATATGGCGTGCGAGTCTATGCTTCAACAGTTTATGCCAAGCATTAGATTTAGATCTTTCAACACAATTTCATTAGCAAGGCGACAAATGAGTCAAGCGTTTTTCGACTAGAGAGAGTGTAGAAGTTACTAGCGCTGTTAAAAAAACTAAGTGCTTCACTTTTCTTCAAATTTCAATTGTTTATTAGCAAAGACCTGTAATTGGCTTTCTGTCAACTAGTTGCTATCTCTTTGTACTTATATTATTAGCTGTTGGTCTTCCGAAACGATGAAATAAAATAAAAACACTGCCGTAAAATGAGCATTCCTCCAAGGTCCTACGTTTTCTAGAGAAAACAGAAATTATTTCCTTTTCTCGCTTACTCTTATTTATCTCAAAGATAGGCATCGCTATTAGCTTACTCGTCTAATAGTATAACTTTTTGTTTGATAGCTAATGTGATTCTCTTGTTGAGTTCATAGTTTGTCTCTGTGCTAAAGGAAGTAATAATCGGAAGCGACGATAGATGTCACTAAATTAAATATTATTTTCCATAGGGCAACATTTGTCATAACTAGATTAGAATATTCTATTTATTTTAGGTAAATTTTATTGTAAATAAATACTTATCAATTTCTATCAAAGCATTTTGCTAACTTTGAATGATAAATTACAACTTAAATACTTAGACAATGCAAGAAATCACGAGATTATCCTAGAGAGTAGGTCAAGGTCGTGTAACAAAAATAACAATTGACAGTATTGAAAGTTTTTACAAAACTTGAATAAAGTTTTTCATCAATTGTAATTTTTTTTAAAGCGTCATGTACGTTTATTTTTACTATATTTCCCGTTAAATTTTTAGTTATAGATCTCATCGATCAAGCTTTTATTACAGTTTTTGTCAGTGGCAACATTTCATAGAGCTTATTTTGGGTCACTCGCGTCGCTTCCAACTTGTACTTCGTCTGGATTGGATTTTTGTAGAGGTGCCTTTCTCTGAACCAAAGAGTCTCTGAACTTGCAACATAGTTTTGTGTTTTTCTCTCGTGAAAGCTGGCGGGTGTGCAAATGTGCTAGTTATCATTAAAGTGGCTGTGTATAAATACTTTAGAACTTAAATAAAACTGTGCTAGATCGAGTATAGTTAATGAAATAGTCTAGGTAAGTGATTTAGATCTGCGACGAAACACTACGCATGATAAGCGCTCACTTCACTTGCTACGAGTTTTCATCTTGAAAATTTCCACTCTGAACTTTCGAACTAAAGTTTCTCCGAAGTTTCTTTGTTGGGTTCAACTTTCGCAAAGTTCATCGAGACACGGCGTGGCGGCGGACTCGGATCGAGCGTGCGTTCTAAGAAAAGTTTGCTCAGGAAATAGTAAAACTTAGAATTTTCGTCGCCATTTTATTTTTTGTCGCGCTGGAAAAGCGGCCATTTTCTTTGTGCCGCGTCGCTTACGACGAGTCGTAGTGGTCTGTAAAGTTAATTTAGTTAAGTTGGGCCGTGATCTCATCGCATGAAGCTAATCGGTGAGACTATATGAAATGCGCGGTGTCAGTAGCGCCGTGGTGAATGTTTACTCGCGGTGAAGTTTCCCCCGATGCCGCCGCCCCAGTTACTGCGCGGTTGCATTGTTTCGAGCGTGTCGTGAACCGAGCTTGTTGTGTTGTGTCAGGCCGCGGGCGCGACGAAGCAGCGGCAGCGAGCAGACATGGATGACGACCAGCAGTTCTGCCTGCGCTGGAACAACCACCAGTCCACGCTGGTTTCCGTGTTCGACACGCTCCTGGAGAAGGGCATACATGTGGATTGTACGTTGGCCGCCGAGGGGCAGACACTCAGGGCGCACAAAGTGGTCCTGTCCGCCTGCAGTCCATACTTCGAGGTAGGTACCTCTAGTTTAGTAAGGCGCTCACGTCACCCCGATCTAGGTCAATTGCTATCGTGTTTAAGTTACTTACAAGGCAGCACAGTTTTGCTCTAATAAACATTCCAGTTGTTTCATTCTAGCTTTCATGTATTTGTTAGATTGATGTCTAGATGAGTTGGCAATAACAGAAAGTTGCCTCTACTACTTTTCAAAATACTTGTTTTCAATGTGCAATTCTTTAAATGCTCTGCATTAACTATGATTACACTAAATAGGTGCTTAGGTTAATTTGTATTTGTAACAACAACCTGTGTAATGGCAATCACATGATTTTCAATTGTTTCCTCTAATTATACAATTAATTCTAGAAATCATTTACATAGTCGCCATAAAACACTAAACAAATGACTGTATGCTGTTCCAAAACAATAGCCATCTATTGATAACAAATGAATATTCACACTCAAATGAAATGAACATTATTTACAAACTCACTATTTGCAGACATAAACATACTAGTAAGTATATGTGGTAGAGTACAACCTACAATGTATGCATGCTGTATTGTTACAGAGTGTACTGTCACAGCAATATGACAAACATCCAATTATAATCCTGAAGGATGTGAAGTATGCAGAGCTGAGAGCGATGATGGACTATATGTACAGAGGGGAGGTTAACATATCTCAGGACCAACTGGCTGCCCTTTTGAAAGCGGCTGAGTCCCTACAGATCAAAGGATTGTCAGACAATAAGCCCTCTCGGCCGCCGTCGCGCCCGCCGCAAGCCGCGCAAGCACACCCGCCGAGAGCGCCTTCACCTCCACCACAGGTCCGCACCATTCTATCATATTGCTCCTAGATAGTCTCCTGTTTGACCAAAGTATAACCTGATCTGAAGTGGCAATGTAGTCATAGTCAAGATTAGTACATTATAGCCTATCCAGTTGTAGGTAGATAGACATATAGTATGAAACTAATTCTAGAATTGATTGAGAACATTGAAATTTCAGTGATATTTTGATCACGCTAAACAGTCAACACAATCAATATTTATTAAGAGGTTTTTAAAAGTTGCAACATTTAATTTCTGGGTCTATTAGAATGGTTTATCTAATGTTTAATATCTTTTGTTAGGCACTACCCATGTCATAATTGAGTAGTTGACCAAAAAAATTATTTATTTGAGTGGTCATAAATATAAACAGCTCTGTCAAAGATTTTTCAATAGGTCTTATACTTTTCTTAATATAACCCATAAAAAAGTGATTCTAGTCACGTGGACCAAAAACACCACATACATAAGTGTGATGTAATGTGTTTCATTGGAGTGTTAAAATATAGGAATCTTTTAACAATATTCGACTTAAATTTTATAAAATAATGTGCTTATGTGTCCACACCCCTACTAAAAACTTTCAAAATCAAATAACAAACTAAATCCAATAAGTTTTTTGTCGTTCATGTAAACCAAGTATGTAAATTTTTCGAATTTTTGAGGCTGTATGAGGTTTAATTGCTGTAAAAACGAAATATTTTTTATTTATTTTTAAGACGTTATACAAGGCCATTGATTTTATAAAATACAATACATAACCCCAAAGTGATTTGGTGTCAAAACCCTATTAACCTATTTAAATTATACTTACACGTTATAAATAACAAATAAAAAAGTATTATGACTATATTTATGATGCCAGATTTAAATGGTAATAGGCTCCTGTGTTAACCACTTGCTTATTATTTTTGTGATATAAACCATAGCCAATGCAAGAACATAATTTTTCCGTAATTAATAAATATTTAGTGCCTTACAACAAAAATATTTGTCAATATATCAAGCTGAGATATTACACAGAATTATTAATCATATTAGCTTTAAAATGTTTTTGTTTTAACTTGGCTTGCAAAAATTGTTTAGATATTATTAAATATTTAGATTAGATCTTGTGGCTCAGTATAAAACAGTACAACACAGAAATGATATTATAGTGTTGAATTTTAATATAAACTGCATTATTTATAAGGTAACTACTCTTTTACGATGGCAACAGTTAAGAAAGCTATTTATTTACATATATTTGAGAGAGCACCCCATAAAGCTCACCTAGTTCGGTAAGGAACCCTAGAGTACGATTTTTGTTTATCATTGCAATATGTTGTTTTATGAAACACTTTTGTTTTGTGTTTCTTCAATAAATTTATTCCACTACCATACTAGTGACCCATACATATAAACATTTTACACACTCAAAAACAAAGGTAACTTGACTGTCTCCCTGCAAATGAAAAACTTTGTGTGTGAATGCACTTAAATTCTTTGCACAACATTTTCGACATTAAATTGAGTTTAATACCTTATCATATGTTTACAGTGAGTGAATATACCAAACCCGAGTTCTATATACAGATCAGCATGAAGCTAACAATATACTTCGACACCGACAGGTCAGAGATGGCAGTATAGACAGTCGTGAAGGCTCAGTCAGTCCGACACGTCGCAGAAAGAAACCACGCCGTCTCTCATCCGAGGGGGTGACCGCCCCTGTCATACTACCCACCAACAACGACAGCTCACAGGGCAACGGAGACGACCAGACGCAATGCAAGGAGGAGTCGCGAGATAGGGACGGAGTGGAGGATCTCACCATTGATGAAGAGGCGGATGACCAGCCTCCTGTTGCACACAATGATGTTGTTCGCAGTTAGTATCTCTATTAGATATAGCATGCATTTACATTATAAATTATTACATTAAAAAAAAGACTTCCTTCATTATATGCTCACACCACTGGCAAAACCAAACTTAAAAAAAAAACTTATTTTATAGACAGGAGAACAGATGACTTTTTTTTTCTTCAAATTCTTTTAAATATAAGTGGAAGAAGAAGAAGAGAATAAAATGGTAGCTAACATTTTATTTAAATACAACTCTGGCTTGCTTATGTTTTTATTTGGACAAAAAAATGTGTCCTTGCAATGTGAAATAACCTAATAAATGACATAATATATAGCTTTACTGCTTTTAACACATAAATTTAAAAAATTAAAATATATTGGAATGCAGTGAGAGACTCAAAAGTCCTGTCTAAAAGCTCTTGAGAAGCATAAGGAGTTATCACTACATAGTATAAAACAAAGTCGCTTCCCTGTCTGTCTGTCCCTATGTATGCTTAGATCTTTAAAACTATGCAATGGATTTTGATGAGTTTTTAAAATAGATAGACTGATTCAAGAGGAAGGTTTACATGTATAATACATGCATAATATAGTAGAGCAACACCGATAATTTGCGAAATCCATGCGAAGCGGGCCGCTAGTTACTTTATAAGCAGGACAGAAGAGGCTAAAATAATAGTTTATTATAATATAGATAGATATAGGTTTTTAAAAAATTTGATATGATATTTATAATTGGTGACAGGATGAATTTTATTTCCACACTTATTCCTTAGGACATCTAAAGCTTTAACAAGAAGAAATGACTACAACAACAAACACTTATTTTTGCTGTCATTTTAAAATTAAAACTTATTTATTACGTCTGAGGTTGATACATACTTATAGGCAATGAATGTAGTCTTTTTTAGAACTCCATACCTCAAAAAGAACCCTTATAGGATCACTTTGTTGTCCATCTTTCTGTCTGTCAAGACCCTTTCTCTCAGGAACATGTGGAGGTATCAAGTTGAAATTAATATCGAATACTCAAGTCTGCCGTACCTTGGATCTGTGAAAAAATCAAACTTACAGGTCAACTCAATAAAAATATATATCTATATTTTAGACCATTTCCATACAAAATGCAGGGGAACCAAAACCTATAAGGTACTTCCGGTTGCCCCAGAATCCTGAAATTGGCCAAGAAGCAAGGTAAATCGTGGGAGTAAATCTGAAAACCAGGATTTTTAAGTAAAAATAGCTGTTTTACATTTATAAACTTAACTTTTAGGTTAATACATCGGGTATGTAATGTAACCACCTCAATCATACTTATATGTTCTTTAGAGCACGATTTTAAGTATGTTAATTATTCATATTCTGTACGGAACCATCGGTGCGCGAGTCCGACATGCACTTGACCGTTTTTTTAAATTATTGGACTACAATAAAATGCCTTATTGAATTTTACGTGACATAGTATATTGTGTTGACAAAACATGGTGGGTAGTTCAGGAAATAGAGTAAAAATAAGCCAAGAAGTGAATGTGATATCAGTAAATAGGTACTTCAGCCATTATAGTCATATCAGCTTTCCTAAGTGGTATGCCATGATGAAACAATAATAAAATAATTTTTAGGCAATGAGTCATGACATCAAGAAGGCAGTTCAGCATATTAACTGGGCTCGACCTACTAACCTTTATAAGATTGTTTTTACCATGCTTAGTTTTTCTATTGTAACTTATTGTTTTTATGTTTGCTTTAGGATCTAAATTTACTCTTGAAAAGGTGACTTCATCATTATTATTGTTACACCATTTATTTCAGATGTATTCATTACAGCTCAGAAGTTATCCCAAGGAAATGCTTTATGCTTTACTTGGTAGAAAGTAAAGGAAGCAACAGCTTTTAAGAATAGTATAGATATTTACTTTCACATACATCATAATGAACAGCCTATAGTATATGTATGTTCCCACTGCAGAGGCTCAGGCCCACTCTCCTACAGAGAGTGTATGGTATTTCACTCAAACATATGTATAATTTATATAAAGCTAACTTTCAGCTTTATTTTTAGTCAGGAAGTCACTGATAAATAGGTTGTGGAATTGTAGACTATGATTTGTACTATCTCATGATTATTAATAAATAATGTTCTTGTTCTTCCACTTACTTGGATAGTAAGTGTCCATAGGTGATACGTGGCAATGTGTCTTCTTTGAGAATTTAAAAGCACATTATTGTCAAGTCTGTGAAACTAATCATTAATCATTTTATTGTTATATCCATCTAGAGAAATTAATAAGTAGTTAAAATTAAATTGAAACTTATGTCTGACAGTTCACTGTTCTCTTTTTCTTACTCTAGTTAAGGAGAAAACACTTTGCTCATGTCTATCAGATCAGAACTCCCTTCACTATGTTACAGTAGATTCAAAATGATTTGGAAAAGTTAAATCTTATTAACACTATAAAAGTTTGTGTGTCAGTGATGCAATGATGCATAAACAGCTAAACTGTATTTGTATTTATTTTTTTGCAAACAATAATATTGTGCATGCAAGGGAATGAAAACCAATACGGTACTTCCTGTTGACCCAGAATCCTGAAATTTGGCAAGAACCAATGTCTTACAGCACATGTATAGGAATAAATCTGAAAACCAAAATTTTCAAATTATTATATCACAGTAAAATCGCTTTTCTTAAATTACAAACATACATTTGCAGTTGAGAATTGATCATGATATCTTTGGATGTATGTGATATTATTTTTTCAAGTTCAAAGTTAAGTTTGTTCTTCGACCGGATTTACATTTTCGTTTGAGCTTTGTTCGGTATACCTTAAATATTATTTATGATTTTCAATTATTCATATCCTGTACGGAACCCTCGGTGCGCGAGTCCGACTCGCACTTTAATTTCGGTCATTCTGTACAGGCAAACAAAGTCATTTATGACAACATAAATGAGACAAGTGAGCTAAGTTGTTCAATACACTCGATCTTGGACTGTAGCCTGGGTCGCAGCTACATGGAGACAAACGGGAGTGAGCAATGCGAACGCGTTTCATACGACGTTTTTCATGCATTACCGAAATTGCCAAAGATAATTAAAAAACTGAGTAATATGTGTTGAAAAGTTCTTCATCGTAAGCCTGACAATGTGCTCCAACTTTAAATTATTTTGGCATCCACACTTGTGCATTGGGTCCATCTACAGGAAACTACTGTTCTACCTCTATTAAGTTTATTGTTACCAAACAACAGTACATAAGATAGATCGGGTTTCAATGGTAACATGACCTCACAACATCTTGAAATCAGCCTGAATGTGCCAACTCCATACAAACTTTTGTTAGTGCTCATTAACATGATAATTGGCGTCTGTTAGTGCCTCAAGCACGACAATGCGAGGAACATTACCATGTTTACATTGGTTCCATGGCTCCATGGCCTTGGTGTAATAGGTGTTTATTTTTTAGGCATTTCTAAAAATTGAATGTTGAAGTAAACACATCATTATGTAATCACGATTACTTAGGAATACAATTGAAAATTAATTTGCACATGACTGTGATTTTGTTTACGGTTCTAGTTCTCGACTTAACGAGATTCCTCTCCGAATAATTCCATACTAAATTTCTGTTGCCATAATCTAAAATAGAATAGAAATAGCTGGCTTTGATAATTAATTACCTAATAATAGGATTTGAAAGTATACTGTCGCGCTACAATAGCCGTTACGCGGCTAAGGCTCCCTAGATGGCGCTTTGAATAAGAATAATTTGTAGTGTTTAAAAATGTTCACTGTGAAGTGTAACAGTTAATGATACTCATTTCGCTACATCACAATCCGATGTCCTATGTTTAGATAATTACTGCACAAAACCAGCTATTATATTTTAAAAGATTATGGCAACAGAAAGTATGAAACGTTGATGGAGCGGGATGCCATTAAAAAGTGATCGGTGCAGTCGTAAAAGGCGACTACGAGGAAACAATCAAGTGTTGGCAGCACTATCCAACCACCATATTATGAAGTGGCGGTTTTCGATATTCTCTCGTCCAACAATGAATATAATATGCAAGTGAAGACCAGAATTAATTTGTAGGTCTTTATAGATTTTACAGGTTTTAATGTCATTTTCGGAAATGCGTTCTGCAGACATAAAAGTCAAATGAGTTGCAGATATTTTAAAACTTGTATCCGCATCTGATAGTTCAGTGGAACACAACAATTAGCAGTACTATACAATTTTGGCATGATAAGACTTGAAAACTAATGAATAACTGTGTTTTGAGAGACTTTGTAAACTAAAGAGTGAATTGCCTAAAAGGTATCTATTCACTTTTAGTTTGAAGACACCCAAATTATCTTTTACTGGGAGGACATTAATTGTTAGGGTATTCCATAGTTTAACTGTATCCATTGTAATAAAAGTAGAAACGTAAAGTTTGAAAGCTAATAAATCTAAATTGTAAGTGTATAAGTAGGTTGTGCCCTACTATGTGTGACATAATTGTTATTATTGCAGATTTCCAATGGCACATGGAGCGATCGCAAGAAGACATGTTGAACTCCAACGACAGCGTCCGAGACTCTCAAGGTAAGCTCGCTCACGACACACACACACACACACCGTTGCATGCAACGTTGCAGCGAACAGCGACGCGCGCCTGCAGCGGTGCCTTCACAAACATTTTGCGTTGCTATTGTTTCTTTTTACAGCATTAGAGTTAAACCAACGCAACATGTTACAATGGGACAAGAGTGATACTCTGGGACAATGACCTTTTATTTCATATTTTCATTGGTTTAGATAATATTTGGCCCGAGATAAACCTAGAGCCAAAACAAAAAAGTTCATTGTTCCAGACAAACAAGGAACGGATGAAATGCGCAATGTCTTCCCATAATCTTAAATTAGTCAGAACAGTCATGGCTTAAAATAATCTATTTATCACTTGTTATATACATATAAATACCTATTATATACAACGACAGTGGATACAAGAGTGCTAGTGTTTTCACATGTGAAACTTCAACCTTGTATTAATTTAAGTACATATCTAATATTTAATATTATAAATTACTAATCTCTATACATAATTAATTACAATTTTAAAGTATTGTTTATTATCCGATATGAAACATTTTTTGAGAATTTCAGTGAACAGGTAAAGGTAATTTAGTATAAAGGTTTTCTTCTTGTAGCCTTAACGAAGGCGAGGTATTTAACAAGGTAAGTATCCGTTTAAGAATATTGAGGAATGTGTTTGTTCGTGGTTGCTTCGTGTGTGTGACAATGGGCTCTGAGAACACGTAGATCATTGCATGTGTCGGCTATACTATAACATGTAGCAGTATTAACAATTAACTCTGTGATAACGTTAGTGGAGTGGAAGGGTTTATACGTTGTATTGGTAAGTAACATTTACAAGTATTTATTATTGACTATGTTAATATCTATATCGTAGATGTAGAAGTCATGTTAAATGTGCACAACAAACACCGCACCCCTTGATGCCCTTTGATTTGGGAGTGCAACTTTATGGTATCGGATGCTATTGCGAGACAATGTCGTGGCTAATAGAAACGTTTTCGTCACAAGTGTCCTGTATGGTATAATTAAAGTATTGTAATGAAGACTGGTTTGTTGCATTGCAACGGTGGCACTACGCAGCTGCTGGTTCACAAGGTAAACCTCAATTGTTACATCTTATACGTTATTGTTGGATTATGTTGCTTATTTATATATTATTTATTATTTCCTTATTCTATTTGCATTCACATGTGATTTCACTGCAATTTTTAAGCAATTCATGTTTTAAAAGACATTGTTTTCGTTAGACTATGCATGTTCACTAGGCGAGTCGATTAAAACGAACTAGATTATTTGAAGCGTTGGCGAGTTCCTAGTGAATGCGCATTTCATTTATCTACGGCGACAGTGCCAAGGTGCCCAACGACCCATAGCGACCACAGCTTAAGACAACGAAGCGACAATTCGGATAAAACAGGACGTACGATTTTCCAAATTCAACACATGTATACCCGGCCTAACGCATTTCCCGTCTCTTCCTGGCACATCCGACCGCATGTGTACATATTCCCAATATCTACATACTTCACGTGAATATTAAAATGTACATTAACATTACATCCAACATTCAATATGTCACAATTATCTGTGTGCCTTACTTTTTCCAATGCTTTATTAACCCAACGCTTGATTGACCTTCCAGCACCTCCAGCAGTACCTAGCTATTTCGCTAAAACCTCTTTCCCTATAACCCGGGGGTCCTTGAAAAAGGAGAAGAAAGCTCCAAAAGTTAAAAAAACACCAAAAGTAAAAGTGAACGAAGGTGGACAGAGGCGGGGCAGAGGCAGGCCTAAAGGCAGCCGCAACGTGAAGATACCGAATGTTCTAAACGAGTACATACGTAACGAACTAAGGTCTGCCAATTATAAAAATAAGACTGATAGGGTAGTCAAGAAGAAACTGAAAACGAAGCGTTTGAAGAAGGAAAACGAGACTGATGAAGTCAAAAATATAAACATGGTGATGTGTTTCAAGAGCGGAGATGAGAGTGAACTAGTCGAAAATAAGAAGATTGTCAAGTGTTTGAAAAGTGAAGACGAGGCTCAACAAGTAGCAAATAAAAGAATTGTAAAGTGTTTGACAGGACACGACACCGACCAAGATGAAAATAAAACGCGGATAATGAAATGTTCCGAGAAAAAACGTGATACTGATCCACTCGTAAAGAAAGAAAAGAAGTCTAAGCGTAAAAATAAACATTCGGAGGAGAAGAAATACCCTTGTTCTATATGTAAGAAGAAGTTTTACAAGTACTGGCGGAACAAGCTTCGCCACGAGAAGTACGAATGCGTGACGGGCCCTCAGTTCGCGTGCGCCGCATGCGGCCGCAGGTACTCTCAGAAGAAGACGTTAGATGCCCACGTGCGTGCTAAGCATTCACAACTAAACAAAACAGAAGTCGACAAATGACAGGCTCAAATACATGTTAATTTCTTTGTTTGCAAGCTAATTATTAATTTTGTTGATTCTTAGAAAAAGTCTAGTTTTTGTTTGGTATTTAATCATGAATTGTCTAAATTATATCCTTTAAAACATGAATTGTTATGGGTCCTCTTTTTACTTTGTTTTCATGCTTATTATGAATTTTGTTGATTCTTTAGAAGAAGTCTAATTTTTGTTTGATATTTGATCATTTATATATTTTGTAATGAATTATCTGAATCATGTCCTTTGAAACATGAACTGTTATGGGTCTTTTTTACTTTGTTTTCATGCTTATTATGAATTTTGTTGATTCTTTAGAAGAAGACTAATTTTTGTTTGATATTTGATCATTTATATATTTTCTAATGAATTATCTGAATCATGTCCTTTGAAACATGAACTGTTATGGGTCTTTTTTTTTACTTTGTTTTCATGCTTATTATGAATTTTGTTGATTCTTTAGAAGAATTATTTTTGTTCGATATTTGATCATTTATATATTTTGTAATGAATTATCTGAATCATGTCCTTTGAAACATGAACTGTTATGGGTCTTTTTTTACTTTGTTTTCATGCTTATAATGAATTTTGTTGATTCTTTAGAAGTATTTTTGTTCGATATTTGATCATTTATATATTTTGTAATGAATTATCTGAATCATGTCCTTTGAAACATGAACTGTTATGAGTCTTTTTTTACTTTGTTTTCATGCTTATTATGAATTTTGTTGATTCTTTAGAAGAAGTATTTTTGTTCGATATTTGATCATTTATATATTTTGTAATGAATTATCTGAATCATGTCCTTTGAAACATGAACTGTTATGGGTCTTTTTTTACTTTGTTTTCATGCTTATTATGAATTTTGTTGATTCTTTAGAAGAAGTATTTTTGTTCGATATTTGATCATTTATATATTTTGTAATGAATTATCTGAATCATGTCCTTTAAAACATGAACTGTTATGGGTCTTTTTTTACTTTGTTTTCATGCTTATTATGAATTTTGTTGATTCTTTAGAAGAAGTATTTTTGTTCGATATTTGATCATTTATATATTTTGTAATGAATTATCTGAATCATGTCCTTTGAAACATGAACTGTTATGGGTCTTTTTTTACTTTGTTTTCATGCTTATTATGAATTTTGTTGATTCTTTAGAAGAAGTATTTTTGTTCGATATTTGATCATTTATATATTTTGTAATGAATTATCTGAATCATGTCCTTTAAAACTTGAATTGTTATGGGTCCTTCTTACTTTTTTATGTTAATTATTAGTTTTGATGATATACTGTTTAATTTTTGTTTGATATTTAATTTTTTTTAATGATTTATCTAAATTGTGTCCTTTAAACCATGAATTGTTGTGGGTCGAATTTTTGTTCTGTCATGATCTATTGCTATTATAATATGCATGAAACAGATTTTCTCTCTCAAATTTTGTTGTTCTTTAGAAAAATTATATTTTTTATTACATATTTCTTTAGCTAATATTTTTGATCTCGGTCATGAACCAGTGCTATAATATTGATCAATTAGTTTTCTATGTGTGTTATTTTGTTTTAAATGTGTAAGATCATTCTAAATACATACTTATTACGGGTATCTTGTTCTCAGTCAGTGACATGTTTAGAATGGTCTTGTCGATTAAATCAATTGTTATTGTAGTTAGTCTTTGGTTTCTTGCCGTCGTACAAAGTCAGACGGGTTTCCTCATTTGTATAATTTGTTTTTCCTATACAAATATACATAATTAGTATATATGGTTTTGTTTTTATTTACGCTCGCATTATTATTTGTTTGGCGGTGGATGCCGCCACGACGCGCCGCACGCATCTGTCGTCAAGTGGACTGTATTGTATTTTCTATTGCAGGACGAAGAACGACGCCGCGGCAAAGTATTGTGACGCGTAGTAAAAAAGTTAACGAGGAGACGGTGACGACGCTCGCCGTCCTCAAGACGGTCAAGTCTCCCAAGGCGGGGGCGCAGGAGGAGGCCAAGGAGAACAAGAAGGAGACGCCGCCCAAGGCTCCCCTCGTCGAGCCAAAGAAGGAGAGCGTGGCGCCCGCGCAGCCGTGCTTCCTGATCCCGCGCGGCTCGCGACAGATGCCTTGCGCGCAGTACAAGACTGACAAGGGCTACAAGTGTCCCAACTGCCAGCGCTGCTACAACGCCCGCAAGAACCTCGTGCGGCACGTGACCCTCGAGTGTGGACGCGAGCCACAGTACAAGTGCCCCTGCTGCTCGTACAGCAAACACAGGCGCAACGAGCTCATGAGGCACATCAAGAAGAAGCACCCCGACCACCCGCTGCCCGCCTCGCCCGCCGAGCTACACAACGAGTGACGCCAACACTAGACATACACAGTGCTTTATACTAGTGCCTTAATACTACTTGATCTTCCTTCTACATGGTATTATTACATAGGTTATGACGACGTGCCTCGTATACTTACATATTCATTGACTGTGAATTTATGATATTGGATATTTTTGGAACGATTAAATGACGAGAGTTTTATCGGTGTTTGATTGTTGGCCCGGCCCGCCTTGGAACCTCTCAGCTCGCATTCCGATCGTTATGGGAAGATTAGTCCACCGGAACGGTCACTCGGATTGTGCATGTTTGCATGAATTTAGAAGCTTCGCCTTTTATGATTTCTAACAGAGATAATTTTATTTTTTTATTTTTATTACTATAACGCATTTCTTTGGTTCCTTAATTTATTTTAGCCTCTGGTAGTATTAACATGAATCCGTTAGTTGCGCTTCCAATTATTATTTGCAATACCGTTAATGTGTCGCATTGCAGAGTTACACGAGGAGAGGCACCTCCCGTCGGCGCTGCTCTCGCTGTTGTCCGCTCAGCGCGCGCAGACGCTGGGCGCGTGCGCGCTGGTGCCGCGCCACGGGCCCGCGCACGCGCCGCCCCCCGCCCTCCAACCGCTCGCCTCGCTCACCGCCATCCCCGACGACATCAAGGCGCACATCTTCCAGCAGGCGTTCCTGCAGAACAACAACACGGGCGCGGGCGCCGGTACAGGACTCAAGCAAGACGAGACCGAGTCTGACGCCGAGTACGACGACACGGACGATATCGTGCTCCCCGAGGAGAGCGACGCCTTCTACGAGTCGGGCGGGTTCGGCGTCCCCTCGCCGGGACTGCACACTGACGTCAAGGAGGGCAAAGTGTTCGCCCGCCGCGACGGCAGCAGCTCTGATGACGCGAGCCGACAGTTCGAGTGCCGTCACTGCGGCAAGCGGTATCGGTGGAAGTCTACGCTGCGCCGGCATGAGAACGTCGAGTGCGGCGGCAAGGCGCCCGCCCACCAGTGCCCGTACTGCGCGTACAAGGCCAAGCAGCGCGGCAACCTGGGCGTGCACATCCGCAAGCACCACAACACAGAGTGGTACCAGTACGCCACCAGCAAGGTCCGCCGCAACAAGAAGACCGCCCCCGTCTAGTCGTTCCAATGAACGAAACCTTACACCAAAGTAGATATCCAACCAAATCGGTACTGCAATACATACATTAATTTATATTATTATTTTGTTTGCGACGTTTTAAGATAAACTAAAGATATAGTTTTAATTTGCACATTCCCTAACGGTATAGCTGTAATTTTGTTGTTTTTGTTTTTATATAGTTTATTGTCTTAGGTGAGACTGAGCCGGAGTATTCGGTTCCGTGGATGCGACCTAAGGTCTATTATAAGGGAATAGTATTTTATAGACTTCCAAAAATGTTGTTTGTTGTTCGTTACCTCGAGTACGATATATTTTGAAACTGATATTTTAATGCAACACACATATAGTCAAGTATAGTTACGTTTACACGCGTTTAGCTCGAATTTGTCTAGTTTTAGTAAACGATCCATTCCTTAAAAGGGATAATTCCAAAATTGATATATTTAGTGCAATGATGTTAAGTAAGATTGACTAGTTGATATTTACATAATTATACAAGCAAGTACGCGACGTGTGAAGTCTACCTGCCGTAGAGTTCACTGCGTTTAACTTATTTAACTTCGGGTAGTTCGTTGTTGATATGATAATGTTAATCTGACCAAATTTATTTGTTGATTTTCATAATTTATTTAGTTTTGTTTTATCTAATGTTCGTCGTAGGCTAAGTGCGAGGGACCATTTCGATGTCTTCCCATTTTATCATTTTACATCCAAAGTTGTTTATTATCGTGGTTAGTGCTGCGGACGTAGGTAGGTGTTAGGTAATCGAAGCTCATCCACAATGTGCCTACAATGTTACCTGTAGTTAATATTTATAATACTTATATTCGTACGTTATACTATTTTGTTTTACATTGGATGAACTGGGATAAAAATGTGTTCTAAATTTTATATAGTAAAGATTGTTATTACGTATATCGATATTAAAATGATATTTACATGCAATAACATAATGTTAGCATATCGACTGTTGATATTTTTTGTTGAACTAGGATAACAAAGCTATTTGACCAAAGTCAGTATTAGTTTATTAATGTGATTGACGTGTAAGGAAGGAGTATATCGTTGACTGTGCTGTGTGGAGTCTGTATTCCCGCCACGCCATCTCTCGCAGGTGGCACATGCTCTGATGTAAAATCCCGATGTTAAGTTTACATTCATTGTTAATGTTATTGGAGAATTAAGTATATCAAAATAGTGTGATTTTATATGAATATATTGGGGTTTATTCGGTAGAAAAAGTTTAATCAAATATAGTTTGTAGTATACCAACAATGTTTGTTTCACTGCCGCCTCTCGAACCACCCTCACTGTTGTCTTTCTAGATTGTGTCGTGTCGGTAGTGTCCCAGGTAAGTCCGCTGATATGTTACTTGTGGATAACCGCATGTGCACGAGGGGTATGCGAGTTGCCGACGCGACGTTCCACCGCTTACGTTCTCGACTTGTGCATGTTGGAACATGTTGTTTTTCCTTTTTTTCTGTTTTCGTTCATACTTACTAATATAATTAATAATTTCAGGTAGACAAGAAAGCCCATGGGTCGGGACTAGCCGGGAGGCTACATTTAATTAACAAATGTTTTCAAATGCCGTCACTAAAACAGTACCAGATCAGTAACACGAACACGATATTACCTATTATTCCATAGTACCGCGCACTCACCGGCACGCCGCGGTGCGGGCGGTGCGCGCACGCGCTACCCTTGTCCGGACCGGGATCGACGACAATAAAGTTATTTTTTTCCTTTTATGTTCTTTTTTATTTTCTTTTTCCTTTGCAAAGCTTTCATCACAGCACTCGGTGGATTTTCACAGTAGAATGTATCCTTAGTAATATGTAATATCTATGTACAGTTTACGTATCTATGATTTATGTATATAACATGTATATGTATCGCTTGTAACTGTTGTTAACCCACGGGAATGTCGAATGTTGCGTTGTGTGTTCGTGTTTGTGCGCGTGCGCAGAGGCTACATGAGTGTGACGTTGCAGGCTGCGCGCCGGAGGACGTGTCGTTCACGCGCATCGGGGGCCTGTCGTGGGAGCAGTGGTCGGCGCGGCTGGCGCTCCCGCTGGTGGCGGGGATGCGCGTGCCGCCCGCACTCCCGCCCTCCCCCGGCGAGCCGGGCTTCAGCTGCCCCGACTGCGGACGCGTCTACAAACTCAAGTCCTCGCTGCGCAACCACCAGAAATGGGAATGCGGCAAGGAGCCCCAGTTCCAGTGCCCCTACTGCGTGTACCGCGCCAAGCAGAAGATGCACATCGCTCGGCACATGGAGCGCATGCATCGCGAGGTCCACATGAAGCCAGAGCAGTACATCAAACAGGACAACGTGGACGCGTGCACCTAGCGATCATCACCGAACCTACAGCACGTGTCAGTAGGGCGTTGATCGCTGCCCCCCAGACAAGCGACATATCATTGCCTTCTCATATATTTTATTATTACTGGAACAGTGTTATGTGAGAAAGTAGAACCATTTTTGATATTATCTTTTTTAATGTTTAAAATTTAAAGTTTGCAAGTACGTATGTAAAAGTATACTCCCATGATTCTGATTGTGATAAATGTGATGAAACGTGTTTGTGATAGTGGCGTCGTCGTCAGAGGGTCACGTTAGATGTAGTCGTGTGCCGTCGTTACCTACTCACTCAGTCCACGTGTCGCGCAGGCACAGGCAGTAACTCAGACACCGTAAACAATGTGCGCGTCGGTGAATTACTATTATTCTGCAGCTATTGCGACTCGACAGTATGAGATGCATTTATCCGCTACGATTAAACAGTGGTTGCATAGTTATGCTTCTCTACTCGTATATGTATACTGTCTATATTATTTTTGTACAGCGTTTATTTAAAATGACCATTCCTGGTATACTTCCCGGCAAACCACTTGAACAATGACCTTGATTGCGCAGTAAACTATTTTCAGATCTCATTGGGGGGGCTCGGGAGGGAAATGACATCGCAAACGCATGGAGGCGTGTGATTGGCCAAACATTCCCCCCTTACGCCCCTCTGTCACCCGGGATGCGCGAATCCATCCCCAATATGCCCATAATGTTCAAGTTGTTTGCCGGGAACTATAATTATGCTTCATAAGTTAGGAGATTCCTCCGAACGTTTTCCAGTTCGTTACCACTACAGTTACTATCGATCGACACACCCATTAGAATATTCTACGTTCAGTGAGCCGTTCGATTCTGGGTCTTATGTAAGTAGAAACTCGAAATTATTATTTAAGTCCTGTGTATCTTAGTCTGTAATCGAAATGAAGCTATTCTCGCCTAGTTAGCAAGCTCTAGTTCTTTGCCATAATGCATGTTCCATTTATTTGTAATACTCATAAGGTAATTTTTTATTTCGATTATTTTTAGATCTCTTTACATCTAATGCATTTATTTTATCTTTTAATTCTTAAGTTTTGTAATTCCTTCAGTGACAGTTAAGTGGAAAAGTGTTTAGTGACTCATTAGTTCCTTAAAATCTTCTAACGCTAATAGGTATCTAGTGAACGTTAGGTCACAAATGTACAGGAATGAGTGCCTTAATTTATAAAAGATTGTTATGTCTTCTAAATCGTGGACTATTTAAAATTGTACACTGCCATTGAGGGTCGTACCAGTCGTTATTATTGCGAAGTTCAACTCAATCTTCCACATAGTTTATAAGTATTATACACATTACCATTTAGAAATTTATAAGGTTAATGTCGGGGTCAACAACACCAATCTCTAGCAGTACTCACGTAGGTAACTATTACCAACATCCTATTTGTGCTTGATTGTTGTTGTTGTCGCCGCCGCACTAGGTTATCCGCTCGAGTTACCATCATACAATCAAAATGTAAGAGTTCACAAAGTACAACCTTAATAATCTTGTCAGTATATAACTAAGTGCCTTCAACAGTTAGTCACTAGGCTTTAAATACCCGCACACTGATATCTCAACTCATTGAATCAAAACGACTTGGGGTTGTTTTTCTTATAATTTTATATACAGTTTTAAGGAAACTTTTTATAGTTTCAGTATTTTAAAGGTCCTACATTATACGTGTACCTTTTTAGTTCAAAAGTTACATTAATGTATGAAGATACCGTTGGATATTTCAACTTGTACTCATAGAAATATCATGCACTACCCATAGCTGTGATATCGATGTTTTGGAATGGAACAAACGTAATTTTAAACATAGATTTATGTTCAACCTGGAATTCGTAGTTGTCGTCTAACTATAATGGCGATTGCCCCAGGGACCGAAAAGCGTAACGAGTTTAAATTTTACATAATTTTTTCTTGTAATTCTTCCGTTTGTACTTGTTTAAATTGACAGTTTTAATAATTCTGAGTGCCAAAAAATTATTTTCTCAATTGTTTCGAATTAACCAGTTATTAAATAAGTGTGCTTGCCCCTCCTTTGGATGTTTAGCTAGAATTATACATTTTGAAATTTGTAATAATTGCCGTGCGGTTTTCAGTCCCTGGTCATCTGGATTTGAACAAACCTAGCGGTCGACCGCTACAGTACCATTGTCGTACACTTTTGTCGACAGCAATCAGTATGTTATCCAAGTGATATAAATGGACAAACCTAGCTATACATTTATACACCAGTTAGAATGCCTACAGCGGTCTAGATATACTCTGTCGATAGCAAGTTACAGTGATTTAACGCATTTGATTGTATTTTTATAACCTTTTGTATTTTAATAAAGTTGCTATTCTTGATAATTTACTTTGTTTTTATACGATCGGAGCCTTTTTCCGTGTGATGCAGGTATTTCAGTATCTAAAGTATAAATATTTGGGCGGCGATGGTATTAATTACTAACAACTTAGATTTAATTTATAAACTAATATATTGTAAACAGGCGTTTTTTTCGGGTTTAAAGACTGCATGATATGATATGTACATGAAGAGTTGTATGTATATGAAGGTTTAGTTTGGTGTAGATGGTTGCATGTGAGCGGAGAACGGACGGTAGTCCTAGAATAACTATCGATATCCTAGAACAAATATGGGAGACATGGTGCATTATCAAACGCTTTCACCCTGCACACGTTACTCTTGGTTAATTACGGTGGCTTCGCTTCACACACGGTGGTAGCTTCATATTATTTGCACGTATTTATTTTATTATTATTTGCATTTTATTTCAGTTGCACAATTATACACTCCTTATATATTGGGTTATGGTACGGCGGGGTTGAGCGGCAGTAAGGGATGGACATTGTTCGAATGCGTGGACTGTGGGAACAAATACAAGCACAAGGGGTCTCTGCAGCGTCACATAAAGTACGAGTGTAGGAAGCAGCCGAGCTTCAAGTGTCCGTACTGCGTGTACCGGGCGTACCAGAAACACAACCTGCTCCTACACGAGCGGCATCTGCACAAAGACTTGCCGGAGAAGGTGGACGTCGTCTCCGAATGACCGCCGAGCCGGCGCAGACATGTCAGTAAATTAACTATGTACTAGCATTACCTAATTCATTCTGGGGCAGGTCCAGGGATTTGTATCAAAGTAATCATCTAATACAGGGTTTCTCAGTTATTATCATAATTGTTCCAAGTGCTTGGTTCGCAACAATAAAATCCGCTCATTCATCTAATTCAAACCGTTTAAAAAAATGGTTTTTATTTTTCTAACATGTGTAGCAGTTGTTTAAATTTTTAAAGACAGAACACATTCCGTCGTTTGAAAAATTCAAAGTTGGAACTTATTGTTAGAGACTTGATTGAGATACCTTCAGATTTGTTTTCTGGGAACCCTGGACCCGCAAAGTGTGTGTTTACCGGGCGACAACAAGTAATTTTTAATGTGGTGCTGGTTATACTAATCTAACTAATTCTTAACTAGAACAGGGCGTATGGTTTCGAAGACGCGCGTCCGGCGTTTGAAGATTATTGACTTTTATATTTCGAAAAGCATCATCTGAACATATACATATCGTCCGCACGTACCATGGCTGCCTTGTAGTGAAATTATTCGCTTTTTACTAACTTGTAGTGATTTAGTTTTTGTTAATAAACTTGTTTTCGCTTTTATATTTTTTTGGTCGGTTTGGTTGGTTATTGTTGAAAATTGCAACGAACGAGTGTTGTTCAATCCTTTCACCTACATTTAAAGATTGTAGATCCTCATCAAAACTCAAACTATATATTTTGAATGATAACATGGCCAACGCCTCATTAACTTGATGTTACTGGGTGACCAGGATTTCCATCCATCACACTTAATGTCACTTCCACCATCAGAAGAGATGAAGGCCACAAATCCCTGGAACAGCGTAAAGCAAGTTTGCTGAATTTCATATAAAACGTCTGCTGCTAAACAATAACACTATTATACAACTGGGGTTATATAAACGTTGCTTTCGGCAGTATCCATGTACATGTATGTACCTATGTAAAATTAAACAACGTGGAACATAAACGAATATTAAATTTTTTCAGTTGCAGCTGTGGAGAGTATTTCAAGGAACTCATTAGTGTTCAAGATTCAAGAAATTATTAAGAAGCGTATTGTATTTAAGTCGACGTTATATCATCCCATTACAACATGGCGGGAAAGTGTTTAACTAATGCAAAAGGATGTAGAATAGCGAGCAGGTTTTTTTATAGTTATAAAGTGCCTTCTTTTGTTATCTTGATCCCTCGAGATGGATCATTAAAAATAATAAAAACTCTTTTTTGAGAGGCTAATATAATAATTGTGTTCATTAAAACTAAATTTAGCTATTTAGCCAAAGACGAACAAATAAGGTTAAAATATTCACAAATATGTGCCAACTTGAAAAGGCAGCTAATTATTTTTATATGTAATGCGTCATTATTGATGTAAATAATTTTTGATAATTCCAAAAACCTGTGTAGTTTTTTTTAATAAGAGTATCATGATTTCATTTTAATTATCAGCAAAGATTTAAAGATCAGCATTGAGAACAAGTTTTGTTAAAAAGAGAGAAGTTGCAAAGAAAATAATAGTATACGTAAGACGATGTTTCTTTTTTTCAGTTATTACATTTTAATAGATAATTACAAATAGATTGTTATATTTTTATTGTTCTTGTTAATGTTTGTTTAGAGTGTGTTCCTTTGTTACCAAAGAAATTTTATATTACGGTGAGATAGTAACAAACATTTTTGTAAGCGTAAATATTGTATTAAGATTCAGTATTTCTGTTATTAAAAAGTGTATTTTTGCATTTGTTACTGTTATGTAAGTTACCTTTAAAGTTCAAAGTTTAATCGCAATAATAAACCAAAGAATCTTCCAGTCGATTCTTAGCCATAATAAAAAATTAGTGCCTTTATTATTGATAATAATTTTATGTTAAGTAAATTATTCTACAGATTATCTGTTACCTAAGATTAGATGTAATTCGTGATTTGACGAACCAATGAAAGTTAAGTGTTTTAGCGAATGCGTAATGTACCTATTAGGTATTTAGGTACTGTCTAAACTCACATGTTGGTATATAGTTCCAAAATTGTAACTTCAGTTATTCTGAATAGTACCTGTCAATTGTATAACAAAGTGAAAGTTACCTAGTTAGTAACGGAAAAGCAGTTTATGTTCATCTTTAATTGATAATATGTATATGCAGTATCCATTTTCCGCTTTGTATTTGTCTATACCAAAAATAGCACAAAATTGCAATCAAATAATAATTCTGGAACATTTGATATCTAATATTATTAACTACCTACTTTTACCAGTGACATCTGTTGGTGAGTAAAATGTCGAAGTAAAAAAGGAAATTGTAAGAGTGGGTTTGGCCAAGAGTCACCTCTCCAGATTTTGTAATTTCGTTGAAAGAAAGTTTAGTATTGCATTCATTGCCTTATTATAGTACCGATCTTGTGAAAGAGCACAAATTTATTGAGGTCCTTATTTTTAATGTTTGGTGTATTTTATATTTTTCATTGGAAAAGAGTGTGTTTGTTTCTTTTTTCTAATTGGATTGCATGTGAATAAATGTTCTTGATTAATTAGAAACGTATTTTCATTGAATATTGTTTTGTTTTGTCAGGATTTTATTTGTAGGCGATGTACCCCCAAAATCATGAAAATATTTTCGTCTCTGTTAGATGAATAGGTAGGTGCGTTGTTTATTCTAATAACAAGTGATCTAACGAAAAATATATTATACTTGATCGACGCTACGTTACTAACAATATTCGCTTTTAATTTTAAAGTTTTTCAGGGTTGCATGCAGCACTATAATCGAATTATTCAGAGATTAATCTCTTTGTTACAGGTGACATGGATTTCTTTAAATCGATGATGCAAAACATGCTGCCAATAGTTCCAATGAAGACAAAAAACTTTTGGTACCAATATGATATGTCTTACGAATGCGAAAAATGCAAACGGAAATACAGACATAAAAGCACGTACAGAAGACACGTTACCTACGAATGCGGAAAGGAACCCATGTTCCGGTGTCCATTTCTAGATTGCACGTACAAAGCTTACCAAAAAACTCACACTGACGCCCATATCAAGACAAAACATAAAATAGCATTAGAGTTTAAATGATGATGGTGTTAAAAAGAATAGAAATATGAAAATGTGATATTAATGGTAAATTACATTGCACATAAGTTTTATAACAAGGTTTTATTTCTACTTACATGTAATATTTTAATTTCGCGCGCTTGACTAAGACCGTTTTGTTGACATGACACAAAAACAAGAGGGGTTCTATTATTTTGTTGGCAACAAAGTTCGACCCATAGACAACTGCCAGATCTTGCAGTAAAAGAACTTTTCAATGAAATTAGTGCCATCTCGTGAATGCACGTAAGATTGCTATGACGTTCTCTCCTAGTTTCTTTTTTATATACCACAGATTAATAATTATTCTTTTGACGTTTAGCGTTTTGAATTGATTTGGATTTTGGTTACCTATCAGTGTTATGAAAATGTTATATTTTCGGTGATATCTGTGAAACAGCATAAAGAAAATGAATCGACTATTCTGTCTAAGCAAAACTCATCTAAGTGCTTACAGCAACAATATTTATAAAACTTCACCGGTGCTTTTAGTTCCATCTAAGGTTTTACAAAATACATGTTTTAGAGGGTTACATGACCACAAGAAGAATGCTCGGTCGACGCTCAACTACGTGGTGGCTTTAGGAGTCATGACCGTTGGGCTGAGCTATGCGGCGGTGCCACTTTATAGGATATTTTGTCAGGTAAAAAATACATAACCTGTATTTTGTTCTATTGTTAGTGATATGTATGTCCAGTTTAAAATTGTTTCCAGTGCACAGATTAAAGCGACACAGCAATTAGAACGTAAACAACAATAAAACTATTTTTATTAGAATAGCTTCTAACATTCTTATTCAATATTTCATTCAAAATATCAATCTTGTACATTTGTTTTCTTGCCTTCTTCATAGGAAATTCTCCATAATATGAGTGGTTAGTTTGATTTGAAGTCGATTAGCCTTACCTAAATACAGTCACAGTGAACGCAATATTATTGATTTAGCAAATTTGACAGACAGATTGATTGTTCATGTTGAGAAATCAAAGCCTCCTATAATTTTTCCTTTAGCCACCTTTAATCACATCAAGTTTTTTAAATATATGATGGGTTTGCTCTTTGCCTTCATCCCACCTGATGGTAGATGACAATAAGGCTGTTGGTTGGTAAGTGCACCCAGAAGCCTCAACCTAATAAGGCATTGGCTCTGGTATCTTTCATACTGGAACACGACAGTGCTATTAACACTGCTGTTTGGCAGCAGACTTAGGTAACATAGTGGTAGCTAGCCAGGCAGACATCGAAAATGCCCTACCACCAACCAAACCGAGTACTGATAGTTACCTTCCACTGGGAATTTAACCTGGGATTGTGAGTCCAACATTTAGACATAAGGCCATGGAGGCAGTTAAAATGTAGTATGAGACGAGTGATTCTATTGTAGAGATGGGGTACCTAAGTCCTAAGTAATTGGAGATTAATGAGTACTAATATAAATAAATAAACTTTAAACAAGTATGACACATCAGCTATAAGCTTCTATTGTATAATAATAAAGAATACATATACTGTCTTCTTCAGTTTATGAAATGACACAAATGCTCGATACTAGTATTATGAATGCAAAAGTAAGTTTGTTTGTCCTTGCTTTTATTTAAAGGAGGAGTTTGAATGACTTGATTCTTTGGTGTAGGGGTAGTTAAAGGGCTGGAAAAAGACTCCATCATTGATCACCACTGTCGGTGAGCTGAGCGGATTAATGATCACAGTAAGGTGTTGTTGAAACTCAGGTAGATACTTTGCAAACATATCCAGAATTTTTTCCCATATATAATCTTGGGATGTTATGGGGTGGTCATTATCTAGAACTGAGACCAAATGGTAGCTGGTCGTTGTTACATCATCACATCAACAGCCTATATATGTCCCCACTGCAGGGGCTCAGAGAGTGTGTGTAGAGTCCACCACGCGGGACCAGTACGGATTGGTAGACTTCACACAAACCATTGAATTTCTTCTCAGGATATGTGCAGGTTTCTTCCCAATGTTTTCCTTCATTGAAAAGCCAATGGTAATTATTTTTATCATTCGTTCATAAATTCCAAATAATAAATTGTTACTTATTGGTACAAGCCAGTATCGAACCCAGACTTCGATTGTTCAAAGACTCTCTGCCCAACTGGCTTCTATGACCATGGCTTCTTACATCACCATAATAAGTCAAAACTTGTGAACATTCTAGGCATACAGCTATGGAGGTACGACTGGCATTGCAGAGCCTACTGATACCGTTAGTAAGATGACGGCTGTCAAACACCGGCCACTGAAGATCCGGTTCAA
This sequence comes from Carcina quercana, assembly GCA_910589575.2. NCBI lineage: Eukaryota > Metazoa > Arthropoda > Insecta > Lepidoptera > Depressariidae > Carcina > Carcina quercana. Next base: position 533,128 of record OU342435.1, read on the forward strand.
TGCAGACTTGTCCTCATCCATGCAGTGGAATTTCAAACCACAGCAATCTGACATTACTGTGAGTTCACATTAATTGATTATTTATTTTGCAGTACATTTACTAATTTGATAGAAACTAAAGTTTTCCTGAACTTCATATTGTTTTTATATTAATTTGTAGACTACTATTAACAGACTTACAAATTTTAATTACCTAATCATAGGTAACGAGATTTGATAAGGCACTATTGCTTGGCACAATCAGCTGTGTCATGGTAAATTATACTTTCCTATGACTCCATTTATTTAAAATGTTCTACATGATTGATTTGGATTTATGGAACATACTTCATAGCTTGCCATTGAATTATAAATGATACATGTGGCAGGTAGTCCCTGGAGAGACTGCCCTGGCGTTCTACACTGCTCTCAACCCGACAGACAAGGCAGTGACAGGCATCAGCACATACAATGTGATTCCGTTCGAGGCTGGACAGTATTTCAACAAGATTCAATGCTTCTGCTTTGAGGAGCAGCAGCTTAACCCAAAAGAACAGGTGAGACTCCGACACTGTCCAATCAATCTCTACATTAAACATCAGGGAGGTTTCAGTGCTCAGCGTCAACAAAATTCTTCAAAAAGCAAGAATGTTTGAAGCTTGGAACAGTAATTGTTGCATAGCACAGTCGGACTGGCCATACATGCAGGATGGTGATTGCCACCCGGGCCCCAGCCTGCACAGGTCCTCCTGTGTTGATATTTTAGCTACCTCACATCTTCTTTCAATGCAGGCGAATGTCTGCGGCCCAGCTATAAATGTATAGCTTTTGGTCTTTGGTCTCGGAGTCCTAGGAGCATGTGGCTTCATTATACCTTACTTTAAAATATGTAACATTTTGCAAAAAAGCAATTGTTGCCCTCTACGCAGGTGGTGCAGACCCTTAACTGATATTGCCACCCGGGCCCCTGAGGCCCAGTCCGACCCTGGCATAGCAAACTTGGCAGGCATGCAGGTGGGATATTCAGATGTTGGTATAAGCTGCTGCTTATCCCCCAGCTGTATTTTACGTGGTCGGTTTGAATGAAACACATGGGAAGAAATGGGGTAGTCATTTTCTCAAGCCGAGACTGCAAGACAAATCCTAAATAAATTTAATGTATAACTATTGAATTTCCAGGTGGACATGCCTGTGTTCTTCTACATAGACCCCGAGTTCACAGAAGACCCGAGGATGGAGTTTGTCAATGAGATAGTGCTGTCCTACACATTCTTTGAGGCCAAGGAAGGTATGAAGCTGCCGGTGCCTTCATATGCCAGGAGTTAGGCTGCACAGGACTCAAGTGGTTAAAACGAGCTCTCATGTTGTAGCATTGGTGTTCTTAGTTTAGATTATTTAATTACTTTTGTTAAGTTTTAATTTTATTTAGTAAAACATGTTATTTTAATACGGGCTTTTACTTGGGTCTCATTACGTTTTATCTCATAAGGAAAAATTTAGATGGGCATTATGGGAAACGGATATGTATAATGGGATAAGGGAAGCTCGTGTCAGAGGACTCGTGATCGTGGTCAAATCGATGACTGATAGGGAATAATAAAAGCTACTTACGGATAGCGATTTACATAGAAGGGCCGAAAGAAATTCTTATATCACTCTTTGTAAATCCCACGGCATCATGTATAATAATCGGACAAGTGGTATTTGAACCCGCACACATAGGGTCCCGTCACATACTATATAATAGGGTTCCATATCTTTCATGGTATACATTAGTGCCACGTGCTTGTTAGACATGTTAGGACATGTTTTCATTTTGATTACTCCATGCTTCTTCTTTTTTTTTCACTTTACAAACTACAGAGATATAATCATGGTACTTTGAGGTCATTTTCCGAACCTCAAAACGAACACTTATGGGGAGAAATATATTGAGGATAGACTAAAAAACAACCAATACACTTTTAAATACCTTTATTACAGTTTTCAACAAGATGCATGTCATGTGACAGTACGTTACGCCTTGATGGCGGCGGTGACGGGGTACCCGCGCCGCAGCCCCATGCACTGGTCGCGGTCGATGAACAGCGTCATAGACTTGTTGCGCAGGTCCGCCTCCAGACCTGCGCGCACCCATACGTACTAACATCATCCGGTAAACTTTGGAATTTCTATACGTAATAAAACTATATACGTATATTATATGAACTAAGGTCACCGACCTAGTTTTGCGAGTCAGTGAGCTGAAGTGGCCATGTGTAGTCCACATCACTCGAATAACAGATAACCAATGGGAGTAAGAGTTCTAGAGTGTACCAGTCTGTCCCCCTACTAGATGGACCGACGACCTGGTAAAGTTTGGGGAGAGTCGCTGGATGCTTGGGAAGTGGCTTGGGACCTGTCACTGTGGCACACCATGCGGGAGACCTATGTCCAGCATTGGACGTTTCCAGACTAATTATGATGACTATTATAAATATGAAACTAACTCGTCTCATTTGACTGACAGAGAATGGCTGACTTTGCTCTTACGCTATCTGCGCTGGTAAGGCAATATGGGATTCACTGAGAACTTACGCGTTGATACGATGAACTTTCTTTCAAGAAGCAAGTGTTAGCAATTAAACAGTTATAAATAACATTCATGATGTGATCGGGAGTCACACTGACCTGCGCGCACTCCCAGCAGCATCTGGTGCGTTCCCTCGGCGGTCGCGATCTTGGAGCGCAGAGTGTCCATCGTGTCGTGCAGGTCGCACACCTCCTTCACCAGCCTGCGCACACGCACAACACACAACCAGTCACACACACTGTCATGAGCTGACGTGTAGCGACGTCCATTCCGATAAGATTGTAGGAAAAAGTATCAAAGGAAATAATTGCATTGGCGGAATGACTTCAGTCAAGTAGAGACGCAAAACGACAGCTAGCTAAAGTCATGATAGGCTTAAGGAATAATTCGAAATAGATACTGGTGTACAAGACAAGGCATAGGAGGACGTTTTTAGTAAATAACAGTCTTGTCTTCCACAAGTCGGTTACCTTAGCTGTGCCTGGTCCCTCGCCTTCTCTAGATGTGGACGGTTGGTGCGCGCCTGCAGTCGAGTGTGCGCAACCTTCAGCGGCTGCAGCTTGTCCTCTATCGCTTTGTTCAGCAGCTCCAAGGTCTTCTCCTGGTCGAATATCTCCTGTTGGACCTGATTCGGAAATAAAGAAGCTGGGTTTTTGTGTGTGCCCTTACTACGCGACCAACTTAGCAGGGTGTGAGGAACATTTTACTGCTATGATTTTGGTCCATGGCCCAATGGTGAACCATATTATTTGGCCGACTCCGTACATTAGTGAAAAGTTAAACGTTTGAGGAGTTTGCATTTCGGTGTACTTTGGTGTACCTTATGCAGATGTAGCTGCAGTTTGTTCTTGATCTCGATGGTCTCTGCGATGCGTCGTGTGAGGGCGTTGTTGGTGTTGCTCCACTGGTCCCAGATCTCCGTGGCCGCGGTGTTGATCAGGTTCTCCGTGTCTGGAATTGTGGTCTCGTTGTATCGATCTATAAGTCACAGGGCAAGCAACTTATCCGTCGTCCTTGGTCAATCAAAGTAAGAATTACTTACAGATACTTTCATATCTATCAATGAAGAACTGTCTCCTCAACATTACTCACTCCATTTATACGACTGACTATTACTATCCGCCACTGCGGACATGGAAATTATGTTCCTTGTTTGATATAATTTCACTCCTGATTAAAGCACAAGCACGATCTATGGGGGAAGATCAGTGTCACCCGTTGATTTTATTCACCGTTTCGTATCAGCTTTTCCAGCTACTAATGTTGGAAGGGTGTAGATAGCTAATTATGATCATTACGACGCTACCTGTGGACATCTGTGTGGTCTCTGCACCCTGATACATTACCAGTTAGCATCTGTATGGCCTTGGCTCGCTCGGACTGGGAGCGCTGCAGCGTGGCTGCGCTGGCGGCGGCCCAGCGCTCCGTGTCACACGTTGACGGGTCGTACCGCTCAATGCCAGCGTAGTATTGCAGGCCCTGACGAACACAACACTCCACTATTATCAGCAGCGCACTGTAGGCTCTCAATGACTCGCATAAGCGGTGGTATCGTATAGTTGGTAGAACGCCAGTCCCAAAATCATTAGGATTGAGGTCTGACTTCGAGACTGGCGCTTACCGATGCATTCAATAGGAACGATATGATAACGGTACCTACCTACATGAAGCAATTTGGAAGCACTTGCTGCGCATGTCCAACTTCAGCTGTTGTTGCGTGGCAGTTGTTGCACAACAACCGGTGTGTAGCGTACTACGTACTGACCTTGGAGAAGTTGTTGAGCTGGTGGCACATGGAGTCGATACCGAGCGCGTACTCTTTGTTGCGCATGTCCGACTCCAGCTCGTGCTGCGTGGCGCGGCAGTTCTTCGACTGCTGACGGACCTGATAGTCAATTATACAAATTCATTCAATTCTTTATTTAAAAAAACAGCACCTGCAGAGTTTTAGAGTTCGACATCTCAAAGAAAACGCCCCTGGATACTCGTTTCGGCACCTCAAAACCATGTCGCTACGGTCGGCGGTAGTAAAAGATAAGGACCTTTTCTAGCATATCGCGAAAGCGGTCCTGTTTGTCGCGCAAGATGGCCACCTCGCGCAGCAGTGACTGCTCCACGGCGTCGTGCACTTGCTCCAAGCCCTGCCGTTTCTCGCGGTGGTAGAGGCACTCCTGCACCACATGCAGCGGACCCTCGATGCCTGCGATGGCGCGCTCCAGCTGTCGCCGCGTGTCCGTCAGCTTCTCGCACGTCGACACCAGACGCTCCATCTCGATAGAGACCTGACAAGTGACACAGACATGTGATTATTTCTTCCTAACATGCACATTCTTCGAACATCAATCCGGAAGCCACTCCTCCACCCTGCGCGTCGATCACGGTAATATTGTATCAGAGGTGTGAGGGTCTCACCTCGTTTCTCCAGAACGTGGTGTCGGTGATGCGCTCGCCGATCCTGCGTCCAGAGTCGCGCTGTCCCTGCGCGCCGATCTCATCTGTCTCCCTGACCGAGGACAAGTAGCAAATGTAAGTGTACTAGTGTGACTACAAAATTTTACGAAACAGATTTAGTTCATTATATTACATTATTTGATATACAACAATTGTATTTTTTTAAAAAAGAAGTTAATGATTAATTCCACACAAGTATGAGTAGAATAAAAATAATCGATTAATTTTGTTGGTAATCCCAGGTAGTAGGTACTGCAGTAGGTACGGTAATGATGAGACTAGATGAGACTCTGGACAACGCGCGGCTGATTCCGAATCCAGGATAACGTCGACCCAGTCATCGCAGGCGATAATTTTGCCGGACGCAGTGCAGCGGCGTTGTCGAGAGAGCTTTATTAGTACAAGTTGTGTGACGTGGTGTGTTGATGCACTGACGTCATGTGTTCGACCTAGAACAAACAGTTGCAATGAAGGCGTCACGAGCTGCGCCCGCGACCCACCTCATCATGCGCATGATGTCGCTGCGCACGCGCTCCGAGAAGTTCCTCTTCGCGTCGGACTCGTTATAGTTCTTGATGCTGTTCTGGTTCCACTCGTACTGTGTGTAGCGCGTGTAGAGAGCTGCGCGCGCAGCGTGCTCCGGGGAACGGTCGAACCCTGCGCGAGACGACACACATTACTTGTCTCGTCGCTACATCACTAAACTCATCGTTACATAAAAAAAGTCTTGACCCCCAGTCCCCACGGCTCTATTGAATGGAGCCAATGTTATCTAAACCTGACTGACTGACTTTACCTGGCAGATTTTTCAAAAGTTATATTCTACACATATAGGTAGTTGAAGGTGTTCTTGACTGACTGATATAATATTAACAGTCAAAACTACTTGAGTTAGACACTCCCTGGAACATACGATCCCTGCGATAATGTAAATTTTTCGAAATTTTACAATTGAGGGGATACCAAGAAACGTCTTGAGCCTTTGATTTTGAAAAAGTCAGTCAATTTCTTGATTCAGAGTCTTTATATAACCAATAGTAACTTCACGGGTGCAATGTTGTATGTGCGGGGAGGGTCCCCAGGGTTACCGGGTAGAGAAGCGCGTGCAACTGCAATGCACATAGAACTGATACCTCGTCTCCCCCAACGTCTGTCACTCCTACGGAGGGTCACGCACTCACTTGTCAAGCTATAGTGTGTGATAAAAACTAAATTGTAAAGTTATTAAATGTGATCGCTACCGGTGACCAGGTTCGGGAACCGCAGCGGCTCCGTCGCCATGCCGGCGGGCGTGTAGCAGGGATCCACCATCGTGTTCGTGATCGGCTGCGACGGCCTGCACACAGATGCAAATATCTAACTAAACAAACGTCGCACGTGTGCTCCCAGCTTTACAAGCCGTCACACAAACATTTCCCAACTTAGCAATATTTCTTAATTCAAATAATACGGTGGGATTATTTAAAAATATATATAGGGTGGTGATGTTCTAAAAATTTATATTGGGTGGTACTGTTGTATATTGTTCTCATCTAAGAATTAGCGAGGGGACACACCTGTCTCTGTTGTTCTGATCTACCCAGATCACCCGGAGTTCGGAAGGCTAGAATTCCATACAAAATGTACCGATAGAGACACACCTGTCTACCCTCACCGTCAAGCACGCCCGCTCAGCAAGCAACCGGCCAGCATCCTCTGAGAACGTGCTGTCCGGTCAGAAAGAGGCGCGAATTAAATACAAACTACATATATCTGATATATATATTTGACTCAGTACGCCTGCAGTTATGCAAATCAAGAAAGCCGGATTCTTTTCTGGTCATTCTAGGTATATCAGAACAGCAACGACAGGTGTGTCCCCACGCTTAGTTAAATATATCCAATATCTTTAGGGCCGTACTGTTTCTAAAGGTGTCTTAAGAGGGTATGCTGGTGTCAAAGCGCCCATACAAACGTAGTCCAGTCATATTTTGAGTATTAAGTTATGAAAATCTATGAAATTTTCAAGACACAATCTAGAAACAAATATCTGTGTCGGTGGTGAGTCAGATTTTCGTTTAAATATATACTTCCAGAGTTACAGGGCGTCAAAGAATTGTATTTTTCGGTAATAAAAAGCCCCAACTTTGAACCTGATTTACAAGAGTATGAATCAATTTAGAACAATTTGGAAAAACCACCGACATCTGAAATTTTATTAGTATACTGTATTAAAAAAATGGTTACATAATATACTGTATCCTTCAAATGATCCCTGGACTACGAAACATCCAAATAACGGGTGGATAACTTCGCTTAGTGTATGCTGTCTCACCGTACGCGCTCGGGTAGGATAGGGCTCGGATAGGGACAGCTACAAAACAATGCAACCTTGAACGCGACCACGTGGTCTAACCAACATAGCCTCTTAAAGACGGTACTGATCTAATGGAATCCTCTGTAGCAGCAACAATACCCACGCACATAGGAGTGACCTCGATTTCCTCGTAGCCCATGATGGGTCGCCATGGGTGCTTCTTGGGCGTGTGGAAGCAGTATCCCACCGACGGCGGCACGCTAGGACCGCCCGGCTTCTCTTTCACCGGGCTCCATGGTTGTAATTGCTGATGAGAGAAAAACATTACGAACAATCTAAACTATTTATAATAAACCTGTAATTTAAATTAAATTGGTAGTATGGTATAACGCCCACGTAATTTTAATAGAATGGCTGCAAATCTTTTCCAGCCGAATAGTAATGGAAAAATAAGTGATAAACATATCTTGTGTACATAACACAGTCATTTTTTACCGTGCACATAGTCACTTCTTTCGTCATTGTGAATTATTTCTTCGGACCAGTAGGGAATAAAAAAATTAAAGTAATTATTTTGATATTGATTTCTATTTCACTATTTCATAACTCTAAATTGATTTGCAGCAAAATGTATATAAAATTTATAAAAGTAAAAAAGTATAAAATATTTGCAATGTTTGCTTTGAAATTGATCTTGATTGATCTGTTTGAAACCTTGTGAGTATTATATTCTTTGGTTTGAAATTTTGAATTTCGTGTTTTAAAATCAGGGCATGCAATATACGAAAATATCAGTAACCAGTTTTTTATTTCAAACTAAGCGTTAATGTAAATATTAAACAAAGACAATGCTATACAATGATTGTCTTTTTCACTCTTACGAAGTACACCAACCTTCCCAAGTTAAATGTCAGTGTCAAATAAAATGACATTGACAGAAGTATAAGTTATTATTTGACACATGGCATGGATGGATGATTGAATTGAATTTATGTATTTTGTATTGGGGCGAAGAGTGAAGAGGGTTAGGAAAATATTTTTATATAACTCTAATTTTTGTGGCTTCCATTGGCTAAAAAGTGTTGGTCATCATGAGTGTCCCAGAAAACGCCCCGCAACGTGAGTTATTTTTCGAGTTTATATCGCAATCTTTACATATTATTCTTGTTACTGTTTCTTTAAGCGTCATTATTTTCTAGATTGCCCTGGAACCGAAAGCGAGGATGCCGGTAAAGCCTCGGCCTGTGCGGGGTGTCCTAATCAAAATATTTGTGCATCAGGTACGTAATATTCTGTGGAAAAGCGTCCAACCTGGAGACCTGAAAGTTGATATGAATTCATCAAAATTTTCAACGTATTCCTCTGCGCCCCCTTTTGTAGACCCTTACCGGTTTTTAACATCATGCTTACAAATATATATATTTTTTAAATTATGTCACAGGAGAAGCATCGGCACCCGACCCCGCCATAGAATTAATCAAGAACCGGCTGTCCAATGTGAAGCATAAGATTCTTATACTCTCTGGCAAAGGAGGTGTGGGGAAAAGCACTGTCACCTCACTCCTGGGACACGGACTAGCGGCCAGGAACCCAGACATCAATGTGAGTTATTGTTTTATATTTTACAGTTGGACTCACAATCCAGAGGATCCAGATTTGATTCCCAGTACATATTGGTACTCTGTCTAGTTGTTTAAAATAATAATTCACCAACTTATCCATTATTCCCATTAAAATAAGCAAATCAAGGTACACCAACCAAACTTACTTTCACATTTAAATTTTAAGTATATTTTATCACCTATTATCTTGATGTACAGACGGTATGTTTACACATCAATGAATACAATTGTATTTATTCATATTACATTATTATTAAATGTTCTTAAAGTCTATTTTTAAAACAGTTCACTGTGGGTGCACTGATGACATTTTTTGACCACAAGGTTAGTGAGGAACTGATAGTTATTGAGAATTAATTGCATAAAACAATTTTATTAGTTCATTGAGGTTGCTAGTGAGTCTCGGAACCTGTCAATGTGTCATACCATGGAGGAGGCCTACGTCTAGCAGTGGACATATGGACATTTCCCAGCTGATGATGATTGAGCTGCTGGATGAACTTTATCTAGGTCCATCCTGTGACCCTTATCTTCACTTACCATTATATGAAATTAGGTGAAGGCCAAACTAGTTAAGTTATGTTATAGTTATGATATGAAATGAAAATTATAAGTAAAATAGATATGTAATTTTTTATGTGTTTTTATTTTATTTTTTGTGTTTATTATTAATACTGAAAGTGAAAAACAACTTGTGTGTGCCTCATATTCGCCTAGCAAAAGTTATTGTTTGAAATGTAAATTTCAAGTTTTATATGTAAGTAGCAAGCAAGTAAAATGAAAAAAAAAATGTTTTTTATTATAACGTTGATACTACTAATTAAGTAATCACTAGTCTGTGAAGCAGACAGTATCATTGACCCCTATCGCAACGAGTCAGACGCTGTGTCGGTCTTGCGGCTTCTCTACTCCAATCAACATGTGACACTACGGTGACGGAATATTCCGGTCTCATTTAATGTAACCCCATCGCATTGTGTTATCAAGCCATGGCGAATGATAACTACATAACAAACTTACTATTGCCATATATTGCGTAATGTGTTGATTAAGATTGCGATGGTCATTGTTTAATACAAGCTTTTGACAGCAACCTTCACGGTAGTTAATGCTTACATTTTAATATTACACGTTTATATTCACAATGGTGGAGGTCCCAGGTTCGATTCCCAGTGGAGGTACAATACTAGTTAGTGGTAGGGCAATTTTCTATGCAACCTGACTAGCACTATGTTACCTAAGTCTGCCACCAAACAGATGTGTTAGTTGCACTGTTAATTTAATTAATTTAAGTAATTGTGACAATAAGGTATTTATACCGAGACAAGAGACAATATGGCGAACTGTTTCTTACCTTTTCACTCTTACGTGTTATGATTAGTGGGGAAGTGAGGTAAACAATTTAATTTCTTGTGGGTAAAGATAAACCGTGGGTCGGGTACTCACCCGATTGTACCGCGAGCGTCTCTCGTAGGAGCTCCCGAACTCCGTGGCAGACATTACGATCTCAACTATGCTATACTATATTGTCTACGATTGGTCTACCAAAACAAAACACTCGCACTGTAGCGCGGGCATCGATTGCCGCGGGCTCAGTGTAAGAATTCGCAAGGTGCCTCCCCGACGGCGCGGGCTGGTACCGGCCGCCCACTCCTCATATATAGGTCAGGATTTATGCATTCATTAAATTATCGACATGCATTCATATACTATACAACCTTCACACAGGTACAAATGTGGTTCGTTGTCGATTCGCTTCATTGGAAAAGTTGTATTGTTGATTGTCACAGAACGCAGAGGATGAAACTACGATAAATATATAAGTTGATTTGCATTTTAGTTTCTCACATTACACCTTTAGAGGCATGCATTTACGTGCGTAAAAATATGTTAATATATTTATTTTAAATTGTTAAATATTTTAAGTATGTACTTTATTAATTTAAAAATTATAATACTCAATATGCCCGTAATCATATTGGTCTGTTCATCATCGTACTCTAGACCCACCCCATACTTATCGAATTTCTAGTTCTATATAGAATTGAAACTACAGTGCAATACAAAATGTACCGATCGTCACACATCAACCGGCCAGAGCAAGCAAATCGGCATGTCTGTGACGAGGCTTAGTCCGTCCACGTCTGCACTGTCTCTATCTCTGTCTTACATTAAACCTTAGAATATATCATTCAATTTTCGTTTTTTACTTTTTCGGTAAAAAGTAGTCTGTTTACAACTCAGAACTTATTTGTGTGTACAATTTCGTCAAAGTCTGGTCAGCCTTGACCTGATTGAGTCACAAACTACCAAACTTTATTATAATAAAAACCTTTTTTTGTCCGCGATTTCTTCGACTTCAGAAACTATCCTACGTTAACGACTTATTTAATTGGGATAAAAAGAATCCTATATCCTTTACCAGTGCCTCCACAATCGTTACACCAAAATTAAGTCATTCTGAGTCTCCGTTACGACGTAAGGGAAGGACAAACAAACAGTTTCTCGATGGATTTAGCGTACGGAAAGTTGCCGGGGTTAACCTTTTAGTATTAGTGTCTATTGATGTCGTCCTCCTCCACGCTCCTACAACTGTACTGTGTGTCGCCAGGTGGGCATACTGGACGCGGACATCTGCGGTCCGAGCCAGCCGCGCGTGCTCGGCGTGCGCGGCGAGCAAGTACACAACTCCGGATCCGGGTGGTCTCCTGTTGTGAGTATACAACACTACAATACATACAGATCTACACCTGCGACTACTTTCTACTCGTATATAGTGCAATTTATTTATTTGCAAGTCACAAATAATATACGATGTACATAGGATGACATAGGTATAGACAGCGAGCTATAATTGAGAGACATCACTAATTAAATACAGATTGGGGTTTAATTGTATTTTATACCCTAAAAAGCATTATATAACTTGTATAAAATTAAAATGTATCATATTTTTACTAGGACTTTCTGGGTCTCAAACAATCAACTTACTCGAATGGTAAAAACTTATTTTTGGGTTTAATTTTTCATCACATAAACGCCTTATTTACGAGATAGCTCCAGTATTGTTAAAAGCTTCATACATTTTAACGCTCCAATTCACGGCGTTACGTCACAGCGTGTGACCGATTTGTATGGAACGCTTTGAATGGCTAGAATCACCTTTCTACAATATTGAAAGAGAGAAATCTTTGACAGGTCTATTTATTTTTATTTTGTTGTCATCCACGTAATTATATAATAAGCTATATATATCTAAGTGATTGAAATTCCACCATAATTAGTTTAATTTTTTAAATATTACCATTCTGCTCTCCTTCTCTATATAAGCTATAAGTGTGCGAAATTTCATACTCCTGCGTCCGCGCAATTTTTGTAAAAAGGGGTACACAGTTTTTGCTTCACGTATTAATTAATATATAGATATCGAGGGTGGAGTGAACTGGGGTGCGGTGTAATTGGACGAGTCCTGTATTCCTGCAGTAACCGTCTACACATCATTGTTACAGTACGTGTCTGACAACCTCTCTCTAATGTCCATCGGGTTCCTGCTGGCCAGCCCTGACGACGCCGTCATATGGAGAGGACCAAAGAAAAATGGTCAGTTCACCATTATATGTAATACTATCATAACATTACACGATTCAACAAAAACAATATCCATGTAGACTAAAGTTAAATAATGGAATTTCACTGAATATTGCAATAGCAATTTACTTATATATATATATATATTTATCTCACGCAATCGACGGCTCCATGGCGCGGTGTTCTCCACGTGGGATATAGGTGTTAATGACACCAGTAATAATAAAAAAATGGTAGATTTGACAGACCTTCGAAATTTGTATTATTAAAATAAATTCCTCCGTTTGATATTCCACTGATTGACATGACACTTTATATTTGATTTGTCAATTCTGTATAAACCCCAATCCACCTGACATTCTTCAGATGAATTCGTTCAAAAGTCGATTTTGACTATGATTGATGATATGTTTGACTATGATATAAGGTCACCGACATAGCTCAACGAGTCAGCGAGCTGAAGTGGCAATGGGCAGGCCACATCGCTCGAAGAACCGACAACCGATGGGGAGTAAAGGTTCTCGAGTGGTGACCACGTACCGGGAAATGTCTACCGGGCCGTCCTTCTACTAGGTGGACCGACGACCTGATTAAAGTCGCGGGGAGTCGCTGGATGCAGGTGGCTCGGGACCGGTCGATGTGGCGTACCATGAAGGAAGCCTATGTCCAGCAGTGGACGTTTCCTGGCTGATGACGATTAGTTTTTTATCAGTTTGTACATTTGTTAACGATTTATTATAAGTATTGTGAGTTGTAAAGTTGACGACGATTATATTTTATTTGGGTAACTAATAGCTACATATTACTGCTTATAACAGCCAATTGTGATCTACGAGGGGCATACCGAAAAGATCGGTAATCGAGTACTTTCGATTTAATTAGATTAAAAACTCTTTTTGATGAATAAACACTGGTTAGTTGAAAATCGAATACAATTGACAGAATTAAAAAAAAAATTTTTTTTAAAGAACAATATCAGTTTGAAATTGATAGGTCGATAAAAAAATGGAGCTTACAAGAGAAAGTTTCCGTGCCATAATTTTTTACAACTTTCGACGAGGATTATCTCAGGGACAATGTCTCGCTGAGCTTATATCTATATTCAAGAGTGAAGCGCCTAGCCAGACGACAATATATCGCTGGTATTCTGAATTCCGGCGTGGACGTGCTTCTCTTGGCACCGTACCTTCCACAGGCCGGCCAAAAACAGCGGTTACACCAGAAAATGTCGCTGTTGTGCGCCGAATGATACAGGATGACCGACATATTACATATGAGCAGATTCGGGCTACTTTAGGGATAGGTATGACTGCGATACAAACTGTTTTACATGGTGAACTGGGAGTGAGAAAGCTAGTTTCCCGCTGGGTGCCCCATAATTTGTCCGAAGAGCAAAAGGCGGCTCGTGTCAATTGGTGCCGGTCTACTCTGCAACGCTTCAACGGAGGAAAGTCAAAAGCAGTTTATAACATTGTCTCTGGTGATGAATCATGGATCTATTCATATGAGCCAGAAAGAAAGCATCAGTCGGCTGTCTGGGTCTTCGCAGGTGAGATCAAGCCAACAAAAGTTGTCCGCTCTCGCAGCGTATCGAAGAAAATGGTCGCTTCGTTTGTCGCGAAAACAGGACATGTAGTCACAGTTCCCTTAGAGGAACGGAGAACGGTTACCGCTGATTGGTATACAACGGTTTGTTTGCCACAGATGATATCCGAACTCCGTAGAGGTAACCCGAAACGACGCATAATCCTCCATCACGATAATGCGAGCTCTCACACCGCTCAGAAAACAAGCGAGTTTTTGAAGCAGGAAAACGTTGAATTAATGGATCATCCTCCATACAGCCCTGATCTGAGTCCCAATGATTACTTTACATTCCCTAGAATCAAAGATTTATTGCGTGGTCAGCGGTTTCAAGGTCCAGAAGAAGCAGTGGAAGCATACAAATCGACGATTTTGACCATGTCAACTTCGGACTGGAATTGCTGCTATAATAATTGGTTCGAACGAATGCAAAAGTGCATTAACTGCAACGGAGAATACTTCGAAAAGCAATAAAAATAAATTTAGTTATTTCCTGTATGTATTGTTTTATATTCCCGATCATTTCGGTATGCCCCTCGTACCACAACTCACAAGTACCAATGATATGTTATTAATCAATTGTATGTCTCTTCAGGAATGATCAAACAGTTCCTAAGTGAAGTCGACTGGGGGGAGCTGGACTACCTGCTCATAGATACACCGCCAGGTAAACTAGTGCAAGATATTTAACTCATCCTAACACATCACCTGGCCGTGTGGTATCGGCTTTATAAAAGGTACACCCCGTCATAGTACAGTTATCTACAGTAACCCAATTTCAAACAAGCAACCTACATCGACGTAAGCGCGCTTCCCTGTGTACTCAGTTACGGGATCTCATGAGATGTCCCTTTATGGCTACTTAGATTCATATATTTGTAAGTCAATTGGGTCTCCAAATAATTGATATTAGAACGTAATTGCGTTCTGATTCAAGTCCGAGCGGTCTTCAAATACTAATCCCTTGTCAAAATTGATAAAAGTGACCGCCATTTTGAAATTATTAGATTGGTCTGGTGCGTTTCAAATTGATATTTGGGGATCCTCAGGGTCTCTGAATACGTATCCGTTGTCAGAATTTCAAAAAAGATGGCGCCGCCTGAAAATATAACTTAATATTTTGGCCCGATTGCATTCAAAATCGTCATTAGTAGTTCCGTGAGGTCTCCTAGTACGAACCCTGTCAACGTGTTTTCAGGTACGTCTGACGAGCACCTGTCTGCGGTGCAGTACCTGTCGTCCGCGGGTCTGTCGGGCGCGGTGCTGGTGACCACTCCGCAGGAGGTGGCGCTGCTAGACGTGCGCAAGGAGATACAGTTCTGTCGCAAGACCGGCGTCCCAGTCATCGGCGTCATAGAGAACATGGCGCTGTTCGTGTGCCCAAACTGTCAGGTCAGAGATATGTGCTCTATGTGCATATTGTCCTAGTGTTAGTTCACCCTTGTCAATATTGAAGACATTAATTGACCTTCGAAGTTGATAAAATCAAATTTTGTGCTACAGACCCGCAGCGAGATCTTCCCTGCGACGACAGGGGGCGCGGCGCAGCTGTGTGCGGACCTGGACGCGCCGCTGCTGGGGTCTCTCCCGCTGGACCCGGTGCTGGCGCGATGCTGCGACGACGGCAGAGACTTCCTCACAGAGCTGCCGCACTCGCCGGCCGTGCGCGCCCTCACCGCCGCACTAGACAGTGAGTGCGTCTGTACCCGCTGCGGGGGCTCCACCGCGGGACCCGGCGCTGATACGCTCTGTACCACCGCGTTACGCTGCAGTTGACTGACGAGTGTTGCCACACCGAATCCAAGTATATACAGATGGGCAATATTATATTATACACCCAGTATCTGATAAAAAGAACTAAGATGAAAATATACTCTTATCGGCTTTAAAATGCAACACGAGCAAGTACCAAATATAGAAAAAATTCATTTCTGATACGTAGCGTCAATGAATTTAATAAAGTGCTGCAGCGACACGATGTGGATATATTTAATACCAGTACATATGTACTAAAGCGACTACTGACCCGCGAATTCTTTCCTTCTGTAATTAGCAGTTAAGCAATTAGTTAGTAATAGTAGTAGTCTGTATTTGAACCTGTACTTAGTATATATATAATCTGTACCCGTATTCCGATACCCAACTTATATTTCTGTTTCTTTTTTAGATTATTTACTACTGTAGTATTTTTATTAGACCTTATATAATTTAACTAGATTTATACATGTGGAGACTTATTATTAGTTTATAGCTACTCATAAGATACATTATTTATTTATATACTATAAACTGTTAGTCTTCCCAAAAATTGTAAAAAAAAATGACGTGAAAAGTGGCTCAGGGATACAAATAGGAAAAGCTCAACAGCGTCTATTTATATGTTTTAACAATATAGATCTATTCCATTCCGGTTGCCAACTATGGTGATTGGCAAACATTGAAATCCCGTAACGGCGATCCAGACTCATATCCAACAGTGGCCTTTGATTGATGACGATATGAATGGGAGTGCATAAGATATTTTTTAAATATCTTTATTTCGTTCCAGAAATCGTAGCGTCGTGCGAGGAGCGTGCGTCCAGTTGAAACATCAGTGAAAGCGTTGACACCAATTCAGAACTACATTTAACTAGTCATTAGGGCCAGATGTGTCCTTTTTTTGACGAAATTTGACATTTCGTTGACCATTTCCCATACAGGTCAGTTAACTAAAGCTGACGCATTCATAGTACTCGCTAACATTAACAATCTCTGTCACACTCATAAGCTAGGTTTACGTGCGAGAGAGACAAATAGATTTGTCGTGATGCGTATACGTACCAGCTTTACTGAATTTATTTATCGAAATGTCCAATTTCATATTTTTGACACAAAATTTTCGTTATGGAACTTGGTCATTATTTATTGCTTATTCATTATATGTTATTAGATAGATTACGTCACACATATTACAAGTGTAATTTTTGGTAATATTGAACAAAATTTTTACAACATAATGTAATTCTAATTATTTTTTAACAGAATGCTAAATTTAAATGAATTGAGTCTAACGTCGACAACATTGTACAGACCGCAGTGTTATGAAAGAAATGATTTATTACCACAATGTCATGTCAATGCTTGAAACGTTACTCAGCAATGTTTGTTGGAGTACCTGAAGAATTTATAATTAAGATAAAATGTTATATTACATCAATGTGTATTTTATTAATAAATACTTTTGTTGGTAACCGAATATTTTATTTTATATCTTAAAGCCTATATTTGAATAACTCATTCAACGTAGTTGTAGTAGAAACAATGCAACAAGTTTTGTGAAATATTATTCTGTTGTCTGGAATCCATACTAATATGTATTTTATATGCGGAAATAATGCCGTTCTGTTACATTTTCACGCCCAAACTGCTAAATTTCTTTGATGACTTGATATAGAGAAATTGGACCTTGGAGATTATCACACCTGATGGTGACTATTAGGCCCTGTTGGATAGAAAGCGTGCTAACCCAAAAGGCTCAAGCTAACGAGGCACTGGCTCTGATGGAACACAATAGTGCTATTAACACTGCTGTTTGATGGCGGACTTAGGTAAGATGTTGGTAATTTCTGAAGAATAATCAGAATGGCTAGATTTTTTCGCTGCTAATGCTAATATTATAAATGAGAGAGTGTAGTAACCCATTACGGAGAGTCAGTATGACTTGATTTAGATCCCTAAATGACAGAAACCCTACCTTGTGGAAGGAGCGGAAGAGGACTTCTTTTTATTCAGATCGGACATGGTGGTTTACGTTGGGAAATTCTGAAATCTACGCGAAGTTAGTAGTTTAGTAAGTACATGTTTCGTTGGTACAGATTGTGAGCGCTCTCAGTAAAATGTTGATCGAACAACTACGTAAGCCGAGCGGCTACCGGCTACGTCAAATGTATTAGTTTACCAAATGCGACATTGTGGTTTCGATAGCGTTTACGTTTCTTTAAAATAACTTAGTAGAATCGGACCCTGTCTCACCCTGCCTGTTTAAATGCGACTGCTGTATATCAAAGCCGTGATTAAAGATACAAGTACCTAAAACGAAGTGTTTATTTGTTCTGTGCAAGTACATTTAAAATTATATAGATTAATTCGAATTCAATCGATACTTGTAAATTCGAATTCCTACCTATATGGTTCTGTAACGATAAGCTATTTCGATTAACATTCTATTTCCAAATATGCCACGCTGAAGTATACTGTTGCCCAATTTTTGAACGAAAATTCTGCTCAGCTGACGTTATAATGTCAATGTCACATGTGGATTTTGACACCTTATTCATCTTAGAGCGGACCGGCGAAATTTTCGAAAAACATTGCGAAATTATCATTTAATTTAGCGCCGACTCATCTCATCTATTCAATTTTCAATGGGTAATGGATTACAATAATTATTTCGTTTTCGCGAGAAAAATACTTGATATTTTTAGTACATACTTCATGAGGACCTTTTAGATTAATTTGTGGGTATGAGTAGGTCGGAGGAAGAGGAAAAGCCTTGCAGGGCTTGCTCGGACTTCAAGTCTTGGGCGAAGAAACAAACCAAGACCACACTCGCCAACAAACCGAAACAGGTGAGGTTATGTTGTTATCTATTAGCTGTAGATTATACTTACCTAACTAGTTGACTGTAACCTCTAAAGCTGTGTGCTGCTGCAAATAATATAAACCTAGGCTGTGCAAGCTACCAAAGTTTAAATTTGTCTAGAATCTTCCTTTAAAGCTAAAATCAGTTTTAATCCTGGTGACTTCATGGTAAACATGTAAACTATTACGTCTTTCTTGTTGTGTCTCTTGAGAGACATATAGCAACGTCATAGTAAAGTCTTGTATGAATATATAATAATACATCATTATAAAAATACTGTTTGTGTGTGACTACTTGTTCGATCAGGACAAAAAGTAGCTTGTCTTTTCCAGTCCTTCAACTATCCCTGTACAAATTATGTCATTCTGATGCTATGTTATGATGAAAAGAAAGGACTAATAAACTCACTTTTACGTTTATAGTATGGATTTATTTCTTTAGTAAACTTATAAAATATTACAGTTAAAATAACAATAATGTATAGATTGACTTTAATTAGACGTGTAAGGCTGAAATTAATTGTTGGATGAATCTGGAATACTTGGCTGAGTATGTTTATAAAAATATGGGAGATTCAGTGATGCCAAGATTAAGGACGTCTGGTAAGGAACTGAGTCACCTTTAAAGACTTATAAATTAAAGTGTCCACAAATTGTTATAGGGACCACCTGCTGATTGTCCACTGGACAAGGAGGAACTTGGCAGAGCTACATGGGGCTTCCTCCACTCCATGGCCTCGTACTACCCAGAGAAACCAACCGCACAGCAAGCTGTGGACATGACCAAGTTTTTCAATATCTTTGCACAGTTCTACCCCTGTGAGCCTTGTGCTTTAGACTTTCAGAAAGAGTAAGTAGACTAAACAAACCTTGTAACCTGAAGAGCTTTCTAATATTGGTTATAGCCTAAAAATCTTACAGAATTTCTGATACATTTTGTAATCTCCAATAAATTTTGAATTTCTATACAGAACTTGTATGATTTGATGCTGAAGGCACAGCTTCCTTTTTGTGTTGAATATATTATTGAATAGGCTACTTCCAACGTTTTTGCAGTAAAATGACAGTACTAGACAGACCTTATAACATACTCTTAATTGCTTTCTACTGCATCAGCAGCAGCAAGGAAACATCCACTGCTGGACGTAGGCCTCCTTCATGTGGAGTCATATTGACTAGCATCTAGCAACTCCCCCTGACTTTAACTAGATCGTCGGTCCATCTATTAGCCCAGTAGATTTCCCGGCAAGAGAAACTCTTACTCCCCATCAGTTATCCAGTCTTAGAGCGATGTGGCGAGCCTATTGCCACTTATATATACAATTTTTACCCACAGCATCAAAGAGCACCCTCCCCGAACGAAGTGCCGCGCGTCATTGGCGCAGTGGCTGTGCGAGAGACACAATGTCGTGAACGTCAAGTTAAACAAGCCAGAGTTTGATTGCAGTAAAGTGACCGAGCGCTGGAGGGATGGATGGAAAGACGGATCGTGTGATTAACCTAGTTCACAGGAGAGATGGTGCCAAGTGGAGGGTAGTCATGACAACAATGAATATTTATGAGTAAGACTTGAAAGTGTCTTGTATAACACACATTACCAAGTTTTTTGTACAAATTAGTAAAACAGTCTTACATTTCGTTACAATTTTTGCAGATGATTTGATTTAGCCCCTATGGTCAGCTTCCAAAATTTAGCACATTCTTTGTGAGCTGTAAAAATTAATTAGATTGATGTATGACGGGATTTGCCATAAACACAATTGGTTGTTTTTCTTTCACAGTAAAATATCAGTGGCATAATTGAGTAAACATAATTTGCATCAATTTGACATGTCGTTTTAGAACAACTTTTGTTTTGCTTCACCCTTGTTGGATAAAAAGATATAAACTCCATAAATTTGCAGAAATATTTCGGTCTCTTCCAAGTCAAATTAATTGAGACGGTACGAAGTTGTCGATATTTTTCTCTTTCTTTGAACTGGTTGGTATAGTTTCTCCTGTGAATTTAGTAAAGATTTATATATAAGAAGTTAAGCAATTGTCTTTTTAGTTGAAGGTCCCATAGTGAGTTGTCGATGTTATTCTGTTTGTCTTACTCTATTAAGAAACTTGACGTCTGAACTAATGGCTATGTAAATGGGTGTATTTAGTGAATATTTATAACTTTTAGATGTATAAAGAAGTTGTTATTAGTAATAAATGTTATTGCTCTATTGAGTAAAATGTATTTTCTTTGTAGAGATGTCAACCCCAATAAAATACAAGAATATATCAAAAAAATTTATTATAAAAATTGAAATGTAGAAATTCAGTTCTTAGATAGTATTACATTTGACAAAATTACTAATGTAAGCAACTATTATTTGATATCATTTATCGCTTCTAGTAATTACATTGAATACTGAACTATGCAAAAATAAATGTTAGCTCCATATCCCATTTGTTCTTTAGAATGACTGTGAATAGAATTACAAAATATTAACCAAAACCTCACCAGATGGTACGTTTCGATAGTTTTCTTTAGATAGCATTTCTATAAAACAAATGGATATCGGACCTAAGTATAATTTAAAAAAAAATTACACGCACTTGAAATGAACTAATAGATCTACAATTCAATATAACATACACATACATGACTTGTATGCCGACACATGCTTACAGTACGTCCTCGTTCAGTTCATGTTATTGAGACGGCTGTTCTCATAAGAACTCCATCTCCCGCTCGATGCCAACAAACTTGAGCTGTTCCGTCGGACCGTATCTGGCAAAACAATGTCACTATTATATTTATTGAAAACTAATAAACATTACCATATCGTCTTAATCAGCCGAGTCCAACTGGACATGAGAAATTCTTGGAAGGAACATGCGTGTGGTTTCCCAAGTCAAATGCGCTGTCATTCAGATTATGAAACTTAACACTACAAGTATTAGATAAAAAACATATTTTAAAAACCTACTCAATAATCATACGAAAATGATAAAACTATATTCCTTTTTATGCCAAAATGCCTAGCATCAGCTGCCTCTCCAACCTTCTGATCGAAACTTGCTTTCACGTAAAAAAAAACGCATTAAAATTGGAACATATGTTCGAGAGCTACGATGCCACAGACAGACTCACAGACATACGCGTCAAACTTATAACACCCCTCTTTTTGCGTCGAGGGTTTAAAAACAAATCTAGTCCCTCAAGTCCACTCCAATATTCATTGTAACTTATTTATTTACAATGGACTATTGGGCTTATGCTTTTTTAAAGTCATTTTTATATATTTTCGTGTGTTTAAATTTTATTCTCTATTGGCAATACATCATTTTGGATACAAGGACTGTTTTCATATCAATTTGGATACCGTGGACTGTGGACGTGTTAACCTCCGTCGTAGCCCAATTACTAGGTGTAAGGTGGGAGCCATCACCGGGAGGTTGCGGGTTCGATTCATCAGTTGACCTTGTTGGTGGTAGAACACTTATATGTCTACTCCCTAAACAACAGTGGTAACAGGATCATGTCATGATAGAGATAACATTCTAAGTCAAAAAATAATAGTATAGGTGATAGCTAAAAAATAGTAAGAATTTTTGTATGAAAGCTTTCTGTTTGGATTCCCGCAAACTTGAGGCTTCTGTGTCTTCTATTCTAAAAGCATTATGTCCAACAACAGCTGCTGATGGGTAATTATAACTGCTTTGAATTTTGTCTCAACCACATGTTGATGGTAAGTGAAGTTGGGGTCACAATTATGATAGCATCACTTGTGAACAATACACACCTGTAGTCGAAGAACAGTTCCTCGCCCGGTTGAATGGCGCGCTTGGCGAAGATCCCGATGCGGTGGTCTCCGTTCACCATCATCACCTTGGCGTAGCAGTTTGGGTTGATGGAGTGGTTCGCGAAGCGGATCTTGTTGCCCTTGCGAGTCGCGTCCACAACGAAGTCTGCAGCAGACACGAATATCAGGTTTTTAACCGTCTCCGTGGCCTAGTGGCTACATGTTTGGACTCAGAGGTCCCGGGTTCGATTCCCAGTAGAAGTATTGTTTGTTTATTGCACATATAAAAATAACACGGACAAACAAATTAAATTAAATTGAGATGCCTATCCCTAAAGAGATATTTCTTCCGGCAATCACACTGGAGCTTCGATCTATGTACATTGTACATTGTACATAAATAAATTACAAATATTACAGAATAAGATAATGTATTTAAAAAAAGCATAACAATAAAAACACGACTTACATATAATGATACATAAATAATAACTGCATATTACATATTTAAATGAGAGATAAATAGTACTCCTTGAGTTGTTTTTTAAATGTTGCGATATTTCTACAGTCGCGTATGTCATGTGGAAGTGTATGCCAGAGTCTCACTGCATGAACAGAGAAGGAGTCAGAGTAAATGCGGGTGGTATGGGGAGTGAGCGAGAGATCTAGGGAGTGTTGGGGACGCAATTGTCTGCCAGACGTAGAATGGAAATGAAACCGTTCTTAAAGATAGTTGGGATAAGACGGATCGTGTAAGATGTTGTAGAGAAGTGTGAGGATTCGATTATTTCGACGATGACTGATTGGAAGCCATTTTCTCTTTCATATAGTGTGAAATGTGGTCAAATTTGCTAAGACCATAAATCTAATAAATATAAACCTGACGCGACGTGTGTGAGCACTTTCGCTCCGTCCCACCTGAGCTCTACAGCGCGAGCGGCTGGTGCTGCGGCCGAAACTGCCGCTAGGCTCAAACATGCCAAATATGCGGCCTTGGAACCGACGTACGAATTTGTTCCGGTTGCTGTCGAGACGGGGGGACCGTGGTGTTTAGAGGCAAAGGTGTTTGTCCACGAATTGGGACGCCGCCTGAGGGAGAGGGGCTCTGATCCTCGATCGGGATCTTTCCTGGTCCAAAGGATCTCCATTGCCATCCAACGTGGCAACGCGGCAAGTGTGATGGGGACCTTTGGATCGGGACCAGATCCACGCTAGTTAGGTTAGGTTACGTATTTCTTTAGGTTGTAGGTTTAATTTTATTACTAATCTAGGTTAAGTTTACTAACAAATATAATTTAAAATATTGACATGTAAATCTAATATCTAATAAATACATTTTGCGATGTACACAATTTATTGGTCAGCTGCTCAGTAGCATCTAAGAAACAAACATCGTAGTCTAGCATGGGAATTAAAATAGTTTGAGCCAGTTGTATTTTGGTCTTAAACTGTAGAAAATTTTAAAGCTTTTCAAGGGAGTGTGAAGCGGATGGACTTTCCGACTTATTTCGTTGATATGCGCTTGCCAGGAGAGGTTACAATCAACAAGTATCCCAAGGTCTTTGGCAGTTTGTGTGTAAGGAATCCGTACCAAATACCGTTACCACAGGAGGATACGTACCACAGGAGGTAAGAATTTATTAAAAGATTATATCTGTATTTAGTGCCAATTATCATTGCCTGTGACTTAGTTGGATTCACAAGTAGTCCATAAGCCTTGGCCCAGTCAAATATTTTTGGAGGTCCTCATTGACCGCAGCTATAGCTGTATTCACAGCTTCCATGTCAAAATGATAGTACAGATTTTTTAAAATATGTTTGTTACCTCAGATCTTACGACTGGGTGAACCGATTTTGATGATACGTTTCTTATTTGAAAGCTGGTGCTTCCCGTGTGATCCCAATTTGGTACAGTTATGACAATAGCATACATAAGAAAACCATATGAGTCTTAATTTTGCCTCAGACTTTTAGAGCAATTGAAGTCGTTTTGTAGTTCTATTTGAACGGGTTATCTACCTACCTATCTGTCACAGGGGAGGATGGACTCACCGTTGTTCAGGTTGAAGAGGAACGAGCACATGTACTTGTCGTAGACCTTGCCGCGCCGGTCCGCCTCGTCCTGAGAGATCACCTCCCCGCAGTACTCCGAGATGAACTCGTTCTTGTGAGCAGCCTCCTTCAGGAAGATCCCCCAGCCGGCAACGTCGCTCGGTGCCAGCAACAGGTGCTTGTGGAGCCCTCTGCTTCAACCATATAGCATATAATGTATTTACAATTTATATTGAGAGTCCCGTTTAACGTTTTCAGGTCGCTACTAAGGCTTACTCGGTTTAGTAGCGCCTTGGCTATGTTTGCGCAGGCGCAAGTAGTTGGTTTCAGCGAATATCTTGAGAAAAAATCCTCATCGCTGTTTTGTATTTAGAGGAAGCATGTGGAAATGTAGAAGCCATGGTAGCTCAGTTGGGTGGAGCATCAGTCCTTGAACAATCGAGGTCTGGGTTCGATCCTGGCTCGTACCAATGAGTTCCAATTTGTTATTTGGAATTTATGTATGGATGATAAAATCATTACCACTGGCTTTACGGTGAAGGAAAACATCGTGATACCTGCACACTGCTGAGAAAAAATTCAGTCTACCAATCTGCACTGTTCCCGCGTGGTGGACTATGTCCCATACACTCTCTGTAGGAGAGTAGGCCTGAGCCCCTGCCGTGGGGACGTATATAGGCTGTTGATGATGATGTAAAAATATATAATCGCTCACTGATATGATATTTTATTAAACATAACGAAATCTATACAAGTACTAACGTAGCTGGTGGGATATTTCCAACAAAATGGTTGCCTGTTGTCTGTATTGTCACATGTACCAAGTAGGTATACAACATACCTCTGCACGGAGACGTTCTTGCAGTAGACCATGGGGGCGTGCTGGGGCGCGTCCGCCCCGCACGCCGTGCACAGGTCGGGGTCGCACTCGCGCACGCCCAGGTAGCACGGGCACTGCTTGGTGTTGCAGGTAGCCTTGCAGCGGCAGCCAGGGAAACGGTTCTGACCTGGAAGACACGGTTATGTAAAAACTGCTGGAATATCATTCACAGGATCCAAATCAGTCAGGTAACAACCACAGACCAAAGCTTAAACGAAAATGTAAGTCTCGTTGAAAAACAAACTAAACTTTGCAGTTGAATAAATGAGGTTCCGTGCACCTGTCTATATCACGATCAATTATCAACTGCAAATGTAAGTTCGTAACCTTTAAAAATCCTAGTTCACATATTTATTCCTATACCACAGACTTGAGTATCCGATATTAATTAGACATGCGCAAAGCAGTACAAAAGTAATGTTATATGTCATTACTTTTAGTACCGCGTGATATCACTTCGAACATTGCTTTTGCTATGGTAATACATATTTATAAAATCACTTGCTCGGAATTAAAATACGTAGAATATTCGCCTTATCTTCCTAGTAATACGGTTGCATTTCAGTAACATATGCGCGCTCAATCCGTTTTAATGGTTTTGTTGCGCCCTTTCGCTCGCGCCGCGCTAGCTGTGAGTGAGCGGCGCAGCACGTACGCCTAGCATGCCATGAGTAATGTGTACACTGTTTGAGATGGTCAAGTGTGCACATATGATGTGTGTGTGATGTGCATATCACTTGCACATGTCTAATATTAATATCGACGTGATACCTTTAAGCGTTCCTGAGAAAAGGATTTTGACAGACAGACAGACAACAAAGTGATCGGGGAAGTATTCCTTTTTTCCTTATGTGATACGGAACCCTGATCGTATCCTATCTGTCCAGTACTCACAGTCGCTGCTGCACTGACAGAACTTCTCGCAGAAGTTCTGCGACTGGAGGCACGGACACATGCTGTCGCACGGCTGGTTCGGGTGGTCGCACGGCGTGTAGTTGTACCTGAAATAACAATACTGACTGTACAGTTCAGTAAACAAACATGATACAGAGCTACATCGTCTTTTGGAAAGAGATAATCCGCTAATTTCGATTTCGATATTCGACGTTTGTCAATCTTGGTTCAAATGCGATAGAGTACAGTCGCGTAAAGATGAAAGTTCAAAGAGTTGTTAATAACCCTCACTTTAAATATTTTAAAGTTGTACGATGGGAACAAAGGGAAACCTTTACACGGCCAGTCACGTGACATTATCTACAAAAAGTAATAATCACTGACTATAAACAGTATAAAAGAGTTTAAACAACAACAATAAATACAAGTTAACAAAGAAAATAGTTTAACAGCTCTATATAGTTCACGCAGGAAGCAAACAAAAAACAACAATAAAGTACTCAGTTCTGAATAAATTAGAAATAAACTAAACATGCAATAATTGATAATGCATTATTTAAACTACAGATGTTACAAAATGCTAAGTAGTGTCATTTAAAAATGAACGTGAAATTGAAATCTTCGAATTTATTTATAGCCTCGCCAAAGGCCGGACACTTCAAACAAATGTCGTGATATCGGCACACATAGAACACACCCCCGAGCGGGTCACCTTCTTGCGGATCGGTGGGAGGCGGTGGACGTCCGTTCTATACGTGTTACTATATAAATTACGTGACCTAGCGGCAGATAATGAGCGAGAAGGCACGTGTATGTATGTGCTACTCACACGTGGTGGCTCGCGGAGTCCTTCTTGAGCTGTATCTTGCGGCAGTGTACGGACCACAGACGATGCTTCTTCTTCTTCTTTCGTGGCGGCGTCAGCTCGGCCTGCACGCGCAGCTCCTCCACGCCGGCACGCGTCCAATACGAGTACACCTACACACACAAAACAACAAAATTAATAACATTTAATATAATAACAACGCTTGCACTACATTCATTCAAGTCAAACAAGATTTGTTACAGCCTTGCTTTGAATTATCAATTTAAAATTATATACACACTATTTCTGATAATTGTTCAAAACGCCATCTAGCGACTATTAGCTTCGTGACGGCTATTGCAGCTCACAATGAAGTCGTACGTTAATGATATTCATTTCGCGACACTACAATCTGATCTCCTATTTTGGTAATCACTTATCAAAGTCAGCTATTTTATTTTAAAAGATCATAGCAAAATAAATTTAAGGCAAATGATGTGAAAATAGCTCATCATACGTGATCCAAGGCCGATCTTACTGGCTGATATCAATGGGCCAAAGTTCAAGTCATTATCAGGCGCGGCTGAAGACTTGGAACCTTCATACCGATAAAGAATTCAGATGAAAACCTAATGACAGGTTAAATTATTCACAGCAAAGAAATCAGTAGGAAAACAACCTAAATCGAGGTCATTCAAATATAGATTCCTATCAGCGCGACCGAAAATGGGATGACGAAACAATCCGCCATAAATCGTTTTCAGGTCGACCTATCAACATAATGATGACGATAAAACATAATGGCATACTTTAGCGAGCCAAACGATTGCATTTGTTTCAAGGTGGTATGTCAACGCAAAATGTGCCGAGTATATCAAACAAATCAACAATGTACACTCGATTACAAAAATTATGTATCCATTTTTTAAACTAAGTTGTATTCACCTTTATTTGACGTTTCCTTCAAAACATGCATAGAAACAATGCAGAATGTATGTGACATGGCACAAAATTCATTTCAGAACTCAGCGTTTTAGATGGTTTTAGTCTAATTCTACAACAAAGATAATGATTCAAAAATCAAGTCTTGCTGACTCTCTGTTGTGACATCACGGAAAGACGTGAAACAAACGCACTTCCACATTTATTTATATGGATTTATCTATCGGTTCTATCAACTTGTCCCATAGGGCCCATACACCGCGAAGGTCGTGGGGTTGAGTGACTGCCGCGTCCCCGAGCGCAAGTCATGCGGCACATTAGATATCGAGGACGACGCGAGCGCAGAGGGCACAGATAAACGTGCGCGTGCGCGTCAAGGAAGACGTGCCGGGGGTGCAGGTGACATTACCGTATTACTTATTACAAATTCATTCTATTCTTCAGCCAGGAAAATCCACTTATGAACATGAGCTTGAGCTTCTCGGCGGCAGACTGCTGCTAGTTAGCCACGCGGACACAGAATATGTCCTACCACTAACCAAACTGAGTACCGATAGTTACCTCCACTGAGAAGCGAACCCGTGCCCACGGTTAGTAAAAATTTAGCCATTAGGCCACGGAGGCGGCTAAAAGCTAAATATAATATAACAATTTCACCGGGATGCAAGTGTTTTAATCCAGTATTTTATATGGAGACGTGGAATGGGGCATCCAATGTCCGCCATCTTGAAAATTGTGGCCACAGCCCAAACTTGAATAAATCGATAGCAGGCATGGAAACAAACCTAAATATATTATGGTAAACTATCCACAAAACAATGCATTTTCAAAATGGCGAACAGTCGATTGGCTATAGCCCTAAGACCTTTATTAAAATGACATAAACATTTATACTGTGGGTCTGCGCGTTCAGTGTGTGACATGCGTGCAAAGGCCTACATGCTGACGTCTGACTGCGTAAGTGTCGCGTCTGTATCGATAAAACACGCGTCGACGGCACGTTTAAAAAACGCGGTGCGCACATAACCTAAGTTGTTTGAAATAAATAATCAAGTTAATGTCTTTGATCATTGGGTCTTGGGATACGATCAACTTGGATCTTCCTCGCCGCGTCGACTTACCACTAGTGGTTTTGGCATAATCACCTCGATTGACGGGCGGGTTAGTCACTGTCCGACTCCTAACTTTTATCAGTAATTATTGATGATGTTTAGCTCATGCTGTAGGATAAGCCTACAGCATGAGCTAAACATGCTACAGAAATGACTAAATAATCTATAACTCAATATCATCATCATAAGCCAGGAAACGTCTACTGCTGGACAGAGGCCTTCTTTATGGTATGCCACATCGACCGGTCCCGAGCCACCTGCATCCAGCGACTTCCCGCGACTCTAACCAGGGACGGCCTGGTAGACGTTTCCCGGTAAGACCTCAAATATCAACCAGATTCAATACCCCATTTAAAGTAAACAAATGATTGTGATGATATTATGATTAGAGTCATTATAATTCCATACTAACAAGATCAAATCAGTTGTATGTCGCTAGTAGGTATTGACGCTTGCAGTTGGACAGGCAGCGATATAGTAATATTATGCAAGATGTATACAATATATATATGCATCTCTATATTATATTTGAGTGCAGTGCACTTGTACGCAGCCAGTAGCGCCGACCTAACAAACACTAACTTTGTAAGTACATATGTTTTATTTTATATACATATGGTTAACTAGCTTCCGCCCGCGACTTTGTCCGCGTGTACTTCAGGATTTATTCTACTTGTTCGATAGGCATAGAAGGCATCTATCTCCATTTCCAGCATAAGGTACAAAATAGTGTTTATTCTGTTACGTAGGCTAATAGTTTAAAGAAACAAAAGAAATTTCGATATCTGACGTAGTACATTCAAATAGTCTTCACACTAATATTATAAACGCGAAAGTTTTTATATACGAACTAGCGGCCCGCCCCGGCTTCGCACGGGTAGACATATATTTTTTAAACATTTTTTGATAAGCGTAAATGTATTTTCAGCTTCATATGTCTACGCGACCAACGTCCCTGAGAAAAATGGTCTTGACAGACATAACACCAGAAGGACAAAAAAGTGATTCGGTTGTTAGTTTAATAAAAATTTCGTAAATTGATTCACGCGGTGTTACAGACAACCGACCGCGAGGGGTTGGGTTTGTGTTGAAACCGGTCAACTAATTTTGACGTTTCTATGAATTTTTGGTGTTAAGGGAGTTGGTCTGAAACCCCACACAGCTTGTTTGTTGTTGGCGAAACTCCTTGCCAGAGAAAAAAAGAAATCCGTTCAGGTGAGATTTTTTATTGGTTAGGTTTGTCATTGTAGTTTAAAGGCGGAAGCTGCGCGAGCGAAGCGAGCGGTTTTTTTATAAACCACGCTTTATTTAGGATGAATTACATAGACATATATTTATTTCATCATCATCTGCCTATATACGTCCCCACTGTATGAGCTCAGGCCTACTCTTCTACAGATAGTGTATGGGGCATAGTCCACCACACGGGCCCAGTGCGGATTGGCGAATTTCACATGCCTGTTCAAGACATGCAGGTTTCCTCACGATGTTTTCCTTCACCGTCAAGCATTCGAATAATGTACTTGATTAGAAAAACAGCTTATAGGTACACGGCTGGATTCGAACCCAAAACCCTCAGATAGAGAGACTTTAAATTATTGCCAAATCCAAAGAAAAATTTAAAATTTAAATCTGATTGAAAAGCTATTTTTACTATTTCATAAGTAGAAAATCCTGGTTTTCAGATTTATTCCTATGGTTGTGCTGTAAGACCTTGCTTCTTGTCAAATTTCAAGATTCTAGCTCAACGGGACGTACCTTATAGGTTTGGGTTTCTTTGCATTTTGTATGGAAATGGTCTGAAATACAGCTATATCTTTTTATTGCGTTGGCCTAGAACCTTCATTTTTTCACAGGACCGCAGATTCGTATTAATTCGATATTAATTTCAACTTGATACCTTCACGCGTTCCTGAGAAAAAGGACCTTGACAGACAGACGGACAACATAGTGATCCTATAAGGGTTCCTATTTTCCTTTTGAAGTACGGAACCCTAAAAAGCAGCCAAGTGCGCGTCAGTCCACGCGCAGTGCAGGATTCCGTGGTGGCTCGGAACAATAAGTGCCGGTTTGGATTTAATGTTAATGAATTTTTAAGATTTTTAAAAGCAACAGTTTAGCAGATAGAGGGGAGGGGGACGCTCAACTCGGACAAAAATTCTCACTTTCAAGCGTAATATTTCAACGATACCCCACACAATGGGGTAGACGTGAAATAATATTTCATCCCCAAGTTTTTTTATTCTACCACCACTTTGATATCGTGATACGATGTATACCCATACCAAATTACAGCTATTTAGTAGTAAGTGTCTCTGAGCTAAGCCGCGGACAGCCAGACGAACTCCTCTAAGGGTTCTTTATTGGACTAAGGAACCCTAAAAAGGTACCCTTAAAGGATCACTTTGTTGTCCGTCTGTCTGTCAGTCAATACCCTTTTTCTCAGTGTATGCGTAAAGGTATCAAGTTGAAATTAATATCAAGTACTCAAGTCTGCAGTCTCTTAGATTTGTGAAAAAATCAAACTTGTACGTCAACACAATAAAAAGATATGTCTGTTTAAGCCGCACTTTTAGACAATTTCCTTAGAGAATCAAAACCTATAAGGTATTTCCCGTTTGACCCAGAATCCTGAAATGGGGAAAAAGCAGGGTCTCAGCACAACCATAGAAATTAATCTAAAACCATACTTTTGTTTATTTATGAAAATAGCTTTTTGATGTTTATTCATAGTTTCCGCAGCGCATGCGATGAAAGACATTTTACGGTGTAGCACGTGGTGGACGACCGCTGTAGGCTGTATCCACTGTCTACTCTTCTTTCCGAGGAGCTGCGACGCAATAATCACCACATGCGTTGGTAGGCGGCTCGACCAAATAGAACGTACAAAATCGTCAGGTACGCTCGGACCGGTCAGGTCAGGTAGGTGCCGTGAGAATTGTGCTGGCTTGCGGTCCCCGATGTCTTCGTGCGTGAGTACAGCCGCGGAATCAGTTCCGTTTTAACTTTGTCATAGTTGTTCGCATCGGGAGGGTTTTTAACTATATCTTTGATTTCTGACACGTATTTGAACTCAAGATTCGATATGTCATAATTGTATTTGCTGTCTGCGGTGATGCTGGCGAGCGGGAACTGTCCTTCCAGCTGCGCGAACCAAAGCGCTGGCTCTTCGGGCCAAAACGCACGGCTTCCGCCGTCGTTGTAGGTTTAATTTCCATGTTCCCCTCCGTCATTTTGAAGTTTAAAACAGTCCTGCTAACCGTGCTTGCTGAAGAATATTCTGTGCTCGCATACAATGTTCGTTCGCTCATGTTCGCTCCACGGCAGGCCCCGAATCACGCACGTTTCTACTCGGATGCACGTCGGGCGCACGTCAGGTGCACGTCGGGATCACCAATGTAGCACGTGGAGGATGGACTAAAGGCTCTGGTTCAACAATAATATATTTAAGACTCGTAATAAAACATTTTACAATAGCAGCCGTTGTTTTTCGTAGTCATAGTTACAGATCAACTGACAGCGCTCGGCGCGCGTGCGTGGCGTGGCGCAAACCCGCTACAACGGCAAAAATATTACACCTTGGTTTACATTACTGAAGTTTTAGTAAAGATCTCTAATTTTTTCTAAAAATAAATATAGCCTATGTCCATCAGGGATAATGTCGGCTTCTAATGGTAAAAGAATTTTTCAAATCGGTCCAGTAGTTTCGGAGCCTATTCAATACAAACAAACAATCAAAACTTTCCTCTTTATAATATTAGTGTAGATTAGTGTAGATTACATATTCTATGGTCGGTTGCTAGACAACGCGTTTTTGTTATGCCCAAATTGCCCATGTAATTCCACTAATATTATAAGTGTGATTTTGTACAATTTACACAATATGTCTTTATAAATTATAGCCTATATGTTATTCTGATGTATAAGCTATATTATTGTAAAGTTTCATTCAAATCCATTCAGTAGTTTTTCCGTGAAAGCGTCACAAACATCCAAACATCTAAACATCCAAACATCCAAACTTTCACACTTATAATATTAGTAGGATTTACTTTGCATTAAGTGACGTTGTTGTCAGGATATAACATGAGTATCCAAAGGATATTCACTATAAAGTCTGATTATTTAGTTGTCACGTGTTCTTTAACTGCACAAATTAGTCTGCGTTTTGATAGGGGATGATCAAAACAAACCACGATACTCAGTTCACGAAACAATACGTTATTTATTCAGATATTACACATTTGTCTTAGATTAGACGAGAATAATGTATGACGCAATAATATAGCGCTGTGCGCGCGTGGTTGGCTAGGGGCGCGGGGAACGACTGGCGAGCCCCGAGTCCAAAACGTCAAGTCAGCATACTGTGACGTATGCGCCCCTACATCACACCCCCCTAGAATTTGGTACGATGAAAAATACATAAATTTTGAAATCACAAACCAAATTATAACTACTAAGATATGACTCGATACAAACAAAGAATGCGCTGCGATAAACCTACAACAACAATGCGTAACATGATAGCTTTGCTTACATCATGACTCTGTAACAGTTCAATGTTCATGCTAAATCATTAAGTATACATTGCTGGCAATATACATTACTGTTTGTACATTATTAAATTTAAACAATCAAGTTCTTATATACTAGATCAAATATATATTTTTTACCAAACTGTGAACGAAATGCCTTTTATTAAAACGTAAGTAATATTTGTGAACTAAAGTGAGAAAAATAAGTAAATGCTAAAACACTTATGAAAATATCACCTTAGTGGGTGTGGGCTGCTCTGTGCGTACTGCAGACAGCTCCTGCGTCTCGATGGCCTTACCAACTACAGCACTCACTCTTCGTCTGATCCACTTTCCCGTACACTGCTTGCAACGTAGTAAACATAGCCAACACATAATGATTGTGAAAACAATTATAGCTCCTATAATCATAATTCCAACGAATTCCGTTTTGCCTTTGAGGTCCTCAACCTGTTGACTCATCTGCTGGTTGACGATGTTTACTTCTTCGTTCTTAGTGTTATATTGTCCCATTGCAATTTATTTTAAGTAGGTGTAAATTTATATTTTAAATATGATTATATTTTAGGCGTGTGTCACCGCTGCTTTACCAAATAAATTTAAGATTAAAAGAAATTGCAATAAAGTACGCACATGCCTAAACTATTTTGCTTACCTAGTATGACCTTAATTACTAGAAACGTGCTGGCATCTTTGTTACGCGTCCACTGCGCGTTTTCTGCAGCGGTGGTCTATCACCGCGTACATTGCCGTGCACTGCTTCCGAACCCATCTTGATTTCTGTACTTGGTGGCGCAACCGTGCTTTCCGAATCATTAAGAACGTATGCCGGTTTCAGTCTATCGATAGAGATATTTGCCCGCCTGTTTGGTAGCTGCAGTTCGAAAACTTTCGAACCTCTTTTAATGACCTCGAAAGGACCATCATACGGAGTTTTCAAAGGCTTCCGAACTGCATCATCTCTGACAAACACATGTGTGCAAGATTTTAAATCTCGATGCACGAACCAGTTTTGGTTACAATGATGATTAATAGCGATAGGTCTGAGCCTGCTAATTGCTTCGCGTACGTTCTCAAGGACACCACTTGAGCCACCATGTACAGAATTACCTGTTGAAAAATAGTCACCTGGTAATCGTAACGGCTTGCCGAACGTATATTCGGCTGCACTGACGCCGTTGTCGCTACGTCCCGCAGCGCGAAGTCCTAATAACACCGTTGAGAGTTCGTCTACCCATGACCTTGAGTCTAGGCGAGCCATCATCGCTGCTTTGAAACTGCGATGCCAGCGTTCCACGATGCCGTTAGCCTGTGGATGGTAACTAGTGGTCCTTACCTTTTCGACCCCTAAGTACTTCATCAAATCGGTGAATAACTGGCTTTCGAATTGCCGCCCTTGATCCGTTGTTATTCGGCAAGGACAACCGTATCGCGTGATCCAGTTATCATATATTACCTTAGCGACAGTTTCCGCCGTAATATCCTTTATCGGTACTGCTTCCGGCCAGCGCGTACCTCTGTCGATCATGGTGACAAGATATCTATACCCTTCCTCAGTCGTGAGTAAAGGTCCGACAATATCAACATGTAAGTGTTCGAAACGCTCTGCCTGTTTAAAAGCTCCGTATTCTGATATTGTATGCCTACCGATCTTTGCTTTTTGACACCTAATACAAGACTTGGCCCAATTACCTACGTCTGTGTTCATACCCGGCCAAAAATATCTTTTCGCAACCAATCTGCGTGAAGCTCGAATTCCTGGATGGCTTAAGTTGTGCAAATTATCAAATACCTGACGCCTAAATTCCTTAGGTAGGTAGGGTCGAGCGGTCGATGTTGATATTTCGCAATACAACTCGTGGTCACATGTAGGCACAAATATGCTTTTAATGCATACGCTGTTGTCGTAGTCTGTATGACGTCGTTGCGAAATGTAGGTGTCCAATTTCTGCGAATCGGCCAGCCGTTCCAAATCTAATGGTGCTGGGCATGAAATCGTCGCTACACGCGATAAGGCATCGGCCACACTATTGTGTTTACCTTGTACATGCCGAATATCGGTTGTAAACTCGCTAATGAACAATAGCTGCCTTGTACGCCTCGGCGTCTCCGCGTCAGTAGCTGATTTTGATCTTGAGAACGCGTGTACTAGCGGTCGGTGGTCCGTATATATGACCAGCGGTCTGCCTTCGAATATTTTTCTAAAATATTTTAAGGCAGAATAAATGGCTAATAATTCTCGATCATACGTACTATAACGCTGTTGCGGTGTCGTCAACTCCTTAGAGAAATACCCAAGAGGCTTCCACAAACCTTTTTCCATTTGTTGTAGAACTGCCCCTATGCACGTGTCCGACGCGTCGGTCATTAGCGCCAACGTAGCGTCCGCGCTCGGGTACGATAACGTCGCAGCGTTCTCCAGTTGCGACTTACATTCTCGAAATGCTGATTCCGCATCCGGTGTCCACACAATGGGTGTTTTGTCGTTCTTCTTGGCGTTACTTAGGTATTTTGTTAAAATACATTGACTTTTTACCGCCTGTGGGATGTGTTTCCTGTAAAAGTTTACCATTCCTAAGAACCGACGAAGTTCATTGATGTTCATTGGTTTCGGATAGTCACAGATGGCTTTGACTTTATCGTCCAAAGGCCGTATCCCATTGGAAGTGACGCGGAAACCAACGAAATCTAATTCGGCAGCTCCAAAACAACTTTTCGCCAAGTTGATCGTTATACCAAACCTGTTTAACCGCTCGAAAAGTAGCCGCAGGTGCTCTCGATGCTGTTCCTCGTTGTCACTGGCGATGATGATGTCATCAATATAGCTGAATAGAAAATCTAGCCCTTCTAAAACGGTATGATTCATGAAGCGCTGGAAGGTCTGGGCCGCATTCCGAAGTCCGAAGGTCATCCTCGTGAACTCGAATAATCCGAAGGGCGTGATAATCGCGGTTTTGTCGATATCCGCCGGATTAATTGGAATAAAATGATAGGCCCTGTTGACATCGATTGACGAAAAAATTTTCTTACCTGCCAAAATGTATGTGAAATCGCCTAAACGGGGAATGGGGTACCTGTCTGGTTTGGTTATAGCGTTCAGCTGCCTGTAGTCACCACAAGGACGTATATCTCCATTTTTCTTAGGTACCACGTGCAAAGGACTCGCCCACGAGCTCTTTGATGGTCTGCAGATGCCCATTTCCTGCATATTTTTAAACTCATCTCTAACCTTTTTGTAGCGGTCCGGTGGCAGCGGACGTGCCCGTGCGAACACCGGTGGCCCCGTGGTCTCTATGTGATGTTTCACCGAATGCTGTGGAGTCTCCTTAAACGAAATTGGTTTTGTTATATCTGGAAATTCATTTAGTAATTTACTATATGGGTGGCATTCGTCTACAGTTTTGATTGATGATACAGAACTATTTACGACACTTGCAATTATATATTTTTTAGTATAATTATCGATAAGCCTTTTTGTTTTAAGATCGACAAGCAAACCATAATGGCTTAGAAAATCCGCTCCGATTATGGGTTGCTTGACGCCTGCAATAATAAACGTCCATTTAAAAATTTTACCTAAACCCAAATCAATATTCATACAAGTTGTACCATAAGTATTTATACGCGTGTCGTTTGCGGCGTATAGATTATACTCGCTTTTGTCGCAACTAGCTTTACGCCTAACTACACCAACAGGTATCACTGACACGTTCGCTCCTGTGTCAATAAGAAAACTTTGACCACTATTATTGTCTTGCACACATAGACGGCGATTAACATTGCCTATGCAGGGTCCCGTCGTCGACTGCACAGCTTTTAGTTTCCCTGGTTGACTTTTCCTTTCCAGCTGCAAGGACTCCTGCACTTAAAAGCCTTTGCTCCGAAACGCTGATGAAAATAACACAGCTTCCTGCCCGGCGGTCGTCCGTGCTGTGTATCGTAGTCCTTGCGGAACTGTGTCCTGACGCGGCGATCCTCATTCCAGCGTCTTCTCTCTCTACGCAGCTCCGCCACTTCAATGCTGAGCTCCTCCATCTTTGCTGTAACACTGCTCTCTTCGCTACTTCCGGTCGACACGCTTGCTACTTCTACTGGCTTCAGGCTCTCCATAACCCTATCGGCCATCGTTGCCAACTCCGTCAAAGCTGTTACACTGGAGGCTGCTAACGCCGTTCTGACTGCAACCGGTAGGTGGCCTTGCCATAGCGTTCTGAGCGCGTTATCCTGGAAGCTAGTGCCAGCCAGGTTCTGCATACATCTAAGCAACTGAGAAGGCTTCTGCTCACCAAGCTGCATCTCTCCAACGAGCCTCTGTATTTTTCTATCCTCTGACTCCTGATAGACGCTCAACAACCTTGCTTTGATTGCCTTGTACTTCTCCTTTTCCGGCGGCTTCTGAAGGATGTCCGTTACCTGAGGTAACACTTGCTTGCCCAATTTCGTGACAAGTAGCTGGAACTGTGCGGCATCACTGGCATGCTGCGGCAAAACAGCAGCTTCGTACTGCAGGAACCACAGCTCCGGTTGATCCGTCCAGAAGTCCGGTACGCGTACGTCGACGGAGATTCCTTTGACCTCCTTATTCTCTTCCGCCATTTTTACACGCGCGGTGATAAAAAAGGTAGTTATATATCTAATATAGCCTACCTAGCCAACCGAAAGTGAGTCGCCCCCTAATAGCGTGGAACTGAGTATGTACAACACTGGAACAGTTCACTAAAACGGGTCACCAATATAAAGTCTGATTATTTAGTTGTCACGTGTTCTTTAACTGCACAAATTAGTCTGCGTTTTGATAGGGGATGATCAAAACAAACCACGATACTCAGTTCACGAAACAATACGTTATTTATTCAGATATTACACATTTGTCTTAGATTAGACGAGAATAATGTATGACGCAATAATATAGCGCTGTGCGCGCGTGGTTGGCTAGGGGCGCGGGGAACGACTGGCGAGCCCCGAGTCCAAAACGTCAAGTCAGCATACTGTGACGTATGCGCCCCTACATCACTCTGCCATTGAATAGATTCAAACTGTACCCCATCAGGGACTTCCTATTCTTACTGCGTACATCATAAATGAAGTAGCGAAACGGTTCATGCTTAAAGATGGAATCCATATCCATACTATAAATGCGAAAGTGAGGTTGTCCTTCCCTTCCGTCGTAACGGAGGATCAGTAAGTAGGACTTGACTATCTGAAGGGACGGAAAATGAAATCGCGGGCAAATCTAGTTTGAACTAATAAAATGAACCGGCCGCTGATTGCATGGACAGGAGGAAGGGCGGACAATTAGGTCATGGAATTCGAGTGTAAGTTGTATGTCTGTTTGTTTAGATAAACAACACTCATCTTCAATAAAATCACAGCATCCGCGAACGTTTTAGAATAAAAATATAACTATCGTCATCATCAGCCGGGAAATGTCCACTGCTGGACATAGGCCTCCTTCGCGGTATGCCACATTGACCGGTCCCGAGCCACTTGCTAACTAACTATACTTAAGGTAAGTTAATTCCAAATTGACTGTAATTGTTATGTAAATATTTGTATGTCATGTCGACGGAAAACATTGCAATGTTACCAGTTACAAAATAAAGGACCGTTTTTTAAGGTTTCGTACCTAAAGGGGAAAAAACGGGACCCTATTACTGAGCCTCCGCTGTCCGTCTGTCACCAGGCTGTATCTCATGAACCGTGATAGTTAGACAGTTGGCATTTTCACAGATGATGTATTTCTGTTGCCGCTATAACAACAAATACCAAAAAACTGAATAAAATAAATATTTAAGGGTCTTCCATACAAATAACGTGATTTGTTGCCGTTATTATAGACAATGGTACGGAGCCCTTCGTGCGCGAGTCCGATTCGCACTCAGATGATTTTATCTTACAAATAAATTATATTTTTGTTGAATTTATATTCAACAGGAAATGTTTATCAGATGTTTGTCGTGATTGCTGCTCGTCGCAGTACAATGAGATGGTATCGGTGGTCGCAATCGAATAGTGCCTTTATGCCGAGACAAGACACTCCTGGGAAGACATTTGATAGCTACATCTTCACTTAACATGAGGTGAGATTATGTCCAAGCGGTGATCTATATAATTTCAGGGTCCGTTCACAATCAAGATCGTGCGCATGGGCAGCTGCCGTCGTTCCAATCGTAAGGACTGCGGCACCTTCAACGTCCGCAGCTCAGTGAACGGCTCCGAGCTGCGCACGCACACCGTCGTCAAGGAGGACCTGGCTCACGTACAGGTATTGTCCTCCAAGTCGTTAATTAAAGCACGCTATGATTACATATGCTGTAACTGTGCTGTTCACTCCAGGGTGATATCAAGACATCGTTCGCGGGCAGGCAGATCGGTCGTATCCAGTTCAACAGCATCTGCACTAACCCGCTGATCCAACTAGCCTTCCAGTATGTGGTCAACATCACCGACAACTGTGTCATAGCCAAGGTACAACACTTGTAACGTCGGCGAACAACTATAGTCTTATAATATAAGATGTATGAAGTACCAATAGATGACGTATTATATAAGACTTATATAATACGTCATCTATTGGTACTTCATACATCTATTCGTGCCAGTAAACGTCCACTGCTGGACATATTGTTTTAATTGCATACATGTACTTAAAAATAATCTAAGTAACATGTACCCAGTCAGGGTGTAGCAAAATTTTATTTAATAGGCCACCTTCATGGCCACTCATCGACCGGTCCCGTGCCACTGGCACCCAGTGACTCCCCGCGACCGTAACAAAGTCGTCGGTCTATTACGTAGGTAAGGTTCAGTAGGACCACGTTTCGGTTTCAGATAATTTCATTTATCTATTGGTACATAGGACACATAAGTGCACCGTCTGATCTCGACGAGTCAGTAGAATGAAATGGGCAGGCGACGACGATAGAAGTGTAACCAATTGGGGAGTAAGAGTTATCGAGTGGGAACAATGACCAGCTGCAATGTGGCATACCATGCAGGAGGTCTATGTCCAGCAGTCCCACCTCCTCTCCGCTCCGCTCCCACTGTTATTCCTGTTTTTTATTTTAGCCAGTAACTACAGCGGTACACTTGAAACGCGTCCACTGAAGGTGGATGAATTTCCTACGGACTCTAAAGTTATCTTTGGACCCCAGACTCGTTTAGAATAAAGAAATAGGGTGGAGTGGTGGTAGTCTATGTCCAGCAGTGGACGTTTCGAGGTAAATTAAGCAACTTGGCAATGTACTGTCATTTTTCAAACGATTTCTAGGGTGTGTACGAGGGCTCGCTGAACCTGACGCCGCTGGTGCAGCAGTACTACGGGGGCTCGCTCCTGTACGGGCGCATGACCAACCGCTGCCTGTACTACACCAGCGCCTGCGACGTGCTATGCTACGTGGCGGTCGTGGACGTCGTGCCCGCACAACGACAACAAACCAAATAAACCGCACTAACGACACGAGATTGTTTTATTTGACGCGTGGTCCCGGCAGACGAACCCCCCGTCTATCTGCTAAACTATTGCTTTTAAAAATCTGAAAAAATTATATTATATGTATGTTGGATGGATAGATTAAAAGAAGATGAAAGCATGACAGATTCTAGAAGAAACTGAGTGAAAGAGAACATTATGTGATTGAATTGATAAGAGTGAAAAAGAAGACGAATGACAGGAAAAACAATATAGAACGACGGACGACGAACCAAAGACGTATGTAAGAATTGGGAGAAATATGTAAAATAAAATAAAAGTGTGAAAATAAAGGTTTAAAAAGGAGTCACGAGTGTTAATCCGCCAGCCACATCCCTACATGTATATCATTATATAAAATAATGTTGTAATTTATTTTTATTTTTATTATTTGTTGTTATAGCGACCACAGAAATACATATTCTGTGAAAGTTTCAACTGTCTACCTATTACGGATCATAAGATACAGCCTGCAGACTGACGGACGGACGGACAGCGGAGGCTTAGCTCTAAAAATATATCGAACTGACCTGCTGGCAAGTCTTGGATAGCATGACCTGCGCTATGGCGCAGTAGTTCGACGCGAACACCTTATGCAGGGCGCGGAACAAGGACTGGTCCGAGCCGGTCCACTCCGCGTCGATGTCGCCCACAGTCAGACCTGGCGCACATCAGTCATGGGTGACACACACAAAGATGATATTGTTTTGAGCGGAAGTCGAGACTGCGTATTTCAACAATCTTGGGCGAATTAACGTTATCCCTCTCCCAATGCTTCCATACAAAATTTCTGTTGTCATAATCTTTTAAAATAGAATAGCTGGCTTTGATAAGTAATTACCTAAAAATACGAGATGAAATTATAGTGTCGCGAAATAAATATCATTAATTTACAGCTTTATAGTCAGCTACAATAGCCGTTATGCAGCTGATGGTTTATAGATGGCGCTTTGAACAATAATCAAAAAAAGTGTTTAAATTTGTGATTCACTGTGAAGTTGTATGTTAACGATACTCATTTCACGACATCACAATCTGATGTCCTATTTTTAGATAGTTACTTCACAAATCCAGCTAGTATATTTTAAAAGATTATGGCAACATAAATTTCGTATGAAACTTTGACGGAGGTGGATCGCTTTAAGCTATGGAAACAGGCCG
This sequence comes from Carcina quercana, assembly GCA_910589575.2. Lineage (NCBI taxonomy): Eukaryota > Metazoa > Arthropoda > Insecta > Lepidoptera > Depressariidae > Carcina > Carcina quercana. The sequence goes on from OU342435.1 coordinate 575,471, forward strand.
GACGCTTCAATCACGTCACGATATCGGTTCCTATTCCCATATATCGAACGGGTAACTTTTGTATACACGCGCATGTGTGAGTGGATTCGCGCCCGACATATTACCGATCTCGGTTCGGTGGGAGGTGTTGAACGTCTGTTCTGTGCGAAGTACCCTGTTGATTCTGATTCCCCACAGGGTTATACGACTCGGAACTACATCGAAATTATCGATCACTAAATAAACAGTAAATTCTACGTCTAGTATAACGTAGGGTAGGCCCAGCTAGGTGAAACAGTACACGTCACTTGCAATTTGGTTGGCTTGAGAGGCTTACAAACGACATCACTTGAAAGGTTATCTCACCAAGCGCGTTGTAGGTCGGCTCCGGGTCCTCGCCGGGCGGCTTGTTGAGGCCAGCGCTCCAGTTGCTGTTGCTGGAGTTGCTGTTGCTGCCTGCAAACAAATATGGTTTGCATTCACAAATGTACACCAATATTTACATATTGATATATGCTTATAATAAAAAATTCAATTCATTGTAATTGTGCCGCAAATTGATTAAATATTTACACGTAATGTATGACTGAAAAATGTCAGGTACTGTCAAAAAATATTATTGTTTCGTTGTAATTTCCTTTATTTCTCAAACAATACTTGTTGTGGTTGTCTGACAGTAAGTTTTAAAAAAATGTACAATGGGTTTGCACTTGGCCTTCATTTCACCTGATGCTGAGACGATAAGGCCGTTGGATAGAAAGCCTGCTCACCTGGTAGCCAGACTGACATAGAAAATGCCGTACCACTGCGGTCCTCCGCATTGTAAGTCCGATCGTGCATCCACTAGTCCACGTAGTTAACGGGATCCCTCTGCGAATACTTCAGAATTTTTAGATAATTACTGCACAAAGCCAGCTATTATATTTTAAAAGACTATGGCAGCATAAATTTTGTATCAAACTTTGCTGTAGCGGGATCCCGTTGACGGTTACTGTAACGACCTGTAGGGTATATTCCTGATATTTGTGTTATTGACCATTCTGCAGGTAATCTCACATTATATGTACTCACACTTCAAACATTAAACTTGTTAGGTTACGTATTTCTTTAGGTTGTAGGTTTAATTTTATTACTAATCTAGGTTAAGTTTACTAACAAATCTAATTTAAAATATTGACATGTACATGTAATATCTTTGACATTGAATAAACATATATTGTACCTAACATTAAATCAGTCAGTTGCTAACGCTTGTGGTTCATTGACGTTTCAGTTACCTTTCTGGAATTTGTTGCTGTCGTTGCTGTCCTCGGAGGAGGCGTCGTTGGGGGAGTCCATGGCGTGCGTCTTGCTCTTGTCCTCCTCGCCGGCCGCCTTCTCGCGCGCGAGCTTCTCTCGCATGCCTTCCTACAACACAACAGTCAAATTTTACATCATTCGTCATCATCAGCCGGGAAACGTCCCAAGACAGTTGAAACCAGCGACTACCCGCGACCTTAACTAGGTCGACGGCTCGTCGAGTAGGGGGACGACCCGGTACACGCTTCCCGGTACGTGGTCGACACTCTAGAATTGTTACTCTTCATCGGTTATCCGTTCTTCGAGCGATGTGACCTGCACATTTCCACTTCAGCTCACTGACTCGTCGATCTATGTCGGTAACCCTAGTTCGTCTACGGATTACATCACGTAGAGAAATTCCGAGCATAGCTCGTTCCAGTGCTCTTTAGGACGTATAAACTATTTTCTTAGACTTTGATGAGCCATACGTGAAATTCTAACCGCTAAAGTCAAAATCCACAACTTGTCAGGAGCGCGAAATACACGTTAACAGTTCTTTTCCATGACGATAGTAATAAAAATAATTTATCACACTGTTAAAAATGACGAATTACATCAAAATGACAAAACCTCGAAACTTTGACTTAAGCGGTGTTAGAGCTTCACCGACGATATCGTTCTCCAATAATTTGATACAAAAGTATTTTAGACGGGGAGTTTGAAAATGCCTCTGGCAGTTACAATTCCCTGGGATTCAAAAAAAATCGCTGTCAGTCAATGAAAGTCGCTCTTGAGTGAGCATTAATCTGCCGTACGATCTTACTGTCAGTTAAACATTAGCCAATTGCAAAAGAAAATAATAATAATACGTTTATTTCTTTATAAAAGAATACAATTTTTACATATTATATATATTAATCGCCAAACTGTGGAACGGTTTGTTGGCGATAGGCGCTCTATATATTACTTATTCTATAAGCATTAATCATTTTAAATATACCTGTAATTATAGTGTGACATAAATAAATAAGATGAGTTGTGAATTATTTAGTGACAAAATTATTAACATTTTACTAATTGACATGCGATGTAAATAATTTTTTTTAACAATTAAATTCCTTATTATATAATATGTTCATAATATTTGCACACCTGTGGACAGGTTTAGTACATCGAACAAAATAAAAATTACTATCTAAACACCGTGTAAAAAACTATGTACTTGGCAAATAAATTTTTTCTTTCTTTCTTTCTATATTCTATATACTATAAACTAAATCTTTTAATATCATATTTATCTACCTACTATTTTATATAGTATATAATAAGTATAGTTACCAGCAGCATGTAGCAGTTCGATCCACAAGGGTCTGAGAATGGCTTGAGGTCGGGTCCCCGGCGCCGGGACAGGTTGGGGCGCGGGTGACACGCTTGCAGACCTGGTGTCACCAGACATGAGCACTTGTAGTGACAATTCATACGCACACACAAAATATGTATTCAGTGAAAGTCCGGGGGAATGGCGGTCCCGCTTCGTAACAAAATATATCTTCCGCGAATGTATGGAGCTCGGGCCTAATCGGTTATAATTATCACTTTAGAATATTTTTACGTATTTTCGTTTAAAAAAATCATAATACGCAAGAAACTGGCAACACTACAACAAACAAAAATGGCGTCAATAAAATGACAGTTCATGGTTTTAAATTAGTACACAATTATATTTTCTAACGATATTTACAGTCAGTCACAGTTGGTCAGTCCGAGCGCAACAACTGACTAGTTTTAGCTTTATATTATTAGAAAAAGAAAATACATACTCAATGAAAAGACTTCTCTCTGACAACAACTTCAGAATGCTTCCGATACCAACATACAATTCTAATGCTGTTAGATATCGAGCTAAATTCGTTTCGTGTCAGAGTTGTTTCCATTAATTAATTAACGTAATCCGAACATACAGTGGCTTCTGTATGTTTATGTACACCCCCCGCTTCCCCCGGACTCTCGACAAAATGAAGAGCCACGTGAAAATACAATGAGAGAAACAAACAAAACCATGTCACAATGTGAGGGACACTGATCGTTCCGAGGACCTGCTAATGAGAATGTTCCATTCTAATGACATTTAAAAAACTCCAAGTAGAGCTATAGAACAGATTCCTGACGTCATTGGTTCCACCGCCACTGACCTGTTCTATAACGTTTAAAAAAACAATGCATATGATGACCATCGAGCAACAAAACTAAGGTATGAGCACTAAAATAAATACAAAAGAGGTCACCATACCAGAGCGGAAACTCACCACCGCGCCCTCAGTTGAAATCAGCGAGTGACAATTAGAGAAATATCTGCGACAGCCGGGTTTCCACGCCGGTATGGATGATGCTACAAACGATATAATAGCATATGATAACTAGAGACATATAGATATATATATAGAAAGATAAGCAAAAAATATATAGTTGGACATTGTGTAACTTTTACAAAATCGTCCACAGGTAAATAAGTAATATAATTTTTCAAATACCCGATCCACCTCCATCAAAGTTTCATACTAAATTTCTGTTGCCATAATCTTTTAAAATATAATAGCTGGATTTGTGAAGTAACTATCTAAAAATAGTACATCAGATTGTGATGTCACGAAATGAGTATCATTAACATACAACTTCACAGTAAATCACAATTTACATTTTAAACACTATTTTTCAATTGTTGTTCAAAGCGCCCTCTATGAACCATTAGCTGCGTAACTGCTATTGTAGCTAACTATAGAGCTGTAAATTAATGATATTTATTTCACGAAGATATGATTTCGTCTCCTACATTTAGGTAATTACTTATCAAAGTCAGCTACTTTAAAAGATTATAGCAACAGAAATTTAGTATGGAAGCATTAGGAGAGGGATTCACACACAAAACTTCATAATGAATCACAATTTACATTTTTACATAGCGTAAATTAAATTTGTATGTTAATGATATTAAAATTTTCCGCCATTACAATCCGATCTCCTATTTTTAGGTAATTACTTATTATTCATATCAAACTCAGCTATTATACTTTAAAAAATTATGGTAACAGAAATGGTTCATGCAGGCAATATGAAAGAATTCCTGCTAACAAATATGCCTTCAAGAAACTGTTACTCAAATTGATTTATCGAGATGTTCTAAGATTATACAGTAATAATTTAATACAGAGTGTGTTATGATGATGTGAACTGACGTGTGAGAGCTACACAATGCCGCAGCAGTACATCTGTAGGAATGCGTCCTCCTTACCTGGCGTCTGGCTTCCTGTCAGCCAAAACAGAACAATTCACCAGTAACTCACACGATATCAAAGTAACGTACTATGAATACAATAATAACTATACGTACTGTATGTGCCGGAACAAAGTTATAAAGCAGCACATCGTTTTTAAACAAATTATTTTTGTAACAGAAATTTTAGTTACTAAATATCAATGTATTTCCTCAAGAGAACTTACTACGAGTTCATTATCTCGAAATAAATCTGATTTTTAACCGACTTCAAAAAAAAGGATGAGGTTATCAATTCGACGGGTATGTTTTTTGTGCTTTTTTATGTTTGTTACCTCAGAACTTTTGACTGGGTGAACCGATTTGGATGATTCTTTTTTTATTTGAAAGGTGGTGCTTCCCGTGTGCTCCCAATTTAGTCCAGTTCTGACAACGGCATCCATGAGAAAACGAAACGAAATCTTAAATTTGCCTTAGTAAAAGTAGACTTTTACGGCAATTGACGTAGGTTTACAGTTCTTTTTGTACGCATTTACTAGTACTATTATACAAACGGTCCTATTTTTATAACAATACTGCTTTATAACTTTATAACGGTAGTGTTGTACCTTTGTCTTTCGTCACATGGCTATTTTGTAAACGAAACTCTAGCCTAAAGCTTACGTCCGCCCGCGACTTTACTATTTCGGGCCGAATACCAGCGCAGTGGGGTCTGTTCAGTTAATGAGCAGAGCTCACAGCATTTTGCCGAGTCAGCGACAATTTATACAGTAAATAACTGTATATTACAAGCACGATTGTATTTTAAGTTAAGTTTTGTGAATATAAAGACTATAAACGATCTATCTACTATCATTGCTAAGGGATCGATGTCCCAAATTTCAAGTGACTATCCCAAGTGGTTAGGCGCGGTGATATGTCAGCTAATCAACGTTATTTTGAACACAATTACTATTTTTTCCAATTTATAAATAATGGTCTACTGATTTTTCAACCCGAAATTTTTTATGTATATACCATACCTTCTCATCAGAAAAATCGAAACACCTTGCAAGTTTATGTTTTGTAAGGATTATCAGAAAAATGTGTATATTTAGGAATATATGCCAAATGTCGTTTAATAGTGAATAATATGAGGTATTCAAATCCTAATGTTAACGTTCTAAATTCAAATTAAATTTACACTCATTAGAAAATAGGACTTTGTTCCACTGAAGTGTGACCAATTTAGGTGCTCACGTGCTAAGTTAAGGCGCGCTCTTCGGTGGTCTGCAGTTAATTTCGGCCTACTAGGACGGTACTAGTCCACGTTTCTTCAACCTTCTTCTAATTTTACAGTCACTCACAGCCACCCCACGTACAACATGAAGCTGCTGCTGCTGTTGAAAAGCATTAAGGCGTCGATTTCGTAAAGTTGTTACAATAAATCGATCGTCTCGCTCAGAAGTGACCCGGTTCCTGCCAGATCCTGAACGGCGCGTGAACAAACCAGTCTCCCGATAGCGTATGTAGACTCTATGAACAGACGACAGACTTAAATGCAATCTTTCGGCCACTAAACGCTAAGTCCAGAATCCAGCAATACCACCACTTAGGAGGCTGCGAGCGAAGTATACATACGTTTAAGAAGAAAAGAAAAAACTTTTTCTGACGTCCCAAAGTCATACACACAGTATACAGAACACAGAACAAACAGTTTTAAGATATGCGCTAATTTTTTGTTTTCATTTAGGTGAAATGTACTCTCTGAACACACATTTGTCTCACAACAGTAAATCATTTCTATAGGATAAACAAATAAAATACTAATTTAGAATTATCGCATATCACTGTACTGGCCAAACTGCCAGCTATACAATCATGTGATTTTTTCATGTCATGAAATCTCTTTTGTGTTAAATTCGGACAGAAACCATAACAACGTAAGTGTTTCGATTTTTCTTATGAGAAGTGTATATTGCGTAAAACGAGTATAAATTGTTGAAAAAGCTATTAATCAAAATGTACATAGCAACAATGGAAATAAAAATTACATTTTTAGATTCATTTTCGTTTACAAAAAAGACATGATCCGAAAAAAATGGTACACGTGCACTCATACAGTACATAGGTATACGTAGATGTATTACTTATATATAATATAATTACCACATGACAGTATAATATGTACATATCAAGCCAAACAACACAACCGAGTCTGTAGCCGCAGTTAAAGCTCTGCTTCTCTACTCGGAATACAGAATACCAAGTCATTGGAATAAGACGAAATTCGTCACATGCTGCAAGTACTCCCTACATATGTAGCTGAAGTATTTTGTTCAGTATACCACCTCAACCACAGAGGTATTCGATGTCAACGCAACCTCTGAACTGAACATTAGGGCGTTTATATGTAACTACACACCCGTCCATGTGGGGAGTGCGCGGGACGTCGGCTCTATCTATGTGTCTGTAGTGACGCGGGCAGGGACAACACTCACGGTGCAGGAAGCAGTCGTACTTGAAGCAGCGTCGACAGAAGAGCGTGTGGAAGGAGTGCATGGTCTGGTCGCGGGACACGGACACACCCGTCCATGTGGGGAGTGCGCGGGACGTCGGCTCTATCTATGTGTCTGTAGTGACGCGGGCAGGGACAACACTCACGGTGCAGGAAGCAGTCGTACTTGAAGCAGCGTCGACAGAAGAGCGTGTGGAAGGAGTGCATGGTCTGGTCGCGGGACACGGACACACCCGTCCATGTTGGGAGTGCGCGGGACGTCGGCTCTATCTATGTATCTGTAGTGACGCGGGCAGGGACAACACTCACGGTGCAGGAAGCAGTCGTACTTGAAGCAGCGTCGACAGAAGAGCGTGTGGAAGGAGTGCATGGTCTGGTCGCGGGACACGGACACACCCGTCCATGTTGGGAGTGCGCGGGACGTCGGCTCTATCTATGTGTCTGTAGTGACGCGGGCAGGGACAACACTCACGGTGCAGGAAGCAGTCGTACTTGAAGCAGCGTCGACAGAAGAGCGTGTGGAAGGAGTGCATGGTCTGGTCGCGGGACACGGACACACCCGTCCATGTGGGGAGTGCGCGGGACGTCGGCTCTATCTATGTGTCTGTAGTGACGCGGGCAGGGACAACACTCACGGTGCAGGAAGCAGTCGTACTTGAAGCAGCGTCGACAGAAGAGCGTGTGGAAGGAGTGCATGGTCTGGTCGCGGGACACGGACACACCCGTCCATGTTGGGAGTGCGCGGGACGTCGGCTCTATCTATGTGTCTGTAGTGACGCGGGCAGGGACAACACTCACGGTGCAGGAAGCAGTCGTACTTGAAGCAGCGTCGACAGAAGAGCGTGTGGAAGGAGTGCATGGTCTGGTCGCGGGACACGGACACACCCGTCCATGTTGGGAGTGCGCGGGACGTCGGCTCTATCTATGTGTCTGTAGTGACGCGGGCAGGGACAACACTCACGGTGCAGGAAGCAGTCGTACTTGAAGCAGCGTCGACAGAAGAGCGTGTGGAAGGAGTGCATGGTCTGGTCGCGGGACACGGACACACCCGTCCATGTTGGGAGTGCGCGGGACGTCGGCTCTATCTATGTATCTGTAGTGACGCGGGCAGGGACAACACTCACGGTGCAGGAAGCAGTCGTACTTGAAGCAGCGTCGACAGAAGAGCGTGTGGAAGGAGTGCATGGTCTGGTCGCGGGACACGGACACACCCGTCCATGTTGGGAGTGCGCGGGACGTCGGCTCTATCTATGTGTCTGTAGTGACGCGGGCAGGGACAACACTCACGGTGCAGGAAGCAGTCGTACTTGAAGCAGCGTCGACAGAAGAGCGTGTGGAAGGAGTGCATGGTCTGGTCGCGGGACACGGACACACCCGTCCATGTTGGGAGTGCGCGGGACGTCGGCTCTATCTATGTGTCTGTAGTGACGCGGGCAGGGACAACACTCACGGTGCAGGAAGCAGTCGTACTTGAAGCAGCGTCGACAGAAGAGCGTGTGGAAGGAGTGCATGGTCTGGTCGCGGGACACGGACACACCCGTCCATGTTGGGAGTGCGCGGGACGTCGGCTCTATCTATGTGTCTGTAGTGACGCGGGCAGGGACAACACTCACGGTGCAGGAAGCAGTCGTACTTGAAGCAGCGTCGACAGAAGAGCGTGTGGAAGGAGTGCATGGTCTGGTCGCGGGACACGGACACACCCGTCCATGTTGGGAGTGCGCGGGACGTCGGCTCTATCTATGTGTCTGTAGTGACGCGGGCAGGGACAACACTCACGGTGCAGGAAGCAGTCGTACTTGAAGCAGCGTCGACAGAAGAGCGTGTGGAAGGAGTGCATGGTCTGGTCGCGGGACACGGACACACCCGTCCATGTTGGGAGTGCGCGGGACGTCGGCTCTATCTATGTGTCTGTAGTGACGCGGGCAGGGACAACACTCACGGTGCAGGAAGCAGTCGTACTTGAAGCAGCGTCGACAGAAGAGCGTGTGGAAGGAGTGCATGGTCTGGTCGCGGGACACGGACACACCCATCCATGTGGGGAGTGCGCGGGACGTCGGCTCTATCTATGTATCTGTAGTGACGCGGGCAGGGACAACACTCACGGTGCAGGAAGCAGTCGTACTTGAAGCAGCGTCGACAGAAGAGCGTGTGGAAGGAGTGCATGGTCTGGTCGCGGGACACGGACACACCCATCCATGTGGGGAGTGCGCGGGACGTCGGCTCTATCTATGTGTCTGTAGTGACGCGGGCAGGGACAACACTCACGGTGCAGGAAGCAGTCGTACTTGAAGCAGCGTCGACAGAAGAGCGTGTGGAAGGAGTGCATGGTCTGGTCGCGGGACACGGACACACCCATCCATGTGGGGAGTGCGCGGGACGTCGGCTCTATCTATGTATCTGTAGTGACGCGGGCAGGGACAACACTCACGGTGCAGGAAGCAGTCGTACTTGAAGCAGCGTCGACAGAAGAGCGTGTGGAAGGAGTGCATGGTCTGGTCGCGGGACACGGACACACCCATCCATGTGGGGAGTGCGCGGGACGTCGGCTCTATCTATGTGTCTGTAGTGACGCGGGCAGGGACAACACTCACGGTGCAGGAAGCAGTCGTACTTGAAGCAGCGTCGACAGAAGAGCGTGTGGAAGGAGTGCATGGTCTGGTCGCGGGACACGGACACACCCGTCCATGTGGGGAGTGCGCGGGGCGTCGGCTCTATCTATGTGTCTGTAGTGACGCGGGCAGGGACAACACTCACGGTGCAGGAAGCAGTCGTACTTGAAGCAGCGTCGACAGAAGAGCGTGTGGAAGGAGTGCATGGTCTGGTCGCGGGACACGGACACACCCATCCATGTGGGGAGTGCGCGGGACGTCGGCTCTATCTATGTGTCTGTAGTGACGCGGGCAGGGACAACACTCACGGTGCAGGAAGCAGTCGTACTTGAAGCAGCGTCGACAGAAGAGCGTGTGGAAGGAGTGCATGGTCTGGTCGCGGGACACGGACACACCCATCCATGTGGGGAGTGCGCGGGACGTCGGCTCTATCTATGTGTCTGTAGTGACGCGGGCAGGGACAACACTCACGGTGCAGGAAGCAGTCGTACTTGAAGCAGCGTCGACAGAAGAGCGTGTGGAAGGAGTGCATGGTCTGGTCGCGGGACACGGACACACCCGTCCATGTGGGGAGTGCGCGGGACGTCGGCTCTATCTATGTGTCTGTAGTGACGCGGGCAGGGACAACACTCACGGTGCAGGAAGCAGTCGTACTTGAAGCAGCGTCGACAGAAGAGCGTGTGGAAGGAGTGCATGGTCTGGTCGCGGGACACGGACACACCCGTCCATGTGGGGAGTGCGCGGGACGTCGGCTCTATCTATGTGTCTGTAGTGACGCGGGCAGGGACAACACTCACGGTGCAGGAAGCAGTCGTACTTGAAGCAGCGTCGACAGAAGAGCGTGTGGAAGGAGTGCATGGTCTGGTCGCGGGACACGGACACACCCATCCATGTGGGGAGTGCGCGGGACGTCGGCTCTATCTATGTGTCTGTAGTGACGCGGGCAGGGACAACACTCACGGTGCAGGAAGCAGTCGTACTTGAAGCAGCGTCGACAGAAGAGCGTGTGGAAGGAGTGCATGGTCTGGTCGCGGGACACGGACACACCCGTCCATGTGGGGAGTGCGCGGGACGTCGGCTCTATCTATGTGTCTGTAGTGACGCGGGCAGGGACAACACTCACGGTGCAGGAAGCAGTCGTACTTGAAGCAGCGTCGACAGAAGAGCGTGTGGAAGGAGTGCATGGTCTGGTCGCGGGACACGGACACACCCATCCATGTGGGGAGTGCGCGGGACGTCGGCTCTATCTATGTATCTGTAGTGACGCGGGCAGGGACAACACTCACGGTGCAGGAAGCAGTCGTACTTGAAGCAGCGTCGACAGAAGAGCGTGTGGAAGGAGTGCATGGTCTGGTCGCGGGACACGGACACACCCATCCATGTGGGGAGTGCGCGGGACGTCGGCTCTATCTATGTGTCTGTAGTGACGCGGGCAGGGACAACACTCACGGTGCAGGAAGCAGTCGTACTTGAAGCAGCGTCGACAGAAGAGCGTGTGGAAGGAGTGCATGGTCTGGTCGCGGGACACGGACACACCCATCCATGTGGGGAGTGCGCGGGACGTCGGCTCTATCTATGTATCTGTAGTGACGCGGGCAGGGACAACACTCACGGTGCAGGAAGCAGTCGTACTTGAAGCAGCGTCGACAGAAGAGCGTGTGGAAGGAGTGCATGGTCTGGTCGCGGGACACGGACACACCCATCCATGTGGGGAGTGCGCGGGACGTCGGCTCTATCTATGTATCTGTAGTGACGCGGGCAGGGACAACACTCACGGTGCAGGAAGCAGTCGTACTTGAAGCAGCGTCGACAGAAGAGCGTGTGGAAGGAGTGCATGGTCTGGTCGCGGGACACGGACACACCCATCCATGTGGGGAGTGCGCGGGACGTCGGCTCTATCTATGTGTCTGTAGTGACGCGGGCAGGGACAACACTCACGGTGCAGGAAGCAGTCGTACTTGAAGCAGCGTCGACAGAAGAGCGTGTGGAAGGAGTGCATGGTCTGGTCGCGGGACACGGACACACCCATCCATGTGGGGAGTGCGCGGGACGTCGGCTCTATCTATGTGTCTGTAGTGACGCGGGCAGGGACAACACTCACGGTGCAGGAAGCAGTCGTACTTGAAGCAGCGTCGACAGAAGAGCGTGTGGAAGGAGTGCATGGTCTGGTCGCGGGACACGGACACACCCGTCCATGTGGGGAGTGCGCGGGACGTCGGCTCTATCTATGTGTCTGTAGTGACGCGGGCAGGGACAACACTCACGGTGCAGGAAGCAGTCGTACTTGAAGCAGCGTCGACAGAAGAGCGTGTGGAAGGAGTGCATGGTCTGGTCGCGGGACACGGACACACCCATCCATGTGGGGAGTGCGCGGGACGTCGGCTCTATCTATGTGTCTGTAGTGACGCGGGCAGGGACAACACTCACGGTGCAGGAAGCAGTCGTACTTGAAGCAGCGTCGACAGAAGAGCGTGTGGAAGGAGTGCATGGTCTGGTCGCGGGACACGGACACACCCATCCATGTGGGGAGTGCGCGGGACGTCGGCTCTATCTATGTATCTGTAGTGACGCGGGCAGGGACAACACTCACGGTGCAGGAAGCAGTCGTACTTGAAGCAGCGTCGACAGAAGAGCGTGTGGAAGGAGTGCATGGTCTGGTCGCGGGACACGGACACACCCATCCATGTGGGGAGTGCGCGGGACGTCGGCTCTATCTATGTGTCTGTAGTGACGCGGGCAGGGACAACACTCACGGTGCAGGAAGCAGTCGTACTTGAAGCAGCGTCGACAGAAGAGCGTGTGGAAGGAGTGCATGGTCTGGTCGCGGGACACGGACACACCCGTCCATGTGGGGAGTGCGCGGGACGTCGGCTCTATCTATGTATCTGTAGTGACGCGGGCAGGGACAACACTCACGGTGCAGGAAGCAGTCGTACTTGAAGCAGCGTCGACAGAAGAGCGTGTGGAAGGAGTGCATGGTCTGGTCGCGGGACACGGACACACCCGTCCATGTGGGGAGTGCGCGGGACGTCGGCTCTATCTATGTATCTGTAGTGACGCGGGCAGGGACAACACTCACGGTGCAGGAAGCAGTCGTACTTGAAGCAGCGTCGACAGAAGAGCGTGTGGAAGGAGTGCATGGTCTGGTCGCGGGACACGGACTCTGCGAGCGGTCCGTCGATGTTTGGCGTGCACTCCGGTGGAAGTGCGTTGGGATCCGCCCGCGATGTCAGCTCTATGTATCTGTTTTAAAATAAAACAAAAAATTGGGACACCGTATCACTTTTCTTAATTATTGTGAAATTATCCACTGACATACTGATGCATGGAGGAGGCCTATGTCCAGCAGTTGACCCAACACAAAAGACTGGTCTGGTCTAGTGGACACTTCAAGGTTTTTTTGAAGGAACATTTCTGTTTTGCAGGTTTGACATTAACATACAGGTATAAAAAACCGGCCAAGTGCGAGTCGAACTCGCGTACGTAAGGTTCCGTAACATTATATATATAGACGGCAAAAAAATCATGTCTGTTGTATGGGACCCCATTAAATATTTATTTTATTCTGCTTTTTAGCATTTGTTGTTATAGCGGCAATAGAAATACATCATCTGTAAAAATTTCAACTGTCTAACTATCACGGCACGGGTACGATCAATTTGAGTAAGGAACCCTAAAAATGACATCGGCAAATATGTTATTAAAAAGCTTTTAAAATACGCGATGTTTTAAAATGTTTGTAAATAGCTTCATCCTTTAGATATTTCGATTTGATTAAAAATTGTTTCACGCTGATCTTTCAATTTGACGATAATGATACTTACTTCTCCCTCAACTCCTGTGGGGTGCCTTTATCCGGGAACTGCAGGCTGATAGCATGGAAAATGGTGAAGATGGGAAACTGCTTCTCTGTCAGGGACTTCACGTTCTCCTTCGACTCCTCCTTTTCTTTCTCTATTGGTTCTTTTTTTGGCTCTTTCTGAAGTAAATTATCAGTATGATTAAAATGTGTGCCTTATCATAAACACTGGATTGGAACTTGAAGTCATATCCATACTAATTGTGAAAGTGTGTTTTTTGTACACGAGTAGTTGACAGGCCTGAGAAGGACATACGCTACTGTTTATCCCGTTCGAACTATTTCCCATGGGATAATTTCTGGAGTCGCGGATATAAATTCAAGTATGGTGATAAACAATTATGGGCAATGGTAAAGGTTAACTCTCACTGAGGCAGGGTCGAAGCACATCTCACAAACTTGTACACGGCATGTTAGGAGTGCCTGCACCAGCTCCACAAACAGCTGGTCGTCGATGAAGCCTCCCTCCTTGTCACGTCACTGTTATTTGTTACCACGACTCACTTCCTTCTCCTCGGCGGGCTGCCGCGCGAGCTCGTCCACTTCGTCCTTGGTTTGGTACGTCATGAGTGCATGCACCAGCTCCACGAACAGCTGGTCGTCGATGAAGCCTCCCTCCTTGTCTCCTGGAACAAAATTAACATTGTCAACATAGGCTTTATTTATTTAAAATAGATTACCCACAATCTCATCTGCTATAAGTGACAATGTTGGTAGAATGCGCCAATTTACTCTTTGTCTGAAGGTTCAACAATTGTAAGCATTATTGACAGAGGGAGCTATATAAATATTAAGTGTATGAATGGAGGTCTACAGTTCTTCAGTTTGTGGAAGTTTGGAAGCACGGGGTTTGTCTTACTTGGCGCAAGTACCGATAAGGCTACAAATGACCTTATGACTTGATAAGTATTTAATTAACGAAGTCGACAGTACAGATAAAGGGTCGTTCCTTTATCACTTGTAATATACCCTTATTCACCTTTTATTACCTCCATAGGAAGCTAGACTATGAGACCCATCCATTTTACATATCGCACACAGTAAATGTCATTTGGTATCATAAATTCAATTAATGGTTATAAGAAACTTAATGTGGCTGTCTATCCGTCTCAGCTACATATCTCCGCAGCTGCTTGAATTATTGACTTGAAATTTGGAATGGTTCTTTGCTTGCTTGCTATTAAAAAAGACATTGCAAAAGGCGTCAAAATTTTAAACACAAAGTCATAGTCAGAATATGAATGGTTATTATAAAAAACGTATTTGTACATTTTGAATTAAGTTTTAGTTTTTTAAGTGCAAGATGTGATAATGATAATGAAATGTATTCATAGAAAAGCCTCGGTAATATGATTCAATTTATTACTCACTTATATGGTCATTACAAATATTGAAAGAAAATCAAACAAAAACATCTTTTCTGTGAATATCGTAGTCAAACTATTCCAAAAAACAAGTCAGGTAGAGATGTGACTAAATTTCATCTTTCGAATTATTTCAGAAGAAAATTTCCACTTTTTAGCCAGCTACGCTACGCCTACCCTTTATGCCCAGTAAATATATTAATAGTGTCGACGAACCTAGCCTATTCACTAGCGTTCAATAAGACAATATGCCAGTATAGTCTTGGACTATTGGAAAGATCATAAATTAGATCACACACCACTAAAGACACAGGACTTTGTAAAGATTAATCAGTATTTATAAATTAGATCATCGTTTTAATACATTTAAATTTTATTATGCAACAACAAAAACTAGTTAAAAATCAAACGTTGTGTACACATACACACATCAACATCATATATATGTCCCCATTGCAGGGGCTCAGGACTATTCTCCTGCAGAGAGTGTATGGGCCACCATGTTTACCATGCGTGCCCAGTGCGGATTTGAATTTCTTCTCAGGAGTGTGCAGGTTTCCTCACAATGTTTTCCTTCACCGAAAAGCCAATGGTAATTATTTTTATCATTCATACATAAATTCCAAATAACAAATTGAAACTCATTGGTGCAACTCATGAGCAAGCATCAATACCCAGACCTCGATTGTTCAAGGACTGACACTCTACCCAACTAATCTACCATGGCTTTTTCAACATTGTGTGCTACTGCCATTTTTTTGTTAAATAATATAGTAAACAGTAACACTTTTAAATTAACCTAATGCATGTTATTGTTGCATTATTAGGAAACCATAAACCTAAAATGTAAATCTTTTACGTAAGCATTCTAAAATAATTAAATTAAAATCATATTTCTAGTCTTCCGTCCAAAAGTCCTTCATTAGTCTTAATTTAGAATGATCAGTGACATAAGCACGACAAGCGTGGCGTTGTGAGGGCGGAGGCCTATGAGGTGCTTGGAAGAGTGGCGAACAGTAAGTATACTGTATCAAAGGTTATAGAATTATAGAAGCAAGGATGTGTGCGCCACACACCATGTGATATCATGTGCTACGTCTGTGGACTGAGCCAAATCATGTTTTAGGTTAACCACATTAAACAAGAAGGTATTGAAAATACAGATGACAGGACTCAAAATTGTATTGTATAATTAATTTGCAACAATTCTCTGCATTTAATTGAGGAGTCCTAATAATTATTATTCATTATTCAGGCTGTAGGCAATTTTAAAAACAACTTTAACTGTTCCTACAGAACATTCAAAGTGTCTTATATATGCTAGTCATAGCATTCTGATACTTTGTTTTAGTTTTCAGCTTATCTGTAGACAAGGATAGTAATTATTAAAAAATTAAATTAAGTAAAATCATGAAAATCAATTCCTTTCCTTGATATTTGTGAATCATCTGAAGTTGAATGTAGAAAAAAAGTGTACAATTCAATACCTAATCAATTAGTAGACTATAAATTATGTTAAACTTTCAACACTATCTGATAAATATTGTTTTAAGTTGAAGTCAATTACCCACTAATAAATACGATATATTATTGTCAGGTAAGGCAAACACATTTATGAAATAAGGCACTCTGACCAAAAAGAATCAGTCACTATGATATTAAAATACACAAAGAATCATGCAAAATGGCCCTGTCCACACACAAAATAGAATTATGAATGACAAGCCAATGTACCATGCACTTTCCCGTCGTAGTTCTTTATTAGCTCCTCGATGAATGTACCGTCCTGGTCGAGTACTTCGTCGCCCATGTACGGAATGTTGTGCAGCACCGTCTCATCCTCCACCATGAAGTTCTTCTGTGTGGGGGCCCATGTGTACATGGTGGGGATCGGGTTCACAGAGTTGATGATGCGTATGGGAACCTGTTGGGTGGTTACAACGCCTGATGCTGAAAATTAAAAGAAAATTTATAGATAAATAGGTAGATTGGAGAATAAATAGCAGGATTCTTGTTGTTTCACATCAGTAAATTGTTAAAAACATAAAAGATTAATTTATTTCTTCAAATGAACAAGTGTACCTTCCTAGTACTCTTGCTATTTTTAGCATTTCACATCTGAAGGGTAACCAACGGGACCCTATTACTAGGTCTATCAGCGGGCTATGTCTCATGACCCATAATAGGTATACAATTAACAGAGTAGTTAAGAATTGGAATAAGGTTTCAGACGAGGTAGTCGCCTCTACAAGTGTCAACTCATTTAAAAATAGACCTGATAGAAAAAACCAAGCTCAGCAAGATGATTGAAGTGGAGAATAGCTGGATGCAGGCAATATCAGCTGCATCAGCTGCCTGCCTGATTAAACAATAATAGATATGAACTGTAACAGTATTTCTCAAACAAAATTAATTGAGTTCATTTTATAACAGGAACTTTACATTGTTATAAGGAACCTAACCAAAATTATATCCCTTACTTTGTCATAGCCACGTCATAGCTATAATGTGGTTTTGGTCAATGATACTTGGTGGGTAATAAACTATTGGAAGGTTCCTCAGCTATAACTTATCTATCTTAAACAAAATGCTTCATACAATAATGATACTCCCTAAATTATTGACACTTTAATTGATATTAAAACTAGTATGATTAAAATTAAACTACTATTATTTCATTAGCATAAAAATTAAAGTGAAATTGTAGCATACTTCTTTATTCTTAACAAAGCTAAGTCCTCAGCATCCCTGCTGTTTGGGTCCCTTTTACAGGTGCAGATTTGTTAACATGTAATGAGTTTGCATTTCACCTTCATATCGTCTGATGGTAAGTGATGACAAGATCATTTTATAGAAAGCATGCTAAGACAGCAGCATCAGAAGTGATACCCAATCTGGGGGAGATATAGAATCATGCATGGGGCATGCTTCTGCCCCTGCACTTATATCCGGGTCTGCATAAAAAGAACTAAACCATCAATTAGATTTCCACCCTTGAACTTGTCTCCAGGTCCAAAAATTCAAAAAACAGCTGTTTTAGCCCAAAACAACCCTTTCAATCAAAGAAACATCAAATTGAAGTGACTGACTTCATTCGAAACCCTACCCCAGGGGTGGCGAACCTTTACGTATCAACGTGCCATTTTATCAAAAGAAATGTTTAACGAGGTCATAGACGTGCCATCAAATAATTTTGACTTTCTGATTATTGGGAAAATAATAAATACTATAAACCCCAAACTCTTAATTTACTACAAAAAATAGGAAAGTTTTGCCATGTTTCATATATATAAGCGTATAAAATATGTAATACGCGATCGCTAGTCATATAATACCTACTTTTTTTCGTAGTGCATAATGAATATCGTGAACAGAGAAGTGCCCAAAATATTGTGTCGCGTGCAGTCAATGGCACGCGTGCCAATGGTTCGCCATCCCTGCCCTACCCCATCTTCTTTGTTACAGCAACTTTATTTAGGTGTATCCCATTAGCTAATTTAAAGATACATACAATCAGTGTAGGAAACTTCAGCACGTTTCATGAGGCTCTCGTGGCTGGAGTTGGGCGCTGGCGGCGGCCAGATTGGTTTCTTGGAGCTTTCTGCAGTCGCGGTGTCCCGCATCTCGATAGCCTCCGACATAATTCTTAAGTTGCGCGCCCATGCTACCTTCACCTCGTCTGCACGTTTGAACCGCTAAAGTAAAAGCATATAGTTTCGAGATTATAAAACTCGAATGACCCCAACCCCTGCAAAATTGGTACTATAGCACTACGTACTTTCACTTGGCGAAGTCTCATATATTCCGATTTCACTCGCTTTTTCCATTCTGCCGACACTTTAGACTTGCTCATGAAGAAATTACTGCCTGTATGCTATGTGAAAATATCAAATTTATCGGATACTGGACAAACAAAGAATCTGCAAGCCGGTGCCGCCGCCGCCCAAAGAATATATAATATAGAAAATTAGATATAATAAGAATAATACTCAGAAGGAAGCATACATATCAAAGAGTATACATACATATGCTCACAAGTGCCTAAGAGCATTTAATTAATCAAGTGCCGCCACTGAGAACCATAGACTATTTAACTACTTAGTGATTTTATGCTCCTTAGGATTACTTGCCAGTGTTCATAGATATCACTATAGGATATCACTACCGTATAGGTACATAATATATATTAGTCTGTGGATATCACCACTATCACATAAAGTAGTTAGATATTTTATATCACTGAGGGTTGAAGGGTTTACTGATTTTTTTCCAGCCTAATAAGGGATAAATGGTTAAATGGGCAAAAAATACGGGATTTCAGTTTTTTTCCCGGGACAAATAAAAAACAACATTATTTAGTGTCTTTTTTTATATTTTTCCGAGGATCGAGTCAGTTTTACCATATTTTTATTCATTTTAACATATCTGTAAAAATCAATACAATTATAATCGTAATTAAAAACGGTTATTAACTTGCTTTTTATGAAATTAGGGGCTAGGGGTACATTTATTTCTTACATCAGTCCACTTAAGTACCATCTGTGAAAAAACCCTTTCCACGAAACAAGGTGAGCTAAGAATACTAAGAACGAAATATTAAGGATATCGGTATTCGAAAACCCTGCGATGACTTTCTTTCACTTTTTAATCTCACCTAAACTTTTAAATACGGGACAGAGTCAGTCCCGCCGGGAAATTTTAATCTATGCCTAAAATACGGAACGTCCCGGCAAATACGGAACGTCTGGCAAAGCTAATCACAGACAACGTAGTGATTACTTCCTCAAGGCAGTTATCTGTGCTCAAGGTAGGGACAAACTGAGCCCACGTACGCAACGTGACACCTACAGTGTCACAGACTACTTAGTTACACTTTTATATTATACCCTCTTTTGATATTGTCATAACATATTTTATTTTTCAAATATTTTCAAAGCTTCTATATGTTTCAAATATTGGAGAACGAAAAAAGAGAACCACGTTAGTTAACATCAAGTTTTTAAAACAACCAACAGATGGCAGTAGTAGGCGTCAAATAGATTCATTTTAAGGTCAATCTATAGTCTTTGAATATAATTGATAAAAGTCTCTATTGTCTATACACTCTGTGGAAACGAATGTGTTCGCTGCCATTTTCTGTTAAATATTTCTGAGGAAAAAAGCTATAATCAAAAAGGTGAGCATGTTTGGAAAGGTATATTTAATTAATTCATGTGTTACGTTGCTTGTTTTGTTTATAACGCATGTCTTATCGCCACATATTCCGCGTTTTGGTCTTCGTATTACGTAATTGTTGTTCCTCGTCACAAAACTGAAACATCAATAGCGACACGCGAAGGCGTTTCTCGTGTGGATACCCGTAGAGTTGTTGTCTACACCGAAAAGTTGTTCTGTTTGTAGGTGTGTGCGTACCTACAAACTGCCGCAGGTTATGCGAAAATATGTCCTCGTACGGTCGAGCGGGCGGCGCGTGGGATGGAGGTCCGCCGGGCGCTGAGGCGGAGTACGCGACGCAGCATCCGTCGGCGCCCTACCGCGCCCCCCGGGGTGCCATGCCCAGCACCGACCCTTGGACCGGTGTCAGCTACAGCCACTACTCCGCGCCATCCAACTACGAGTACCAGGGGTATAGCGGCACGGCGCCTTACCCCTACAACTACGACCCCGCCTATTACCAGCGACAGGACGGATCCTACTACAATAAATATCCCGACTCGAATTCCACTTATCCTGCCCCTCCAAACAGTTACAACTATCCACCACGCTCTGGCGAAAGAGCCAAGTCTCCGACCGACTCCCGCGCCTATGACCGACGTCATAGATCTTTCTCTAGAAGCGTATCTCCATATGAGAAAAAAGATAAAAGCTATTCTCGAAAAAGAGACAGTAGCTATGAGGGATCCAAAGGAGGCCGGTCCAAATCCAAACGATCAAAATACTCGTCTAGTGAGAGGTCAAGCTCCAGATCCAGATCATATTCCCGCTCTCCGAGGAGGGAAAGAAAGAAAAAGAGGAAGTCATCTGATTCATCAGTCTCTGAGAGGTCGTATAAGAAAAGTTATCGGTCCCATGATCGTTCTGAAACACCGAAGAAGAGTTCAGCTCATTCTCGAAATAGATCTAGATCTTATGGAACACCGAGTCCACAGAGGTCAGCTAGCAAATCCCCTAACTCTAAGACTGAAAAAAACTTACCAAGTAAAAAGGACAGAAGACCTCACTCAAGTAAGCCCTTTAAGTTGATAAAGGACATAAAGACGGAAGAGACTTCTCCAAAGAAACGAAGGGACAAGTCTCAGAGTCCTATGAAAGGGTACAAGAGATCTGAAAGGCTATCAGTTACACCATTGAAGAGCTACAAGAGGGGTGAGCCTTCCACCACACCTCCTAGAAAGTATAAAGATAATAAATCTGTAGCTAAAAGGAAACACAGGGATGCCTCTGTTACTCCTCCGAAAAGCTATGCCAGAAGCAGGTCATCCTCAAGTTCCAAGTCTCGATCAAAATCCAAGTCTAGTTCCCCACGAAGGTCCACTCGGGCACGCTCTCATACATCTAAATCTCGTGCGGGTTCATCGTTGAGTCGATCATCGGAGTCATCGAGGCGGTCGAGGTCATCGCGACGTTCACCAAGAAAGTCACACTTTAAACAAAAGTCGCGCTCCAAGAGTCGATCGAGACGCCGCTCCGTGACCCGCAGTAGATCCAAGTCGCGGCCAAGGTCCAAAGAGCGGAAGAGAGCCCCTGGTCAGAAGGCAGCAAAGAAGGAGAGATCAAAGTCAAGATCTAAGTCCTGCTCGCGGTCGCGCAGCCATAGCGGCAGCTCGAGTGATGAGCAGCGTCGCGGACAGTTCACCGTAGCCGACAGGAAGAGGTTTTGGAAACTGCACAGAAGCAGACATCAGAAAACCGAATCAGATAAAACACCCCCTCGAGAAGTGAAACCTCCTCCAGGTGCAGTGGAAAACACCACAGTGGACGACATCGAGTATGGAGACCCCCCTGAGGTCGAAGGCCCTAATTTCGCCGAGTTACTTCCAGCGTCCGACGGAGTGCCGCATCAAGGTCCATCTTCGTCGAAATCCAAAAACATTCCGATACCGATAAAAAATGACGGCAGCTTCTTGGAAATGTTTAAAAAGATGCAAGAGCAAACTAAAAAGATAGAGGAAACTGAAAAGAAACCTGAGATGAAGAAACCTCTGCCGTTCATAGGAAAGAGGCGTGGTGGTAGGGTTCTCAAAACTGGAATGGTCAAAAAGGCGAAAGCCATTGATGAGCAAACAGCGGATAACACGCCCAAGGACGCGTGGTCGCTATACATGCAGGAGGTGAAAAAGTACAGGGAGACTTCCTGTGAAGAGGAACGCAAGACCCGACCTCTTGTTAAATAATTACGACATAATATAATAAGGTGTCATAGATTACGTTTTTGTATCGCGCTCTCCATTGTATACATTAATTAACACATTATGATTTATATCAAGAGAACTAACAGTGTATGTTTATTGTAATCAGGATTTTTGTCTTTAAAAGTTAGTCTTAATGTATCAATAAAGTATTCTGAGGAAGAGGTATTTATTTCCAGCAATATGCCAGAGATGATCAAGTCACCAGCTGACATCAAGACTGCGCCCTTCGACCCGCGCTTCCCTAACACAAACCAGACCAGGTAATAAATACACTTGCAACTTACGAGACAGACAAACTGTTCGTGATTTTATTTTAATCGGCATCCAAGCAAAATGATTTCACCCTAAATAATTTCCATCACAAAGTTTTTAAAGTTATGGTTATTATTGTAATTGTTGCCATGATTCCTCAGAAGAAACTTACAAGCGGAATCACATTAAAGAAAAAAAAAATGTTAATTTTTAAGCCGTAAATAGAAAAAATATATAAAAACAACTATTCTATTTATTTATTACCAGAAATATTTAAATAGTAATAAATAATAATTTAGGTTATAGAGCGGTCATTGGGAAACGTTTCATATAAACATTTTGATCAAAAGTCAATGGTATGTCAAATGTCTTGTACGGCCGCGTGAAGTGATGTGACACTAGATTGAGTAACTTATTACCAATTGGTAATATGTTTAGGATCAAAATGATTGTTTGCTTTGTCCGGTCTATTAATATTAAATGTCTTTGTTTATTACTAAGGCAACCAAAGACTGCCAGATTATGCCTTGTGGAGAAACAGGAGCCGTTGCTAAGTATATATGGATGGAAGGATGATGTATCTTATTGAGTGAACATCCTTCCATCCAATATCTTTATTGACACTTATAATCAGGTGAGATTAAGACTGTTCAAACGCATTGTAATTATTTTTCCGAAACGGGTAAATGTCCACCATATCCTTGCAGGCACTGCTACCAGAGCTACCTGGACTTCCACCGCTGCCAGAAGGTCCGCGGCGAAAACTATGAGCCCTGCTTTTACTTCCAGAGGGTCTACAAGTCCCTCTGCCCCAACGAGTGGTCGGATAAGTGGGACTCCCAGCGCGCCGAGGGCACCTTCCCCGGCAAGATATAACTTCGATCAGTTCCAAGATAGGCTTCTGTTAATTTATGCCATTTTTATTTAATCAGTAAGTAAAGAATTAATCAATAGAAAGAAGTTTGATTTAGAAATAAATGGATAACACCAGTTAACTATGCTTTTTACTAAAAACATGCTTGAAACCAAACCGAAGACTGGACACTTCATTAAATGGATGTTTTTTAGACAGCACATGCTCCATCCTTCGATGTGGTATAAAGTCCCATAGAATATAACGATCACTTTGGCTCTTAAAGCACTACCTACCCGTCCGTCTCTGCCAGCGGAGACGTCAAAACCAAAAACGTCCTAAAGAGGCTATGTTGGTTAGACCACGTGGCCGCGTTCAAATTTGGATTGTTTTGTAGCTGTCCCTATCCTACCCGAGCGCGTACGGCGAGACAGCATACACTACGCGAAGTTATCCACCCGTTATTTGGATGTTTCGTAGTCCAGGGATCATTTGAAGGATACAATATATTATGTAACCATTTTTTAATACAGTATACTAATGAAATTTCAGATGTCGGTGGTTTTTCCAAATTGTTCTAAATTGATTCATACTCTTGTAAATCAGGTTCAAAGTTGGGGCTTTTTATTACCGTAAAATACAATTCTTTGACGCCCTGTAACTCTGGAAGTATATATTTAAACGAAAATCTGACTCACCACCGACACAGATATTTGTTTCTAGATTGTGTCTTGAAAATTTCATAGATTTTTAATATTCAAAATATGACTGGACTACGTTTGTATGGGCGCTTTGACACCAGCATACCCTCTTAATAATAAATTTTAGCGCCTACTGCCATTATCGGCCCGCTGCGGCTCTGCTTTCAACACAAAGCAACAGCCCTAAGCCGAGGTCGAGCCCAAGCGGACGCCATTAGACATTAGAATAGAGTTGCAAGTGAAGATTGTTCGAAAAGTGCAGGACCAACAGCATCAAGACCAATCGAAAAAAAGTTTCCGGAGCGTGAAGGTGACCACCAGGACTACACGAGATACATTTGTCACGCCAGAATGTCGATATCTCGGGGCCTTCATGTTAGCCCTGCTGATAAACGTTTTTGACAATTTTAAACACAAGAGCTGATAAATTTATATCGTATCGTTTTGTGTGAAAACATCAACAGTGGGTAGCAGCTTCTGCCTATGTAACAACATCTTACTGCGATCACCAATCTACCTGGCCAGGCGTGGTGAGTGAATGGCATGGAAAGTACAATTATCTCTTTCTTGACACTTCGCCATGGAATTTAAGAACAAAAACACCATACGCGATTTGGTCTCGTCATCAAAATAGGCCCACCTCAATATGATCTCTTTGGTGAGGTGACTAAAAATCCAAAGTGGCAGTCAGTACCAGCAACATTCTAAGTATTACCAACATCTTAACTGTAATTATGACAAATAATCTTCGTTGATAAGACCATAGAGGCTCGTGACAACAAAGGACCCTAGGGGGGTTTACAACTCAGGGGTACTTCTGATCTTGAAGAATTACACAATATTACTTAAATTATATTGCTTACTGTCTCTTAGAAATTTTATTAGAATAGAAAATTTCCATTGAAATACGTTAACAAATATGTACGGTAACATACAGGCGAATTAAGAAACTCCTCCATTTTTAAGACGGTTGAAAAATAAAACCACTAAGTAGAGATGAAATCTAAATATATTTTCAAAGTATGTACAACGGGAATACCCAACGTTCACATATACATGTTATGCCATGCAACTAGACCTGCACTGGACGAGTTCGCTACACCGGACCAGGGAACGCCTTCTTCTCACGGAGCTCGTCCCAGTGCTCCACCCAGAAGTTGGGGCAGATGGTCTCGAAGTAGCGCTTGAAGATGTTGCACTCGGCAACGTCGCCCAGTAGGCGTCGGCAGCGGTAGTAGTCGCAGTAGTTGTCGTAGCACGCCCTATTGAACGTACTCGTATCTATTAGACTTGTAAACGTATCTATCAGACTTGTGAACGTATATATTAGACCTATCAACGTATTTGTCATGCTTGTGAACGTATCCGTCAGACTTGTATGTACGTAATGGACGAACTAAGGCCATTATCCAATAAAAATGTAATCTGGTTAGTTTATAGAAAGATAGCTTAGGTGCGTGAAGCACGCAAGTAGAAATAAATGCAAAACTAAATCACCAGACCTGCACATACATTCCTACAACTTGCTTGGGAGTCGTAAAAAGAAGAGTATACAGGCACCACAACCACGTCCTCACTGCAAGTATTTTTTTTAAAATAAGAAAGTTTATTTAGAGTAAATATAAATCTGATCAGAAAAAAAAATTGCTCCCACACAAAACTGCTCTATACAGTGAAATGTTCATGGCTCCAAAAATTTACAATAACATTCCAAAAAACATACGAGAGCTTAAAGATTTAAAAGAGTCAGAAAACAATTATTACACGATTAATGAATTCCTCAGTATAGTGCAGCGATAAATAACAATTTAATGTAACAATCTGTATATTTATTGTAATTAAATTGAATTTGACTTTATTATAATTTTTGAGTTATAATTATGTGAATATTTGTACGCCCCAAGGCTTAACATAGAGACCGTTGTTTCATATAAGATCTGTAATACCTATGTTAGACAAATAAATTGATTTGATTTGAAAAGAAAGACGCAGACTCACTGAGCAGAGATGTAAATATAGTAATAGGTTTCAGGCCACATCGCTCCAAGAACGGATAACCGATGTGGAGTAAGAGTTCTCGAGTGGCGACCAAGTAGCGGGAAAAGTGTACCGGGCTGTCCCCCTACTAGATAGTAAGGGTGCAAGTATCTCCAGACCGGTCATTATGGGATACCATAGGGGATAGTTCAGCAGTTGACGTTTCCTGGCTGATAAAGGATTAGATTAGTAAATTTAAACGGGTTTGACCTCACCCTAGTTCCATGCAAAGTGTCGGAACCTACGCGGTTATTCTTCTAAGGGCATTTTTACTTACTTGGTTTGATTTTGGAACGGATAGCGTGGATCTATGCGCAGCGTTTTGAACTCATCGTCACACATTGTTATTTATTTTGTTTATTAAAAATCCTATGTACAAACGTCTCGATAACGGCGTGTGACACGTTGACAGACAAACAATTGAAAACAATCAAAGTCGCGTTGATTCGAAATGATTTTTCTATACTTGTCAATGATAATTGATAATGCAAAGGAGTTTGTATACGA
This sequence comes from Carcina quercana, assembly GCA_910589575.2. Taxonomy (NCBI): domain Eukaryota; kingdom Metazoa; phylum Arthropoda; class Insecta; order Lepidoptera; family Depressariidae; genus Carcina; species Carcina quercana. The sequence goes on from OU342435.1 coordinate 602,093, forward strand.
CGACCCAAACACATTCTCAGGTAAAAGTAATTAAACACGTTTTTGTAACTTTTTGTTTAATAATCATAGTTGTTATACACCGTCTACATATTAAGCTATACATATCCAATATAAGCTGACTTCGCAATGTATAGCTTTTCGTACAATAAGACCTTATACTGGAAATGACTAGCTGGATAGCAGCCGCGCCGACATTCTATAAAACTAAATGACACAAGCTGTGCAATTCGCACCATAAATAAATAATTTATCAATACATCTTATTTTTGTTTTCGAATTCGAATTTTTCCGTACGCCCAAGGAATAGTTTAAAGGTATATTCACTACCGATTTAGTAAGGTGCTGATGTGTTAATCCAATAAAGACAATACATATTGGAGGTAGCTCAGTACTTAAGAATGAGTTTCTCCTTGAGATAACCATGAGTCCGACATATTAAGATTTTGTAAGATAAATCTACGTGAATAAAATATCAATTTTGTAGAACTAGATTTTGTTTTGAATCTTACTTTCTTACAGAAATACAGAGTATTCAACCATAAGTTTTTTTTACTTTTGATTTGTAGTTATTTATTATATATTACATTCCTACAGTTATATGTATAACTATATCTTTCCCTAGTAACAGATAGTATAGAAATATGGAAAGCTGAAATATCATATCCTATCACATGGTATCTACCGGCTAGTGGTGTTCGTCTGCGTGCTTCCCGGAGATGCTGACCGTCGCGTACTGCTGTTGCCGGTGCAATATGCCCAGGCATTGGAGTAGGCACTGCATACTGGCCGCTGAAGTTGCCTGAAACATTATTTGTTTACATGCAATCTCACTATCTCATTTTTTACTGGGAATAGATCAACGCTTGGCCACGATCTCACATGATGGCAAGCGACAATGTGGCCTACGATGGTGCGCTTAGGTCTAGAAGGTCACCCTCAACTTAAAGACACTCAAATTGTAGCTTTGTGGAAATATACACGCCGGCAGTGCGTTCCATTCCCTGAACTGGAGAATAGAACCATCCCATGATAGGATGACTCCCGCGCAGGCCCGGGCTTAGAGAGCCAGGGCCTCTAGGCACTTGGGGCCACCTCTCAATGAGTAATATAGTTTTAAGACTTAAGAATATTTTCTTGACTTATCAAAATGTGTTTTGATAAGGCCGGCCAGGCTTTTAAGCTTATATGCAGGTCCCACCGCTGGGACTGGGGCGCATAGGCTGGCTGGGCCCCAGTCACAGAGGTCTACCTTCCTGTTACACAAATAATTTTTATAAATGTTCCTGCAGACAAATCTAATATATAAACAAAAGATAGTTATGATTATGAGAGAAATGTTATTTAAATATATCTAAGGCGCCACGAGAGGGTGTGTTTGTGTGAGTCAGAAACTGGCCCGTACAAGGTGATTATGCAGGTTTCTGTGTATTAATGATGACCACCTATGTAAATATCCTGTCATATAAGCACGGCGACTTATGTCTCAACAACATTATATCCAACAGTCATATGGTGTCATACGTAGTTGTGGATTTACCTTCAGTAACAAGAGGTCAGGGTCGGTGTGCGGGAACGGCGAGTCCACAGACTCGATGCACCGAGCCAGGGATGCGTCACTGCAAATACAATTATATCACTACATACAATCATGCTTGAACTGGCACCCATCGCCTGCGTCACACACTAACTGACCTGAGCTCGGTGGCCTGCAGCAGCTGCCTGGCGGACGACATGGCGTCGTGTACCGCCAGCTGCTCGCGCGGCTGCAGCTGCGGGCTGGCGCCCATCGCCTGCGTACATAACACATGCACCTCATGTACCATACTATCCAGCAAAACAGTGACAGTTTGGAAATAACATACCTGCTGCTGTTCATAGCTTGACGCAGTTCAAGGCGTGTTCACGGTATACAGTTTAATAACTGTCTTCAACTCACTAAGTATCAATAACTAATTGATATACTATTTTTAATTTGACATACTATTTTAAATTTTACATACAATCTTAAGTTTGACATACTATTTTAAATTTGACATACTATTTTAACTTAGAAATTTGACATCATTCATAATTTTTATTTTATTTTAAATATGGACTGATAGTCTGGATTAAATGATTTTCATTTCATTTCAATAAGTCTGTAAAGGAAGTCTATTCGCCGAGTAACCTCAAGGTCTCATTAAAATACATATCTTTCGTTATTGAAACACAACAGAGCTATTAACATTACCGTTAGCAAGCAGCAGCAGAGTTAGATAGCATCATGGTAGCGGTGGGCATGGGCATAAAGACAAAGTTTATTTGATTGGAACAAGGTACACATGTTGACAGTCAGGGATGCTTTACAGTACCCATCAAGAGAAATCAAATAATTCCAAACACAATGGGTTTATCATGCATAGTTTAGGAGTTACAAATCGAATCAGATAAGATCAAATGTGATTTATGATGGTTTGTCATATGTAGTTTATGATTTCCTATGGATTTTTTCTAGCAAGCCAAACTTCCAGATGTGTGCAAAAATGCACCATATAGGTATAGTATTGGGCTGGAAATTCAGAAAAGAGAATCTTACATGTATTTATGTATGTAGGATAATGTTATATGAATACGGACCTTAGTCTCATTTACCTTGGTGTGTATCTCAGCAATGGCCCTCAGTCCGTTGACCCACTCCTGTCGGGCGCGCGCATCTGTCGCTCGCAGCTTGAGCATGTCGCCCGAGGCACAGTTAATTGTGAACGTACGGGAGTCTTCATCGCTCGGGCATATCACTGCTGCTGCGAGGTGGGCCTGAAAATTACGACCAAAAATTGATATTGCCTAAATGCAGACAACGGCAGCTGTAAATACGGTTTAGAGTTTAAGATTATGGGTTAAGGTGTACAAAAGGGGGCGTTGAGGGAATACCTTAGCGCCCCCTTTATACACCCCAACCAGATTATTTATTTATTAAAAGATTATGAATTACAGAACACAACACAAAGCGAAGGTAAATTTATAATTTTTCCGGCAACTATAAGTATCAGTTTGAAAGGCTCTAAAATAGTAAACAATATTATATTTACTCTATATTTGACTATATACCTCTCCCCGCGCTGGCTGGCCGGGCTGGATCGTGTCTCCGGGACCATCAAACAAGTAATATGAGAGAATTCCAGTTTCAGGATCAACTGCAAACCACCGCTGTTGCCATCCCTTCATCACATTAGTATACTTGGACAGCTGGCCAGAGAGAGGCCGGTGAGAGCCTAGGCCTATAGACTTCATCATTTTCAAGAGGATATCCAAAACTTCAGTTTATATTCTATAATTTCAAAATAATTAAAATGTGAATGTATTTACATGCACAACTAATTTGACAATTGCGTTTTGATTTCGATCATTTTAACAAAAAAGTTTCTTGCTTGAAATAATAAAACGTAACTGTCATTGTCAACAAGAAGAATCATGGCACCAACATGGCACAGACAGACCTGAATCATGGCATAAAGCTTATAGTTCTTTGCCTGTCACTATGGGATTTTTACACCATGTTCAGTTTGTAGTTTTTATTTTTCTAGTTTGTACCCTACAATTTATCTTATCCTACAAACAATATGGAAAACTTATAAATAGTATAGGTAGCTAATCAGTTTGTCACTAAATTAAATATAGTCGGTTTGACACCCATAAACAAACACTAGTTTAGGTACAAAGAGAGGAAACCCTTCCAATGAAGTCTACACAAATAAAGTTGTCTCATTTTAACAGAGGGAATTTGTTATAAGAGCGACGAGTATATATATTTTTATGGTTTTCAACGTCAATTACACTATCTAATACTATTTTCAATTTTCTTGCTGATATCATATAATTATCTATCTGTCAAAAAAGTGCGTTATTTATCAAGTTATTTACCAATTATTTATTTACTGTCTGTTAGTGGTCTGTTATTTGTTTGTATTTTATGCTGTGAATCTATGACAGCGTAATTGCGAATTTAGGCTTAAAATGGTGTTTAAACTAGTGCGTACAGACACGACGGAGTCTTGTAAAATTCAGTTGCCGCCTGGTTCGCATTTATTCGGGAGAGGAAAGTTTCTTGATGTAAGTAATAGATGAATAATATAATCGGAACGATTGCACTTTAGGTGACTTATAGCGCCTTCAAACTTTTTTTGCTTGTAGAACTCATCATGCAAATCTATCCGATGGGATTTCTGCCCTGCAGTCATCTCCGGGTTTGTAGTCACCTAAAGTGCAGACAAGCCATATAATCAACAATATCCCACAAAAATCCCTTTGTACACCAAAAGTGTAGTTTTATTTTAAAAAGTTCACATTTACCTGTACCTGTTTCTAACCTGACAGCAAGTAATCTTCTTCCTTCTTCACTTTACCGTTTCATACTAGATCTGGAAAACTAAAAAGTTTTTATTTTCAGTGTGAAGATAAGAGAGTGTCAAGAAATCATGGAGAGATTCAAGTCATAGATGACTTAGTTACAGTTAAAGCTGTAAGTACATTTCTAAAATCTTACTCCATTATAAGGACTCTTTTGGATTGGGGTTAATTGACTTAGAAGAGTATTCTGTTAAAAAATCTATATTAACTTGTCAAATTCTACTTTTTCATCACCTCTTGGGAAGTGATGGTTAGGCGTTGACATGGAAAGTGTCCTAATCTAGAAACCTCAATTAATGAAGTGCTGGCTATTCTATCTTTCATACTGGAACACAAAAGTGCTATTAAATCTGCTGTTTGGCAGGGCACATAGGTAAACATGCTTATAGCGAGTTTGTATTTCCAACATGGCAAGTGCCCCATCATTTACCAAACATAATAGTGATTGGTACCCTGCTGGGAATCAAACCTTGCAATAATCTCTTCAATATTGCATCAGACATTTACCTCCTTGAATTATTTCACAATTTTCAGCTGCACCAAAACCCTTGCTTCATAATAAAGAAAAATACTGCAGAGTCACACATTCTAAAGCTAGGTTGTTCCATAAACCTTAGCCATGGTGACAGGTTTGGCCTCCTACCAGACTGCTACTGGTACGAATTACTCCACTGCCCACCACTGGATGTGAATAAGTCACCAGAAACGAACATTCAACTAGAACAAAATGGTTCCACAGATAGAACCAAAGATGGTTTCGATGATGATGAAAATATTAATTTTGAATTGAACAGAACTTTAGCAAACTTGGAGAGATCACAGTCCCCAACATTTTCAGAAGGATCTCCTTCATTGATAAGGCCACAAGGAAATGATTCTCCATCGTTACCTGAAGGGAATGATACCCTTCCAGCGACACAAATCCTAAATCCACCAGGTGCTGGTAAGTAATTTGAGGTCTTCATGTCCATGTCATCAAGCTATATTAGATAGTTTAAAAACTATAAAAATAAAGGTATACTTGATTCAATCTTGAGTCTACCTTAATATATATGTACAGCTATAATCATTTGTCTAGAACACTTATGTTCTGGGCAAGACCTAGAAATTACTTGAAAGGGTGATATGAAGAAAGTGGCAGGCAGGATTCCATGGTGCATATAGGATTTGTAGTGTGTCATAGGGATGGAACTTTCAGAAATGCTGTAGATAAAGGTGGGCTCCCTCAAAGATAGCCTAATGCATGCTTATAAAACAATATTTACCATGGAAAAGGTGTATCGCGTCTACCTCTGCTAGAGGGAGTCGCTGGATGTAAGTGGTTTGGGAGCAGTCAATGTGGCATACCATGAAGGAGTTTATGTCCAGCCGTGGACGTTTCTCAGCTGATGATGATGAGGTGTATTGCTTAAACTCATTATTTTAGAGCATTATTTTAATTAATATTTGAATAATTCTCCATAGTACACAGCTTGAAGAATCTAAAAGATTCTTATGTCTTAAATTATTTGTCAAGGTAAGAAGAGGCATTGCGACAGAAAAAAATAATCTCATTACAGGTCAGAGTGAGTCCACAGAAGACTATCAGGCCCCACCAGCTCCACTGACTCCGTCGTCCAAGAGGAGTGGTAGTCCTCAGGACTTGCAAGTGGATGTCAAGAAGGTGAAGACCGAACCAGAAGTCAAAGAGGACCCGGATCAACCTGCACAGCCGGGGCCCAGCAATGATCAGGGGGTGAGATATTTTAATGCCTATTTATTAAATACCTTACATGGATAGATATGTGTAAGTGATGTATGTCTCGTGATATTACCCGACGCGCATCAATCATGGCAATTCGTTCTGCACCCCTCACTCGCCCTGCAACCTAGCTCGGCGCGAGCGAGAGATCGGAGCTCCGCTCCTCCGACAAAATCGTAAAGTTGGATGGAATATGCATATGTTACTGAAATCCAACCGTATTACTAGGATGTTAATAAACAACCGATTTACTCACTATATATGGATATGACGAAAGCCTTTGACTTTGTAGAGCACAATATATTATTATCCAAACTAGAGTCATACGGAGTACGAGGTAATGCATTAAAACTGTTTAAATCATACCTCACTAATAGGACACAAATAACAACCGTAAGCAAAATAAGCCGTAAGACAAACATTGAAATAAATTACTCATCTGACACAAAACTCATCACACACGGTGTTCCACAAGGCAGCACATTAGCTCCTTTATTATTTATTATTTACATTAATGACATAGTTAAATCAATGACCAATAAAATGATTCTATTTGCTGATGACTGTACAATGCTACTTAATAGTAAACATGACATACAAAATAGTTTGACATCTATAATGACATGGCTCAAATATAATAATTTAAAAATAAACATAGAAAAGACTTTAATCATGAATTTTAATACAAATAAGAATAAAATACAAAATGACATAACTTCAAATTCAATAATTCCACAATTTACAAAAACAACTAAATTCCTTGGGCTGCACATTGATTCCGATATGAAATGGCAAACTCACATTGAATTCACTGCTACTAAAGTTGTTCAACTAGCCTATGCCCTATATATGCTCTCCAAGAAAGTCAATGAACAAGCCCTATTAACTGCCTATCATGGCTGTGTAGCTTCGAGGCTCAGATACGGGTTAATTTTCTGGGGTAACGCTGCAGGCACACAAAATGTATTTAAAGCACAAAAACGCTGTATACAAGCCATGCGTGGTCTAAAGAGATTTGAAAGCTGCAGACCTCATTTCAAAAATTTAAAAATTTTAACACTGACGTCATTATATATATATATGAAATAGCTTTGTTTATTAGGAAAAATGAGGGGTTATTTCCAAAAATCCATAGCAGTCGTCGCCAAGATTTCCTCAAAACCAACCCACACAAAACGGCTTTATACAGGAAAAGTGTAAAGTTCATGGCTCCAAAAATTTACAATAATATTCCAAAAAACATACGAGAGCTTAAAGATCTAAAAGAGTTTAAACGAAATCTGTTCAACTACCTGTCAGACAACACTTATTACACGATTGATGAATTTCTCAATAAAGTGCAGCATATATAACAAGAATACTCTACATCACCGCTCCACTGCGCCCTACAACTACTTAATAAAACTATCACCTATGATGACTTAGTAGACGTTTTCTACGACTCGGAATCGAGGTTCCTGTCATCAGCCGCTCGATATCTGGAGTCCCTTGCTGGTACCAGCACTGTCACAGACTATGACCGATCTAGAGCTGGCACTAGCAAACTACCAATAGCAGATTTAGTTTTATAGTTTAGTTTTATAATTTTGACAATATTATTATGTGTAGAATAACTGTAAGTAATAATTGATACGAATAAATGAATTGAATTGAATTGAATATGTTTGTTGTTATTAGTTTTTAGTTTAGTTTATAAAATTGAATTTGACTCTATTATTATTTGATTTGTATTTAATTTAATATTATTTTTTGACATATAATTTTTTATGTTATTATGTATATATTTGTACGCCGCAAGGCTCCACATAGCGGCCGTTGTTTAATATAAGATCTTAAATACCTATGTTGGAGAAATAAAATGATTTGATTTGATTTGATGTTAAGTCCTTTTCATCATTTAATTTCAAGTACATGATGTTTAGAGACAAAATATTACAATATCAACAGTTCTTGCCTAACTGTGTAGTGCATTCTTGGAACGCTCTCCCTGAAAGTGTAATAAGTTTGCTGGCTCTTCCTCACGTCGAGTCGTGTGAATGAGGATTGTGGGCCCAGCTGGGAAAATTCACTTTATGATAAATAGCAAAAGTTGGTCGGTGAAAGTTTCATCAACATTAATTTAGTCGTTTCAGTAAATAATGCATTATACTATATTAACTGAAAGCAGACAAATATTATATTTTTATATTTAGTAGCTTTTGCCCCCAAGTTCGTCCGCGTGGAATTTCAGAAATTATCCCGCGGGAACTATGATTGCTTTACTACTTGCTCGGCTGGGGTAAAAGTAGCCTATGCCATGTCAATCAAGTCATGACCCTCCAGTTGGGAGGGACAAACAAACTTTCGTATTTATATTATTGCGTTGTTAACGCCACGACCATGTCCCCAGGGCTCCACGACAGCAGCCGCGGGTGTAGCGGGGCAGCCCCCGACCACACCCGCCGGCCGGGAGCGGTGCTGGTACGGAGCCAAGTGCTACCGGTATAGTATCACCTATCGATATATATTATGTATATTTAGTTACTTAGAAGCTTCGGTTCCGGGTTCGAATCCAGCCGTGTACCTATGGGCTGTTTTTTAATTCAAGTACATTATCCCACTGCTTAACGGTAAAAGAAAACATCGTGAGGAAACCTGCATGTCTTGAACAGGCATGTGAAGTCCGCCGATCCGCACTGGTCCCGCGTGGTGGACTGTGGCCCATACACTCTATGTAGGAGAGTAGACCTGAGCCCCTGCAGTGGGGACGTATATAGGCTGGTGATGATGATATTTAGTTGACCTGCATCTCACTCAGTGGTGGATAAGACTTCTCTTGCTCGTAAGAAAGAGTGAAAGAGACTTCACAGCTATACAATGTTCTAACAAATATTATTAACACGCGCCATATCAGTCAAGTATATATTTTAAATGTCAATGCATTATAGGAGTTAATTTTGTAATCATCGTTCTCCTAGCCGCCTTCTCCCGTTTTACAATGAGGATTGGCTACATAAACACAGGGTATTTTAGTTTTTACGGACCAGACAGGGTTGGACTGGGCCCCAGGGGCCCGGGAGACAACATCAGTAAGAGCCCGCGTCGCATGCCAATAGGGCCAATAAGTGTTATTTTTGCAAAATGTTATAGATTTTAAAGTATGGCATAACGAAGATAGGACTGGCCTCTATGGTGCCAGGGCTTGGAGCTATGAACTTATAACTGGGCCTCTTTGCCTTGTTGCCTACATTGAAAGAAGATGAGACGCTACTAAAATAATAAAGTCTCAAAACAAAGGTGATACATTTTAAAGAGAGGCATTAAGCCAGGAGAGCCCGCACAGGCTGGGGCCCGGGTGGCAATCGCCACAAACGTTGCTTAATCCGCATGTTCAGGATATAATAATTAATTTATCAATGTTTAATACACCAAATAGGAAGAACCCTCAACACAAGGCGGAGTTCAGTCACCCCAGCGACCCCGACTGGGGCACCGGAGCCCGCGTGCCGTGTCCGCAGGGGGCGGGGTGCCGGCGCAGCGACCCCCGGCACTGGCGCGACCACGATCACCCCCCGGGCGTGCAGCCTCCCGCCAGACCAGGTGAGAACACAGCCCTGCGCTCACTCACTGGCTATCGCGGCTGGGGCTCCGAAGCCCGCTTCCGTTGCCTCCTTTCGATACGGTTATGTGGATTCTTCTGTGTCTATAGCTACCCTGTTAGCTAAATGTACCTTCAAACAATTTCCGGTAACCAAAGATAACTTCAGCGCTTCATTTGAGTCTTCAAGTTTTCAGTAATCACACACCTGCAGCCTTACAAAGTGAGTTTAATTAGTCCCTCTTAGCGTATCAACGTCACGACTAAAAGTGTAAATAACCCATGTAAATTTTTATCTCGATCAGTTAAGTGGTATCTGTAGGATACATTTACGTTATAACAGTTATAATCAAAGTAAATGAATATCAGGTCGGCGAAGTCGCGGGCAAAAAAAGAGTGTTATCTATAAAATAGACACCCCTAGTCTTTTAGGGTTCCCAAAATCCAATGAAAAAACGGAACCAATCTCATTCTTGTGTCTGTCTGTCTGTCACAAATGATTTATCTATGTTACTTATGCGGTCGGGAAAATAAATCTTATTTCAAGGTAATAATATCTATAAGTTTATTTCCATGGTTCGGAACTCTTGGTGTGCGGGTCTATATAATTGATCACTTATAGGTACTCGTATCCCCACTGGGAATCGAACACGAAACCTACGGATTCTGCGTCCACAGAGGAAGTTCCATCATCAATCACAGTGTTTTGATGCAGTATGCAAATAATTGTTTTTCCTTGGGACAGGTATGCAAATCGTTCACCGGAATGGTCACATATTCTACATAAACGCCCACACAGTCAACTTCTACGACGACCACTTCCAAGTGGAGGACTCGGACGGTGACAGCGCCGATTACGACTACGAGTTCTAACTACGATTTATACTCTGTGGTGATGAATCGATCGATTAACAATCTTAAGTCGATAGATTCCGATTTTAAATCGATAGATTGTGATGCTTTGAAGAGATTATGATACGAAAGAAACATTATATTTTACTGTAAATTGTTATTTTAAGGAAGAAATGTTGTTTTATAGCCGACCGAAATGTGAGAGCGCCAAAGAAAAGAGGCGGGGTTCAAAAGAGGAATAAAAGAAAGGAGATAAATGACAGCGAAGGAGATTCTGAAGATTCTTCGGTACAGGACTTGGTGGTGACGGGGAAGCGAGCGCGGAAACCTATACCGAAGGGAAGCTGGAGTGATTCAGACCCAGAAAATGAAGACCCATTTCAGACTGATGATGAGTCTGATGAATGGCATCCTAGCACTGAGGACCTGCTGCCGAGCCAGGGTTATACACAGACTCAGGATCTGCTGGACTGAGGAATCAAATAAATGTTTTATAGTTTTAACTAGATTTTTCATTTAATAGATCGGTTCAAAGTGTACATGTACATTTGGTAATAATGTACAAAGGGTATTCACTTGGCCTTCATATCACCTCATAGTGACTATAAATCAGTAGGATAGAAGCGTGCTCACCTAGGCGTTAATGAATGACTAACATGGTTGAACCACAGCTTGCAGCACCAAATCGCACTTCCTATGCTTCTATCCTATTCTGACACTCAGAACCGTCATCTACTAGACTGTTCACTTTCTCGCTCTAGTAAATGACAGTTTTGAGTGACAGAAAAAATAAAAGCATAGAAAAGTGAGATTCGGTGTTACTAGATGTTGTTGAACCCTTAATGACAGGCACACAATTATACACAGCACACATAAATTATCAAATACACAAAAACTAAATTAAAGGGTATGTGAGGTCAGAATGTGATAGTTTTGACTGTGAAAAGGTTTGGTTTGGCTCAGCATAATGATACTTATTCAATGAGCCATCAGCCGAGCTAAATTATCTTGTACATTTATTATGCATGATGAGTCTTACATGTGGCCTTCATCTCACAGAAGCTTTAAGCTAAAGAGGAGCTGGCTCTGCTACCTTGCTATTAACACTGCTGTTTAGTGGCAGACTTAGATAACATGTTTTAGTTAGTAATGAGTAATAATAGGTAACTCACTTGGAATCCAACCTGGAACCTCCGGACGTGCTCCGGACTGTAAGTCCAAGCATGTAGACACTACGTTTAAACATTTATAATAAATCTGATTCGGATGATGTACATGTGCATGATGTATTTAAGTCGATACACCTCCATCAAAGTTTCATACTACATTTTTGTTGCCATAATCTTTTAAAATATAATAGCTGGCTTTCTGCAGTAATTATCTAAAAATAGGGCATCAGGTTGTGATGTCGAGAAATGAGTATCATTAACATACAACTTCACAGTGAATCACAATTTAAATTTTAAACACTTTTTTTCGATTTTTGTTCAAAGCGCCATCTATGAACAATTAGCTGCGTAATTGCTATTGTAGCAAGGTATTTTAAAAAAAAGATAATGGCAACATAAATTTAGAATGGAAGCATAAGGAGAGGGATAATTAAGATTATGTCTTGTAGGGGAATGTTCTTTGTCAAGTGTAGAAACTGAATGATTCGAACAAAGAAATAATATATTCTTAGTAGAAACTTTTTTATTAGGAAATCATCTCCATACACACATCATTTCAAACAATCAATGGTATCTTATAACTGTTATTATGAGCGGCAATATTTGGATATGACAACTGGTAAAATTGTCCCATGGACCTTATTACATTGCACAAATATGAATAAATGCATGGTGCAATGAAAACGTGCATTAATTTCAAGAGATATTTGTAATCATGCTTCAATATTTTACTGTATCGTATAACATTTTACTATGTGGTCTGGTAGACCTTCCTACATTTTGAAAAATTACACAAAATCCCAGTCACGGATTCGACCATGATACATCAATAGAATACTTCAGTACCAACAAAAAATATGTTTTCATTGCCCGTGTGTTTAGAAGCCCATATATGTAGACTTAGTAGTATCCCTCGTCGTCGGAATGTGTTGCGTCCCATTCGTGCGCGGGCGCAGGCGGCAGCAGCAGCGTCGGAGGCGCTTCTCCCCCGCGCACGCGCAACGCGTACACAGCCTCCTCCACTTTTGCCACGTTGGCGCGCGTCGTGCCCATCTTGCGGGCCAGTTCCTTGCCTATGCCCGATAGACCTGAGCGACAGAACGTTTTGTATAAGTTTCATTCTACCCATCAAATTACATCAAAACTAATGAGATCAAATACATGACATTAATGGCTTACGAGTATCATATTAATTGTTCAAGTTTTCATCGAAAGCTTAAGAGATTGTAGTATTAGTAAATTGACAGGTTGTTCACAATTAAAAACGGATCGTCATAATAATAATCTACATGAGTCCACTGCTGGACATGAGCCATCCTCATAGATCGAAACATCAGGCAGGTGGACTGTGATCGCAGTAAGATGTCATTACATAGGTAGATGATGCTGTCTATTCCTTTACACAGCCTTTTACAGCAGGTGGTCCTATTCTAAACCAAGATCACACATTAAAACTTAATACCACATTATTTACCTAAATATCCAGTATACAGGTCCCTCACAACCTGGCAAGCATGGAAACATGCCTCACTCTCTCCACTAGAGATACTGTTGATAGCTCTTCGCATAAGTTCTCCTGTCAAATCAGCAATACCAAGCATATAGTCATTATATGTTAACATTGTAACAGTTATCTTTTCTGCTCCTTCTTCGTCTTTCACTGTGTATGTAAATTCTTTCTGAACTTCTCCATAAGAGATTATCTCTTTCTTCTCTATCAAGGAGCACAGAGTCCTGGCCTCAATAAATTCTTGGAAGCCAGCAGTAACGGCGCGGGAGTGTAAGTACGCAGCACTGTTTTCTAATTCAATGCCAATGTTTTTGATTGGTCCGTTCACAAGTTTCAAAAGTCTTTCATTAGCTTCTTTTACTGCTTTTTCTGTAGAATCATTTCTGAAAATTAAATAAAATCTTTGATATTTTTATGAAATAAAGCAATATAGGGTAGGATAGCAGAATACAAATATTTAAATACAAAGATGACTAAAAATGAAAGAGTCTGAAGCAACAGAGATAATTATTGACCAGAAAATTGTGTGTTTTTGTCTGCAGTATCTTTTAGCCTAGCCTTTACCACCAGCTTATTAAAAAAAAACAGAATGGAGTTTGTATTACATTGGACTTGATGGTAGGATGAAAATAAGTGTGTCATAATACTCATAATTACAATATACAGTTTGATGGCACTATGCACACCTACAAGTATAAATTTGAGATATTGGCTGTGCTGTTATAATTTACAGCCAAACTGATTTAAAAGAATGTTCTACCATGAACCAACCCAAGTGCCAGGTATGTTGCCCATCAGTTGTAAATCCTTTGAATCATCTGATATTTGTTTGAATTGTGAAACTACAATCTGCAATCTTAAATCATACCTGTTAGACTCTAAATTTAAATTATTAGTACTGACGTAATAGCAGAGTGGAGCAAGAATATGATCCTCTTGCTTTCTATAGTGATGTCCCGCGACATCTTAACGAGCCTCTCGTGTCTGTCTTGTCGGTCATTGAGATGAGACGCTGCTTGTTTGAACATTGCCAGAACCGGGCTATCGGCGGGGAGAGATGCCGCCGTCTCGCGAGCAACCGAGGATAAGGTCGGCTGGTGGTGGTGACGGTTTCTGTTGCCGCGATGTCTACCTATAATAGTTAAATTTTAAATTTAGAACTACAGTACATTTTGTAAATTGCATCTGCTACAGACATCCATTTTAGTTAAAATTACCTCGGCCGGACATCTTCGTTTATTGTTGAAATACTAATTGAAGTTAAAATACTAATAGATTACAGTTTTCACTTTATTTGTGTTTTGTATATTTATTTATTTATGCATCGAACTTCACCGAAGAGAATAATATATATTTTACACAGCACAGCACATGCAGATGTTTCAGTGCATCAGTGAGTGTGAGAGAGAAGGCGCTCTGCAATTTGACACATTTTCACGCGTTTTGGGTTTTCTCTTTCAGTAATACTATTCAGTTTCCAAAAATAATAAAAGAAACACGCCGGTCTTGACAGTCCCGTTTCGTTTTACACAACGTTCACCCTATGATATCCCGAATGTCAAGTGGTCTGTGTGTCTATGTGTTTTTAATTAAAGTGACTAACAGAATTAATATATGTTTTATTTACGTACAACCATTTTTTTTACATTACCATTTCACATGACATTTGGAATATAGAGGAACATATTCTTAATTTTTAAACATTGTTAGCTGCTGGTATTTATTTCGTGCAGAGTATTACAAACTCTTTTCAACACTATGCCTCTTTCGTTAAGGCAGTATAGCTAGACGTTATATTATATCCTCTTTGGCTTGAGGAACTGGCCCTACCTATTGTATTCTCTCTCTTTGAATTTGCCTTTTATTTAACGTAAATAGGTATAAAATTTAGTTGAATATTGTAATAAATAGTGTATTTCCAGCTTTTATCTAGTGCTTCTTCAATTTTTGGATTTCTAGCACTATTTTGAGAATCCGAAATTCGCGTTGACTGCCCAGAGTCCGCGAATTTATACTTATCAGGAAGCTTATCTCACCGGGCGTTGTCTATATTCCCATTTCTTGTGGAAACTCAAGGTAAGATTGCTAGTTGCACACGACCAAGTTGATTTTTAAATATCTCAGCACGCTTGCATTTCGTTGTATACATTTTTGTGTTGTTTCAGGCAGTTGCAATGTCTCAAACATTGACTTTCGGTGACTCATGCGCTCCAGTAACATGCCACGCATGGAATAAGGATAGGTCTGGTATGTATGCTGTTATTAGAATTAGAAAACTGTTTAGAAAACCTCAGCTCGTGTCCACCTATGATGAGCCATATATCTTAATATGAATGGGTGTTTCTATGAGGGGATGTACCATAATCACGAAGTTACAGTACTCGCTCCCTATGTTTGCCCCTCTGAAGTTAGCTCTCCGCAATTTCAAACATGTACAGGTGGAATGTTTGTGTATTATTTTCGTTAATAACTATCGCTAGATGACAAAACACTAGGACATTTCTTTCCACCCACCAACTGGCCTTGCCTCCCATTTTTATGTTAACAATTTATACTTTGCAGCCTTTTGTGGCTAACCTCAGAGGGGCAAACTAAGTTTGCGAGTTCTAAAGCAAGCAGATTAGTGATCACAGTAAGATGTTGTTAATATACTTGAAGGTAAATGCTGCAGCCCTTTACTTGCAATTTTATCTTAGTCATTATCCACACAGGTCAGCCTATTCTAATTAGAACACTGTAATCTGAATAAATAAATTTTGAATTTAATGCCCAGATTTATAAATTATAAGCCAACTTTGACGTAAATTATTTACAACAAACTTCTGTTCTTGACTTTACAGAGATTGCCTTCTCACCCAACAACAATGAAGTTCATATCTACAAGAAGGAGGGCAGTGAGTGGAAGCAAACCAACAACCTGGTTGACCATGACCTTCGTGTCATGGGCATTGACTGGGCTCCGAATACCAACCGTATAGTCACATGTGCTGTGGACCGAAACGCTTATGTCTGGACTCAAGGAGATGATGCCAAATGGACCACGACACTGGTCTTGCTTCGCATTAACCGTGCCGCCACCTGTGTTAAATGGTCACCGATGGAAAACAAGTTTGCAGTGGGCTCTGGGGCTAGGTTGATCTCAATCTGTTACTTTGAGAAGGAAAATAACTGGTGGGTATCCAAGCATATCAAGAAACCTATTCGATCAACCGTGACTAGCCTTGACTGGCATCCAAATAACATGTTGTTAGTTGCTGGCTCTGCTGACTTTAAGGTGAGAGTGTTCTCTGCGTATATGAAGGATATTGAAGATCAACCTGGACCGAATGTGTGGGGCACGAAGCTGCCTCTAGGACAATTGCTGGCAGAATTTCCCAATTCTCCATCTGGCGGTGGCTGGGTTCACAGTGTCTCCTTTTCAGCTGATGGCAACAAAGTAGCATGGGTTGGACATGACAGCTCGATCAATATTGCAGATGCTACTCAAGGCAAAGCCGTAATTAAACTGAAGACTGAATATCTGCCATTCTTGCAGTGCAGTTGGATCTCCAACAACTCTTTGATTGTGGCAGGACACAGCTGCATTCCATTACTCTACATTCACGAAGGAGATGAAATCAAATTTGTGGCTAAACTTGATAATACTCAGAGGAAGGAGTCTGGTGGCCTCTCTGCTATGAAGAAGTTCCAGTCTCTTGACCGTAATGCTCGTATAGAAACCAACGATACATTCCTGGACTCTATCCACCAGAATGCAATCACTTGTATCAGTCTTTACAAAGGAACAAAGGCAGACACAAAGAAGTTTAGCACTTCTGGTCTCGACGGACAACTTGTTATCTGGGACCTGGAATCCCTGGAGAGGTCCATTGAAGGGCTCAAAATTGTGTAAATGAAATACCTCAGATAAATGTATAATTTTATTGATTAAGAATATATAATCAGTTTGCGTGCGAGCTCCGAAGTCACTCAAAAACAAAACATGGAAAGCTGTGGAAATAATTAACATCGCAATCACAGTCCCGTCAGTCTAGCGAGGAATTAAACGATAAGCAAGATGAGTGATCTCAGCTCCTTATAGTTAAAACCTTCAAATATACAGAATAAACTATAAATTTATAGATACAACACCTATGATTTTTTAATATACAATCATAAATTTTAACTGTCGAATGAAAATAATTTATATAAATTAGACGTAAGACTATTTACTACGTTATATTTATAATAGATCACTTTTAATACTACTGAAGTACTGATTGCTGTCGATAATTACATTAAAATTTAAGGAATCAACAAAATGTATTATTTATTAAACATTATAACATTAAAGTTGTAAACCTACGAAACTATAAGGCCATGCTTGTGTAGGGACTACTGCGCGTTGCTGACAATGTTGAACACGGGCCCGATGCGGATGAACACTCGCCGCAGCACCGAGCGCAGCTCCGGCTTCAGGTCGAAGCACGTGATCTCACACAACAGCGGGTAGTAGCTGGAAATGTGCACCGCAAACTGAAACAAACATTTACATTAATTTTCAACCGACTTCAAAAAAGGAGGAGCTTCTCAGTTCGATGTTTTTTAAAATGTATGTTACGCGATAACCCAGTTAGGAATCGATTTGAAATGATTATTTTTTTGTTTGTTACAGCATACTTTAGAGGTGGTTCCATAATATTTTTATTGAAACAAAAACTGGTGACAAAACAAAGGTGAATATTTTATGGAATTAATTAATTTCAGGGCAGTTGAAGTCAGTTTTTAGTTATTTTGAACGCATTAATTATTAACCCTTACAGCCTAATGTCATCACAGCTTTCTAATGTCATAGAACAGGTAATAATAGTTCATGATTGAGGTTTCCACGGGTCTGTTGAAATAAACAGAGAATAGGATCACCGGTTTTTGTCCTATCACAGCTTAGAGTATCTATCGACTACCAATTGCGTGAGCAGATTTAGCTATATATATTTTTTAGAAACTATTTCGCCGATTCGGACGAACTCCTCATCAGTCCAAACAAAGTGATTATATTATCGCCACAGCTATCGTTTATCCTCCTAGCTTTTCCTGTTTCAAATGTTACAGTTATGTAATAAATAGACAACATTGACTATTTTGAAACATGACTTAGATGGTTTCTATCGAAGATTTTGGTGGACAATTAACAAACTTATCTAATGTAATAAAAAATATGACGAGGCGTAATGACGTAATCAATCTCCTATAAATTAATTTTTGTCTAAAGCTTTCTAATAGAGCAATGGGTCAGATGATTTAATAAATCGATTCAATAAATAAAAAATCTTTCTTATAAAGGAAAAGCAGCACTACAAAACTATTTAATGTTATTTATTTTTAGTTACATAGTTATTTGTCTGTATTGGAAAGTAATATTTGTATGAATTATTGTATTTTGTTTCCTTTATTAAATTATTATGAACATTGCTAATGTCCTGACGAATTTAGTTTTAACCAGAATGTAGGTCATATTAGTTTGGTTATCCATGTTCCTGTTCAAACACATTTCATAAAATACCTTCATTTTTACAGGCACAATTTATTGTTGTACCTACCCGTTTAATTACAAACTTTCATGAGGGTTATTTGCCGAAATCACCGTGATGCACGAGTGTGTTGGTATCATTATTATTTGCGTTGGCATTTTTCCCCCATAATTTAACAGCATGCAAATATTCTAGGTACACCCAAAGTTGTCAAGTTCACTGTCACTGACCATCAAGTGGAATTGTGATGAAGAAACTGGAAAAAGGTTGTTTTAGGGAGTTTCCAAATCGACAACAACTACGGCAAGAAATTGGGTGGTCCTCTCCTACAGCTGTACACAGTATTTTTGAACATAAAATGTGATAGTAATTCAGAGAATACTCACTCTTTCGTCGGGCATCTTTAGTATTCTCGTGAGAATCAGCAGTAGGATCGATGTCCACGCATCTCTGTGCGCTTCGCTGTTCACGCCGGCGAAGTACTCGAGCGCCTCGCAACAGACCGCTATTAGGTTCTTTTGAACCGTCGGCCAGTGGTCTCTCCGACCCTCGTCACTGTACATCTTGAACAATATCCGCAGAACGCAGGCCAGGGACTGAGTCTCCTGCTTCAGCATGTTAGGCTTCACCGAGCCCTTGAAGTTAGCCTTCCAAAGAACATTTCTCTGGGCGTTATTTGTGTTGAAGGTCTTCGCGAAACGATGACTACACATCAAGCATTCGACGAGTCGCAGCAAGTGTGGGGAACTCAGCAGTCTGTACATGCCTTGTTCTTCGCGCTGACATTCTTGCTCCATGCCGGGCGCTCCTCCCGTCAGTTCTGCCGCGGCTAGCGCAAGCGTTTCAGCGTCTTCTTTCCTCGACGTAGCAGGGTAGAAGACGATGTTGTCAATAGTTTGTATCAATTCGAGCTGCACTACGCACTTTATTAGGAGACTGTTGAAGACGCGGTTTGAAGATTTCGTTTCATCACTGGTGCCGCTTTGCGGCTTCTTCAAAATACCGTGCCGAACGTGAGGTGTTTCTTCGTCGTTGTCATCAGGCTTCCAAGTCAGCAGAGTGGTGGGGAGCGTGCTGTTGAATATGTCCAACATTATCTGGCAAGTCTTGTTCCACGTGGCGTCGTCAAACTTGGTACCGTTCGAAATGACTAGATTTTCCACGCAGTTGGTGCCGGACCGAGCGAGCTGCTCGTTGTCCTGTTGCACGCACCAGTGCAGCTGAGCGTACAGTTGCTCCAACAGTAGAGAGCCAAGAATGTCAAAATATTGCGTGAAGACGTCGACGATAGCGTACAACGCGTGATTGCATGTCGTAGTCATCCATTCGTTCTTCTCCAGTTGATGTTCAGGTAACTTCATATTGTCAAAGATTCTGAATAAAATATTGAATAAATCTCTCCACCAATGCGGGCGGAATGAATCACCGTGAGTTTTAATAATCTCAAAGAGGACCGTCAAGCCACGTGTGCGTACGTCGAGTTTGCATCGGCTGACGACACACGATAATGAGAACAAGAGCGGGAACCAACCTCGCAGCCACACCCTGTCTACCTCGGGGGCCCCGGGCTCCCCCTCTAGGCCCGCGTGCTCTGCGAACAGATGCGGCGAAGAACCAACAGCAGTGGCACACGACCTAACCAGCCTTATAGCCTCCATGGACGTATCGGTAAACTTCGCGTTACACGCAAACTCGGACAGACATTTTACTGCGTCTTGGAATGAATCGATCATCGCATGGAACTGTCTTTCGTACAGCTCAATAATAATTTTACTTGTTGTTTGGAATGCTAAATCGACGATCCCTTCGTCTTGATCGCTGGCGGCCAAATGGAACACCGAAAATATGTTTTTCCAACCGGATTTTATATTTGACGCCTGCGAGTTAACCATCTGATTGATACATCTCACCACCATATCCCTTATTGTCGGTGAACTGTTTTTCTTCATTATGTGTTCAAAGGGTCTCAAGAAATCTTTCTGGAACTTGAAGTTTGCAAATTCTCCTTTCTCTATGAACTTCATTGAGAGCTGTCTCAGAGAATCGACGGCAAAGAAAGCAATATCTTCATTGCTACTGCAACCAACTTTGTTAAAATGGTCACCGAGTACTTGCCATATACGTGACCATTGCAACCTGATCCTTCCCATGTTGTAATAAGATATCTCCACGATCTTTTGTAGGGAGAACATTCGCGGATTAGTTGGGTGACTTAGTTCATCTAATGAAACTTGACAGAGGGCCTTGACAAAATCTACAATGGCGTCTCCGTCTAGTCTGGTTGATCCCGTGAATATTCTGTCCACGGCGACGACCACGCTCTGTGAACTTGTCTCTCCGATATGTTCTTTTACACTGGGATCGAGCGCCATGAGACTGAATTTTAAAGAATCCGGCTGAGGTTTAATGCCTGAGCCTGATAAGAACTGCGTTCTGACCCCTGTCCCTATGAGTTGAGCCAGTTCAAGCTGAGAAATACATTTAACGACATCCAACCAACTCGTGCCTAAATAATTTCCATCTGTATGAGCAACAGTGATCAAAGTTTTTATAGTATCAATGTTCTTCGCTTTCATTTCTGTAATCGGAGAATTTGCTGTTAAAAGAGTGAATCGAGCTAGTGCCTGAACGTAAGCATCGCGTTCTAGAGTCATGTGGAAAATGCAAGCGATTCGAATAGCACATCTTATACCATCCAGACAAAGTGATGCTATTTCAGGATCGTCACAGTCATTCAAGCCCACCGAGAACGCTGCCAGGAAGGGTGTCCACGCCATTTTAAACATGGGTCTCACGTGCTCAACATGTTTTGCAGTTGTAAACTGCATCTGAACGTGTGACACAGATTCCATCAAATTCTTTGCGGCCGTCGAGATTTGTTCCATTTCCATGTTCCAAATTAGTTTCCGTTTCTTTTCATTGGCGATCATATGTTTGCCGGGCTTTGACGTATTCTTCATTTTTATCTCATGGCCAGCTATCTCGTCATATATCTGCGACAAGTATTCACGCGGCAGGTCGTTATTGTCACTGATGCCGCTATTCAATTTGATGTATTGTTCTTTTGTCATCTTATTCTTGACTTGCGGCGAGTGCAAATCAGTCGTTAGCATTATTATAGAAAATGCTAATACGTATACAGTGTCTGCGCTTGTGAAGAGCGTGTTATTCGGGTTACATACACAGTAGCGCGCAGCGAACTTTTCCATTAGTCTATCAATTTTCTGCGCTTCACCGGGCAGTCTGAAGCCTTCTAAAAAGTATCGCAGTGCAGCCACAATATCCATGGACGAAAACTTCATTGAATCGACATAGGCGTACATGACTTCTTTAGAATGATCATCGTTTTCACCCAAATATTCTCCAACGAAAGTTTTGTCAAGCCTCTCATCCGTAAGCAACCATTCAGCTATTTCTTTTGTAGAAGTACCTAGGAGGCCTTGTTCTTGTAAAAATGCAACACCTTTTTTAGGCTTTCTGTTAAAAAGGTCTATTCCTGTTTCCCACACTTCCTTCTGTTGTTTCAACACTTCAAATTGTTCTGGAGAGTCCAAAGTTTCTCTGTTACCCAAATTACTTGATCCTGTTGAGACAAGACTGAGGCTTGATCCACCATGTGACTTTATGCTGTGATGGTCTGTATCTTCTTTAGTAGTTCTTTCTCCCAAAGTTGTTTGGAGATTTGGATTGATGTAAAGTTCTTTGCTCCATTCAACCATACATTTTAGTATTGAAACCAAACATTCAAGCCCTCTTATACGCATAGATTTCTCTTGATTAGGTGTGGCGCCTAACTCTAAAGCTTGTCTTCCTTGTGCAATCTTTGAGACATCATTCACCAACCTCTGAAATAAGTTTGCCGCTGACAGGTCGCAGTCATAATTGACGTAGATGTCTACGACACTTTGAGCGTCTCCACAGATTCTGGTCAAGGCTTGAATGACCATCCATTTGTGCTCAAAGGATGAACTCGAAGTTTCAAGAATGTTCATGAATATTTCTTTGAAGAACACCTCAATTTGCTTCTTTAGATGAACTTTGAAGTTCTGCAGGAGTGCTAAGAAGATAGCTAGGGAGAGTTCGAAAACTTCAGGCACAGAACTGACGCCGTTCTTGGAAAGAGCCACACAAAGATACTGTTTTATAGCAGTGATGAACATTTCATTGTTTCTGAACACAGGTCCCGCATTTTGGAGGATAGAAAGTAGTAAGTGTAGCGATAGAATTTTAGACCTCAATTCGTGAGATTTAGGGTCTGGTGTTCCTTCAGGTAGTGGCTTCATAGATAATTTACAAAGAGCTCTGAAGACTAAAAAAGCATCTTTTTGTAGGACATGAGTGAATTTAGCTGTAACAGAATTGTCATTTTCTGAAGCAACATCCACACTTTCTTGTGAAGGAATTCTTGTCATCGTAGTTTCACTTACTGCTTGACCATTGCTTTCCTGTGATACACTACCACTATCTAGGGAATCAGATGGATTCTCATTATTGTCTGGCACATTGTGAGTCAATTCTTCAGTTTTCTTTGAAGCTATGTTTATGGCATTATCTATAACTGAATCAACTATTTGTTTAGCAATTAGCTTCGCTTCCAAAATATCGTCTACTTGTTCATCAAGTGGAGATACAACTGGAAGAGAGTCTTTATTTTCTTCCGAAGCATGATGAATATGAACATCATCAGAAATCACATTACCATTAGGAATTTTGTGCTGTATTTCAAGAGTAAGACCATTGCCTTCTGCTTCTAAAGCTTGGTTTTCCATTTTAGTGAAAATAACGTTCAACATTTGTGTGAGAGTTGCTCTTGCTGTTGTTTGGTTTATAAGGTTTTTGCTGGCCAGGTAAATGTTGTAGCAGGTCCTGACTGCAAGCAGAACTGTACCCTCATGAACTTCAACATGTTGGCTGGTGATAACAGTCAGGAGAGCTTTTATTATTTGAAGTTGGACTCCTTCATCAGTTTGTGGACCTGTGAAACAACTGCATATTGTCTCAACTATCCGATCTATGAGGAGCTTACGTGGTGTAGTTGAATCAGGAATGTTTCCAGTAAGGTGGCCATATGCAATAAGTTTCTGTAGACAATCTAGTGCAGTAACGACTATTCGGGATGCTTTACTCTGACACGCAAGTTCGAAAGGTAGGAAATACTTCTCTGCTGTAATAATGTTTGATGAGTCGTTTTTGGGGAGAGGTAGTGTTCCAGATGATGGACTTTCAGATGATTCCTGTTGCCCCCCATTCTTGAGTTCTGTTTTTATTTCCTCTGTAACAAAACAAAAACAACTTTCAAATATACATATTAATTACTCATACATTTTTTGTTCAGGTAGCAAGTATTCATTAAATAAGATTGAGAGAGACAGATTGATTAAGTAATATGTCTGTTCCAAATCTTTTCATCACTTGCATAAGTAGGTAGTTAATTATTATGCTAGAGACTGGTATTTCTACATTCTTAACACTTTAAGTAACCAAATCTATTTTTTATCTCAATAGCTTCCAACTAAATTTACTGTCAGACTAATAATCAGCACAATTACAATCAACCATCAACCAATTCAAGCGAAATTTAAATGACGTAACCTTTAAGCAATACTCTTCCTCAATATTCCCTGGACATTCCAATAAGACTCTGCTCTCAGTCACAAGGCATCACCCAGGCCTGACTCGTGGGTAGCGTTTCTGACTTTATCAAAGCAGATGATTGTTCTCATATAGTCCAGACCTAAACCTATTGGCATTTCCTCTACATTGCCTGCTCTAAAAGACATCACAACTTGGTGTCTCTCAAGACATCGCTGGAGCAAGCAGTGGCCAATATCCCTATGGATGTCATACCTAAAAGTAACTATGTAAAAGTAAGTAATTAAGGGTACTCACTTTAAATAAAATTTCACACTTTACAATTATTAAAAGTCTATTTTACATGCACATAATACATACGTCAATATACAATAGATTTTTAAAAATTATACGATTTCGTAACAGTATTTATGGCTAGGCTAGGTAGCTGGAAGGAACCTTTGTCAAAAGAGGCACACAAACAGGCTAAAAAGGAAAAACTAGCTACATATACATATTTGTATTCCACAGTTGAAAATGAGCGTCACTCATAGATATCTACTTCAGACTTTTTCTAAGGTGATTTGTCATAATCACCACACTTGGTATGCACCATATTTGTGATCACAGTAAGATGATGTTATAAAAGTGTGATAAGTTTCCCATTTTCATTTTTCTCCCATTCCACTAATTGACAGAGAATACAAGAATATGCCATAGAGGTACATTTTGTATAGTTTATCCAGAGAAAGAAAAGCAATAGATAACAGCTGGGATATGTTCTAATAATTAGAAATCACCCCATTGCTTAGTGGGGGATGGAAATTACCATTATATTTTAATAATAGCACCAAGCACAAATTGAGGACATGGATTGTCATCATCCATCCATCCATGATCATGCAAATATTTACAAAAAATAAGTTAATCAAACAGAACAGAAATACATTCATTTGAAAAGACACACAACATGATTGACACATAAGTAAGTTACTTAGAAATAAGAGATTATTAATGTGCATATACAGGTATTGTATTGAAATGTGGCATCAAACAGGACTTATCATATGCTATGGCAGTGCTGGTTAATGCACAATCGACTGAAAAGTAGATTCTTTCAATAGAATTACAGAGAACTTTTGTTGTCACAGGGCAGTGTTTCCTATCTCAAAATAAACACCTTCACTTACCATCTGATGAGAATGGTGAAGTATAAAACCTGTCTATCACATAACATGGACAAATAGTAAACTACAAAACACAGATTTTATCTTACTTGTAGCACTATGAATCAGAGCAGTATGAAATGATATACTCCACCCTGGATTAGATTGCATCACATTATCTTTATGAGTATCACACTTCAAATTGCAATAAACATGTTTTCAAATACATTTGACTACATATAAAAGTATTTCAATGCAGTTAAAAATAACAAGAACTATTTAAATATTGTCATTAGTATGCCACTTGCATATGAACACTGAGTCGGATGTGGAATCAACAAACGTAATTGGCGTACAATGTGCCTTGATAATTTTTATCATACCAATAAAATTACCTATTGTACTGACTAGATGTGAGTGAAGGTAAATGAATTGCCTAAGTTGATAAGCTATTGCTTGTAGTTCCACTTTCGTTTTCAAGGTCATCTCACCTTCTGTACAATCACTTCAAAACTACCCGACTTAATTCGCTGTAGATAATCTAATTAGCGTAAATATGTGCCGCAGTATGTCGTTATCACTGTTCACGAGCCAAATTATATTTTATTAGATACCAAACGTCACTCACCAAGGGCCACTTCGCACGACTTCTTTAGCTGACTGTGATAGGATCTCTTGATATCCTTATCCGCTAATATCTTTTCCAAAGCTCTGACTATGAACATCTCTTTAGTTTTCAGGTTGGTTTGCATCGTTAATTTATAGGATAATCACTCCATTCGTTCTTACTGGAGTCTGTTCAGTTGCGCGGTGGTGTCGTATACATTTATGACGATCACATTGAGACACTGTTAATAACGTTCGCTGGGTAATATGTTCTAATAACAGCACAAATGTAGCATCACAAAACTTTGTATAAATTGATTATTTTCGTGAATTCATTTCTGCGAGACGAAGATTTCTCACTTCACACCTCATCACAAACATGTCAATAAAGTTGCGTTCAGTACAGTGTTTTCTCATTGTAAAGTTGTTGTCACTTTATGTGTAATAATAAAACATCCACATTTATTTTTGGATTGAAACTAGTCGACCAAATTATATTACCATACAATTAGGAACGTTTTGTTTAATTAGTTTTTGAATTGTTATAAACATTAAAATAAAATAAAACGGGAACGTGCCAAAAATATTCGAACACGTCCTTCAAAGAGGATATTAACCACTATTCTACGTACTTGCTCAGTCCCAGTCTCGTTGATTATTCTAAAACGTAGTGATTAAATGCTCCTAGGATTATTCATTCATTTAGTACATTCTTACCAGTGATTCTTACATGTTAGGTATTAAAACTGTTAGTATAAGATGTGTATACAATAATAAAATAAATAAATAAACTTAGTGCGTAGAATGGAATGTTAACCCATAGACAAAATCAAGTCGTGGATGAATTAGTTGTTTTGTTTGGTTATTGCATATAAATTGATACATTTGATAGACGGCTAGACGTTCCACACACACGTAGACACTTGCATCAGCGACTCCCCGTAACCTTATTATATAATGTTATCGGTCCATCTAGTAGGGGATCGACTTGATACGTAGTTGCCACTGCCACAATGGATAAAGTGGACATTATTTCATCAGTCAACAAGGCACTTTTTCGGTCAGTCACACTCCGCAACCATCGACAAGTTTCGGTTGTTGGACAGATTAGTAGTACTAATTAGTAATGATCATTTGGTTACGAGAATTAGTACTCACTAATTGAAGAAGCTGTATTATCATTACATTAGTAATTAGTAGCTATGTGGATAATGTCAATGTTTCGATTATTCCTAACGCTAATCGCCCTGTTTGTCATTTTGATGTTTGTTTTCGGAGTATGGAATCCCGTCTCTTATTAAATAATAAATTATATCCTCTTTGGGACGGTTTTGGATGGTGAAGGTGCTCTGTGGTGGAGCAAAGGTGTCGCTGTTAAATGGTAACACTGATCACCCTGTCACCTGTCACTGTCACCCGGCAGAGTTTCAGAGCTTTGTATAAAAGTGCCGACTCTCTTGAAACCTTAAAACGTCGTGATTATATGCTCCTAGGTGGTGCTTAGAGTTCGGCAGTTGCGGTAGTTCGTTTGTTGTGTTTTCAAGTTTTGTATGAATAATCTAAGCATTTTCAAAACTATTGATTAACAAAATTGCGTCCACAATGACAGTAACGCGGGTGGCAGAATCCCGCACAGAGTTCAAATTGAAGAGTCTCCCAGAGGACGCTATTTCAAGTGTTAAATTTGCACCTAAATCTAATCAATTTCTTCTCGTATCCTCTTGGGACTGTTCTGTGAGGTTGTACGATGTGACTGCGAATATCGAAAGGCACAAATATGGCCATGAACTGCCGGTCCTTGATGTTTGCTTCAGGGTAAGTCCTAACCTAAACACCAAGAGTTATAACCTACATTGAGCCGAAAAGTGGTTCGGGGGCACAAAATAACAAGGTGGATTAGTATACTTCAAACGAGATAATAATTTAGGAACAAATGTATAGTTTGGTTTATCGATATGTTACAGGATGCCGTTCACTCCTACAGCGGGGGTCTGGACATGACCCTGAAAATGTACGATCTCAATGCCACCACTGAAACCGTGCTGGGAGAACACAAGGGAGCAATCCGGTGTGTTGAATTCGCTAATGAAGTCAATGCAGTGCTTACAGGCAGCTGGGACGGCACTGTTAAAATGTGGGACAGTCGTGTCCCAAATTGTGTTGGCACTTACAATCAGGGGAATGAAAGGGTAAGATTATTTATATGAACATTTCACTTATTGATGCTTGGTTTGATCCAATATAAATAAGAATATACTGAGAAACTTTGTACAGTACTTACAAACTAAGTTTGCCCCTCTGAAGTTTGCTACAAAAGGCTGCAAAGTATCAATTATTAAGGCAAGTTAGCGGGTGGAGAAAAATGTCCTAGTATTCATGTCACCTAGAGATAGTTATTATCGAAAATAATACACATGTATTCTGAAATTCCAGAGAGCTAACTTCAGAGGGGCAAACAGTGTGTGAGTACTGTATGTTTCAGTAATTTAGGACACAAACTTAATGAAACAAATCACAAACCTAATCCACTGTAACTATTTTTAAGACTGTGGCTTCTGAAAAATAAATAAATTAAAATGCCCTCAGACTGCCAACCATTTTAAATAATAGATCAAAAACATAGTCAAGATTTTGTTTGTAGTTTTGTTTGTATTGCTCATGCATATCACATATGACCCAGTATGTCATAATACAATAAGCATATGCAGTCGATAGGTTCGAATCCTATTTCTGTCAAAAGTTGATATTAAGAATTTTAAAAAAGCAACAACATTGTACTCTTTGTTGATTTAAACTTATTTTTTTCTGCAGGTGTACACAATGAGCATAGTAGGGGAGAAGTTTGTTGTGGGCACATCAGGACGTAAGATATTTGTGTGGGACGTACGCAACATGGGCCATGTGAACCAGCGCCGCGAGTCCTCGCTCAAGTATCAAACCCGGTGTATCCGCGTATTCCCCAACAAGCAAGGTTACGTCCTTAGCTCCATAGAGGGTCGAGTTGCTGTCGAATACCTGGACAGCAATCCAGAGGTCCAGAAAAAGAAATATGCTTTTAAATGTCACAGGATTAAAGATGGAGGTAACCTAATATATAATACTATTTTATTAGAGATTTTTTTGAATGAAATGAAAATCGTTTAGTCCAGACACTTTTCTTGCTGGAGGAGGCTGGAGGCTTGCTCACCATGCTCCTGCTGCTTACACGAGATCGTTCTTGGAGCAGAAGACATTTGTCTTCAGAGAACCTCTGTCAAAGCAGCGCCTGCCATTCCAGCGTCGTTTTTTAGTGTTGTGATCAAAATATTCAAAATTTTTAATAGATTACTTTTATTTAATTATGACATTTTAAAATTAGAAGTGTAAATAATAATACAAAATAGTATAGGCCGGGGCTCGATACAGTTGTAGAATGTGTCATTTATCAAACATGTTTTTTTACAGGAATAGAAAAAATCTACCCAGTTAACGCTATAAGCTTCCACAATGTCTACAACACATTTGCAACTGGGGGCTCAGATGGTTATGTGAACATCTGGGATGGATTCAATAAGAAGCGTCTGTGCCAGTTCCACAGATACAACACAGCGGTCTCTTCCCTGTGTTTCTCCCATGACGGATCCGCTCTGGCCATCGCTTGTTCACAAATGGATGAGTCACAAGTCGAAGAGCCAAAACCTGAAGATACTATATACATTCGATATGTAACTGACCAGGAGACCAAGCCGAAATAGTGTTTTAGATTGAGCATGTAAATAATTGTTATGGCAAGCTTGTGTCCTGTGAGTAATAATTAGAAAAAGTGTCTCGTGTCAAGTGTGGAAGATTTACATTGGATTGTTTGCTTGCTATATTCATGTATTTTAACGGAACTGACAGAACTAGCTAAAATATTAGCTACTTTAATAATACAATAATGTAAGCAAGACAAAAACAGGTTCTATCTTTTGAGTTGCATTTGTTTTAAAGTTACTGCACACATGATTGCACAGTCTTGAAAACTATTCAATGGGAATGGAGTAAAAGCATATTTTAACTAAGATTTTATAATGTCTGTGCTTCAAATCTATTAAGTCAATGTTTGATGATAAGTTTTAATTGTCAACTTTTTTATTGTAATGATTTATGAAATACCATATTAAATTATTTAAACTTTTAAAACACTCCTTACACTCCTCACAATTTACTAAATTAACTTCATGATTACAAAAAGAGATTTTAATGTGTGATATTCACTAAGTTGTAAATTTGAAGTGTTAGTCTTATAATAATGATTTTAATCTTTAGAAGGTATTTGTGTGGGTACACAACTGTAGCCGTAACAATATTATTGATGCAAGTGAAGTTTACAAGAAATGAGAAATAATTAGTGACTTTTTAATTTAAGTGACAGCTGAAATAAACTTTTAATTTTTTTTAAACGAGTTTTCTTTTGTGACAACACTTGCGGTGATTCTTGGCGCGAACTTGGAAAATGGTGGTTCATTGCAATTTTAGTAATTCAATAATAATACTGTTATGTGTTTATTTTGTGTTATAATGGTGTGATATAGTGCAAAAAGTGTCACAGACGGTGTTATAGTATTGATTACGCAAAATTGTGAAGGTTTCGACGCGATCGAAAGGTTTTACCATGTCGAGTCCATTTGGCATATGGATTCTTTTGAATTATGTTGAAACCAAGGCTGGCCTTTGAAGTTCTCGTCAAGAATCGTCAAAACAAGCGATAGAATGTACACATTATACATTTTATTGAGAAAACTGAAGAAAATATATATTCAGAGTAGACTGTATGGCTTTGTTCCATTGCCTTCCCATTCGGGAGAATTAAACTACTACTACTACTACTACAAGCACTTGCCTAGGCAGTCTAGGCACTTGCGTGCGGCGAGTGTCATGGGCAGGCAGGCATGTCATCCTTCGAATAATAGATACCTGATAGGAGGTAAGAGTTCTCGAATGGCGACCACGTACGCGGCCGACTTCCTATTCACGCCTATTGGTAAAGATTGCGGGGAGTCGCTGGATGCAGGCGGGTTTGGGACGTGGCATACCATGGGAGAGGCCTGTTTTCAGAAGCGGGTATCTCCCAGCGATGATGAAGATTATTTTTATGCTAACTTCCAGCTACAACTACTGGAGTTTGAAAGAGTTGGACTCGCGCACCAAGGGCTTCGAACTTGGGAAGAAACTTACATATAACCTTAAGTTTATCAAGTCAAGGTTTGTGATATTATACAAGATCAAGATAGAGACTATGCTTAGGTTTTTCTGTAATATTTACACAAAATACTGTCAACTGTGATCGATTATTTAGGACTTGTGACTTTGTAATCCAGAAGATAGAGAGAAAGAAGGAAACATGTTTTATTACCAACAACAGCACAATTAAAATTCAATTAACATGTATTACAACTTTAAACTTATTTTAGTTGCCTTTAAATGCTAATTACATATAAGTTTGTTCGTGGTAAAAAGAGCGGCGGATGCAGTGTATGTTGGCAGGGATCACCTACTCGGCGCTGACAGGGTAATCGATTTTTTTCATGATAAATCAAAAACGAAAGATATATAATTTAGGTCAATTTTTACAATTACGAGGAATCTAAAACTGTTCTCTCAAGCTACAATCAATCAATCCGCTTAGGCTACAGAGTGCATTACAAAAACGTCGGATAAAAACAGAGAGATTTAAATATAGTAATAGGTCAGGGATGTCGAACCATTGGCACGCGTGCCATTACCGGCACGCGACACAATATTTTGGGCACGTCACTGTCCATAAAATTCATTATGCACTACGAAAAAAGTGTAAAATAGGTATTATATGACTAGCGATTGCGTATTAAGTTTTTTATACGCTTAATATAAAACTGTTCCTATTTTTTGTAATAAATTAAGACTTTTGAGTTTATAGTATTTATAGTCAAAATTATTTGATGGCACGTCTATGACCTCATTAAACATTTCTTTGGAAAAATGGCACGCGGATACGTAAAGGTTCGCCACCCTTGTAATAGGTTATAGAGCGGTCATTGGGAAACGCTTCATATAAACATTTTGATCTCAAAAGTCAATCGTATGTCAAATGTTTTGTACGGTCTTATACCACTTTATTTATTATACCAATTGGTAATAAGTTTAGGATCAAAATGTTTGTTTGCTTTGTCCGGTCTATTGATAAAAACGAAACTATCAGCCAGAACAGTAGTATATAGGTTACCGAAACGAAATGACCAGAATCATAATATTTTATTGTGAATATAGGTGGTACATTGATGTTGGGTGTGATACATAGCATTTCTATATCCTACCCGAAGGCGTACAACATTTGTAGATTTTAATTAACAAACAAAAGTCCTTTCTAAAGCCAAATTAACATTAATACAGATAAATGGTCAAGGTAACTACAATTCGATACCAGTAACTTGGATGATGATTTTAAATAGTATCTAGGTAGACGCCTTATGAAACTCTCATAGCAACTTCACTACAGATCTATTTGCACCTTGTATTGGCTGCAGCAAAGATTGTGTTCCTGACGTTTGCACTTTTAATTCACACCTCTCAGAAATGCGGACCGAATTAAAAAACGTTTGCGTCTTAAACACAAAAGGGATTTGCACGCCATATAAGTGAGCATTAAGGCTGTGGAGTGCAAATTAACACATGGTGTTTACATGGGATGCGCGGGCGCAACGCAGGGACCGCAATTAAAATATAAAGATGGGAACGTACTTAGATCTTTTTGTGAGTCCCAGAAGCCTCAACTTAATGAGGCGTTAGGCATGATACCTTTCATACCGTGGTAGCTAGTCAGGCGGACATATAAAATGCCCTACCACCTATCCTACGGCCTTATTGTCACTCGGTTAAAGTCATTATTTGTATATAATTCAATCCGCGCTGGACTGAACAGCTCCTATACTTACATATTTGATTCTTATGTAATTTAATAATAACAAATTCTTAGTTATCAGCTACTAATAATATTTTGGTCCAAAAAATGTACTTGACTTTTTATCGCGGTAAAGTATATCCATAAGCTCAAGTGAAAATGGGCAGGTTACATCGATCGAAAAACCCGGATAACCGATGGGGAGGAAAAATTCTCGGCTTGCGACTACGTACCGGGAAACGTCCACCGGGCCTTCCCACTACTAGATAGAACGATGACCTGGTAAATATCGTGGGGTGTAGTTGAATGCAAGTGTCTTGGGACCGGTTAATATGTCATACCATGGAAGAGTCCTATGTAAAGTAAAAGTATTTCCGTTGGCGCGTTTCACGTTTTCGCGTGGAACAGCTATTTACGAATGAATAAAATAAATATTTAATAAGTTGTCATGTTTTTAGGGTTCCGTACCCAAAGGGTAAAAACGGGACCCTATTACTAAGACTCCGCTGTCCGTCTGTCACCAGGCTGTATCTCATGAACCGTGATATACAGTTGAAATTTATACAGATTATGTATTTCTGTTGCCGCTATAACAACAAATACTAAAGAGCAGAATAAAATAAATATTTAAGGGGACTCCGATACAACAAACGTGATTATTTTGCTCGTTTTTATAGAGAACGGTACGGAACTCTTCGTGCGCGAGTCCGACTCGCACTTGGCCGGTTATTACACTATAATCTCGCCCGATTTAATGCTGGTAGATATTATATTCAACGCGTTTTCTCGTTACACCACAATCCTTAACGACCGAAGCTCTACTTGTATCTTAGTTCTCGAGTGCATCCCATTTCGCCAAGTCCTAAGCTCTGTACTCTCGTATGAAAACATCCAAATTGCCGCTCAAACAACGACTTGTTTGCGACCACCTCTAGCTTTCTTAGGCTTGCAGAGATGTATAAGATCTGGGTGGTTAGCAAGAATTTAAGCGTCGATATTGTTCTTTATGTCGACTACAGTGCAACAATGATATTTTAGCGCTTGGATGCCATTGACAGGGGGCGCTTGTGTTCAATACAAAACAATACATAACACACAATTTACAGCAATAGCTGAAACTGACAAGATGGCGGCACTCTAGTTCCGATTTTTGCCACATGTCAAAAGTTCCTTATTAAATAGAAAATTTAATAGAAAACGTTCACCTGGACATGGACATGATTCTTCCTCGGTACGCCATAATGTCTCATATAGATCCTCTTCGATTGAGTCCAGTCATATACGTAGCAACACGTTTTGCGGTGCGCGGTCGCCATTTGGATACCTTTATACCCTTGGAATCCTATACAAAGGTGTTTGTACACTTAGTTTACATGTGTTATATGAAGTGTCGTTTTTATCTGCAGAACGATTTTTCCAATTTTTAAGAAATATATTTTGAGAATAAATTATTCCTTCTAGTAAACAACTGGCCTCTAAAATGCCTATTGCCTCCAGAAGCATGTTTGTCTATTCGCTATAAGTATGACTATAATTATACAAGTATTTAGCTGGTCCCATGCTAATTGAGAGAACGAACGGTCTTTAGTGATACATGCGGAAGTCAAAATTTGTTTGTGGAGATCCATCAAGGTGTAGTTGTTAATACAAGTATATATATACACACACAACTCAAATTCAAAGTATTTTATTTAAATCAAATTTGTTACAAATCTTTTTAGACGTCAAAATGTACCGCCCCTTTAAGAAAAGTGATCTGAAACTACATATATCGCTTGAATAGCTACACACCCTAGCTTTATCATCACAAATGTAATGAATTCATTAAATATCGTAATAAACTTACATCAGATTTAATTTTGGGGGGGGAATCTACTTTCAGAGAGACTTGAAATTCTTCTTCTTCTTCTTCCGGTATCCGTTATCTTATTATAAAAATACCTAGTTAAAATTATTATATCAACGTGTGACTCGAAAAACAGCTTCGAACGAAGAGCAACTTACCCTTGATTGAAAACGTATAGTTTTATGAATTATCAACAAATGTTCGAATTTTCAATTTCTGCCACGTGCGTCGATATCTTCCATGGTATGTCCATGCACTGACTGATATCCAACTGATATCTAAAATGACATAGTCGCATCTTACGCCTCACATTGCTCATACTCCACAGATTAGGCACTAATACTCCTTTGGACACCGTGGCCTCACATTTGGTGATTTTTAAACGGTTTTATTTATTTATTGTTATGTACGGAGGATTCTTGGCGCGAACTTGAAAATGGTGGTTCATTGCAATTTTGTTAATTGGTTAATAATACTGTTATGTGTGTTTTTTGTGTGTTATAATGGTGTGATATAGTGCAAAAAGTGTCATGGACGGTGTTATAGTATCAATTACGCAAAATTGCGAGGGTTTCGACGCGATCGGAAGAGTTTACCATGTCGAGTACATTCGGCATATGGATTCTTTCGAATAATGTTGAAACCAAGGCTGGTCTTTGAAATTCTCGCCAAGAATCCAAAACAAGCGATAAAATGTACACATAATACATTTTATTGAGAAAGCTGAAGAAATGGCTTCGGCATAGTTTATAACCTCAAAATTTGTTTACCTAATTTTACTCGTCATTGGCTAGATAACCACTGGTTAAAGCCATTATTAAAAAAAAAAGACAGCGGAAATAGGCACCAAGTTCTATATTCTACATCTGTACACGTGTCCAATCACAAAATGAGATCCCATCCCGTGAATCGTCATTCAAACCGAGATGAAGACGTTGTGTGGGCTCAAGGATCCACTTGACAGAATCCGAGGGAACACACCGACCATCCTTAATGCTATGGATATAAAGATAATTTTACCAAGAGATTTCATCGGTTAGCGTGTGGGCGTAGTCTTCATTTAAGTACTTGATGATTTCTAAAGCAATTATTGCTTTTAATTAATAAGGGAAACGCGTCCGTGTTGCGATGTGCTAGCAGAGTGATGTGTGCTTGAGATCTATCGTGGTAGTCATATCTTAGTAAGAGCTTGTAGTGTTTGATTTTGACGAGATATTTTGAACCATCATTGTGAGCTGAGTGCCGTGTGTTTGTAACGCATGCCCTTTTGATCTTACGCGAGGAATTATATCCTCAAAGTAATATAACGCATTATTATTAAAAAATAATAATTAAATGGTGTGGAATATGTACTATTTCAAGTTACACAAAAGCTGGGATAATATTACACAGGTACAAAATCTAATAAAACAAAATATTCTAATGTTTGATTTCTGAGACGCGCGCGTTGATGTCTTTCATTTTGTCCCTTTCTGGTACACTGACATTGATACACCCATTAGTGTTGTCGCAGCTTACCTCGCCTCCCACCATCCCATGCTTCCCACGTCACGTATTAAAAGCCCCTAGGGAACATATTCAGCGCAGCGCGAGAGGAGCACTGATATGTCCCGCTGTCGTTTCCCGGACTTGCGCTGAGGATATGGAAATTCAACATCCCCTGGCTTCTCTCCCCTCACATGAAACTTAAAGATGTTGTCTATGAGGGAGGCTCATGTCCAACAGTGGACTCATGTAGATGCAGAGGGCCATCACTGGGCACCAATCAGTTAAAAATAATTCTTTTCTGAGCACATCTTTAACAAAAATGTTCTCACTGAGTCACAGGTCGGACACCGTGATATCGGTTCCTATTCCCATACATAGAAAGGATGACGTTTGTATATTTACACGCACATGTGTGAGTGAGTACGAGCGTGCGCTACTACCGACCCTGAGCCGGCAGCTTTCTTTCGGGGAGAGGTATCGCGGATCGGAGGGGGAGGTAAACGTCCGTTCTGTACTCTACCATTAACCAAATAAACTGCCTTGTGACCTGTACTGGCTATACAGACTTACTAAGCTGGCTAAGAGTGGCAGGTGGTGCTAGCAGGGAATGGAACCGTAGCAATGCACGTTCCGCTTATATAAATACAGAGATTCGATGATCAGATAAAGCCATTACAAAATACACAAAGCTCATTATCAGTAAGATTCCACGAGGTACCCGCGCCTCTTACTTCCTTATACACACATACAGGCAAGATCTGCGCGTATAGATGAGATGTGCTCATCTGTGGTCCGACATCTCGACTCTCGAGCCGCAGGTCGCCGCCCACGCAGCCAGTCGACGACGTAGTGTGTAACTGGCTGGTTACATATATGCAGACATTTTTATTGTTCTTTTTTTAAAATAGAATTAAAGCAAGGTAAGCAAGCAGATTATAATAATAATTTCAATATGTTTGTTACAGATAATATCTAAATATAAGGCGCCAAATTTGGTGTGGCACCTTCACGAAGGATAACAAAGGCAGACGAACTTAAAATAGTCGTTTCAAAGCTGGTCTGCATTTTCTAAATGATTTAGAAATCAAGGAAGCTATAGATTTTTTAGAAATTCTGAAATATCATTCTTGACAGTATTTTATTTGTAACAAAACATTGAATGTCATTTCATTGACGCCATCTTTGTTTTTCGGTTGTTCAAGTTGTGCATTTTCAAAGTAATCAAAAACGGTTATGAAATCATAAAATAAATTAAAATTAGAAGTGCACAATGGTTGCAACTCCATACATTCCTGGATACCTATACTCGTCCGTAGATTTTATACCACAACCATAAACCGAACGTATTTACATTACTGCAATAAAAGTATTGTAACTTAAAGTCTCCTTGGTGTGAAGTTACGTTCTCATGGTATCAAGGCATAGCCACCGGGTGCGACCTCAGATAAATAAAGTTAAATAAATCAAATACCGTAATGTTTTATGGCCCACTGTTAGTCCGCGGTGTTTCATTAGTCTTCTTCCTCCACGAGACTGTTTCTCAAACTTTTCAGCTTTACAACCCTCTCAGAGTTAACTTTATAGAAATAACTAGCGGCCCGCCCCGGCTTCGCACGGGTGGACATTTATCTTTTAAACATTTGGGAAAAACGAAAAAATAAACTTTTTGCAAAGACATAAGTAGTTTTTTCTGATCAAATTACTATTTATATTTTTAGAGTTTCAATTTTTTTACTTAATCTAAAGTTTTACATTTATATATTTACATTTTTGTACATTTTTAGGGATAACTAACTCAAAAGGAAAAAAGGGACCCTTATTTATTGGATTACTTTGTTGTCCGTCTGTGTAATTTTCGATTTGAAATTAATATCGAATAATCAAGTCTGCAGTTTTTTGGATCTGTAAAAAAGTCAAACGTTTAACTAACAATATGTGTTTGTCGTACTTTTAGACCATTTCCATTAATTATCACAAAATGTGTATTTCTGTTGCCGCTATAACAAACGCTATAACAACAAATAATAAAAATAAATTAATTGAATTAAATCACATTTTAAACCCCACTTTATGATTACTACCCTTAGAAGTATCCCAATGTGTATTTTAACAATTGCGCGTGTGATTTCGTCAGGCGTCTTTTGTTAGAGCATTGTTGGGTGCATATTATCTTACCTATTATTTATGATTTTCATTATGTTTATTAATCATATTCTTCACGGAACTCTCGGTGCGTGAGTCCGTCTCGCACTTGACCCCTTTGTTTATGTATTTTAGGCCTATGTCCAGCAGTGGACGTTTCCCGGCTGATTATGACATATAGCATCGCTAAGCCTCTCTCTCGCACTTCGGTCAATACTACTTTATTTGAATGCTTCAGTTTGGTGTCCGTGTATTTGGTTTTTTAAATTCGTTATATCTTTTGAATGGAATGTCCTATTTCAATAATTCAAGAAGTTATCTACAGATATTGAAGCAGTCTTGCATATGAAATGATTTATTTTGATAAGGGTTAATATAAAGGTATGGATAACATGGTCTGATATTGGTTGGCATTTCTATCAACTTAAAAAATGTATAAAAGTAGTTATAGTGACATAACTACAATAGTTAGACATATACCATCGCGGACTTTTTTGTTGATCTTTCTAAGGTGTACAATACAGTAGTACATTATTTTGATCTATCTGGTAGGGTTTAGCCAGCGTTTGCAATGTAAGCGCTAAAATATGTGTTTATTTACGACATCACATTAGAAACCCCAAAAATTATCGGTGTTGCTCTACTATATTATGCATGTATTATATATATAAACCTTCCTCTTGAATCACTCTATCTATTAAAAAAAACCGCATCAAAATCCGTTGCGTAGTTTCAAAGATTTAAGCATACATCCAAACAGACAGACAGACAGACAGCGGGAAGCGACTTTGTTTTATACTATTTAGTGAAGACAAAAAACAGAGATAAAATACAAATTCTTAAATTGAACTTCTTAAGTATAATTAAGCGTTTGTTTTTAATACTATAAATAAGTCATAACTATATTGTAGATTTCAATATTATTTGGCACATTGTTGTGGCAATATGTCGCCTTGATATTAGATATATTTAATTATCTTTTGGGTGCGCGCGCGCACACTTCTAATTGTTTTAGGGTAATTAATTTGTCAATTGTGTTGTATGTGTCTTAGTCAAATAAATATTTTTCTGTGTCTATTATTCTTAGCCGCCTTTTAGGACATCTGGGTAATTTTGTGTGGTCCTATTCTAAACCCGAGACCACACAGCGGTGCCCTTTCTTTTTAGGATCCACGCACCTCCAGTTTTAGAGCCGTTGGCCCGAGGTATAGTTCACTGTAGCACAGTGGGCCATCTTTTATAGCGCTATTCGTCATAATTTTCGATGTCTCATAGAACAGGTGCTCGGATTAGCATACAAATAAACGGTGAGATGACACTTCGTGTTTGGATACACGTTTGTATGTTCGCTTTGTGGCAACAAAGGAAGCGCGGTTCACAGCACAGCTTTGCGCCGAGCTTGACGACTTCTCAAAATCTTTACTAGATATAGACCTCGCTTTGGTTTTCTAGTAATAATTACACAAACAACTGTGATTAATTTTCTACACAGATTATTCACTTTGGTAATTTTGGACATAAAGGGGGGGGGGGGGGGGCACTTAACCGGCTCCGCTAAAAATATTTACTCATTTTTTGGGATTTTAAAGAAAGGAAGAAAGCAAAAAAATTATTTGCCAAGTACATAGTTTTTTACACGGTGTTTAGATAGTAATTTTAATTAGTTCGATGTACTTAACCTGGGTTCCGTTTTTTCATCGGTTGTTCGGGACCCTGAATACTGTCATTGCATGCGTACTTACAACATAACTTCAACTCCATTGATGATGCAGAGTAAGTATTACTAAAGGAATATCTACGCGAACAAAGCGGAAGAAGAAGAATACAATCAAATCAATACAAGTGTTGTAGTCAAAAAATTGTATGTACATTTGAAAAACTACTCCAAACCAACGGTATATACAATATATATGAGTACATATTTGAAACCGGTACTCGAAATCAAGGACGGCAAAATTTTATCATTGGGATATATTGCCTACACCCATCTGCAATTACTAGATTTATCTAGTTGGATACCTAACTGACAGGACATTGATGATCAATTTGGATAACCTACGTTATAACAATGTGGAGATGAACAACAGATAAAATACAGTTTAGTTCTAAAATGTAAACTCAAGAAGCATTCTAATACTTGCTTGCGACTTCGTTAGATTACTTCAGAATTTGTACCATAAACTGGGGTAATAATATACTGTATTGATTAAGAGAATATTCTACATGCTTCCTAAATTTTACCTAAATCCGTTCAATTGTTGTTGTGTGAGTATGTGACAAACATCTTAAATATCTAACTTATAAAGTGCAAATCATATTTAAAGTCGCGTTGGCACGTCATTATTTCTGAAAAGGCGTCAAAAAATGAGAACAAAAATGAAATAACAGTCTATTTTTCTTCAAAATGCATCCCTTAGCCTGGGGTTATACATCGTCAAATGGATGAATGATTCAAAATTCAGTCCTAGTAGTTTGTCAAAAGTTTTAAACCTTTCTCGAATACCTAAGGGGTGGAATGTCTAAAAATCTTGACAGTAATCTATTCATATTATCACAAAAGGAATCATTGTTCCAAATTTAAAGTTTGCAGCTCAAGCGTGTTGGGCTGGCTGGCTGGTCAATGTCTCACAGCAGTTGGCTATAAGAACAAACATAAAACAAAAGATTTCATACAACAATACTAGGTGCCCCTTGCTAAAAAGAGCTTGTAATCAGCATAAAGGCTTAGAACGCTGGTTAGCGGCGGGCACATAGAAGGGCGGGCTTGTTCTCGTTGTGAGATTGTTACAATTAAATTAAATCAGTCTAACATCGACCAGCAACTTGTCTTTTCTTATATAGTAAATTACTTTTTTAAAACAGCTTATGACATCGCCTAGATTTGTCTAGGTACCGACTACCTAGTGCCCTTGTCACAAACCACAATAGAAGCCTAGCAAGAACTGAGTGAGCTCTTGACAGTCGATACGTGAGCGCGTTTCATCGCGCTCGCTGTTCTCTTTATAGACGGTCAATTTATAACGTATTAGCACTGACTGTCTGTTTGTCTTTCCCACACGCCTCGACGATACTTTATTACGACTCTCTATTAAAGGGATATCATCGCGGTTGCGGAGGTTTGCGTTGTGAAGATAGCCGTTGAGTTGGTTCCGTTATCTCGAGACGTGAGTATAGAAATTAATGAGCTTGTTGGAGGACCGAAATTATTGTAGAGATCTCTTAAGTTTTTGCCTGTTTTATTTATTAACTGGAGAGCTTTCATTACTGCAGACCTTCACGTCATTCCTAGAAGTCGCTCGATTAAAACCTCGAAGAAACGAAACAATATTTTGACAAAATATTGTCAAATTCTGTCTATCTTTTTAATCCAATCACGTTGTATTTTTCTATAATACTCGTATGTATATTGCTTGCAAGCGTCTCGTTCTTACCGAGAGAGAGAGAGAGATTGCAATTAACCATTCCGACCATGATATACTGTTTCTTTCGTGTACATGTATGTGTATATGTATATTATTGGAAATAGTATTCCCATAAATATATTATGTGCTTCATGAAGAATAAGAGGAAATGATATAAAATCTAGTTGCAATGACACTAATCAGCAAAATTCAATTGTACAATTTTAGATATAATTGTCTTTGTAACTATTATTTTTATATGTACAATAAACAAACAAACAAAATCAATACGTACATTTCAATCTGTTACACAGTGCTATGATGATGAGAGCAGAGAGAACAATACAGAATACAGTTGAAAAACATTTATTATAAACAAACAAATAAATAAGAAGCCCGTCTAAAAACTAAAGAAGGAAATTGAATTTAAACAAAAAAGTAGCTAAAAATAAACTATGAATTTGAACAGTTTGTTTTCTTTAAATATATCGTGACGGTTGTCATGACATGAACTGTTGATCTAAATTTGAAAAATATTGTTGCATGAGAGATAATCATTATCGTCTCGCTTTGACATCTTTAGTTTCTAAGTGGCTCTTGAGCTCTTAGCTTTGCAGAGCCTTGGGCGTCGCACCGGTGTCGACGAAATGGACATATGTTGGAGAAAGATGTTTGAAGGCCAAAAATCCGGTACGATTTTTCACACTCTTGTAGAACAATCCTAGACCGCCCAGGGGCGGCACGGAGATATCCCAGGGGTTCGCCCTATAGGGCGTCATGTCGAAATATGGCACTACTGCCTGATTGTGATATTCGGTAGACCATTTGGAGAGAGTCAGATTGATGTAAGTTTCCCCAGTCTTGCTCATTTGGTGGGTTTGGTTCATTTGTTTCGGCGGTCGCTCAAGTTCACTTATGTCTATGTTGGTCCTGTAGCAAAAAATGAAGATAGTTCTTCATT
This sequence comes from Carcina quercana, assembly GCA_910589575.2. Lineage (NCBI taxonomy): Eukaryota > Metazoa > Arthropoda > Insecta > Lepidoptera > Depressariidae > Carcina > Carcina quercana. The sequence continues at coordinate 644,917 of OU342435.1, forward strand.
CATGGATAGACGGCACCGTCGTAGCAAAATTTATATGTAAGCTGTATATTTTTAGTATGAATTGAAAGCAAGGAGTTTATATACTGAATTCCTTGATGCAAAGCCTTTAAAGGCTACTGCCATACCTACCTACCAAAGAGAATACAACTGCTGTGTAAATAGATCTGTTTAAGTTGTTAACAAGACTTTTTGGGGGTGTGGACTGCCACGATGATTTATGAAAGATTAATATCGGGCTCTTCCACGCCATCTATCGTGTCCTTTAAGTACTCAACTGACAGACGTCTCTGAAAGTCCCTCATGGCTTGGTTTAATAAGACTTACCTTGGTTTTTCCGACCTCGGGGCGGTATATAAATTATCCTCGCCGAAAGTGTTTCCACTGTTGTAATTATTAACTTTGTTTGCTTTCACCACTAAGGAAATGAAATGTTTATCGACGACCTTAAACCCAGCTCCGGTGACTAACTCTCCTTTGGGAACCACTACATTTTCCATGTTGAATGATTTCAATTTGGAACTGAGCACAACGTATTCCGGAGGGTTGCTCAGTGAAAACGGCGCGTTATCCTGGGTCCATCTCAGAGTTTCTGGATCAATTCTACGGTCCTTCAATACACCACAACGAAGTTTAATGTGGATCTTATTATCTTGTTCATGGAATCGAGCGTCCGTCACTACCCTAAAAAATAATTATGCCGTACAATACATAGCGCTTACATATTTTTTATGCATGATGGGATGGCCTGACGATAAGTGACGAAAAGGCCGTTGGGTGGTAATCTGGAGGCGCTGGCTCTCTTATCTTTCATACCGGAACAAAAAACGGAATAGTGCTATTAACACTTCTGTTTGGCGACAGACTTAGGTAACATGGTGGTAGCTACTCAGGCGAACATATAAGATGCCATACCACCAACCAAACCGAGTACCGATAGTAACCCCAACTGGGAATGGAATCTTCTACCTTCGGACTGTAAGTCCAAGTGTGTAGCCATTAGGCTACGGAGGTCGTTAAAAATCGTCTACAGTTCAGCGTTGGATGTAAGCCTCCTCAATAGATTGTTGGACTTTCCATAAGTTAGGGTAATAAATCAATACGCTTGGTATGGCAACGGATAAGGTTACAATGCTGTACACTCGAGTGCAAAAATATTTATCCACTTTAGTATCATGTCATGTTCATCTTTGATTGATATTTTCCTCATCACACTGTATATTAACAAGAAGGGGTGAATTTGATGTGGTACAAAAGTGGCCAGACCGGGAAGAAAAAATTAGATGTGACTATCTAATCGTTGACATTTAGTCGATGTCTAAAATGTCTTGATGATCAGTAATCATCAACAGCCTATATATGTCCCCACTGCAGGGTCACAGGCCTACTTTCCTACAGAGAGTGTATGGGCCATAGTCCACCAAGCGGGACCAGTGCGGATTAGTAAACTTCACACACACCTTTGGATTTCTTCTCAGGAGTGCTCAGGTTTCCTCACGATGTTTTCCTTCACCGAAAAGCCAATGGTAATCATTGTTATCATTCGTACTTAAATTCCAAATAACAAATTTGAACTCATTGGTACGAGCCAGGATTGAACCCAGACCTCGATTGTTCAAGGACTGACGCTCTACCCAACTGAGCTACCACGGCTCTGGCTGATGATACAATATAAATAAATAATTTGTTTATTACTCGTTTTTGCTGGTATTTGCGGTATTCTTGTAGCCTCAAACTCAGTTTTCGGATACTTAGATCAGAATCCGAATTACGATCCAATTCGCAATACCGATAGAAGTAATTGGTTGATCCCATTACGCATTTTCTTGATTCCCAGACTCTGGACCAAGGATTCCTTAATTCTTGGTACTCGACAGAGTAAGGGTTTTTCAGGGTGGGACTGAATGGCTGAAAATTTAAATAAAACTAGCTTAATTAAGCATTAAAAGGGTGATAGTAATGAACAGTTGTGTTATTGCGTTATGAGGTAATAATTGTTATATTATGTCAATAAGGGTTTACAATAAGATTCCGAGGTACATAGAGAACTGCCGAAAATCGGTCTCGAGCGTAAATTGCGAGATTTGCTCTAAGAACAAGTAAATGCGTTCAAAGAGAACTGGAAACCGACTTCAAACAACACCTTTCAAATAAAAAAAGAATCATCCAAAGCGGTTCACCCAGTCAAAAGTTCTGAGGTAACAAATATACAAAAAAAACAAGGAAAAAACATACCCGTCGAATTGATAAGAAAACAGTTTCTATTCAGTTAAAAAATTCCTGGATAGCAGTTGCGAGCATGATAGTTTAAACGTCATATTTATAGCATATAACAATAATTTAATTCGTTAGAAAGTAATGGTACTGTTAAAGTAATATGCATAGTTCTATAAATAGTCATCATCAGTCGGGAAACGTCCACTGCTGGACATAGTAAATAGTCACATTTAATTCAACAGTTTAAAATATTTGCATGCCGCTAAAGGTGTACAGTGAGAAACTAAAATTTCCTGAATGTCACCATTATGTATCATGTTTAATCCAAATAAAACTTATATTTATCTTAGACTTAGAGCACTTACATCTGTACAAACTTGAGAAGAGGTGTCAGACTCCGCTCCAATGCCGGCTTTGTATATAGCAAAACCACTTTCACAATCATATTCCTTTGACTTGGCAACTTCTTTAGGGTTGTTGGGCTCATCAGGCCAATAATTTTTGCCAAATTGCACTGACACGTAATTCTTCACACGGATAAAATTTTCTCCTGGTAAAGTGGTCAAAAAAAACAACAATAAAAATAGTTTTTTTTTAAATATGATGGGTTAGCATTTGGCCTTTATTTCACCTGATGGTAAGTGAAGATAAGGCCGTTGGATAGTAAGCGCCAGGAACACAACAGTGCTATTAAAGTGCTGTTTGGCGGCAGACTTATGTAACATGGTGGTAGCTAGCCAGGTGGACAAAGAAAATGCTCCACCGAGTATCGATAGGAATCCACTGGGAATCGAACCCGGGTCCTCCGGATTCTTTGGTCATTTAGTCATTACCTTCTTGCCATTCTCTTGGATCACATGAGTAGGACGCCCTGTAATCGCTGTTTTCGATTGAATCAAAGTCTATTTTAGCGTGTTGGGTGATGGCGTCCGTGGACTCTCGGAAACTTTTGAAAGCAGTGTTCTGTCGATCTTGGTAGAATTCTAAAAATAAAAATGTTTCTAATTATATCAGTGGGTTTAATTTTTTTTTGAAGTAGACATTTATTTACTCACAGGTACACAATAATACATGGGACACACATATTACCCTAAAATACACGCACAAAAAAATTGGCCAAGTGTGAGTCGGACTCGCGCACAAAGGGTTCCGTACCATTCTCTATAAAAAAAGGCAAAAAAATCATGTTTGATGTATCGGAGCCCCACTTAAATATTTGTTTTATTTTAATTAAATTATTTATTGTTAAAGTGAATATATAACTAAATATTCTGTGAATATTTCAAGCTTTATTCTCAATATTTATTTTATTCTGTTTTTTAGTATTTGTTGCTATAGCGTCAACATAAATACATCATCTGTGGAAATTCCAACTGTCTAACTATCACTGTTCATGAGATACAGCCTGGTGACAGACGGACAGCGGAGTATCAGTAACAGGGTCCCGTTTTTGCCTTTTGTGTACCCTTAAAACTAAAGGGTGTCGATGTTGGTTCGTGAATTGTGTGAGAGGGTGTGTGTTTGTGTGTCAGTGTGATAGTATGACTGTGATAAGGTCTTGTCTCAGCATAATGCTGCAGTGGAATTACACAGCAACGCTGTTATTTTGCCAAACCCCTACAGACAAGTTGATGAAGGTGTACTTACACAAGATTATTATGTTAAGTATATGCAAGTGCAAAGTATAACAGCTATACTTACGAAAATCGTCCGATGACATTTTAAGATATTGATAAGACAGCAAAAGTACAGAGTAACCTCTAGTAAAAGTCGACATAACGTTTCCATAGAAAATGTGAAGATCATCCAATGGCGAAATATGCTCACAACGGAACTGATAGCCGTTCTGAAATAGTAATTATTACAAGTTTTTAATAGTAGTTCTAAGAGAAATCACATTGGATCAGATGGATATAATCAGCATTACATATACCTCAGTTTCATAATATTTGCTCATTGCCGTAAAGATACTTGACTGGGAATTGGGTGACGATGTAATATCAGACAACATCTCAGACAATGCTCTGTCGAAGGAAGTATCTCGAACGACTTCTTGAAAATGATGGTCGACAGTGCCACTCTTATAGTTTTTCGTCCTGTTCCAAACAGCACTAAATTTCTCGTTATAAACCCTATTAACGTAATCAATATTTTTCTTGAAATCCCCAACAATTCTCTTGGCGTTACTGAATTCAATAGATTTTATTATTTTATCTGTGTTATCTCTCATTACAATATTCAGTTCATCGATTCTTCCTTGTAATCCGTCGATTTTGGTGCAGACTGCATAAATGTCATCGAGCTTTTTTACTACATTCTTTTGAAATATTTCATCGCTGTTGTCGTTTTTAATCAGTTCTATCAGACCGTCCATGCCGGTCACTAGCGAGGTGATTTCATTTATCACAGAGACTGCTGTTGATACTGCTGCTAAAAAACCCGCTGCAACACACAGAAGACGGAAAATATTCAATTCAATGCAAAAAAATATTGCACACACACAACAAAACAGAACAGAAAAGAAAAGAACATAAAAGGTACAAAGAAGGCGGCCTTATCGCTAAGAGCGATATATTCCAGGCAAACTTGGGGCAGAAGAATCATCTAATTAACAAGGGGTAAGTCGTGCTACATAAATACATATAATACATTTACATATTACACACATATAATGGATCAACAATAGACGAAATATAGCAGATCAGGAAGAAAAGGAAATCAGAGGAGAACAGGAAGGAAAGAAGAAAAAGCTGGTTAGGAATAATCTGTTCAAGGAAATACATTTATAGACTAGTGTTGAAGGATTGTAAGGAAGGGGCTCGTCTGATGGGTTCAGGGATAGAGTTCCATAGTCGGACACTGCACTGTGCAAATATTCAATCCGGGATAATATTTTATCGGGGTACAAACTATCATTGAAAGTATATGTTATGTATATAAATGGTATATATAGATATATTTTATCATTGGGTAATATATACATATTCGTTTTAGCATTATTATTATTATTTGATTGATACACTAGCAGCTATTTGTGCTAATACGTGTATATCACTGCACTTGTTTTAATGTTTCTAAATGTTTGTCTAGTCTGTTTTGACGTGACAACGTCTTATAAATTGGTTTGCCGGGTGACACTTCAAGAAACTGCGTTACGCTCCGCTCACGTTATGCACTCACAATGAGAGCGAGTGAGAGGCACGCGTCCCTTCCACTCGGGCATGGTTAGCCCGCCTAAGAGCGAGAGAGACAGACATAAAAAGTGAAAGGCACGCGTCCCTTCCACACACACGTAAAAATAAAATTTTGTTAATATGAAATTCAGTGCGAGATTCTTTGTATAAATTAATGTTTTAAATATAATTCTTTGTATAAATAAATTTTTTAAAATTGTTACTATTATTTCATCCTTCTTCCTACTATACGAATGAATATTCACATTAAAATTATTTTACCACTCAAAGTCGTTGTCACGTAAAACTTTCGCCCGTATACCGACTTTACAGGCAACCAATTTTTTAAAACAATTCACTGAAGTAGCACTTATCACACTTACAGGGAGATCGTTCCAAGAATGCACTACACGGTTAGGCAAGAAGTGTTTCCTAGGGTTGCTCCTACATGAAGGCTTGGTGAGCTTCATTGAGTGCCCTCTCACTCGACTGTTCTGGCTCACAGTGAACCATGTTCTGATGTTGCTCACATTATTTATGATTTTCAGTATGTTAGTTATATTCTATAAGCCTTGGTGTGCGAGTCGGACCGTCCGTTTTTTTATATTATAGTACAAAATGTCATCTAGGACCATTCTGTTTTTCCAACCATTCATACTATCCAGGAGATGGTCAGAAGCATCTACCTATGTAACTACATCTTATTGCGATAACCGCTTACCAAGAGTAGTGATCATGGTAAACCCCCTTATAGAAACTGCGACGTGGCGATTTATGAGGGAGGCTCTTAAAATTAGACCGTCGCGTCAATATTTAATTTAAAAAATGTAAAAGGAGTAACATTTACTAGACAAAATTTATACTGACATGAGGTTCCTATGAGAGTGAAGAGCACAGCAACAACAACCAGTCGCCCGAACATCGTGTTTGGGCTGTTGAAATGCAACTGTGCGTCCCGTACAACTAATTCCGCTTTTAAATGATCCACTATCAGCGCAGCGTACACTGACATTGCTTTTGGATTTACGAGCAGTTAACACAGTTTATTAATTGGTAAAAATACTCGATTCGTTCAAATGTCGATGACAAGATTTGGCAATTCGTGCAACTCGCACTTTGTATAGATTATCTTTTAGTTGAGATTATAGTTTTGTTCAAGTTTTTCACTTGAGGAGAAATGTTGCAAGTGTCAATGTATTATTTTTACAACCTTTGTATATTTGTATGTTCACCTTACCCCTGATATCTCCTAAACTACTGGTTGCATTTTAACAAACGAGGTATCATTAGAAGCGTCATTTTGTCCAAAAGTTATAGGCTAAGTGACGTAACATACAATACAAAATGGCGGCTTGTAGAGGACATAAAGTAGTACCTAAATATAATAATTACAGATTATATATCGTGTTTGGTATTACATGAAAGGTACTGCTAAGTTCATGTAAATTAAAGTTAGAAAAATACATTTTATTTTAATACTTACTTCCATCTCGTGATCCAAATGGAACGTAAAAATTTCTGAGGAAAATAGTTGAAATATTTTGGGTAAGAAGTTAATTGCACCTACAACGTCAAATGCAAGTATATTGGTATGGCTTTACTTACTATATTGTGTCCTTACCTTTATACCTTTCCCTCAGCCTTATACGCGGCGAATTAAAGAACTCGTCGTCAAGCCAGGCGCTAGTGTTCTCTTAATGCCCTTTATCAATTCATATTATTATAGATGCTTAGTCCCATTTTAATGAGTGTAAAGAATTCGGTCGATTTGCATAATGGCGGTCAATTAAGCGATAGCCGTGGTTAGCGCAATTCCCGCGCAATTTTCATTAGTACCTGTCAGACTGTATGGCTAACTAGCACATTTAGCTATCTGACAGATATATGGCAGTTAAATGGGAGATAGCTTCATGCCTCGCTTTCGTTTACCAATGTATTAAAGTACTGGGTGTCACTTTTGCGGTAAAAGAGTCACCTTTGTGCCACTGCATTCTATTTTGCCCAGAAATGTAACTCTGATACTATATGGATATGTCTGCTTTGCTGGCTAACCATTTGATCTAAAATTGCCATCAAACAATAGCATAATACGAGTATCACTATGTTCTGATAAGCGAAACGAACGAAACGATTAAATCAACCTAATTTTTAGGTTGATTTAAATTTTAAGGTTTCGCAGTTACGAGTAATTTTTCTTTCGGTTTTGTTTGTTTATTTCGTGTGAATATTAAAATATTCTTTCATCATTTTGGGGTTAATTTCGTGTTGAAATCGATTATCTTTTTAAATTACCTTTTTATGCAGAAATTTTCAGTTTAAAGTGGAAACTGGAATATTTGTTTGCAATGTTAATAGTTTTGTTGTAAATATTTAGAGATTTCCTGGTAATAATTTATAGATTTTCTGTACATAATATACAGTGCAGCAGAGTACACAGCTCCAAGGGACTGCACACTCGCGTACGTTTCTGTGAAAAGGGTCCTTGTAAGATCGACAGACAACCAAGTAATCGTATAAGGGTACCTTTTTCATTTTGAGGTACGAAGCCCTGAAAAAGAAAAACTTTCTTAGAATTGCGTGTACAAACATACATACTGCTTGATTTTTTTGGAGAATATATTGATGTTTTAATAATATTAAAAACGGCGTGTTGAATTGATAACCTCCTTATTTGAAAGCCAGTTAATTAAGGCTTACATGATACCAACTTAAAAGTAAATTAATTTAAAATGATGTAGAACTAACGTTGTGCCAAAATTATTAAACTGTGATTTTGTATATGTATATAAGTTTTATTTTTTACCTCAAAGGGAAAAATGTACCCTTTTAGGTCCACTTGGTTGTTCTTCCCCCTATCTGTCTGTCAAGACACCTTCACATCGTAATGGAGAATCATAATGACTTGATTTTTGTAATTTTATTTATTTATTTGGAAAAGGACTTCATTTGTACGAGTATCTCTATCTAACAAGTAGTTTCCGTGCTTTCCAGTCCAAGTCGACGCAGACGAAGTCGCGGGCAAAATATAGTTTTTCTCTATAGTTTTCAATCGTTATCAGAATAAATAAGTTGTATTGCACAATATCAGAACCAGTTTAAAATAATTAGGTGCATAAACTGCACGTTAATGGCGAAATTTTCATATTTATCGCAAACCTGCGTTATCTCTGCGGGCAGGCAGGATCAATAAATACGCTCTGGAGAAATAACAATCGTTCAAAAACAGGCCAAGTGTGAGTCGGACTCGCGCACCAGGGCTACGAACGATGTAAAGAAACGTTCTTTGAAATAAAGTTCATTTTCCCGACCAACTGAGTTTGTCAAGTTTTTTAGATTTCTCAAAAAATTTACTAGTTACATAACTTAGGGTATCGTGTAATATTTACACAAATTCCTTTCTGACACCACTTACAATGTTTAATCCCTTCTCTTTTTTCGCTTGTGGATCCTGTGTGTCAACATTTTTAAAAATTGTCCTAATTTCATGTCAATAGCTAATAGCAGTTGCTGAGATAATCCACTGTGACAGACGGATAGACACACAGACGCGTGAGTGATTTTAAACTTCAAATGTTTTTTTATCACCCCGTGTTCATTCCAGTCCAGCATGGTGAAACGGGACAGTAGACAAGTTCAAATTAATAACACTACACGCAAATGAAATCGCGAGCACCGGCTATGTACTCGTAGCTTCGAATCAGGCTTTTTGATTTGATTAAAGAGAGTGTTCTAGTAGAGAATACCGTCTAGTCATGGTGTCTGGGAATGTCGGCCATTACACGGCCGCGATCGAGGCTCGAGCGCTCTCGAACGCTGAAACAGTGCGCGCGAGCAATGTGTCGAATCAGCCACTTGTGACGCGAGACCTCCTCATATCTGGTTGGGAATATAGTATATAATTGAGTATAGTATCATCATCATCAGACAGCAAACGTCCATTGCTGGACATAGGCCTCCTCCATGGTATGACACATTGACAGGTCCCGAGTCACTTGCGTCCAGGGACTCCCCGCGACCATTATGAGAATTTTTACTCCCTATCGGTTTTCCGTTCTTCAAGCGATATGGGCTGTCCATTGCCAATAGTAATTTAGTAATACGTCTCTTGAACAATAAGTACCCACAGAAATATGTAATTTAAATAGTCTGAATTGGTCCGGGCCGGAATAAGCCATATTTTACATGAGATTTTGTAGAGTGTGCCTACAAGTTATTTAGGTTGACTCCACCTTATTAGTCTACGAGTAGATCCCTGCAGTTCGCACCAAGCGCTTCCACTTTTTGCATCACAAACTTGGGGCTTATGGGTAAGCAGTAAACTAGTGAGATGAAGGCCAAATGCTAACCTACTGTATCATCATCATCAGCCGGGAAACGTCCACTGCTGGACATAGGCCTCCTTCATGGCACGCCACATCGACCGGTCCCGAGCCACCTGCATCCAGCGACTCCCCGCGACTTTAATCAGTTCGTCGGTCCATCTAGTAGGGGGACGCCCTGGTAGACGTTTCCCGGTACGTGGTCGCCACTCGAGAAGCTTTACTCCCCAACTGAATCATAGTTTAGTTTAAATATCATCTTAGGTTATATCATCACTTACTGTCAGGGGTATTGTGGTGGCGGCATTAATCTATTTTATTTGGCAGAACACTCCATGTTGAAGCAAGTCTATGACACTAACTTTCATGCGTGGGCGCATAGCTCAAGTGTGAATTTTTAATGATCTCTTCGCGCCGTAAATAGATAAACAATGTAGTCGGATTGAGTCGTTCTGTCGCGTACAATGAACGACGAGGAAAAAACTACAACGGCTACTTGAAAAGGTATTCGCATCGTCATGTGAAGAAAACAGCTATGTTTCTAAAACTCCTCTGTGCCTCGAATTAAGATTCCGATTTCGTTTATTTTTCATTGCCTTTCCTTGCACTCCTCAGAAAATTTACTTTTCTCTAGGAGACTAAAGTTTAAATAAACAAAATGGAGTGGTTAAGGCGGTTCGATGACCCTGACACCCCCGATTAGGCATACTTTTTAGAGAAACTCTAAGAAGAACTACGTGCACGTCAAAAGCACTATGAATAATTATATTACTGTTGCTAATATAAGAAATGTAATAATTTACTCGATACAATTAAATCCCAAAACGGTAATATGTGTTTTTTTAACACAAGCTTTACTTTATTTATAAACCTTTTTTTTTCGAGGGGGAAATCTTTTACTCCTTACGAGAGAAGCCGGGTTATGTAGAACTTCCATCCACTAAAACCCCTCGGTGGTCATCCTCGGCGCAAGTCGAGGAGCCATGGTAAGTCCAGCGGAACACACCAGTGCTCCTCTCACGCTTTGCATTTGTCTACCCCCTGACCAGTCAGACACTACGTCTCGGCAGCTCCAGGCTGCAGCGGGACGGGACCACGCCGTAACCACATCCAGTGATTGCCGGTTCACACCGATAGGGCGGCCAGAGCTTCTACTCTGCCCACCCGCAACCCTGGGCGCCCCTATCCAAGGGCATTATTTATAAACCTAGGCTGAAAAATTAATCATGAGTTGTGTGTTAATGTTAGTTTATGAGCTTTCAGATTTCTATATCTTATGCGTATAATTTTTTATTGAATTAATTGAGAGAAAATCTTACGAATTTGAGATGAGAGTCGATATGGCGTACTGTTTCTTATCCTTTCACCGTTACGCGATGACCTTTATGATTAGTTGGGAAGTGAGCCACAAATGAATTTCTTTTAGAATTAAAATTATAAATGAGGTATACAAGTGCAGTGCAAAGTGATGTTATATTTGTGGGCAGTGTCTGAGGGAGATAGTCTTATAGTCTTGTTTCGGTGTTTCTTCTTCTTATTATTTATTATCGATTATTTATATTATCGTTGAAACGAAGATTTTACCACGAATTGGACTTATTGGACTAAAATAAGTAAGCTGTCTCTTCATGATATATACCTTTAGTAGGCTACGTGTTAACCTATTTTCATCACGATTGGTTGTGTCGATGACACATCAAGAGGTTTTACTTTAAACAATTATCACAGATCGGACGCTTGGAACAAATGTCGTGATATCGGCACACATCGAACGGATGACGTTAATTTGTATACACGCGCTTGTGTTAAACCGCACATGGATACGTAACAGTCATTATCTGAGTCGCTTTCTTGCGGGGAGGCGAGGTATCGCGGAACGGTGGGGGGACATGCTAGTATAATGCCCTAGTGGATTAAACGACATACAAGTAAAACGACGTACCAGTTAAACGTCTGAAATGTTAAATAGTCAGAATAAACGACTAGTCCCTAAACCGAAAAAGTAATTTTCTCTGTCTCTGTCTGTAAAAACAACAACAAAATAATCGAAAAGAAAATTGATTTTCTGTGTACATTGGAGGTACAGGAGGTTGGCGATTTCCTAACCAGAAAATTATTATTGTATGGTAGGTATTATTGTATAGGGGGTGAATGTCCGTTCTGTACGTAACACTATATTAATTATAAAAATAGGAATGCAGTAGACAATGAATTAACATCACTTCCGTTTGATTCCGTTTCTGGGAAGCTCCACTACAGATTTCGTTTCACACGAGACGCGTATAAAACCAATGTTTTACAATAAATAATAAAATTGAAAACGATACGTCGTTGTTTACGGACAGGAATATAAATATATCGTGAGTGGTGCGCAAGCGCATCTCTCTGGGTGGTGGAGCGATGTGCGCAGTGCAACAACGACCAGTAGAGAAGCTGAGATTAATTCTACAAACATTGAAACATTAACCTAAAAAGATGTTACACACATATACACAATAGGGCCCACACTAGGGCGGGCGATAATCTTTTTACCTTCATGCAATAATACCTATAGTAAATGACAAGTTCCGCGAATGTATAGTGCCAAGGCCTGGTCTTGTACAGTGTACACTTATAATTTTAAAAGACCATTATCAAACAAAAGTGATTTAATTACCATTCTTGTATATTTTAGTTTAGCTTATTTGTACAAAAACATATAAAACGCACGAAACAGGTAAGACTTGACGTTGAAAACAAAGATGGCGTCAATAAAATGACATTTGAATGACAATGACTATACAAATTTTGATTATTACTTGATTTTTTTAAATATTGTAAAATTGCAGGCCGAATTTGTAACAACTCTTTTGACATTTGACTCTCGTGTTGTTACTGTTGATATGAACCGTGTCTTCGTACGGGCACACTATCAGTATAAAGTAGCAAATGTCTTTTATTAAGATCTCAATTATTATCTCAATTAAGAGGCCATGGACAGCCAGTAGTCTACAACCGATAACCGATGGGGAGAAATAAGCTGCGGCACAATAAGCTGAGACTTTTAATGGGCAAGTAACAAGTAAATGCGTTCTGAACTGGAAACCGACTTCAATTGCCCTAAATGTCTACTTTACGGAAGATCAGCGCTGCAGCTCTGTCTGCAGCATATGCTGAGTGAGGACCAGTTCGTCAGAAACACAGATCACAGGATGCGGCACTTGCGTGACCAATGTCGGCTGATGTTGTCTTCTTGTTTGTGTGTATTTCTGTTTATGTTTCTTCTCTGTATCTGTGTTTTCTGTTGAATAAATGTTATATCTATCTATCTACTTTTATTAAGGCAAATTTAAGATTTATATCGTTTTACCATTGATGCCATTGTCACAACTGGACCAAATCGAAATGGAACCATACGGGAAGCACCACCTTTCAAATAAAAAAAAGAATCATCCAAATCGATTCACCCAGTCAAAAGTTCTGAGGTAACAAATATATATTTTAAAAAAAACCGTCGATCGAAAACCTTCTCCTTTTTTGAAGCCGGTTAAAATGTACTTTTAACAATTATATTAGTTTTAGTTTAGTGCGACGCAAAAAAAGTTTTTTCTTTCAATTTTTCAAAATACTAATTTATTGTGAAACTACTTGTGTGGCTTACACTGTGTCCCAGGTGTAAATACTGCCTCGACTGGGATGCCGGTCGCGCCGCTGCCTGCGAGTGAAGTGAAACAATAATATAACACTTTCTCACGTCCAGTGACAAATTGTTGGTGAATTAATACTACCATGCGTAGGGGTGGCGACGGAGTCTGCTGTTCCACCCGTTAGCTTCACTGTTCGTCATTAAACCGCCTCCGTGGCCTAGTGGCTGGCTACACAGGTCGACTCACTATCCGGAGGTACCGGGTTCAGTTCCCATCGTTTATCTATTGGTAATTTTGTTGGTGGTAGGTCATTTTATATGTTCGCCTGACTAGTTATCACCATCTTACTTAGTCTGTCGATAAACACCAGTTTCAATAGCACTGTTGAATTCCCGTATGAAAGGTAGCAAAGCCAGCTCATCATTAGCTCTAGGCTTCTAGGTAAGTATGGTTTCTGCCCGACATCCTTATCGTCTCTTACCACCAGGTGAGGTTTAGAATGATTGTAAACCAATATTATAAATTATAGAGTCGATTTGTCGTGAAATACTCCAAAAGAAATAATTATTTATAAGAAGTTAACTTTGCCAACATTTTCTTCACAAATAACTCAAATTCGTTGTATGATTTTTTTTCTTAAATAATTAATTTGGATTAAAAGTTATTTAATTTGATTATGAAAAAAGGCGTCTCATTAAAAAAATATAGTTTTGTTACCTCTATTAAATTACCTACTACCATATTCATTTTTAACCGTCTTCAAAAAAGGAAGAGGTTCTCAATTCGCCGGATATGCATTTTTAAATGTTTGTTACCTCATAAACTTTGACTGGGTGAACCGATTTGGATTATTCTTTATTTATTTGAAAGGCGGTGCTTCTAATTTCCATTTGGTCGAGTTTTGACGATAACATCCTTGAGAAAACGATATAAATCTTAAATTTGCCTTAATAAAAGTAGACTTTTAGGGCAATTGACGACGGTTTCCAGTTCTTTTTGAACGCATTTACTTGTTATTTGTTTATTTATATGTGAGATGAAAACCTGGTGTCTTTTTTTTATTGAAGATAGACCAACACTTGACCTCAATCTCACCTGATGGTAAGTGACGATGAGGTCGACGATGTCACGTGTTGGTCTAGAAGGTGCCTATTTACTCTTCTTTTGAAGATTCCCAAGTTGTAGCTGTCGGGGAACACGGAAACCGGTAGTGCATTCCATATTTTTGCTGTACGCATGATAAATGTGGAAGCGAATGTGTCTTGAAGGACGCGACAACCTTATCAAGCACCAGTTTTATATATGCTTATATATACACATATATTTTAAATAAATGTACATGTCAACAACAACAAGCCTGATATAAATAAAAAACCAACTTAATTATTTATAAAGTTTAACTTGATGTTGGCAACCCTAGCATGGCCACCATTGTCCGTATAAATCAAACTTGTGATTCGCAGCGGGTCGCACTGGACTGTACTATTAGCTAACTTAAATATGCTTCTATACATACCTTTATTACTGACTAAATAAGATGTATAGTCCCTTACATCAGCAGCGAGATCTAGTTGTTAAATTACAAGTCGTTGTTTACGTTTTAAGTGGATTTTATGTCAAAGCGATAAGGGCGGTAGTTGAGTGTTTATTGTGGTTAGAATTAATATGTAAATGTTTGTGGAGAGGATGGTATTGGTCAGTGTCTACACTCTGAACTTGGAGAATAGGGATGGGAAAATATAGTTATGATCTGTTTTTTTAACAATGCAAAACAACGTCGACGAAAATTTTACCTCTATCGCAAGGATATGACTTAAGCTCTGAACACATATACCACGGTCATTTACTATATAATATTGTGTATATAATTTTAAGACGATGCAATAATTAACACTCTTTCTTTTCATCACAAAGTCTTTCAGAAATGTGAGTAGATTGTTTGACATCACCCGTACACTGTAGATATTCCTACAGCTCGCACCAAGCGTTTCGCTTCCACATTTATCGTGCGTCCAAAAAAATATGGAATACGCTACCGGTTTCCGTGTTCCCCGAAAACTACAACTTGGGAATCTTCAAAAGAAGAGTAAATAGGCACCTTCTAGACCAACACGTAACATCGTCGACCTCATCGTCACTTACCATCAGGTGAGATTGACGTCAAGTGTTGGTCTATAAATAAATAAAATAAAAATCCAAAAAGATTTGTAACTAATTGAGTAAAAAATTCAAAAAACTCATATATTATCATCATCATACTCGTACCTGCGTAAGTCCATGGCTCAACAAAGGCCTCTCTCAAGGGTCAAGGTGCGAGCTGTATTACAGGGAAAGTCTCGCCTTAGCGCCCCCTTTTGTGCACTCCGTTTTGAACAAAAATGAAGATTGTGATTCGCTATAAGTTGTTCGTTAATGACATTCGATTCCCGACGTTAACAACTGATGTCCTATTTTTAGATAGCTACTGCACAAAGCCAGCGATCACAAAAAAATATTATGATAAATAAACTTAGTGTGAAGCTTTCTTTGTTGGGAATAACCTTAGACTTAAAAATATATTTTGCCGTTCTGGTTATTGCTAATATTAATTAAGTAATAACAGTTTGTCTACGCAGAAGTAATCTTATCTATTTATATAAAAAGCTAATGCTGTAAAGCTAATGTAAGCTAACCAACTCCGATCAACTTCCCGTTGGGGTAGTGAATACCCCTTGTTCTCCTGCTTAAAGTAAGAGAGTTTGGTCACGATGGGTGGAAGTGGCTGGTTGTGGGTGGCAAAATGTGAAAAATATATATCTGTCCTTGTCTAACTAATGTGACCTTCTCATGAGAGAAGAGATAGCTTCGGGAAACTTCAGAAAATTTCTGTAATAATCTAGAAAGATTACATTTTCTCTACGTTTATGCCAAAATAAATGTCCACCCGAAGCCGGGGCGGACGCTAGTGAGCATGAAGAAAAGGACTACGGCTCTGCAATCCCCCAGCCCCTCAGCCTAGCCCACACAGACACAGGTGTCCGCGAAACAAATGCGCTGCTGTTCTCCAGTGCACAATTACAGGGTGTCCAGCTGAGAAACAATTACCATCGGATAACGACAATTTGACAAATTGGACACCATGTAGCATACCTCGAACAGAATGTAAAGGCTATATATTAGCATAATGGACGCGATACCTGAGATTCAGACGTTCAGAATAGATATGTGTCCACCTAATATGAAACAATAACGTATTACTGGTAAGCGTATGCGTATTACGTGGCCGAATCACATGTTTTAAATAGTGTTTATTTCAACCCTAAAAATATCTGTTGAATTTTTCATAAAATTCAGATTTTCAGTCTTACATTTCACGCGTAATTCGTTGCTATTTTTTTAATTTTTGCTACGAGACTGCCTCCAAATGAGCCCAGTAATTGATAAATAAATAAAGTAAAAACTTTTTAGAGAACCTTTGAAAAGAGGTTATTGTTTACGTCAACCAAATTATTTCAATGGTGATCAATGACAAACTGTGAAACTCTCGACATACGAATAAAGATCGATCGTCACTGACATAATCTTTTAACCATTTACAAGTGTCAATACGAGGATAATTAATACTTGAAAAGGTCATCTTGCACTAGTCATTAAACATAGGGGCCGCATTCATACAGCTATCTACTTGAGTTAAGCTCAAGACAGGTGGTTTATAATGTTTTAGCGATCCTCAAATTCCACTGCCTCAAAGACTGCCATGTCAGATTTTCCTTATTTGGTAGGATTTGGCGATCGCAGTACGATGTTGTTGATATATAGGTAGATGCTATTGATCATCACGCTAGGTGATCACGTGGAATTCAGCTCATATTTGATAATTTTTTCCCCTAGCCTTATCACAATGTGGGTACCTGAACGCAAGGTAGCGCAGCGTAGGTGCTGATTTTTACGGAAGCGAACGCTGTCTGATATTCCTACCCAGAGGGAAAACTAGACCCTATTTCTAGGAATTCTGGTGCTAGAAATGCATCAAATTGTCCAAAGGCCTCTCTGCCGCTAAATACAACAACCGTGAGCCACAGCTTTACGTTTTTGCGAAATTACGGAATCGTTTTATTTAGAAGACAATCACATATTCAGATATGAAATATTTGAGAGCGATTTAACAAACATAAATGACTTCTGAGCTAACTCGAAGTCAGCTCAATATTGAGGACGGTCTATTGCTACAGGCCAATATTTCTGACAAGCGATATATAATCTTTTAAACAAACATTCCTTCATCCTGCATCGAGAGAATCATACAATACATTTATTAGCGCCGCTGTGTTATGATTATGACATTTTCCTAACAATAAAACGAGCTAATTATACAACCAAAAACAAAAAATGATAATAATTGACGTAGCAATAGGTGTTTTACTGAACAGCTCCGTTTAGACGTTAGTCAAAGTCAGAATGGCTTAACTGCAGTCGCAGTACGCGTTTGGTAAAGCGACCATGGTGAAACACAAATAAATGAATAAAAACGTCCTTAAAATAACAGCTGTTTTCACTTAAATTGGTGTCATTTGATGGTATTATTGGAACACTTTTGCGATAATTTCGCTCCGCAGGAGCTAACTAAGGACCCGGACACGAAACCTAAAGGACAGGTTACATGCACTTGAGTGACATCAAAGATTCTGTCATTGTGACGCTTTGCATTTTATCAGAAACATACATTACGGTGGGCACACTGCCACGACAGTCTAAATCATGAAGGCCAGAAACTTCAAATCAAATCAATTTATTCATCTCCTAAAACTTCATCATCATAAGCCTATACGTCCACACTGCAGGGGCTCTGGCCTACTCTCCTGCAGAGAGTGTATGGTCCATAGTCCACCACGCGGACCCAGTGCGGATTGGCGGACTTCACAGGTCTATTCAAGACATGCAGGTTTCCTCACGATATTTTGCTTATTAGAAGAAGAAATTATTTTCCATACAGCCAAAATCACGGACGGACTGTTAGTAATGCATAATAAACTTAGTTCTCAAAGTTAAACCAACATATAAATAACTTAAAGGTAGAGTCCAAAGGTAAATCTTCAAGTTAAATCTATTTTACTGCGTGTATGTTACATTTGACATTTATCTCAAAAAGCATTCTATAAGTGCAGTAACTATAAAGTGTAGATAATGAAGCGTTTTAATTCAGTATTGTGACCCCCACACTAATTTAATTTATGTTTTATGACAGGCGATAGTCGGAAGAGACGGTGTCAGGCTGTGACGTCAGCCTGCCATAAATCAGAGTCGGACTCAGGGTTGAGGTCAACCTTCGAGGGGGGTCTCAGCAAGGTGCACATGTTGTCCTTAATGAAAAGAACGATCTGATAAATCATGACATGTGTTGTTGACGTTAACATCAGCTGCATAATTCCACCGTTGAATATTAACATCGGATCTGCGATGGAGAGATCGGTGACGTAGTTGATGTACTCGTATTCTAATTGGGTTCGCAGGACTTTAATAATAAGTGAATACTGAGAATGTGAACCCTTGGAATGTTGTTAGTAAAGTTATTACTACCATCTTTCAGTCTATTTGGATCTTGCTCATCATTATTTCTGACCTCAATTCTTAAGCCAGCTTACAGTCATCAGGAAGTGCTCGTTGAGCTCTTCTAGCACACCAGTAAATTGTCTGATGACGAATTCCTGAACGGTGTCGGTGAACGACGGCAACAAAAAATTAATATTATTTATTGCATGTTACAATTACGTAATAGACGGTACTAATAAAAATATAAGTTCACATGCGACGTCTCAGGGGCCCCACCATATAAGTGCTTATTTATTTATTTAATTCATTATATATAAAACTATAATATTACATAACATATTAGTTATGTTATCTTTTGTTATCTTACACGTACATATCGACATTTAACATCAGGGAAGATTGTGGTCAAACGCGAGCCTTTTATGTTCTATAAAAGTGTGACCCCCTGCCTAACTCCGTCCTCATCAATAATAAAACTAATTAGAACTTACATCCGAGTCGACACAGGGTTTATGACGCTCCACACGACCAGCGACTGTCGCCGCGCATCAATAAACTTGGTAACTGACATAATGGTAATAAATCCGTGGCATTGGAACTCCTCTAATTCTTCTAGTCAATAGGTGACATCACACTGGACATGTGGTTTCGACATCAGAAGTTTCGAATTTAGAATAGTTTCATCCTCTTCCGATGATGGCGTAGAATAGATGGCAATAATGAGGGACTTTCAGAGACGTCTGTCAGTTGAGTACTTAAATGACTTGATAGATGGTGTGGAAGAGCTCGAAATTAATATTTCATAAATCATCGTGGCAGTCCATACAGCCCTAATAAGTCTTGTTAACAACTTAGGTTATTTACACAGCATTTATATTCTCTTTGGTAAGTGTACGACTGCTGCAAATCTTATGTACAATTAGGCCAAAGAGTTTTGGGAAACCGATGGTATATTTTGCTTATAGAAGTGTTATGGCGGTGACTAAAAAACAATTTTAAAAATTTGTAATAGCAGTTATGGTTGATTAGGTTTGAAACGACAATCATTATTTTCATAACAATAGAGCGTCCGGCTGTGCACGGGAAGCAGAAGGCATATATAAAATTCAACAGTTTTCAATCGTTTTGTCGAAAAAATTGATTTTCGATGTCAAGTGGCGATTAGTGGGCTTATGTTAAATCCGGTAGGAATGTGCGTGGGCGCAAGCATTGTGGCTCAGGTCAAATGTTATGGCGATAAAAAATTGTATTATTTATTGGTGTGTCGCTATTTAACACCAGTATAACACGCGTGTGACATTTTAAGCGACGCGGCGGTGGCTCCATGGGAAACATATACATCTGTCTGAATGTGGGCCGATCTTGGAATAGATCATATAAACCTACCTACCTGTTACCCGCTGGGTTATTGTTAAGGAAATGCGTAACATATTTTTATAGCTGACTATCTTTTGAATATCAGAATTCAGCTTGCAGGAGATACTTGTACGATGGGAATAAAAGTAACTTACCAGTATATCCTTTTCTAGTTCTTCAAAACCATGAATTCTCATTTTGACTCTCCGTTACGTTACAGGAAGCACAAACCAACAAATCCACATTTGCTTATATACTTAGCGTTAGTATGGAAACTAATACTATGGATGGATGAGAACAGGTAAGTCAAATCACCCGAAAACATCTTTTGGGGTGGTGACGACAAAATGGGTAAAATCTAACGGGACGGCCCCGACTGTATATACCTACATTGCAGTAAAGGTGACAGGAAGCTACGATAAGGTGCCTTGTTAGTTTGCCGCACAACGGAGTACCCTTGCCTGCGAAATGTTTTTCGGTTGATTGTCACCATTTCCAAAAAGGAGTTCTGCAGAGTAGAAAGGGAGAAATCAACTTCACCGGAATCGGTTTCATATGCATGTCTGTGTCGATAGCATTGAAGCAGTTCTAGTGCCGTGTTGAATACACTGCCACTTTTACAAAGTTGATGACAGAGCAAATAAAAATATACTCGTAAGAGGAAAGGTACTTTTATTTAATAAGTTGGAATTATATACCTGCAACAGGAAATCGACAAATTGGTGCTCAACTGTAATAATATTATGCCTTAAACGATTTCAATCGACACGTTAATGAACAAACAGCATATTCAATATCCACAGTGAATGGGCGAAACATGTTCAAACGTGGATTTATAAACAACCTAATTGCACCACTTCCAACGTGTTCCTACTTTTATTATGATTTTACTTCAAGAAGATAGTTAAGGCGCATCGATGGTGCTTATCGGTCTTAATACAGAATTGGTATCCAAACACATTTTTTTCAATCTCAAGCACCATTAGGTGCATATAACAAGCACAACTTTTCAATTTCAACTTAAGCAGGTTGTAAATTGTACACTTTTATAGGCTTGATGCACGCCTTGGGTGGCAGGTACTACCAATATACTTGTGCACTTTTCTAAATGTTCTAACACTCTTATCTCATTAGGTATATGAGTGAGAATGTGTTGAGATGTAGGTGAGTCGAGTGTAAATGTAAGTTAGTATTTGAATGGTTTCAGAAAGTGTTATGGCCATTGTAAATCTATGAGTTTGCTAATGCTGGGTCACAGATGAGTTTAGGGTTTAGCGGGCATCACACTCATGGCTCGTTAATAGATATTACGGCATGTTACTTGGGCTTTAAAATAGATTACATGATTTGGTAGGGCTGGTGTCATTGAAATGTGTACAGACTAGTTTGTTTATTTAGTTTTTAAACGTTATTTTTTGAACTCATAATCTAACCGCCACGGGACTGTGTATGGCCTTGGACACATCTAAACTATGTTTTTTTTGGCAAAATACCAGTAAACGCTTTATTAATAACTAGCAACCGACTTTGACTGTCCTCAAAGTCTACAGCAATGTTAATATGGTTTTCTCATAGATGCCAATGTCAAAACTGGATAGAATTGAAATGGGACCACACGGGTAGCACCAGCTTTTAAATAAAAAAAGAATCATCAAAATCAGTTCTCCTAGTTGAAAATTCTGACTTAACAAAAAAACATAACCGTTGAATTGAGATCCTCCTCCTTTTTTGAAGACAGTTGAAACTCCGAATAGTCGATAAATGTTGAGAAAAAGTAACTTTTTGTAAACTTCATGATTACTACCTTTCATATGAACCACATGAACAAGTAAGGGTGAACGATGTGTAGAAATTTATGCACTTGACTGTACATATACAATTCCTGATAGATTTATCTCAAGTTGAAATTTCTGTAAAATAAGTTGAATTCAGGGTTATCTGGATAAAATTTCATACGTGTCTTTGTAAAAATATAGAAATTTTTAATGATATTGAAATTCCTTACCACGATCTATTTATTGATAAGGGCCCTAAAGATAATGAAACAATGTAGTTGGCCCTCGATCATATGCAGGTATTTACAGCACATGGCGTGTTTGACGGCGACAGATTTACAACGCGTCGTAATGGGAACGTAATGGACACTTAATTATACGACACGGTCGCGATACGGATACCTGCTTTATATACTGGTATTATCTTTATGTTATTAGTGACATTGTTGCAGGTTTGTTGCAGGTGTGACCTCGGCTTTAGAATGGGGTCACTCCTTGCCATCCCGCGGGTGTCGTACGAGGTGCCTAATGGCAAAATAGCCCCCTCGTAGTCGACAACCGTATGCGCATTTGATGTAACGCAAGAAATGTAGAAAATAAAATTATGCGATATGATTACAAGCAAAATACATCTTAAATGGCGGGGTATGTGTACCGGAACTTTGAGTAACACAAAAGATGGGATAATATTTCATAGGTTTAATTACTGCACAGTTATGGAATTTAATAGAATCACAGGTTATAACTTTTAATTTCTTAGACACGCGCGCAGCTTTCTTCGCCTCCCACCGTAAATCAGTGAGTTTTTAACCGACTTCAAAAAAGGAGGAAGTTCTCAATTCGACGCGTATATTTTTCATCTTTTGTATGTGTGTTACGCAATAACTCCGCCGATACTGAACCGATTTTAATAATTTTTTGGGGTAGAATATACTTCATGTGGTTTTATATAAATTTGATCGAAATTGATTGATCGCTCTTTGAGAAAATTAACAAATACCAAATTTTTAAGTCAATTGAAGTCGGGTTTTAGTTATTTTTGCACTCGTTAGTTATGTTTAGAACCGAACCACAACAAAACTGTTTTCACATTTTCTCTACTCTGCTACTATTTTGTTTTTAATAATATCGCGTAATTTGACTTCGAGGATCAAATTCAACTCGTAAGATAACACGCGCATACAGTAGTCGACTGCGGGGCCCCAGACACGCTCGCACCAGTTATTGTGCTACGTGACTAGCTACCACCAGATTAACTAATTCTAATAAAAAGCACTGTTTGGGAAATTAATGTTAAAGATAACATAGCCAGCGATTGCTTTACACCCAATGGCCCTATTAACATTTACTGTCAACTGAGCTGAAGGGAAAATGCAACCACGAATGGAACCCGAGACCTCTGCGTAGGGAGTCAACGTTTGTAACCACGAGGTGGGGGCGGGCGATCTGAGCTCAGAGTATAGACAGTATAAAATGATTTACCTAACACGTTATTTCACCGGAGTTTCTCTTTTTATTGGTTCCCTAAAACTAATTTGACCTGTGCCTGTGCTTCTTTTTTTTGGGTTCGGTAGCTGACAGATTGTGCAATAACGAGGCGCTGACGTTCCTAAGAGGACCCAGAGCTCTTGATATCCGGAGTGGATGGCCACACTCGTCCCCTAAGGAGTCATGTTTTTTTGAAAATTTACACTTCGTTAAACGTACTGATAAAACAGGAAATTACGTTTGCGAGAACAAGATAGACTTAGGGACGCAGGTTTATGCAAAATTAGATGTTATCTATATCGTAGCGTGGTTCATTTAAGTACTAAGTATCTTGTTCAAAGATCACCACGCTTGCCAGGTGGATAGGTGATAGCAGAAAGATGTTGGTAAATCATAGGCAGACGCTTCTGACTATCTCTTAAAATTCATCTTCACCTTTCACCCTGGGAAGACAAGATGATCTCGTATAAAGTCAGGAATCACTCGTTAACACATTGTTGTTAGTGGAATCACTCTCGTAAGTGACTCCACATCAATAAGGACGAGTTTAAACAGGGACTATTAAAATAGCATCGACATTAAAAAATTAATAAATCCAGTTTTATGGTGTAGCTCTCTATTATAGAGTTAGTGCCCATAAAGGTGCTAGTTAGTATTAGATAAATAAATTATGGCTGGATAGAACAGGTTGAGTATTTGCAAGTATGACGAACATATACCTATGTACAGTCAATCTATTGTAAGAACCTGGAATTTTATTACAATGTTTCCTAAAATAAATTAAATCGCAGGACAAACTAGAGGCTACATATGTATAAATAAATAAACCCGCCAAGTGTGAGTCGTACTCGCGCACCGAGGGTTCCGCACTTTATTAACCACCTCTGTCGTCTAATTGCTAAATGTTGGATTCACAATTAAGAGATCCCAGGTTCCATTCCAAGTGGGGGTACTTATTGGTA
Source organism: Carcina quercana (assembly GCA_910589575.2). NCBI lineage: Eukaryota > Metazoa > Arthropoda > Insecta > Lepidoptera > Depressariidae > Carcina > Carcina quercana. Next base: position 669,359 of record OU342435.1, read on the forward strand.
ATCGGTTCGGTTGGTGATAGGGCATTTGATATGTCCGTCTCGCTAGCTACCACTATTGTTACCTAAGTCTGCCGCCACAGCAGTGTTGAATGGTTACAGAGACAGCACCTCATTAGCTTGAAGCTTTCTAGGTGCACATGCTTGCCATCCTACCGCCTTATCGTGACTTACCATCAGGTGAGATGCATGTCAAAGGCAAATCCATCATACATAAAAACAGTCTGCAATTTCCACCCTTGCCTAGGTCGTGCTAGCAGGCACCAACCGTTAACAGGCGCAGTCAACTAATTGGTATTGAATCCCACCCACAGTTTACATGTAAATTAGTTCAAGTTACATACATTTCGATGCAGCCGATAGCACACGGTGATTGTGTATCTATGGCAACAAAATACGTGCCATGTGTAGGTTCTCAAACTGGCAGCGTAGTGCTTTTCAGTTACTCGATACAAGAAGAGGGGCGCTATAAGTCTGTTATATATTCGCCTGTTGTGTGTGTTGTGAGGGCGTGTTGAGATGATCATGAAAAACCGTTTAGCCAGATTGACGATAGTCATTCCTTTCATCGTGGCGTGCAGCATAAATATATCACACAAACAAGCATGGATTGACATATACATTAAAATTGTATAGAAATTATTTAGTCGGCGTTAAACATTTCAATAATCAAAAAGAACTGCAGCTGTAAATGTATTTTGTAAGATTGAATGAATAGGTCAAGTGTGGCAAAATTTCAACTACATGGTTTATAGGCGTTCCCTATACACTAGGGTCTAGGAAACATCGTCGACCGAAACGTCACTAAACATCAGGCGAGATTGTGGTAAAGCGATGACCTTTGTATATTCAGTTAAAGGTATATGGCTAGTTTTTTCCTTAAATTTATCCTCTAAGAGCTCGTAAGTGAATAAAGTTATTGGCAAGCATAAGCTTGTACATCAGTGTTTTTTTAAGTTCGTTAACTTATTTTGCACTTTTTTCCTTCAGATTCAATTCTTTAACAACCATCCTTGCAAACCCGCGGGTATCGATATCTGCAACTCGGTATTATATCATGCCAGAAAAGACTTTGCACCAGGACCTGCCAGTCCCTGTTACTTCAAAACGTACTGCTCTACTATGTGTGGGCGAGCATCAATGAGATGCAGCCTCCAACCTGGGCCTGGCCGTAGCTGCTCTCATAAAAGTTAGAAAGTAAAGTTTGAGGACCACAGCTTAACCGTATGATCCTATTGAGCCCGGGCGCTGAGCTCCAATATAACCGTAAATATCTAACAAAGTGCGACGTGTATATCCAGCTCAAATATCGCTACTACAAACATATTTACACTTACCATTATAAAACCACAAAATCAACCTTATTTGGATAGACATAGTAGTTTGAAAGCTCTGTAGATAGTGCAGTTTTTGAAGTAGGTATCGGTTGAAGAGTGACCCAATACAATGTTGTGAGCATTATGAAAATGTGATGTTCGGAATGTGACCAGCACTTGTATTGACCGCAGTGGACGCTAAAGTGTAGCATTTGTAAAGAATAGCACAGCTTTCATTTACCACCCCAGGTCTAAGGCAAAACTATTCGGGAGATGAGCAGGATCTACCTACGTAACGTTGCTACAATCATCAATCCCAAGCCAAGCGTGGTGATTATTGCAAATCTCCTCATAGAAAGACTGTCGATCCAATGTCCGGTGGTGGAGACCTGGTTCCTGTAGCACAGGGGATATTGATAGATAGTCAGACATAGGCCCCTCCCACTAACCAATTATTTATATCATTAGTAGGGAAAGTAGCGATTCCATAAATACGTTTAATAATTCCAATTGGAAATAAAAACAAATGCTCATTACTCAAAACAAATCGACACATCAGACTGTGATCACGACATTTTCTCGAAACGTTAATGAACTGTAATCACGAACGCTCATGTTTATTTAAACCTTTAAATAAACTCAACACTTCAACTAAACCATAGTTTTTACCTCATCCAATACCGTTAACCAACGATATTTGCATTTCATCAACAATTAGAAGACCGCCCAGTGGTTTATGTCCCCCGATGTATACCGTGAGTATATAGTTTATATGTATATCGGTATTTTATATGCATAATGATATTTTATATGCATAATGGTACTTTGTATGTATATTAGCGATTTGGTCGCGTGTCTTATGGTTGAGTTAATGAGGGCTACGAGATTACTGGGCTGGCGCTGTTAAGATAGCTGAGAATTAGTTGGGTGAGTAGACTGTGGATTCGGAAGACATGTCCAATTTTAAATACAAATCTAACTAATATTGTATAACAATAAAGTTTGGATTTTGACGACATTTAGCACTCGGAGGGAATATTTTCTGGATTAATATCTATGATAATTTTACTATAATCCTCATGGATGAAGTCGTGGGCGTAGCTAGTAAATCATATATATATTTTCAAACTCTTTCAATAATGAAAGCTTTAAGTACTTCCTGCGAACTTTCATTACTAGCTTTTTGTCCTTTTTCAGATGTTTAACTACTCTTGTACAAAATATCAAGTCATTCCTACACTCGGTCAGAGATAAGGCATCCCTTATCTGTGGTTGAGGCGTTAAGTAACAACATGCAAACTCACTTTTATAAATTAGTATGGATTTATAGATCTGTGACTGACATATGCTACATAAAACCCAGGACATAAAAGCTTCTTCAGCGAAAATCGTGAATTTGGGAAATTGATGCTTTTCAAGATGAATTGCTGGTATACATTTCAATGGGACAGGTCTGTCTGGTTCATAGGTCTACGGTGAATTATGGAGAGAGCTGTCGATAGGTAACAAATAAAAATTTATTTGTTCTCGTTATAAACAAAATGGGGCCGGCCCCAGTGAAGTGTGCCGCTTGTCAATATAATAAATAAATGTAATATCAATATACATATTAATAAGTTAGACGGATATTTTAACTTCTAGACATTATGGCAGATGTACTTAACCCGTGACTGGAAGTCAAGAAGGAATTGTGTTTGGGTATTTAAGTTTGTTTGTGCGATTCTTGCGCCGTCATAAAGAGAAGATCAGACATTAAATAGACTAGCTCTAGGCAAGCATGCTCCTTCCTACACCATAACATCATTTAACGTCAGGTGAGTCAAACGGATGCTGTTATTTACTATTAAATGCGTTGGTCTGGTTGTTTGTTTGACCTTCCTTTGTGCCAACTTACCTTTTAGAATGACTTGGATGATTTTGATTTCACCAACCGTTTCGGACTGTTGACGTGGCAATATTACCTTCAAAATATAACGTTATTTATCAACAAAGAGATGCTATGAGATAGATTTTGGTAGTCAACACTAGTTTTTGCCCGCGATTCCAACTGCATCGATGTCAGAAAATATCACAAACAGACATCTACGCGATAACAGTATTTTATGAGTTAATCAAGAGAATATTCAATGTGTGTAAACTACAAACATACAAACCTGCAAAGATACAAACGTTCACGTTAATTATGTTATTGGGAAGAAGGGTAACACCTAAACTTTATCCTCTTCAGGTCCTCGTTCCACAGCAGTCGGGTAAAAGGTTGCGTTCTCCTGTAGACATCGTGCCAATAATAGTATTTTATAGATGAGCAGTTTTAATAGTAGGTTATATTTGCCGAGTCGTAATAGTGGCCGTTTATGGCAGACACAATTTAGGTATCGTTTTAATGAATAATTTCAATGTAATCGGCTCTTACTTTTACGATCTCCTTTCGTTTTACGACTTCAAATATTTGCGATTTGTTGTCTATTAGCTGTTTTATACATCTCCTGTTATTGCTTATATTTTATGATCTATCTATGCTCGCGGCGGGTATAGAGTTCAAAGATAGCATTACGAGATTTACGAGTATACATGTTAAATTTCAAAAATTTCTTTTCTTTGAAATGTTTCTGATTTTTAAAATTCATTTAGCTATCGTAATTTTAACATAGATCGAGATATTTAGGCGGTTTTTAAAGCGTTAGTCAATTCTAAATTTAAAGAAATACTTACTAATTCATATTTTAAAAAAAAGAAGAAAAAAAAAGCGTTTTGTTTCTCCATTCATCTTGTGGACAATGGAAAACGTACTTCCTTGAACAAGTTCTTCTCTTCTCTTCTTTATTTATTTAATTCTTCTGCTTTCCTTTTCCTCATGATCCATTTTTAGATTGACTATTGTTTAGCCATTATATGTATAATATGTTTTATATATTAATTAGAATTACAGTATTTTATCATATTTATGGACCACCATTTGCCTCTTATTAAATAAACGATTCTTCAGCCTCAATTTTTCCTGGAAGAGATTTAGCTCTAAGGTCGCCTGTGCCCTTTGGGGTATTTTTGATCTATTCTGTTTTTATTTTTTCGATGTAGAATAAAGTTTATTTAAATTTATTTGAATTTTGCGCAAGAATGTTTGTCCCTAATGGAGAGGTGGTGAGCTTTCGTATTCAGGCGACATTTTACTACCAATTAGGCAATAGGAATGATTTCAACGCGCACTAGCTACGAGATTTAGATTTTAATAACTTGCTATATCCATACTAATATTAAAAATGGAAAAGTTTTTTTATCCTTTCTTCACGTCGTAACGGAGGGTCAGAATAGATTTTTTGTCGGGATAGTTACAGTAACAATTTTTATACTTTTATCACGATTGAACAAATGGTTTCCGAGGGATACTTTCTGAAGCGCCGGCAACACGCTAGCTATGAATATTTTGTTGTTTTTAGCTGTAGTTAAAATTATTGGTTTTGTTATACCTATATTGTTTCCAAAAAAACTTTGTAAGATTGGGTTTCTTTCTTTTTAAAATTACAGCTGAAATCTTACACCAGCTGGGATTTCAGAAATATATAAGAAAATTCATTTATTTTCAAAACCACTAAGAGACACATACAAACTCGTAGCAAATAATATAGGAAATAACGGATTAAGCTGTTTAAACATATTTATGGAGTAAAATTTTCCGAGGGTGCCGGCACCGCACGGCCCTACCCCGGAGAACCCCGATTTCTATTTATCTCTACAGTGTCCTTTGGAAAATCACTGTAACCTATCAACAAACCTTCCGTAAAGTATGTTATCGTATCAGACATGCCTTTTAGAGTTTATATGTTCGATTTCCAGCATAGTACCTATCTATGCTCGGTTTGGTTGGTGGTACGGTATTCTGTTATACTAACCTCGCTACCTACCACTATGTTATATAAAGTCTGACAATAAACACAAGTGAAAATAGCACTATTGTGTTATTGTATTGGAAGATAGCATATTCAGCGCCTCATTGATCTGAGGCTTCTGGGTTACCACGTTTCTATTATTTGTATTTTATCTCCGTCTCATCACATCACTTACTATCAGGTGAGACGAAGGCCAAGAGCTTTTATTGTCCATTTGGTTCAACTGAAAATGAGAACTAGAGGCACTTTTCTTCGACATAGTTTCTACAACACACCCTTCATTCACAAACCATTTTCGTAACTCATTTTAAAAAATTGTCATTAATTTAACATAAACATAAACATGATAAAGATTCATAAGAAACGAACTCCAACAAAACATGTCAAAAGAAATCGCGGAACCGGTAGCTTAGCACGAACCTAAATTACAGTCGGACTACGCTAACTTGACTACGATACGAATAACAACTTACAATTCTACATTATATTAGTTCTTTTGATGGTCCCTAAATTCTAATTACATATTTGCAAGCTTATATCGATAGAATATCTACCGGTGGACTTCATAAATTATAACACAGGCGGGTGCACCGGATTTCATGACAATTGGTGGTGCTGGCGGCAATCAAACAAACACACTCACTTTTACATATATATTCGTGTCACTGTGATATTTCCCTGGTGCATTGTTTCTCGAATAAGACATTTAACTTTGGTGTTTCCTTACCCCGCTGTCACCCACGGCTGAAGTTTAGAAATGTAGGTATTATATGTAACTTAATATCAAGTAGAAAAAACAAGTCAAAAAACAACAACTTAAATGACATGTTTTTATATCTAACTAACTATCTATCTAAAAATTGAATTGTCCTCATTATTATCCAAGAAACGTCTACTGCTGGACATAGGCTTTCTCCGTGGTTGCCATATGACGGATTATTTGGTTGAACTCTTTGTTAAAGTTGGACACATCTAATTGAACGATCTGTCCCAGATATACATATACACTACTCAGCTGGTCTAGTCAGGCGGAGGTCGTGAATTCGATTCCCAGAGTAGTAACGTTTTCAGTTTGATTTGTGGTAGTGAACACAATTATTATGTTTTAACTGTAATTTAATAAGCAAATATTTATAGTGTAGTCAAATTAGTGTAGATAGACTGTAGTCAACTAAAAATGTCGTAAATATTATGGAATGGGTCGCGCGACAGTTTTATTTGACAAATGTGAAGCTGGCACGGCCGGGGCACGGGCGGCCTGAGACCGGCCCTGCCTCTAGTCCCCGAACTATTCATATCGGTGAAAACAATGTCACACTCATCTCCCATCTCTATAAATTACATTGTAAACGAGCGGGACAAATAGAATATTTTGGTTGTTCTATCGAATCTATCGATCTAATGTCATAAGTTCATAGTTTTGTGGTTAAGCTGGCAGAGGATGAGGAATCTTGTTTGTGCAGAACAGACACAAAGTTCGTTTGAGTGTGCAATAAAAACAGTGGAAAAAAACATAAATTTTAAATTGAAGTTTTGTATAATTAATAATAAGCGCTTGCCACGCTTTATTTGAAATCTTCGTGATCTAACTATAGTTTTGATTTGCGGTTAAAATGATAAATCATCGTTATCAGCCGGGAGACGTCCACTGCTGGACATAGGCCCAATGATAATAGACGAATTTTAGTGTATTACTAAATTACTACTTTTCTTTCTTTCTTTCTCCAGGTTACTGTTCCAATTTATTTGGGATCGGCCATCCTAGCTAGCATTTTTGAGCAACATCGTAAAGTTATATCAGTGTTATTAACACTGCTGTTTGGGTAGCATGGCTGTGGATAGCGAGGCGAACATAGAAAAAGATCTACAACTAACCAAACCTAGTTCCACTGGGAATTGAACCCAGGAAATCCGCATTGTTCCTCCAAGCGTGTAGCCATTAGGCCACGGAGGCGGTAAGGCTCATGTCTAACAGCTTATCACAATCAGCTGCATAAGCACCTGCTGGACGTGACCCTTCCTCTTAGGTCACCACGTAAGACTTAGTAGGGGAATGGCCATAATCCCCACGCTCTGCAAGCGTTTGGTTTGCTACTGAAGATTTCTTGTCTTTTCTTCTTAGAATCTTTTACAATACACACGGGATGACATGGGATGGTCCCACTGCACAGTTGACTTTTTCAGCTGAAGTGTCAGATCTGTATCCCGCAACAACCTGCGGTACCGTAACCTGTGTCGAAGGGTCGTCCGTTTTATCGTCCAATTAGAACGGCCGCCTACAAATGGTATGATTTACATAGATTATGAGTTGTGCGTCGACGGCGCACGCGCACCGCGGCTCGTGCGCGCGCGCCGGACGCGGCCATGTCCGTGCGCAGTGCACGCGACCGTCTCTGTCTTATTTGGTGATGGACGATGATTAATGATCCTTATTAATTTTAATTCATTTCTTAATTTGTTTTTGGGATAACTTACAGGCTAATAACAAAAAATATTATCTTACAAACTAATTTTAAAATGTTCCTAATGACACGTATCCACCAATGGGAAAATTTATTCTGACAATTATCATAAGTAAATACCAACACAATTACTTCTGAGTTCATCGCTAATTATTATTATTCTTTATTTATATCACACAAAATCCATATTTTTGTTAGTAAATAAAATAAAGTAAATTTTAACCTAGTGTTAGTAATAAGCTCTAATTTACACAATGTCAATTGGGTAGATCAAGACGATACCCTCTGTCAGGCCACTAGTCACGTGCATGACCAGTGTCCCAGCAGCGGGGAGTACCACTTGTCCCCCAGTACGCTTAGGATGATGTTTGTGCTCCCCCGACAGCAGCGCTAAAGTCTTTTCTGACTGATCATATCAAGGCTCAGCTAGAAACTGAGCTATGAGATTGTGAACCTTGAGTAATGTAGAACCACCAAAACCACTGAATTTACTAGATTGGCAATTACAATGCCCTTGCAAGGTGACTTTACATGATTTACAAAATCGCATTTAAAGATTAGTTCAGGTAACACCGCCCGGAGGTACCAGTTTCTTATTGCAGACGCTGGAGTCTACACTAATAAATAAATAAACAATTTTGTATTTTTTCGTAACATTAACAAAGTTCAGGAACGGCGCCCAATCAAACGATTAAATGAGATTGTATAAATTATACACAATAAATAAAATATGGTTTAGGTGTGTCCATCGCCGATACCAAAACGTTTAGCTTCAACACTTTTATTAGGTTTTCCATTTGGGTCGGTACAACTGACCTCTATTGGTTCTTTATTTGACAAATGAAACCTAGTTTTCTGATTGTAGCGTGTTGCAAAACGTATCTTTACCTAACATGACATTTACTTGGTTCTGTATAATCTAGAAATGTTTTAAGTTACCACTTGATAACAGCTCTCTGGAATAATTTACGCGTTCAAAAATAACTAGGAACTTCAACTGCCCTAAAAGTCTATAGTATTCATCCTTTAAATTCACCCTTAGAATTAGAGTTATCTGAAAACATGTTTGTTGATTTTCTTATGAAACAATTTTGATAAAACTTATATGGCATCATATCTGAAGTATGCTCCACCAAACACCTTTGGGATATAATGTTCATGTTTAATGGCACTTTTTAAGATGCAGTAAAAAATTCACGGACTGCTTTGACAGTACATCCATCACGAATACACGCTGATACAGTCCACACAGTGTGGCTCTGATAGATACACAACTTTAATAACTATAGCTACATTAAATGAAATATTGCTATGAGCAGTACACAACTATATAAAATTAGACAATTTGGGCCATACTTTTCTACTGTGGAGTATCCGCTATGAGAGGGCAAGGGCTGGCTCATCAGCCCGGGAATTGCGACATGTATAGTGCGAGGAGAGCACTGCAGGCGATCTTTTGAGGACCTAAAGCTCTCCGATATGTGCAGCGGATGGCCACCGGAGGGGTTTAGTGGGTAAGAATCTCACATAACCCGATTCTTCCCCTAAGGAGTCTGATATCTTGTGAAGATTCCCCTTCAAGACAAACAAAAAAGGGGTGTAGAATCAGTGATATCCTCTTTTCTCTGACATACATAGCTTATATACACAGACAAGTCTCTTTATATGTATGGATGACAATATCACTCTACATAGCCTGTCTAACTGCACACGGCAGCGTATCAAGCCAAGTTTAAGACAAGAAAAAAGAACTGGCGACGCAGCAGCGGTGTGTTACATTATATATATCTCTGAAGAAACTTGAAGTTCGAATATATTTCATCAATCCACTTCATTCAAGCTCGGCATTTTATTAAATTTCCCGAATCGTGTTGTATTATACAAGATGAGCCGTTAATCCGGTGTCACCATAATAATAGGTTTGCTTTCGGTTTACGGCCACCGGCCACCGGCCGGCCATATCATGAATCATTTGTGTTCGAACGATCGATAAAAATATCCAATTCGATAATAATTGCCGGGTTTATGGTTTGATTTAGAATTTAACTGTTAAACCGCACTCGATAATCCGTGACCGATGTCAAAGGTCGGGATTAGAGGTATATCAATCTGATGGTAACACTGAAGTTGAATAATTGATGTTCATGGAAATGGCGTAAGAAAGATTGAGCGCAAATTAATTATATGAGAAAATGTATCAATGAAATCTTTGAAAAATGAAATAAAAATGCATCGCTGAATGTGTTGCTAAGCGCAAATCTCGAGAACAGCTGAACCGGTTACGCTATTTCTTTTTTTAGAATATTCATTGAAGTACAAGAATGGTTCTTATGCATAAAAATTTTATTTTTTAAAAAATTATATTGATTAAAGAATCGACTATTAGGCGGTACGAAATTCGCAAGGTCAGTAAAAAAAAATTGCACTTAAAACATCTACTTCACATCATTTTCTATTATTCAATAATCACTCGGAATGCATTTTTAACCAACTTCAAAAAACGAGGAGGTTCTTAATTTGACGGGTATTTTGGGGGTGTTTTTTTATATGTTTGTTACATCAGAACTTTGACTGGGTGAACCAATTTGAATAATTTTTTTTTATTTGAAAGCTAGTGCTTTCCGTGTGGTCCCATTTCAATTTGATCCAGTTGTGACAATGGCAGCAATTGGAAAAAAGTAGGCTTTTAGGACAATTAAAATCGGTTTCCAGTTCTTTTTGAATGCATTTACCTTGTTAAATTTCATGTTTGGTATAAGTTTAACCCAACGATATCATTGCTCACGTTATTTTCATTGGGGGACAACGTCACCATCAAAGATGTCATTTCTACAAAGAAAAGTGATTCCGTTTTCTATGTTTGGTAACATTATGAATGTACGGTAGAATGTTGATCTTCACCGACATATTGATTGTGTCGCTCGAGATAATGGCCGGGAATTCTAAGTATTTCAAATTTTGTTTATGGTCTTGTATTGGGCGCGTCGTTCGACGAAATATCCCATCACTATATTCATGACAGACGATATAGCTTGTAGTCAGCAGGAATTGCATTAATGAATTGTTTACTGCAGGAAAAATGTGAATAATTCTGATATAAACTCATAATGTAGTTTTAGTTCGACTCATCATCACCACAAGTCTATATATGTCCTCACTGCAGGGGATCTGGCCTACTCTCCTACAGAGTGTATGGGACATAGTACACCGCGCGGGACCAGTGCGGATTGGTAGACTTCACACACACCTTTTAAATTCTTCTCAGGTCTGTACAGGTTTCCTCTCGATGTTTTTCTTCACCTAAAAGCCAATGATAATGATTTTTATGATTCGTAGATAAAATCCAAATTACAAATTGGAACTCATTGTTACGAGCCAGGATCGAACCCAGACCTCGATTGTTAAAAGACTGACGCTCTATTCAACTGAGCTACCATGGCTCTTGGAAGACTTGGACACTGAAACACAAAAAAATTAGAATATAAAATAAATTGAAAATAAATAAATCGTTAGATCAACGCTTGGCCTCAATCTCACCTGATGTTGAGTGACGAAATGCTTGAAGGTTCCCAAGTTTCAGTTACAGGGGCACAGAAACCGGCATGGCATTCCACACCCTAGCAGTACGCATTACTAAATGGTCTTATCAACAAAATAACAGTTCTTTTGTGCCCCTGTTATCTGCATTATTAGATTCAATTTCTTGGTTGTAGAACTTTCTTCTTCGCCTTAGTTATTCTTACCACTAAGTTATTTAAATATACAATCAATGTTGATGGAACTTCTGTCTTTCGTCAATGGTAGCAATGATCAAATGGACACCGCCTTTTGCCAAATTGAAGGCTCTGGGTAAACATGCTTTCATCTCTTTCATATCTTCACTTACCATGAGTTGAGACGACCCGGCGCAAACCCAAATCATACTGGCTGCCTCCGCCTCCTCTGGGATAGAGCTGAAATTTGGACTGGCAATCCGAAGCCCCGCGTGCTTTCCAGCTGGCCCCATCCCCACTCGATTAGGTAGGTGGTAGGGTTATTTTTTATGCCCACTTGGTTATCTAGGTGTGACGTCAAACATCAGTGTTAACTTGAGGCTTCTGGGTAAGCACGCTTACATCCAGTAGATATATCGTCACTTACCATCAGGTAAGATGAAAGCCAAGTGCGAATCTATAGTGCATAATTTTTTTTAAAGATAAATTAAATCAAGACCGATTTTTCTCTAAACAGCTTTACAGCAACATATTTGTCACTAAAAAAAGGAAAAATCACTGGACAAGAGTACCAGCATTCCTCTATTTGTGGAGAGTCACGTACGGAATGGTTGTATGTTAATTATATAAAGCTTTGGTATTTGTAATGGCCACGGAGAAATCCCGAAATGTCACTTTAAATAATCGTGTTCATTAGTAAACATTTAAAACACGCATTAGGTACGTTGGGTGCCGGCGCCTGCGACCGATCACAATCTCGACCGCATCCAAACATGACGCTATCTCTATTACACTTCATAGACAACAAGCGAGAAGAAAAGAGACGCAGAAACAGTTTTAAATAAGGAATAGAGAGGTGAAGCGGCGATTCTATCGAGGCAGGCGCGCTCCGTACTAATTAAGGGCTAACTCGACTCGATATATGGTCTCTAGAGATCTCCTAATCGATATTGCACAATGAAGACGTACATCCAATAACCGAGAACACTCTATAATCGATTCTTTATCGATTCCGTATTTAAATTCGTAACACAATGTTTGACGACCCGCGGCGATATAATTGGTGATAATTTTTTAATTGTTCGTTCCTCGATTATGTTTATTGGCTGGCGTGGGCGTCGCGACGATTAAAAAGGCTATTTTTCTGGATTTCCGACGATTGTTTAAATTACGTTAGTATATTAATTGGATACGGACACGGTAGACCCTAAGTATTCTGTTAATTGCTTATTCAATAGTGACTGCGTGTATGGTGCGGTGCGCGTTATTGGGATATGATTCAATCGGAAGGTTACGACACTTGATAAACAACTGCCTGTTACCGAGGCAGGCAGGCGGTAACCGAGCGTCCGTCGAGGGTTTAATTAGTTGACTACTTTCTGTAAATACGGAAAGCAATAAGCTCTCGACGCACATGGCACAATGGGATTAATAAACACGCAGTAAAAATTAGAAATTTAGTCACAAAGTTGGTTACGTGGCTTCTTCTTCTGGTGTAGGTCTTCTTCAGATTGCGCCATTTATCTCAATCCTGCGCTACTTCTATCCAATTGTTCCCGGCAACTTTTTTGACGTCGTCTTTCCACCGCAACTGTTGTCTGAGTCTGCGACATTTTTCCTCCCAAGGTCTCCATTTTAGGACCACCTTGCCCCAAGAACATGATTACGGGCAATGTGTCCTGCCAACTGTAATTTCAAACTCGGGCCTTTGCTCTCTAATCCAAAGGTTTGGTGAGACATTATATGATAATTGTTTCAAATGCTAACCGTGAACGGGTCGATTCCCTTCTCACACGGTTATTCCACTTACCGCGAACTTATTCCGGGTGACTGGAAGGAGGATGAAGGATCTCAGATAGATCCAAAACTGATCGATAACTACACCGATTACACGTGAGTTATAACGAAGTGCTCTTCAATCTTTGATTCACTGATAAACATGCATGAAGATATTTGTGGTATACAAAAGGCTTCCCGACCGCATGAGTAACTTTGTTTTGTAAAGGTTTATGATTTCTCAAAAATTTTACTACCACTTAACATAGAAATCTCGGTAAGGTTAGTTCTCCTGTAATATTTACACTAATTCCTGTTTTCTATAATTATTTCAGATTTTTTACTAAGAAATTTCTGGAGATACAGGATGGGAATGGTATTTTTACACACATTTTTCATGATATGTCAGAACAATAAATACGGAACAGAAATAGGATAATAACAACTGTGTGTATTCTCGAGTATCGTATATTTCAACAGGTAAGAACAATGTATCTCCATTCGAGTCCTCGGGAACATCTCATTTATCCACAAACACGGATACTATCGTGCGCCCGCGCATCTCGTTAATGAGATCACGCGATACACAATGTGAGTAACTGCTGCCGTAGTGTGCGTAGTTAGATATTGGGGGATATATCGTGTTTATATGAACTCGTGTCCATCTGATGAAAACATATTATTTGTTTTTGACAGTACAATGAGTTTCCACTAGTCCACAGAATTAAAACAGTACATATTAAATACATCCAAAATACCTCACCTGACAAGAAAGTGATCCAGATACGAATCGTTAATATGGCGCGCGCGAACTCACTCATACATGAGCTGTATAACGTTATCCGTTCGATGTGTTCCAATAGGAACAGATATCACGACATTTGTTCGAAGCATCCGGCCCGTGACTAGGCTCACCTGTGAATAAGTAACGACTATATCCAAATGGATGGAAAGCGAGCTCAAACATAAGCCACCAGCCAATGTGGCGCTGGTTCTGCTACCTTTCATTACTCTAACACAACAGTGCTACTAATACTGCTGTTTGGTGACAGACTTAGTTAACTAGTAGTAGATAGCTAGGCAGTTAGAGTACCGATAAACGCACCCCAACTCTATACTCAAATATAGTTAAAAAATAACTATCACGAACTTTTTTCCTCAAAAAAAGCATGATGATCAAACCTGGGCACACATGTAAAAGACTGTTCATAGGTTTTAGTCACGTTTTCGTGTTTATTTAGTGTTATTTTATTTAGAAAAACAAACACAAGTTTACATAAATGTAGCTTCTAATAAACATATTTACAAATTAATCCTAATAAAACGTATCTGGGTGTGTCAGCTTGTAAATATCGTACCTTATTAGCAATACTCATAAAATAAACTTTTATAAAAGTGTGAATTCGTCACGCCACGTCATTGATTTATTAATAATGATTGCTCACAGCATCTACTCCAATTAATGCATCCTCTGTGGGTGTGTAATTACTTTGTAATAATAATATAATAAACCGTTTTGCATTAACGCCCGTAAAGTTATTGATCTGTTGCAGTAAAAGCTACTAATCCGTCAGTGTGTATTTGATCCGATAATCAAATAAAAGTACACAAGTATTGTAGTAGAATTTTTTAAGTTGATGGCGATTTAAAAAATATATTTTCATAAAAAACTTACGAGTATATCAGTTTTGTCTCTCTTCTCTCTCTCATACTTATGGTAAAGTATTTATAATTTTTAGTTTTATTTTTTTAGTTTTATTTCTTTGTTCTAGGATTTAGCGTTCCAAATGTACAACATGTATATTTAAAATTACAATTGTGTTTTATATACGTGATTTCCAATATATTTTATGTCTGGATGGTTCTCCATGACATAGGCTATGCATGTCAAATTTCATGAAGATTGGTTTTAAACGTTTAGTCGCAATCAAGCAGTTAAAGAGAAATTATCATTTCTTTATATTTGGCTGCGTAAGTTCACTCACAGCTCACTGCGTTGGATTTTCCAAGGCATTTTCCATAATTCAAACACAATGTAATTGTTATTGAATAAAATTTAAATTGAATTTGAATTGAATTACCCTGTGGATTGATGACCACAGTAAGACGTGATTGTTACATAGGTATTTCTTGCTACCCTGCGTAATTTTTTATTTATTATTATGTTAATTTAATGTATTATTATGATTAGCCTAATTGGAAATCTGTTATTGCAGCCTTTACGCGAAGTGTCGAATCCGTAGCATGCACCGTAACAGATCTAATAAAGGAAAAGCGGCACCTCTAATGTTCGGGCGGCCATTACCGTGATGTCTTCATTGCGCCGGAGTTGATTGATGGACGCCATTATAGATCGGAACTTGGCGATTGTGCGTGATCCGTGCGTCTCGGGGTGGCGACTGATATGTCAGTCAGTGCCGTACATAATATGAATAATTATCATACTGAAAAACATAATAATAGAAAATACGCACCGAATTATGCGAAAACGAATGCGCATGACGAAATCAACTAGCAATGTTGTGAAAACTGAAAAAGCGATTTTAATGAGATATAATACATGGACGTCCGTAACTATTCTTTTTATTGCGTTAACTTAGAAGTTTGATTTTTTTCTTAGATCAAATGGGATAACAGATTCGATTATTTGATATTAATTTCATTTTGATACCTCCACGCATTTCTGAGAAAAAAAGGGTCTTGATAGACAATCAAGGATTTCGCAGCAGAATAGCGAATTTGAACAGTTACGGTTTTGACAAAGTAGGATTTGACAAACTACGTATTTGACCAATTAAATCAAATCAAAACTTTATTTATCAGAATTAAAAATTCCATAATGTGTTAGTAAATTTCTAGCTTAAGTTAGTAAGTAAATTTTAAATAAAAATATCAAAGCACAAAATAAAAAAAGGCAAATACAATATGTCTGAAATTAAGCTTTTGACGAGTGTCTGAGAAATCCGATCAAGTGATCTAATAAGGGTTCCTTTTTTTTGAGGTACGGAGCCCTAAAAACAACAATAATTTTATTTAGTCGAAGGTCCTTGACTAAACCTAATTTTGACTCTAAAGACGTAACCACACGTACAGTTCTCGTATACGTATACGATAGTTTATATATACGACCAGTTAAGATGATTCGTTGATTGGTCGGTATGTAAAAGCAGTACGGGACGCCCCCCGCACTAATAACAGCTGGTAATGACTATCATCAGGCGAGATTAGCTCAGTATTAGCTCGTGCGATGTGTTACACAAGCCGCCTCGGGCACCGGCATGTGAGACGCAGGACAGGCGGTCTGAAAGAAATACCAATAACTTATCAAAATACATATTACACGTCTGGGAGGACTGCTCATAAAAACTGTCCTAGTAAGACATATTATTATTATTATTAAATCGTTGAATGAGTTGAAATTTAAAATTAAATGCACATAAAAAAGTAAAATTACCTGACAATTTCTTATAAATATATCTTCTGGTGTCCACAGTTGTAAGGTGTGGTATTTTAATAAAACAACTCAGTGATCCTGTTAGTAGTCACGCACGATCCCGGGAAACGCCCGCCCGACATCGATATCAGGTTGCGAGTGTTGCCAGCAAGAAGTCGCTACCATCGAGAGTTGCTGAAACGTCACCGTTAGCCTGTGTACCACATTTATTGATATACCTCGTCTCTTATGATATCATTAAAAAGTATCTTCCAAATTTCACCTTTTAGTTTGGGCTCTTCGTTAATATTTTTATCAATAAGTCAGAGAAGCTTTTTGAACATAATATCGAATACGCCTCTCAAGTTTGGAACCCTTACTATGCTATTTACATCACCAGGATAAAATCAATTCAAAAGAGATTTCTAAGATACCTACAGTACAAAGCAAAGCAATTTCTCAATAACTACGATGCAAGATGTAAAAAGTATCACTTTGTACCCCTCTCTACGCGCCGCAATATAGCAGACGTACTTACTTAACAAAAATTGCACAAGGCCAAATAGATTCCCCACAGCTACTATCTGAAATCTCGATCAACGTGCCATCTAGACAACTCCGGCAGCAGGCGACCCTCAGTCTCCCACTAACTACCACCAACTACCAGCAAAGTTCATTTTTTATTCGAGCATGTTCCAAATTTAATAAATTAGTTACCGCTCACCCCGAAGTTGACCTTTTCAACTCTACGCCACAATATATAAGGAAACTTATGGCAGGCGACTTCTTCGACTCTCATCCGGTCACCTAATATTATTTGTAATTTTGTAAATAGTTATTAGTGCATAAATATATATTTTCACTTTCCTCATATTTTTGGGGATTTTTTATGTATAAATACATTTCCGTGTGCTTTAGTGACGCTGTTTTATGTAGAAGAACATATGTGAAAACATTTAAATGGTGTATAGTTATACATTTTTTTTGGTAAACTTATAAAAATTAACTGTATGTTTTCCGAATAAACTAAAATAAAATAAAAATAAATAAAATATACAAACAAAGTATTCTTTGGTTTCTCTTGAATGTTATCTGTTTATCAAATTCAATCCAAATCGATTTACATAGATGCTCAAGTGTGTCACGTACATCTTACAATTTGTGGTGTTTTGAGATAATTATATTGGAATTATTGAACGCTTAAAACCATAATATAAATTAAACAATATTTTTGTTGCGTCATAATATTTTACTTGTGTATAGTAGTTTAACTGATTATGTCTGATATATATCGATTTAAATCTTTGTCTCTGACATAAAGGTCACCTGATATGATAATAGAATTCATTCATTATTATTCATTCAGTTTTATTCATATTCATTAACGCCCAAAAGGACTTGCAATAAATTTATTTAAAAAAAGTCTGTATTCAGCTGGAACTGTTTACTTTATTATTATCACTGTAAATGTAATTTTATGAAGTGAAATGTAAATTTTTGGGAGAAAATAAATTCTTTAGTCACAAAAACAATAATTTTCACTAAAAACATGCGCTTACGCCATTTCTGGTTCAGTACATCTATGGTCGGTATCGATCTAAAATTCGAGAATGGACAGCGAATTTCACACGCTCGGTTTAACCGAAAATTAACTACGATATATAAACTACGCCGTTACTTTCACGAGAGATTCAAACGGCCCAGTTTATTGGTTATTAGATACCTAAATACGGCCATTTACGATAATAAAATCCATAAAAGTAATACTCGATGTTTTCTGTGTTGCAGTTCTAATTTAAACGGTATTGTTATTTTTAGCAAAACTAATGAATGAATTGGTGCTAAATTGTAGGTTGTTATTATTATAAACTAGCGGCCCGCCCCGGCTTCGCACGGCTGGATCTTTTAAACTTTTTGGGAAAAACGAAAGAAGAAAAAAAACTTTTTGCAAGACATAAGTAGTTTTTTCTGATCAAATTACTATTTATATTTTTAGAGTTTCAATTTTTTTACTTAATCTAAAGTTTTACATTTCTATATTTACATTTTTAGGGATAACTAACTCAAAATGAAAAAAGAGACCCTTATTTATTGGATTACTTTGTTGTCCGTCTGTGTGTTTTTCAAGGCCTTTTTTCTCAGGAACGCGTAAAGGTATCAAGTTGAAATTAATATCGAATAATCAAGTCTGCAGTTTTTTGGATCTGTAAAAAAGTCAAACGTTTAACAAACAATACGAGTATGTGTTTGTCGTACTTTTAGACCATTTCCTTTAATTTTCCATTTCCTTAATATTTTATGAAAAGTGAGTTCACTATTCCTAAACAAAAGACACGCGCTACGTCCTAGAGCCGCGAAATATTTTATTGTTTCCCAAATAATTTATGTTACAACAATAAAAGTAGACTTATGCAGGTGATGTTTTAGTTGAATTTGATGATAATTAATAAATAAATTAAATTGTAAAAATCACGAAAAATAAATATACATACATATATCAAAAAGTGTTAAGCTACAAGTGCTCTGAACACATCCTTTAAAATTGCTCTGTCGATTTAAAACGATCCAGCTGAAATAATATTCATAAATTAAATAAAAATAAATGGACACGGAAACCGGGGTATGGGGTCTCGACGTTAGAACAGGAATAATGTCATCCCGCGGGTGAGGGAATTTTTTATATATGAGATGAACATCTTACTGCGATTATCAGAGGGCATGCCAAGAGCTGTGAATATGGTAAACATAGATGTATGCTAATACTCACAGTAAGCTTATCTGGCTGAAGAATGGTGGAGGGGGTGGGCTTCCCCGCAACATCTGAGTGTTTGCTGGATTTCGTCATGTGTCGAAATTTAAATGTAAGGTAATAAAAATATTAAAAAAAACGTTACTGAAATTGTCTGTCAGCCTGTCTCGGCCTCTACGATTGTACGTAATTATAGACAGACTAGTTGTATCTCTATACAAAAGTAAATCTGCATTGTTAATCATCATTTATTATATGAAAGCTTCAGAATTATTTAAGCAAAAGTAAAGTAGGTATAATAACGAGCATAATATAGTACTGTTTGAAGTTATGCTGTTAGTGGCCATCGGCAACAATAATCGTCTGGCAACGGTTGCTGAAATCCGCTAAAAATAACGCTACTTTGCTAATCCCACCGATAGATCTGAACCAATCAAGGCGATTACCAAATCAATACAAACCGTTGCGTTACCATTCACCATAAAGGTCGATAATTAAATATTTATTCGGTTCCATTAGGATCGAGCCCGGACTATTACGTTGTAATCGATTCTTTAAATCGATTCATTAAATCGATTCGTCACTGTGGAAATGTTTCAAATTGCCATCAATAAACGCGCCGCACAAAAACGGCGTGAAGTACATTTGACAGGCGACTCGGAGAATAGACACATATTTACTTTTCGGCCACTAAATCGATAATTATTGTGTGTAATCGGAATCGATTTTGTAGAGATACCACGGCTTTTCCATATCAGCATAGTTTATATATATTTAAAGCTTTTTAAATCCAGTTTATTAGAATTATAGCTGCATTCAAAAAGCTTTGGTATATTAGTGTACAGGCGAAATTTTCATAAACCTTTGCCTGAACGTGCAAACAAGCTGTAGACACGGCAAACTTTAGCGGTGGATAGCTCTGACCACTTCGAGAGTTTATGGATGTAGTGGACTGTATTTTTGTCATATAAACTCCAGCTGCCGAGAATACGGCACATTCACTGACGTGTTTGTCTCGTCACAGCTGGTACTCCAGGCCTAGGTTCAATGTATAACACATACATTTTTCTCAGGAGCGTCACTAGCGATAGCGGTGGTGCTTGTTAGTCTATACCGTGACAGCGAATGTCAGACTGTCTCATATTGGTCTCATACGTAACAATGTGCAGTGCGACGGACAGCTGGAGTAATTAGGCGTTTGAAGGTTAGAAGAAATGTTAGTACCCCCAAGATTGCCGTAGGAAAATAAATAGCGTCATTTCTGTTTTTTTTTGTTTTATTGACGAAAAATATGAAGAAATTTGCAATCTGTTCGCACTTATAAAACACTGATCCAATTTTAATTCTTTTCTCATAAAGTGATTAGAAGTGTTATGGTGGTAGATCGTGCCAAAATATTCTATTGTCATCCGAATTAAATACAATAGCAACAAGTGAACCTAATATAAAATATAAATAAAATCTCAATAAACAGAAACTCATGGATACCCCAGCATATCGATATTATCCGAGGCATGTTCCCGTAACCCACTCGTTGCGATACGAATCGATTCAAAAATCGATATCGATGTTCGTCACTCGTCACGCGATCGTTTTGCTGAAAGATCGCGTGTTTTCGCTAGCGATTGCGAAAACGTTTAATCTTTGGCGATGCACAATCTATACTTAGGAAACATGTTAAAAGCTCCTCACACGTGGCAATTTGATCGGACAATATCATACCAATCTCCAATTGGAGTGAGCCTTGAAGTGTCACGGTCCAATTACATACAAGATTGGCACGACATTAGCCGATCGAAACGCCTCGTGCAGGGCGCTTTTAAATACTACAGGTTGTAAAGCATAATTTGCAAGTCACTTTCTTTAAAATAAACCAGGTGCACGCTCGAATAATTAATTTTTATATTTATTGGGAATTTTTGGGGTTTTGAATTCGCTAATGAAGTGCTAAACAATTATCTCCGTGATTTTACATTAAATACATGGTTTATATCTCTTTGGGTCGCACTAAACTGAATGGGAATGGAACGCACTACCGGGGGATTTATTTCCTCATATCTGTTTTCAAATCGAGTGTTAACAAGCATATCAGGTGAGATCGTGGCTAAACGCTGGTCTTTCTAGAAAAAGCTCTGGCATGTCAAACATTTCATCTAAAATAGAAAACTAAAATCTTCATCCCAACATTTTATTAGCCCAATTCAGTATTTTGTATATTCAATTCAAATATTTTCTTTTACGACAATTACGATATAAATTTCAATTTGAATTTCGAGCAAGAGTGGCGTGTTTCGAATTCCATAGATTCAATAAGGCGTCAGCTGTGAGATCTAGGCAAAGGATTCCTGTCATTATGATCGTTTATTATCTTCGTGTGGTGCTTCAGTTAAGTATTGTTATGTGGCATCTTGCTGGCTTCGAGACTTTTTAGCGGGATTACGAAGTATTGGGTAGAGATTTTTGTTCGATAGTACAAAATATTGGAATTTTTGTTTTTGTGTCTTGTACAAAATGTGTCACTGACGGTATTCCGATAACAGTTAAACCAAAAATTGTGGATTTTGCTAAGATCCATAGCGTTTAAAATAGCGATTATGTATTATTAATATTTGGATTTACAATCTAATTTTCAAGTACTTTTTGTATTGTATTTTAATTATTCATATTCTGTACGGAACCCTCAGTGCGCGAGTCATACTCACACTTGGCTTTTTTTAACAGAAGTTTGGTTACAAATAAAGGTTGGGTAAGGTTTTTCATCGTCCTTTGTCCAAGGCTATTAATTTAAAAAAATGAAAGTTTTTTGTGACTCATGTCCACTGTTGGATATCAGCCTCATATACCACCAAGTTGCACTGCACATTCTAATAGGGGATTTGTCGTAATCACCACGCTTGTCACAAACAGATTGGTGATCGCAGTAAAATGTTGCTGTTACATTAGTATATGATGCTAGCCATTTCTAGAATATTTTTTATATAGTCGCCTTTTACGACCCCCGTGGGATGACGACCGCTTGTGATTGAACATGCATCATTTACTTGTCAATTTGGGTCTTATATGTATAGGATGTTACATATATATAAAAGTATCTCAAAATTTAACCACTTAGGCTGAACAACATTGAAATATAACATTAAAAAAGTATAAAATCTTGGTAACTACTAATCCCGATCGTCCCAGAACTCTTTGACTGAGTATAAGCATTTTTCTATTCATAATTTACTTATTTTTTAAACAAGTTTAAGGAGGTTCCCTAATCTCCTTTGGCAGACCGTTAAACATTTTAGGACGCATGCAAACTCTTTTTTGCATTAGGCTTTTTGGGCAAGCACGCCTTCCGTCCACCGGCCTCATCATCATCAGATGAGACGAGCCAAGTGTGGATATGTTATACGTAAAAAATGTATTTGTGTGTCTCTGCTAGCGACGTATCTCTCTCGCGCTATGTGTCATGCGCGAGCGCAGGCGCTATCTGGTGATCTGTGAAACACAAGCGCCCCGCGGGCAGTCCGCTCAGGCAAATTATTGTTATTGCCCACAAAATAATGTAATTATTTTAACCTGTCGCATTTGGGATGTGTGGAGACTGTTATTTGTTTATCCCACTAATGTATACTAATGTAATAAATGCAAAAGAAAGTTAATATGTTTGTTCGTTCTTGCTTCATTTCGCAGTCGAGGCTTGTCGGTTTGTTAATTTTTCACGTCTAAATGCGTAATTTTTGAGCACAAGTAGGACTTACATTTCACTTCAATTAAGTGACCCCGTGTGATAATTTATCGATAATGCGCAGATGAGGTCACAGGAAAAAGATTTTTAATGAAAACACATAATGTGCAAACTACATCATCATCAGCTGCATAATAAGTCGTTTAGTATACACGAGCCATTCATACAGCGCGCAAGTAATGTATATGCAACAATACATAAGAAATATGGAGGCGGTCCTCAACCGTTGGGACTGCAGGCATATGAACAGCACAAGCAAAAGCAACAGCAAAAGTGAAAAATAAGTTTTTTTAAATATAAGTAGGTAGATTATGCTGTCCCTCTCTTACAAAACCCTTAAGCTCTGAACAATTTCCACAAGAGATGTTTCAACTCCGGCCTAGGTACATTTTTGTGCACTATTTCATAATCAACGCCAGTAGGGAAGGAGACTTTCAAAGATTGTCAGAAAAATACTTGAATTGTAGTATTATTTTGATAATGACGTTTTATAATAATAAATCTTTATTTTGTATCAGGAAGTGTTTTCTTTAAAGTAGTACATAGTTTTAAAATTAGAAGTGTTCTACGCTAGAGCTCTAGATATTCGTGAACGTCTCTTTGTTCTCAAAATAGTATTCTATATCCCATAGCCATTCAATGATCTGATGAGATGTCAGGAGATGACATGGTAACGTTTGTCTAGCTATAAGGTTTTGAATACCTTTCAGAATATATATAGCTTTAAAACACGATCTATTCCATCCACGCCGCTGTGCTGTCGCAACTAGCGACTACCCGAACGAGCCAACTGGAACAAGCATCTATAATTTATGCTACCGTCCGATCGCGTCCCATAGCGTCCCGTGTTTAACCTAGCCGCGCCGTGGGACACTTGCTGCTACAATTTATGGGGATGAACCACCGAACTTTACTGTTTTTGTTATTGTTTAAACTTTATTATTTATTAATTGAGTGGGGAACGTCGCCTTTGTTAATGTCCTCGTGCGGCTATAAAATTATATAATTTGAATTTATTTCAGGTGTGTCACCGGCCCCCCGATGCGCTAGACTCAATTAGAGTGCTGGGACGATGCCGAAGCGATGCTCGGGTTTCAATAATATATTGGTTGCGTTACAGGGAACGGGACATTTGGGTGATTTTGGTTGATTGTTTTAATCATAACGGGGACGGAGATTTTTGATGCATATTTCAAATCGAATCAAAAATAATGGTTTTATTTAACCTGATGACCAGTTACGATAGGGCCGTTGAATGGTGCGCGTGCGCACCCAGAACCTCAGGATAATGAGGCACTGGCTCTGTTCCTTCATAACGGAACCGAACACAACACAACAGTCCAATTAATTTAAAAATTTTTTAATTAAAAAGTTCTTTGATTCATCACTAAACTGTAACAAATTAGAAAGTGCTAGTAAAAGATTGTGAGAGATTCACATTTATAAGATAAGTAGAACGATTTGTTTTTAATTCAGTTTTTTTAAAGAAGCGATTTCAAAAATCAGGAAGTATTCCAGCCACGTGTATTGTCTGGTCTCGGTAGTCGGTGGTACGGAGCTTTAGAGATCATAACGAGAGTCGCGGCGAAGGATCACGAGTGTGGCATTTCACACACGACCCGCACGGATGCTGTACGCAGATGCCTCGCAGTGTGCTGGAAGAGATCACGCGATGATAGACAACAAGCTGTAAGATAACGCGCCAATAAAAAAACATCATGGTAGCTCAGTTGGGTAGATCGTCAGTCTTTAAACAATCGAGGTCTGGGTTCGATCCGGCTCGTACCAAAACAAGTTAAAAATCATTACCATTGGATTTTCGGTAAAAGAAAACATAGTGAAGAAGTCTGCACACTCCTGAGATGAAATTCAAAGGTGTGTGTGAAGTCTACAAATTCGAACTGGTCCCGCGTGGTGGACTATAGCCCATACACTCTCTGTAGCAGATTAGGCCAGAGCCCCTGCAGTGGAGACATATATAGGCTGTTGATGATGATGAACTACGTTTGAATGAAGCAGCTTTCCAGTAGTTAATTTGAAATTGAAATTTTTGAAAATTAATAGAACTACGCGCTGGAAACACGGAACCAAGTAGCCATAAGGAGATTGTTCACTAGTTTCCTTACAACCAGTCTCATCCAGTATAACTGCATCCGTGAAGGTCATGCGGGTCATCAATTAGGTAGAGCTCTATTTTTAGGGTCCAGCCGGCGCGGTAACAGCGGCCCATCAGCGCCGGTTAGAGTTAAACGAGAGCAAATCTGTGCAATCTTGTGGTGGAAGATAGCGGTGGGCAGACGAGAGGTTTTGTAACTGACAGCCGGCGTTGGTTTTTGTGGCTCTGAGACGCTGTTTGTGTATCAGGTTTGTTTATTGAAGATATTAAAACGTAATTTAACCTTTGAACCTTTACTCCCCAAAAAATTGGATAATGGTGGACTCAATTTGTACATGAAATTACGGTAGAGATTATAAATAATTTAAATATCTTTGCAGTAGAGTTACATCTTTGATGTTTCGATTACTTTAATCATATTTTTAGTTCAAATTAGTTTTCAATAATTCATGGCTAGATTTACCGAAGAATAGATTTTTCTAGAAATTAATACAATTGTAATTATTCGCAAACACATCACGGGGATTGAAAGTGTTCTATGTGTTAATTCAGACCATATTAATCATATCTTCGTGCCAAAATATCATCAAAAACTGTTTAACTTTTAAAACGCCGTATGCGCCCAACTCCAATCATTTACCATTTCCTTTTCACAGGACAATTTAGGGTCATTCTATTTTAATGCTGTAACGACATGCTCTTAGTTGAATTATTTCATCTCAGTTAATTTCATTTATTCAGTATCTATGAACATTAACTTTGAATTTGATCGGTTCTAGGACCCGAATTATTCCGCAACCTTCAACGATCGGTTATGATTATGATATCATATCTCGTAATCGCTCGCTTGTATTATAAATCATAAACCTCAA
Source organism: Carcina quercana (assembly GCA_910589575.2). NCBI lineage: Eukaryota > Metazoa > Arthropoda > Insecta > Lepidoptera > Depressariidae > Carcina > Carcina quercana. The sequence continues at coordinate 695,413 of OU342435.1, forward strand.
TTTGATGTCGTTTAGGTTTTTACGCGAGCAACCATGTTTTACATACCGTCGTATATTTAATGATATCATATTTTTTTCTTGCAAAACTGTAGCTTTGTATGCGTATTTCGTAATTCTTTTATCCGTCAACGACGTGGAAAAGGAGGGGTACTGATGTTAATACATATGTATGTTTATTATTAATGTATGTTCGTAAGTTGATTTGTAGTTAAAATTTAGCTAGGAAGATTTCGACATACTGGATATCTGTAGATTCTTCTAAACTAGTAAATATAATGGAATGAATTGTGAGCCTCGTGTAAAGGATTGATTAGTATAAGTTAGGTTATCAAGGCTTTAAGTTTGATTTTAATAGCACTAAAGTGTTACGAAAATCAAAAGTGTACGTACACAGAGAACGTTTTATTTTTCTCTCTCTCATCGTCATGCTTTTGTCGTCTTATTGTCATAAAATAGTTCGCGTCGATAGGTGTAAGCGATGAGTGATAAATCTATTATCTCGTACCTCAATTATTTTTAAAACTATTTTGGCAGAAAAATGTAATGGTTTTAGAAGTCATAAATATATAATATAATTATATAGATAGTAAATGATTGATAAAGATATAATTTTAGTATTTATTGGGACAATTATTTTAATTATTGGGGTATTAATTAGGGTTGCTTTTTTAACTTTATTAGAGCGTAAAGTTTTTATTAGATATTATGCATGAATCTCTTTATAAATCATCACCGTTATCATAACCTACAAACTGTGCCAGTCCACTGCTGGACATATGTCTCTACCAAGACGGTGTCATTTTTTTCGAGGGATAAAATCTTTTAATCATACCTGACTTCTTAGGAGAGATGTTGGGTTGTGTGGAATTTCCATCCACTAAAACCACTTCGGAGAAACCCTGGGAACTCCACGAACATTCCAGTGCTCATCTCTCGCTTCGCTCCTCCACTTGGCGTTTCAGCAACAATAACTCGGCAGCTCCGGGCTGCCGCCTGATGGGACCACGCCGTTTTTCCGCTGCCTTCCAATGGTACCAAGACGGTGACGTAAACTCGGTTGCTAATAAGATGCTCTGAAAGATCTCTTACTTTTAATCAGAGATAGACTCCGAACATAGATATCCCGCTGAGCAACTTGCGAATCAGTCCTACCGTGAGTGTTTAGGTTCCTTCAGTTTCATCATCAGCCGGGAAACGTCCACTGCTGGACATAGGCCTCCCTCATGGTATGCCACATCGACCGGTCCCAAGCCACCTGCATTCAGCGGCTCCCCGCGACTCTAACCAGGTCGTCGGTCTATCTAGTAGGGGCACGACCTGGTAGACGTTTTCCAGTACGTGGTCGCCATTCGAGAACCTTTACTCCCCACCGGTTATCGGTTCGGTTTTGTTCGAGCGATGTTGCCTGCCCATTGCCACTTCATCTTACTGACTCGTCGAGCTATGTCGGTGACCTTCGTTCGTCTACGGATTTCCTCATTCCGGATCTTATAACGTAGAGAAATTCCGCGCATAGCTCGTTCCATTGCTCGCTGAGTGACTTTGATTCAGTTTCATGGTGCGCGTTAATGACCGTCTCCAAGCTGCTTGCATTCATTCTTTTACCAGGCCGTTGGTCCATCTAGTACAGGGTCGGTCTTGCCACAATGGAACGTGTAATGAGTCATATCGACCATCTGTTGGTTGAGCAATTTCTGTCACTTCAGCTTACTGACTTATCGAGTTATGTCGATGATTTTACCTCGTCTGCAGATTGCCTCGTTCCGGATAACATACTTGTCATAAAATGCGATCGCTTCCCTTCCAAAGCGATGTCTCGTCTCTCGTAATGACAGATAATTGTCGCGTCATGGCGCGCCCTCCTTCGATTACAATTTATGACTATATTTTGGTCACGACCCTCAGTAATCGCAGGATGGTCCCCGAGCGCCGCACGCGCACCTGACTGGGGGACGGGTGCGCAGCTAGAGTCACCGGACCCCCCTTCGTGTTGCCTTAGCTGGTAAGTGGTAGCGTAGTCGTATGAAGAGAAAGGAAACGAAACGAAGAAACCTTAATTTAATAAGGAACTGAATATTTGTTCTTAACCAGAAAACGTTAACTGCTAAACAATTTCATATATACTCGTATGTTAAGTCGGCAGGGAATTTCACTCCTCAGCTGTTCGCATAATAAATGAAGAAACTGAACGCTTTATGCAAAATGTTGGTATTTCAACTAAGTGGGGGAGGGAGCCAGCAGGTGGACAGAGTGGGGGATTAAATGGGGTACGGTGGGATTACGTCCTGTAATGCGATCGCACACTATACGAAATGAAGTCTGTAGAAAACTCAAAGGTTCATGACGCCATGTACTTTTTTAGGTTTAAATAAAATGACGGTAGCAAGCCAGTGCTTGTTTATAGATAATGGCGAGTTAAGACCCACCATCTCTACCACCACCACTTGAGATTTCTGGGCAAACATGCTTTCATGGTAAAGCCGTAGAGTGGTGTGAGTGAATATGGGGTTCCATTTGGAACATTTACTGCATGAAATCCTCTCGTAAGAAGGTCTTAATGTTTATTTTGTAATTGCAATGAATTTCTGGATTCTCAAACCCGTGATTTTTCGAGAGTTTGCCCCCGTCATTCTGTGCACGGCGCTGCCCTCGTCACAGCGCGATTCGATTCCCTCGCTGCTATGCTAAGAACTGGGTTAATGTATAGACAATGGCTCTCGTTATGGTAAGGACAATATGCCTTTTACTAAACTCCGCGGTTTCCAAGCACAGACCCTGAATTATGAGGTACTCGTATATCTTGATTTGGCGCGGAGATTTGGGCCGAGTACCCATATGAAAGTGAGTTTTTTGTCAGAATGACTAGATTTTTGTATAGGAATAGTTGAAGGGCTGGAAAAGACCATTGGCTAATTTTTATCTCAGTTGTACAAGTAGTTTCCGTGGGATACTTTCCGCGGGTCGTCGCGGGCAAAAGCTAGTAAATTATAAAGATACGTGGTGTGTTGAGTTTTTTGTGTATAAAACTACTAGAAGATAAAAATGTAGTAGACACTATAGTTGTATTACTTATTATTAGTAGTACTATTAAGCGTCGGTGGCGCAGTTGATAAGGCGCGGACTCTAAATCTGAGGGTTCTGGGTTCGAATCCAGCCGTGTACCTATGAGTTGTTTTTCAATTCAAGTACATTATCCGATTGCTTAACGGTGAAGGAAAACATCGTGAGGAAACCTGCATATCTTGAACAGGCATGTGAAGTCGGCCGATCCGCACTGCGCCCGCGTGGTGGACTATGGCCCATACACTCTCTGTATGAGAGTAGGCCTGAACCCCTGCAGTGGAGACGCAGATAGGCCGTTGATGTTGATTAGTACTATGTGCTTATGTATAACCACCTCCATGGCCTAGTGGCTACACAGCTGGATTTACAATTTGGCGGTCCCGGGTTCGATTCCTAGTGGAGATACCTATCAGTACTAAATTGGTGGTAGGGCATTTGCTATGTCCCCATGGCTGGTTACCACTATGATTTCTCAAACGTATTCAGGCATGAAAGTTAGCAGAGCCAGTGCCTCATTGAACAGACACCATCCAACGGCCTTATAGTCACTTACCATCAGATGAGATTACGGCCAAGTGAAAAATATTTTCTACGTTCATTTTCTACGTTTGCTTGGGTAGCTACTAACGTAATGCCTTACCTGACAGACTGTAGTACTAATAGCAATATTGTGTTCCTTATCAGGTCAGTTGAAGGTCAAGTACATACCCATTGTATATATAAAACATGATAAATTATCGGTTTCCTATCACGCCTTCTGCGCGTCTTACTACTGGCTATACCAATAGTGCCACGGAGATTTATTTTACCCCTAGTTCGATCTTATACTACGATAGTCCTGGTAAACACTTTTTATTCAGCGAAACCACTGCAAGGACAAATCTCGGACACCACTCACCACTAAACAGACTTTGCGTCAGTATAACCAGTTAACCAAAGCCATAGACGTTGATATTTTTCACAATAGTAAATTTAAATTCAAAACCTTAATATCTGATAAGCTGTAAATATTCTTTTGTTATTTTTATTTTGTTATCGTTCGTTTAATTTCATAATTTTATTATTATCATGTCGTTGTTGCCTGTAAGTAGGGTAGCATTTAGCTATACTGTTACTTTTGTGTCTTCATGCTCATGTTAATGTATATCCTGTAGGTGACCTTCTTAAATAAAATAAAAATAAATAAATAAATAGTATTTTAAAATAAGTACCTTATAGATATGGCTATTTAGCAAAACCTATGCAACTACTTTAGTACTTTATGAGTGGGATAGTTTAATAAAGCTGACCTATACGGTGAGCTACGAGCAGATTGCGCTGAGAGCGGCTGTTTAATAAATAACATCCCACTCCCACCCCCACTGTTGGGACGATAAAAGATAACAGGATGTTTTTCTGATAGCGCTGTTTGACCGACATCTGAATAGAGTAGCTGTGGGAACAGAAACTGCAACTCTGAGCAGCTGATTGGTATTTTACCCATTTGTTTACACACATATTATAATAACTAACACGTTCAAAAAGAATTAAAAACCGATTTCAATTGCCTTTAAAATGTTCATCCTTAGAGGTACAATGATCTGGGTATATATTTAGTTTTGTTGATTTACTGAAAAATCAATCAATCACGTTAAAAGTTATACGGGAGCACCTCTGAAGTATGCTCTCCTAAACAAACAAAAAATCATCAAAATCGGTTCACAATTGGTGGAGTTATCGCCTAACTTACATACAAAAAAACATACGGTAAAATAGCGAAGCTTCTCCTTTTTTGAAGTCAGTTGAAAACGACCACAAAGAATTAAAAACATGTTCGTATTCCAGTCCTAAAATTTAGAGGTTACATGTTTCAGAGTATGCAGAATGGTGATACCATACAGGTACTGATTTTCAGCCTGTCTGGCACATTCGCCAATTTACTATGCTTGAAAGTTATTTACTACCTTTTTACCTACCCAAAACTTTGATTAGAAAATTACTAAACACAAGTTTATTCGCATTTTTAAAATTACTGTTAGTAAAGTTGCGTGACGTCATGCGACAATAATCTGTATTTGTTAATAGCGGAGTCCTTACAAATGAGATGGGTGGCCTCTCATAATGTATATTGTTCATTAATCTAATGGAATCAAACAGTATTCAATTGATAAATAAAATCCTATAAAATTCCTATCGTATTAACCAATGACCTTACTGAGATTAATATTATTTATTTATACAGTTTAAAGAATAGTTTTAATATTATATTATTGACTATTGGACAACGAGTAGTAATAGAAACCATCACATGCGGCACTGCCTGTCTGACGGATTTCGTTTTCCTTCCGCTGATACACACAGCACATGCTCACATAATAAGTAAAAAAATATGTAATCTGAATTGTTACGATCTCTCTGCATCTCAGAATTATCCTACCTCCCCGACTCATTACTCGATGATCGCGGCGACGTAATAATGCGAGCTATCCGTCAAGTGCGCGGGCGCACGCGGCCCGCCTGCGGGGTGTAGGGAGGCAGGGGGATAAAGGACACAGCTTTCTCAGCCAGACTGCCCTCGGGCAACGTTGGGACAGATGACGCTAAATCTGCTTTGTTTACCTGTCAACTGCTCCGTCATTTAGGGTCAGAGGTCGACGGAAAATGATGATATTGTCCGAACCGTCTTTGTTTTGAGAGCGGCTCTGGTGTTTTCATTACTCTGTAGCAAAATCTGAGTTTGTGACAAATGATACAAATTTATGACGCTACAAGCTATTAACTCTGATACAGCATAATTTCTATTCAGTATGTAGAAAATACGACTACTACGGGGAAAATATTCACGAGATGGGCACCGGAAATCAGAATCCACCAAGACCCAGCATCTACCTGCGTAATATAACAACTATATCTTATTGCGATCATCAATCTGCCTGCCAAGCGTGGTGACTATGGCAAATGAGAATTTATAGTCCGACGAGTGGCCGAAAAGGAAAGAAAATTGCCCACTGGTGATGGCGTCTGAAACGGACATGGCAAAGAGGGAGGCTTATGTCCAACAGTGAATAATCCTAGAACTCACAACAATGACCATTTCCTACTACTTCTAATTTTATAATACGTTTTTCTATTATAAGTGATATATCAACGCTTGACCTCAATCTCACCTGATGGTAAGTGACGATGAGGTCGAAGATGTTACGTGTTGGTCTAGAAGGTGCCTATTTACTCTTCTTTTGAAGATTCCCGTACCGAAACCCTAAAATATCCAAAAATTCAAACAGAGCAAATATGCACCTACAGGGTAAATCATAGATCACGAACACATATTGCCGCTTAGCATCGGCTACAGCAGAGCGGTGGTGACAAACTTAATTTCACACATATCTAATAAATTACTATACTAGCGTTTTCTCACGACATTACCTATACCGTGTTTTATCCTTATACAAAAATTGTAGTCGCGAGGGTAGGACAAAGAAACTCACATTTAAAATATTAAATTTGTATGGATGAACGAATCTTCAGAATAGAGAGTTACGAGCTCTGTGGGTGGGACACGTCATCTAGTCCACCAGCCTGAGAGGGCCTGACCTCTCCTCACGATGTCCTCAGAAATTGGACCCCAAACATGGTCTGCGCGCCATAAAAATAACTCCACTTAAATGAACCACTCCCTGCTTTGATGGCCCGTCTATTTGTTACAATGTTTTCAGTAATAGGCTTTTAGCCGGACGCAGGGTCTCATTTACCTGAGCGACTGTTCCTTCAGAGTTGTAAGCGAATCATTAAGAACTCCCGCGGTTTGCCAGTTTAATTTTGGTCTCGTGTTTGTGGTGATTGTCTTTTGTTTTAGACTAATTGTTTTGTAGAAGGTACTAATGTAGTTTTTAGTTATGAATCAACATGTTAAGGCTCTACAAGTCGGAGTATCCAGAGAGTGTATGAAGGATTTTAAGAAAATCTAACCCTAACGGGTTGAAAAGGGTAGAAAATTTTGAAAAAAACAAACCACTTAACCTTAAAATTTGAAATCTCGATGCATGCCTACGCGGGTCAAGCTAACGGTGACCTTATAGTAACATCAAAATCATATTCAAATAGCAGCATTAAAAAAATTGCCCTCAAGTAAAAAATTATCTTTTAAGGTTTCGGTACCAAAAATACCGGACACACCTAACTGAGCTGGCGGCGAACACATCATGATCGACCAATTAGTTCGGATTTGACCGCGCCGGCGCACAGTGACAAATGGCCGCCATTTTTCACCGCGGAAACAAGATCACCATGTATGTGTTTCAACATTCTTAGACAACACGCCGTATTCTGTATACAGAGTGTGGCGGGATATCAGTTTTATTTGGAGTAGTTCCGGCATTAAACCCACATGTTCCCATGGGTAGAATTAGATACCAAATAATATCTTATTGCCACCTATTACCAACGCAACTGGCCTGGCAATTGCTGTGGAAAATCCTTTCTTAGAAATGTTATTCGTTGAAGAAAAATCACTATTATTCTACTAATACTAATATTCTTCATTTGTTTTCGGCATATTTGAAGAATTTTATGATAAATAATACGCACACGTATACAAAATACCACGGTAGTTGTGATGCCTTTTCTCAATCTCCCACTGTGCCTTGGTGAACACGAGTGGAGGGGGTACGAAGCAGAGCACAAAGAGAACCACCAACATAAGAAACACTTCCTATCTCATTTTCTCCCACGTTAAATCTTATGAATTTATGTGTCTGTCTATTTTTAATGTCGTTTTTTCGTTTCATCGACTTTCAAATCACAGCGATGCTAAAGAAGTTTTCACTTCAAAAACAAGAGACTTATTTTTTGATTTAGTATGTGTGTCAATTAATCTCTTATATCCTACCCTCTCACAGCATTTTGGTGCGGATAGAATTCACATCGTTAAATTGAAGAATAAATAATAAACGATCATGACAATTGAAACCGCATAAACTAAATAGCTCAAAAATAGTTATCGTCATAAAAAATTGATACAACATCATAATATTTATTTCATTACTAAGTGTCAATGCGGTTCTTATAAGAATAAGATTACAATAAAAATTCAATGAAAATCTTTTCCTATCACCAATCACAAACAAATGAACATGTTTCGTGAAAATACGTTCTACGTTCCGCTCGCATAGCTTCATCATCTAGACAACACTCTGTATATACCGACCACATATTTTAGACGTGAACTATAACCCACCAATATTACTAATGCATATATTTGTAAGTTAATTATTATAATAAGTTTTTTTTCCGGCTCCAAGCCTCAACGCTAAAACAGCGTAAGTGTATATTCTAATTTATCACTTCTGACATTTGGATGTGCGAAATGTTTTATTTTGTGCTCCGGTGTGAGTTATTATCGTGTGCCATATAGACGTCACCGCGGAATTTGTCATAATTTTAAATATTCTGAGATATGTTTGTTTTATGTAAACCAGTTCAAGAATACATGGGTGGAATCACTGTTACACTGTTAAGATTTAAATGTCATAATTAGAATATGTTTTTGAAACATACAGTATCAGTGCTCTTACGGATTTTGTTCGTATTATACACAGATTTCATTGTGTCCGAAACAAAAATTTCGATCGAGTTTTGATTGGACGAATGCATTTGGGAGCATAAAAGAGAATTATACATGATTTCTTTATAGAGGTCAATGGCTACTTTCTCTCTATATCTATCTTTCTCTCTGGTTAAAATATGTATAATTTTGTTGCACTTGGCCTCAATCTCTCTTAGTAAGTGACGATAGGGCCGTTGAATGGTAAGCGTGCTCATCCAGACGCCTCACCTCAGGGTGGTGGTGGTTATCCAGGCGGTCATATAAAATGGTCTACCACCAACCATACTGAGTACTGATAGGTGCCACTTGGAATCGAACCTGGGACCTCCGACTGTTAGTCCAAGCGTGTAGGCTATTAGGGCACGCAGGCGGTAAAAGCTCTCAACCACTTTTGCCTGCATGACTATTCAGAGCACACGCTACCATGGCCTCTTCTATCCTAATTCTGTTCTCTGGGTGCTATTATCGATATTGGGGAATTATGGTGGTGTTGAGATAATTTATACCTATGTCCAGCAGTGGACTGTCGCAGGTACATGATAATAAGGAATATAATTCATTGAATTTAATTGATGCTTTGAATTTTTATGTGTAACTTTAAAATGTATCGGATTGAATTTGAAATTGAGTTGTTATCGGAAACAGTATTAAAAATAATGAGTATATAGAGACAGTTTTTATTCTGAATAAAAATAAGAATTTTTAGAAAAGCTTTATAGCGCTTTTTATACGGTATTCACTTAACATTTCACAACGGGGTTTCGCTACTCCATTTCGGATCTATTCGTAGTAACGTAAATATTATAAAGATGTAACTTTTAAATTTAGGCAGAATTAAAATAAAGATGCTCGTAGAGGTCTCGTCTAGACACAATCAACTCCGGGTAATAAAATTAAGAATTGAGGTAAATCTTCAACATTGTTATCGATCCGATTCTCCAAACGAAACAAAAACAAATACGTTTTAATCGATCTGACATTCTAAAAACGTATAAAATCGTGATTTCTTGACGAACTATTGGCGTGGCTAAACAATAGCAGTCGTTCAATTAATACTCTAGTTAAAACTGTAGTGTCAGAACAAAATTGTATTATCAAACGGTATTTAAAGGTGCTGAGCTTATAAGCACAATAAACATGTACACACATACAAACAGACACCTTACCCTCTTTCTTCACTTACATTAAGCAAAAAATTTCAAAAATGCGAGTTATCACGTTTCGTCGCATGGCCGCTAGCTATCGATCAGTACAGTGTAGTACATTTGATAGCTCAATCGATCCCTGAGATAGAGCCGCGAGTCGCTCTCATGAATAAGGAACACATTAAAAACGATAGTGTGAAGACTTACTATACTTACATGGAGAGTATACATATATATATACAGATAATGTTCAAGATTTATACTCGGATGGAGCGTGAGATACGGTTGGTATCGAATTTAAAAAAAAATGTTTTCTGGGTTTGTACTTGGCCTTCATATGGGCGTTGGATGGAAATGTGTCTCACATTAACCTGTAGTTAACAAGCCACTGGAGGCTTATCGTCACCCTACTAGATGGTCTGAAGATCTGGTAAAGGTTGCGAGGAGTCGCTGCATGCTTGAGGCTCGGGACCGGCCATTTTGTCGAACCATTGGGGGACTGAGTTCAGAAGTTGTTTTTTCTGATGATGAATATAAGGAGCACACTAGTGTTGTTAACGCTGAAGTTTGACATCCAAGTAGCTAAACTGCCTTTCTATCTCCATAGAAAATACCCAACCACCAACTAAAACTAGAAGCAGAGACCCAGGGCGGCCGTGGCAATTGAAAACGCGACTTCTGGCTTGGGAGTCCTATCGTGTAGCTACTAGGCCACGGAGACTTATATAGAGTATAAATCACGTATATATACTCTATTTAATATAAGCTTTGAATTTCACGTTTTCAAACCTCGGTAGATTTACATTTTTCTGAGAAGTAAATGTGTGTATATTTACCGAAACCACGTGTATTTTGTATACTACGGCATTGGCTGTGATTCTCACTTGCGCAGGAGTTGATTTTCTGGCAATATCTAAATATTTATTAGCCATATGGTCTTGGCCTTGTCATGCCGCGGGTGTTTAAAGACGACAGTTCGAAAAAATATGTAGAAGATTTGCAAAAGCATCTACCTATGTAACAATAACATCTTACTGCGATCACCGATCCACCTGACAAGTGATTGTGGCAAATTCCCTAATGGCCTTACCTGACAGTGGACTTATGTAGCTGAATGAATGACAGTACACAGAGCAATACAGATATCATTGATTTGGGCGATTTGCAGCGAGTTCTTTAAGAGGCTATGTTAGTAGACCACGTGGTCGGTTTCAAGGTTGAATTGTTTTGTAGCTGTCCCTCTCCGAGCCCTATCCTACCCGAGCGCGTACGGTGAGACAGCATACATTACGCGATGTTATCCACCCGTTATTTGGATGTTTCGTAGTCCAGGGATCATTTGAAGGATACAGTATATTATGTAACCATTTTTTTAATACAGTATACTAATGAAATTTCAGATGTCGGTGGTTTTTCCAAATTGTTCTAAATTGATTCATACTCTTGTAAATCAGGTTCAAAGTTGGGGCTTTTTATTACCGAAAAATACAATACTTTGACGCCCTGTAACTCTGGAAGTATATAATAAAATGAAAATCTGACTCACCACCGACACAGATATTTGTTTCTAGATTGTGTCTTGAAAATTTCATAGATTTTCATAGCCTTATACTCAGAATATGACTGGACTTTGACAACAGCATACCCTCTTAAAGATAACCCAACTATTTTCTTCACCGCTGTCCGACAGTGAACTTTTACCGATCGTTGAAAGTGTATTGATATCTAACAGCTAACAAATAAAGTCTATTGTGATTAACACCCGTTAATTGTCAAATAAATTTTTTATACAATTCACAGTTGACATTTACAAAAGAATTCCAACTGAATTCAGTGAAAGTACATTTGTTTTCAAGCTACAGAAAAACATTTATATCCTTTTGACTGTGATTGTTCCTTTCAGCTTTTCAATAGTCAATTACACCAGTATGGTTTCCCACGGTTTTCAAACTGTCCACCTATTAAATACAATTTCGCTATAAAAACTTTCTATAGCGTTAAATTGTGCGATCAACAATGCCACTTTCATGTCAAACAATTAAATTCATAACTTCAATTAAGTTCTCCAATGACAAAGAGGTTTTACAACTTTAGAGTAGTGTAGAGATGGACAAACTATGTGTGGATGGGGCAGAAACTTTATTACTGTAGTTTTTATCGGTTTCTTTGGTCTTTCCATTTGGGCAGCATAATCTGATCTGCAGGAGGAGGCTACTGTCCCTCCCCCAGGTATAGTATTTCCCTTAGTCGCCTCATACGACACCCACGGGAACAGATGGGGTGGTTACATTCTTAGCTGGAGCCACACGGCGTAGATAGGGTGGTTATGGTCGCGGGGAGTCGCTGGATGCAGGTGGCTCGGGACCGGCCGATGTGGCGTACCATGAAGGAGGCCTATGTCCAGCAGTGGACGTTTCCTGGCTGATGAATATGGTCTTTAAATTCTGTAGTATATACATTTAGTTGCAGTTAGTTCTACTGTATTGTTAATTTTATGTTTTTAAACTTTATCTGTAACATGCAACTTCTGAGATACTCGTAGTACGAGATGGTCGAGAACTAAATATGTCACATCAAATTGACTTGCTCCCTTGTTGATTGTTTGATATTTAGATGTGACATGTTTAACTTGCACCCATCTCATGCTACCCCTGCACCCGTAGGCAATGTTCAAAACTTATAAATTAAATATTTGAATCGGCATAGATACCTCTCTATATTTTATTTGCATTGTTTGCTTAGAAGAACGTACATCTAGTATGTTGGATTGTGTTTCAGAAAACGAACTCTTCGCGAAAAACTAGGTGTCTTATGAAACTGAGCACTTACTTTCCATGCAAATGAAGTCACAGCCAAAACTCCTAGTATAACCTAATCTATACGCAGGTCGCCGTATTGTGGAATCACTGTTCTTCCTGATGTATACACCAACGATCTGTCGTCGTGTGTCAGAGGCAACTCTCCACCTCTACATCGTTAAACCTCTTCGTCGACAAAACACAAACAAAAGATAGTTTAGTTGACAATCACGAGCGATTAGCTGCGCCGTTTACAAGCTGTTTATCAACTTTTGGGATTGTCGCTGATTGCGCGGGCCTGGGAAACTCATGTAATATCAGTGAACGTTGCTTCGTATCCAAACGGTGTCTATTCAATCTATAATTCGATATAGCAAAGGTCCCACTCATTTACGGTTCATGTAGCCAGATGGTGGAACTCGTTGCCTCACACTGTACGCGACCACAAAATTGATATATTACTACGGCGTGACAGTAAATCTGTTTCCATTTTCATGAGAAACATACGCCATAGGACTGCTGTAAAAAAATGTAATACATACTCGTATGTAGATAAGCCGTGACTTTTGCTTGTATTTTCTTCAGTATACTGAAGCACAAAAATGTGTATCCATTTTTGTACCATGTCACACGTATCCTTTCTTGTTGCTAGGCAATGTGTCGAAGGAAATTTAGTTAATTCAATTAAAGCTGAATGTGACATGGTTCAAAAGTGGATACATATTTTTGTAGAGGTATTCGAGTGTCCCTACATATATAATATACTCCATAGCTACCACAGTGTTATCTAAGTCTGCCGCCAAAAAGCAGAGAATATTACTGTTGTGTTAAAGCAACGTAAGATCCATCCATCGCCTCATTTGAAGACTTTAGATGAACATGATTTCCAAAGAACAGCGGCCATATCGTTAAAGTGCTATCCCTTGCGTCGAAAATGAAAATACTAAGACGAAAAAATGCTAAACAAGAAGACACACAAATAAATAATAGTGACGTGAACACATACATTTGTTACGCATATGGCGCATTTTATTGTCGTTTTACATTTCTTCGCATTTATACGCCATAACGGAAATGACAACCTGACTCTATCCCGTGCAGAAATTGCGTGTTTCCTGTACGAGTATGCCGTTATAATGTGGTACCTATTAAAGCCTGAAAATAACCTCTCTTATAAGTAATTCAGGGTACCTAGGATGCAGTTAGCTTTATGATAACGAATAAAAACGACTATAACTTGCTGGACGGAGCCGTGCAGTGCCGGTGCTTAGAAAGTACAGTTTTCTTTCGAAATTGACGTAATTTTAAATGACTTCAAAACAGGAGTAGGATCTCAATTCCATCAGTGTCCAGACGAAGACGTGTTTGTGGATGAATGGAACGGGATATAAGAGAATATATCTAACGTATGCCTTTGGCATATAAGGACCTCTGTACTGTTTAGTATGAATATTAACTACTTGGTTCACACTGTAATGTTAATATTGTAATAAATAAGGAATAATCACGAAGTGATCTATCATTTCATACATAACATGCTCGCTCAGGCTTAGCAGCTTTTAACCGCCTCTGTGGTTTAATTTGTACACTCTTGGATTACCGACCTGGAGGTCCCGGGTTCGATTTCCAGTAGGAGTACTTGTCGGCATTCCGTTTGACTGGTGGCAGGGCATTTTCTGTCGCCTGGGTAGCTACCACAATGCTACACAATTCTGCCTCCAAACAGCAGTGTTACTAGCACTGTTGAGTTTATATTACCCTCCAACGGACTTATCATCACTTACCATCAGGTGCTATAGCCAAGTGTAAACCCATCATACATTTAAAAAAAGATACCACTAGCGTTTTGTCCGCGACTTCGTCCGCGTGATCTTCAGAAATAACAAGATAACAGAATTACAGGTGCACCTATACTTATACAAACAGTCGAACTGAGAACCTCCTTCTTTTTGAAGTCGATTGAAAATATCTTTATTAGCAATAAAAGGGTCCTACGATTATCACATTTGACCTAAAAATATTAAAATAATGGACACGCGATAATGGCGGTTGATGTTTCAACTCCGTATAAAAAAACTTAAACTCTCACGGGCATATTTGAATCTATTTAAGCTCTACGTGATGCCCGTCCGGGAACAGAGGAATCCCGGCGAAAGACACAACTTACACAACTGATGAGTACGGTGCGGATCGCGGCGGGATGCGCTCGCGCACCCGATTACATCTCCCAGTGTCCCGTTTCTAGGACGTATCAAATACCAGGCCGTACCATGGAGTTGGGTTCTTAATGAATTCGAGTTTTCTGTGAGATATCGCAACACGTTTAGGTAACAGATCTTAGTTGTTAGGTTGGGTTTTGTGGTGAGCACGCTTTTATCCAACGACCATCTGGTGAGACATATACCAAGTGTAAACTCATGAATCGTAAAAAATCATCCTTAAAACTGACTATCAAAAGAGATCAACAATCATTTTTCTGTAGCTATATACAGGGTGGTCCAAAATGTGACGTCCAAAAATTTTTTTTAGATTCCTTACACCTGGGTGTATCCGAAAATACCCCATGTATGTTCCGCGATTTTTTGTAGTTTAGAAGTTATGATTTTTTAAATGTATATTTCGAATTTTCTGCCGGAGCGACTTAAAATAATCGTAACTTGTTTAATAGTAAGGTTTTTTTATTTATTTTTTCTCGAAAGTGATCGTCTTGAATCACCCTTTCTACTTTATTATCAACTACACAACGTTATTCATTACAAGTTACCGAAAAAAGGGACGAAAGTAAAAATTTTAGGTTTGAGTTGAACGGAGCCAAATTTTCAAAAATTTCTTAATAATACAAAATTAATGTTTCATTGGTTCAAACTAATTTTAAAAACTCCAGCAGTTTGTCAGCTTACCAAATAATAAAAAAAAAGTTGTTCTTAATAGGCGATTTTACGACGAAATTGGCTTCAGAACTTAGTTAGGTGAGAATTCATAAAGAAAAAATTTTGTCAAAAAAAAATATTAAGCTTATTTTGTTTTCATTTTTATGGCCTACATTAGCAAGGCATCATCAAAAGCATTCAAATAATTTCAAATTGAACGATCAGTGACACATTAGAAAACATTTTATTTTAAAAAAGCTTAGTTTAGTTTTTATTAATACGGTTATTTTGGTTTATTTTTAGCATCAATAAAAGAAAACACAAATTAAGTTCAACTACTTTATTAAAGAAGATTTTCAAAATGACGCCCTTCAACTTCGATACACAATCGGCAACGTCTTAAAAAGTTATCTTTTAGTCTGCGGAAAGCGCTTGAATTTTGTCTGACTTTCGTCGCTGCTTCTCTCAATTTTCGTCTCAGTTCTTCTTCGGAGTTAGTTTGCTGAGCATAGACAACTTCTTTGTAGTAACCCCAAATAAAAAAATCTATTGGGTTCAAGTCCGGTGAACGTGCAGGCCATTCGATTGGGCCGCCACGCCCAATCCATCTGCCCGGGTATGTTTCATTAAGGTGCCCCCTCACTTGGCGTGCGTAATGGCAAGGAGCACCATCATTTTGGAATATCATGTGCCTTCTTGTTTCCAAGTTTACATCTTCCAGCAATTCAAAAAGGTTGTTCTGCAAAAAGTTTAGATATGTGTCTCCATCCAACCTAGACGGCAGCTCGAAAGGCCCAATCAGTTCTCCATTTACAATTCCCGACCACATGTTTACGCTGTATCGATGTTGAAAATTTGATGCTCTTGCAAGGTGTGGGTTTTCAATTTCCCAGCTGTGATAGTTATGGATATTAAATACTCCAGTGTTTTCAAAACGGGATTCATCGGTCCATAAGATCTTATTAAAAAAATCTGGGTCTTCCTGACACCTTTGTATCATTGTTTCGCAGAAAGCAACTCTTCTAGGGTAATCTGAAGCTTGTAGCTCCTGAACGCGCTGAATGTGGTAAGCGTGGTAGCCTTCTGAAAAAAGAAAAGGACTATTACTCACCACCTAGGCAGGAAGAAGTCTAATACCTGGCATTGTATCTGTGATTTATGTTTTGTGTAAATAAAAAACAAAACGACATACCATTTTTCAATATCCTTAGAACTGAGGTCCGTGGTATTCCAGTCCTTCTGGTTATTGCTCTGGAACTCGTAGAAGAGTCTCTTTCTACAGCTGCGATGACTTCATCTCTTCTGTCCGGATCTACTCTGGGTACTCCTTCGTGCCTTTGGCTACGACCGGGGATACGCCCGGCCATCAGCGTATTATGAGTATTAATAAATACCCTATGGTCCGGGTAATGGTCCAGTATTTCTCCTCGCCGGTCCAGTTGTTGACGATATAGCCTTGCGGCTAAATGACCGTTTCCTTTGGCCATACCATAGTAAAAGTGCATTTCTGCGTACTGGCTTAGACTAAAATTACTCATGTTGCCGTCAGTAACACAAGCACAAGTCAGTCGTAAGGCAAATCGGAGTCCGTAACACAAGCACAAGTCAGTCGTAAGGCAAATCGGAGTCCGTAACACAAGCACAAGTTAGTCGTAAGGCAAATCGGAGTCCAGTAACAAAGCGAAAGTAGGTTCAAAATATCGGTATCGGAAAGAAGCAACGTCAAGTAGTATCACACGCGATGGAAGTGAGTGAACGACTAGCGGACGGACGATACAGTGAGATGCTACGGAGAATGTATGGGGAGAGGGGGGAGAGGGAAGTGCAGGTAAAAAACCCCTAGCGCGCACGGCTGACTTTTGTGGCCAAGACAGTAGGTCTTTCTCTTTCGTACTTCTACGCAACCATAACAGTGCGAAAGAGAAAGACCTTACTGGCCTGGCGCCTTTTGAAACGTGTTATTTATTGCTTTGTGTCATTGTGTGTGATTGGCCTTGAAGTAGATTTTGGTTTAATTCTAGCTTTCATAATTTCATGTCTAAAAACAGAAAATGAAATGTGTCACTGATCGTTCAATTTGAGATTATTTGAATGCTTTTGATGCCTTGCTAATGTAGGCCATAAAAATGAAAAAAAAAATAAGCTTAAACATTTTTTACGACAACATTTTTTTTTTATGCATTCTCACCTAACTAAGTTCTGAAGCCAATTTCGTCGTAAAATCGCCTATTAAGAACAACTTTTTTATTATTATTTGGTAAGCTGACAAACTGCTGGAGTTTTTAAAATTAGTTTGAACCAATGAAACATTAATTTTGTATTATTAAGAAATTTTTGAAAATTTTGCTCCGTTCAACTCAAACCTAAAATTTTTACTTTCATCCCTTTTTTCGGTAACTTGTAATGAATAACGTTGTGTAGTTGATAATAAAGTAGAAAGGGTGATTCAAGACGATCACTTTCGAGAAAAAATAAATAAAAAAACCTTACTATTAAACAAGTTACGATTATTTTAAGTCGCTCCGGCAGAAAATTCGAAATATACATTTAAAAAATCATAACTTCTAAACTACAAAAAATCGCGGAACATACATGGGGTATTTTCGGATACACCCAGGTGTAAGGAATCTAAAAAAAATTTTTGGACGTCACATTTTGGACCACCCTGTATATCGCCGTCGACTCGATTTCGAGTATGGTCAATTAATTTCTTAAAATTATTTGACTTGTTTTTAGATATAACGGTTCAAAAAGCTTTATATAAGATAAATAATATTAGTAATTTTTAAGTTTCAACGTATTAAAGTAATTTAATAATGAAACTCCTTGTCATCCCGTGAGAATCACAGAAGGTGACTTACGATGGACAGACGGTGAGAATATTTGTGGCGATTTACGGGGAGCCTCGTAGCTGGTTGACAATTGATTATAATTATACATGTTGTCGCTTACAACTCGCTTGCTGAAGCGGTTATTGTCAAATGCCACACAAGTCGAATGTCCTTAGGCTAGTTGCTCGTAAAATCCTAGCCGGCTGAGTGCCGTCCGCTGTCAACAATTGTCTGGGTGAAGCTGTAATGCTCGCAGGACCAACAGCATCAAATACATTCGAAGAATAAAGTATTAAACCTCACAAATATTAATTGCATGCATTTTGAATCGTAAGGACTTTTTTCTTCGGGATTTTTATGTTTTTAATTTAATGTGTTTGAAAGACGAACAACTGTTATCGCTAGAGGTTATGAGAACTACAAAACTAAGTACATTCCAATCTTAAACTTTAGCACCATTATCACTCGGTTTTGAACTCTAGAACTGGTGGTAGGGGTAATACCAGAGATTCCTCGTCGTTAACATTTGGAAAGGCATCTAATTATATAATTACCGGCGCCGACCTCGGCCCATCTGTCTGTTTACTTCATGTTTACTTACCTTACAGTTTGACAGTCCTCCAAATTGTTCACCGTTACCACCAAAATCCCAAACATACCAATAGATATGTCTGATGCCCAAAATTTGTGACTAGTGAACAGCCGATATTAGTATTACAATTGGGAGTACAAAGCAAATGCAACTTGCAAAACCAAAAGGAGGTAGGCAGCACCATCTGCCTATATATTAGTAACATCTTACTGCGGTTACCAATCTGCCTGCAAAATCTGGGAGGCTCATGTCCAGCACTGAACTGGGTATACTCGTACATATTATTCGACTAGTAACAGTAGGATAACACTCGCAAAATGTGAACTTATTTAGAAAATTGATCCCAAGATCGATTCAAACATGAAAATTAATATTAATACGTCTAATACACTTACGTCTAGAAACGCAAATCTAAACTTGCAAATATCGTTGTTATTGTCCATTTTCTTTAAAGAGCTATTGATATCATTAACATTATTCATTTCCTCAAAGTATAGTAAAAGAAAACCGCTTAACTAGTACAAAATATACCAACGAAACGAGTAATAATGAATAACAGAATTTTATAAGCGCTTCTCGTTTTATTTGAAACACTTGATTGACTTTATATTGATTGATTTACATGTTTACACGGATTAATTCATTTCGAAGAATTATGAAGAGCTTACAAATAGCTTTGGTCCTTTAAATCGTATGAAACATTTCGTTATCAGTACGCGCGACTATTTAACCAGACAAATATCACTTCTATTGCCGGTTTCAACTTCTGTAACTATTACATATTTATGTTCATTTTATTTTCGACAGTAAAAGATCCAACTGTGTTTACCTTGTGACCAGAGGTGCTTTACTTGTGAGTTTGACATTTGATTTGTTGCTCATTTTAAACTTTAACGTAACTATAAGTCGTTAACGTCAGAGAACTTTGATATTTTTGATTCAAATGAATATTACACTAATCCGTACTAACACCAGAGAATTAAACTATTTAATACTATAAACGCGAAAGTGAGTTTGTTTATCATTCCTTTACATCGTACGTCTCGTAATGGAAAGTCAGATTGACTCGATTTTTTATAGGGATAGTTGAAGGTCCTGAAAAGGACATAAGCGACTTTTTATCTCAACAGAAGAAGTAATTTCCTCGGGAAAATTTCAGAAGTCCACGAAGTTATATGAGTTTGTGTTATAAACAGCACCCCCAAAACCCTACCCAATGACATCGATCACATATCGACCACGCATCGACAGGTCTATTATTCTCAATCACAAGCGGCGACCTTACTGACCTAAGGGCCGGCCACACGCGGCGGACAACACTAGGTAATAGAACAGACTACCACCAGACACGTCACCTACCGCTGCCTAGAGCCTACCCCGCACCGCACACATGTGATCGCCGGTTCGACAGCTTGAACCTGACGAAAGAATGTTGATGATATTCGCATAACGTATTTCATTTCTTCATAGTGCGCATTATTAGAGTAAAGTCTTGACTTAGCATGACTGTATTTCACTAAGTGAAATAATAAACAAAGCATTTTTATTTGAATAGTTTAATGAATTCCAAAATGGTAATTGCTTAATGAATATTCGTAAAACGATTACTTTTACAGCAGCTTTCAATTATATCTTTCAGTGTTTATCGAATATATAATGTCCATACATTTTACGTCAAGCTGATTATCTGCAGGGATGTGTCCCTACTGTTCCTATTCTGCGGCAGCAGCACAGACGTGTGAAAGCACTGGAGCGGCGCTGCGGCAGATTGTGATTTATAGTCGATGCGCCTGCGCATACGGTAATGAATACGGTAAGTTTTTCGCACGAGAACATCGTTGTGCCGTGTGATGTACTGAGCTTTCGCAATTGTCTACTTTTTGTGCTTACAAATATGTTATAGATGACCACTGTGAATCAGGGTTCCATGTTTGAATTTAACAGAATCGCTACTTCATATAGCCGCTGCCTGAACCTTGATATACTATGTTACCATAGTACTATTTACTGCGCAAGTGTATCAATATCCCATCAAAAACATAAATATGCGTCGTAGTCGACTTAGCCGACAAAATAATTGAGATCTACTCGTACATATGTGGGTGCCAAGTTCTGTGTAGAAAATCCTAAAATTTGTGTTACAAGAACATGCAAAATTCTAATATTTTTTTATAAAATTCCTTGTTTATTGATACTACGGGTACTACTCGATAGTTAATATAATTTCTTAAATTTTAACAGACAATTATTTACTTTACAAAATACAATTATTTCACGAAACTTGGGATGTAATTCAAGCTCAAGATTTGACTGCCAAATCTCTTGATATCTCGACAATCGATATATTTCACGGTAAGTAACTATAGGGCTGTTGGATGGCAATCGTGTGCACCCAGAATCCGAAAACTAATAAAGGGATGGAGGAACACAACAGTGCTATTAACATTGATGTTTGCAGTCCTTTATGACAAACAGATACACAGACCAAAAAATTGAGCCAACCGACACCAGGACCTGGCGTGTGTCTTGTGTATGAAAATAAAATTCTAAACTTACCACGGATGTCAAAAACATCTCAGAAGATAGGAAGAATAGATCAGTGGAACAATAACTTTAAAATTATTTATGGCTGTTTGAAACACGCGTCAAGTTATTATACTACTAAATAAACATGCCGTAAAGTAGTAATTAAACTAACAAACAACGGAATGGGTGTTGTTCAGTATTCTGTAACATGTTTTTGTGGTTTAACTGACAAAATGACAACTTTGTTTTAGTTTTTAGATACATGATGATAGCTCACTTTGCTAGTGAAGTTTTGTAGTGGTATGACAATATAAAATACATTGAAAAATAAATAATATAAATGGCTAAAATACTTATTATATGCAGCACATTTTTAAGGGAGTCACCTGACAAATCCGGTGCCAGTGAATTTATTACATAGATTAGTTCTCATGCAACTTAGAAAAACAGGAGTTACATAAATTTGATATTCCCATTTCGGTTGTGTTATGGCACACGCATGAATACCAATTTCATGTTATAAATAACAGAATTTCTTTCGCGTGATTCCTATAAATTCATAGAATTAATGGCTACACCTGCCAATGTTTGCTTTAATGAAATAAAATGATTAACCTTAATGGCGACCTTTGGTCTGAGGTCAAAGCAGTTTTACGTGCTCTATCAAAATTTATACCGTGCCTCGTGCCACGGTTAGTATGTTTACACTACAGCCGTGCCCTTGGTTTGTCTGTCTGATGAATAGCTACACGCGTCATGTAGTTCCGGTAGTCGAATACCTATAAGGGAGATATATTTCTTCCGTCAGCTATTAATTACTCCACTTCTGCAGGTCTCTACACTTGGCTATATTTCATATTCATCCCTTCCTGATCATGTTACCTAATAATTAACGCGTTCAAAAAGAACTAAAACCTTTGCCTTAAAAATGGTTTTTGTTGATTTTCCTTCTCTGTTGATGCAGTGAGACTCTGGAATACACTTCCAAACGACATACGCGACTGTAGAACATTTAAAAAACTACTCAAGGAGCACTATTTATCCCTAATTTAAATAATAGGCAGTTTATATGTATGTATATATTTATTTATAATGTATATATGTATTTTTATATATGTACGTAATACAGTAATGTAAATCGTGTTTTTATGTATTGTTATGCTTTTTTTTTCTTTTCTTTCTTCTACATTATCTTCTCTAATATATACTTTTTTGCTTTGTTTATGTACATGTATGTAGGTCTACTTACAGAATATTTATTTTTTGAAAGCTCCAGTGTGAGTGCCGGGAGAAATCTCTTATTAGGGATAGGCAACTCTAATTTGTACAATTTAAATTATAATAGACTGTGTAATTATTATTATGTGCAATAAACAATAAACAAAGAGACATCAATCAATTTCGATAAAATTTATACGGAACCACCTCTGAAGTAAGCTCTATCAAACAAAAAAGAATAATCAAAATCGATTCAATTTTGGCGGAGTTATCGCGTAACACACATACAAAAAAATACGCGTCGTCCTTTTTCAACCGACATCAAAAAAGGAGGAGGTTCTCAATTCGACGCGTATGTTTTTTTTGTATGTGTGTTACGCGATAACTCCGCCAAAAGTGAATCGATTTTGATTATTAATCGTTAATTATTTGAAGTCGATTGAAAATATTATTCTTTGAAACATGAGTGACCTAATACGAGTATGAATATGTATATGCAGCAAAATTATTTCTTTTCATAACGTCGTTAGTGTAAAAAAACTAGCCTGTACGATGACTGAAAATAGTCTTCTTAAGTAGATGTTTAAGTTTAAGTAGATTATTTCACGGCCATAGAACAGATAAGTTCAAGGACCTACAAGAAAAGTAAAGAGCTTTGTCTAGAATCGAGGTATTAGTAACCTATAAGTATGTAATGGAGTAAATAAAAGGTTTTCAATTCGTTTTGGTTGAAGATACAACAGCTGGTGACTCATTACATCTGTTTGCTCTTTAACGGCAGAATAAGGTAGCATGGTGGACAAAATAAACTCCACCAACTAAACCTAGTATCGACAGGTAACCCTACTGTGAATCGAACCCGAGACCTCTGCCAGAGTGGGTGCCGAGACGCGGTGGGGATGCGCCCCCACGGACACTTGCTCGAGGTAGCTGTGGAATTGTGCAGCTCTCCAGGTGAACATAATTTTCTTAAAGGAGATTTTGCGCACTGGAAATTTTTTCAGTTATTTGTACTTGTATTTGAAATAAACAGTTTAAATTTATATATTTTTTAAGCCAGTATCCATAAGGCCACGATTGCGATTAATCTAGTCATAAATATAAACCAAGTAATCTCAAGTATATATTTGTTCATAAGGACATACTTTCAAAAATTGACAGATATTATATTCAACTACTAATTAACAGATTTAATTCCGTATAGAGGTATTGTATGATAATAGCCTGTCATATTTTTAGATAATTAATTACCTACTGCACAAATCCAGCTATCTATTATTGAAATATGTATGGTAAAATAAACTTGGAGTAAAAGTCTCGTTTTAAATTACTTTATTGACAACTGCTAACAAGTCAACCTTGTTACGATAAAAATCTAATTTCAAATTTAATGAATGAAATAAAAATAGATCAGACTGATGCTACATTTTAATATGTAAATATTTACAAAATATATTAAGGAAAGCTATCGATACCGTGATATTATACGAACGATTTGATCTGTTTATATATACGTTGATAACGATCTCAGGTTGTAAATCCAATTAACATCCGGTTTAATTGGAGCCATTCTAGACCGTGAATGACTCACACAAGTCATTACGTATTATGTTGATAGCATCACCGGTATTATACTCATATAGATAATTTAAGTCGAACAGTCTGGCATTTGTTTTTTTAAACACTGACATTTCTGTTGTGTGGTGCAGATCCGTAAACTACTCAAGAAAATAAGTGATACTCGTACGTTCCAAAAGAACTAAGGAATAATCGCTCCAAAATTATTTTGACTAGAAACTTCTATTATTGTTTTATCATAGATGGTATGATGGACTACTAGATGCGGAGAGCTGGATGCAAGTGGCTCGGGACTGGTATGGCCAAAGAGTATGTAATATACTTATACTACGCAATAAGCGACGGGACTCCATACAGTGAAAATAAACCTAACAAATCTCAAAAGGGGCAAAATCATCATCCATTCTCTACCATACATAATATAGGGAGAGTGGCGCCAACAATGCGCTATTAGCGCCTTTGATGCTTTGCCATGTTTCATACAATTTGTCTTGAAATAATTTGGAACTAAGTTGCGTCACACTGAATATGGCATATCATGGAGGATGCCTATGCCCAGCAGTGGACGTTTTCCAGCTAATGATGATACGGTATTCATCCGCTAACGTTTACATTAAGTAGCGCAAAAAAATTTAAAATTTAAAGATACCACGCTTAAGATGCATTTTATTTAATGTTAGCGACAATTTGTGGTAGCACGGTTTTCATGCTTTAATTTTTCACCCTTGGACATGGAATAGCTTATATAATAGCTATATAAATTCAAATGTGACATCTTTGAGATATAGCCTATCTAATGCTACGATGTAATGGAAAAATAATCAAAATATGTTTATAATTATACAAAATATGCAATCGAATTGAGAACGGAGAAAGGAGAATTCCTTTTTGAAATCAGTTGATAAACCGGTTGAACCCGCTCAAAAGATTTTCATCAAACATTTTGATTGAACCAGAAACTACGAAAATTGCAATTAAATCGCTCAATACTGAAAACTATATATTCCATGCACACAAACAGACAGACCACCAGTACATGCACTGCTGATCATACTACTTTGTCGTGAAAGGCGACAAATGACAATTATAGCGATAACGACTGAGGATCATATCCAGTAGTTGATTTTTCCGAATGATAAGCAAACATTCCTTCCTCAGGTTCCTCAAAGACAGGCAGTCCAAACTGGATGAAATCTGATATTATTTGACCCCGTATCATACAAACTACATTTGAGTAAAATTTATCTCCAACAGTTTGTTTCAAATATTCATTTACATAAACAAACTCAATATTTTGTGGTAGGGCGAACCGTAACAAGAAATTAGCATAAATGTAGATTTATATTTAAACATCAAAACTAGTGGCCAGTATGAAAATGTAATAAAAAATTGATTTTTGTAGTCGAAGCGCACGAATCAATGGCTCTGGTATCGTATTACGCCTACATTACAACCAATGATAAATGAAAATGCATAAATCTAACATTGTGACCGTTTTTTTATCACATCTAGTAGTTCGAGGACCAATCCAGTTCGGTGAGTCGTTTCGTGACTTTTTAAATTCTCAATTTGTTAACAAATTCTGGATGTTTATTAAACTGTAAATTGCAGTTTATCTATGAAGAATATCTAAAATCAAATTTATATCAGTCGGAGAAGCCTTATTTGGTTGGCTACGGTTGGCTAACATATGCTACACTTACCGATCATCAACTGAGCATAGGAGGTGATGGTACTAACCCGCATGGTGTGCCAATAGAAGGATGTCTACTGTGATCTTAGCATATTAGACGTCACTGTCTGCTCCGTGGATTCAGTCAGGTCACTTGGCGGCGCGTGCGCACTCATATTAATTACAGTCTCTGGCATTTCTATTTTCCACTGTTTCACTCAGTGTCTAGCCCGCGCTCGGACAATATCTTGTCTCATGGGATCCTATACATATTTCCATAACTATATATTACATATGATCAGTTCGTCATCATCATTACGAGTATCAGTCTGAAGATGTCAATCACTGAAGCAACTTTCGTGAACGTTTCAAATTAGAGTGTACCCTATACTGTAACGGTACGGTACTAATCAGGTAAGTTAAAAGGATAAAACTGTACCTAACTGAAATCCAAAACAATAAAGTTTAACAAAGTTTCATAATGTTCTCCAAGTGTAAAGGTAAAATGGTCAATGAGATCCGAGCGTCGCGCACCGATTGTCGATACATCATCTGTACCAGCATCCTGCCGGACGCGTAGAGCCAATTAACTTTATAATAAGCTCCCCACACCCTCCCAGCAGAATCCCATCCGAGCCCAATATGTAGCAATCCCACATTACATATTACCTAAATATATCACCGGGTCGTACATTACATACGGGTTGATCTATGTAACGCGTCGCCATAATTCAACACCCGCTGCGCGAGCGCCGCTCGAGTTCATTATTTTTAAAACATAGCGCACTTTATACGGTCATATTGCTGCAAAAAGTTGTATGTAATATATATAGTTAAAAAAGTTACGGTCGTATGGGGACTTAATGACGGCCAGTTATACAAGATTCCACAGGATGTTCGGCGTTTGTCTCTGTTCAAGGGTTGCTCATTTCTAGACCGCCTAGAATAGAACAAAAAAAGTTAAGGGATATATAAAACAAACAAAGGAAGAAGAGCTCCAAATAAAAGAAAACTGCTCGAAATTGATATTTTAAATTAAATTAAAAACGCAAAACGACATTAAAGTAATCGGACAGCTGCAATTCGGTATTTACTTAGAATAAAGTTAAATCAAATTTGGTATCAATCAGGTAACATTCTTTCTTACTCGTATACTTTTCACATTTATAATCCGACTCGAACTTGGCTCTTTTTAATGTTCTAGGTATAGGAACATGGCAACAGTTAGATATCAACTTATTTGCTATTTTAACTGAACTTGACCCCCTTTTCCAGATATATATATTTCTTGTTATGTTGTTTATATATACTTCCTCTACGAAAAACAACAAGATACATATAAGCGCATCTACAAAACAAAAGTAATAAGTATGTCTTAAACAATAAAAAAATCAAAAACTTTGGAGGTGAGAAGATGGATATTATTTATTTATCTTTAATTACATATATTAGCTTGAATTTTAAAAATATATTGAAATGACAGAATGTTATTCAAAATAAAAATGAATCGGTAATTTTCTTGTTATGTAGCTTATACTCCCTCTATGAAAAACAACAACAACAAGATATAAGCAAATCTATAAAACAAAAGTAATAAAGTATGTCTTAAACAATAAACTGAATCAAAAACTGTGGCGGTGAGAAGATCTAAATTATTTATTTATCTTTAATTAGATATATTAGCTTGAATTTCAAAAATATATTGAAATGCCAGAATGTTATCCAAAATAAAAATGAATTGGAAACTGTCTCAAAATGTTATCAGTAAAATAAGAAGAGAAAATTTAAAAGTTTCTAATGTACCATGATTGAATTGTATGTAATTATTTGCTGTGTTTCATTTCTTTGCATTAGCCGTGAATAGTATTATTTTGAATCTTCGTGGAAATGTTGGTGAACTCTCGTCATAGAACCACAGATGTATAGACAAAGTCAATCAACCTGTGGCACTTATAAGCTAGCCACTATTTAATTTGATTAGATTTGAAGTCGTTAAACCGAGACACCAAGTAACAATACGTCAAAGCACTGCGGACGGGCACCTAGTCGTAAACCCTGCGAACTAACGTTCCAGTGCAGTGGTAACATTAAAATTATCTATTTTCGTAGATGTTGGTTGGTTGGCTGTGTTAATAGGCAATTCAGACTCATGTGAGCGTCGATCCTTGACCCGCGGGACACGAACACATCTCTGCGCGTACGCATCGACGCTGCGCTGGATGGCGCATGCTCCACATGTTACAGGCCGAGCTCTATTTTTGATTCGCTCGTGCATACGACATACGTCACGATCGACTACAAGTCGCATGAAAATAGGTTCTACTGTATTTTTGGATCATTCGTCTCCTGTTGCCAATATAACTTGAAATGTTTATCCATTTCACGCAGAAAAATTAATCCGGTATCTATCGCAACAAAAAAGTAACTATTATACAACTTTTTAATTTTAATTCATCATCGTCAACAGCCTATACATGTCCCCACTGCAGGAGCTCAGGCCAACTCTCTTACACAGAGTTTATGGGCTGTAGTCCACCACGCGGGCCCAGTGCGGATCGGCGGACTTCACATGCCTGTTCAAGACATGCAGGTTTCCTCACGATGTTTTCCTTCACCGTTAAGCAATCGGATAATGTACTTGAATTGAAAAACAACTCATAGGTACATGGTGGGATTTGAACCCGGAACCCTCAGATTGAGAGTCCCGCGCCTTTTACTAATTTTAATTTCATCATCAGCCGGGAAACGTCCACTGCTGGACATAGGCCTCCCTCATGGTACGTCACATCGACTGGTCCCGAGCCACCTGCATCCGGCGACTCACTGCGACAATTTTTTAAATAAATACGAATAATTAGTGACTTGAGCACTGGTAGAAAATAGTGAAACTATACATGGAAATTAACTCTTCTTAATCATTCGCTTCAATTGATAAAACCGGTAATTCGCGCAACGAAAACGGAATGAAAAGTTTTCAAAATGGAGGAGCTGTCAATGTTAATCATGTAATGTCAGTGTACGGCGTTGACGTTTAGTCTATCGCTCGCCTACAGCAAAGAGTGTTTGAGTCTGATTGAGACTACTAGTTGCAGAAAAGCGATTCAGTGAGCGATTCAATAATATCATATTTCGAAAGTTGAACGAATTTCGGCTTCATTTCGGGAAGTGCGTGCTTGAAGTAGAAGACCTGATTCAATTTCTACAATCGTTCAAAAGAAAAAACGACCGGATTCCACCCTTACTTAAAATCAATCTACCATTTTTGGCTTCCTCATCTATTATCGCAAATAAGTAGATTTACCTGCCAGCTTCAGTGTTACCCGAGTGCTACAACCAGGAAATTAAGATGAGAGTGAATATACTATTCTTAGGCAATCCTGTACCATTTTAGACCACATCATTACTTCACATTGTGGTCATACGCCAATATATTTTTATCATCATTAAATTATTCCTAAGCTAACCTAACTGTACCGGTTTGGTTGGTGGAGGGTATTTTTATGTCCATTTGGCTAGCTACCACCATGCCACTTAAGTCTGTCGCCAAACAGGAGTGTTAATAGTACTGTTGTGTTCCGGTATGAAAGGTAGCTGCAAAGCCATCAGATATACATAAATAAATAAATTCTTTCCTATTGCCTATGTATGTATGTATGAATATTTGTGTGTTCTGTAGTACTTCCATGCTCCCTATCTCCGCGTCGTCCACTATAACGCAAGTACACGGCGTGGTGTAACAGCGGTAGAGTCGAGTCACAACGACTGCCGGCTGCAGGGCATTCTGTTCATACACTAGGATGCATAATTACTGCGACGGTACTGCGCTAGTCGATACAGTTTGCAACCGACTTCAACACAGAAGGAGGTTCTCAATTCGACTGACATGTTTTTAAAAGCTTTTTTCTTATTTTTTAATGTTTGTTACCTCAGAACTTTTGACTGGATGAACCGATTTGGGTGATTTTTTTTTATTTGAAAGGTGGTGCTGCCCGTGTGTTCCCATTAGGCATTAGGCAGTTCTGACAACGGCATCCATGAGAAAAATATATAAGTATTATATTTGCCTTAAATAAATACTACTTATAATATTCTTCTTTTCCTTCTAAACATAACAAGTACACACATAAGACACATTCACCCACACTACACGCACATACGCAGTATGTACGCACACAGCCCCTCTAGCGGTCAGGCTTACAAACTGAAAATCAGCGCTTGTTTCCCCGGTAGCAAGCACAAGCTGAGTTTGCGGCCTGTTTTTGCAGCTGCAACATATGTTTATATAGAATCCCGAATACCCGCTGGGAATCAAACCCAGGTCCTTCGAATTGTCAGTCCAACTAAACAACATTAGGTCACGGAGGCGGTTAATTGTTGACTTTGACTTGGTAACTGGAAACTACTTTACTTACTTAATGTTATTTCTAAACAAACTGATAGCTAAACGCTGATATCTTTACAATTTACGTAAAAGCAACAGCACTCGAACTGCTTTGAAAATTGAGCAATTAACTGACATCGCCAATTATACTTTTAGTGAAATTGCTTTTATAAAGCCTAACAAAATAATGAACAGTTCACCTGTATCCTATTCATAGGCCTTAGACGTGTTTACGTTTTATTTTATAATAACAACAGACCACATTTATACACTAAACTTTAAAAAATACAGTTTACTCTGTTCTTGGGACTGATTTGTGCAAGAAAATGCATCGACCTCAGGGGCTAATCAAAATATATCAAAAACAAATTAAACGTAAATTAAAAGTACCCAAAACACTGAAAGTTTATCTTATAATACTTAACTACTGCTACGGGTTCAATTTTGGTGTTTCCAAGTTATTTAAAAGCAAATCCCGATGCTTTCCCAATTTATCGTCGTGTTTAGTCGGGTCCATCGTTCATTTAATACTTCTGACACCTCTTAAAATATCACCATTGACAGTTGATGACTATCTCGATTTTATATATTACGCCATTAATTTAGTGCAGTATTCGATTATTTTTTTCATCACCCAATTGACGAAATACAAACTGTGTGACTTCATTACTGAAATCAATGAATTGGAGATGAACATTGAAGAAATTGGCAAACAAAGAATTGGAATTATGGCTTTCGTTTACTCTGATTTATTGTATGTAACGAAATTCATACTGTACATTGTGCATTGTCTATCGGTATATTATGTGTACTGTAATGACTTGATCATTCCTTACTATGTGTATTTGATACCAAGCCTCTACGTCGACATAGTTCTTTCTACTGTGCAGATATTGATTTTGTACTACGTTTACTATTGTCTTAAACACTTGAACGATCGTATTCTGGACAAGGAACTGAAGTATGTGTTGAAGAACTACATTGAACTTGCTGAATGCTATGGGAGAATCAAGCCGCTTTATGACAAATTTGTAAGCATAATTTATATGAAAATTTGTTGATTTTCACGTTCTCAATTTGATTTGATTTTTTTGTATGTACGAGTATGCTTCGCGATAACTCCGCCAATTATGAATCGATTTTGATGATTCTTTTTTTGGGGGTGTCCTTCAGAGGTGGTCCCTTATATAAAGTTTATCGAAATTGATTCATCGCTTTTCGAGAAAATCAACAAATACCAAATATGTACCTAGATAATTCTACCTCTGAGGGTGAGCATTTTTTGTTGGTTGGTTTTCAGTTCTTTTTGAAACCATTCCCAAGTTAAACCCATGTATAGGGAAAGGTTGAATACATTTAAACTTCATCAGTTTTGCAGCTGGAATAGATTTCAGTCTATGTGTAAATTAATTTAAAGAAAAAAGTGATTTTATAAAATCTCGTTCTCAGATTGTAGTGAAGCTGATGTTCGATGTACCGAAGATGCTGGGAACGATCTACTACATCCTAACGAATCTCAGAACTGGCGTGAGTATGGCTTCAACTTCAACAAGACTTGATTTGCCCTGAACTGTACAGCCGACAAAGCTCTCACCTAATCAGTTTCAAAAACAAGTTGCTTGCATGTGTTACCCAGCCCCGCATTTCATATTGTTCAACAATTAGAAAGGATAAAGATTTTGTTTCTGAATTTTTATGGCCCATTGTAGTAGTTATATTTTAGGATCACTTTATAATGCATCATTGAGTCGTCCAATTTGAGGGACTTTTACAAATACAACAATGCTTTTAAAAAATAGTTTTATGGTGTATTAAAAAACTAGCAAGGCGTAGCAGCGCGAACCACGACTGTATGCGAAATTGACCCTAATAGTGGTCAGGCGGGAACTTTCGACAGTACCCAAAGTACCTGTTTGGGATAATCATAATTAGACAGGTACGTCGTCACCACCCGAGAACTCTTAATCCCCGTATCAACCCTATCCTGTGTGGCGAGTGTGTGACTGTGGCGGGCCCATTGCCACTTCAGCTCACTGACTAGTCTATATGTTGGTGACATTAGATCTTTCTAGTTCCACGACTCAGAATTTTCTCATTCAATTCAGATGGCTTTGATAAGTGATAATCTAAAAATAGGACATTAGATTACAATGACGGGAATAGAATTTTCATTACGTAAAAAATTTAAATACTTAAAATATATGACTAACAGGCCCTAGATTTTTGTTGGTGATTATTGATTTTCGTTTTAAACAATTAATAAGTGTGTATCAATGAAAATTACGGTGAAGTTGGTTGTTAATGATACTAATTTCACGACATTATAATCCGTAGCAATATTTTTAGACCCTTTTTAACAAGAAAGACAGAAAAGTAATGTTAAAATTTTTGTAATACAGTTTTTAACGTTGGAATGTTCACAAAGAACGAGGACACGGAATTTTTTTATTAATAAAATACAAATACAATAAAACATATTTATTGGATAAACAATTGTGTAACAAACGTGTAGCCATACAGTCTGTCATAGAAGCCCTGTGCGACAGGTGTAGGCTCTCTCTATGGATGACATTTTTCTTTGTTATGTACAATATTTTTAACATTTTTTAAAAACATGCTTTACAAGTAGGGTGAGTGTGAGTGTGTGTGTGAGTGTGTGTGTGTTGTGTGAGTGTGTGTGTGAGTGTGTGTGATAAATAAAATGTTGTATTGTTTACGACGCCGACGTACAAGCTTTCAAATGATATATGGATAAAGATACAAAAGTAATACGACGCTTGACATTTGTAGAGCACCTTGTACTCGTATGATGGACATGACATGTACTGAATGTTATTGTTAAAACATCTTATCTAAACTTGATAATAGAATTAACGAATTTGAAATGTCGATTGAATGTTAAAGGCGAAAGAATTGAATTGGATATTTTAAACAGAGAGAGTGTAGTTGTAATTTTTTTGGACGCAATTATCCAGGGTACTTTTAGAAATATTGCAAAAATCCCAGCTTGTTTGCGACGGTTGGGTTTTTTAACGCTGATTGCGTTTCTTATGGAATAGCACTACAGATCTTAGAGTCGATTTTTTATTCCGGTTGTTCCGACATTCGTATTCCGGTTGGTCAATGAGGATTCGTCAGTGCGTAACGTGACATTTATCAGCCAATCAGCGTTCATGATTTACGGAACGCAAGCAGTCAACTATCAACTTAAGTAGCCGGATTTTTTAAATGATCCTAAAAATATCGGAACCTCTATAAAATCTTTTATATATATAAAATCATTTAAACGTTCTTTTGCAATCGTCCTAAGGTTATCGCAAATACACAGTTTTTCTGATTCTTTATTCTACGACATATTTTTAATGTATAATAATGGGTTTTCACTTAGCTTTCGTCTCATCTGGATGGGAATCGGGCTCACCCAGTCGCGTCAGACTGACGAGGTGCTGGTTTAACTACCTTTCACACGACAGTGCTATTAGCTGTGTTTTAGCGACATACTTACCATGATGGTACTCCTAGCTAACCAGGCGGCAATAGAAAATGCTTTACCACCAACTAAAATACATAAATATACACGAAAGGAAAATCTCTTTTTTTACAGAATAGCTGGGTAGCATACACGGGTGAGATTGTGGATTTATTTCACATAATACTGCATATCACCACACCCGCCGTTGTCGCTGAGATGATCAACTACAAAAATGAAGCCATGAGACTCAACCTGCACAAGATAATTGCTCTGGAACAAGGTATCTGATTCAGTGAAAGATCAAAATATAAGCCAAACAAGCGTGAAACATTTTTATACACACTATAACGCTCCAAGCACCATTGACTAGCAACACACATGTGTTTTAACATATGCTGTGCCAGGGAAGTGGTCACGGGCACTTGCATCAAATCTGGACCTATGTCTGTGGTAGCGAATGAGACAATCAAGGTAAACTTGACCTCCCATAAACTACAACAACGGTGCCTTTAAGCCCCTACCATGACCTGAACAAACCTCTCACGAGTATACAGTGACGCAGCGCGTACTTGCGAGAACAATTAGGTGAAAGAAAACATCGCATAGAAACCTACACTCTTTTGAAAATAGTGTTTGTAAAACGTGCCGCACAGGTCCGTAATGAGTGGCCGTGTGAGTACCTAACACATCCCATGGGTGGCTTTAACTGTCACAGAGTCGTTTGCACCCACGGCGCAAATAAATGTATTTTATAATTATGACATTGTGTTGATTCCAGACGATCACAAGTTGTCCGAGGCGCTACGTCTGCTTCGCTACCTAGAAGCAAGGCCGATACTGCGTCGCGCGTTCAGGCTCATACCTGTGTGTCTGCGTCTGCCGTTCAGCTTGTTCAGCTTCTGTGTCACGTACTTGATCGTTATCATACAGTTCACGCACTTATATGATTGATTGAGAAATGAGTGGAATTAATCAGGGTACTGTGCTTGTAGAGATATCATGTTCTGATTTGCATTCTACCTCTTGAAGAGTTTAGAAAGTACGGCGTAGTAGGTAACAATATATTTATTCAAACGTCCAAAACTGTTGTTACTCAGTAACTTGTAGCATACTCAGTACTTAATATTGCTTTGTTGAGTAGTGACAGTGAATCATTGAAACGATACAAATACAATAATTAATAGAAAACGTTTTGTTTGTTTGAATCTCTTTATTACACCATAACAAATAAATAAATAATAATTAAGAATATGGGTGATACAATTTTGGTACAATATGTGATCTGACATTATTCATTTACTTTATAGCCAGCATATTTTATCCAAATAAAGATTTCATTTCAATATAAAACTTTTTGAATAGTCCATCTTAAGAGGATACTGCACTGTAATTTTAAAAATTAAAGTCACTACTACTTTGCACTGAATTATTTAAATACACTGCAATGATTTATTTAGGTTAAATATTCAGCGCTTTACTCTACAAAATAAAAATTTCGTGAAGTAACCTCCTAAGAAAAATTCTGAAATCTACGCAGACGAATTCTAGGGATAGAGCTTCATAATTATTTGTATATTAATTGACAGGTAAATGCTCATTTTATAACATCATACGTTAAAGCCATTACACTCAATAAACTTAAAATTAAGCTATTAAAAACAAATATAAAGTATATTATGAAGGAAATTGTATCGTTCCACTAATAAATTGCTTTTATCCAGTTTGTCTAATTGCAGCATTATTTTATGTACATTCTATTTGTTTCTCTTATATGTAACCAATGTTAGGCAATAGACGTTTTCCTTTTGTTGAGAAAACATAATCAGAACAGATGTTTAAATATCAAGCGAGATAAAAAATACAAATTTAGGATTTGGAATCGATCGATCGATGGAAAATGGATGAATACCCAATTGACCGTCAAATAGAAGTACCGAAAACTGTGAAAGTTTATCTAATAATACTCAACTACTGCTACGGATTCAACTTTGGTGTTTCCAAGTTATTAAAAAGCACAACCGGATGGTTTCCAAACTTATCGTCGTATTTCGTCGGACTAGTTGTTCATTTAATACTTATGGCACCACTTTACACTCCACCATTGAGTTTAACCAACTATCTAAACTTCATATGTTATACCCTTACTTTATTTGAGTATTCTATTACTTTCTTCATCGTCCAATTCACAAAATATAATATCTGTGACTTCATTATCGAAATAAATCAAATGGACATAAATATTGAAGAAATCCGCAAACAAAGAATCGGAATTATAGCTTTCTTGTACTCTGATTTACTCTATGCGATGAGATTCATACTGTATGTTTTCGTTTGCGAATCTATCTATGATATATACTGTCAGGATTTGATAATTCCTTACTATATTAATTTAATACCTGGCGTCTATGTAGATATAGTTGTGTCTACGATACAGATAATGATTTTTTCCTATGTTTACTATTGTGTAAAGAATTTAAACGATCATATTCTGGACAAGGAACACCGCTTGAAGCACGTTTTGAAGAACTATATAGACCTGGTTGACTGCTATGGGCGGATCAAGCCGCTTTGTGACAAGATGGTAAGCACAATTTGTATGGCTCCAGGAAAGCTTAATTAAAGCAGCAATTACCACTTTAGTCAAATAATAAATTTTTTATGTTTTCACGGATCTGTTACAAAAAACAATTTTTATGATGTTATTAATGTGTGATGTCACATCAGCAGACAAATTATTTTGATATTATTTTAAGTGAATTAAATTCATCTTTTACTTTTTCAAACCATGAATTATTTCGTAGGCACTTTGCTTGTTGACTTCACGTATCCACCCCACTTAGGGATGAATCAAAGCCACATCATAACTCCATCAATTTCCTGAGGTTGAGATAGATTTAAGTTTCATTGTCAATTATGTAAATTATTTATGTAAAAAAGTAAAATGAAATTACTTTAAAAAATTCTCATTTTCAGGCTGTAGTGCAGCTGATTTTCGATGTACCTAAGATGCTGGGAATGATCTACTACATCCTAACACAACTAAGAAGTGGCGTGAGTATAATATTAATAAAATTCACATTATTCGTGGTGGACCTGTATCAAGGACGTAGAATAAATACTTACGGAAAATCTGACAACCTACCTACTAGATGGACCGACGACCTAGTTAAAGTCGCGGGGAGTCGCTGGATGCAGGTGGCTCGGGACCGGTCACTGTAGCGTACTACGCTTCCTGACTGATGATGATTGTGGTGGCATCATGTTTTATTATAAAGTTTGAAGTTTATATTTTATTAGAAGCTAGTATGTCGAAAGGATCAATATATACTCGTACATGTAAAATGACAGCCACTCACTATACCTCTACTGACACAGAATGGCTGGGCAGCCTACTCGGGCGAGACTGCGGACTTATTTCACATAATACTGCATATTACCACACCCGCAGTTGTCGCTGAGATGATCAACTACAAAAATGAAGCCATGAGACTCAACCTGCACAAGAGACTTGCTCTGGAACAAGGTATCTGATTCGTAGTGAAAATAAGCTAGAGATAACTTGAAAACCCAATAGGTAAACATTATGACCAAATCGTCTAGCATGAACTGAATAGCACCGTAAAAAGTGCCGCAACGTCGAGAAGTTTGTATTAATGGCTCATAAGTAATACATTACTAATGGGTCCATCTTAGTCAATAGCGACTTATATAAAACATTACTCTGTGCTTTTGTAACCGAAAAGGACTTTCACACGATAATAACCCATGGAGAAGAATTTCATGGTGTGTGCTAAGTACCAATCATGGCAATAGACTACAACCGTGCGAATAACTAATAAACCACGCACATATTACAAATTGTTTTGATTCCAGACGATCACAAGTTGTCCGAGGCGCTACGTCTGCTTCGCTACCTAGAAGCAAGGCCGATACTGCGTCGTGCGTTCAGGCTCATACCTGTGTGTCTGCGTCTGCCGTTCAGCTTGTTCAGCTTCTGTGTCACGTACTTGATCGTTATCATACAGTTCACGCACTTATATGATTGATTGAGAAATGAGAATTTATTATGCTTGTAATGATGATGTTCTCAATTAAATTTCAGAAGATTGTTAAACGTAATTTAGAAATTGTTTGCAGAAGTATTTCCTAATTAGGTCGCTGATTGATTCAGAGGTTCAGCGTTGGTCTCAGTTCCTAATTTTTTTTCAATCCTATCTTGCAGAATGCGATTATTTGTCCGGATGGAACTAATCAGTGTACTGTGCTTTTAGAGATATCATGTTCTAACAGTCAGTCCTATAAATTAATAAAAAATTAAAATGTAAGTTAGAAATTGTCAACTGAGCAGGTACCTTAAAACTTGATTTTACAAATTGTTGTTGGGGAATGATATATTTGAGTATCAAGAGCCACGTGAAGATGGTTCATAATCGAATGTCATTTTGTTTTGATGCTGCTTTGTTTTCAAATATGTAAAGCCTGTAGCATACTACATTGACTCAATGATTCAGCGACCACACTTGAACGGGAAGGACGGCACGGCACAGTGCTTAATTAGTTAATGTCT
The DNA here is from genome assembly GCA_910589575.2 of Carcina quercana. Lineage (NCBI taxonomy): Eukaryota > Metazoa > Arthropoda > Insecta > Lepidoptera > Depressariidae > Carcina > Carcina quercana. Next base: position 733,710 of record OU342435.1, read on the forward strand.
GGGCAACCGAGCTTTGCTCGATCTTTAAAATAAACAAAATCTTTATTCTGCGCTGGGTAAGAACCCAGAACACAAGCAGTAAAGAGCTATTAGAGTCTAGAGAGAGAAATAAGTGACCATATTTTGCCTGAAATTATGCGAAAGAAAAACTTAACTGAGTACTGAAATTCGTCTATTTACAGTAACTGCCATCTAGCAGTTAGACCGTAGTAAGAAGTTACCCGCTTGACCACGACGTTTATGCCAGGGCGTGTGAAATGAGCGACCATATCTTGCGGTAAATAATCGGTTTAAAAATCGTTATTAAGCTATTGCATAGCTTCTATCGCGGGCCTTGAGCGCGGGGACCGAATCGAGAAATTCCGTAACGAAAAAGCCTCACGCTCCCCACTCCGACGGGCACGGAGGTGTGGCTTGAAGGCCGTGCATCGTCTAACGTCGTTTCAGTTCGGCAGTCTTCGACAAGGCGTTGTGTGCGTGCGATTAGACGTATTACTGTTTTATAATTTATTAAGTATAATAGTATGTAATTTGATATAGCAAAGCAAATCCGTTATGTTAGCTAAATATTGATTTAATTTTGTTTTCCTGTTTGTAATTTAATTTCCATTTTCGTGGTGGGGATATTTATGTTCGTGACATAAAAACTTTTCTTATTAAAACTTTCTTAAATAATTATAATTGCAAAAGTTGATACAAAATGCTATGCAATGATGACATACGGAACCGAAACGTGGTCTTTTACTGTGGGCCGAATAAACAAGCTCAAAGTCACTCAGCGAGCAATGGAACGAGCTATGCTCGGAATTTCTCTACGTGATAAGGTCCGGAATGAGGAAATCCGTAGACGAACGAAGGTCACCGACATAGCTCGACGAGTCAGTGAGCTGAAGTGGCAATGGGCAGGCCACATCGCTCGAAGAACCGATAACCGGTGGGGAGTAAAGGTTCTCGAGTGGCGACCACGTACCGGGAAACGTCTACCAGGCCGTCCCCTTACTAGATGGACCGACGACCTGGTTAGAGTCGCGGGGAATCGCTGGATGCAGGTGGCTCGGGACCGGTCGATGTGGCGTACCATGAGGGAGGCCTATGTCCAGCAGTGGACGTTTCCCGGCTGATGATGATGATGCTATGCAATAGCTTTACCGCGGCAGTCCCCGAGTGCCACACGTCTTTTTTTTTCTTACAAGAATTAACAATATTCACCTACGTATGTAAGTATATATATATATTCGTATATTCACTTATGTAACATACAGAATTAACGTAAAACTAAATTAATCTAATATGGGTGAGTAAAATATAATCGATTAAAAAAATAATTAGACTATTAATATGTGGGTAGAATTTTAAAACTATACAATACAAACTACTTAAGTGTGTCACAGAGCGTGAAGCAATAGATGTAGCATAGATTAAGTTGAAGCGTACTTATTTGTTACTTATCTGTTACGGTAAAATGTGATGATAAGGATTCATTTAATAATACGGTGAATGAAGCGTTACTGGATGTTACGACATGGCTTAAAAATAATAACCTCAACTTAAACGCAGCTAAAACTAAAGTTATGCAATTTCTATCTTACCAGACTAAACCACTACCAATTGACATCCTACATAATGAAATTAAAATAGAAGAAGTCAACAACATAAAATTTTTGGGAATTCTAATTGATAGCCATCTAAACTGGAAAATGCACATTGATCTAGTCTGTAAAAAAATTGATAGATTTGTATATGCTCTGTGGAGACTACGACAAACAGTTTCAAAAGATGCAGCTCTTACGGCTTATCATGGTTACGTATCTTCGGTACTAAGTTACGGGCTTATTATATGGGGAAACTCTGTAGACATAGACAGAGCTTTTATTGCTCAAAAAAAATGCGTCCGAGCAATAGATATGGCATATTACCTGGACAGTTGCAAACCAATATTTAAGAAGCACTCCATACTTCCTTTACCCTGTATGTATATAAGGGACTTATGCCTCTTTGTAAAGTATCACCCAGAGTACTTTAACAAATTAAATGAAACTAATACAAGACAACTTCGGCTTCAGTATATAAATCGTCTGCACCAACCAACATGTCACACGTACATCTATAAGAAAAATGTATTAAACACATGCATCATTGCTTACAATCATCTCCCAAGGGTTTTACAATTAGAAAACGGCATAGATTTTAAGAAAAAAATTACGGATTGGCTTCTTGGAAACTGCTTTTATAGTTTTCCTGAATATTTAAATCATAAGCATTAATCATTTTAAATATACCTGTAATTATAGTGTGACATAAATAAATGAGTTGTGAATTATTTAATGACAAAATTATTAACATTTTACTAATTGACATGCGATGTAAATAAAAAAAATTTTTAACAATTAAATTCCTTATTAGATATGTTCATAATATTTGCACACCTGTGGACAGGTTAAGTACATCGAACAAAATAAAAATTACTATCTAAACACCGTGTAAAAAACTATGTACTTGGCAAATAAATTTTTTCTTTCTTTCTTTCTTTCTTTCTTTCTTACTAAAAATTTTAAAAGTATTTTTAAAGTGGCAAGTGATTTGGCATTCTTCACGTCAATAGGTTATAGAGATAGATCTGGGCACGTTCGTAAAGGAGTTTTTTTTGCCATAGTTTGCTCTTGGATGCCGTACTCGTAGTATAAGATTATGTGCACTTCTTAACGTCTTTGTGTAGATTTGGCTTTTTTCGTAAAAAGTATTTGTGTAACCAGGTCTTTATTGATGTGAAGAAAAAACGCATGAAAACTCGAAAACACGTGTTTTGCCAGATCGATATATCGCCCCCAAACCCCCTACATGTTAAATTTCATGAAAATCGTTACAGCCTAAAACTAAAACATATTTCGAAGAGATAGTACTTAAATCTTGAGTGGGTGTGATCAATCAAGAAGCACTAGATTGTTTACCATGAGAGTAGAAACGCAGTCGGGGAGGATGACTCAGAGTAGGAATTGCAGAAAGATACGAGATGATGATGAATACAATATATTTATAGAATAAAAGAATAGAATAAGATATGATGCATATTAAGGTAGATAAGTAAGGTAAAGTAAAACAATGTTTGTTTATCTACATGTTAGAAAACAAATGTGACTAATGGAAGCTTCGTAATAGTGATGGTCCGGTTATCACTCTTCGTCCCACGGACAAGGCCAGCCATTATACAAATTATGGCGCACCTTTTTAATCAATAATCATATGAAGATTAGTTTCGTTTCAGCCAACTAATCCACTTTGTTACCGCGTATCGTTGACAGTAGTTTTGTAGAAAGTGTCTGCAATGTTGAATATACAAGTGCAACCGAAATTTTATTTCAAGAACACAAAAAAGAAGTCGACGCGATGGGTACCAAAGAATATGTTGGACGATATATTTTTTATTGCAGCGTTATTTCACGGATTAGATTTCGGTTTCTTGGAATCTATAAAGAAAATGCTTCGGCCGGTTATTAAATTCATTTCATACGCAATGACGGTTGTTCATCTCGCCGTGTTCACTGTTCCGCTGTTATACGCCACCAGTAGCTTGACACAATACCCATACTACTACTACTACTACATTTATTGCCTTCAATACGTCACACAAATGTTAATTTTGAAATTGTCAAAATACAATCTATATGACTTAATTAAAGATATACGTGCTATAGACGAAAATGTAATGAGCCAATCTTAGTACAAACATTTATTACTTGGATGTGTGTATTCTTCAACAATGTACGGTATTAAGACTTTTTTGTGTATGTCGTCATGTTGGATGGTCAACACCCACAAGTTTTGCAATCGAACCTTGATTCCCGATTGGCTGTATTGCATAGCTGTATTTTGCCTAGATATGCTGCCGATTGCACAAGTGACCATGAATTACTACTTGTATTTTGGCGTTCAGTTTGTGAAGAAGTCGTTGGAGGTACGTCAACCTGATCTGAAAGCAGCTCAGGGCTCTTACAGGACCGTCGCTAACTGTAGCGACAAGATCAGGGTGCTGTACGATCGCATAGTAAGTTTAGTTGTATTTTTGTGTTGCTTAGTTTATTATTAATTATTATTTGAGACGAGGAGGGTGGTTCACCGGGCCCAACCAATTACAGCGACCTTGATAGATTTGATGACCCTTTGTGGTTAAAGCACTTCTCCAAGGCCCACTTCCATCACATATCAGATGATATCTCTAGGGATGGAGACCATGGCCTCCAAAGTACTTTTGTCTACTGTGATGGAGTGCATCGCAATGACGGAGGACGGGGATGGGTGTCTCCTCTTTCTCTTTACTAGTCTATACTGATAGATGTATGTGGTTAAAACTGCATAGATTTTTAGTAGTCCTCATTCGTTCTTTCTTAAATTTTCGTTGCATTTATAGAATAATTCGAAGAAGAAGAAAAAAAGCCACACTTTTTGTAGTCCCTTCTGGTTTACGTTATTATCGATACACAATGGCTTCATGTTTAGATTCTGTGTAGTTGTTACAAATTGATCCGCCTAAAGCTTTGATAGTAACTGCACACAATCGATATTTCAAATTTATCGATAAATCATAAACCATCAATAACTACAAAGCTTGAATTTTGAAATTATTTTATGAAATGTAGAATAGAGCTAATGGAGGGCGCCACGGTCGCTATTGGCCCTTAAATTGTTGAACGGAAAATTTTCAATATAGTGTCACAGCAGGCATCATCATCAGCCAGGACATGTCCGCTGCTTAACGTAGGCATCGCCTATGGCATGTCACAGTGACCAGTCCTGAGACACTGGCATCCAGCGACTTCCTGGCACCTTTACCATGTCGTCGGCCCATCTAGTAGGCTACACGTTTTCTGGCACTTTGGTAAAGTTGCTGATAAAAAATGAGAGTCCTTAAAATGACTTGATTTGATCCGATTTCAATCGTAACAATGAGCTTTGTCTGGTCACTAAGAAATTAGATACAAATAGATATATGATCTGTGAAGTGCTCATAAAAATTTAAAGATTTAGTATGAAGACTGCCAATACAAAAGAAACAATTATGGTCCTTTTCATGTTTCAGTTTACAGTGGATATGATCGTTTGTGTTCCGAAGCTGCTGTTCATGATGTGGACCATAATACTCAACGTAAAGGATGAGGTAAGAGACGGGAAACTTGCCCTAAACTTTTAACTTTTATTTATTCTATTGCATGAATTTGTTGTATCGCGGCCCCTTAGTGACCCTTTTTTTTTGAAAAATGCGTATTGAAAGTAATGTCACGGACGCAATAATTATTTTTTAGGTTCCGTACCCAAAGGGTAAAAAACGGGACCCTATTACTACGACTCCGCTGTCCGTCCGTCACCAGGCTGTATCTCATGAACCGTGATAGTTAGACAGTTGACATTTTCACAGATGATGTATTTCGTTTGCCGCTATAACAACAAATACTAAAAACAGAATAAAATAAATATTTAAGGGGGCTCCCATACAACAAACGTGATTTTTTGCTCGTTTTTGCTCGATAGTAATAACGTCATTAGGTAAGGCAGGCTAGTCTTTGGTAGTTGTCTATAATTAAGATAATTCTACTTTAAAAAACAGCACCAGGATTAATAATAATAAATATAAACAGGCCAGTGTTGGCATAAACTTTATTATAAAAACGATAATGCTATGTAAAAGGCGTGGGCTGAAAAGCAGGTCTGCCGGCGGCTTGCAACGGTAGACCTGAGCCCATCGGCCGTTTTGTTCCGAGTAGTTATTAAGATTTACCTATAGATATACCATGTAACAATGAGGAACAAATAAAAGTATTTTTATTTATTTTATTTATTACTCTTATGAGTAACCATTTAATTAGGCTTCTATTTATCTTTGGCATACCATCTACTGCCATTACCATACTAAATATTAAGTATATCAATCATTTAAAAAGGCCATGGTAGCTCAGTTGGGTAGAGCGTAGGTCCTTGAACAATCGAGGTTTACGTTCGATCCTGCCTGGCTCGTACCAATGAGTTCCAATTTGTTATTTGGAATTGGTATACGAATGATAAAAATCATTACCAATGCCTTATCGGTAAAAGAAAACATCGTGAAGAAACCTGCACACTCCTGAGAAGAAATTCAAAGGTCTGAAGTCTACCAACCCGCACTGGTACCACGTGGTGGACTATGACCCATACACTCTCTGTAGCAGAGTAGGCCTGAGAACTGCAGTGGGGATATATATGGACTGTTGATGATGATATAATTGAATGTGTGTTATCCTATAATCCATGTATTTTCAGGAGACAGGTTCCTACGTCATAACGAGTGTGTTTGTGGTCCACACGGCGGGGCAGGTGTGCGGGCCCGCCGTCGTAGCACAGATGACCAACTATACCGTCAACAAAATCAAGTTCTTGCTGCACGATCAGTTGATGGACGAGAGAAGTAAGTATTGTGTATTACCAAAATGAGCACCCATTTTTATCGCTATATTACTGTAACTATAATATTAGAACAAAATGTTATTCCAGACGAGGAGAGAAGAAAAGATATATCGGACCTCCTGCGCTATATCGAAGCAAGAAACTTGCGCCATGAAGTTTGGTCTGTCATTCCTATAGACCTGGGCCTGCCGATAGCTGTGTTCAACATATGCACAACCTACCTTATTGTCATTATACAGTTTACGCATATGTTTGACTAGAAAATTACGTTATCAATATCCATATTAAAACTAGATTATGCCGCTTTATTTTTATTTATTTGAAATTAATTACTCACTCAACTATATTTGCTGATGATTTTACATAGAATGCAATGTATAGAATACAAACAAATTAGTACGAACAAGTAGTAAACAACCGCGTCGTCTTAATATTAATCTGTCTAGTGGTAATAGACAGCGATTCTCAGACTAGTCTTGAAACTGTACTTCATTTGTTGATATATGTTTAATATTCTATATTATGGGATCTGGCTCCATCCCTTCCTCAAACGATTTTTTTCTAGTTAGAATTGTAACCGGAAGGCTTGAATGCAATACAAACTGTTCCGATCGTCACAAACCTACCGCCTCGAACACTCAAGAATCGGCCTGGAGCGTTCTAAGTAGATCAGAACAGAATCAGTAGGTATGTGACGGGGCTAATTCCTTGCGTGCCCATATACAGGATGTGCCACGGCAACACCACGCACTTTTCCTCCGTGTGTCATGGTCATAGCGCACACTGTATACCTTCAAATTTATTTCATATTAATATATTGTAAATATTCTGTATTCTTGTGTACCTAAAAATGAATTTAATAAAGTGACGATATCAAAACATTATATTACTCATTTTTCCATAACATTTTAATTTTGGTAATGTTACCAAAGCAAACATAATAACTAGCAGCAGCTAAAATGTCTTTATTATGTCAACATCATTCGTCACTGCTGCGACATCGTCAAAAACCAATTATAAAAATTAAAAGTTCCAACGGCCTAAACAATCAATAAGCTGAATACATTAATGTCAATATGGCACATTTTCTCAATTTCTCATCATTTGTCGAGGCAAGTGGTCTTGTTAAAAGTGCTACAATGTTAAATATTCAAGTAGAACCGAAATTTCCGAAGAAATCAACCAAAACCAAGCAACTGAGATCTATTCTTTCTCCTGTTATAATATTCTACCTCATAATCCTTTTATTTGGACTCGATTTTGGTTTTATGAAATCTCTTAAGAAAAGGTTCCGTCCGTTTGTGAAATATATTTCATATGCAACGACGACGTTGCAACTCATCATTCTGACAATGCCGATGTTTTATATAACTGAGGATATGGCACCTTATGCATGCTACTTCCTCATGTACCTTCTTCAATACGTGGGACAAATGTTGGTTTTGAAGTTTACAAAATACAAACTGTATGACTTCGTCGTAGATATGAAGGCGATACACAAAGATATGATAGGACAATCGCAGCAAAAACACATACTGGCTTTCTCGATGTATTCAGTAATCATGTTCAGTTTTAAGACATACATATGTTCATCGATGTGTCGGGAAGAGAGTAATGTGTGCGACGGCCGTGTAGTACCAGACTGGCTGTATTGCGCAGTAATTTTCTGTTTGGATGTTGTATCAGTTTCACATGTAATAATCAATATGTATTTGAATTTTGGTGTTCAATTTATCAAAACTTCGTTGAAGAGACAAGCTAATCTGAAGGTCGTTCAAAGTTATTATATGACCATTGCTAATTGCAGTGAAGAAATCAGAAAGATTTACGACCGGACGGTAAACGATTGTTTGCTTTTATTTAGATTTATTTGCCCAACACTTACAAGGTACATTTTTAAATATTTTTTGTTTGTTTCAGCTAATTGTTGATCTAATTATTTGTGTTCCTAAACTGCTGTACATGATGTGGTCCCTGGTAATTGTCATCAAGAAAAATGTTAGTAGATAAATATTAAAATATTTCACCTGTTTCGTAAGATCCATGTCTCTAATAGTTAAAATAATAATTTAGTTTGACTCCCAACGTTTTAAAATAAAAAAACGGTTTCTTATCAAACCTTAGTTTGTTCATCATTTCGTCATCAGTTTTCTATTACTATAGTAACACCATTAAATACAAGTCTAATTTTAACCGCGTCTGTAGCCTCGGGTTCAATTACCAACAGTAGGGAATATTTTCCGTCTGTATAGCACCATTTTACCTAAGCATCGTCCCATACCTACTGAATCTGTTCTGATCTGACCTAGGTAGAATTGAAACCGGATGGCAAGGATTTTATTCTAATAACCAAGAAAAGTTCCGGGTCGTTCTAGGTAGATCAGAACAGAATCGGTAGGTGTGTGACGGCGATTATTATGGCGTTCAAAACAGTGCTGACACACATATCATTGCTGTTTATCCAATGTGAGAGATAGCAGAGCTAGCGAGCGCCTTATTCGCTTCACACTCCGCCTTCAAAAACTTCATATTAAATTTCTATTATCATAATTTTTTAAAATGATAGCTTTGTGCAGCTGTTATCTAAATATATGACATCGGATCATCACATCTGGAAATGAGTATCATTAACATACATTGTAAGAAGCATTTTTTTACAGAAGCATTCCGAATGATTCCAGTTAACACACAATACACTCAGGTGTTTGTCGTTTCAGCAATCTGTTTACGTAATGATTGCATTTGTTTACGTGCTCCAAACCGTGGGGCAGCTGTGTGTCCCCGCGCTGGTCTGCCAGATGATGAACTGTCGAGTCAGCAGCATTCAGACAATGTTACACGACCATATGTTGAAGGAGACAGGTGATTATATCTTAACGTTATCATTCTCTTAATGGTTCCACACTAAGTTTCTGCTGTCAAAATCTTTTAAAATAGAATAGCTGGCTGTGATAGTAATTACCTAAAAATAGGAGATGAAATGACAGTGTCGCGAAATAAATATCATTAATTTACAAGTTTATAGTTAGCTTCAATAGCAGTTACGCAGCAGTCCATATATGGCGTTTTGAGCAATAATCGAAAAAAAAGTGTTTAAAATTTCGCGACCTATTTTTCCCATTTTTACATAGTTAATACACAAATCCAGCTATTATATTTTAAAAGATAATGGCAACAGAAATTTGTTATGAAAATTTGATGGAGGTGGATCCACCTTACAAAATTATTAAAACAGGGAAAAATTACACTGGCGAATAATATTTAGATACTTTTAAAACATTAGTAGAAAGAAGCTAGTAGTTGATACAACACTATACATCTAGTTTTTCTCCACTGATTATTTGTTCCATTTTTAAAACTCTGTTCTTTGTTGGCTCTTAATAAAAAAAAAACGTGGAATGCCGTAACTACGTAACAACCCTCAGCTGAAAGATATGTATTGTAATATACTCGTTGGTGCAAGTACCGTAACACAGATTATTTTAAGTTGAAAAATAGGCAAGATGTCACCAAATAAGATTGGGGTTAAATTGTATTTTAAACCATAATTAATAGTTAATTTCTGTCTGGACTCTTACAGATTATAAAGCCCGCAAAATTAAAAAAAAACTTGCTCGAATTAAATTTCTTATTTTACATTTTGCTTTGTAATAACATTGTGATAATTTTTTACTACAGGCGTGGTCAAATAAAAACGTTATTTTACGAGATAACTCAAATGTTGTTAAAAGTTTCATACAATATCTACTTCAATGCGCAGACGTGACGTCACTCCTAGGTACCGATTTGTATGGAGCGTTTTTGTACTTCCTGAATAGAATCACTTTTCGACAGGTTTTATTAGGCAAACTATAAGTCGTATCGAAAAATCATTAACAAGGCTATTTATCTTTTTCACGCGGTCTCTCGAATGAAGGAATATATTTTTTTAGTCATCATCCCTATTCTTCGATACTGGATACTCGTAATATTAAAGATGGGGTTTCGAGTATTAATAAAATTAACGCGTTCCAAAAGAACTAAGGACTTCAAATGCTCCAAATGAGCCCAAACTCGAATTGCTTACTAGTGCTTGCATCCCTTGAAGAGGTGGGGAGTAAAGGTTCTCGAGTGTCGACCATGTACCGGGAAACGTCTACCAGGCCGTCCCCCTACTAGGTGGACTGACGACCTGGTTAGAGTCGCAGGAAGTCGCTGGATGCAGGTGACTCGGGACCGGTTGATGTGGCGTACCATGAGGGAGGCCTATGTCCAGCAGTGGACGTTTCCCGGCTGATGATGATCATCCCTTGAAGAGTTCCAATTTCTACTTCCTGTCTTCATCATCAGACCCTTTTCAGCACGTGTACCACTGTTGATGTTGAAACTCGTCAAATTAAAAATACCCAAATTGCTTCAAGTGTACCTATAAAATATAAAGAGTTCCCTCGATTTTTCCACGTTCGATAATCATATCCTTACCTGATGAATATGAGAAGACCCTTTCAAACATTTCACATATACACGTCTTGTTACAAAGAAACTCTCAAATCGCTTGATATCTTCGAAAGATTCCGACTTAAATGGAATCTGTTAAATGAAACGATTAACGTTATGCATTTCAATAAAGACTCTAATGTCTAAACACTATTTGCGATCCTTTATATTTTGATGAACATTATGTAACCGTTTATGGTTTAATGTCATCATATGTATGATACACTCCCATGGATCACTATTAGCGAGCCCACACTTGAAGCTTGTTTCTTTTATCTAGCTTTTCCTATGTCACTATATTATAAGAACAACATGTTATTACAGATGAGGAGAGAAGAAAAGATTTATTGGACCTCCTGCGCTACATAGAAGCAAGAAACTTGCGCCATGAAGCTTGGTCTGTCATTCCTATAGACCTGGGCCTTCCGATAGCTGTGTTCAACATATGCACAACCTACCTTATAGTCATTATACAGTTTACGCATATAATAGATTAGAATATTATACATTTAGGGACGATTATTATGGCTTATAAATTGTCTCTCATAATCAATTTAAAAAATTGTTGGTTTATCCCTCGAATGATTGGCAAGTTACAGTGTGAAATTGTTGTTTTCAATATCAATCTAAGCGATAATTATTCATTCAACAATATAGTGGATTCGTGGTGTGTGATGTTATAAAATGAAGTTCATTTAATGAAATGAGCATGTGACGAGTAAACATGTATTGTGACATCTCTATCATTTGTCACGTGTACACACAGCTACACATCAACCTATACATTTCCAGTGTACGCTGACCTCACATTGAATGTACTCCCGCACGACGCTAGTTCACCTTATACTGGAAATGTATAGCTTGACCTGTAGCCGTGCGTACTTCATCGTTAACAATCAATTATACTTATTAAAAGTTACTTCAATAATCAATAAACGTGTGAGAATAAGAAATATAAAATATGTTTGTTCTTTGCATTGCCTCAATAAACTTTCACTGTTGTGGTCTCGTACGAGGGGAAGAAAATGTTAAATGTACAAGTGCACCCGAAATATTTTCACAGAAATAATAAAACATGTAACCATAACCAGCGGAAGAGATTTCTTCCTACCCCAGTCATAATTGTTTACCTAGCAGCTGTGCTATTTGGTCTTGACTTTGGTTTCATGAAAGCACTTAAGAAATCGATTCGGCCAGTGATCAAATATATTTCATACGCAATGACTATTGTACACATCGTAATATTCACGACGCCGTTGTTTCATCTAAGTGGCAGAGATTCCTTCGAAATATTTTTTTACTATATGTATGCTGCGCAATACGTGGCACAAATATCAATAGTGAAATTTGTAAAGTACAATCTATACGATTTCATCAAAGGCATCCATGCTATAGACAAAAGCATAATAGGAAAATCACAGTACAAGCACTTGGTGGCGTTTTGTGTGTATTCATCTACGATGCTGAGCATCAAAACGTACTTGTGCTCATCGACGTGTTGGAAAACAAGCGAGGGAAGAGGATGCAATGATCTATCCGTTCCCTTTTGGCTGTATTGCATAATGATGTTGAGCCTAGACGTCCTACCGGTTGTGTACATGACTATCAATATGTATACATTATTTGGTGTTCAATTCGTGAAAAAATCACTGGAGAACAGTTGTATGGACTTGAAAGTTGTTCAGAGCCACTATATGACGATTGCCAACTGTAGCGACAAGATAAAGGATTTGTATGACTGGACGGTAAGTAACTATTTAATTAATATTAAATAATATATTTTCGTATATTTTATGTATTTATTCATTACGAATTTTGTGTTTTAGTTCACTGTGGAGCTGGTTACATGCGTTCCGAAACTGCTGGTCATGATTTGGTCCTGCATAATCTTCATAAAGAATGGCGTAAGTCAAAGTAGTTACAATTTGTGAGCTCTCGTCTTCTATAAAATATTGCTAAACCCTAGTCATAAATACATATATTAGGTTTGTTAAGGGAGACCTATTGAGGATAATGCCAAAAATTTAATTTGTTGCCATGAATGCCACCGACAAAAATTGGCGGCACCTTTTAATTTTGGATAGAAAAGATTAACAGTTTAACTTGGAGTGTTATATCATTAAATGTTAAATGACAGGTCAAATTGAAATGTATCAAGCTAGCAAGAAAACATGAACAAGCCACCTTGTATTCAGATTCATAGGTTTATACTTAAGACGTGAATTGTGGGTAATGGCAGTACAATTTTTTTTCTTTGAAATGAAGACAGGCAAAAAGGGGCGGGCAGCTACTAAAAGAAACTACCATACAGAATGTCCATCTGTTTAATTTTTATTTAAGGTTTTGTTTTCACAATTATATAAACTAAAGACACAAGCGGGGATGAAATCGCAGATGAATTCTAAGAAGTTGTACAATGAAGTCTATCCACATAAAGATGCGAGTCCTACTCTTACTTAATCATTTTTGTGTTTAGGACTCGCAATACTATTTGTCTGCAATCATAAACGTGTCCCACACTATCGGACAATTGTGTGGGCCGACGGTCGTGTCGCAGATGGTGAACTACGCAGTCAGCACCATCCAGGCCATGCTGCACGACCAGACGCTGACGGAGAAGAGTATGTATGATCAGTACATGGTTATATGTACACTCGTGTACAAAAATATGTATCCACTTTTGAACCATGTCATCATCATCATCAACAGCCTATATACGTCCCCACTGCAGGGGCTCAGGCCTACTCTCCTACAGAGAGTGTATGGGCCATAGTCCACCACGCGGACCCGGCGCGGATTGGCGGAATTCACATACCTGTTCAAGACATGCAGGTTTCCTCACGATATTTTCCTTCACCGTTAAGCAATCGAATAATGTACTTAAATTGAAAAACAACTCATAGGTACACGGCTGGATTCGAACCCAGAACCCTCAGATTGAGAGTCCCGCGCCTTATCCATTGCGCCACCGACGATTCTGTCCATGTCATATTCACACTTAATTATCATTTTCATCAACGCGCTACATGGAGACAAGCAAGGGTGAATCTGACATGGTACAAAAGTGGGTATATATTTTTGTACCCGAGTGCACCTAGAGATAAAACTGAAGTAACAATCCCAACTGAGGATCAAACCTCAAAATTAGAGAATTAAGATAGGTTTATTTGCATCGAACATGTACATATGATGTTGTCAAGAAAATTTTAGTTTAATCTAGTGACGTTCTGGAACTTAGGTTAGGTTATATTCTTTTACGTGTGTAAGCTTCCTTACGATACCTTGCCGTAACAGTTGAAGAGGCCTCGACCAATTTCGGTCTTTTAAATTTATTCAGTTGTTGATGACTCGATAATTTTATTGGGTTCTACCAGGTTATGCATGATTTAGTTTCAGGTATTGGATTCATGAATAGAATAATTTTTACTATAGTAATGTCTGTCATGTTTTTAAAAATTAGTTATAAATTAAATAGCAATACTTTTGGTTTTTTTAATAGGCAAGGAGAGACGGCGAGATTTATTGGACCTCCTGCGCTACATAGAAGCAAGAAACTTGCGCCATGAAGCTTGGTCTGTCATTCCTATAGACCTGGGCCTGCCGATAGCTGTGTTCAACATATGCACAACCTACCTTATAGTCATTATACAGTTTACGCATATAATAGATTAGAAATAATTTAGGACTTATGACTAAATATTAATCATTAATTGAAAATTTATTTTGCTTAGCTTAGCTTAAAACCCTTCATTTTACAATTGCTCGAATGCTTCCTAAGTTTATTTGAATGATAGATATCAGTTTCTCTAGTGTTACCTATTTCCTGTCACTTAGCCAACCGAGTAAGTTGACATAATTTGACATGATGCTTCTTACAACGCTGAAAAGTCATTTTACAATTTCTTGATTACTGCGTCACCTCTCGGGCTTATCTCGCAAAAAATATTTTTGACAATAGAACCGAACTCCCAAGGGATGTATTTTTTTTAATTTGTTGCATTGAGGCTCAGAATTAAGACTCGTGACAGCTTTGCAACGAAAGAGTTTTTAATATATGCTTACATCAATGTAAAAAGGTAAAAAAAACAACGCGAACAATTTTAAATACAATTTAGATTATCACAATCATTAGATATAATAATTATTGCATAAGAGAAATTATTCAATATGTTTAAAAATGAATCTTTACAAATAAAGATATGTCTGAATGAAGTTTGCCTTTCCCTTCACTAATACAGGTTGCTCAAATTTCACAATAGATAATTTAATTTTCTTGGCTACTCTCAAATTTTAATCAATTTTCATTGGTTTCGTTCGTTGAACATATATTTTCCCTATTTATTTTATTTATTAAGAACACCTGCAGGATATACATAAAAAATAATCCTTGTTCTCCGTACATAACCAAGTTACACAAGCAGATACGATAAGGCAAAGTTCCAAAGCCTCGAACATAGGCGTCAGGTTGCCTGCCTTTCGGTATTTTATAAGATACATTTTGGAGAGTGTGCGCAGGAGCTATTTTTGTTGATTCCACCTTCGCCGTTCAAGTACCGGTCAAACAGAAGAACGGCAGACCTTCACCCGTACACTGTAGATATTCCTACAGCTCGCACCAAGCGTTTCGCTTCCACATTTATCGTGCGTACAACAAAAATATGGAATACACGACCGGTTTCCGTGTTCCCCGACAGCTACAACTTGGGAATCTTCAAAAGAAGAGTAAATAGGCACCTTCTAGACCAACACGTAACATCGTCGACCTCATCGTCACTTACCATCAGGTGAGATTGTAGTCAAGTGTTGGTCTATCTTCAATAAAAAAAAAGCACTGGGAGAGGCAAATAATTCCTATTTTAGGGATTTTTTTCCTTGAACAAAACCAACGTCATGGCGGTTATGTACGAGGAAAGGAAATTCCTAATACTCGTACATACCTGGTTTTGGAGTAGGGTTTATTAATGCTTTGTACAGAACCGATTGCCAGTCTATTCTATAAAATATTATTATTTGTAATGAAGTATACAGAATTTACTAACATAGAAATATACTGTATATGTCCGGATATATCTGATCATTTAAATTGTTTTACTATGCCGAGTGCTATGAGATGTGACGGCTGAAGGCCTGAAATTCCTGAAAGCGATTCTAGTCTAGAGATTGGAAACACAAAAAAATGGAAGTGACATTAGTTGCGACTATTAATCTTATTGTTCTTCACTCGACATTGATGACCAAAAGTAATTATCTAAATTAGAGAGTATCATATGTACCTAAGTATTAAATGACTATAGATTCTCCCGCGTCTTCGTCTTGTGAAGTTTTGTCGTTACTTATAACAGTAAATGTATATATTATTTTCCTTACCGTTATCAATGTAGTAGTCACATCACATCAACAGCATGTATATGTCCCCACTGAAAGAGCTCAGGCCTATTCTCCTACAGAGTTTGCATGCGGGACCAGTTCGGATTGGTAGACTTCATACACACCTTTGAATTTCTTCTCAGGAGTGTGCAGGTTTACTCACGATGTTTTCTTTTACAGAAAAGCCAATGGTAATGATTTTTATCATTCGTACATAAATTCCAAATAACAAATTGGAACTCATTGGTACGAGCCAGGATCGAACCCAGACCTCGATTGTTCAAGGACTCATGATCTACCCAACTGAGCTACCATTTCTACATACTCTCTTACGGATATTAATTTTTGTATTTACGCAATGGCACTCTTGATCTCGTGCCCAGATTGTCATTTTATATATGATGGGTTTACACTTGGCCTTCATCTCACCTGATGGTAAGTGACGATAAGACCGTAAGGGAAGCGTGCGCACCAAGAATCCTCAGGCTAATGAGGCGCTGACTCTGCTCACTTCCATACCAGAACACAACAGGTGCTATTAACGTGGTGGTAGCTAGCCAGGCAGAGACAGAAACTGCCCTACCACCAACCATACCGAGTACCGACAGTTACACCCACTGGGAATCGAATACGGGACCTCTGTATTGTTAGTGCAAGGTGTTTTAAAACGATCATTGCCATCACTAGGAAAAGAAAAATTTCTATTTTGTAATTGTTTTGAACAAACACACACCCTGTTGGATATTACGTATTGATTATTACCATAGCGGATATGTGTTAACATTATTAATCAGGGTTGTAATGTACATCAACCATTTCAGTCTAATCTAATAATTCAGTCAAAGTAGACACCTGTACCTCAATGTCAAAAATGTTCATTCAAGTACAACCTGAAAAATCAAAGAAAAAATCTAGAAGGCACATGAGTCAAATCGTACCGTTTTTATTAACAATATCGTTCACTATTTCGTATTTGTTCAGTGGACTTGATTTTGGATTCTCGAAAGCTTTGAAGAAAAGCATTCAGCCCTTCGCCAAGTTGTTTTCGTATGCGGTAACGATAGCAACCCTTGTTATATTCATCGTTCCACTTTTTCACATAAGCGTTGACTTGAGAAGTTACTATTATTGGTTCTATCCATGGCACTACGCCTCTCTAGTGCTCGTCCTGAAGTGTGCTAACTATAATGTATATGATTTCGTCAGCGACATACACGCCGTGCACAAGGACATCATAAAGAAATGTCTATACAAGCATATAATATTCGTTTGCGTTCATTCAACGACAATGTTCACCATCAAAATAATTATATGTACCGCCAGCTGTCAGTCGAGAAATTCTTGTTCGAATCATTATATGCCCGACTACGTGTATTGTGTACCAGCTTTCGGGTTGGACGCGATCACGGTTGCACAGCTTGCAATAAACTTCTACTTGCTATTTGGTGTTAAATTTGTTAAAGACACACTGGGGAAAGCTCAAACAGACTTTAAAGTCGTCCAGGGCTATTATATGATACTCGCCAATTGTTGTTGTCGCATTAGAGGGTTGTATGACATGTTGGTGAGTTTGCATTAAATTTCTTTTTCGTCTCTATTTGCACCGCCGCTGTGACCAGTTTAGTCAATAAATACACAGTGATCTACGTATGCTATTCAGTAAGGATTTAGTTTATATCGCGGTCGATCTATTTTCACATCACCCGAATATCAGTCAGTCAGCGTGACTTGATTTTTTGGGCTAGGCATAGGCTACTTTTGATCCCGATCTAGCGAGTAGTTCCCGTTTGAAACTTTCTGAAGTCGCGGAACAAGCTAGTGAAATTATAAAGTTACCTTTGATGCTATGGCCGTGGCTTACCGTGGCCCGATTTGGCTTGCCATTATTCAGACTGCATTGTACAAAATGCTGTGATTAAACACTAGATCAATAACAGAAGTGAAAACAGAATAGCAGTTCTTCTACTCGCTTGAAAGTACTGTTATACCAAAGTTTGCCGTGCCGTGTTCTGGCTAAGAAATCCAGTGATTGGAAAAAATTGAAGACGGGCTGTAGATGTTATTGAACTAACGCACTTATTGCCATTGCCACAAACCCATTGTGCATTAAACTACGCTTTAGCTAAAGACATTTATTTGTAGTGAGAGAGACTTTAGTGAATTATACAATAATCATAATTATTTGAAATAAATTGTTCTTTAGCTCACAGTGGAGTTGCTCGTTTGCATTCCTAAACTTCTGGTGATGCTGTGGACCATTATAAAATATGCAAAGCTGGGTGTAAGTATACAAGTTCATATATGTGTGTATAATGCCTTATGCATCCTATAGAATAATGTCATTTAGATGCTGTTGAAACTACCCCCCGCAATAGGGAAGGTGACTGAAAATATTATGCTCTCATTCGAGAAACCTTGGGAAAAGATAGATAGCGTTGTCAAAGATTTTTCGATATGACTTACAGTTTTCCTAATATAACCCGTCCAACAGTGGTTCTAGTCACGTGGTGCAAAAATGCTCCGTAAAAATCGGTACATAGGCATGACTTCACGGCATTGAAGTTGAAATGTATGAAACTTTTAACAATATTGTAGTTACTGTTATAAGTTTATGCAACCACGGTTTTTAGTTCTTTTTGAACGCATTAATTATTTTTGATAGGCTTCCCTATGACCTCAATTTTACCTAATGTTACGCGACGATATGGTTTAGGATGGTTCACGGCTTCCTACAAATAGCCTGTTCTCTCTGTTGTGGCGCAGGTACAGAAGCCGGCAGGGAATTTCACTCCTTAGCTGTACGTAAAATAAATGAAGAAGAAATGAAAATCGTGAGAAATTGTGTAATGTGAATTAAATAGGGGTTGATCCCAGCCATTCTTTTGTTTGACTGATTGTAAAGGGGACGACGGAATTAGATCGCGTAATTCGATAGTTTATGTAAACTGCCTATTATAAAAACGTGTGAGTTTTTCAGGATACGATTGACGTCGTGACGACTTCAGTATATGTGTTCCACACAGTCGGACAAATATGTGGTCCAGCAGTGGTGTCGCAGATGTTGAACATACAAGTCCGCAGGGTCACGATGATGCTGTATGATCAGTTGATAGAGGAAAAAGGTATGCACCATCGTACGACAATCTGTCCATTGAAATGGTAACTATTAAATCGAAATCTATTTCGAAAGCGATGTTTCATGATTAGTTGAGGACAATATTTTGGCAAATAGCCTTTATATCACATGATGGTAAGGGATAATAAGGCCGTTTTATTAATGGACAGCATGCTTACCCAGAAGCCTTAGAGGATGGCAAGTTATGTTTGATTACCAGAACGCAATAGTGGTATTAAATGGCAACGAAATGGTGTTAACTTCACCAATCAGACCGACTACCATAATTTCCCTGACAGGGAATCGAGCCCGCGAACTCCGTATTTTGAGTTCAACTTTGCTGAGATGGAGGCGTATAAACGGTTATTGAAATTTAACATTTGAAACATTTAAATTTCGAATTGTGTCTAAATTGCCCGAAAATTAGTGGCCAGTCTGTTTTGGTAAAAAGTGTAAAATAATTTTTAAAATTTTCAGTTCAATCTATTAGACAACCGCCGCAGTGGCCGTCTACACGCATACGCAGGAGGTACCGGGTTCGATTCCCAGGGGTACTTATCGGTACTCTGATAGTTGGTAGGGCACATATTACATGTCCGCTTGGATACCTAACACCATGTTACATAACTCTGGCGCCAAACATTCCGGTATGGGCAGAACCAGGGCAGCGGCTCATTAGCTTGGGACTTATGAAAGTCGTTAAAAGGTATAATAACGTATCATGACATTTCAGACGTATCAGATGAAGCGAGAAAACAAGATATATCGGACCTCCTTCGTTATATCGAAGCAAGAAACATGAAGCATGAAGCTTGGTCCGTCATTCCTATAGACCTGGGCCTGCCGATAGCTGTGTTCAACTTCTGCACAACCTACCTTATTGTCATTATACAGTTTACGCATACATTTGACTGAATGCTTGTCGCCACGCAATGGGTAGTCGTATATTGTCCACCATTAGTTGCTGCGGCTGACCTTTGATGTGTACTGATTATGATAAATCCCATTCGTAGAATAGTTTCGTTTTTTGTAGCACTAGACTTTTTCGACCAGCAATAATAGGATAGTTTACACCAAATCTATTTGACGTATACCTGGTTATTGCGACACAGGTTTTACCTACTGCAGTAATCAGAGATCCTCAACAAGCATAGCAATAACAAAAATATAATTAGCTACATTTTATGTATTTAAACAGTGTTAATAAACTATTTTAAAAAAATTTTTATACCACCATAGAACTTTTATAAAAGCAGCCAAGTGCGTGTCGGGCCACGCGCAGTGTCGGGTTCCGTAGTTGACCGTCACAATAAGCATACGTAATTTTCATTTTGACATGTATTTTATACTTTGGTTGACTATTTATCACTCGTTAACCTGTAAAGTCAGCTTAGTCCTGCTAGTTTTCCTTTTACATTTAGTATATATATTATTACTGCGATTTTTCCAGATTTTTAAAAGCAGCAGTTAGGCTCTTTAATCTCTTTAGGCTCTAATTATTATTTAAAAGCTTAGTATTTCGCAAACGGAACCCTACATCGAAAAGTCGTTTTCCTAGACCCTCAATATTTTTAAAATATCTATTTAACGATAACCCACGCAATGCATAAATTTCTGTAATATCTATCGCTCTGTGAGTGGTGACAATCACCTTGAAATTTTACAGTTGAATGTAGTATTTGATGTTATGTGACGTTGATTATCGGAACAATGTTTTTGAATGTATTACAATTGTAGTTTTATTTACACGTAATTTTTCCATCGAGAATAATATTTATTTATAGATAAAGAAAGAAAACCAGACCTGTCCGACTTCTTGAGATACGTTGAAGTAAGGAACTGTGTGATCCCTACAGACCTGGGTCTGCCGATAGCTGTGTTCAACGTGTGTGTCACGTACCTGATTGTCATTATACAGTTCACGCATATGTTTCATTAGCTTGCAGTGGATTGTAACTGATTGTCCGACTTTAATTTTATTTTGGTTAAATATCTCCTTGTAATGTTAAGTAAGATCCCTTGGCTTGCCGGTAGAGGCCCTTGAAACTGTATTTAAGTCTGACGTCCTTTTTAGTGAATAAATTACGCCCTCAATAAGATCCAGGCGATAGTTGTCATTTTTTTCTCTCTTGCCCCAGGACTGCTGTAAGAAATTTCTTATAGAAATAAGCGGTTCCTTTTGTGTATATTTTCTCTGATATAGACAAATATCTCGGGATGCAATTGATAACTTTCATCCCTTGTTTAACAATCTACTATTAGCTACTATGATGTATGAAAGTCGCAGTTAGTTATAGGAAAATGAGTGTAATGTTAACATTTTCAAACGACTTCAAAAAGGAGGCGGTTCTCAATTTGACGTGTATGTTTTCTTCTGAACCGATTTTGATAATTCTATTTTTGTTTGGTAGAGCATACTTTGGAGGTGGTCCCATATTTTTTAAGGCAACCAACAAAAATTTTTAAGGCAATCGAAGTAGTTTTTTTTTTCTTTTTGAACGCGTTAATTATTACTTTTACTGGCTTACGACGTTCTTGCCTTTAATAAACTAAAAAATAAAATGAACATAATTTTGAGTTTTATTTACGACGTGACCATTCCGATACATATTAAATTTATTAAATGGTTGACCTATTCTCTTCGAAATTCAAATAATTGCTTATTTCAGTTTACCTTTAATCCATTAGTGAATCGATATCAAATTACACTTATGTTTTATCTTTGTACGGTGACCATAATATGTCTCACTCAATTTACCAATGTATCAACAACAATGAGTAATATAAAATGAAGTGCTTAGATAAGTTTGGTACCAAGTCACACGTCGGACAATTGGAACAAATGTTATATCCGCACACATTGAACGGAACGTTTGTATACACGCGCATGTTGAGTAGTCCGTGCGTGTGTGTGTGCACTGTGCTGGGCATTTTCTGTGCCAGTCTGTTACGGGGGAAGTGAGGCAACGTAGATCAGCGGGCGGCAGTCAATCTTCGTTCTGTAGGTAGTATATTAATTCTGTGACCTTGTATGAAGTCTCGGCTTTAGAATATGATCACTCCATATCATCCACGCGTCAAAAGGTGACTAAAGGAAAGCTTACTCAGGAGATGGCCTGTGACCATCAATCCGCCTGCCAAGCGTGCCGATTATGAACTAAAAACAGGCATTAAAAATGGCTTCGGTACTCGGTTTGGTTGGTTACTTGCTATCACCATGTTGCCTAAGTCTGCCGCCAAACAGCAGTATTAATAGCACTGTTGTCTTGAAGGCTGAAGTGAAATGGATCCATAAAATAAATAACTATTTTCGTAATGTCCATACTCGGGCATACATTTCTGATGAAGTTTGAAGTCTTCGTGCAGGCTATACGGGAATCCTGCCATATTTATTTTAAATGAGCGTTGAACTTTATCAAATGAATGTAAAGCTTGACCCTTGTGTTCTCTTACGGCTCAATCTTGCTATAAACAAGTAAAATACAGCAATTAATGACGGCGGTCATTAGTTTAATCGTAAATCGTGTTTTGATAGCACGGCGGCGTTGCCCCGTGTCGCGGTGCGGTGCAAGGCACAAGTATAGAGCGGGCACAGGTCCGTTGCAGGTCTTAGAGATTTAGAGTCACGAGCGGTGTGGTCAATGTGCTACTTGGATATTTAAGTATTTATTTGACGTGGTGAAAATTACACGAATACTGAAAAATCTCATTTCTTAATCAAAAATTCGTACACGACGATAATTGTTGTGAAATTTTGTGGTTTGATAGTGATTTGGAATCAGTTTTCCAAAAAAATTCAAAATGACGGATATTTTATGGCGGTTGAAAACGTAATATTTCAGCCATTTCAATAAATTTACAAAATATTGTACGTGATAAATATTCAGTTTTTAGCCCCCGACGCAAAAAGAGGGGTGTTATAAGTTTGACGTCAATGTCTGTGTGTTTGTCTGTGGCACCGTAGATTTTTTCACGTGAAAACAAGATGGTTATTAGCTATATTTGGTAAAAATAGATTCAGTAGTTTAAAGAGGATCACCTGATGTTAGGCATTTTTGGCATAAGTAGTAAAATAAATGGCGTAGGTTTTAAAAAAAATTCAATTTACTTCACATACTGTCACTTTTATTAAGACGCATAAAATTCAAGGAGCAGGGGGTGAATAATAATGAGAAAAAAAGCATGAACATTTATTAAGTTTTAAGTTCAGCAAATACAGACTCACAAGGTCTCCAGCTTACCGAGTGTAAGTTTATGATTAACGCTGCCGCTTATAACTCGCATCGTTATGTGAGTGGTGCGTACGCGCACAAAATATAGTATTATGTCAAATGCGTGTTGCGGCGTGTGGCGAGCGTGCGTCGGGTCAGAGGTTCTAGTGGTTTGTAGGACGAGACGTGTCCTTGTTCATATTCAACAGCCATGCTACACTCTTGAGTTTTATCATACGTTTATAGCCTTTTGATGAGCGTGAAAAATTAATTAATTAATTATATTATTTTATATGCGTAAATAGACTTGCACAATATCGTTTGTATACAGATGCAATAAGCTAAAAAGGCAATAGGCGAGCCACATCACTAGATAAGAGTTCTCGAGTGGCAATCGCGTACCGGGAAACGTGTACTGGGCCGTCCCTTACTCGATGGACTGACGACCTGGTAAAAGTGGCGGGGAGTCGCTGGATGCAAGTGGCTCGGGACCGGATATTGTGGTGTATGGCGGGGGTGCTCTACCAGGTTAGGATTTTTCATCATCATCATCATCTGCTGCGAAACGACTACAACCAACCAAATTCCGAATTAAATGAAGTAAAAAACTACTACTAGCTTGCTTCTACTACTAATCCTAGCACAGTTGTACTGGAAGTGGCAGGTTTAATATGTCCCCACTACTTGTGAGTGTATGGGCCATAGTCCGCTATGCGGGCCCAGTGCAGATTGGCAGACTTCACACACCCCTTTGAATTTCTTCTCAGTCTCAGGCGTGTGCAGGTTTCCTCATAATTTTTTCCTTCACCGAAAAGCCAATGGTATTTTTTATTATTATTCGTACAAAGCAAATTGGAACTCATTGGTACGAGTCAGGATCGAACCCAGACCTCGATTGTTCAAGGACTGACGCTCTATCCAAATGAGCTACCATGGCTTTTTTTACTTACAATGGAAGGTTTCATGGAATGAAAGGTGAACATGCCTCTGTCGTACGGTCTCAAGGTCAAGTGAAAAAACACATTGTGTAGGATATTTTAACATCGATTTAATTTTCGCGCCTATGTGTCATAATCATGAATATAACTTAATAAGTGCTTGACATGTTTGTATACTGCTAGAATTAATTAATACCAACTAAATGTCATTTCCATAAGCAATATTAATAAAATGTGTACAAATATATAGACGGTTTGTTGTAAATATCGCTCGGTGTAGGCTGGCCCAGGGGCTCTATTTTTGATTCGGTCTACGCGGCGCGAGCGCTCGTTTTCTACTAATTTTCGTTCGATTTATGAAATTTGGTATTTTTGAATCGCTCTTCTGCAACGAGTTGTCGGGACCACTCAGATGCTGCCAATATAACTTAAAATGTATTCGTTTTACGCAGAAAAATAAAACCGATATTCATGCAAGGTAAACGGAACGTAAAGTTCATAGAACAGTTCCCACTTTCGATGTCAATAAGTGGTAATGTCAGGGTTCGAAAATGAGGTGTAGTCTATCGCTCGCCTCTGCAAAGAGTGGTTCCGTCCACTCGTCGCAGAAGAGCGATTCAAAAATACCAAATTTCATAAGTCGAACGAAAATCAGTAGAAATCAAGCACTCGCGGCGCGTAGAGCGAATCAAAAATAGAGCCCCCGGTCTCGCTGCATGACTCACATGGAACTGTTTATTTTGTAAACACTTTATCCTCATATATTCGTATGTGAAGGTTTATAGCTATTTATCAAGCTGACTTAACTTGGTTATTACTTTTCTGAAGTCTCCAATATTATGTTTTATTTTACAGTATTTTTGTTTGCCTTGTGAATAGAGTTAACAGTGTTCTTTCGATAATAATTATATGTTAGGCCGTCATTGGGTAAACTAAATATATTTAGCCGCCTCCGTGGCCCAGGTTCAATTCTCAGTACCCCCTATCGATACACGGATTTGTTGGTGGTAGGTCATTTTATATGACCGCATGGTTACCACCATGTTACATTAGTCTGCCGCCAAATAGCAGTGTTAATAGCACTGTTGTATTCTGATAGGATAGATAGGAAAGCCAGCGCCAGGTTAGTGACGGTAAGGCCGTCGGACAGTATCAACAGGGCTATTGACAAGAAATTCAGCTTTTCAAGTACACGGATGTTTAGCGGCAGACTTGGTAACATGGTGGCAGCTAGCCAGGCGGGCATATAAAGGGTGTCTTACCAACTAAACCAATAGATACTCAACTGGGAATCGAATCCTGGACTTCGGGATTGTTAGTCCAAGCGTGAAGCTGTTAGGCCACGGAGGCGGTTGGAGGCTAGGTTAGTTTTATTAGTAATGTTAAATTTTGATCATTTCCGTGTTTCAGCGTTGTAAGATAACACAGAACGCTTCTGGGTGAGTAGTTGAGCAAGCTTACATACATAATAAAGTAATTGGTTGTTTTGTTTCGAAGAAATCTTTATGAAAGTCAATTAGTGTTCCAGATTTAGCCAACTGAACGTTGCTTATGAAATAGTTTATATCCTTTTATTTTTACAGAGCACCGCGATACTGGGCTGCTACTTCAATTGCGTCTTTTAAGGCTACGGTATTCGTTGTTGAACATGAATGATTTTTATTCTGGTATTTCTGAACGCATGTCTGTTAATAATGTTACTTTTAAATATTTGTTTATATTTTTCGTTACACAAAATGAACTAGAATAACAATATATAGCTTAATTAGATACAGTACTTCAGATTTATGTAAATAATAAATTGTTTTTCCAAGAATCTATGATAAAACCTTTTTATCGTCATCATAATTATCGGGTAGGTTGTAAGATCAATGACCGACCTTACACATCCTAAACACAACCAAACCGAGAACCGACAGGTACCCCGCTGGGAATCGAACCCAGGACATCCAGATTGTCAGTAAAAGCGTGTAACCACTAGGCCACGGAGGCGGCTATTATAATTACAAATAGGTTTCTGAGCACTCTCTTCAAAATGCTGTAGAATATAGACAAGTAAATGCGTTCAAAAAGAACTGGAAACCGACTTTTTGCCCTTAAAAGTCTACTTTTATTGATGCAAATTTAAGATTTATATCGTTTTCTCATGGATGCCGTTGTCAAAACTGGACCACACGGGAATTACCAGCTTTCAAATAAAATAATAATAATTGAAATCGGTTCACCCAGTCATAAGTTCTGAGGTAGCAAACATTTAAAAAAATACCCGTTGAATTGATAGCCTCCTCCTTTTTTGAAGTCGGTTAAAAAGCAATGCACGTTGAAAATTAATACTACCTTTTCATAGTTGAATTTTCGCCTCAGAAGCGCTTTCCTTAACTACTTCAGCGTTTGCGCACCCAGTATTTAAAAAATAACTACTTAAGATCATATTCTATAAATATGCTGGTGGTGGCATCCGCACACGAATTAACTATTTAATTGTAGCTCCAAGTAGATATTAGCAAGTAAAGCGGTTGTAGTAGTCCATATTTGATGAGGCTATTCCAGGCGAGTTGACTCTTTGATTAAATCTTCCCGTCGTTTTATGAGTGGACTATTCTAAACGATGTCCTTTCAAGCCACAATTAAAAATATATACCTTGTGGTAATGGTTTCGAAAGGGTTTCGACTTAAGACACGTACAGTTTGTACCTTCCCCCAAGCATAATTTAATGACCTCCTTTGATGCTATATTGTTTTGAAAATTAAACCTCACAGGCAATGAAGTTTTCTATGCCGTGGTTTTTCAGAGTACCGTTAAAATAGCTACTGAATAACACGGGACCAAAAAGATTTGTATGGCAATCAAAACAGGTACATTAATATACTCGTACGTAATGGCTATTGCATTGACATGGGATTTAATGGTGTTTCTGTGCGATAAGTCTGAAATAAATATCCGACCATGGTTCCTGCGCTTGTAAGCCAAAATATTCATTGAATGCCCATGTTTTTATAAATAACAAAATGATAGTATAGAACAATTTTACAAACTTTTGAATCGTTGACCTCTTGAAAGTCAGTGGGTGTGAGTAGGATATACATATTCAATTCTTTGTCTTTTATTTAAAGAAAATTGACAGTGGATATGGTGTGGTCTCTCAATCTGAGGGTTCCGGGTTCGAATCCAGCCGTGTACCTATGAGTTGTTTTTCATTTCAAGTACATTATCCGATTGCTTAGCGGTGAAGGAAAACATCGTGAGGAAACCTGCATGTCTCGAACAGGCATGTGAAGTCCGACAATCGGCACTGGTCCCGCGTGGTGGACTATGGCCCATACACTATTTGTAGAAGAGTAGGCCTGAGACCCTGCAGTGGGGACGTATATATAGGGCATCACTACCAGATAATCCTAATTAAGATATCTCTATGTCATAAATCTCAAGGTATCATTACCAAGGTATAATTGTCATTACCATGGTACCTACTAAGTTATCAGTAGTGTTGAAAGTGTTAGGTGAAATATTTTTCGTTAATTTTGAAAGGTGTCACCACTTCAGCGACATCCTGTGTGCGTCGTGAGAACGAGGCGAGTCATAAAAAAAAACTTAGTTCGAGTGCATCAATTGTTTATTTTGTACGTTTCCGTGGAATATAACAATACATGTTGTAGAAGTTTAGAACACGCTACTTAAAATTATACTTTATCATTATTTACAATACGATTTAGTTTACAACTGAGTATGTATGCTTTTGTAACATCCAATGTCACTAAATTGAGTATGTATAGATAACATATTTAAATACATATAATGAAATTGAGCAATTTATAGGAATGTTAAGTCAATATTTTGTATAAGTACAATGTTTTATTCCACTAACAAAAAAGATGTAGAAAAATATTTCAAAATTCGTTGTAAGAAATCTCCCTGTATCACAATGTCTCAATATTTAAGCTAATCGAGTATCCATTAGAGTATATTTCTTCAATAAGTACATGAGAATGGAACTAAGTAACAAGACAAGTTTGAGATTAAAATAACTTAGTATAAGGTAAAGGTAAGCACGAAACACGTCTCCCAATGCACCCGAAGTTAACTTTTACAATTCACAAACAACACTTCTATCAAAATTCTACTAAATTGAATAAATTATAATTCAAAATTATACAAAAAATATAGGGTTTTGTCAAAATGGAATGTTGCAACACCCGGCTGTGTATCCATTTTTGTGGAAAAATCAACTAATACTTAAAATTTAACTTAAAATACAAGAATAATTTATATATTTACATAAAAATTTGTACAACCATCGACCGGGTCTGATTATTAACTAAGATTCGTTAACTACCACTACTTATGTTACGTATTTGGATAGACTCTTTCAATCGATAACAATTCACAAAACAATTTTCAGGAATGTCTATTTTTCATGTCCTACTTATTTTAAAATCACAATCCGATTTACTGGCCATAATGATTCACTGAATACGAGAAAAAAAGTTTTTGGGACGTCACTTGGTGCGCTAAGACAACGTCAGACTTTGGTGGTGAGGTCCAGGGGGTGGAGCTTGATCCTCTTCACTTGGGAGTAGGGAATGTCATCATCTTCACTTGCAGACGCACCAGCGCTCGCTGACTCTCCATCATCATTGTCTGGGACAATCACTTCACTGTCATCAGATCTCCGCCGCGCAGAACTGGACCTTCCATCAGATTTCACTGACAGATCCATCGGGTTCTCTTGCAGAGGAGATTCTGAGGTCCTCCTCTCAGCAGGTGGCGTAGGAACGAACTCCGCTTCAGAAACAGTGTCCTCTTGAGGAGTGGATTGCGTCGAACTCTGCCTTTTTAAAATTTCATCCAAAAAGAATCGCTTTGTTGAATCCGTGTTGTGGTCATCGATTCTTACATCGTTATTATTTTCAGCCGCTTGCCGCAGCGCCGCCTGATCTAGCAGATGTCTTGAATACATCGGGTGGAATCCGGGAGGAAACAGTAGATGATGGTTAGCAGCAAAAGGGCTGAAAGGTGGCGTAGGAAAGAACGGCGAATGGGGAAAGTGAGGCAAGGTGAGGTTGGATAAAGGTAGAGGGACGAACGAGTCTCTCGGTGGAGTTAGCGGTCTATCTGGTGGTCGTGACTGCATGATTCTTCCTTTCTCGTCTAATTTTGGAGACGAACCGCTGTGATGGGAATCGGGGGAACCAGAACACGGCGGTTTGTATTCATCGAGTCCTAACAGAGCTAGTTCTTCTTTCGTCCTCGGTCTCGCCAGACCCGGAAAGAGGTGAGGCGGAAACGGGGGCGCTAAGTGATGTGATGAAGGAGGAACTCTTGGAGGTGACTGAGACTGTGCTGCTTGCTGCTGCTCTTGGAGGAGACAATGGATTTTGAACCAGTTGGACCTCCGACCGTATCGGGAGCCGGACTTGGACATGCCGACCAGGAGACATTTGCGAAGGCGACACGCCTTGCACGCGGTTCTGTTCTTCTTGTTGATGACGCATTCCCCGTTGTTCTTGCATTCAGTGATAGAGTTCAGGTTGTTGTAGGATCTCCCGAAGAACGACTGGAAAGAAGAGAAAATGGATGTTATTGAGAGCACAAATTAGCCATTATCATTCTTAATCATATTAACATAACATAGTTCGAAGAAAACCAGTTAATACTGCAACTACTACTAAAGCACCTACTCGAGGTACAATAAAAAAAATTGAAAAACTAAAAGCACGATATCGTTATATAAGAGCAAGTCAATGAATCATGTAAAGTTAACGAAATGGAAAATGTCATCTAACATAAGGTCAAACGCGTGCGTAGCGACCATAAACCACATTCACTATCGACACAACCGTAGCACCTAAAGGCACATTTACACGGGCTACTGGCCACCGCTGGAGCGCGTAACGCCGATAGTGAAACCCCGCCTTATGTCAAGACGTCACTTCCTCTGGAAACAGGTCACAGGTACCGCTCCGGTCTGGTGCACGTTTAAGTACGGTTTTGTTTTCGCTCGGCCTTGAGATTTCAAGAGTTTTATGTAATTCCGATTGTATTGTCTAAACCGTTTTGTTCTATTTGAACTTTATTGTCTTAAGTATTGGCAGAATTAGGGTGTTGTTGCACAATGGCTTCTAGTGTTGGGTGGAGTTGTTACGCTTTCAAATACAATATTTTTACTAAGTATTTCTGAATCCTTATCTGATAAATGATGTATAGACATGGTGAGTGGAAGTCATAATTTATTAATACTAGATTGACACTGTGAACGTGTTTTTAGCATCTCATACATAAATATATAAATGTGGAAGCCCACCATTGGGATAATTGTGTATCGAGTGTGTGAAGCACTACCACATAAAGCTTGCTACAGGTAAATTAAAAGTCAACCTTTATACGATCCTAAAACTAGCATCACATGCCCAATTAGTGTGTAACAAAACCAAGATGGAACCGCAACCCTGACGGA
This sequence comes from Carcina quercana, assembly GCA_910589575.2. NCBI lineage: Eukaryota > Metazoa > Arthropoda > Insecta > Lepidoptera > Depressariidae > Carcina > Carcina quercana. The sequence goes on from OU342435.1 coordinate 764,704, forward strand.
GTGAATAAAAAAACCCACATATTTTTGACGTCAACGAATACAGCATGAATCTAAACTATACTGGATACTCATCATTTTAATAACGACATTTCGTGTAACAAAAAGAGTCGACAATAGCCACATTTACACGTCTTTTTAACCCATCGCCCCGTTTGTTGACCACTGAAATGTGTGGTACAAAAGAACAGCTTTTTTCCCCGAAAATTACTAACACAATGGTGCCATTCGCACATAATTTGCGACAGAGGATATATATTTATCTCATTCTGTCTTAAGTCAATTAAATGATGTTAGAAAGGCTAAAGTGTAGTTATGTGAATCCATTATGATGGCACCGAATTTATTTTCATACGATATTCGTTTGTGCACGTCATGTCTGTTACGTTGTCAACTAACTCGAGTGCCAAAATTGCAAGAGGTTACAAAACAGCGCGCGCGCAGAATACAGATGTCGCTGCAGCGATCGCGTCATAGACAGAGAATTTGAACTGAAACAATGCCGGACAAATCGACTGGACGACGCGTGAGACGAATTTTATTGCGCGTGAGTCTTTGAACAGATTAGGAGGATTTAGTGTTCAGATGGGTAGAGCGTCAGTCTTTGAACAATCGTGGTATGGGTTCGATTCTAGCTCGTACCAATGAGTTCCAATTTGATATTTATTTACGAATGACAAAAATCATTACCATTGGATTTTCGGTGAAGGAAAACATCGCGAGGAAACCTGCACACTCCTGAGAAGAAATTTAAAGCTGTGTGTGAAGTCTACCGATCCGCACTGGTACCGCGTAGTGGGGACATACGAGTATATAGGCTGTTGATGTGATGATGTGTTATAAAGTCGATCAGAAAGTAATTTTTTAAAAGATTCAAGGATCCACAAGCAATGCTAGTGATACTCGTATGGTGATAAAACGTATTCAACTGTACTCGCAATACAGTGCCCATGAAAACTATATTTACAGCTTAACAATGTTAAATTTGCATGACGTGGCAATGGCAATATACCGTTACGACGTAAAGGAGGGAAACGCAAACAAAGTCACTTTCGCTTTGCTTATAGTCTATAATTAGTTTTAAATATAGATGTAAATACCTGTTAAATTTTCTGAATATCTTAAAACATTATCCATATATTTAATATATGATCAAAATTTTTAGAAGTATGGTACAGACCTACAAATACATTGATCTGGACATTATTAGTTTGGTTTAAAAACTAATATCAACGATATAGTTAGTAAACTAGCAATGGGCAGGAGGCCACATCATTGGAACAACTGATAAACAGAAGGAGTCTAAGAGGTGGGAGTAGCGACTAATCGAAAATGATTTCCACTAATATGTAGCAATCAACTGTAGGTAATTAAACATATTTCCATAGCACAAAACCTTAAATAGTCTACGGTATACCTATTTCACGAAAATCTATAGGCAATCATCTCTCAATAAGTTATTTTTAAAGCGAACAAACTGTTCAGCTCGAGAGTGAAACAATAATGAGCCATTACTTTCTCAAACACGTAAATATTACTGTCTGCGAGCACAAAACCTAAGAGGCAATTAAAAATCTATTAAATTGAAATTAAGTCAGAGAAAGAAGGCTCAGAATATGAAATGAGGAAAAGTTGAAATGACGTTTTACGTCTCGATAGCGGAATTGTTGCAGAATGATTTAATGTGTGTAATTAATTGCTATCCATGTTTAGGTTACATTTTTCCAGTAATTAGACCAGCCAAAGACCAGCAATATGGTGGTAGAAAAAGGTAACCATAAGAAAATACGACAAAATATAACCTACACTATTTAAAAGTTGATATTGTTTTGGGATTTCTCTCTATTTAGATAGCATTTCCATAAACTATGCAATCTGCGCCGGCGCATCACACAAGCAGATCGCACCGGTCCGGTTGGACGCCGGCGCCGGGTCAGAGGGCGCGGGTCGCGGGTTCGATTCCCAGCTGTCGCAGCCTGCTTGCCAAACAACATGATTTATGTACATGCTCATTATTACGAACCGTCAGGGGGAGTGGTTATGTATTATTCGGTGTTGATTTGAATAATGCATCGTGCAAAACGGTTAGCGAAGGCAGATTCAAGAGGCGCGCGACGAAGAGGCGGTTTTATATATCTCGTGCGTATCTCGTAAGTTGCCGATCATTTCATGAAGTGCATGCAATGTGCATGACGCGATCAGATGTGTGTTGAAGCAATAATGACTTGTTTGATCGTCAGTGTTTCCTGATTTATTCATTTGTCTTTTTCTTAGTTCTTAAGCAGTCTTTTTTCAAAATTAACCTCTATAAGTTAACAGAACAGCATAAATCTCTACTACAAGCTTTAAAGCGATTTTCGGCCTCTACTAATGATACGTTTTTGTCTATAATAAAATCTTTTTTTTTATTCAACCACGTTTGGCCAGATTCCACTTTAAAAGCAACATAATCGTAATTCTTTACCGACACCATGATGAATTACATAAACAAAGCGCTACCAGCGCCTCTGACGGTGGACAATGTAATTATTTCCTAAAATATTTCGATTTACTCATGTTTGGCCATAACATGAAGTATACGTGCGATTACTTGGCCGTGTCAACAGACTGTGTAGTATTTTCATGAAATGCCACTATTTCTATATTTCATGATGTTGTAATTCTAAGTTTAGGCCACGATATATCCTCCCTATTCAACTCCAAACGATCGTTAAACGCGTGCGTAATAAAAAATTTGTATTATGGTGTTTTGCCATAAATTAGTTGTGGCGCTAAGCATACAGGACTAGGCTTCACCAATCATGTTTCACTTGAATTATCCCACTGGTGGACATATGGACTATCTACATTAACGAAAACCACACGTGGTTCAATTGCAGTATGATTGATACGTCGATGTGATGCACATCTCGTAGAATTAGTCGCCTTTTGCGACACATGACACGAAATGTGGAGATCTAAATCTAAATCTAGACTAAGTAAGATAAGTTATAAATAAATGACGCATTTAATATGCGTAACAAACAAATAAGACCTGACAGACGCATGCTTTTATCTTGACAATTCATTACAATATCATCCTGTACCTCATATAAATTTACTTTAATTGCATACCGCTTTTAAATAAGTCGCGTCCACCTCTTTAGCAACGCGGGGATCACATTAGTTCTGCGAGCGTAAGTTGTCTTGCGTAATTGCTGACTAGTAAAAAGCTTTTTAACAGTTTTCTAGAAATAAATTTAAATGGCTTCGTCCTACCGCTTAATTACTTTTGTATTTTAAATGGCTGCTCTAGTTTGAGTTTAAATGGAAAGCTGTAAAACACGTAATTTCAAGACAGTTACGTGTAGAAATGGAAGCTGTTAGCAAATGTGCGCGGGCGACGGATTTAGCATGGAAACAGAGCATGACTTTTCGTTGGTATCATAGGTGAAGTGAGGATTGGAGACAGGCTAGAGCCTATCAGCAGCATTTATAGGTACACTGCATCATCTTCACCCGACTGCATCAGAAGGAGGGAAGGAGAGAGGCGGGGAAAAACAATATTTGGTTACCCAACGGCAGAGAAAAATCTACCAAAGCTACATTTGTCACCGCATGATTGTTTGAATACACTTTTTTTAATATTGAAGATAGACCAACACTTGACCTCAATCTCACCTGATGGTAAGTGACGATGAGGTCGACGATGTTATACACATTCTTGATTTCCCTTTTCAGTCCATTATCTTTATGCAAATTGGTTTTTGTTTTTATAATAAATGAAAAATTATGCAGTTTATTGCATCCAGCTATCCAATTTTCAAATATTAGTTTTTATAATATAAATATATTATCGATAGACACCTAAGTTATCTAGACTGTACCACTGAGCTGTATCCAAGTTTTTATAGTGCCGTTATTATTTATCGCCAATAAAAGTAGCGATGGGTTTTAATGGTTCCGTAATAAACCATTCATATCGGTACAAGATACTGACCCGCGGTATCATGTACAAAATCCAGGCATGGGAGTAGGTGGCATTATAGACATTTTTCCCTTTTGTACCACAGCATTTTGTATTACAAAATCGAACGTATCTTTACACAATCATCATAATCGGCTGCATAAGTCTTATCTGGAAGTCCCGGGTTCGATTACCAGTGGCATTACCTATCGGTACTTGGTTTGGTTGGTGGTATTCTTTTTCTAGTTACCTAAGACTGCCGCTAAACATGTTGGTGTTACACCGCCCATCTCTCAAATATTTTTTATTTGAGAATACATGTATGCTTTAATCAAAGACATTTAACATAAATAGTTATAGACCAGACAAAGCAAACCAAATTCTAATCCTATACTTGATACCAATTGGTAATAAATCACTCAGTCTAGCGTCACGTCACTTCACGCGCCCGTGCAAGACATTCGATGTAACATTGAATTTCAAGATTACGGTGTTTCTGTGAAGAGCTTCCCAAAGCTCGCTCTATAACATATTGCAATGTTTAATCCTCTGGCTGAAATCTATCAGTTTGTAAAGGGTTTCTTCTACTTCGTTAAACAGCATAAAGCTTCTAAAACTTAGCCCTCAGCTTAGCACTGGATTGTGACAGTGAAGCCAAGTCAAACGAACAATGTTATCATCATAAAATGTATCTATCACGTGTATTCGCTGATACACTATTAAGGCTCCACAAACTGGGGTATAAAACGTTATAGTGCCCACTTTATGACGTCATAATGCAAGGTACCTACCGCAGTTCTAATAAACTATAAACAATCCTATACGATATAGCATGCTCGACGAAATGAGAACTACCATTGATACAACTCGTCAACACATGAACTACGAGTAAGTCACATAAAACACGCTCTAAAAGTCATAGCTGTGATCTGCAAGTTGCAGACCTTCATCAGGGAGGACTTCTAGCCGAAGGGCGTGGTGTACCGTCGCTTCCGAGGCAGGATAGCGATCAACAACACCAGAGCGGCACAAATTCAGAATGCCTGCTTGCAATATAAATACTTAACAACTTTAAAACTTACAAAAAAGATTTAAATTTGCCAAGATTTTTGCTGGCTAGGTGCAGTAATTACATAATATTAGGATATCAGATTGCATGATATTTTATTATATTTTATGAAACGAGTATCACTTACACAAATTTGTAGTAGATGTCATTTTTCATTTTATTGACTATTTGATTATTGTTTAAAACTATTCTATTATTTTTGGATAATTGCTTATGAAAGCCACCTATTGTATTGTAAAATATTATGCCATTTTTTTTGTATGTAAGCATTCTGGGGAATTGTGAAAGTGGCACCAAAAGTGAACTTAATAAAAAACCGGGTAATTTAAGCAGTTAGACATAACCAGACCAAAACACACCGATTGATACAAGCGTGAGAACAACAGAGATAACCGTTTTGAACCTTAATTTTTGACCTCTCTCTCACAATACCAACATAATCCTAACCTTCACAAAACAGATTAAACACCCAACGCAATCGATGATAAAGTTGAGAATACTATAAGTGCAACGACTTCAATGATAAAATTAAGTTGGTAGTCATGGCGTAGATGTCATTCCGCATTTGTATACAGCAGCAGTGACCTGTGCGAGGTGTTTTGATTGCGGCTGACATTCGAACAATCGATTATTGGTCAGATGTGAATCGATGCCGCGTTATCGAGCCTGAGAAGAGGTGCTTTCGATTTCGAATTATCCGGGTTAGATAAATGTGGGTAAGTGAATTTATATCGTCCTACACTTGGTCCCTCCAAAATCCCAGGTTTGAATTTCACTGTCAGTATTCGGTATTTTCTATGTCCGCCCGGGTAGGTACACCATGCTACTTAAGTCTTCCATTAAACAGCAGTGTTAATAGCACTGTTGTGTTCCGGTTAGAAGGTCGGAAGAAGAAGATGTCTTGCACTTGACCTGTCTCATCATACATGAAGAAAAATCTTCATCTGACCAGAACGGAGTTTTGAATAATTATAACTATTTATAGGCATGATTTTGTATGCTAGATGGGTTCATTTGGCCTTAATTTCACCATATGTAAGTTACTAGAAAACCGTGTGACAGATGAGTGCTTAGATGCTGCTGTACTTTGGAAGAAGAGCAGCAGTAAAGGAGCAGTTAACAGGTTGCTAGCTACGCTCGAACCAGCTGTGTCTGGATTTTGAGTCCACCAATTCTGTAGATGCTACGGAGACATAACTTTGTAAATATGTGTCAGGAAGTAAAAAGTGTTATTAAAAAAGCCAACAAAGCGCTTATACCGAGAGCGATATTAGTACGTTAGCCTTATAACGGTTTTGTAGAGTGTAACAACTTCGGATTTGGGCACAAATTTTATGACTTACTCGTATAGTTCTACCTTGACCCTATAAAAGCTTTGTAAAGTGCTAATTCAGTCATAGTATTATCTTGTAAGCGCACTACTACATTAAAATCGTTCAATCTTTACAAATCCAGAGTAGAAGATGTGTTAATCAGGGTTTAATGCTGAAATCTTACGCACATAATGCACTGGAGCGTAAGGAAGTCCCTAATCTATAAGTTACTCAACGTAATATGTCTTTTCCAACAGGGGTACAAAGGTAGGTATTAGCCGACGCGCTCCAGTAAGTCCCGCGGTGAGCCAAGTTCTTGCGATACCATTTACAACACTGTTGTCAATAAGACAATGACAATTAACTGCTTGTTAACGAGGGACTATGTTTGCAATACCGAGAGCTGGCACTGTTATAGAAATCGATGAATTTTTAGGATTCCGTACCTCAAAGGGCCATGGTAGCTCAGTTGGGTAGAGCGTCAGTCCTTGAACAATCGAGGTCTGGTTTCGATCCTAGCTCGTACCAAATCTTCGCGTGGCCCGACACGCACTTGACTGCTTTTTTGTATTGGAATGTGTAAATCGACAACAATTGCTAATATTTATCGCCAGGCACAACTTATTCTTATAAGATATGATTTTCAGTATGTTACTTAATCATACTCTGTACGAGAACCTCGGTGCGCGAGTCCGACTCGCACTTGGCTTGTTTTTAACTAGTTTATGTCCGCAACTACGTGTGGGTTGTTTTCACGAGTTTTACTACAAGAGTTTTTATTTATTTATAATTATTTATTAAATAATTATCATTTATAATTATTGGTTAGCTAAGTGTACACTCCAGTACAAAAATAGTATTTGTATATCTTAAATAACTAGCGGAAGAGCAGGGCCTCCTAATACAAGTTTTTTAAACTTAAAAGGAGTGTCCCAAAAACTGTAGTGTTAAGGTAATCATATAAAAGAAAATATTTTTTTTTTTCATTTTCAGTGTGTTGAGGGTAATGTCAATTCATTTCAAAGGTGAACGTGGCATAGTTCAAAAGAGGATACATATTTTTGTACTTGAGTGTACATGTAAGCTTAAGTGATTAGGCCGCGTAATGTATAAATGTTTTTATTTTAAAAGTTGTCTTGAACCATTTCCTGTGTTGCAATAAATCATATTTGATTGATTTTTATTTGTTTAGGTTTATATAAATCGTCGATTATTTCAGCTTCCTTTGTGTCGTTGTGCCTTGAATTACTTAATGTAATTTAAAGCAGCTTAGCCTTACATTTAACGGAACAAATTTGTTCACCTCACCTGATTATCGATGAAATCATCCACAGATATGACCTTGCAATAACAAAATAACTAATTTAAAAAATCTGGATCAAAAATTAGCCGGTTCATTTGATGCAACGGCCGCCATAGTAACGTTTGAAATGATTTGAAACAATAGTTAATCCGCCCGCAATAGTTTTCACGGGATGGAATCGATTCGTTTCGACTCTGCGAAGCAATCGATTTGAATTTTCATTGACTCGATTCCGCGTGTACATAGCTTTTGTTCTATTTGTCGACTGTTAGGAGGTGATTCGATCCGCCGTGTTTGAAATTTGAAATAATTACAGCAAATTGACGTTGTTTGTAATTTTTTTTGTGCCAATATTAAAACACTATGTAAGTTTTTTATAGTTGTAGCTTTGATTTTAACACGCGATTGGTCTTTTGCCGTTAAATTACTTGCTTCAAAACAGTGTCCCAAACTGAAACAGTCATGTTCAAACAATGAAATATTATTCACAATTTGGCCTTTTTCGCCTTTTTGATATAAATACACAAATTTATTATTTTTGATTGTAAAAATTATGTATTGAAAATTCATCCATACTAATTATTATAATATGTATATAAATTTTGTATGTTTGCCCTTCCTTTACGTCGTAACGGAAGAAAGGAATGACTTGAGTTGTCATAAGAGATAGTTGAAGAGTCGGGAAAGGCTACATTTTATCCTGATCATCCAAGTAGTTCCAGTGGGTACAGCAATAAGAGCAGACGAAGTCGCGGGCAAAAGTTAGTTTAATATAATTTGCATTTATAAAAACAACTCTTCACGAAATAAAAAGTTACTTTTTTAAAATTGTTACTTAAAGTTATTTGAAACAATTATTTTAAATCAGTCGTAATTTAATTGTATAAAGTCTGGTCTCGGCTTTAGAATAGGTTCATCCCGTGTGGTCATATGGGTGCAGTACAAAGACTAAGGAAAAAATCAATAAACATCAGCGTCTATCTTTGCAACAACATGTTATTGCGATCACCAAACCGTCTGCACGATGTGATCATTACGATTCGCTCCTATTAGAATCCTATTAGATCGATGACGATCTCATGTCCAACAGTGGACTCACGTGCCAAACGCAGTGATTGTGACAAATTAATATCGCAGTCTCGTTGATCAAGAAGACTTTTCCACGTGACAAAAAAACTGTCGAACTAACCAATTAAGCATAAGAAATAAGTCCAATAAATGAACATAGAGCGCGGCGGGGATCATTAGCCAGGCTCTCAAAGGCCGGTTGACAAATGCGTCGGCGTCTTTGGCCGGCGTTGCGCGCGCGCACAATGCTCGGCGGCGGCGCCACACTCGATTGTCTCGCACAAAGCCTGATTACACACACAGATAATTCTTTCCAGAAACCTTTAAAAACAAATTAGTAGCAATGATTTATTATGCGCTGCTCTCTGTTACGAAACTAAACTGAGGTTTGAGCGCGTTTAATGTTATCTGGATGGATACGCTACATTGCACAGATGTACACGTCACAAAGTCGGCGGAGGACTTTCTGTAGAAGAAAATTTACTAGCGGAGCTACCGCTGCTTTCACATCACATCAACAGCCTATATATGTCCCCACTGGAGGGGCTCAGGCCTACTCTCCTACAGAGAGTGTATGGGCCATAGTCCACCACGCGGGCTCAGTGCGGATCGGCGGACTTCACATGCCTGTTCAAGACATGCAGGTTTCCTCACGATGTTTTCCTTCACCGTTAAGCAATCGGATAATGTACTTGAATTGAAAATTTGTACCTCTGCTTTGGTGATGACTTATTGTATTATTTAATACCATCATCTCGCTATCGAAGATAGATCAACGCTTGTCCACGGTCTCATCTGATGGTAAGCGACGATGTTACCTACGTACGTTGGTGCGCGTTGGTGAAGAAGGTTCACCCTCGACTTGAATACACCCAAGTTGTAGTTTTGTGGTAATATAGACGCCGGCAGTGCGATCCACTCCCTGTCTGTATGCATGATAAAATTATAAGCAAAACGCTTAGTGCGAGTCATAGGGATGCCCACTATGTCCCCGCGGTTTGTCTGTTTGTTACCGATACTTGAATGGTGATGGCGGAATCAACAAGAATAGCTCTATCCCGCACTCTCCACAATGTAACCTATAGAATATAGAGAGGCAGGACACTTTTTTTGGGTTAATGCTCTCATGTTGAACTCTTCAAATTTATAATATTTATATATGTTAAGTTGCCCCTAAATATAATTCAACGATATCTCACGAATATAACAGTTTTAATTTTATCCACCACAAAAAAATAAAAAAAGATTCGTATTTGACATAGTAGTTCTGTATGAAAATTGAGAGTGCTGCTTAATCTCAACCTCACGTCCCACCTCTACTGACTGAAATTATCCTCAACATAGGCTCAGACTCGCGGTGTAGAAGACGATCTGACGATGATATAGCTATTGAGCAACATGAACCCGACTTCACTTTTCACCGTGACCTTTCCATCCACTCGCCAACAAATCTACTACGTAACCCGAATATCTTTTTCCGTTGAGTGTTTTCCGTTCGCGTGCGTTACCGCAATTTCAATGTGCTCCAAATTAGAATATAATTCGTGTCGGTTGCAATCGTGTGACCGATGGGTCATCCAGTTCGAGACTAATCTCTGTCACCTGAATATATATTACGCAAGGACTAGACGATAGTTCAACAGTTTGAGTCTATTTTGAGAATAAGGCTTTGTAGACCTGTTTATGTACAGCAGCAACAAATCGAATGTTTTTGTAGGTTTATTTGTTTATCATCAACAGCCTATATGTCCCCACTGGAGAGGCTCAGGCCTACTCTCCTACAGAGTCATAGTCCACCACGCGGGGCCAGTGCCGATTGGTATACTTCACTGGACTTCACACACACCTTTGAATTTATTCTCAGGAGTGTGCAGTTTTATTCACGATGTTTTCCTTTACCGAAAAGCCAACGGTAATGATTTTTATTAGTCATACGGAAATTTCAAATTGAAACTCATTGGTGCCAGCCAGGATCGAAACTCGATTGTTCAAGTACTGACACTCTACCCAACTTGACTTAAGATTCCCTCATGGATCATCATACCCGACCTTCCATGATCTCTTCATAGTTGATATAATCACCACGCTTTGCGGCCGTTGGAGATCGCAGTAGAATGTCACAGATAACTAGGTTGATGCCGCTGTCCATACCTCGTATACTATCACAAAATTAATAGCTAATTCTGTTTTCTCAACAGCAAATACACCAGTAGTCTGCTTTTACTTGCCTTTAAAACACAAATCAAAGCGACCAATTCGGAGCACGTATCTTTTAAGCACGAAAGAATATCATCAAATTACATTTGATTGCTCCCGTGCAACACTATCATTACGGGCGCAGTGGTTCTGTTTGCCTTACGCAATAATTGGAGCAGTTAGTGGTTCACACGTTTTTGCAGAGTTCTGAGTTAATCTTTGAAGACGGTGGTCAGGTTTGTTTCGATGCCTTTATGCCGATGCCACTTGAACTCATCTCTAGTTAAAATAGGGATATTTGAAGGGTTAGAAAAGGATATAAGATGCTATTTGTCCCGCTCTAACAAGTAAGTAGTTACTGAGGCATAATTTATACATTCCGCGCTGACGAATTATCTGGTAAAATCTCCGCTAACAATCCGGAGATGCCGGGTTCGATTCCCAGTCAGGGTACCTATCAGTACTCGGTTTCGTTGTTGTCATTTCCTATGTCCGCCTGGACAGCTACCACCGCGTTAAATAAGTCTGCAACCAAACAGCAGTGTTAATAGCACAATTGTGTTCTGGTATGAAAGGTAGCAGAGCCAGCGCCTCATTAGCTTGAAGATACTAAGTGCGCACGCTTACCACCCAACGGCCTTATCATCATTTACTATCAGGTTTGATGAAGGCCAAGTGTAAACCCATCGTACATTTAGCTAGTAAATAAATAAAAATGTTCCAAGCTGAGAATGTACTTCTATAAGCTTATATAGCTACACTATAAAACAAAACAACGTGTCCCCAGCTGGCTGTGAGTCACACTGCATGGAGGTTGTCGTCAATTTGTCAGTTTGGACTAATTAACGGCAGCCGTGCGCCCGCGCACCGCTTTTGTATGTAAATGTGGAGCGCAGCGCGCCCAGCGGACGATTAGAGGGAGCTGGGAGTGAAATTGCTAGGAGGGAAATTGTAAAGTGATATCAACTAAGCTAACAATAAATTTAGTACAATAAAATACAAATATTGATAATTGATAATTTTTTATAAAGGCGCTAAAACTTGCTAAAACTAAGTTTGTAAACAACAGTTTGTTCCGGTGAACAAAGATAATGAGCAATTGAACATGCTTGTATTGTACGGATATTTCATCAGGTAAGACGAAGGCCAAGTGCGAGTTTATTGCTTACGTAGAAATACATACAAAATGCGATTGAAAAATATTTTACTGCGATCAAACTGACTTCAAGCGGAGCACTTTTCGTGAGCGGCGTGTGGTTTCTTTGCCTATAAAATATAACCTCCCCATGTCATCCAGCAGGTGTCGTAAAAGGCAACTAACGATGCCACAGCATTTACAACAACATCTTACTGCGATCAACAATTCGCATTTAAGTGATTATGTCAAATCGCCTCATGGAGTGTCCGACGTAGCGATCTTTGAGGGAATCTCTGTTCTTAACGAGAATGTTTATCAACGGACTTACTATAACTTATAATTATTATAGCACTGGGATTCTAGGCGCGAACTTGAAAAATGGTGGTTCATTGCAATTTTGTTAATTGGTTAATAATACTGTTATGTGGTTTTTTTTGTTATAATGGTGTGATATAGTGCAAAAAGTGTCACGGACGGTGTTATAGTATCAATTACGCAAGATTGCGAGGGTTTCCACGCGATCGGAAGAGTTTACCATGTCGAGTATGTTCGGCATATGGATTCTTTCGAATAATGTTGAAACCAAGGCTGGTCTTTGAAATTCTCGCCAAAAATCCAAAACAAGCGATAAAATGTACACATTATACATTTTATTGAGAAAGCTGAAGAAATGGCTTCGGCATAGTTTATAACCTCAAAATTTGTTCACCTAATTTTACTCGTCATTGGCTAGATAACCACTGGTTAAAGCCATTACTTAAAAAAAAAACTTATAGCACGGTGTGATGTTACAGATTTCGAAAATCGAAAACTGTTTTTGAAATACCAATGTTCATTCAGATGGATGGTGATGTTACGGATACTGAACTTATTGCAGTTTCCTAAGACATCGTTTGTGGTTAAACACCATGACCGCGCCTTTCCATGGCGATTCCACCAAACCATTTGTAACTTGTTAAATTATATTTTAACCGACTGCTGTTAGAGAAGGTATATGTAAAAAACGTTATCCCCGTCAATTTTTTTAATGTATGATAGGTTTACACTTGGCCTTCATCTCACTTGATGATCAGTGATGGTTAGGCTATTGGATGGTAATCCAGAAGCATCAACCTAAGTGGTGCTGACTATGCTACCTTTCGTGCTATTAACATTGTTGTTTGGTGGCAGACTTAGGAACCACCTACCAAACCTAGTACCGGTAGGTACCGCCACTGGGAATCGAACCCGGGGCCTCCGGATTGTAACTTCAACATTTAGCCACTAGGCAATGGCGGCGGTATAAAATTTTCGTATCAAAAAATGATGGATGGATGTTAAAAAATTTAATTGTTGTTTACCAAATCATCAGGGTGAATGTTTTAAATTTGAAGGTTCCAACAAGTGTGGTTTCTCCATAAAAAGAGTTCACTTTTTAACATTTATGATTTTAATAAATTCCAGGAAATCTAAGTAAAATCCCAATGGAGGTCAATGTCGCAGGCAATACCGCCAGTATTGTCAAACCGGCGAGTGACCGGGTTTCCCTGCATCCTGCGACATTTTCCGTCCACCTTGCACAATCCATTGTCGATGTTCCACTTGCATTGTGCCAATTGCGAGACGATTTCGTTTTACGTAATCTGGGCCGGATGTTTTAAGGAAATACAGATTTCTTGTAATTTCAGAAACATGTTTGTTGTTTATGGTTGACCTTCAGATTACCAGTAGTAGATTACAAGTAGAAGTAGAAGTGAGTCCACAGAAAAGCCTACAATTCATGCAAAATCGTGAGCCGTTTTACAAAGTCTCTTAACAGTCGATTAATTGAACTCAAGTGCGGTTAATAGATGATGCTAAATTCTTGTTTGCTTGATTGTTCAAAATAAATAACGCGAAAGTGAGTTTGTTTATCCTTTCTTTCCACCGTCATTCAACAGAATGACTAGATTTTTGAACGGTCGAAATTGAACGGTCGAAGAAGGACATAGGCTACCTTTTACCCCGATCGAGCATGTAGTTACCACCATGTTACCTAAGCGTACCGCCAGCCAGCTGTGTTCAGCACTATTGTGTTTCGGTATAAAAATAACAAAGCCAGCGCCTTATTAGAATGAGGCTTTTGGGGGCGCACGCTCCCAGTAAATAGTAGAATATCGTTTTCTATTTTATTTTTCTAATAATTTTATTTTAATTTATTGTAAGTATAGTATTTTAGCACTTATAAAGCGTCGGTGGCGCTGTGGATAAGGCGCGGACTCTCAATCTAAAGGTCCCAGGTTCGAATCCGGTTTCCGATAAAGGAAAACATCTTGAGGAAATCTATAATCTCTTGAACAGGCATCTGAAGTCCGCCGATCCGCACTGGTCCCGCGTGGTGGACTATGACCCATACAGTCCCTATAGGAGAGTAGGCCTGAGACCTGCAGCGAGGACGTAAATATACAGGCTGTTCAGGATGATTGCATTTTATATATAGCTATGGGTCTTTGTTACCAAATAATAAATGAATAATAATAATAATTTTCTGAAGTCCACGTAAACGAAGTAGTGGACGCCTCTTAATTATAGCCAACATTATGCACGCTATTGCCGTAATGTAACACCTAACTTAATTAGCAAGCCAGGCCTATGACCCGAGCTAAACAAATTTCGTAAAGCGACCGAACGTTGAATGTTTGAAACTGAGCCGAAGCTAACTTCGTCTCAAGGACATCGGTAAAATCATCGAGCGATATCGTATAATTGAAATTACTAGAGATGCAACGAATAGTTGTTTGGCCAGATACCGGATACCGGATGTTCGGCCTGACCACCAGCCGAATGTTCGGTATCCGGCCGCCGAATATTCGGCCGGCGGCATTTTAGCGTTTCGTAGTGAACGTTCGCGCGGTCACAGTTCTTGGTAGAGTTTTATCGTGTCAGTCAGCGTTATTATAAAAAGTTAAAGTTGTTTAAAATAATAAAAAGCTTCAATTACAACTGTGTCTTTATTAAGATTCTATTTATAAAATCTACCAAGTTTACTATCCGGTATCCGGCCTGATAGTACTTTACCATCCGGTATCCGGCCGGATAGTAAAATAGGGCCGGATAAGCCGGATACCGGATAGGAACCGAATATTCGGTGCATCTCTAGAAATTACAGTCGTAAATTAATTAAAAGAGGACATCTTGAGTTTAAAATGAAATTCGAGAATGGTTACGTTTTTTTAATACGTGTGTATGGGCTTTAGAATATAACCACCCCATTTTAGAGATAGACATGAGACCTTACTGCGTTTACCAACCCGCCTGGAGTTTTTTGATGTTATAAGCTATGATGTAGACGTAATGAATAATATCATAAAACTTTGTGATGGTTTAAAGCTCTTTGTAGATTAGCTGTTTTATGGTTTAATGCCGTTAACGTTATCCCTCTCCTAATGCTTCCATACTAAATTTCTGTTGCCATAATCTTTTAAAATAGAGGTTTTTTTTGAGAGAGAGAATTTGATAAGTAGTTACCTAACTAAAATTTGAGATGAAATTATAGTGTCGCGAAATAAATATCATTAATTTACAACTTTATAGTTAGCTACAACAGCAGTTACGCAGCTAATGGTTCATAGATGGCGCTTTGAACAATAATCGAAAAAAGTGTTTAAAATGAAAATTGTGATTCACTGTGAAGTTGTATGTTAATGATACTCTTTTTGCAACATCACAGTCTGATGTCCTATTTTTAGATAGTTACTACACCAATCCAGCTATTATATTTAAAAAGATTATGGCAACAGAAATTTAGTATGAAACTTTGATAGAGGTGGATCGACTTAAATGTTTTTAAATACAACAATACTTCTATTTATACTTGAATGTTATTATTTAATAAAATTTAATAAAAAATTGAATTATTAATAGATATTTGCATCAAATTAACGAATCATTTGTGCATAATAGGAGCAGATTTCTCCTATTATATTACGATCGGTCTAATTTAAAACATGAGCAAAAAAACTATACCGGAATTATAGAGTTATACCGATTTACTGAAGCGCATCTCCCGGATTCACTGTACATCTACAGATGTACAGTTGCAATGGCACTCTATCTTTATGAAATAAGGTACAAGTTTGATTGTTACCTTTAGGGATTGGTTGGTTTTCCGATTGATTGATAATTTTAATTGCATGTAGGATTTCGTAAAGTGTTCTTGTTTTGCATCAGCTCCTTAATTAAAGTAATTACGAGGAATCTATGGCTTGCGGAAGAAGTAACATGTTTACAATTTTAAAATAAAGTAAAATTTCTCTTTACATTTATGTTTGTCGGCAGACTTAGGGTACAGGCTGACACTTCAAGCAAATGTCATGATATCGATTCCTATACATCGAACGGATGGTGTTTGTATACACACGCATGTGTGAGTGAATTCGCGCGCGACATATCACCGATCCTTAGGCGGGTCACTTTCTTGTGAGGAGAGGTGAGATATCGTGGATCGGTGGGAGGCGGTGGGTAACGTGGCGATAGCTAGCCAGGATATTTACTACCCTCTACCCACTCAAAATTACAGTAAACAATTCAATGATGTTATACTAATTTGCATTGTGCCTACCTTGCAGCCTTCACAAGTGAATGCGCCGAAATGGAATCCAGCCGCCGGTTCGCCGCAAACTTTGCACTTTTGGTTCATCTGTAAACAAGAAAAATATGTCAATAATTAACTGATCAATCATCGATTAGCACACAAACATCAGACACATTAAACAGAGATTAATATATCCCACGACAAACCGTTAAGTAAAACTGAAAATATTAGTTTTATTTTAATGCTGCTTTACTTTAGATTTAGACGTACCATTTAATTACAAAATTGTCTTATTCTCATAAACAGTTTCTACCAAACTTTAAAGTATAAATCTCTCTCTTCATTCATTCTCTTATCATTCATATTGGTTATAAATTAAACATAAGAAAATACAATAAAATCAATACAAAACCTCCATAAAAAAGACTGCGTAGTTCGATTATAAATTTCCAATCACAAACAAACCAGTATGTAACTGTTATCGCCAACATGGACTGAAGAAAACCGCCACAGAAACCCAATTCACTGTTAATATGCCGTGACCAAGAGCAACTATTTTCCAATCAGTCATTTAGTTGTTAATTTCGAGGACCATGGCGCATGTTATTGGTTGCATACGCGATAAATGGCATTGTGTATCGATTAAGATCGTTCCAATGTATCGATTAAATTATTTCGTTTCTTTAACCGTAGCTCGTGCAACCCGCCCTATTCGAAACTTGAAATGTATTTTATTTAAATTATTAGAATGTTTTTTCGGAAACCTCACTGGCCAGAATGTTTTAACATCAAATAAACTCTTTGAATACTAAAGGAGGCTTCAGACTTAGTAATTAATATTTTTTTCTTTTTCAAATCGAAAGATTTCTTCGGTGTATTAGAGACGGTTAAGAAAACATATGATTTTTAAATAAAATACCGGCCAAGTGCGAGTCGGACTCGCGCACGAAGGGTTCCGTACCATTATTTATAAAAACGAGCAAAAAATCATGTTTGTTGTATGGGAGCCCCTGTAAATATTTATTGTATTCTGTTTTTTAGTATTCGTTGTTATAGCGGCAAATACATCATCTGCGAAAATTTCAACCGTCTAACTATTACGGTTCATGAGATACAGCCTGGTGACAGACGGACAGACAATCAAGTCTTAGTAATTGGGTCCCGTTTTTTATCCCCCGGGTACGGAACCCTAAAAACGGTTCAGTCACTGACAATAATCAATCTTTTTAGCGCATTTTCAAATGCTACTAGCATTTTCTAACTTCATGTTGAAGTTTTTAGAAGAAGAAGAATTTAATTGTAAAAGTTAAATAAAAGCTTTTAAAAAAAAGTATAAAAAAGAGACTGATTGCACATTACGACGTTTGAAGATCGGAATGTTAGTATTTCATTTAAAAAAATCCACGAAAATTAACTAAATACGTATAGTAACTCTTCAGCGCCTTGAATATATTATTAATGCAATCAAACTACAACTTCTTCTTCAAATTTGGAATACTGAATCAAATCATCGAAGTGTCATTTTTTTCTTCAAACGAAATATTTCCAAAGATAACATCTATGCAGCCAGTTTGAAACCATAATTACAATTTATGAGCGCGTCCGCGCAACGATTCGGCTTTATTTGCTTTCATTCTGGACATCGATCGGATCGTTGATCTTGATTTTAATGTGACAAATGCTGATTTCAAACGTGATTCGCTCCCGTTCTCACCTCCATAATTCAGTTTTAGCAATGTAAACTGGTTATTTATATTGAGCACCAATTTAATGCAATGTAAATTCTCGTACGCCCTCGATCTGTTAAAGAGTGTATTAAATTACACGATTACTTATTGATAATCTTATAATGCCGTTAAAAATTATCTCAGCCTGGCGAGCGACAGAGCTGCCTCTTTTGTGAGAATTGATATGCATCTATAAGTCTGTATTTGTTTTCCAATCTGCAGATGTTTCTGAATGATAATGGTCTAAATACAAATAATAGGCACATGAGAAATATAAGGATTTTATCATATGACTACTGACTTTACTGCCACGTTATCATAAATAGCCTATATATATCCCCACTGCAGGTCTCAGGCCTATTCTCCTACAGAGAGTGTATGGGGCATAGTCCACCACGCGGGACCAGTGCGGATTGGTAGACTTCACATACACCTTTGAATTTCTGTGTGCGGATTTCCTCACGATGTTTTCCTTCACCTAAAAGCCAATGGTAATGAATTTAAGATCAATTCAGCTTCAAAGTCTAGTTTTTTAAATATCTCCTTCGCTTCACTCAGATCCACTCCGTGGACACGCATCCTAAGGCCCGTGACAACACGGAAACTTGGACATCTAAAGTTGACGCTAGAATTTCACAGTCTAGTTTGATATATGTGTGTGTAGAAAAATGTGGCCAAAATTGTTCAATTTTTAATAATGAGGTACCCGTCATAATATTTTACCGAGGCTTTCATGACCGATTTACTGTCAAAGTAGTCCGTGAAATTATGGCGTCGACTGTAGCTATAAACTTTTGAAATTGTCCAATGGACTTTGGGGTGATATTGAGATCAAACGGATGTGTAGCAGGCGCAAGATCTCAAGGGACTGATGGATACAGTAATGGCGTAATAGAACTCCCTATATGTCTGTGCAACCCAGGCAGTTTCCCAACTATTTAACGAGCTATAATAGCAATGCTCCTGTAGAGTGCATCAGAGATGAGATGTCGTTCATTAACGCATGTCCGAGTATTTAATATGTAAATAAGTGTGTGTTTATCAGAGAGATAACTATCTACCAAGAGACGTCGGTGCCGGAGTTACCGAGTGAAGTGTGGTGGTGCTTACACACACTAGACATATGATGGAGACAGTACGACTTACATTATCGTTTTTGTTCCCTTTCGACTGGGATTCAAATACCTTATCGGTGGAATGGAGACGCTGATCAAGATATTCGTAGTAACATTCGAACGAAACATCTGGTAGTAGCCTCTGTGTCACAGGATCCGCTGATTACTAAACTGGATAGCCCGGTGTGCTAGTTTTAAGTTTTTTCTTTTTAATATTATTAGATTGTACTTGTGTTTAGTTCTTCAGCAATAAAGGCTTAATAACAAGAAAGTTGTAACGTTGAAGCGACAAGGTTTAAGAAACAAACCCTTCGCATTCTCAGTATTGGTACTAGCGTAAATCAACACATTACTGGCTTCGTCTCACCGGAATGTATTTTATATTACGAGTATTGCTGAGAATAGAACAACGCTTATTCACTATCACACCTAATGGTAAGGGATGATTTGGCCAACGATGGTACCCGTTGGTCTACAAGGAGTCTATTCGCAAAGACACAAGATTGTTGCAACCCATTGTAGCTTTATGGAAATACTAAAGCTGGCAGTGCGTTCCACTCCTTGGCTTAGTGCTATGGTGCTATGACTGTCACTCCATGGTGCTGTGACTGTCTATAGCTCTATTTAAATATTCGATTTTGCAGCAGACAGTTAACTTACCAAAAATGTTTTTCATGCGCTCCGTCTGATGTTTTACTTTAGTCTCACCTTCGAACATACTTTTGTGACATTTAAAGGTGTTTTATGGTGTCTGATAGTTTGTTTATAAACTTGTCGTTTAAATGCTATAATATTGTAACTCTATACAAGTATGATTGATAAGACCTAGTTATAGTTTATTTATTTGTCCGTTGGTATGACGATGAAGTCAAAGTTAGATGGCTTTAATGATGTTACAATGTTTATTGAGTCATTTTATATAATGCCATTTACATTTCAAAGAAGCCACCCCAGGCGGCCAGGCATTTTTGTGATCACGCTCCTTCGACCTTCTTCCTTCGACCTCTTTCGACGAAATTCTACCTCTAAGGGTGAACATTTTAGGGGATGAATACTGTAGACTTTTAGGGCAGTTGAAATCGGTTTCTTAGTTCTTTGTGAACGCGGTATATTTATGCATTTATTAGTACGGAAGTATGGATATTCGTCGTGTATAAAAAATACTATCCCCTGTCACACACAGTGACGTCAGATGTTCCCCCTTCAATCTATCTGCTTGCGCGGGCGATAAAACCGGCTAATAAAGTAACCGCTGCCGACATGTACTTAAAAGGCAACGAAGGATACAAAATGTGTACAAAGTGTGTGTATTTGTAATAGTTTTATCTCCGGTGGTGTACTGGTATCTACAGGTGCGCTGACATGCAGCGCTAGGTTACCGCGGAGCTCCCATGCGCGACCGCGTATTATCTATCCATGGGAAGGGAAAGCGCTGGATTGATGCAGGTTTTTTTAATTTAATTTTTACTTAGTTGCATTTCCTAGCACTGGAAATGGTCCCCCCTCACAGATCGATGGCTCTCTACAAAAGTATTTGCTATAATCACCATACTTGCTTGAAGAGTGACCATGTTACGCAAAGCCATTTACATTGATGCCAATTATTAAAAAACAAAAATATTTTAAGTTAATTAAGTTACTTATTTGGTATATTTAAGACTGTATTTCAGGCACTTTTCAAATCCGGTTCTAATAGTGGTAGCTGATTGAATCATAAACGGCTACATAAGTTATGAGCCTCCCTGTAACATAGCCACTATGGACTCGGACTATGTGGGGATCGGACGTAATCTTTACGCTTAGCAGGCGGATTGGTGACCCCAGTTAGAGGTTTTCGTAACATAGATAGAGGCTGCTTCACATCTTCTGACTCTGAGATATTGGTCAACAGAAGAATATCTGATATTATAGAAAAAATATTGATTCCCTTAGTCGCATTTTACGACACCCGCGGGATGATAAAGGATGTATCTCTTCTAAAGCCGACACGAAACGATGATGATTATATGTTGTCCAAAATATTGTTTAAAATTTGTTAATATGATTTCTATTATTTAGAGCCTATTAGAGCTATTAGAAACTCGATTGATATCTAAAATCAGATTTTAGAAAAACAAACCATACCTTAGCTCAGAGCAAGCAATGTACTCCTGTATTCCTAGTTTGCGCTTTGTCTAAGAATATGTTTCAGGGAAAAATAAATCCCAAAAATTACTCCATTTGCAGTCATCTTTGGATGCGTTAAGAACGTCTATTTCAAAAGCGACACAGATGTGACACAGAATATCCTTCGGTAACATTTATATAAAAAGAGTGGATGTATGAAAATGACGTAATGTCTAGGCAATGTAGGTAATGATGATAATTATTCCAATTTGAAGGTTGATAAGTTGATTACACATTTAATCTGAGAATTACAAACCCTACGTGGACTCAGCGCATGCATTAACCCTGCGCGCGCGCGTCGTCTAGTAAATCACGCAGCGTGAGTCCGACCCGCGACCGCTTATCGCGCCGCTCATCATCCCGCTCCGCTCTAAATTAGATCCGACACGATTCCCTACAAGCACCGGCCTTGTCGAGCCCGGTACGATGTCGCACAATGATTTGTCGTTTTTATGATACCGGTGTATGTTCTCTCGAGGAATTTTTCATTTTTTAATTGGCTCTCTTGTTTTGTGTTTAAATTTGACTGCGGCAGACGAAATGCAGTGAAGTTTAAGTGATGTTCGCTTGATATTGCCAAATGACTTATCATCAAACAGATGTAAGTCAACTGTTGACTATTATCCTTCCTCATATTGGTTCCTCAAAGATTCTCTACACGACTGGTGGTTGCAGTAAGATTTCGTTTCCTTTGAACTATTTCTCTGGCTTGTCACTTGGCCTCATCATCACCAAGAACCAAGATAGACTGCTTTAGCCCTAAGTTAATGAGGCGCTGGTTTCTATATTCTAATAGGCTAGATGACACCAAATCAGATTGGGGCTAAATTGTATTTTAAACCATAAAGGTCATTATAAAGCTCCTATAAAATTTAAAATATCTAATATTATTTAATTTGTTCTGGACTTTTACCTCCGCAAAAATCCAAAAAAACCAACTTGCTCGTATAAAATTTTTTATTTTACGTTTTGTTTTGTAATTACATTGTGAATATTTTTTAGTAAGGAAATGGTCACATAAAAACATTATTTTACGAGATAACTCAAATATTGTTAAAAGTTTCATACGTTATCTATACTTCAATACTCAAACGTGACGTCACGCCTGAGTACCGATTTGTATGGAGCGTTTTTGCACCACGTGACTAAAATCACTTTTCGACGGGTTATATTAGGAAAACTATCAGTCGTATCGAAAAATCCTTGACAAGGCCATTTATCTCTTCACACGGTCTCTCGAATGAGGGAATAAATTTTTTTTGTCATCATCCCTATTAGAAGAACTCAACGGAGGTATTGACACAACTGTTTGTGCGTCAGACATTGTTAGCGAGGTAGCCATGCTAAGCTTAAACTCCGCACCCCAACCACAAATTGTGAGTCGAAATGACCACAAAACCACGGAGGATATTCAATAGGATAATACTATTTTGATGCCGGATTCATACGTCCATAGAGTAGCAAAAAAACAGTAAATTATGATATTGATGTCATACATATTAAATGCAGCCTTTAAAAAACAAAGCGAACAAGAGTCCGGTCAAAAACCCCGCCGACCTAAAATTCGAAAAACTGTTCGCAGTCTCGCATCGCGGCGCTCGATCCGAATCGCCGTGTATTCGAGCATATAACTCGACTGAGCAGATCGATTTCCTCCCATACAGCTTAATTAATTTGTCAGCTACATTCTTCTTTTTCGGTCCTTACGCCCGTTTCCTCGCCACAAAACCTACCACGTTTTGGACTCTAAATGCTACGAAAAAGGGCCATTGATCAGCGGAATGTTTTTTGTGATTATTCGACTGTAAGTACCGAAACCTTACGACAAGATGCGATTTGCGGAGTCTCGGTGCCGAAGAGGTTGTCATCCGGTTGGTAATCATTTATCTGGGACAAGATCTGGAAGGTTAATTAGCATATTAATTATACCGCGCTCTCGAGACATGTGAATTACGCGATGGATTTAAAAAGATTTATTTGCGTTCAAAGTGAAGCGGGGCATGCTTTAGACCTCTAATGATGTATATTTCAAACCAAGAATTATTTGTGATGCATAAATAAACGCTCTATAAATAAGACGGTTGATTTCAAAATCTCTTTTAAATTCTGTCGTTGTGAAGTCAGTAAAAATCAAAGGCATTCAACATAGCTAGCGATATAACCTACACATAAGAAATTTCTTTTAGAGATGAGCTGCCTCGTATTGTATGTATTTCCCTGTGTGTAATGTTTTTTATTATTTTGTGTGCAATGAATTATAAAATAATAATTACATGACAAACTAAAAATAATAATGTACGGTTCGTTTTAATGTAATAGAAATCAATGTAAACAATCAGAATGATCACATTTGACAACTAGAACGTTACCTTTACTTCATCATCAGCCAAGAAACGTCCACTGCTGGACATAAACCTCCTCCATGGTACACCACCTCGACCGGTCCCGAGCTACCTGCATCCAGCGAGCACCAGGTCGTGGATCTACCAGTAGGGTGACGGCCCGGTAGATGTTTCTCGGTACGCGGTCGGCACTCAAGAACTTTTACTCTCCATCGGTTATCGGTTCTTCGAGCGATGCGGTCTGCCCATTGCCACTTCAGCTCACTGACTCGTCGAGCTATGTCGGTGACCTTAGTTCGTCTACGGATTTCCTTATTCCGGATTTTGTTACATAGAGAAATTCCGAGCATAGCTCGTTCCATAGCTCGCTGAGTGAATTTGAGCTTGTTTATTCGGCACACAGTAAAGGACCACGTTTCGGTTCCGTATATCATGACTGGCAACACGCAAAAAACTTTGCTTACTAACACAAAACTACCAACATAGCCACACAACACTTCAGTCATCAAATCACTGGCAACAAGCAATCAGCTTAGAAATATTTATTTTGTAGATGTAGTTTGGTAATAGGTGTGTTTACGGCTATTTATATTCTACTGGAATGAACTTTATTTGAAATCTAACTATATACGATTGACAAAATAGACAAAAAAAAAACGGAAACAGCTATCCTAATTACAAGGACAAACGTGCATCGACCGAAGTAAGTGAAACGAGTACAAAATGGATGTTCAGTTGGTTCAGTTCAGTTCATTGGAGGCTCTCGTGTGAATCTGTGCCGCTCTGTCATTTGCCGGGACCGCCATTATCGCGGGTGTCGACGATAACTCCGGCACCGTTACCAGCGACGCAATGTGGAGGGAAGACCTTTGCCCTTTGAGGGCTTTAGTGTCATCATTAAAAACTGTCAAAAATAAACTTGTTATGACAGCGTTACAATTTGTATAACCCCCAACATAAAACATGATAACATTCCCACATAAATCATTAGCTTTTGCGTAGCCTATGTCAATTCCCGACCTTTCCTTTATTCCTTTACAAAAATCAAGTCATTCTGACTGACTGATTCTGAAAAGGGAAGAACAAACAATCTCACTTTCGCATTTATAATATTGCTGATGCATATTTTTAGGCTATAGTTGTCTTTGTCTCTTTACAGAAAGAATTGACGAAAGGAAAATATATTTAGTGTTGACAGAAAGATTTGGTCATGGACTTAAATTGACGTTTTATTGACACGCACGCGGTCACGTGAATGCGAGTCAACTCAGAGTAGTGAAATCAATCAATTTATTTGATAAAATTACTTGTTTAACAATATACTGTGATTATCTTATAATTATTATTAGTTGAAGTTAAAGAAAAGCCAATCGACTTTGATCGTAAAAACAATTTATTTCTCAAATAAGAAATTTCCCATTTCCTGCCTTGAACACTTTTGCTGACTTCTTTTCTTCTTATGTACGCATTTAAAATAGTATCTTAAAATTTAAATTTTATAACTGCTATTATTGAATTAAATATTTTAAAATTAATTTTGAAATTCGTACTAGAAACAAAATAAGCCCGATCTCTCTTCAACACAAAGCGTAATTATTATTGTAAAACATCCTAACGATCATAGACAATATAATTGTAACAGGTGACACAAGCTTCACTTTTCCTAGCAATGTATCCAGATATGACAAAACCTATGCGCGACTGGCGACCTCGTGGGAATCTATGGCATCTACGCTTATGGGAAATCGTAGCAGGGTTAACAAGTGGATTTGTATGGTCCACGGCCTCCCGTCAATAACAGTGTCAAAGCACCCAATGCCGATACAATAAGAACTATATTGGAATGAAAGTTCGTCTTCTAGTCTCCCTAGCATGTAATCTAGTGCTTAGGTTTGTTAATAAGGTTATCCGTAGAGAAAGTGTTTGCATTGCGAGCTAGTTCAATCTGGTACTGAACTTTAATTAGTAAAGTTGCTTTTTAACATAAATAATACAAATGTGAAAGTAACAGCCTCTCTGCCTGTTTGATGCCACTTCATATAGAAATGATCCAACGGAACATGATGAAATTTGGTATGCACATAGCTAATGGCATGTACAGGGTCACGAAAAGCTGGTATAAGTACAAACAGTTTTTTATTTGTTACTTTTTGGTACCTCAACGGATGAAACTATCCTGATGAAATCGCTCTCCGCTGCGTTTTAAAGAAAACGAATTTGTATTTTATGAAGCTTGTGTTGTTATTTGGGGCTAAAATAATGTTTTTATGTGTTATCTATATATTATACTCCAACAAGAAAGTGTTTAAAATGCAATGAAGAAACTATATCTAATAAGAATCGTACTATTCGAGGCACTATATTTTTCGCAATTATTAAGACGTTAAATTAAAGTACAAAATGAAAAGTATTACGTATTGTTATATTATTGAGCTTTCTTTTGATGTCCGTTACATCATGTATACAATACAATTCAACCCCAATCTATTTTGAATTACCAACCAAATCAGATTCATTTCATTATGTATATTATATAGACTTAATTTTGGTGTGATTTGAGCATTCACTAGTTACATAGCTAGATATACATATCAGCTACAGTACACATTAGAGCAGGGGGCCGGGGGGCGGGCGGGACGTGCCACACTCGCACAGTGCGATATTTTGACGTTCACCCGTCATGAACTCCGGCGCAGACGAGCCGCGCACGGGGGTCTATTTTGTACTAACTAGAATTTACATCTAGTATTTGGATTTATTAGAAAGGCTATGAAGAAAAGTAATTAAGCGAATATCCGAGGAGACAGATAAAGTAACTGTATGTACCTATCCTACAGTGATCACGCCTGCTCAGACATGTATACCAACATTATGTATGTTCGTAAACACATCCAATCTTCTTAATCAGATTATAATGCTCGATCAAAAGTTTTTTATTCTTTTCTGGGTCTAGTTAGATGGCTTTTTATGAAATTCCAGATTATTTTAAAAGCTGCTTAAAATAAACTTTTCATTAAAACTTACTGTACGATACAATAACTTGTAAGCGTTGTGTTCGCGGCTGTCCGCTCACAGAGCATGACGGATGACATTGCACTAGTTTTGTTTAACAACAATCTTCACCTCCACTGCCGACTAGACCGACCCCGGACACAAACAATTATATACATTGTAACTATATCTTAATACTTCTATCACATAATAATTAATATTACAACAATAAAGTCACTACGTAAAGACTTTAAACTAATACCGACTGTTAAAACGACTCACTGATTATTTTCTCGTCGGCTCGCGAGACAGCATTAGCGTACTTACTTCCTTGGCGGCAGAAAGAGATATGCATATCATCACATTGTCTCAAGAAAATCAACGTAAGCGACAAATCATTCATTGCATAAAAATTGTATAATAATAAGCTGATAATCTTAAGTAGATTCCTAAAACAAACAATTTAAATGTTTTAGAAGAGCAGACTTTGAAAAATAAATCTATTGAGAAAATTTTCTGGTTGTGCTAGTCCTTGCAGATGTCCTCGAGATATCATTGATATAATATCAAGTCTCTATCTGCTACCGTTCCTAAGAAAAATAGATTTTCACGACCCCATAAAATCAATGTTTCCTCTTAATAGCTGAATGATTACTTATTGCGTAGTGACAATTATACGATTGCTTACATTTGTGAAAAAGATGTTTGGATGTAGTCTATACAATTCAAGCTCTGAACAATAGAACATATGTTATGTTATGATAATGTACTTGTATTTAAAAATACGCGATAGTTGTTGAGTATCTTTTGTCCTACTGTCTCAGAATCCCTTTCCGAATGTGGCGTAAAAAAAGATTGACCACAGCGTTATTATAAGTGAGTGGCCCCTTTACGGATTAATGGGGTTGTGTCAGAGCTATCGCGTTTATGTAAGGGTGTATGGGGCTTTCGAGTTGCGGAAGATTGGTAAGTTCCCGTGACTCATCAACCAATGACGAGAGAGGGATACTGGAGTGGTTTAAGCTGGTAAGAATCCAGCATAGCTGGCGTCTTTTCCTCGAAGCGTCAGGTATCTTTTGAAGATCTTCATAAAAAAAACTATCACATTACACAATTTAAATAACTTATCCAGTTCGACAGAACCAGCAATGAACGGACGAGCAGATCCTACGATATACGAATATAATTGATGTGACTTATTTTTGTAACAACACTGCCATTTATATACCTACAGAATATACATTAAATATATAATCCTACTAATATTATAAGTGTGAAAGTTTGGATGTTTAGATGTTTGGATGTTTGGATGTTTGTGACGCTTTCACGAAAAAACTACTGAATGGATTTGAATGAAACTTTACAATAATATAGCTTATACATCAGAATAACATATAGGCTATAATTTATAAAGCCATATTGTGTAAATTGTACAAAATCACACTTATAATATTAGTGGGATTACATGGGCAATTCTGGCATAACAAAAACGCGTTACCTAGCAACCGACCATAGAATATGTAATTCGTATATACAAACTTTCGCGTTTATAATATTAGTGTGAAAACTATTTGAATGTACTACGTCAGATATTGAAATTTATTTTGTTTCTGTAAACTATTAGACTACGTAACAGAATAAACACTATTTTGTACCTTATTCTGTGTAATAATTTGTCATATACATCACCTGTGCCTATCGAATAAGTAGAATACATCCTGAAGTACACGCGGACAAAGTCGCGGGCGGAAGCTAGTATATAATAAACAAAAAATTTAAATCAAACCTTTATACAACCACAAATATTCTTGGTGTAACAACTAAGAAATTATTTAAGTTACGATCGTTTATCATATATTTCGAGTACATAATTAGCATGCAGTGAATTCCCCGTTAGAGCTCGGTGCATGCGATTTCATAGATAGCGGAATTGTGAAATTAGCAAACGAATCACACGCGAGTGACACGCGAATAGTCTCCCAGAACATCGGGATCCTGGGTTCTCACAAAATACAAAGTGCAGATGTAAGTGAGCGCGACCAATGTGTAATGGCGCGGGAACCGACGCGTACGCACCGCGCCGCGCCGCACCGCGGGCAAAACGTAAAAATACGAGACGCTCTTTAAAAGACGCGAACACTTTTAAAATATGAGGCTTTACGGAATGTAAGGAAAAACGTGACTTCAATAATTGACGCATTCAAAAAGAGCTAGAAAGCGACTTCAACTGCCCTCAAATGTTCACCCTTCAGATAGAATTCTCTGGGTATATATTTGGTTTTTGTTGATTTTCTCAAAAAAAGCTCAATCAATTTCAATAGGATTTATATGTGACTACCTCTGAAGTATGTTCTACTACATAAAACAAGAATAATCAAAATTGATTCATGGTCGACGGAGCTATCGCGTAATATACATTAAAAAAAACATACGTACAAAATTGAGAAAGTCCACCTTTTTTGAAGTCTTTTGAAAAGGGTAACAATATGCAAAGAGAATATAAATTATCGAGGGTGTACCTCTAGAAGTTTTTTCCAACGACGTTGTTATCACATCACTGATTAAGTAACTTCCACGTGTTCAGTACTCCTAATACTCGCCCATCGCTCGTGGCGCTGTCAGTCATTAACACTTTAACACTCACGTTTACACGTTTAGCAAACCAACCCATAGACACACGAGACAGTGTAAGTATGGTAAGTAGCACACACTACATTGGGCAACATCGTTACTTACCATCAGGTGATATCGCGATTGTGGCCAATCGTTGTTATATTTTGATTAGAAACAATTAATGATGGTAGAATTATTTACGATTGTGGTAGACTTCGAAAACCACAAAATGAATATTTCTGGCGCATCACATCTTTTCCTACGACATGCCACATAGACATAGCCATAACAGTAATATAATCGTAGCTACATAGTCTGTGGCGATATTCAAATCTAGTTTCCATATTTCATGCATTGTTAATGTTAACATAAATGAAATCACAGGCAATAAGTATGTTGATTGCTAATATAACAATCAATCAATCATTTATTTATTTGTGAATATTGGTAAATATTACAGGTGGTGGTTCATATACAATTTAGTTATATAATATATTTATATTTATAAAATAAGTCTACTCGTACTAAGATAATAACAAAAGCCATCCTTAAATTGACGGTCTGGTTTTCACCATGTTTTCCCTGGGGATATGCCATAATCACTATACTGCAAAGATAGACGCTGTTCCATTTCTTTGAAACGCATTATTATTTAACGAACGAATTTTTATTCACCATTTTACCCAGAAACTGTTTTGCTATCAGTACCCACGTCTCTTGATTTCATTTTGATAGGTGATAATTTCTTGCGTCTGCGCAGTCGTAACATAATCATTGTACTCCAGTATGTAGATCTGGGAACGCAATGTAGATTAGTTATGCTACGTTTTGTTTAGTTGCGGCTAGTTTAGTAGCAGACTTCTTTTTAGTTTAACGATGTGATCGCAGTTTTCTTTAGAGACGCCCATTTTTAATAGAGTATTTTACTGGTGCGCCTGTTTTTGTTCGAGTTTTTTTATAGGATAGCGCGTAAGATAGTATTCTTTGCCGTAGGTACAGAGTTTTGATCTGGCAACTTTAGTATTTTTACAATATGTTTCGAATCAAAGATATTTAAATACTGACTGAAGTTATGCGGCGTTTGCCATTCTGTAAACATCCTACCATCCCTTAGGAACAGACTTTTTTTATAGAAAACCTTTGATATTGAAAGTCAATCGTGTGTCAAATGGTTTGGTCGGTCGTGTGATGTTAAATCTGACTCAGATAAAAATCTAGCACTTATAATGTTTAATAAGTGACTCGTGCCATTACTGCGGTACCGACGGTTTAGCACTGAGATAGCCGCCGCCGGCCTACGTGTACAAATAACCAATTAAAATGAGCTACACCACGCAGTTGTTTGGGTCAATTAATTGAATTAATGTGCCACTGCTCGCAGATTAATGTGGGCGTAATAATGCTTATACAGTGTGGATAGCAACGCTTCTATGGTCTATACGGTGGCAATACAATACAATGTTATTTTTGAAAATTTATCAGTGCTAATTATCTTCGGTGTGGGAATCGGTGTGACCCCCTTGCCATTGCGGAGTTTATGACAGGTTAAGGGCTGGCATATCAGCCCAGAAAGTGCAAAAAGCATAGCGCGATGGCAAAACTGGAAGTGTTCCTTTCTAAGATACAGAACTCTTCGAAATACGCAGCGGATGGCCACCGGAGGGGTTGTAATTTTTCCGTTGACCGCCTTATTGGCTACCACCAGGCTTGCTGGAGGCTGCCCCATCTTCTTCCAACTTTCCAGCTCCGGTCTTATCGTCACTTACCATCAGGTGAGATGAATTGCAAGTGCGCAACACGCCATCTTCATCTCTAGCTGCATGTACAATAAACTAGCCACGTTGGAATTTTTAAGAGTTATCCCTAATCACTACGCTCGGCAGGCGGAGAGGCAATCGCAGTAATACGTAGATTAGGTAGATGCTACTGCTCATCTTTTGATCCCCCAGTCGCCTTCTAACACTTACGGAATGATATATGTGATTCTAGAATCATTTACAGGTGCGACACGTTAATGTTTTCTGTCCTACTTGGATTAACTTAGATCACAAATAGCGCCGTTTTCAGCAACAAAGTATAACTTAATTACTATTAATGACTATAAGTGCACCTGCAGATTAATGATTACGATCAATTAGAATCGCCCTCGGATGTATTAAGTTACGATAAGTTGATCTTAAGTGATAGTTGGGTACTTATGTATGCTTACTGGCTGCAGGGTAGTCTTCACATTTATTAAGTTCATCTAATCTAAGAATTTATTACGATTGAGTTCAGCGTATGTGTTTTATACAATTGAGAACACCTTGGATAAGTGTGTCTGTAGTCTCAACTTTAGAATATGGTCAGATTATTTCATAAATATGAAATATTCTGCTTCTTATTGCGCAGGTTGTAAGGTCCAGGACCGGTCTCACAAACCCTAAGTGTCGTAGTTGTTGAGTCGCAATAATAGTCCTCTGACTTGGCTCAGGCTTAGCAAGTAATGGAACGAGGTATTCTCGAAATTTCTCTTCGTGATAAGGTCCGGAATGAGGAAATCCGTGGACGAACGAAGGTCATCAACATATCTCGACGAGTCAGTGAGCTGAAGTGGCAATGGACAGGCCACATCGCTCGAACAACCGATAACCGGTGGGGAGTAAAGGCTCTCGAGTTGCGACCACGTACCGGGAAACGTCTACCGGGCCGTCCCTCTACTAGATGGACCGGCGACTTGGTTATGGGCGCGGGGAATCGCTGGATGCAGGTGGCTCGGGACCGGTCGATGTGGCGTACCATGAGGGAGGTCTATGGACAGCAGTGGACGTTTCCCGGCTGATGATGACTTGGCTCATGGCTACCTGGCGTAGATAGTAACCGGGACCAAACTGGGGAAAGTCACACAAAGTGATTTTGAAAATGCGACCCCACCGGCAATCAAATCTGCAGTCTTCCACGTGTTGTGTGCGTCTGAGTCCTTTTAGACAACTGTGCCAGGGAGGCCATTTGACGTATGAAGTAATGTGTAAATAATTTGGCAAATCTCAAGGAAGTCATAGGAAAATGGGCGATCGGTTTTGAATTGAAGCTGATCTCTTTTTATGGTCATGATTTGATTTGGTATTAATGATCTGTATTTATGCCCTGACTCTTCGATTGTCATAACAACTCCCAACATACACTGATTGTCTAAATACTTTAAATTTAGAACATCGATCTATTGCAGTCAAATTAGGAATAAACTAATTATTAAAACGTGGAGTTGGCTTTACAATTAATTTTGCCAAACAGTAAGTTGCAAAGTTATTTATTGGCCTTGTTAAATAGCCTATTAATAAAAAGCCCTCGCTGTTACACAGCTAGTTAAGGATAAAAAGCAAAAAGAAGCATGTAAGTCGGCGTAGCACGGTGGCGCTGCGCACGCGCTGGTTCGTGTTCAATTTAACGTAGGCGCGTTCCGCTACAGATCTCAATTCTCAGTTTCAAGCTTGGCAACCGTGAAGATTCATTCATTTAGTTCACTCGTTCATTCATTCTTCAACATGTGTTTTTGTGGGCGTTAATTAATTGCCACTTTATTCACATTGAATTCTATTGTTGTTGTGTTTTCACAGTTGATTTATATTTGATATGTTACTAAAATTACATACTTACAACATAACCATTATATAAGGATATTGTCAGTATTTGAGGCCTAGACTTGCACTCTGTTTTTTTTTCTACACTCGTAATCCATCTCCACTCAGTCACTCGAAGACCTCGATAATAGAATAATGTTTACAGTAAGCTTATGCAGCTGTCTTTGATGTTAAAAAACAACGAGAAAAAGTATGTATTAAATTAAAAAAAACATGGAGGCATGTGCCTCTTTCAATAAGAATCCGTATTCGTTATTCCTCAATCATTCAATATTTGTCATCCGAAAAGGGCGATTCGATCTTTACGAAAGGATTCCGTTAGTCGATCGATTATACCGATAAAAGGTGATTTATTATTGCCTAATCGATATAATTCGTGTACATGGCCCCCATGACGTCCGAACTCACGTGTCGTGTCACTGTGACATGCAATTTTTTGACAGGCCGTGACAAATTGTTGTGACAAAATATTTCAACAGTTGCGTCAATTGATAACCAACCCTCGTCACCGATTTTCATTCCAAAGACCCAGTATACTCGTACGTTTAAAAATGTAGTTCGACTGGCATCGAAATAAAATCTACAATCGATCGATTGAACAAACATTAACAGCTGAATCATTTTCTTGCAAGCATGTGTAACGCAGGGAACGAACGAGTCCAATGACGTTGCGTTCTCAATTCAAATTCCAAAATTTGAATGAATGAATTTGCGTTCAGAAAATTTAAGAATTTATTTCTTTTTTGTCGTTATGAATGGAATCGTTTAGAAACGCGATTTGTTGAGTGACGGTGCGTTCTGAAACTGATATATGCAGATGTGTGCCTTTTAAATATATTCGGCGGCGGACAGATGTATGATATCGTAATTTAATTACTTCTATTGTGAATTCTGAGTGAATAGTAAAATGCTAGGCATAGAGTAACGTCTAGACTATAGTATTATTTTCGAGAACAATTGTCTATTTTTCAGAAATATCCTCACACCCTCTGTGCCCCTGTCCCGGGTCTGACTGAATGTTTATTTCTTTCAAACTGTACACCTGTCACGCAAGAATTTACCTGTCAAAGTCGACAGTGAAACAAATCGACACGATTATAAGACAGTATTGGACGTGGTTTAAATAATAGAGCAGATTAAAGCTTTCTTCTAACCTCTGACCAACAAATCGAATTCCGATGACTTGTAACACCCAGACGTGGACTCAGGTAGCTTTTATAGGCTGACCCACAGTTCCACGTACCCTGACCATCACTTCCATTGATAAATTTGATACTGAAAATGAACGATATGCTTTCTACTTTTTTTTTACTACGATTACTTGTTGATGTTCCACTTTTTACACAGCTCAACAACATCAATATTACTTTATATACTAAAATATAATCACAATAAGTAATGGAGTATTAAGGATTATATATACATAACATGCTTGTCAGCTTAGGATAAAAACTAGCCTACATACCTTTGTCTTTTTTTTACGGAGGGGAATCTCTTTAGGGCAGGAGCGGGGTTATGTAGGACTTCTACCTACTAAACCCCTCCAGTGGCCATCTGCTGCGCATGTCGGGGAGCTCTGGGTCCTCCAAAGGAACGCCTCCAGTGCTCCCCTAGTGCTATGCATATCGCACATCCTGGGTTGATGTTCCAGCCCTTAAAATCTATTCGCAACGGAAACGGGGCCACACCCTTTCCGACGTCCTCTCGGGATCGAGGAAAGACATCCAGAGCCCCAACTCTGTATATTTTAATTGCTATACCTTCTCTTAAATTATAAACAGTACAGATGAGAGACTATCCGGGCCCCCGTCACTGCACTGAGTCCGTCCCATCGGACAATGACTGTCCGATGGTCGCGCATAATGTACTACGATACACCAGCACCGATCACCTGACTGTGTGTAAACGGCTATTGTCTGTCCACGGCACAACTTCGCACGTTCCAACTCGAGTTCCGCTTCGACAACACTTTTTACTATAACTTTTTACTGTTGTCGACAAGTGAAATTATTCAAAACAATTTTAAAAGGTCCATGTATATGGTTCGAAACCAAGTGTGGCATCGGCTTTAGAACACACTAAAAGGCGACTAAGATTTGTAGCAACAAGATTTTGCTGCGATTAGCAATCGGGATAAAAAAAATTCTTTTTCAGCCGCCGCCGTAGCGTAGTGGTAGCTTTTGGCCTTACACTGCGTAGGTCGCGTTTTCAATTCCCAGCAGGGTACCTATTTGATGGTACTTCGGTAGAAGGCCACTTGAAAAATAACTTTAATAACATGCGGCAAGCACGCATTTAGCTTTGGCATTGTCCTCACTACCATCAGGCGGGATGAAGGCCAGCATCCAGCCCATTGTTCAAAGAAAAATCATAGACATATCAGTGCAATTTCAAATCAATCTCGCAATCATATAGATTCACTCGTAACTAAAGCTAAACCCACATTTCCTTGAGTCACCCACGGATCCTCGCCATGTCTGTCTGCTGAGTCACCCACCCACTTCCCATGGACGTCCGACCTGTGTCACTACAGGACAATCTTTATGGAGCATCTAGTGCTAGCTCGCCGACAATAATTACACCTGGCTCTTCGACTATAAAGGAGCACGATAGATGCAGAGATAGCAAAGCTATTTGTTAGACTTTTAAGTTACATTGTAACGTCGTATATGTTTGTAATGGGTTTAGGACTTTTGAATTGCCTTTTTTACTTTTCTATGTTGTACTTTTATAGATATTGATTATTTAGTTTTTGGAATAATTAATGAGTTCAAAAGGAACTGATTTCATTTTCTGACGATCTATTTTCGGCAAGTTTTATTAAAAATTGAATATTAGTAAGCAGGTGAAATTTTGAGAAATTCATCCCCATATTTTCTACCGTTAGGGGTGGAATCTTCTTTGAATTGAAGCCAATTTACAGAAAAACTGTTGACGTAATACTCTTCTCATCAGAAAAATCGAAACACCTTGCAAGTTTATGTTTTGTAAGGATTATCAGAAAAATTTGTATATATAGGAATAAATGTCAAATGTCATTTAATAGTGAATAATATGAGGTTTTCAAATCCTCATGTTAATGTTCTAAATTCAAATTAAATTTTCATAAGTTTTTCTGATGAGATGTGCGATATGTTATGACGATAATATTTAATTCAATTTTCATTTTATTTGTCGCAAAACAAATCTCATTGAATTATTCATCACGTAGATAAAGACTAAATTAAAGTTTATCTGTAACGGGACAATGCACCAGAGTTGTGCAAAATCTCTTTTCTCCGAATAGATCCATTTTACGACGGCTTTTGTTTCGGTGCGCGCGCGCAGCCTTTGTGGGCCTTTAATGTGCCGACGGTACTTTTTCTGAACTTTTTTCATCACTGTGCTTTATTTCTAGTTATTGTTCGATCTTTTTTAGTGCGGAATGAGCTATTCGCGAGTAGGTTTATGGTCTCGGAGAAGTTATACAGGGCTGGCTGGGTGCTTGGGTGCCTGGGTGCCTGGGTGGGACGTGATAATAAATAGAGCGTTTTGATGTTTTTTGTCTGGATTTTATGAGGATTGGCGCAACACAGACGCCTTCACAATATCTCCAATGTTAAAGGGTCGGTATGGTAGAGTAAAAGAAAACAGTATATTTATACATTGAATTTATCTATTGATCTTCCTAAAATTTAAGGGGAACCCCCTTATAAAACAACAACATCATACACGAGGATATTAAGGACCTTATTACAAAACCACAGTGCGTCGGTCAGGACCATATAAATCCAAGACTTGACCTACCTTTTGTATAGCTCATAGCACTCCTTAATCCATACAGACACCATGGTAATCTAATTAAGTAACAATGGCTGTGGAACT
This sequence comes from Carcina quercana, assembly GCA_910589575.2. Taxonomy (NCBI): domain Eukaryota; kingdom Metazoa; phylum Arthropoda; class Insecta; order Lepidoptera; family Depressariidae; genus Carcina; species Carcina quercana. The sequence goes on from OU342435.1 coordinate 801,724, forward strand.
GTCTGATGCAAATATATGCACCCAAAAACCTATTGATACCAACGCAACGCACGGCGAGTACCACACAGTTGTTACCAACGCGGACACAATGAGTAATTAGTAATTAGATACGATAGTACTGTAGACCTCCTGTTGTATGGATGGAAGGTTTTAGTCAACATGTTAAGTTATTTAATTTTTTTATTTAAACAATTAATTTTTCTTGGAAAATTATTACATAACACAACAAAAGGAAAATGTATAAAAAAGGAAGAGCTTATCAACCAATTTCAAAAAGGAGGAGGTTCAGAATTCGACGCGATGTGTTTTACGCGATAACTCCGCCAATAGTGAACCGATTTTGATAACTCTTTTGTTTGTTTGTTAGAGCATACCTACTTCAGAGGTGGTCCCGTATAAATTTTACCAAAATTGATTGATCGTTTTTTGAGAAAATTAACAAAAACTTGTTTTTAAGGCAAGGATATATCTATTGGTGCATCTTGCATCTCAAATAAATAAATAAAATCTTTAATTCTGCTATTTGACTCATAATATCGCCGTATGGCATACTATTATTGGGTATTATTATTTTATGCCTCCGGGTAGACCACAGAGAGTCACTCTGTCGATGGGCTGTAAAAGGACGTATGATACTTTTTATCCAAATCAAGCAAGTAGTTCCTGCGGGATTTTTGAGGTAAACGCAAACGAAGTCGCGGGAAAAAGCTAGTATTTTATATAGCTACTATTATTATCAAATGTGAAATTGTGTTTGTTTGTTTGTTTCTTTACATCTCAACGGAAATAATGATTAGATTTATGTATTGGGATAGTTGAAAGGTCAGAAAAGGACATCGCTACTTTCTGTTCCGATCGAGAAAGTAATCAGTAGGGACATGGGCTGGTCCTGATTGACGCTTTCCATACAAACCAAATTGAGACCCTAAATTGAGATTTCTACCACAATATAAAAATAATAATGTAGCATAATTTATCAACATTGAAGAAAAAAAATCAACTTTAAAATGCAAATACAAAAATATTTATTGTGTAAAAGAATTGAATTAATATGGTGTGTCATAGGGGGAGCCCTGTGCGACAGGTGTAGGCTCTCTTTCTCTACGGATGAAATTTTATTTGTTTTTACAAAATTATTCAGCTACTAGGATAGTCTGTCTGTGTCTAATCGTTTTCCATCCGTATAGCAACAAATCTATTCCCCTGAAATTAATGATATGCTCGCACGGTGCGTAGGTATCTGAGGTTTGTGCGGCTGAATCGATGAGTGCGCGGGCGCAGGAGGCTTGTGCGGGGCGACAATGTAAGGACACGTACACTACCACTTAATGCTGTCCGTAATCGATGAAATATTCATTAATCGAACGACGTATTTGTTTCGCTTTACAGCTGTACCGACCGTTCACCGTAAACTGTCCTCTAGGTACATACAAAGTGATACGAAGGCAGGGGACTAATAAGCGAACATTTAAGTATGTTTGTTTCGATTCCTCTTCACCATATACTCGTAGGTAATATCATTTGGTGTGAGGCGATAAATGTGTAGGAAAGTGTGCTGACTGAGATTTTTATTCGGAATACTGTTAGTGCTATTGAAATAGTTGAATGCCTGCAGATTTAGGTAGTACAGCGATAGCTAGACGGGACGATATGAAAAAGTTACACCTCCAACAAAATTAAATACTCTTCTAGGAATCGAACCTGTTAACGGAGCATTTCCAATGTCTATTACTACTAGGTCTGTGTGCTACTAGGCCATGAAGATTGTATGTTCACTTTTGAACATTAACTTCCCTCATAATCGCCATGTCGGACTATTCATGAGGGTGGATTGTGCGTAGCCATGTTAAGAATATTATCATTGGTCGCTTTTTACTACACCTGCGGGCCATGGTGTGAGATGAAACCACACTGCCATACAAATATCTCACCTATAATAAATGTAAAATTCAACAACAACTCTAAAAAGATTAAACTATACTAAAAAAACGTCCCTACAATTTGGCACACAAAGTACCTACTCGAGAGCGTCACATGTGGAGCGCATGCGCAGAACTCTCTCAAATGATTGGCCGCGATCGCCCCGCCTAGCGTGACGTCATCACATAAATTATCACATACATCTGTATTATAGATACCTAATTAGTTCCAGGTAAATAGATCATTTGAATGTACTCGTATGAGTTGATATTCTCTAGTGTGCTTATGACGTACAAGTATGTGTTTTTAAGCTGCTACTCGATCTGCACTGGATGATGTAATGGATCTAAGAAAATATACTGACAATTAGAATTGTTTCAAATTCGGCCTACACTAGTTCAATACAGTAAATACAGCACTATTTAAAAAAATCAAATACTAATCTAAATATATAATATGTACTAAAACAATAAAATCTCATTCTTGTTTGTAATAAATTATTCTTTTTGTTCTAACTGACAACGTCAATGTCATTTCATTGACGCCATCTTTGTTTTTTAAGCTAAGTCTTGTCTGCTATCGTTTTTAATGTTTTTGTACAAATAAACTAGACCAGAATATACAAATATGTTAATTGAATCACTTTTATTTGATAATGACCTTTTAAAATTAGAAGTGTACAAGTCCAGTTGGTTCCATACATTCGCGGAACGTGTCATTTGGTGCTAGTAATCAGGAACAGAACCCGAGGCCTCCGGATGCTAAGACGTAATTTGACTACCTTGCTACTTAAATCTGCCACCAAACTGCAGTGTTAATAGCACTTTTGTGTTTCGATATGAAAGATTGTAGAGACAGCTTAATGTTTCTGTGTGGACGCGATCTCCACCGACGACCTTATCGTCGCTTACCAGCTGATTAGATAAGAATTAAGTTTAAAGCCATTGTACAGCATATAATTAGAATTCTTTTTATTACGAACGCAGTAAACTTGGCAGTTGAAATCAATTATTCTTATTCCATAATGAACCTTTGATGCGAGTGCAGCCTGCACCCTGCCTTCGATTTCGAAAAGGAATTCAGCAGGGAAGAAAGATCAAAAGAAACTCCCCTGAATGCATCTACACAGCTATACATCATAATAAAACATTCGCGATATAAAATCAGCAGCCGACAAAGTGTTGTATCAATTGGTACCGCCGCGGGCGCGCGTCCGCTCTGACACATGAATGCGTCCGCGCACCTCATCCATATTGATCCCATTGATCCATCGATCGTGCGCGCATAGATCGATGAGTTATAGCAAGGCGCAAGCCTCTGATCTAGATCGATACGCGACTGGGCTTATGAATTTTAATTTCGCGCCGCTGTGGGAAATTTATTGGTTTACGCGTTGGAGCTGTTTTAATTTTATCATTTTGTCATCTGAGCTTGTTACGTTTGATTTATTTTCTGTGTTTCAAAAGACGTACTAGTATTCCTATTTATAAAAAGTTGATATATCGACTATTTCTCGATAGATCTTGTGGATATACGTATTTCTTTTCCACGCAAACTATATCAATATTTATGGAGCTTTTTTAGTCGCAGCTGCGTTCTAAAGTTATACTAACTTAGAACATGAAAGGGACTTACTACTGACCTCTCTTTTACTGTGCGAGTTGACTGAATTATTCTCAACACTATCATGACGTGCTCATTACACACTCCAGCATCTCAGTCTCTCTCATTTTTAGTTATATAGTACGTATTCGCTGAAACCATCCAAGTCCCTCAACACTTGAGGAGTGTTCTTGACTTGAGTATTGAGTCACGGGCCAGCCTGTGAAGCCGCTGTAGTACCTTGAGCCGTCGACATTTGCTGCGGCAGCCTTCTCGATCTCGGCTAATAACAGTTCATCAAATTCGTATTACGACATTTCAAGTGTCTTGTTTACGTATATCATGTCTGCAGATACGTACCATGTCACAACTCACTTCTGACATTGTTCAGTTTGATCGTTTATTAGTGGTTATTGCGGCAAGTTGACGATAAGTAGGTCCTTTCATAGATACATCGAGGTCTGTTAATGTATTGAATTTGAGTCCAAGATTGCTCACTTAATGACAATTTCTTTTGAAACTTTTGACACCTTTAATATCTTTTATACTAATGTTATATGTAACTGTCTTAAGGTTTGATTAAGACGATTTGTTTTGATAATTGATGATAAATTGGTGATAAAAATGGTAATTAATGATAATAAAAATAAAGGTAAAATTATATATATCTTTCTATGACATCATTTTATTGCATAGCCCGATGAAAAGGGCGATTTCTAAAAGACTCGAGTTAATAAGTGCTGGCAACCTCTCACCAGAACATAACAGTGATTTTTGGCGGTAAACTTCGGTAACTGGTTGCTATGCATATAAAAGATCTCCAGATTATGAGTTTAATTGTCTGAACCACTAAGGTCCAGATCTCTCCGATATATACTGCGGATGGACCGGAGAGATAAGTGGGTAACTATTCCACATTACCCGGCTCTTCCCTAGGTATCATATGGAAATTCCCTTTCGTTACAAAATTGTTTTATACCTCTGTCAATATTTTCTTTTTTCTTCAAAATAATAGTCTAGACGACATTCAAGATAGAACATTATTACGTGGCTACTTGTGCTTGTATTGTATGCTATTGGAGTAATTACTTGACGAGTGGAAGTGGTCAAGTCGTACACTTAGTTGCCGACCTTAGCCGGTCATTATCAGGACGAGCCGGTGGAAGCCCGTCCGGGATGCACTGATGAAAGTGTCCGATTATGAGCAGGGTAATGCCCGATGATATACAGGTTGTTAGCTTTTTACAACTGTAGGTTGTGCTCAGATATAGCACACTTTTTAAAATTGTTACACTTGTTTATGTTGATAAAGAGGTCAACCGAAGAATCCAACTCGGCTGGGCAGCGTTCGGGAAGTTATAAGATTAAGATATCTTCTCGTCCAAAACACCTCAGCGTCTAAAGACAAAGGTCTTTGATCAGTGTGTTGCCAGTGATGACATACGGAACCGAAACGTGGTCTTTTACTGTGGGCCGAATAAACAAGCTCAAAGTCACTCAACGAGCACTGGAACAAGCTATGCTCGGAATTTCTCTACGTGATAAGGTCCGAAATGAGGAAATCCGTAGACAAACGAAGGTCTCCGACATAGCTTGACGAGTCAGTGAGCTGAAGTGGCAATGGGCAGGCCACATCGCTCGAAGAACCGATAACCGGTGGGGAGTAAAAGTTCTCGAGTGGCGACCACGTACCGGGAAACGTCTACCAGGCCGTCCCCCTACTAGATGGACCAACGACCTGGTCGCAGGGAGTCGCTGGGTGCAGGTGGCTCGGGACCGGTCGATGTGGCGTACCATGAGGGAGGCCTATGTCCAGCAGTGGACGTTTCCCGGCTGATGATGATGTTGAGTGATGATCCAAAGAGATACACTTGCAATATTTAAAATAAAATTCACGCTAATATTATAAATGCGAAAATGAGTTCATTGTTTGCTCTTTTTTGTAGTAACGGAGAGTAAGAATAACGATTTTTTTTGGTATCGGGATAGTTGAAGAGCCCGAAACTGATATAGGCTGCTTTCTATCCGGATCGATCAAGTAAAATCACTTTAAATACTGACACAGGTACTTTAAAATTCAAAAAACAGTCCGCAATGTTACATGTGAGCTGACACTATGCGAAACCAATATTTTTTTCCTAAAATAATTGGTAGTCACCCTGTGCGAGATGGTATAGCGACGGTACCCGACGGTCACGGTGGTCAACCGCGGGATGTGTGGCAAGCGGACGGTCGCGACTGTCGATCGCTCCTCGAGGACGGTAACTATGTCACCACCATGCATGATGCAATGATGTCGGTGCATTATACACTATGCTGTCATTACTATAGATCTTTAAATCGTTTGGGAGATGATAATTTATTGTAGTGTTTTATACGATAAATAAAGATAGCGACATGATAGCGACTCTATATTAAAGACTTCACTACGCTGCAGATAAAATCTGATTTAGCATAAACCTGCGTCTGTAGATTCATCCTGCTTTTGCACACGTAAGCTGCCAAATGAAAGAACAGGACTGAAACCTTTTTATAAGTTCATCGATTTCATAAACACAAAAGGTGTTCAGGTCGAAAAAAGTTCAGGAAAAAAGCCATTCGGGTTGGCGGTTTAGGTGAACGCTGTCAGGTGTCATATCGTTTCATGTGCTGGTCTTTCTAAAGACACCAACCGTTTACAATTTGGGAGTCATTACACTAACAGTGTGTAAGCTCCTTGAATGGGATCGTATTTCATCGTGTTCTTATCATCCTCTTAAGTGAGATTGTGGTCAAGTATACTGTACGATATTTAAAAAAGCATAATTCTCACGAAGACGTATAAATAAATCACACTTGCTAATGTTATGTTGTGTTCCACAAGGAGTGCAAGCATCCAATGCATTCATAATCACAAAACAACTAAAATGAAATCCTCTATACATCGAAATCAAAATTACTATTACTTATTCAACTAAAGCCAGTCTAGGGTTACTCGAGTCAGACTTTCTAGTGCATTTAACGTGCTACAACCTTTCATCTCTAACCCCTTTGGATACAGTCTAAATTCCTTTGCCACTTCCTTTTGGATTCTCTCACATTAAAGATTAGGTTTGACTGAAATTGAACTCTGAAGAGATGGCATAAGGTGTGTAGTTGTTGGAAGGTATCTCAGGCTACTAAATGGTACTAAGGTGCACTCTATGCGCAGGCGCAGGTCACGGGATGAGCCCAACCTTTCACGCGTGGCAGAATCCACAGTGGGCGCGGTGGTGCAGAATTTATCGATATAAAATGTTACCGGGAACGTATTTCAATTTTGTGGTTCAAATGTTTATGGGCAACGCGTGACTGGATGCTTTTGTTTGTTTGTCGAAATGGGACAGGGCGTTATGTTCGAATTTGTAGGTTATGTTTGTATTTGTAGGTTCTGTTTCAGTTTGTAAGTTACGTTTGAATTTGTAGGTTACATTTGAATTTGTAGGTTATGTTTCAGTTTGTAAGTTACGTTTGAATTTGTAGGTTATATTTCAGTTTGTACGTTACGTTTAAATTTATAGGTTACGTTAGAATTTATAGGTTATGTTGTATGTAGGTTATATGATGGTAAGTGTGCGCTGCCAGAAGGCTTAAGGTAAGGTCCTCTCCCTCCATTTATCCAATCATTCAGGAACTTTATATTTTTGTAAATATTTTTTATAATTTAACTTAACACGTTTAACACAATTTAACACGTTAACGGTAGCTTGCAAACATTCTTTTCACTAAAGTACCTTCTAGAAATAAAATCCATCAGTGCATCAATTGAAACACACACCTATATGAAGTTGTATAAGTACTGCATATTCGTATTACTTGCATCCACTGTAGCCGGGTCGGTGGGAGCAAGAGGCTAGTGTTCCTAGCATTTCTCTTCATCTGCCCGTTTAATACAAGTATCTCTAGCGTTCATTGAAACCTTACTGATTGTATGGTAATTTTTACAGAGGCATTCGCCAAGGGACCGTTGTAGGACCCACATTTAATGTCCTAAGGTATACTGATTCATTGAGCAATGATAGCCTAGTTGGGAGGGACAAGCTATTCAATTTCAAATCCGGAATCGAGTTATGTTTATGAGTTTTGGATGATGTCATCACATCGATAAAATGAGTGTGTTTATTCGGATACAAACAAAGTCACGGAAATCGAATAAGTTGAAAATCTAGCTAAAATATGATGACGTATGTATAAAATAATTACTTTGTTTTTGAATTTACTGTGCATTGGAAATTAAATCTTGTTTTTTCTCAAGACCTTTCGAGTGAGGTATCAAATTGTATATGTTCAATTATAATTTAATCAGTCAGTTTTTTGAATTTGTTGCAGAATTTTTTAATGTATGATGGGTTTGCACTTGGCCTTCATCTTACCTAATGGTAAGTGACGATAAGGCCGATGGATGGTAAGCGTGCGCACCCAGAAGCCAACCAGGCACTGGTTTTGCTACCATTCACACCATAACGCAATAATATAGTGCTATTAAAACTGCGGTTTGGCAGCAGACTTGGGGAACATCATGATAATTAGCCAGGCGGACGTAGAAAAGGCCCAACCACCAATCAAACCGAGTAATGACAGGTTTCACCACTGGGAATTGAATCCAGGACCTCCCGATTGTAAGCCACCTCAGCCATGTCAGGTTAGGTCATGGAGACGGCAAAATGGATAGTGGTAAATAAGCAGGTCTTTGCAAGAAGTCTCACAATTAAAACCGAGCTATCCTATCCTATTACTCAATACAATTGGACAATATTTATGACCAACCTGTTTGGAATCCTACAATTTTCAGTTCGAATGTCTAATCTCCCGAACATAGGCTTCCTCCGATAATAAATAGGCAGCGGTTTGTAAACATGGAGGCAAGGTGCATTTTCGATAAAGCACCCCGTTATAACGCAAACTTACTGTCCGACTTGAGAACAGTCTAAAATAAGACTATGTTACTGCGTAGACTGTAGAATGAAACAGACCGAGCATAGTTTGAGATGGCAACATTAAAAAGAGCTAAATGACTGGAATTGTAGTGTATGTAATGCACTGTATAATATCTACGATGAAATTTCAAAAAAAAAAAGATAAGTTGTCTTGAAAAGTTGATTGCCTCAGAACAGACAGACAGAGGAGAATATTTTATGTAACTTTGAAACAAATTTTTCGCAAACAAAAAGAAAACACAAGTGGATTTCCAAAAAAATAAATATATAGTACAATTATTTTGCATTTTAGAAGTTTTTTTATGATGATCAACAAGGATGGACACAAACTAAAATAATTGTAATAGGAACATTTTATCGGACAAAACAAAAGGGCTATGTGTTAAGGGCTATTTCATATGGGTTAACTACGGACACGACGGATATTTTTGAAGAAACAAATGTCCAACAGTTTATTTGATTTTCTTAGCATTAATTTCAACTATTCAAAATTCAAAAATCCATCACAGATAAGCATTAAATTTATTAATATCCCGATGCCACTTATAGTAAACCGTCCGTCTACCCTTTCTCAAAGTCTACGATTCACCAGCGCAGTGCCATCTGCTTCACGTCCGCGATAGTTATGCGCGCGCGCAGGTCGCCAGTATTATTGTAAATCCAAAAGCCAATTATGCTAGAAATTATTACTCGTACGAAAGTAACTGGCTGTCGCTTGAACATAAATCAAAGCAAGTGTTAGATATTAAGACGTTAATTCGATATGTTTATATCTTTATTTTAGAACGTTGTTATAAATTTTTGATGTGAAAATTAAGTGCGCTCGTTGTTTAATTGAACAAGAGTGCTGTGTTGTTAAACGCAATGAAACTTCTAAGTGCACTTGGTTGTGAAGGTGAATGCAGAAAGTGAAGAGCACTTGAACAATATTATTTTTACCATAAACAAATATTATCATACGATGTACATGTATGGATACTTATATATATAGAAAATATCAGTGGGTAGCCGCTTGGACCGTTGTCTTGGTAAAGGTCACCTGGAACTTCCTCCGTGTCCCGGATTAAATTACCATTGGGGGTACCTACCAGTACTCGGTGTGGTTGGTGGTAGGGCCTTTTTCTGGCTAGCTGCCACCATGTTATGTAAGTCTGTCGTCGAACAACCGTGTTAATAGCACTGGTGTGTTCAGGTTTGAAAGGTAGCAGACGCTGCGCTTCATTAGCTTATGGATTCTGTATGTTCAACAGTGGGAGTTGTTGTTGATGATGATCATAGATCTCTTTATTGTTATGTGCCAGTACAGTGAGATATAAATACGAATAGCCAATAGTGGCCATGGATTTTAATCACACTGCAATCATATTACATGCTGATCAGGCACATTCTACAGACTTAGAGCAGCGTTTCTAAACTATAGACGACATTTTTGCCGCAACAGTTTGGTCATAACATAAATGATGAGGGAAATTTAAGAGATCTATCTCGAATCCAAACTTGAACTCGTATTCAAGCATCCAGCTGCGATCTCGAATCCAGACGGCTCGATTCCTTGGAACCCTTCAAGAGGCCAAGGAACAGCAATAAACAAAAATAAATTCTAGTATTACAGCATACGGACGGTCGTGATGGCATCGCGCCCCGCCGCGCGCGTTAGCAGACCAATTCGAAAAACAAAATATCAATTCTGTAAACTAATAAAATCTTAGAGCGGGCACAAACGTCATAACGGCAAACTTATATGACACAACTTTACGTTGAACCCATTCTATATTGCTCTTTATTGCTAAGGACGAAGGATGCAACAGAGTTGTTACGTAGGCACGAGGCGAAGCGCATAAATTCGTATAAAAACGTCAAAAATGCATTCTCGAGATCGTAATCGCACTAAACTTAATAATATCGCGTTGAAATTTTTAATAAATAAAAATAAACAATTGATCTGTGGATCGTTTGGAATTAGTGTACAATGCGGGGATGGGGTTACCACCTTTTTTTCTCGATGAAACATTTTTATAAGATCACTGTTTTTTGTTTTTGTTTACCTGTTTTTTCGTCATCCTTTAAACAGTAAATGTCATCTTTTTCTGGTTTACGGTTCACAACAGTCGTATAGCTAATTTAATTATTATTGGAAGGTTTACTGTATTTTATTTTTTCATCTGTATAATTAGTTGTTTTAATTAACGCTAACAGCCAGACAATAAATATTGGAGGTTAATGACACATTTGGCTAAATTTTAGTGACATATTTTTAGGTAGGTTATGCAGTGATTTTTTGTATTGTAGGTATAATTTCTTTGCATAATCTAAGAGCGCTAGTCTAAAAAGAAATTTGTTTGTATAGGAACATATTAGTTATTTCCTGATTGGCCTTCATGGCTAAACGTTATTTAAGAATACAGTTGTTGGGAGCATAGCATAGCATAGCGCCATAGCATGGGAGAGAAGTATGTTCAGCAGTAGGCGTTTCGCGGATGATCCAGATGCTGGAAAGACTCTAAGATTTCTTTGCAAGTATTTGCTTAAAAGAGTTTCTAAGTATGATAGCTTTAGTGCTTTACATAATTTAAGAAGCATATCAGAGAAACATTGAGTTTTTTTGCAGCGATAGTTTCTGTCCAAATATCAAACTACGAGTTTGTACATTTTGATCTTTAGAAGAAATAAAGTCAGGATTCACGTCACAGAAGCAAAATACATAAGAAGCATTGCAAAAGTATTCTGAAAGCACTGCTTGGCATTATATGAGTCAGTGTGCTGTAAAAGAGTGCTATTAAAGCAGCGGCGGCGGCTTTCAACTTAGTAATGGTTAACTTAACCGATCGATAGCAATCCGGTGACATACGTGTGTTCAGTTTATTGCTACTTGCGCGGTGGTCTAGGTTCTGGGATGAAATTTCGCTTAAAAATTTATAACACTTGGCCTTCATCTTACCTGATGGTAAGTGACGATAGGGCCGTTGGATGGTTAGCATGCGAACCACAGAAAATGCCTTACACCAAACATTTCTAACTCTACTACATGCGTATAGCCAGGGAGTGGAACGCACTGCTGGCGTATGTGTATCCATAAAGCTACAATATGTGTGTCTTTGAAGGTGAACAGGCGCCTTTTAGACCAAAGCGTGCCACCGTAGGCCATACTCATAATACATGTCGAAAATATGTAATGATGATTAGTAGAAATAAGGTCAAAAGTACGTTTACGTTACGTGAGATGGTCAATTGCAATCTCATGCTTGTAAGAGCGAGACACTCGCAGAGGGATGAAATGGCCTTTTATAAAGATTGTAAGTAGTTCTTAGTTATTTTTGAAAGAAAGAAAAAAATTATTTGCCAAGTACATAGTTTTTTTTACACGGTGTTTAGATAGTAATTTCAATTAGTTCGATGTACTTAACCTCCACAGATGTGCAAATGTTATAAACATATCTAATAAGGAATTTAATCGTTAAAATGTTGAATTCATTTATGAATTAAAAATATACCTGCACTTGTGGACACGTGGTTCCAACTACCGTCACGTCTTCGATTAATTCATATACCGTGTCACCTCTCAACTTGGACCACAGCTACCATTCGGCAAGGCACTGTTCAAAATTTACACGACTCCGACCAACCGAACAGACGCGGCACATTGTGCAGGTAATTGGAACTACATTGTTCCAGGTTTACTGCCCGATGGTACTTTCTAGTGCTGACACTAAACACTAAACGTACTAGAGCACTAAACTGTGACACAGAGGTGGGTCCAAGCATGTGAAGCTAAGTGGAGCACCACATATATAATTAAAACAGAAAATTAAATTAAATACGTGCTCAATTTTTAATTTATTCGTTATCAGCTGGGTACCAACTGTTGGACATGAGCTTCTTTCATATGTCGCCGAGTAGATGTCACCATGAAATGATTTGCCTCAATCACCACGCTTATCAGACGGATTGGTGAACGCAGCGACCATCTAGTAGTGAAGGGTTCTATATTTAAAATTTATCTTTTTTCATACTGTTAAAACACAAAGGTAGACGAATACGTACACTCGAGTAAAAATATGTATCCACTTTTGAGCGATGTCATATTCACCTTTAATTGACATTTCCTTTAACACACTACACAGGAACAAGCAAGGTGTATGTGACATGGTACAGAAGTTATAGATACATGTTTTTGTACTCGAGTGTACAATACGCTGCATGCAAGAGGTCCTTTTTACACCCATACACCCATCTTCTGTATATTTTTCCCTGAGGATGATATGGAGTGGTCTTATTTTAAAGCGGCAACCACACTGCAACCACATTTACTTAATTCTCAACTTGGAAAGTCTATCTAACGGGTGCAGTTGTTATGTAAAATTGATAAAAAGATTATTTTTACGAACGTTTATTTACAAAATTAAGCCGACTTTCGAATTGCAGGAATTATGTCCACTAAGGAGTTCAACGGCGGCATACACTTTTTATTTTAAAAAAAATTGTTGTTGAACGTTTGCAGAGCAAATTTTTCACGTGGTCTTAAACAAACTTTCGAAAGGATTAACCTGTTCAAAGGTCTTGAATAAATGAAAATATTTACAGTGAAAATAAATAGTTAGTTACGAGTATATTATCAAATCTTGGACTGTATTTTTACCTACGACGGAACGGAGACAGTGTATGCGTTTATGGTGAGAGGATGTTTGTTTGTTTGTGTGTTTGTTTGTTTAATAAACGCATCAGTAAAGCTTCAGTGTCTGGACAGCTTCTATTGAAACAAAGGAGTAACTGACAAGCAGAAGAAATGTCGTCCATAGATTTCATTATATTCTGTATAAATTAATATCTTATACGAAACGAAGCAATCTTATACGAACTATCAAACATCAAGTCAACACTGCACAACATCAGTTGGACTAAAGCTAAATGCAAATCAGGACAACAGTATTTATGAGTCATGTCTCAGGTTTATTTGGTGGCGCGTCACGACCACATAAATACTGGCAACACTGTTATGTTCACTTGGGTCTGCTTGTTTTGCGTAAGAGAACAGCTGCGGTAATATGTGATTGTGACTTTATGTTTCAGTTGGAAATGAAGGTCATCATCAACAGCCGTGAAACGTTCTCTGCTAGAAATGCCTCTTGAATGGTATGCCATAACGATCTTTCCCGAGTCACTAGCATTCAGCCACTCCCGCGATTTCTACTCGGTCTTCGGTCCTTGTAGTAGGGGGAAAGCCTGGTACACGTTTCCCGTTACATGGTCGCCACTCTTCGAGCGATGTGGCCTGTCTATTGCCACTTCAGCTCACTGGTTCGTCGAGCTGTCGCTGACCTTAGTTCGTCTACGGATTTCATTCCGGGTTTTATCACGTAGAGAAACTCCGAGCAGAACACGGTCCATTGCTCTCTGAGTGACTTTGAGCATGTTTATTGAGAGCTTGAGAGAGAGAGAAGAATAGGCCTTATTTAAATGCCTAAAACACATGATCTGATCAAAGACAAGAGTAGTCCAACAAATATAGACCATTAATTGAAACTTCATCCACATTCCTCGCTCGATTCTATCAACGCAGAGCATCATATCTCGTGTAAAACCGCCATAAAATTATAAGACGAAAGATAGCGATCGGGCACCATCGGCTATCTTCGCTCGTCATCGGGGGACGAACGAATAATACCACATGTTTATATGGAGATGCGATCTGTACACATGCTAGCCGAGATAGGTTTATGTGCCGTGTTCTATGGCAGAGATGACCGGCGAAACCTGATTGGATAAAATAATTAGCTATTGGGAAATGTGGAAAACGGTTTGTTGGTTGGTTGAAACGGTATGGATCTGATTATGACACTTTATAACTCATACAAGTACACTCTCAAGTCCATCCTTCTGTAATATAATTTTTTGGGGTTGATTTGGGGCCAGTTTGCTGACAACTACGCTAAACACAACTGACCTCACTGACTGTACTGACGGACCTGTAGGATCAACAAAACTCCTTTTCGACAGACTTTAAAAAAGGAGGAGATATTCATTTTGACTGTATTTTTTTGTATGTATGTTACGTTATAACTCTGCCAATTGTGAATTTGTTTTGATGTTTTTTTAATGGCAGAGCACACTTCAGAGGTGGTCCAAAACAAATTTTATCGAAATTAATCAATTTTGTCGAGTGCTTTTCGAAAAAAACAAAACAAATATAGTTATTATATCTATAAGGGTGAACATTTTAGGGGATGAAATCTGTAGACTTTTAGGGCAGTTGACGCGTGTAGTGTACACATTTAAAATATCTAAGCATTATCGCCTACAACTTTTTTATTTTTTGAACTGATTCGGGAAGCAAAGAATAACAAACGCAACATTACGATAGAAAAACAACAACTTTGAGCTGCAATATGCCTTCATACATGAGATCAATATCTGTAAATAAAGCAAGCTCTTTGTGTGTTCCATTCGCACAATTATCACCGCGTTATCGTTACAACTGCTACTGCAGAGGCAACCTCCAAAACCAGCATCAGCAAACATATCGTCACAGCAACAAAACAAAGCCAGGCAAATATCAAAATAGCTGGGAACAGTAAACGCGTAATGCTCCAAGCTATTCGTGGTCCGGTAATAGCGCACGATCGGAACCCACTAATACGACGATTTGTATGGGAAACTATAGCAGTAATTGAGACTTCTGGAACTACTTAGGTGTCAGTATTGACTCGGGAATAACTGTTCTTGAGATGACGCGCTAGGCAAAGGTCTCGGCACGAGCAGCCTGAAACTCTCGTCGCTTTGGCAAAGGTATCGGCTCGGAAAGACTGAAAATCTCAGAGTGTTTGTCTGAATTTCTGTAAGATATTTCAGCAGTATATGACGAGAACTAAATATAATAAATCTTTCAGTTTGTTATTTATTTAATGCCATTCAGCTGTTTCGAATTTGTTAGAAGATAAATAAAATCATGATAAAATCCATCCAAAATTATAATCTTGGTTTCAAAGTTGGAGTAAGCAATATGATCAATCACATATATAAGCAATCACAATCCGGAGGTCCCGGATTAGATTCCCAGTGGGGGTACCTATCAGTACTAGGTTTGGTTGGTAGTAGGGCATTTTCTATATCTGCATGGCTAACTACCACCATGTTCGTCAAACAGCAGTGTTAATAGCACTGTTATGTTCCGGTATGAAAGGAAACATAGCCAGCGCCTCATTAGGTTGAGGCTTCTGGGTGCGCACGCTTAGCATACAACGGCTTTATCGTCACTTACCATCAGGTGATATGAAGGCCAAGCGCAAATCTATCATACACACAATTTTTTTCTAAGTTTCAGAAATCACGTGAGGTTTTGACATATTTCTGGGGTGAAAGACCTCTTGCTAAAATGGCGCCAATTTTCGTGAAAACCCTCATACCTGCATGTGTTTTCATTATGGAATCAGCCCCTGTTTATTCATTGAGGAAAATTTACGTTTGTCTGTCATAGTCACAACGCCTTATGCATAGTAATTTTCAACAAATACATAAACTGCATCGCACCAGTGACATATCTGTCTAAACTCCACTATTAAACCCATTGAATATAAAATCTTAACGCCGCGATTTGTGATTCAGATTCAATTGCTCTTTTACTGCGGAGTTATACTTCTTTGATTTCCAAACGTGTACTTTACTTGATTATTGATAAGATAGCTTCTTATATATGCTCGCACTATTAATTTAATGTCCTTAGTTATGCTCAATTCACTGCTGGGTAAATACAAGATCCAGAATCTCGTAGAAACTAGGTATCCATTGATAGCAGTAACATGTTATTGCGAGCGTTATTACGTATGCTAGGGAAACTGGAATTGGAAGGAAGAACCTCAAGAAATGTAAGAAAACTTAAGCAGTCCGTCCATCTATTTCTCCTAAAACAGAAAATGTTTTCTGGGAGAATTTACACACATTTATTGCGCCTAGATTATTTAACTGTAGCTCCAGCTATAAATAATGTTTTTTTTAAAAAATAGCAATAGATTGACTCAACAAACTTCACTACTTTGCCTATTTTATTTAACCTGAATTTGTGTACTATATATTGACCATTACATAATTTTTTCATGCATAAATGATAATTAATATATATAATAATATATATAATAATAGATGATATATGTAACACCAAATATGCCATGTATCTATGCAAAAACCAAACTTCGTTTTCATTTACTGCTAAATATGTTAACTTGCAAATTTTATAAGAAAAATGAGGGTTGCCAGGGGGTTTGAACATTGACTATTGGTGTCTTTATTAAGCCTCAAAGTCATAATTTTTGAATGAAAAATAATAAGTCGATTATGTTGCATTGAATAAGGAGCACTGATGACAATTAATTTTTTTAAAGCTTATGTGACCGATTGCCACTTTGATTGCACATACAAAGAAGCGTAATTTGGGACAAAGGCCTAAAAACTTACAAAATATGTTTTAACTTAAATAAAACTTAGCTAACTATAACTAGGAGCGACTGTTTTGTTGGCCCCTGATAATGTATCCAGAAGTGAGATCAGCGATTTCTAAATCCGTAGGTGACATCAAGCGTGAACATAACAAAATTCAATCCAACACAAAATAAACATTTTTAGGACGCCATCAAAAAACACTAAAATATTTGTATCAAAAATGTGTATTTCCTTGCACATAAATAATACTAAATCTGTACGAGCCAACGTACAAAACTGCATCGACAGCTGTCCGGCATTAGCATGCGCCGGCAATAACTAATATTAGCTAGCATTTAGCATAATTAAATCAGTGTTAAATTAGCAAGCAAACGGATCGGTTTTATTTCACCTCTCTCCATCCAAACATTCTATATAACACTCACAGCATCAAACTCAGCATCTAAACAGCATCAATCTAGCGCGAGTGTAGAACCCTACATTCTTTTGGTCCTTCGAGCATTTAATGACCCCGTGGTCTTTGGCGGGACCTCGCGTCACTCTTGTACAACACGTGTAAGTGTAACGTGACTGTTAACAGTTCATCAAACTTTGGACGTTGCAAGTGTGTGGCAAGGCGCACTTAACATTAGCGTGATATTTGTGAGTCTACGTGGCTCACGTCTTCAGCATCGTTGATCGGGTCTAGTGGCCCGTCTCTTCAGCATCTTCGGTCGGGTCTAGTGGCCCGTCTCTTCAGCATCTTCGGTCGGGTCTAGTGGCCCGTCTCTTCAGCATCTTCGGTCGGGTCTGTCATCCCGCAGCTTCAGCATCTTGGAGTGGGTCTTAGGACTCATTCAACAGCAGCATCTTAGGAGTTTTTCCTCTCAAGTAAGATTGTTCCCGTATATACATAATAATGGAAGCTCTTATCAACCGACAAGTAGAGGTCATTGACCTTATCAAGCAGATAAAATCAAACTTTGATAAGGACTCTGCCAGCAGAAAAACCGCAGAGTATTTAGCATCACGACTGAACAGCTTAGATAACCTCTGGGGAGAGTTCGAAAATAATGATACGCAGTTAGGGCTATTCCATGATATTCAAACTACTAACTACCATACCGATGGAATTTTCCAGAAAACTAAAGACTTCTACCTGTCTGTTCGCCTCAAAATATCTTCTTTGGTAAAGAAAGATTCTTCCGTTTTGGAGCTTATGTCTCAGCAGCAAACGAACTTTAGAGCATTAGATCGAATGTTACGTAGCATTAAGGTAGCAGAGATAACCGACAAATGGGAGTTGGAAGACGAGCTCAAGAACATTCAGGCTCGTTGGAACACGATCGATGCTCTGCATTTGCAAATTGACAATGTCATCCAGGGTGGAGACGTTGTCTATGAGGATCAGCTTAGGAGTTATGAAGCTTCATTTAAGAAAGTAAAGCGGGAGCTTCATCAAAAAATCAACTCTGCATCTCACCATCAGCAATCAACCCCACAGCTGGAAATTCCTACTTTCACCGGAAGTTACACTCAGTGGCCGACTTTCTGTGACTTGTATGTAGAGTCAATACACAACAACAACTGTTTATCTAAAGCTCAAAAAATGCAGCACCTAAAGGGTAGAGTAAAGGGAGAAGCAGAGCGAATGATACAGCATTTACACATATCCGCAGATAATTATGACCTGGCTTGGGATATTTTGACTCATCGGTATAACAACACACAGATATTATTTACAAAGCAGATGGAAATATTTCTTAATCAGCCGAGTATCCATAAGCAAGGATCATTTGAAATAAAACGTATTTACGACACTACCACAGAGTGTATACACGCAATACACAACCTAGGCGTAGATACAACCACGTGGGATCCGATGTTGGTTCATCTCATGGTACAAAAATTAGATAGCGAAACTTACAGGGACTACATGGAGGCTCGTAAGTCCCCCAGGGACTTGCCGTCCTTTGAAGAGCTCATGAGTTTCCTGGAGGCTAAGTTTATAGCTCTTGAGCCTGTGCATAAGAGAGAGAAGGAGAAACCATACTTTCGGCAGGAACCATCTTCCCCACAAAAATCGTTTTACAACAACAAGCCTAATTACTACAGGAAGGAATACCAAGCTGCCTTCTCGTGTACAAAAAATCAGTGTCCTTATTGCAACTTTGACCATGAGTTGTATAAATGTCACCAGTTCATTAACATGCCAGCGGAAATGAAACTAAAAACAATTGCAAAACTTAGTATTTGTCGCAATTGCTTATTTAAGCATAAAAGCAATTGCACTTCAACCAAGCGATGTAAGCAATGTAATGCCGATCATCATACATTGTTACACGAGGCGTGCATGTCAGTGCCCTCGGCTCGAATGTCAACCATGCCGCCAACACAGCAGCCTACAGCGGCTGCAACTAATTCAGCTAAATATCATAACAATACAGCTAACAGCAAGTCATCTAATCATGTAGCATCTAACGACCAAGAAGTTCTTTTAACTACAGTTTTGTTAAAGGTTAAAGCCATTGACGGCACTTATGTAACTTTGCGTGCCTTATTAGATCAAGGTTCCCAAGTGGGACTCCTGTCAGAGAACGCAGCTCAAAGTCTAGGTCTGCCACGCGAGAGATGTAGCGCGTCCGTGTCAGGAGTCGGTAACGAACCTAAACAAAGCAGAGGTCTCGTTTCAATAGAATGCCTCTCTATCTACAACGACCATAATTTTACAACAAATGCCTTAGTTATACCTCGAGTTATAAGTAACCTACCTACAGCGTCATTCACAAAACAGTCATGGCCTCATATTGAACATCTTAACCTAGCCGATCCAGAGTACAACATTTCTAAGCCGATTGATCTCTTGTTAGATGCTACTGTATACTCTGAAATTATTTTGGATGGATTAATCAAGAGTCCTAACGCAAACGCACCGATTGCTCAGCAAACTAAATTAGGGTGGATTTTATATGGCAGTGTGAAGCCGCGATCGTTCAACTGCAGCGTGGTTATAAACAATCTATCTGACATTAAGAAATATTGGGAGCTAGAAGAGATTAGTGAAAGTTCATGTCATCTTTCCAAGGAACAGCAATTTTGTGAAGATCACTATTTAGCAACTGCAAAACGTTTGGATAGCGGTAGATATGAAGTGGGTTTGCCTATGAAAGAAGGTTATCAAGAAAAAATCGGATTTTCTAAAAATAAAGCTATAGCGCAATTTAAGCAATTAGAAAGCAAAATGACGAAAAATAAAGAGTTTTCAGAAGGTTACAAGCAATTCATCGCAGAATATCAGCAGCTAGATCATATGAAATTAGCTCCTTATAGTCAACATCCTACTTGCTACTTACCTCATCATGGAGTATTGAAGCTCGATTCAACAACAACAAGGTTACGAGTTGTATTCAACGCCTCATCTAAGACAAGCTCCGGTCACAGCCTCAATGACTTGATGGAGTGTGGTCCGAACCTACAGCAAGACCTACAAACTCTCATACTTACGTGGAGACAGCATAAATACGTGGTAACAGCGGACATCGAGAAAATGTTCCGTCAGATATTAATCAGAGCGTGTGATCAACCTTTGCAGTCAATAATTTGGAGAGAATCACCACGTGACCCTCTTCAGGAACATCTGTTGACGACTGTCACATACGGCACTAAAGCTGCACCTTACCTAGCGATCAGAACGTTAAGACAACTAGCTAAGGACGACGCATCCAGATATCCTCTCGCAGCTCTAGCACTTGAAAATCATTTTTACATGGATGATTTACTCAGCGGACAGGACACGATAGCTGAAACTAAGGAACTTCAAAAACAACTAATAGAGATTTTAAAGGGGGCAGGGATGAATCTCAGAAAATGGTCTGCAAATGATACAGAACTTTTGAATGATCTGTCTACTGAACAGTTGAACACCTCATTTGAATTTAAATGTTCCGAGTCCCGTAAAACACTAGGACTTATATGGACACCCTCGTCAGATTCATTTTCATTTGTAAATAAAATAGAAAACGCCGATCAGTGCAATAACACTAAGCGACAATTACTATCTGAAATATCAAAAATTTACGATCCCTTAGGGTGGCTTTCACCATTAACTATTCGAGGAAAACTTTTATTCCAACGAACGTGGGAATCTAAGACATCGTGGGAAGAAGAAGTACCAGTCAGCATTCAAAGGGAATGGGCGCATCTATGCGAAGACTTAAAGAAAGTAGAAAGCTTCAGCATACCTCGATACTTAGGTGACGCCGATATAGTCTATTTACATGGCTTCAGCGATGCATCAGAAAAGGCTTACGCCTGTGCTATTTACTTAGTAACAAAAAATGATAAAGGTGAGTCCACATCGAGACTCGTCACAGCAAAAACAAAATTAGCGCCCTTAAATAAAAAGGTCTCACTGCCAAGACTCGAGCTTTGTGGTGCCTTGTTGCTATCAAAGTTAATGAAAAATGTTATAAAAGCTCTGAATAAACGAAACGGTATCATACAAGCTTGGACAGATTCCATGGTAGTTCTAGGGTGGCTTCATGGAGATGTCAATCGTTGGAAACAGTTTGTTGCTAACAGAGTGCAACAGATTACAGACGTCATACCCGCCGCACGCTGGAGTCACGTACGATCAGAAGACAACGCTGCCGACTGTGCCACAAGGGGGGTCTCGGTGGCTACATTACAAGATCTTCCAATTTGGTGGACAGGGCCAGAATGGCTCTTAAGTTTCAACCATAATGATTCCAAGCGAGTATCCTACATAGCGCCAACCATTGAAACAAAAAATGTTAATGTAAACGCAACTTTACAGAAATCAAACCAAATTAATTCAGCGTTAATTGCAGAATTGTTAATAAACAATAGTTCAATAACACGAGCTGTAAAAACATTGGCATGGGTTTTACGTTACATTTCCATATTGCGACGTCAGCCGCGCCAGCGCATTGCGATACTAAGTGATGTCGAACTAAATAACGCGTATAATATTTTCATTACACATACACAAGCGGAAAATTTTGACGATGATTTACTAGATTTGAAGAATAAAGGCCACGTGCGACCCAGTAGCAAGCTAGCGAGCCTATCTCCGTTCCTAGACGAGAACGGGATAATGAGAGTCAGTGGCCGACTCAGTCAATCAACTATCAGCAGTTCAGCAAAACATCCTGTTATCATCCCTAATCATAGCCGTTTTACGGATTTGATAATAAACTTGGCGCATAAAACTACTCTACATGGTGGACCCCGCCTGACACTAGCTTACGTAAGAGAAAGGTACTGGATCGTCAGTGGTATGCGTACCGTCAAGCGACAACTGCGGCAGTGTGTCACGTGCCGAAGATTCAGCTCGGAAACAAATCAACAGATCATGGCGGACCTTCCTACGCCGCGAGTCACACCGTCTCGCCCGTTCACACACACCGGTGTGGATTTTACTGGTCACATGGACCTCAAACTCAATAGAGGTCGAGGAGTAAAGACATACAAGGGCTATGTTGCAGTATTCGTGTGCTTCTCTACCAAGGCAGTTCACTTAGAACTAGTTTCAGAGCTCAGTACTGCAGCCTTCTTAGCAGCTTTCCGTCGATTCTGTGCTCGACGCGGGACGCCCAAACGCATGTACAGCGACAATGGGACGAACTTTGTTGGTGCGAAACGTGCACTGAATAAGGAATACCGAGCTATTCTTGATAGCTTCAACTCAGATTTCTTTAACAGCATTAGCGATATGAACGTCGAGTGGTCGTTCAACTCTCCAGCGTGGCCCAGTGCTGGCGGTCTATGGGAAGCCGCAGTCAAGGCCTTCAAACGTCATTTGAAACGAGTTTTAGGGGAGCAAAGACTCACATACGAGGAATTTACTACACTGTTGCATCAGATAGAAGCGTGCCTCAACTTTCGACCATTGTTCCCTTTGACAGAAAATCCTGAAGACAGTTATTTAACTCCTGGTCATTTCTTGATTGGTGACTCATTATTATCTAGACCACAATCAGATCCTGATAACATCAACTTACCTGCGAGATGGCAAATGATACAGAGCATGAACAAACAGTTCTGGAAGCTGTGGTCGTCACATTATCTTCAACAACTACAACAGCGGTCCAAATGGAGGTCACCTAGAAAAAATTTTGAGCTCGATGACATCGTGTTGATCAAGGAGGATAACTTACCTGCTGGTAAATGGGCGATGGGACGAGTACACGAACTGCATCCTGGGAAGGATGGATATGTAAGAGTAGTGTCCGTGAAAACAAAAACTAACATTGTTAAACGTCCGATTACAAAACTGATCTTACTACCCGTTCATCGCGACGAAGAGCAGCAACCAGGACAGTCCAAGCATCAACAACCACTATCCCCATCAAGATAGAAACTTTCGTCAAGAAATCAACGTAAAGCCAGACCCAAATGTTGAAGAACTTTTTCTCAGAAAATTTTACTAAATTAGACTATTTTCATTGAAGCGGAAGCAAATATCATTTGGCTAAGGCAATAGCCTTATTAATATAGGTCAGGGCTGCGTCCTTAAAAGTGACTCATATACAATAATGAATATCCAGCGTAATATCGAAGCCCCTGAGGTTTATATTCCCAATCGACATAGATCAGCAAAGCATCCATAGATAAATGTATGTTCGGTAAATCTGCTGGTAGGAAGCTTCCTTCAACATCTATTTCTGAAGCTGTGGAGGGAGCGACTACGCTTAGAGAAGCCAGCAGCAGCTGATCCCGCGCGCCTGGTGCGGGCGCCCGCCGCTGTCTGCAGTGTATCGTGTGTGCGACACAGTGCGAAACAAGTGCAGTGTATTTAGTGAATACATGGGCAATCTAAGTGTTGTTGATAAAATAGTTTAGCAATTAGTATCAAATATAAAACAGACTGTAACTAATACTACTTAGACTTAACTTTACTATAACTAGCATTATGATTAGCGTAATTATAGATAATTTTATTCTAACTATTGTACATATTACTATGGTACTATTACGTTTATGGTGTATAGATTCATTCTTTTCTTTAGTCTTTCTTCTTTCTAGTTGGCAAGATGTACGAGCCAACGTACAAAACTGCATCGACAGCTGTCCGGCATTAGCATGCGCCGGCAATAACTAATATTAGCTAGCATTTAGCATAATTAAATCAGTGTTAAATTAGCAAGCAAACGGATCGGTTTTATTTCACCTCTCTCCATCCAAACATTCTATATAACACTCACAGCATCAAACTCAGCATCTAAACAGCATCAATCTAGCGCGAGTGTAGAACCCTACATTCTTACGTACGTCATAATAGAAACCAGTGGTTGTGACAATGACCACGTGGCCAGGCGTCATCAACATTTTACAAATAGATAAATGTGTATAAAATGATAAATATGTTTGAAATGCGTTATGGTCCGAAGGCGGGAAGCCGTGGGCGGGCGGACCGTGGGAACGCGTCTAGCGAACAGTGAAATTTATTCAAAGTGTTATGATTACGTATGAAGAGTCTGCGATGAGCATATATCACGTTATTTGAGAGGTCTTTCTCTTTTTAAATATGTGTTTTAGTGGTGTTTTTATTGTTTTATAATATGTAGACTGTGAATTCTTTTAATACAGTATTTTAATAAAACACTGTTTTCTGTTAACATACTTGAAGTTAATATTTTGTAAATAATTTCCTTATCAAAATTATATATTTAAAAAACGCTTTTTGCTGTATGTACTCTAACTAATTGCAATATTGTCATGATAGCTTGCATAGCGCATTGTACAAAATATTCTTTAAACATGGTATTAATAAAAAAATATTGTTTCTAGTAGTCCATTCTACGGCAGTATCGTCACTTACCAATTAATTCAATATTTTATATTGATGTACAAGATTATATGGATAAAAAATTTTACTGAAAAAAAAATTACAAGAAAAACCTTCCCCTGAACCTCAGAAATCAATAAAAATGTTTCGAACACCTGTTTAGCTCCTGGACTAGTTCAAGATCCGTTACCTCACGAACTTTAGAATTATATTTGCATACGCAAACTCAATAATCCGTCTAGGTTTAAATTCTTCTAAGCGCATCGAATTTTTAATATATTTCTCACGCAGATTTTTCGGTTTACAGTTTTTTATCACGTGTGCCGGTCACGCGAAATGCAATATTTGTTTAAATAAACAGGATTGACGGTGAAATTTATTGCGTAAAATCTGTGAAGTTATTTATTAATTTTTGACCGTATAAAACTCATTTATAAGGTGTACGAGTGAGATAAGTTCAGTTGTTGTGATATTAAGTACCTAGTTCAAACCATAGGCAGTTTGTTAGTATGATTATCACAAATTAACTGATTTGGTTGGTTTTTTTTAGGGTATCGCAATTTAAAAACAAATAAGTTTTTATCACACCACAAAGAGGTTTTACTTGAAAACAAAGCCACATATTAATTTGAAAATTGGCATAATGATATATATTGACGAGGCCCGTCATATCACTCGTTAGTGATAGTAAAAAATTATGTTTGATTAATATGGGAGTTTTAAAAAGTGTCATTTGAAAAACAATTAGTTTTTAGGTTTAAAATTTTTGGGTAAAGTGGTCTAGAGCTGAATACAGGCCTCTCCCATAGTACGTCATCATCATCAACATCATATATATATGTCCTCACTGCAGGCGCTCAGGCCTACTCTCCTACAGAGAATGTACCACGCGGGCCCACAGCGAATCGGTAGACACTCACACCTTTGAATTTCTTCTCAGGAGTGTGCAGGTTTCCTCGCAATGTTTTCCTTCACCGAATAGACAATGGTAATGATTGTTATCATTCGTACTTAAATTCCAAATAACATATTTGAACTCATTGGTACGAGCCGGATCGAACCCAGACCTCGATTGTTCAAGGACTGACGCTCTACCCCACTGATGGTACTCGTACGTCACTGGTCACTTGTATTTAATAGATGCCTTAATATATAGGTAGCTAAAATTATTCTCAGAGATTTTTGAACATTATGGCATAGGTGTTGATCAATTTTGGTTCCAAGTAGGCCGAGAAAAAGTAGCTAGGCCAGAAAGTAAGTGAATTTTATAGTAATTATCTGACCCAACTTGAATCCTAACCTTACTTAACCTATCTTACAAAATCGGCCATCATTAATAAGCACATCTGACTCATCTCTGTGCGCCCACACATAACCTACATACTTACATTTGTGTTCTATTGTTTAAACTTATCTGTAGATATCGTATCTGCGTTGCATTTGCACACATATATATTACGCAAAATATATTGGGAAATAAACAATAAGATAAAATATATATTGAAGATATAGCATCTTTGATCGAGTGTATAAGCAAGCTTTTTTCCATAGAACTAGAGAACTACGAGTATTTAGGGTACAGGCTCTCATTTGAAATAGAATATCTGTTGTTGATTAGTTTTTTTACGGCGTAAAAATATTGCTTTGTACTTTAGATGTATAGTTTTTGCGTATCAATCTTTTGTTGATAATCCTGTGGAATAAAGTTTGAAATTTACAATATAGTATTTAGCTATACTACCAATATAATAATCCAAATGGGTTCCGCTCCGGAGTCGTTGCTTAGACATGTCTTAGATAAATATTGTAATCTTATTCCGAAATTAAACCTTAATACATATCCGATTTTGTTTAGATATAAGAAGATCAAGCTGCTTAAATCCATGTAAAGACATGGGTTCTTCTGTAATTCATGATTACATTACGATAACAAATAAAATATCAACCTAAAAATAATTACATCGCGATTCGCGCCTTGGAAATACATCTGTAACATAATCTCTATATTTTAAGTACAAGGGTCAATTTACAAAAATGACAACACAAAATCACCACCAGAGAGAGATGGAACATACCAAATACAATCAGACGGAAAGAGACTGTCGTAGAATCGTGCCAAAAGCCGCAGGCGCCGTCTATCCCGCAATGATGATATTTGCTACCCTTGTTTCTTTGAAGTCCCTGTCATTACACTATTTAATTAAACACCTTATTACGTTGTGGTATGGTTGTAATTCTTTGTGAGTGTTTTTTCATGATAGTATTCATTGCTGGTTATTGTGCCCAAGCGCATAGCTTTATTACGTGTTGAACGAAATGAGGTTATTACTTTTGCGAAAGAAGATCCGAGATCGTTTTGTGAGACGTGCCGGTGCAATTATGTTTATTTTTATTTGATATCAATTTGTGACTATTAATTTTATTCTTCAAATTTTTAAAAATGATAACTAAAAACTGCGTAGTTTACGAAAAATAAATATTTTCAAAAGTTTTTACTTATTATTAAGGTAAAAATTCGCTAAATTATTAAAGTGTACAATAATCAGTGAGATCGGCAGAACTCAGTCTACTTTATATTACAATACAGGAAATTTTCGTAAAAACGAAACTTTTACTGAAAATAATGAAGATTTACAACCTTAAAAGCACGTAATATTTTACAAAATAAACTGCAGGATATAATAATAAAGTTAACATCATATTATACATTACCTTGTTTACGAAAAATAACTAATAAACATACGAGACAAACAAAATACAACTACCCATTACCTAGACTAGATGTAACAGTTAGTTAGGCACATAAACTTGAACTGGCTTCCATAACGCCGCCTTTAAACTAAATAAATCGAAGGTTTACATTAAAAGGAACGTAAGCAATTAAAGCCGGTACAGATTAAGCCAAATAGACCGTTTTGTTGACGTATAATTAAACTTGGATTGTAGGTGTAGTGAGACGTTAGGAATAGCCTGAGGTTCGCAGGCTCTACCAAGATGTAGAGCTGACTGGATTAGAAACTTGGCGATGCGCCAGCGCACATGTTACATTACGAAGAAATGCGGTGTGTCAGTGGGGTTATTTTTCAAACCAAAAACATACTAGTTTCACATAAGAGTCTTAAAAAGGCTACTGCACGAAATTTTGTAAATTGAAATGACTTTTTTAGGTTAGATCATTATTCGTAGGGTTGAAAAAGGGCACGCTCTTGTTGAAATTTAATATAAATACATACATAATTAATAAATAATACATAACGTTTTTGACATCTCAATAAATATCAAATGTTTCATGATGTCATTAAAATTCGTATAGTAAAGTTGAAGGGTCAAATCATGATATATGCTACTTTTTAACCACACGGAACGAAAAGCTAGTACGATTTATATAAAACTAGCTTCTGCCCGCGGCTTCGCCCGCGTGGACTTTATTTTTAGCATTAAAAAGTAGCCTATGTCCTTTCTCAGTGTCTAAAGATTGTCTGTGCCAAATTTCATCAAAATCTGTTGAGAGGTTTAAGCGGGAAAGCGTAACACACAGACAGAGTTACTTTCGCATTTTTAATATTAGTAGGGATAGGTATAAAATTGTTACTAATTAAAAATATTTTTTTAAATATTTGATACACCATCTCGTCTATTTAATTCCTTGTCCAAAACAACATGTTTGTTTGTAATGGTCCCGAGATATTAAATTACGAGCAGCCGCGGGGGGAAAGCAATCGTACACAATTATATCTTGATTACAGCTTAACCTTTCCTTAATTACGTACACGCTTCACAATAAAAACGTGCAATTTTCACAACCCACTGAAAACACTAAAGTGACGATATTAATCAAGATAGAAAATGTTTAATAGCTCATCAAACGTACGTACGTATCCGAACAACGGTAAAGCGAATCGTGTTGATATCGATTCACGCCGAGTTAAATCGCAATAAAATAATATCGATTTCCAGTGCTTTAAGGCTTGTAAAGGTTCGGTCGGTCGGCGAGTAAAAAGTCTGTCTTATGGTTCTTATAATGTGTAACTGGCTGGTATTTCTGGAAAATATAAGACGCGTGTGGTGCGAAATGAGCGACCGAATAAAACAATTGAAGCATAATTCTATCGGGGCTATTCGAACCCGACCCCTGTGACCCTGGAACGATGCGGGAATGCTAGCGGACGAACCTTGCTGCTTTTGTACCTGTCAAAATGCAGCCCCGTTGAATGTCTGTATAGTGCATGTGTGTTATCCACAGGCGGCGTTATTTATCTGTTAAATATTGCGTACTAGACGTAGGCAAAATGAATGGAATCCGCAGTTAATTTGATAATTAAATAACAAATAAAAAAAATGTTAGTTACCATGGAACCTGCATTATGTCTGTATATATACTATATTTAGTTGCCATAAATAATTTTTATTTATTTAATATATTTATTTGAAACCCTACAATGAAACATTATACCTAATTACACAATAAAACAACATAAAATAAAATGTTTCTTTAGTGACAGGAAACCACAGCATAAAAACAATAATTGAAACAAATAAATGGAAAATAAACATTTCGAATAAGACATCGTTGCATATTACTCATTAATTTTAAGTCCGCTGTGGAATAATCCGTATATAAGAATCTGAGAAAAACAGTTCGATTTACTGATTTACCATATCAGCTTTCAATAACTATCATTGGAATCAGCAACGTACCTGAAATGGATAAAAAACATTAGCTTTTCGCTTCCGAGAAGATCATATAAAAACATTTTCCAGTCCACTTCTTAATCCAAGCAAATCTATTTCGCTAAAACCCGAATCCGAGCACCAAAATCATTGATTTCGTAATCTTTTACCAAGTAGGACGCATCAGGAAGACAATAGACATATTTATAAACAGATTATCTTCAAACAATGCGATTATTTTGAAGAATTACCATCTGTGACAACTATTGAAATATTTATGGGTGGGTTTGTGTGAATGGTCCCTTTTGGGCCATCAGTGATCGGATTACAGCGAGTAATGGTGTTGGTAGCGAAAAAAAGATATTATCCGAGGTTTTGGTTACATTTCATAGGAAAGGGTTTGTTGGAACCCCACGGGATGTAATGGAACGCCGAAATACGGTGATATGATGATTCATTTAGTATGAAACTGTTTGCTCTGATAGCTTTTGTTTAGATATGTAATATTTCTACTCTTTCACTTTTCTCAAGCAATTCTCATCTACCCAAGTTGAGTTCTGTAAGTTATCAGTTCAAAATAAGAATTAACATCTAGGCGGTTAAAATACGTAAGTACATTTATTTTTCAAGTTTTTCCTGGTGTAATAAAAATGTTAAATAATGTAATACGGTCTTGTTATGGTTTCACATTTTTCAATCAAACTAAGTCACACACAAGATCACATTGTATCAAAGTTTGTTCGTTTGTTTGTACACTTCCAGTCAACCAGTGTGAGGAGAGATAAATGAATGGGCGGTGTGCATATATATTTATATCGAATCTTTGTATAAAACAGACAATTCACAAGCGAGAACATTTGAGTTACACAATCAATGAAATAATTCATTATTTCGCAATATTAAATTATTAATATTTTGTAGTATGTGCATTGCAATGCACGACGTAAAGTTGAAGGCGTAGAGTTTTTGACGTTGTATTCAGTACACATAAAAAGCTTTTCCGAATGTTCTGGTAGCATCAGCGATTTCAAAATATATCTGTCATGAATAGTAGGTAACTAGAAGTAGAATAACATTTTAATCTAACCTATGACCTAACCGCTCCAACGGATACTGGTAAAAAACAATCCACCAACACGTTGTAGATCATCCAATGCCCACGCACATTGCCGGCGCTCTAACAGGTTCAGTTCTGTGCTAATACTCTAGTAAGACTCCTGCGCGTCAATATGATTCGTTCGATAAAAGTTTCATAGTAAACTTCTGGTGCTAAAACTTTTAAATTGAAATAGCTGGCTTTGTGTACTAATTATCTAAAAATAAGATATCGGATAATGACGCGAAATGACTGTGATTAACATGCAAACTCGTAAGGAATCACAATTGTTGATTTTTACACACAATTTTTCGATTATTTTTCAATCCATTTACGGCGGAACGGCTATTGTAGCTAACAATAAAGCTATACGTTATTGATATTAATTTCGCGACACTATAATTCCATCTCCTATTTTTATTCTATTTAAACGATTGGATCTGGACGAAGGATTCTACACTGTCAGAATGCTAAATGCTAAAATTAGTGACCCGTAAATATTGTGATAGGTCTTCAAATAATAATTTGCACCCCGTTTTTTTCGCACTTACGAGTAGCCTCTCATCTGATGGTAAGTGACAATTAGGAATTCTCAAGTCAATGAGGCGCAGACTCTGCTACCTTTCATTCACACACAATAGTGCTTTTAACACTGGTGTTTGACGGAGACTTAAGTAACATGGTGGTAGCTAGCCAGGCGGACATAGAAAATGTCTTGCCACCAACCAAATCGAGTACCAACACGGAATACCCACTGGGAATCAAACCCGGGACCTCTGGGTTGTTAGTCCAAACGTACTAAAACACGGAAGCGGTAATAAGCTTCACCAACAATGTCCGAATCATGATTAAAAGTCTACTATGTAAATTCAAATAATGCAGCCGTTGATAAATGCTGTATTTGTTATTATTTGGAATCTTTTAAAACGATGGAAATTTTTGACTATGTGGAAAAGGTGCCGCGCTATAAACTACATTTCAGAAAAGTTATATGGCAATTGAGAACGGGACTTCCGCATTGTCCACTGTGTAGGCCACGGAGGTGGTCAATATCAAATCATACACACCTAAATTAGACCACAAGCAAGTCAAAAGTCCTCAATTGCCACCTATTACCGTCTATTCGTCGACAATGCTTATCCCATCTATTAACGCTTGTAGCTGAACCCGGTGCTTTGTCCTGATCCCTGCGCTAACTGTATTGGTGCGCAGGCGACGGTGCTGGCATTAACACACCACTTAACCTGTTAGAGCTTCGGTAATGGCGGCGCGTGGGTGTTCGTGATCTATAACTTGTGCCTGGATTGTTTTTTGCGAGATTCAGACCGTATTTTTGAAAAATGGATTTTTGAAATAAGAGTGTTATGTGTACTTGCCTTTATCTTGAATATCCTTGCTTATATTATGATTGTTAATTGTTCTAAGTTGATCACATATTCCGCGTAAATAGGCATGCATATTGCACAAATGTATTTTTACAATATAGATTACGTTTAGATTATTATTTAGCTTTTGTATAATGTTTGAAATGCCTATACTACTTTATACTTCACACTCTACCACTTCACTAGAGCGAATTATATTTCAATGCCACAAGTAAACCTTGCTGACAGTGAAACTTTCTCTTGGAAAAAGTTTAGTGTGCAGAAAACTGTTAGAATCTAAATCCCATATCGATCTCATATAAAACAGAAATTCCAATCTATCTTGTACCCTATACAGAATACGTTTAGATTGAAACCGCTTTCAATTTGACACATTCTTAATTTAAACGATGAATCAAACCCTTTCACTGTCCAATATTACACCAAAGAACGCTCAAGACATTCAAAGGCCTCTTGAATGACACACGGTTCATTCGAACTACGCACTTTATGTATTTTCGTGTCCAAATCGACCGATTAAACTTATTTTCCCTACTACAACTGATTTATAACAAAGATTAAGCCATAAATTCTGTCATTTCCCCGCCATCTTTAAATTTCAAATGTATTTAAATCGTGGCGCTGGAAGATTTATTCTTTTGATTTTCTGTAAGAAATCTACATCTCGGCACATAATATGTGTATTAAATTAAACGGAATCACTTCGAACGACAAATTTCTTTTAAAATTTCAATAATATATTTATAACTCTCGATGACTGTACGCCGGGGCCCGACGATTTATTTAATAAAATGCAAAAAATGTCGATTAACGTTCTTTAATGTATTTTATTTGTTAATGGTAATACGATTAATACACGTTCTGATTTAGTTGTTAGATAAAAATCTGAAACTAATTTTGTCATTAAAACCAATATTTTATGTCAGTACTTGTTATTTGTCAAATTAAATCGTGAGATCTGTTTTAGAACCTGACCGAAGACGTTGATTAACAACTGTGGATACATGGATGCTACGTAGCATATGTATATCTTATAAAATAAGGTCCAAATAGATATTGGTGTGTAAACAAACATATATCAGTAAAATAAAAGTAGTCACTGACAACAGTGTAAAATATTTGTTATCGCCAGTGCCTGTTTTTCTAACAGACAACGACATAATTTTACGAACTAGTTTGACGTAAGTACATGCATAAAAGTGCAAGCAAAATTTGATTTTTTTTGATAGATGTTATGGATAACAAGGAAAATATTCCATTGAATGCAAGCTTAGTAAACCAAACTTTCTACGATAAGAACCAAAATGCGTGAACTGTGGCAGTATTCGTGTCCTGCGCTGTCAAAGTAGTCCGTGAAATTTTTGCGTCGACTTTAGGAGGATCTTATCCATTAGTGTGAATGAATTACTAATATTAGTATTTTTCGACGCAATTTTTGTATGCACCGTTTGTTGATCCTATGTGAGCGTCCGTATTTGTGGCCTATCACCGATAATGATCTAGCAAACACAGCCGGGCGAAAGTCGCCGAGTTTCCAAATTAGCACGTCCCGGCGCGGATTGATAGTGGACGAGTTAGCGCTTATTGTTGGTCGCAAATACGCCACACAAGCGGGTAGGGACACCACATTTTACTTTGTTTCTAGGATATGTGCTACAGTCTCAATTTTTAATCGAGAAACTCTGATACCAAAATTTCATAAATACGAAGGTGAGTTGCTTTGTTTATTGGCTCTTAAAGCTTCAGCAGCACGATCAACCGAGGTGAAATTGGTCACGAACGTAATTTATGATATGTGATATGATGCAGGCTTCAGGGTAGGATCAGGAGGCAGAATTGCGCCGGCAATGTTCAAAATGTTCCCGTCAAATAATTTCTAAAATTTCGTAGACGAATCCGTGGGAAAGCCTAGTTCCACGACCACGATCCATTTTATGTAGTGAGATTTCAATATACTGTCAGTTTATTTCTTCAAAAGATAATTAGTGTGTTGGCTATCGACAAAAAATTGCGGTAGTTCCCAAAACGAGCAAAAGCTGCCATAAAACTTCAGAAACCTGTATAACTGCAAGTCCTGGCAAATATTTATATAAAAACCTTGATGACACCTCCGTCTAAATACCAAAGCGAAGTCATATAACATTATTTCTTTATTTAATCAATTTATATATAAATATATGAAAACACTTGTTGATTTTGATTGGTCTGGAGTTCCAACCTCGTCCATGTTTCCCCCGCCGCGTGGTCACCGAGTGGAACCATTTAGCGCTACACTTACATGGTTCCGGAACGATTGTGTTAACACCCACTTTTACGCCACGTTTTATTTAAGCAAACGTCTTAATTCTCGTGCGCTTGCACAGGCCTTCCGTGTTTGAATTTGGAAGTGTGTGACAGATTTCGCTAAAAAGTATTTATGTACTAACTAATATTGGTTTTGAACTAGTACTTTTGCCCACGAATTCACTCGCGTGGAATTCTGCAATAATTTTGAGGGACAACTTCAATTCTTTTTGTTATGGAAATTTGAGCGTTAGGCTCAGTGATATTGGTAAAATAACTTTGTGAGACTTTCCCTAGTTTCAATAGGACAGCACAGGCCGAATAACCTGATTGTCTGAAAATTAAAATGATTCCGTGCTGTGGAAGGCACGTTAGGCCGATGGTTCCGGTTCTACAACCAGTAGCTACATGAGCCATAAGACTATGGCGGCACAACAACTCTGACACTAGGATTAATGAAGTTGCATTTGGAAAATTAAATTACTTTTTCACCTTAATTATACAGTACCTCGTTTCAAAGTCAAATGATTTTTAATCTCATAAATAACCACGATGACAAATAAATCTAAACTCAAAGTCAAAAAACTATTTGCAACATACCCAAAAAATATCGAATTCACATAATTAATTACACAGATAAATAAATATATCGCGACCTATCCAAATTGAAAAACAAAAAACGAGAACCGTGACCTAATCTATTAGCAAACTCGAAAAAGAACAAAAATTAATGCCGAAACACATTTCCATAGGTCACTCCATGTATTAAGATAACCTTTCCGCTTTATTGTAATCCAGTAATTATAAAATAAACCACATATTTACATAGTCATAAAGCAGCTCCAAATCGCCTTACAACGGCTTATCGACTACACTTTATCTAAAAACAATAAGCATTTTAATTCTGTGTGAAATCGGACCTCACTATCACACTTCGAGATGGAAGATAAAAACGATTTTATGGTCTTTGTTCGTTACTGTTCAACCTACTGTTATGTTATGATCGTTGATCGTTGCCAAACTAGACTAATGCTCAGAGTAAAAAATTGACCATAGATAAAATAAATGGAGTGTTGTTTTTATTGGCACAAGATTCAGTGCATTCTGCTTTGCAGTAAGTTGATATTTTAATTTGGGTTCGACGAATCTTTTTCTTTTCTTTCTTTCAATTATTGAATTGAATGCAATATTTTTGATCTGAAGTGCAATTCACTAAAGAAAAGTTCCTTGCAACCTCACCCTTGGTTGACGATATCTCTAGTTTCAGAAGATACATCCTCAAGCCGTGACGATGTAAGGATGTGTTTGCACTTAGTGAATGTAGCCCAGAATAATTAAAGTTTTGGTAACTAAAATTTGGATTAAGTTTATGCAAAATAAATATGTGTGGCTTGATAAAAAATTTCAATGTAATTTTCATTCAAATCTATATATACTCTATTCCAGACTAATATCATAAATGCGAAAGTAATTTGTTTGTCCTTCCTTCCCATTGTATGGAAGGAAAAAGGGATTGACTTTTTTTATCTCGTTCCAGCATGTAATTCCCGTGAAATACCTTCTAATGTCCACACGGATGAAGTCGCAGGGATAAGCTAGCAAGAGAATTAAAACAGTATTTTTGTCACTTAACAATCGTCGTCGAGTATGATAGTCTAACAAAAAGAGATGATATACGCAGTAATAAGGCGATATATTAAAGAGGCTGGAGGAATCAAGAACAGCTCGTGGGAATCTCATGAGCGATTGACGCGCTTCGTTATGTAGAACGGACTGTAATTGCGTGGTACAGTGCGCACACAAATATGAAACTTTACGAATTTTATAATACAACTTTTTGAACTTGGACTTTATTTCACGTGATTATAAGGCCATATGATAAAAGCAAGCTCACTCAGAAGCTTCCAGTTGATTAATTAGCACCACTGTTTGGTGACAAATTTACATAAAGTGGCGGTAGCTATGCAGGCTTGCAATGATGCCAGAAATGTACATGTAGGTAGCAGGTACTCCACTGAATAGAATTTTTGATATTAGAACTGGGACTAAAGGCGGGAAAGCGTCGTTTTTCTAACCTAACTAAACTAACCTTCAAAAATGGAAACTGTTTACATTTACAAACATTTTACATTAGAGTGAGACAATTCTGAAGAAGAAAATAAAACAAAAAAATATCGGGAAAAAACATGCAATAAAAAGCTAGCAAGGCAACCGAAGCGACAATGGAACAATTTTTATGATTTATTTAATCAGAAGATTAAACAAAACCAAATATTTGTGGAGCTATGTAGCAAATAGTCAGGTAATTCTGTTAGGTATTGTTACTAATCCTTTATAATGGTATTATTATAGTAGACGCTGTAGGCTAAAACACAAGTCTTAAGTCAGACGCTTTAGAATGTAACTAAGTCACATTTCCTAGCCCTTAGATTTAAGTAAACATTTGTCTTGTAATTTGTTAATCTTTTTCTTGAATAAATTTATTCTTATAGTCCATATAATTTATTACTAAAACTTATTACTATTTTTAATAAGATTTTAAAGCCCTATAAAATTCAATCTCAGTCATAAAGTCATGAAAAGCAAGAACATCTTCATGAACGAGGACTTCTGGACTAAGCCGACCGTTAGTGACAGCCATGCAATTAAGAGCTTAAAATGTTTGTTTATAGAATAGTTTATAACAATTTTATTAGTTTTGTATTACTATTATGCATAACTATGAATCTAGTTATTATGTAATAAGCGAATAATACTAAGTTAAAATAAAATAGTTTGTATATCATGGTTATAAATTATGTACTGTTTTGCTGTCGTTACACTAGATCTCAGCAGATACGATATCATAAGCCCATTTCGCTAGGGGTTAAAGTGCTATTCGGATAAATGTTTTGATGTTGCACATTTTTAACTCGGTGTTGTTTTTATGAGCTGATTACGTCATAGGTCAAGTTGGTGCTCTAATTATGACGTCATGTAAAGTGAAGGGTTTTTAGAACTTAATTTTTTCTTTTAATTAAACTGTACGGATCTAAAACTTTACTGCATTTACTGTTACTTATGTAAAAGCAATCTCACCATCATCATCACCTGGGAGACGTTCACTGATGAACGTCTGCGTCTCCCATTACCAAGCAGCTTGCATCCACCAGGTGCTCGGTCTATTTATTAGCGGGACGGCCCGTTACCCTTTTCCCGGTAAAAATCAGTGGTAAGTACAAGACACGAATAGAGATAATTAATGCGTTTAAAAATAACTAAAAACCGACTTCAACTGTCTTAAAAATGATCACCTTTATCTACCCATAGTAATCTGGCTACATGTTTGGGCGTTGTTTATTTTCTCAAAAAGCGCTCAATCTATTTCGTTAAAATTTCTATGGAACTACCTCTGAAGTATCTAGCTTTACCAAACCAAACAAAAATATCATCGAAATCGGTTCAAAATTGGTGGAGTTGTCGTGTAACATACATACAAAAAAAAACATACAGTCGAATTGAGACTTTCCTCCTTTTTTGACGTTGGTTGAAAATTCTCTGTGGTTTATATGTAGGATACTGACGGCAACGTCTGCTTACGTTGGAAACTACCAGGTAGACTCTGAAATTTTACCCTAAACTTTTACATAATATAGTCAATTACTTTGATACAACAAAGCAAAGCACTTGACCATCCATAAACATAAAACAAAACACAAATATCAATCAATTTCCACGGGTATATAGCACCATGCAACCAAATAGTTACTTATATATATCACTCCTGTTTTCAGAGTTGAAAGAGCTTTCACATCCACATTAGCGGGGGCTTGGGAAAAACTGTAACTGATTAATCAAAGCAAAGCGAGGCGTTAAACCAACGAGGCATGCGCGAGTAAACAAGCCCGCGCGAGCTAGTTGAATCATCACGCGGTTACTAATTCCGTTGATTACACTATCAACGCTCGTGGGCTGTTAGTGTTGCCAGCTTTAGAGTTATTCCCACCTCATCTCCGCTCCCACTGTTATTCCTGTTTTTTTTATTTTAGCCAGTAACTACAGCGGTACACTTGAAACGCGTCCACTGAAGGTGGATGAATTTCCTACGGACTCTAAAGCTATCTTGGGACCCCAGACTCGTTTAGAATAAAGAAATAGGGTGGAGTGGTAAAGACGTGGTAAAGACAGGCAAACTGCTATCTTACGACTGCATACAAATAAATTGAAAACCCACAGAATATAATCCGAATTGCAAATTAAGCTGTTGTATTAACCGCCTCCGTGGCCTAATGTCTAAGTGTTGGATTCACAATCCAGAGGTCCCGGGTTCGATTCCCAGTGGGGCACGTATCTGAACTCGGTTTGGTTTGTAGTTCTTGGTCTTATAAGTCTGCCGCCAAACAGCAGTGTTAATAGCACTGTTGTGTTCCAGGATGAAAGGTATCAGAGTCAACGCCTCATTCGCTTGAGGGTTCTGGGTGCGCACGCTTACCATCAGGTACGGAACCCTTCGTGCGCGAGTCCGACTCGCACTTGGCCTTTTTTTTAAGATCTGAAAGGTATAGCTTTATTTAGTTTAGTTATAGAATGCAAGCGAAGCTCTGGCATTCATATGTGAGTATTAATTAACCTACAAAACACATCTCCATCGATTAAGACGTAGCACCATGTCGTAACACTCCTTATTTGCATTTCTAGTACTTAACGCGATAACTGTGTTTGTTAACTTTGTTAAGCTGGTGTGATAATGGGTGTAGTCAGCCACGTTAAGAGTTGAGGTCGAAATATTCTGTTTCAACATTTGAAGTTGTTAGCATTCGGTCGATGGGCTGCTGTTTGCTCGGCAAATTAGTAGGGCTGTATGGATTTGGATGATTAAGTTTGAGCAATGGTTTTTAACGTGTTTCTTTGGATTAACCTCACTCGATGTTAAGTGATTACAAGGTTGATAAGCTAGAGATATCTGCAAGAGATCGTCCTGTTATTCCATATAAGTGGCAGTTAGTTACATATAAAATACAAGCGACCTTCCCTGGCTTCGCGTTTCCGGTGGATTTTCCGTAAAATTAATTTAAATACATTTAAGAATGTAAAAAATAATGTTCTCAAGGTGTTCGAATTGATTTTAATTCATAAAGATAACTAGCTTTTGCCCTCCACTTCTGACAGAACTGGAAAATGTACTTTTTAAATTATCGAATAAATAACTACGTTTTATATCGGGTCAAAAGTGTCATTTTTTACCCTTTAACGATGAAATCAAGTCATTATGACTCTTTGGCAAAACAAACAATTTATTTGTCCCGATTCTTGAATGAAGAAAATACGAATAGCAATGACATACACGCTAAAGTTACTTCATCATCATCATCAGTCGGGAAACGTCCACTGTTGGACATAGGCCTCCCTCATGGCACGCCACATCGACCTGTCCCGAGCCACCTGCATCCAGCGACTCCCTGCGACTCTAACCAGGTCGTCGGTCCATCTAGTGGGTGGACGGCCTGGTAGAAGTTACTTACACACTTAAAAACATTCCTATTTCTTTTGCTAATGTTGAGTAAATATCTGACAACTGCAATCATCACTTGCGCACAGACAGCGGAGGTCCCGTTGGTTACTCTTTGGGCACGAAACCCTAAAAATGACTCCTGACGAAATAATAAGCCAAGAGGTGAAGTACCACATAATAATATAAGTTACAAATATTAGATCACGCGAAACTGTAACAACTGCTTCGAACTTTTGCAGTGACTGTTCCGTGAAATATCGTTAGAGATCGCGTGATTTGTGAAACTGTTTAAATATCGTTTGCGTGGATTAGGAGTCAAATTTTAATTTTCGAACACGTATTCGAATTACGTATGCTTTAAGTAATCACGTCTATTCATTTTTTAATGTGTGGCCTATTGTCTACACAGCTGGACTCACATCCTAGAGGTCCCAGGTTCCATGTTGGCTAAGTTTGCCGTCAAAAACTGTTGATAGCGTCTGTTATGTTCCCGTATGTAAGGTAGCAAGGCCAGCGCCTCATTAGATTGAGTCTCCTGGGTGCGCACCCTTACCGTCATACAGCCTTATGGTCACTTACCTGGCCGAGAGGTGAGATCTTACTCCTTGCTTTTATCTTGAATATCTTGAATTTTAATGAACGATAGCAAAAAGTATTATTCCGAGGACAAAAAACCCTCATGATCGACTGTAATGTCTTCTAAAATAATTCAATAACGGGTATTGCTCTGATACGCGGTGAACATCAATGAACCAATTAAATCGTGCTACAATGGGATGGTCAGCTGATGACGTCACGCGTCACGCTGCGCGCTCGCAGTCAGTAGCGACGCGCGAACCGGCGCAGCTAATTACTGGCAAGATCAAGGTTGTTCGGCGGGAGCGAGGGAAAGGAGGAAGCGTGCCTAGAGAATTTTTGTCACAAGCGAAGAGGATGTTCTTTATTTTAAATCGTCTATTGACAGCAACTTCATCTGTTTGAAATTGAGGAATCAATCTATAGGAACATACTACCTGTAACAGTGTTGCCAGTGGTGACATACAGAACGAAAACCTGATCCTTTATTGTTGGCTGAAGAAACAGGCTGAGTCACTCAGCGAGCTATGCTCGGAATTTCTCTAAGGGTTGAAACCCCGAATGAGGAAATCTGTAGACGAACTAAGGCCAACGGCTCAACGAGTCAGTGAGCTGAAGTGGCAATGCGCAGGCCACATCTCTCGAAGAATGGATAACTGACAATAGAATAGAAAGAATAGAAAAGAAATACTTTATTCGGCATACATACAGTTATTACAGTTCATACACATACTCGTACATATACAATAGACAAAGTAAAGGACGCGGGGAGGGGCCAGCTCAGGACCAGTTTTTGTGGCAATCTTGGAGGAGGCCTATGTCCAGCAGTGGAATTTTGCCGACTGGTAAGGTGGCTTAAGGTTGGACACGCCTTCCATCTAACAGCCTTGTCATCATTTACCATCTGGGGAGACAAAAGCTTAATGCACATACACTGTTCGTAACAGATAATAATAATAATAAAACTGTCATTTTGCAGACCTTTTCCGGCATTGTATCCGCTCATGACTTGAGTCGCAGGCATGGCGTGCGCGGTGCTCCCCCGTGGGAACTGGAGCGAACATTTACACTTTTACTTGAATGAACGAGTACGTTACGCTGTAGTAACAGTTGTAATACGTTATGTTCCGCTGTCGTGAGTAACAGCTGTAACATGTTGTTACTCGCGCGTAACGCCGTGGT
Source organism: Carcina quercana (assembly GCA_910589575.2). Lineage (NCBI taxonomy): Eukaryota > Metazoa > Arthropoda > Insecta > Lepidoptera > Depressariidae > Carcina > Carcina quercana. Next base: position 843,104 of record OU342435.1, read on the forward strand.
TACTGATAAGGGAACAGGTCAATGGTTACGGATTCCAGGAATTTTTGAAGTGAAAACTTCTTTGGGCGCTTTAAGCACTTTTGGGTGAACAGAAATCAAGGAACTCGCGTCATCCTCACCGAAGGCTTTTCGTAAGCTATATGTATACTGTGTATATACATATGTACATATACATATGTACACATACATATATATATACCAGTTTAAACTTTAGTCCTTGATCATAAACATTTCTCTATAAGCGGGAAATAATTAGAAAATAATAATCTAATAGCTCGAGGATACCATTCACAAGTTACTTAGTTTTCACTTCTATTGGCAGTCCTCAAAGACTGGCCCGCAAACTGGTTACAATTCATCATCATCACTAGCCGGGAAACGTCCACTGCTGGACACATGCCTTCTCCATGGCATGCCACAGTGACCGGTCCCGAGCCACTTGCATCCAGCGACTCCCCGCGACTTTATCTAGATGTCGGTCCATCTAGTAGAGGGACAGCCCGTTAAATCCAAGCCACGTCAGAGCTCACCACGACCTGGAGCTCTATTTTTGATTCGCTCTACGCGCCGCGAGCGCTCGATTTCTACTGATTTTCGTTCGACTTACGAAATTTGATATTTTTGAATCGCTCTTCTGCAACAAGTGGTCGGGACCACTCTTTGCGGAGGCGAGCGATAGAGTAAACGCCATCGTCGAACACTGACATTACCACTTATTGACATTGAACTTCTATGTGCTTTGCATTCCGTTTTACTTGCATGAATTACCGGTTTTATTTTTCTGCATAAAACGGATAAAATTAAACGTTTTAAGTTATATTAGCAACACCTGTGGCGAATGATTCAAAAATACGGTCAAATCTGTTTTCATGCGATTTGTAGTCGATCGTGACTTAAGTCGTGTGCGTGGAAGCTATGTCACACGAGCGAATCAAAAATAGAGCCCCTGGACTTGGATAATTGAGAGAGTCGCCGTCGCCGGACACGGCGAGGAGGACTATATATATAGGGGAACAGCCCGTTACACACTTCCCGGTACGTGATCGCCACTCGAAAACTTTTACTTCCCATCGGTTATCGGTTCTGTGAGTGATGTGACCTTAGCTTAAAATTTTAAAGCGCAAGATATTTGTTATGCTATAATTACAATTATCCGTCTCGTTCAATTCTTTTGTCCGAAGATTTTATTTAAATTTAAAATGAAATTTTTCAACAATAGCAACCAGTCATATCTATACATTAACAAACACCGGATCAATGACGTCACGACAATATCGTATTGTACTAAAACTACCACAACAAAGCTGAATTCGTTATTCAAAATCGACACCTTACCTCCTCGCAAACGAGAGATTTAAATGCAAATGCAATCGCGGCGTCAAAACTGCCATTTTCTTCAATGATTATGTTTTTTTCGAGGTCAATACACGCGAATATCAATAGATGCATGTTAAATAGTGATACAAGTTTACAATATAGCTACCATGCTATTGGGTTCTACACGACTGAAAAGAGTGGTTTCAAATTCAGCCTGCACTTGTACACTAGTTAAAAAATCAAGTAATAATCTAAATGTGTCTAGGAATATACTAGAATTACATTTCTGCATTTATTTTAATTGTACAAAATCATTGTTTTTGTACTAAGTGACGCCATCTTTGTTTTCAACGTTAAGTCTCACCTGTTTCGTGCGTTTTATATGTTTTTGTGCAAATAAACTAAACCAAAATATACAAAAATGGTAACTAAATCACTTTTATTTGATAATGGTCTTTTGAAATTATAAGTACAAAGTACAAAATTTTTGTTTATTTACTGTTGAAGCTGTTAATATAAGTGCATGTTCACATCAACTTTGATTAACTTTTGCAGTAATGGCTACATACATTATTTATTCCTCACAGTATTTCCGTCAACTGAAAAAATAGCTGTTCAACTGATTATATTTCAGATTACATCAGAGATTTGTATTAAAACATTACATAACATACAATTTATAACAAACACTTAACAGAGTTTTAATGTAAATTTCTTTATGTTAGATTTACGCGCGTAGTAAATGATTTTACCAAAGATATCAAATGTGTTAAGGGAACAAATGCACCAAATTTCTAGTTTTTAGCTTATGTCGTTTGAATCAAAGCTTTGATGGGCAAAGTCTATCGATTTAACAGCAGAAGAATCTCAAGGGACATAAATCAATTGAATTTAAATGCCAGGAGGTCTTCTGGACTCAAAAACATCTGATAAATACACTAATAATGGCACAGAAAAAGAGCTGGAGGTTTTATTGTCTGATTGAAATCAACTCAATAAGAATGTGCTTTATAAGTTTACACAGAATGCATGTTGATATGTAGTTCTCAAGGGGTAAATATTTTTTACTATACTGCCCATTCACCCACAATTTGTGGACCCACGGGTATCTGTGGAGAAATATCCATGGACCTCTAGATAGAGCCCCGATATTCGTCTGGACGGTATCGCAAGCGCAGTATCAATATACAAACTTTTTCCAGGTTCTCCAAAAGTTCTCCAAAACTATAACACCACAATTTCCCAACCAATCCTAAAGCTGCAGGCGCAACAGAAGGCAGAGAAATCACAGATTCGTCGCACGCGCACGCAGCGACAGTACAATGCGCGCAAGAATCAATCATACGCGCGACACAGCGGAGGTCGTAAAATTGAAATCCAATGGCTTATGTCACGCGGTTTGTAGCTACTTAATACGTTGAGGTTTCAGAAGTGGCTTTGTGGTCGACGGGATGGGTACGACACGATTTGTCGTGACACGTGGACATGTCGATCACGACAAAATCATTCGATTTTGGCCGTTGTAATTAGCACAGGTGTTAAACATCTAATTCTTAGTTCCAAACACAGATCTTCTTGTAAATTTCTATCCAAATTTAAAAAAGGATTTACCAAGAAGTTTTCTATTCAATTGTATGTTACGAGTCGAGAGACTATATTCTTATATTAACGTCACCCTACACTATGGTATAGGGTATAGTCAAGCAAATTTTCATCACCGCTTTACATGCAAAGAAGTTCCCAATTTTTTATAACCACTTCGTCGGTGTGGTGTGTCTAATAGTATATCATGATAAAATACAGCTTTCTAGTAAGACTCTGAGCTACGTCGCGGACAGACAGAGGACAATACGAACATTGAAAAATTTTAAGTGTTCTCTGTGAACTCTTAACATACTCGTATGTTATACATGCTGCGACGCTTGGTTCCAGACAAATCAAGTATAATTTCCTTTACAACTTCTCTTATATATCCCGTGTCAGTTCCTAATACAATCATCCATCTGTTCAAAACCCGCTTCCAACCGACGACCACGACACGACACGACTGTCCCTTCAATAAATCGTGTACAATGAAGCGCTTCGCAGACATTATGTCGCCGGTCGTGAGGTCGAAGTGATTGCCTCTCAGGGAGAGCCTCTCAATAAACAAGCTGCAGTGGAAATTTATAGATATTGTCGTATGTGGATGAGCTTAAAGACGGAAAGCAATTTAGGGCTGGACTTTGAAGTAGATAGACGTCCAAATGTCCAGGCTATAGTTTGTAGAATATAGGCAAGGTGAAACGGTAAAAGCTGTGTGTAATCTATTTCAATATTTTAACTGACTGCCACCGCTGATAGAGGTGTTTATCACTGTGTGTAATTATGTTAATTGTTTGTGAGATTTTCTTGTGTCAACATTACTTTCAAATAGCTGGACGTTTGTAGATTTTGTAGACGCTATTGATGAAAATATGATGCTTGTTTGAATGTATTGCTTTGTGACTTTGAATCTAAAGTAAGATCAACAAAATGTTCCCGTGGATAATAGGCGACTTAAAATAATTGAGCATACTAGCATGATTACAACAAAACCCCAGTGAAATTATTGAGTTCCAATAACTTATTCTAGCTATAATTATTTTGAGCTAGTTAACTATTTGCTGGTATAAAAATCTAAACAAAGGAAATACATTTAAGAAGTGTCTTCCATACTATTTTTAAATATTAATTTAAAACAACAGAGATCCACTTATTTGTAAATATGATAGACTAATGGTTTCTTTCAATCCGGGCAATAACCATATTTAACTATCAACAAACTTAAAGGTCTTGTAATTGCTTATTTGTATAATTAGTAGCAATCGCTATCACCTGATATTTATCTTATCTCAACGGAGAAACAGATGTGTTCCGACAATCTCAGATAAGATATCCAATCCCGCATTTAACTGTAGAATAAACCTAATGTATTTCTTTCTCAGAGTTTAATAACAATTATTCTAAACGGACATAATTTAAAAGTCTTTAAAGATAAAGAAACGCTGTCGACACCTCGTTTGAACGTATCTGAAAATAATAATAAACTGTCAGGTCAAGCATTTATTAAATTTTCTTGTTAGCTCCGCCGGACCAAGAAGACAGAAGTACCTATGTAGAAATCAATATATCACTCCTCTTAAATACGATAAAAACAATCTTTCACCGCTGCTAGTCTGAATGCACTTTCAACAAATAAAACGAGGCTTAATAACATACCTGTCATCGATAACATTGACAAATTAAATATCAACAGAACTACCAACTTACATTTACCGTAACCAAGCTAACATATTCAAACTCTACTCGTTTAAACTCTAAAAATATACCTGCAAAGTTAAAATGGTACAGCGCTCGAAGACTTCACCTAAAACAAACTTAATTTTGCAGGTGAATTGCTAGATTAGTTAAGTGTTATGATGTGGATATTAACTTTGAGAGCAACATGTGTAAGTTGGTTCTTCACATGGGAAGGTAGGATGAGTACTGTCAAATTTTTGCCACACTGTAATTAGAGTTCGGATCGTAACGTGAGAGGTCATGCGAACGAAATGATAGAAATCATCTTTAGAGTTTATTTGATGTGTGGTGCAAGGTTTAAGATGAAGCGGGAGGCATAAATTAATGAGAGAATCGTCAACCATGAGCCCCGCCCCACACATACCGATTTTAGAATTTAAAACCAGAAGTCTTCAATACAAAATGTACTGATCTGTTCACAAACACAGCGCCCTAAGCAAGCAAAAATCGGTCCTGATCTTTCGCGGTAGGTTTTCCAATGATTGATGATTGCCAGAAAGAGTGTGTATATACAACGTGGTGTATTAATAAAAAGCTGTAGATGACGATGAAAATGTAACAAACAAAGCAAATGAAGATGATGAATACCAAAGTTTTAATGGATAAAGTACATAATTTGCTTTCATATATGGACGTTTTCATAAATTTCTAAAGAATCAAACATTCAACCCGAAACTCACGGCAAAAATACAACTTGCAGTATTTAAATTGTTATACACTCAGCTTAAAATGACTAACGTTGACATCAACAAAGCTCTATAATATAAAATGCTTGTTTCGGTTATTGTTTACATTTAATTATGCTCGATTGACACAAACTATGTTTACGAATCACGATTTGATTTTGAAGAACGCTCACCGCTCCGCGCTTTAACCTTGCACCGCACGATAACGAGTTACGTTTAGTTAATTAAAATTAATAGTCACTAACCGCTCGATAGTAATTAATGATATATAAACCTCGGGCTACTTGGGGGTGACCAGCACAAAAAGGTATTAAAAAAAAACAATGCCTCATACGGGCTGACGAGACAGCGAGCCGTTGAGATATAATGTTTTTTTTGTCAGCGAAAGTGCTACCGGCAGGAACTGGGAGTTTATTTATTGTAATTAATACAGTAATTAAAAATGTCTAAATGTTATATTGTATTGAAAAGCTCTTATTGTTAAAAGGCATTTTGGCTTATTGAACCCATGATAACTTTTTGATTAGTTCTATATTACAAAATATGTTCCTCCTTTTTCCCGGCTTAGTCAACGAGTACTTTAAAAATTTTCTCACGAAAACTACTCAGTGCACCGGGATGAAATTAGGCTATGTCCTTTTCCATGACTAGTGCCAAGTCAAATTTCATCGCTATAGGTTGTGCCGGTGAGGCGCACAGTGGTATAAACAAACTTTCTCATGTATAATAGTCTTATGTTATTATTACATGATCTATTCAACACCAGTACATCACGAATAACTAAGCTAATGACGAATACTTCAATCAACCCATCTAAACTTATATGACTTTTCTTTCTTTTTCCCTTTTTCATTTGTGTTTATATTATTCAGTGTTTTTGTTTGTTTTTCTTTTTATATAAATAACTAAGATTATTAAGACCCTTAGAACCAAGAACTTTGTAAGTGGCTATTAGAATATACCTCTAATCAGTATTAATATAGATGTAAATAGCTGTTAAGTTTTCCGAATAAAATAAAATAAATACTACTGATTAATTTTTGCTTGGTCCAATTAATTGGTAACTTAATTGAGTATTATTCAAAACCGTTGTTTAATTTTTAGAGTTACGTATCAAAAGTGTGCCGAACGGGATCTGCTGCTAAGCTTTCGCTGTAAATCCGTCCATATGTCACAGGGTTGTATCTTTTGAACCGTAATGTAGGTAGACACACTAATTTTCACCAAGTGTCCATAGTATACATGCTCCCTGAGACCGCGTGGTCCGACTGCTCAGTCCGATTACTCGGACCACGCGGTCCCAGGGAGCATTTATACTATGCGACTCCGACTGCTCAATCGGACTACGCGGACTATCATTTTTTGAGACCGCGTGGTCCGACTGTCGGAATTGAACTTCTTCCCTGTTGGTTCGACAAAAGGAAGAAACTTATTTTTCTCAATCTTTCGATCGATCCATGTTAAATTCTGAATGGTGATATGGAAACCATAATGTGCTTTTGATTCATTTGCTTCCTTTCTTATTTAGCAATATTCGATCAAGTAAATTCGGATGCGACTAAACTTCGCGCACGGCGCGTCGCCCTAAATCGTTCCCTTGCTTTGGTTCGTGAGGCTCTCGTGTACTAGCTCGCCCTATTTGCAAGTGGTCATATATACAGAGCAGAACAACTCCATTCCGATCGAGTCGTGAGCTAAGGTTAGCCAGGCCGTGTTTGGGTTATGTCGCAACCTGATTGGAGCTAAACGAAACCCTGCCACGGTATTATGTAGGAACAAATAGCATTTTCGTAACATATGTATTCAAAAAATGCTAAAAAGAACGGAATTTATCAACCTGAAGATATATAGATGTAATGTTGACTTTCTTTGCTGTAGCAATGCGTTTACTTGTTTTTCCTTATGAAAAATCTCAATTTTTTAAAATTTGTCCCCACATTTTCGCTTAAAAGAAATTACATTTCACTAAATCAGAATTTTAAGATGAATTAATCATGAATTAAATACAGCAACTTTATTATAGAAACTACATCAATCGCATGTATACATAATTTAAGCACACTTAAGACGGTTTAAAGTTTGAGCTTTAGTTGAACTTTTTGGCTGTAAATAAAATGCTGGAAATATTATGCCTGTTTTTAAACTTTTTTTAATATAGTAATACTCGTAAATTGTGTACATTATGTAAGTGCAAGAATACTTTTAAACTTTCACGCTTTTACGATGTTCGGTAAAACACATTTCAAAACTAAAGTAGAATACGGTGCGAAATTATAATTACTCTGAAATAAGTATAGGACAGTGCTTACGTATAGTAGTGTACAGAATCGTGTCCAGAGAAACATAAAGTATAATCATATCACCAGTTCGTAGCATACCCCGCGCTAACCTCAGCGAGGTGCGCCGGCGCAGTCCAGTTCCCACGTCAAGTAGACGTAATGCCACCTAATGGCGGGCGTCATAATCGCGCTCCTAGACAATACACACTTGTTCGTTGACGGACCTTGAGCTGGGATTTGTGTCATTATTGCTTTGTTGGCTGTGTGGTCCAGGCTTAAAAAGGATCACCCGAAACCTTATCTTTTTCATAAATAACGACTTAAGAAGAGGAACAGGCATTAATATCTCCTTAGGTCTGCGCTCGAACCCTCCGTCCGCACGCTAAGCTTTGTGAATTTAACGAGATTGTAATTACATAGTAATGTTATCAATGCGAGATCAAAATCAAAAGAGACTTTGTTTATAGTTTGATAGAATTTAATGACTGTTTTAGTACGATATCAAAATGGTGTATTTTTTCTTATATCCAGTTAGCAACTTCTCCGGCGCAGATATCATATATTATTCAATGAGGAATTTGCACCGGAACAAAAAATACCCTGCGTCGGTATTCAACTTTGTTTTATATATCTGTATATATAAAACAAAGTCGGGTTAGTTACACCATTTATAAATCAAGAACTAAACCATGGGATAAATCCATGCCAAAATATTTATTTTTTCATGTATTCACAATATAAAAAAGTTTCTAGAATGATAGTTGAACGGCCTGAAAAGGACATAGGTGACATTTTACGCCGTTCGAATAAGTAGTTCCTATTGGATAAATCCTTAAGTTCACAGAGGAAACCTTTCTTAAAGTAGCAGATCAGATGGATTTTTGCACCTAATTTTAAGATTATATCTCTAGTGGTTAGGTACAGGCGTGGATATACATAATGGCTGAGGTAAACTTACACAAACTGTACTTTTCAGTTACTCTGAGTTATCTACAATTAATTTCAATCTTATATAAATAACTACAAACATACACAAATTAAAAATATATATCTGTAAATAGCCTTGAGGATGACCAAATGCATTATAACGAGAACCTTAATAACATGTGCGTTTTCGTTTCTCAGATCTACAATGTTTCTGATTACTTTCTTTGCAATCAATTTAATATACATTGGATTGAAACCAACAATACCAGACTCTGTGACAACATAGTTCTGTGTACAAGCTCCTCTATAAAACAAATGCCTTAAGTTACGTACAAATCGCGTGCGTGATTTACTTTCTGTTTCGTAGCGGTCTCTGAGACGTTTATGTCGGTTAGATACAGTACCATCATATTGCTGTTTTATTGTCAAAAGTACTGTTTTAGGTGTTAGAGGCTATAGTTTAACTAGGAATATTCTTTTTGCAGTAAATTATGCTACTTAAAAGTATCTTAGGAGATATTTTCTTGGCTGTTACAATTCATTCCGCTTACGAGGTTTTAATAGCTGAGAATAGAGTAGCTATAGATCGCCGATGAATCAATTTTTTTACACCTATGAGTATGAAATTGCTGAAACAACTGAAATCATGAAATTAAGTTCAGTGCAATAATTAACTGGGTTTTGCATATTGTCACGAAATGTCACACGTATAATGTAGGCTATAGGCAAATACAATCAACATTATTAGACCGAACAAAGTAAACAAAATGTTAATTCTAAAATTATTACCAATTGGTAATAAGTCACTCGGTCTAGTGTCACATCACGTCACGCGCCCGTACAAGACATTCGACGTACCATTGACTTTCAAGATAATTTTTCTACTATGAAAAGTTTTCCAATTTCCTCTATAACCTATTACTATATTTAAATCTTTCTGGCTATAGGTAAAATTTATTTCGGAGGCAAGTTTTTCATTCAGCTGATCACTAATGATCATTTTACTGTGCCCACTTTTGGTTAAAACCATTAATTTGCCCTAAGATTTCCCCCTGGCGTTTCCTAACCGTGTCCAAGTATCAATCGTCGAACTCTTGCGCATTGATCGGTTTCTATGAGCATTTGACCATTTCGACTACTTCAGTGGCGTAACTCTTGGTGATAATTTGGTACAAGTGTTGTTTTACAATACTTCAGTCAATAAGTGTGATAGAAAGCTATGATATAACAAATATTTTGGACGAATTTTACCGGCCCCTGGTGCCCAGCTAGTGACTACACAGATGACCACAATACGGAGGTCTTGGATTCGATTCCCAGTTCTCTCTTGATCTTTGATGCTAGGTTTTGCGTTACGATTGCATAACCAGCACCGGTATTACGTCCACCGCATTGATTATCTTGATACTTCTGGGTGAGCACGCTACTAGCATACGGCCTTATCGTCACTCACCTCGTGGTGATTATTCTCTAAGCTAATATAGCTCGATGAGTCAGTATGGAGAGTGGGACTTTTAGAGTGGTGACCACGTACCGCGAAGCGTATACCAGGCCGTCCTTCTACTAGATGGACTTGGCTTGGGACAGGTTATTTTGGCATACTATGGAGGAGAACTATGTCCAACAGTGGACTTTTACTAGCTGATGATGAATGTCACATAAAGTGGTAATGAACGAATTATGTTTGAAAAGGTTCAATGGTTAAATTTTCGGCACATGCTGTAAAAAATGTCTCAATCCCGCTATGTCGTGACGGACACGCCATTATTTTCGGTAATTGATAAATTAATGATTGATTACACAGCGCCATCACAATGCGGTATTTCGTTCGAATTTCGAAAATGTCTCGGTAACGAGTCTTCTTTCAGCCGGGCACTAATTGCTGGCAAATTATCGGTCGACAGTTGCGCGGACGCACGCCCCGAGAACTGTCGCAATGTCAACGTTGCCGGCTGCAGCTGACAGTTGCTGATCATGAATGGATGAATAGGTCTTAGTGTATTATATAAACCCAGATTCTGTTGATCGAAAATAATAATTATAATAATAATAAATTAATTATAATTAGTAATTACTGTCAAATGTATTTTTTAAATTGTATTACAGCTTTATACAAACCATGCAACATTTATTAATTTACTTACTCATAAAAATTTCCGTAGCAGAGGTAGACAAAATAAGTTATGATAATAATAATAAAAAAGTTGATAAGAAATTTCAATTTTTTAAATGAGTTTACTGGCTTAGCTGGCGCCTTTTTTGCACAGCGGCTTATCCTCGCCGTACAGCGCGGCAACAGCGCCGGTGTACTGGGCACCATGCCGCACGGACTGGCGCTACGAAGTGTTCACTTTGTAAATATACGTTTTGTCTTTTTTATTATTATTATTGTATTTTTTAGTTTGTAATTGTAAATAAGTGACTTTATCTGTAATCATTACAGTTCAAATCTCCGTTTACAGAAATTATATTAAAAACTAATTAAAACCATATTTAAGTTTTGGCATGTTTGAAGAATCGTAACAATTTCCTTACTTGTTTGTTCATTTCATTTGAAACTGAACTAATCAATAAATTCGCTCAATCAGCAATTTGTTCAAAAACACACCGATTGTAAGTCCTGTAATCTGAAGACATATTTTTTTTACTAAAAATATATCTATCTTACTTAGGCTCATGTCCAACATACTGCCGCTGCAACATACAGGAGCTGCTAGTTTTGAAATGGTTTAAAATGTTAACTTTGTGCCAAATAAACATTTATGCGTTTATAAAGAGGTACATTTTCCCTCGGGTGCGCGCGCGCAGCGGTAGCCGGCGGGAGCGAGCGACGCGTCGCGTGTCGCTAATTACAGATTATGCCTACAGATAATCAGTCAGTACAGTGTAGTGTTGATGGCACAGGGAAATTCACAACGGATACGCTTCCGATGTTTATAATTTCAATTTTTAATCTCACCTGATCGTACAGTCAAAAGTTAGTGCTCCTTTTACTACCAGAACGAACACAACAAAATAGATCTGCTTTTGTTTACTGTTTGAAGCACTAACAGCGTTCTGAGGGTTTTCAAATTTTGCCAGTGATACTTTACGGCACAAACTGTGTAACGGCTATTTTTTCCACTCACAAGGTTAGTTTAATCATAAACTGCGATGCAAGTGTTCATAAATCAGGAGAAGTGCTTAGGTCACTAATGTTGATGGAGTATCGTAAGTAAAGATAAGGTGGAGCTGTGCGGAACAGTGACATGAATTTGATGGCCGTAAGGGTGTTCTACACTAATATTTCTGTACTTTAAGACTACAGAGAGTGTGTAAGAATAAGACACGTCTGTGCATTTTAAAATACTCACGGATACCTCAGTGACTTCAAAGTATTTTTTATAATTAGGATACAACATTACAAGGCCTTGGTTTATAGACATACATATCAAAACATAACATTAGCTGCATTTCGTTAATTTATATTTGTATATTTATTGCTCTGTAACAATTTTCTGTCTATCAAAAAAAAATTGGAGGACCATGATAGCCGCAAATTCTAAGCATAAGAATAAGAATAAATTTATTCATAAAAGTGTACAAAATGTTTTTCTTAAATATAATTGGCTAGAATATTTGATGGAATACTAAAGCGTCTGCAGCTAAACTAAGTTTAAAAAAAACTTGAATTTTAGCATACAGTGCCTCAACCCTCAGAAAAGCAGACGGCACGTCTAGCCGTCATTATAAAATGGATCAATTTATATGTAATAAGCAAACCACTTATTCTAATTTACACAACACTGTGGAAGTCTTTTAGTAAAATAATCAAATGGTCAGTAACTAGTCACGAAAGCTCAAAAGAAACGTCCGCCCCCATCGTTGTCAGATTGAAAGTGTTGCCAGCAAGATGCTGACCATCGAGTGTTGGCGAAACGTCACCGATGATTTGTGTACCACCTTTATTGATATGTCACAAGGACTCTGACTTATATCTTTTGAGGTTATTATTACAGAAGAATAGTCAAATGTTAATTGACGATGTGGTACTGTAAGGTACATAAGAATCTTACCAAGTAGTTGCTTATTCACGCTCGTCTGAGAGACATCCAGATTTCAGGATTCAAGAAAAAGAAGCCGGCACGGAAATGATTTGAGATTATCGTAAGGGACTATTGCAATATTCCAAAAATGAACTACAACCTTATTCTTGTATGTACTAAATAGTTGCATTTCATGCACACGAGTGAATACAGAATCCATTCGTGCCTTCAACAATCCGTATTGTCCATTGTCGTATTATTTTACGTCGGTATCATATATTCATACAAAGTTTTTTGTTGTACAAAACTGAGCCGTGAGAAAGGGTCGCACGGGCCCTTTTGTGTATTTATTATTTACAAGTTCTTGTCGTTAATTTTTTAATAACGCCACTGAATATAATAGACAATTGTTCAATAGAGCTGCAGATTTATTTGAGTGTCTTTTAATTCTGCGGGTAACCTAGTTTTGTTGACGTTTAGCTATCAATGAAGTGAAGGGTCAGTTCAGCAGTTGACGTTACCCGGTTGATGATGATGACAGCTTTATGATTATTACTTTGTCACCTTTGTTAAAAAGGCTAAATTTCGAGAGGTTTTCACTTGGCCTTTATATCACCTGATGGCAGTAGCATTGGTCAGAAACGAGAAATCGATTAGACACTTGTTAGGTTATCTATTCCAAACAGGGCACAATTGTGCTATTAATAGTTATGTTTGGCGGCAGACTATGATAATATGATTGTGGATATATTATTCGGGTGTCGTCAAAGATGATTAAGGACGACCTATGTAAAAACAATGTCTTACTGCGATCATCAATCTGCTTGACAAGTGTGGCACTGAGTGAAACTCGAGTACACTATAGACTTACGCAGCTGATTATATTACATTTGGTAGTGGTAAATAGGTAAACCTTTAACTGTCTATTAATTCTACTTGTTATTTATTAAAAATATTAAATCAAATATTGTCATTGGTACATCACTATTCAAAATTAACCAAATTTTGCTTCAGTTTTCTAGACACTCTTATGCCAAGCTAGACCGTGATTTCTGGCGTCAACTTTAGTAAAATAGTTTTAAATGTTACGTCGTTTTTATTGATAGTCTAACATAATAAAACCAATTTAGAATGTGATTTAACCCTTAATCGTATTATTATTATTATATCGTGATGGTATCGTAACACCAAACCAAATTTCACAAAATACGTTGTACATTATTGTTTTCTTTAAAAAGGAAGGAATAAAATGAACGGATAGTTTTATAAATAATAAAGTGTTATAACTAGCAACACTATTCAAACCCTGTTCAACTGGCCGCTGCTATGCAATGCCCGCGCTAATTAATACCCGCCGACTGTTTTATTTTGCGTCTTGTTTATTTTTTGTGTATGTACCTACCCACTAATATTAAGAATATTATCTACTGTTAATCTATTTGCTCTAGTTCTAAGTTCTCATTAAGTGAAATGTAATTTTATTTCTTTTGAGAATAAATATCTTTAACCACAACACTATTCAAATGTCATCTGTCAACGTCAAGTTGAAGTCAAAGTCATAGTTAGTGATTAAATGCTCCTAGGTTTGTCATTCTGCCGCGAAGTTCACCTGGGTTTCGAGGGATCGTGTACTTTTTTGTCCATCACGATCAGGAAAAATCTGGTAAGTAATTATTAGAAATCCGCAGAATTTTTATTATTACGCGAAAAACTGCTCTGTTCGATTAAGGGCTATGGATATAGAAACTTAAGTATGTATTAGTTAGGTACATATGTGCATTGTTATATCAGTCAATTAGACATTTTTATCACCAATGGACACAATTAAATGACCAACTCAATTAACACGATTCACTACTATCAACGTTTAGGTATTGTTTAAAGTTAAATCGATAATGTTATATTCTTCTCGTCCGCACATGTACCACTTTGTTAACGAGGGAAAGGGAAGGAAACTATTTGGTTTTCATACGCTTCTTCTACTACTTCATTCGCTTGGACGCATTCTTTAGATTAAAGTATTGTATAAAAGGTAAAATAAAGTGTCGTAATGTTTGACTTCATTTATGAACTGAATTTAAATTAAGTAGTACTGTATACCTAAAAAGATATACCATGAGCGCTGAATTTATGATATATAAGAGTCATTCTTACAGTTAGCTATGGCTATGGCTATGCTATGGCTATAAATGATATTATAAAAATAACCTTCATTAACATAGTAACGGAATGAAAATACACGACAATATAATTTATATATTTTTCAGAATTAGCTTCATTGTTATCACGTATTAAAACTTCGTAAACGAAATGAAATGCAGTGTTCCAGGTAGTAACTCCCTTTATTTGAATTGAGACTTTCGGACGATATCACAACAGCCTAATAATACCCAACTGCTCTCTCCTTCAGAGAGGTCATAGTCCACCACGCGGTACCATTGCGGATTGATAGACTTCACACACGCACCTTTGAATTTCTTCCCAGAGGTGTGCAGGTTTCCTCGCGATGTTTTCCTTCACCGAAAGCCTATGGTAATGATTTTCTATCAGTGGCACATATATTCCAAATAACAAACTGGACTCATTAGTACGAGCCAGGATCGAACCCAGACCTCGATTGTTCAAGGACTGACGCTCTACACAACTGAGCTACCACGGCTTGTAGGATATATTTCATCCAAATCCATTTAGTTTGAGCGTGATTGAATCACAAACATAATATAAATATTAGTGGGTCCTTAGGTTCAGGATAAAATATCTAAAAGGACAGAGTGAGACTCGTTCCCGGTAAAAACTTACTCATTCTCTATTAATAGCCAATTATCATAATAAACCGTTTACGTATATTTTATACACTTGTGAACGAGCCATACCGTTGATCACCTATTGTGTAGTTTGTTTAGTTTAGTTTAACAATTTTAATATTAATAGTTATTAAGTATAGCTGGCGATAAAAAGTAATTGGTTTGCTTTGTGCGACTTCCATAACATCAGTTTTCGATAACTTATAGTGTTCCAATTACGAACTTGCTGGCTTTGATGAGACTTTGTATGCGCACATTTCAAGTTTATCTTTATATATTTATTTTTTAGTTCATTTTTCGGCATGCAATGTCCATTTAAAATATTTTAAAATAAAGATTGCCACGCGAATGTGAAAAGGTTTACGATCACTGACAAGGAGGTAGGATTTCTGTTAGCAAGGGAATTATGTTGTTTTTGTATTATTTTAACGGCGGACATATCAAAGCTCATTGCGTGTTATACTATTTTTTGAATAATCCTATGTTTTTTTGTATATGCAATGAACTATGACGTCATCGCGCCATGTTATTTCTGTGTGGCTCTCGCCTAAGTTGAGGAGTCGATTCTTACCGGGTTACGTATCAGATATTTTATTTAAATCGTTGTAAAATAAACAAGCTCAAAGTCACTCAGCGAGCAATGCTGAAACGAGCTATGCTCGGAATTTCTCTACGTGATAAAATCCGGAATGAGAAAATCCCTAGACGAACTAAGGTCACCGACATAGCTCGACGCGTCAGTGAGCTGAAGTGGCAACGGGCAGACCACATCGCTCGAAGAACCGACAACCGATGTGGAGTAAGATAACGACCGTTCAGTGTGGCGTACCAAGAAGGCCATGTCCAGCAGTAGACGTTTCCTAGCTGATGATGATGAAAATTTTGGTCTTTGTTTGGTGGTTTCTACCATATTATCTAAGTCTGCTTCCAATATACCTCTAGTGTTAACAGCACAGTTGTCTGTAAAAAGTAACAAAACTAAAAAATACAAAATTTAAAATGTTTAATGAACTATTTACGCAACGGTATATTGACCTTTGTGTGCTAGACATTGCTTGTATTTTCCTATATACAGAAATAATATTTATATAACAAATTTGCACACTCTGAATTTGAACTTTTCTATTTCGGTTGGCATTTGGCCTTTATCATATGTATGTTTGTGTATGTATTTATTATTATTACAGTATTTTAACGTAATTTAGGTAGGCCCGTGCCCGAAAAGGGCATAGGCTACTTTTTATCCCGATCTAATGAGTAGTTCCTGGGGCATTTCTGAAGTCTACTCGAATGATGCCGAGGGCAAAGTCTTGTTTAGTTTTTGAAAAAGGTATAGCTTTGACTTTTTACTTTCATTACATTCACCTTTTGAACCGACCTCAAAAAAGGAGAAGTTTTAAACGGGTATGTTTTTTATGTTTCTTACGTCAGAACTTACTGGTGAACTGGGTGAACTGATTTGGATGTTTTTTTTTATTTGAAAGGTGGTGCTTCCCGTGTGGTCCCATTTCAATTTGGTCCAGTTTTGACAACGGCATCCATGAGAAAACGATATAAATCTTAATTTTGCCCTAGTAGGCTTTTAGGGTAATTGAAGTCAGTTTCCAGTTCTTTTTGAACGCATTTACTTGTGTTCTATGCGGTCGGTACTTAAAATCATATTTTTCAATTAAAAATTCACAGTCACAGATTACTTTCAAAAAGAATTTGATACTGGTTATATACTTTGTCGTTTGATATAAAAATATTTGCTTATCTGAATCGGAAGTGAGAACAAGGCCGCGAGTTGTAAAAGCTACTATACAAATCCAATTTTATAAGCCTGACAAATATTTCTATCTAAATTCGTATTTTATGTGATGTGAACATTTGATAATAGCTACATTTAACACCTTGGATATGTATTTGGGTATTATTTATTTTACTTTGTCAGTTTATTTAGCAAATATTTGCGACACACAGTCTTTATAAAGAGTTAGCACAGTTCGCAGTCAAGTGAATTTTTTGACACTTTTACACTACTCGTAGCTAGAAGACAGTCATAGTCCTATTTTTAGATACTTAATACCTATTTTAGGATTGACCAATATTTTAATGTAATTGTAATAACAACAACTTTGATATGTACCATAAAAGTTTAGTATGTACTACGTTGCATATTGTAGATAATTAAAAATATATAAAAAAAACTATCACGTAAACTGCGAAATTATAATCTAGAGTCTTTTACAACTGAGTTTCTGATTGATGAAAATGATTTGATGCTGGCTATAAAATGTTCCAAATTTAAAATTTAATTATCGAGTATTTAAATTTCAAAAGAGGAACAATTCGAGATTGACATTCTTTAAAGAGATGTGAGTGATATGGATCGCTCTCGTTGATGTCTTTTGTAGAGAAATTTTCCTTATTTCCGTAAAAAAATCGAGGTAAATAGGTTTTATTTTTCCAAGCAAATTTTGTAAATCTAAGGAAGATCTCTGAATCTAGACCGAAATCTTAATTTTTTCGTATTTACGTTTGTTAGTCCATAAATGATTAGAAATATTGTAAAACTGTCTATATTTCACTGATGATCTAAAATAATTATTTTTTCGTCATATATGTAACTAAAATTTGTATAAGTGCCGTTTCTACACCAATCTTTTGCTTCTGACGGTTGCATTGGATATTTATTTTAAAAGAAAAACTGTTACTGATAGGATGTAAACTAACGCCACACTGCACTTACCTTTATATCTTTGGTGTACAATCAGCTTTAGAAACACGGCGGCAACGTGAAAATCCCACAAACACAACACAGAAGTATTTCAGAATTTTTTGAGTCAATATGATTTCACTAGGTGACCTACAAACGTGTCGCCTCAATTTACAATACTATCGATTTCAAAATGTCACAGTCCAGTCACTTTCGATAGGAACAAACAGAGTCGCCAAGCTTCATTTACAGGGCGCTACTAACTGAAAGCGCAAACTGAAATCGCGCAAACGCGCTAAATAACACTTGCTACTCCTATATTGTCTCAGATGTTAACACATTCAACAGTCCCAAAATACTTTCTAAAAAAGGAATAAACTTAAAAAATTAATCTAATAAATTGACACTGGCTATTGAAATCTCGCGTTCGATTCCATTTTCGCAGGTTTTTGAATATCGAACGCGGGCGGCGTGTGGTTAGATCGGCGCGCGCGCACGAATGCCCATGGAGGAGGACTCGGAGCTTCAGCAACTGGGGAGGCGTGGCTAACATCTAACGCAACCTCTATTCGTCGTGCCGTCTCCTTCTGACCTACTTACTCCCATATTCTCGTCTCTGTCTCTAACGCTCTCTGTGCGTTACCGGTCTCTCGTGGTGGGATCGCGTGAACTTTGCCACTGCGCCGGCGCAGCGCGGACTGCGATTAATAAAACGATACGCGACGTTATAGATCGCGACGCGATTATCGTAACTCTATAGTTTAATGCGTCCGCGTTTAAATGTATTATTTTTTATGCGTGCGTTAGTAGCTTTAATACTCCTCATGAATAACAAATGAAGTTTAGCAAAAATGGTCGCGGTTAAAATGGAATCTCTTATTTAAATTTTGGTGTTACAAAAAATTAAGTAATCGATTGTAATATATTGATTGATCAATCACCTAAAAGGTCGCATTTCAAATGAACCTGTATATAATTACAGCTTCGGCTGCATGGCGAAAGTAACATCTTCATGTTACGCTACTAGTGATTGATCGTCCAATAAGTGGTAATCATAACTTATAATTTATAAGTTTACTAAATTTAAATTTATGTCTTACTCTTTTTCGTCACGGCGCCGCATCGGTCTTCAAAATTAATCTCTGACAATTACGAAAATGTATTTTCTGTTAGCGATGATGTTCATAACAAATAAACCGATTTAAATTGAATTCTTTCTACCTTCAAAATGGACGACAATTAAATTTTAATTTTTTGCGTAAACGGATATTTGTTTCAATTTTATTTTATGGCAAAGCAATAACATTCAAAACAAAATCAAGTTGAAAATCTAAAGATATTGAACATAGATACGAGTAGAAGAGGTGTCAGGAGAAAGAAAACGTTTAAAAAGTTATTCGAAGGAACTGGACTGAATTCTATTTTAGTAGCAAAACTGCGTCAGAACGTGAAAGTAATAAAAGCATTAAGCAAGGGAAGTCAAAAAACTGCGTTTATAAAACTTTCTTTCAAACGTGGCACCTTTTTACTGCCATTGTTGTCACCGTAATGTTTTATTTGTCTGCATTTCTGCAAAATGACTCCATTTTTTGTCGAGGAATTTGCAAACAAAGTAACTTTTAAACGAAAAGTTTTAAAATCTTAGTTACGTTAAGGTTAATGTAAAGCAACAGAAGACAAAAAGTGTTCTACTGAAGCTTTTGATGACATTGATCATCATCGTCATCAGCCAGGGGACGCCCACTCCCCGCGACCTTAACCAAGGTCGTAAGGGGACGGCCTGGTAGACGTTTCCTGGTACGTGGTCACCACTCCAGAACTTTTAATCGCATTGCATCACGCAGTAGTAATCTTGCTTTAGTCTTGAATGTTCGTCCATTGGTCAATCGTCCACCATAATTAATTTCAAACCTAAACGGTTTATTTGAATTCATGCACATTTAGTTAGTTTTAATAGTATTTGGATCCACATACATGCTCCTGTCAGGGTGTAGCAAAATATATAGAAGGATATTCGCATTTTGCACTCTTTCTATATATAAACTGTAAGTGTGCGAAATTTCATATTACTTTTTTTAGTTTAGTACTTGAAAGAAAAGGTCTTCGTTGTCAATGGGTTGACAGTTGTGATATTTACATAGATTAAAGAACTCCGCTGTGCTATACTATAGATAAATCTTATTTTGCATTAACCTGCGTCTATAAATCTATCCTGCTTATGCACACGTAGTCCGCCGAATGAAAAAACAAGACTGCAACACTTTTATCACTAGGTTGATTTCTAACTTTTCGCCACACAATTTTTTTAGAAACTGAAAACTAAAGACTATAACTGTGGGAAAAAACAGTTCAAAAGTTCATGTCAAATGAGTTTAAGGGGATGAAAAAAAAAAGAATAGGTGAAATTAGATTCCGGGAACGTTAACAATAAGTTCCGGTAAAATGCAGATTCGGACATTTTCTTTCCATTTGGTGGTATTTTTCTTTATGACACCCACGGTATAACATATAGTTATCCTGTTCTAACGTCTGGATCACACTAACAAGTGTAGTGAAATAAAAAATAACGTAATAAGTTCATCTAAGCTATTCAATAACTACGATCCATACCATCGATACCGTTTCTAACAAAAGACCAAATCAGCGAACACCATACGGTGAAATAGAATCTCTTTTTTAAATCTTTCTCGAGAAAAAGGTTCGAAAAAACAACAACAAAGACAACTATTGACTTAATGACGTCACAACAACGTAACGGTCAACAGACGCACCGGGCACCCATAAAGGACAAAAAAATACACCGTTGCAACAGTTTTGTAATGTAACATTACAGCGCCTATAAAACTATTACGGTTAGTTTATTACGGGAACTAATACAGTTTGTGCAAAATTTCTTTTCGTAGAAGTTTGGCTGTTACAGTCGGCGAATCTTTGCCATTTTTTATGTGAAATAGGGTTGCCATTAAGATTGATGATTTTTTGCTTTTAAAAAACAACAACTGCTTGTTTTACGACTCCAGAAAAATAGCTGAGGTACAAGCAATAAAGAGGCACGGAAGAAGCAAATGTGAAAGTTTGGACGTTTGTAACTCAATCATGCATTAGCTGAACTTGAGTACAAAAGTATGTAGCCACTTTTGTACCATGTCATATTCACCTTCAATTGACATTTCCCTCAACACCCTGCACAGGAACGAGCAGGGCTGAATGTGACATAGTAGAAAAGATGGTATATATTTTGATTAAACATACGAGTATAAACGTTAATAATACGTGCGTATGCCACAGGAGGAAACACCTGTTAATAGATTCTCATAATTAATATTTAATTTTTGATAATGCTTGTATGATAGTCAGTGGTTGTAGAAAATATATATGACACAGAAGCGAATCTCGGTTTCCGTTTACTAAATTATTACTATTTGTTGTTTTATTTTGTTGGCATTTTTACCCAACTACGGCGAAGCATTAGAAAGGGCTGTGATTTTAACAGCCATTACCTGTTCCCTTATAATCAGTTTGCAAAAGTTCACTGTCGGCCTCTTCCAATGTTAATGAGAGCTCATGTCATAAAGACTGAAAACGGACAAGTGAGTTCATTCGAAGCATCGTGAAGATTTTATTGTATGGAAAGAAAACCGAATCCAAATGTTATTAATGAATATGAACAAATAATGTAATGTTTTACGGACAATCTGACTGATTTACTGTGGTTCTTTTGTTATTTTATTAATGCTTGACATATTGTAGTAGAATATGAATTTGATCGACACATTAATTTTAGTTCATCCGACTAAATTCAGCTACTGGACAAGTTGTCATTGAATGTTTTACTATTCTAAAATGTAATTTTAACATGTGGGTTTTTCGTTCTAAGTTTGAAATAAATGAGTCACTACCTTATATAACAAAATGTAACTATGATACCAATACATAGAATATGAGTAAATCATAAGAAATAGATAATTATTCTCTTCAGTTTTTATTATTCATCATCGTAAATTATCCCACAGAAACCACCGAATGCACCAGAATACAAAGTTGTCTCTGTCTCTTTCCATTCTAAAGGCTACTTACAATACAAATTTTGTATTATAGCCGTTGAGGCGCCATGTGGTAATAAAAACGAACTAATTTTCGCATTTATTTATATAGGTATGATGACTTGTATAGGCCATATTTAAAGCATATTTTTTTCGTAAGGCTGTGTTATGTTTTTGAGCGAGACCGAGCATCGAACTGGCACCATACGGCACCATTAATCACAGCGTGCCGGCTCCCATAGCGTCAGTATCGGATTATCACGGGCTAAACGTCGCCGGAGCGGAGAGCGGCGGCGTCGCCTCGCCTCGCGGGATGTGTTCATTCCATGAGGTAAGAATGTTTCTGTTAGATTAGGGGTCCTTGGGAAATGGGACAGAGGTCCCAGGTTCGACGGTTGGTGGTAGGACATTTTCTATTTCCGCCTGGTTAGCTACCACCATGTTGTCTAAGCCTGCCGCCAAACAGCACTGTTAATATCAATTTTGTGTTTCAGTATGATAGGTAGCAGAGCAAGTGGCTTGAGGCTACGCTCACGCTTTCTTATAGTGATATGAAGGCCAAGTGAAAATCCATCATACATAAAAATATATAAGCAGCTGTAATTTTGCGGAATTGTCTTGGAACTAATTTTGATACTGGCAACAATGATCACGAATTCTATTTTTGAAAATTTTCACAGTACCACCTCCTTAGTAGTGGTTTAGGTTTATTTATTTACTATAGTTTGACATACATAACTACAATTTTTTTCTATACGACTAAAAGCTTTTTAATCACAACCCGCCGAAAAGTGATTCTAGTCACGCGGTGCTAAAACGCTCCATATAAATCTGTTGAGTTTTTTGACGTCACATGCCTGTATTGGAGTGTTAAACGTATGAAGCTTGTTCGATATTTTGAGTTATCTCGTAAAATAATGTTTTTATGTGCTTTATGCCCCTATAAAAAAAAAACGTTCAAAATTTAATGAAAAAACTAAATCCAATAAGCATTTTACTATTTGAGGAACTAAATTTTTCGCAATTTTTGAGACATTAAGACCTCGAAAAATTCGAATAGAAAATTTAATTTTTTACGTATTTTTATTTTGAGGGCTTTTTTTAATGACCGTTATGGTATAAAATACAATTCAACCCCAAATTAATTCGGTGTCAAGTAGCCAATTTCCACCTAAAGGATGTGAGGGTGAGGCTATAGGGAGAAAGTTTGTTTTTCTTCTTATTTGAAATAGGAACAAAATACAAAGTTAAGAGCGCTATTTTTGTAAGATATCAAAAAATTTTAGTTATTTTAATTTAAGTAGTTTACTCGTAATTCAAATTAATTACATAAAGAACCCTAACGCCCAGACTGTATCACCACTTGCCCAATAAACATTACCAATATATCGTAAGGCCCGTTACTCACACTTATATTATCTCCTATAACGACGTATTTACGTACTCCCAGCAATATATCTACGTGTACGTCCGCTCTTGTACACTCGCCTTAATAAATTTATTGTGGAATTGAGACGTAGGTATAAGATCTAATCTCTTTACAAGATTTATACGTGGAATTGATTTAGGGTTAGAAAAAGGTTTGTCGTCTGGTTTAAATTGGATCGTTTGTCGCTGGTCCGATAGGATTCCAATATCTTTCTCTCTGTGTTGTCTCTTGTTGAATTGATGAAACTACAGAAACTATAGAAATACGTAACTGCAGAAGTCTAATGTTGGTCATAAGCCTCGTAGATTGACGTCAGGTTTTCCATGTGGTGATTTGCCATAATCACCGCGCTTGACAGGCGGTTAGGTGATTGATGAAATATATAGTTGGTAAGCACATAGGTAGATCATCACCCACCCTTAGTTACTTTTTCACTTCGTTACTTTTCCCTTAGTTACTTTTTCCATTAATTACCTTTATCTTAGTTTTTCTTTAGATTTTCTTTTAGTTACTTTTAAAAAAATTATGGAGTGTCATACCATTTTAGAGCAAGGTTTCTAATATAATTCTTCTATATGACAATTATTCGTCACAATTAAACGAACTGAAATAATTCCAAAAAAATTGAATAAATGGCGCCGAGTTCTAAGCAAAGTTTAAAATTGGTCAAGGTTGAAATATTACTACTTCGTGTCTTTCATTTTATGCGTTGCAATGCCTTTTACTTGACTTTCATACCTAACGTTATGATAAGTGACGATAAGGCCATTAGATAGAAAGCGTGCTCGCCCAGAAGCCTTAACTTAAGAGGCTATGTTGGTAAGACCACGTGGTCGGTTTCAAGGTTGCAATGTTTTGTAGCTGTCCCTCTCCAAGCCCTATCCTACACGAGCGCGTACGGTGAGACAGCATACATTACGCGATGTTATCCACCCGTTATTTGGATGTTTCGTAGTCCAGGGATAATTTGAAGTATACAGTATATTATGTAACCATTTTTTAATACAGTATACTAATGAAATTTCAGATGTCAGTGGTTTTCCAAATTGTTCTAAATTGATTCATACTCTTGTAAATCAGGTTCAAAGTTGGGGCTTTTTATTACCGAAAAATACAATACTTTGACGCCCTGTAACTCTGGAAGTATATATTTAAACGAAAATCTGACTCACCACCGACACATATATTTGTTTCTAGATTGTGTCTTGAAAATTTCATAGATTTTCATAGCTTAATACTCAAAATATGACTGGACTACGTTTGTATGGGCGCTTTGACAACAGCATACCCTCTTAATGAGACGTATTATTACCGACTATGGACTGTAAAACAATAAAACCCACTTTTCTTGAGACCTTTACTCCAAAAAGCAAACTGACATATCAAACATAAAAGCATTAAAAAAAACAATATCAAAGACAATATTTTTAAAAAAGGTATAAAAGGCTGCCAGTTCTCCACATCCTTCCCTACATGATCATTCATCACTGTCGTTTGGCGGTATACTTAGACATGGTAGTAGCGAGGTGGACCTGGAAATGCCCTACCACCAACCAAACCGAGTCCAAACAGGTACCACTGGGAATAGTAGGTAGATAAATATGATATTAAAAGATTTAGTTTATACATATAGAATATAGAATAAGTAATATATAGAGCGCCTATCGCCAACAAACCGTTCCACAGTTTGGCGATTAATATATATATGTAAAAATTGTATTCTTTTATAAAGAAATAAACGTATTAAAAAAAATCGAACCCGGGTCCAGTACAAACGTGTGCTGACTACTACGTGAAATTCATAATTAAGTGTTATATCAACAACTATATAAAATTGTAATATCGATGACACTATACCATTAGAAGCGTCATTATCTCATTGTTTAATGTGCAATAGTCTAACCTCGGGTTAAAGGTTAAACTCAGGTTATAGTGTTACCTAAGGTTAATAGATAATCTTCACTTGTGTCTAAACGATAATGATTTCGCTATAAACGATTTACAGATGGAAATACGATTATATGAAAACCAAGACGTTAATTGGTAGTTATAATCTATGCTCTTGCGCAAATGAGTTGATTGTTGCACATGAAGTTTTATAGATCATTATGTTCGACTTTCTATAAGGGGATTTGGCATAATCACCGCGTTGGTAAGGTGGATTAATAAAAAGTTATTGTTACTGAATAGTTTTCCCTTAGTCACTTTCAATCCATAGTGCATATAAAGCATTCATTTTTCAACCGACTTAAATAAAAGGAGAAGGAAGGAAGGGAAAGGATTGGACGTGTATGTTTTTTAAGAGTTTGTTACCTCAGAACTTTCGACTGGGTGACCCGATTTTGATGATTCTTTTTTATTTAAAAAGCTGGTTCTTTCCGTGTGGTTGAGTTCTTACAATGGCATCCATGAGAAAATGAACAGAAGAAATGAACAGAGAAAATGAAAAAAAAAAAAACAGGACTAAATGTATTAAAAAATTTAGTTTGTGTCTCGAATAGTAAAACGCTTGTTAGATTTAGTTTTCTAATTGCATTTTGAACATTTTATTACAGGTGTATATCGCTAAATAGTATAAAACAAAGTCGCTTCCCGCTGTCTGTATGTATGTATGTATGTATGTTTAAATCTTTAAAACTACGCAACGGATTTTGATGCGTTTTTTTTTAATAGATAGAGTGATTCAAGAGGAAGGTTTATATGTATAATACATGCATAATATAGTAGAGCAACACTGATAATTTTAGGGGTTTCTAATGTGATGTCGTAAATAAACACATCTTTTAGCGCTTACATTGCAAACGCTGGCTAAACCCTACCAGATAGATCAAAATAATGTACTACTGTATTGTACACCTTAAAAATATCAACAAAAAAGTCCGCTATGGTATATGTCTAACTATTGTAGTTATGTCACTATAACTACTTTTATCCATTTTTTAAGTTGATCGAAATGCCGACCAAAATCAGACCATGTTATCCATACCTTTATATTAACCCTTATCAAAATAAATCATTTCATATTCAAGAATGCTTCAATATCTGTAGATAGCTTCTTGAATTATTGAAATAGGACATTCCATTCAAAAGATATAACGAATTTAAAAAACCAAATACACACAGAAAAATAAACGCCGGACACCAAACTGAAGCATTCCAATAGTGTAGTATTGCGAGAGAGAGGCTTAGCGATGCTATTTAGCTATGTATGAAATGTAAAAAATAACATAAGAAAAAATTTAACTCTTTAAAAATAAAATACATAAAACAAACGGGTCAAGTGCGAGACGGACTCGCGCACCAAGGGTTCCGTGAAGAATATGTGATAATGTGATGTCGTAAATAAACATATCTTTTAGCGCTTACATTGCAAACGCTGGCTAAACCCTACCAGATAGATGTACTACTGTACAAAATAAAGTACTAACTGTATTTTACACCTTAGAAAGATCAACAAAAAAGTCCGCGATGGTATATGTCTATCTCTTAAGGATATCCCACAGTAACCATTTTTATCCTTTACTTTTTACAAGAAATAACGTCTTATTTTGCAGCGATTTTAGGCAATATACAGCATTAATCCTTATCCATTTAAGTACCTAAGACACATGCGTTTAATATAGATCAATATGGACCTTTACAGAGTGTAATTTAAATGAATATTTTCGAAGATATTACAGATCGCCTTCCTGACAAAAAGGGTCTTTAAAGACACACAGACGAACAACAAAGTAATCCAATAAATAAGGGTCCCTTTTTCCTTTTGAGTTACGGATCCCTAAAAATATACAAAAATGTAAATATAGAAACTTTTGATTAAGTAAAAAAAATTGAAACTCTAAAAATATAAATAGTAATTTGATCAGAAAAATTACTTATGTCTTACCAAAAGATACATTTACGTTTTTTCCCAAAATATTCAAAAGATATGTGTCCACCCGTGCGAAGCCGGGGCGGGCCGCTAGTAACACATAAAACATTATTTTATAGAAATAGTTGCATAAATATTGCAGTAAATGTGGTGGTTTGCTCGCAGGCAAAGATGTTACGTCATTATGAAAGTTCAGCACATTCAGCCATATTAATGGCGTACAAAATATTTAATTACATGAGATAGGTGTGCACGATTTATTTCTTTAAAATATCTGTTACTTTATACACAACCCTTTCTCTGAGCCACACGGTTTACAAGATAACTCAAAATTTCGAACAAGCTCCATACATTTTAACGTTCTAAAAACGCGTATGACGTCACAAATGTCACCCTATTTATATGGAGCGTTTCAGCACCGCTTGAATATAATTCCTTTTTGGCGGGTTGTACTAAAAAAAGTATAAGTCGTAACGAAAAGAAAATGATTGAGGTTTTTACATGGACTATCGATTTAGACAAAATTATTTTCCATGCATCTTCCCCATTTCCTTTACTAAGATTATTAATCTCACACTTCCTAGCGATGCTATATTATTCACTTACATAATAAGATCCGTTAGTTCCATTCAATTTTGCATGGCATGAGACGAAGAGGTGGTGCAGACGGGCGTATTTATCAATGAATTATATTGATTTTGAAACTGATTCAAAAATTGTATAAAATGCATGAATGTATAGATGAAAACCTATTTCGTAGATAGGAGTTACACTTGGCTTTTTTTTAACCACTCACACCGACTACTTTAAAGTCACGAGCGGGCTATAGAATGCTCGGAGTTTCTCTGACGAGTCATATTCGAAGCGAATTGATCCATCAGAGAACTAATGAGATAGATATAGGTTGATATTTTTAAAGCCGGAGCGAATATTAGGTTTCGAAATGAAAGTGCATCTATTATTATTAATAAAATACTAGATTGTGGAGATATATTAATTATACTAATTTAAATTCATATGTAGCTAGGTCCGTTCGTGACTTCGATTAAAACGAACAACAAAGGAAAGAATAATGGATTTTTAACGGTATAATCTTATAGATGTGAAAAATTAACAAAAACCGACGACATAACGCAAGACCGAGAAAAAACGGCCTAAAATCCTGTTTTAAGCGAATTTTAAAACGCAGCGTTCTAAACGCTCGTCAGCACATCCCGTAGCGCACGGTGTCGCACAAGGAGCTCTCCTCGGACCGCGCCATTACCTCTGTGACATTTATCCCTTGAGATTGACTAAAATATTTTGATATAATCGCTTACATATAAATGTCGACGATTTATCAAAGGGCTTCAGTGTGCGCCCGCGACTCTTATCCGATCGCGCTCTGATAATGCCGTTTGCCGCCATTTATCTTCAGATTATCAGTGACGTCTTTATTTCAATTTTTATATTTTAACTTTTTTAGCTCTATTAAGACTCATCCGGTTCTAATGTGATGCAATTAATCAGTTTAAGATAAGAATAGAACTGGTTTTTGGCTTACTTCTTTCCATCTAATCTCTATACTTTTCGAGCCATATTTATTATATCTAAATTGATGGAAGGCGTAACCGTAACTTAACAGATGGTACATTATTTTATCACTTTTTATGACCATATCTTGCGACAGTAGGTGGAGCAATGCTTTGAATAATGACCATCATAAATAGACTAATTTTAATGACACTTTTAAGACACCATCTTTGTATTTGAAAATGTGAAGTGTTTATTTTTATAGATATGTTTATACACTAGCTTTAATCCGTGACTTTGTCTCTGACATATAAAAGTACCATATCACTAGTCAAAACGAGCACCGACAGCGAGACAAACCGATACCTTCGGATTATTATTACTGATAGCTACCCTTACTGGGAACTGAACCCGAGACCTATGGATTGTCAGTCCACCAACGGAGGCGGTTAAAATATGGATATGTAATTGTAGCTCAAGGATGTAATAATATATAGTAGAACTATCTGGGTACATATTTTGTTTTTGTCGATTTTCGCAAAAACACTTGATCAATTTCGATAGCATTTATATGGGACCATTCCTGAAGTATGTTTTATCAAATAAAAAAAGAATCATCAAAATCCGTTCACAATTGGCAGAATTATCGCGTAACATACATACTACCCTAGCACGGGTATTATTCATATTTGTGAGGCTAAAGTCTCGCACCAGTTCTAGTCTACAAGTCAAGTGCTTCGTTATATTGGTGCAAATTGTAGTCATGTTTATCAAACCGGAATAAAAAATACATTAGAACTGAGAACCTACCTCTTTTCTGAAGTCGGTTGAAAATCATTAACACATTA
This sequence comes from Carcina quercana, assembly GCA_910589575.2. Classification (NCBI taxonomy): domain Eukaryota; kingdom Metazoa; phylum Arthropoda; class Insecta; order Lepidoptera; family Depressariidae; genus Carcina; species Carcina quercana. Next base: position 872,864 of record OU342435.1, read on the forward strand.
TTTATATTTAGTCCTGAAGAAATTTCATAGTGTACGTCAAATATTAATTTTTGATAATTGAATAATTATCATTCTTGTTGGATGTGTTCGCTCGACGATATGGTAGAAACAAAAGCGGTCAATCGGCTCGATTCGTTTGGTTTTTGTTTTGACAAATGCAACCGTACGAAAAGAGAAGACAGGATTGTAATCCGATTACAAGGTCTTGATTTATGGTAAAGTACAGTCGTTTCGTAATTGCTTAATTGATCCGCGCCGTGATCAAAGCAAAATGACAATAGAATAAATATTTAATATCAATCCTGCGTCATCATTGTCGCTTTGACATTTTAAATTAACATTGAATGAGTAAAATTGTTCCCATGATCTGAAACCCCGCCCGTTGACGTGTTCATCGAAAAGTACAGCAATTACTTGATCGCTTTCGTTACAAGTTTGAATAAAATTGAGTATTGTATAGGTATTGCTGAGACGTAACTGATTACGTTTTTGTTACAACTAGCAAATTCTTAGTAAAATCATAGCGATTCCGAGAAACTTGTCTGTGTATAAATTACCGCCTGTTAGTCTACTACAGCTTAATGAAGATGACGCCAATCGTTTTCTTGTGGTGCCTGACAAGTATTTAATAAGCACGTCTGTTGGTTTGTTTCTGATTCGAATATAAGTGTAACTTGTCTGTCATCCACTAGCTAGTGTAACCTCAATACTGGAAACTGAATTGTTCTTTTGTATTGTTTCGTCACACACTCTGTAGGAGAGTAGGCCTGAGCCCCTGCAGTGGGTACGTATATAGGCTGTTGATGATTGTTTCGTATTTTGTATTTATAATTGGTATATTTATGGGTTGATATACAAATTAAAAATATAAATGTGTTTTATCAACCAGTACTAGACGCTACTCTACGCTGTTTAACTCACAGACTAGACTCATGGGATTCGATTCACAAAGCAGGGTTTCCCTGATATTCATTTAGTTGGTGAAATACTATTTTTCTGTGACTAACTATTATCTAAATCTACTGCCAAACAGCAGTGTTAGTAGCGCTTTTGTGATCCAGTAATTAAAGATAAAACAGCAAGCGTCATAATTATTTGTAAGTAAACTTTCAATTCAACGGTCTTATCATCACTTTACCGTCGAGAGACATAAAGGCCAAGGCCCATTGTACATAGTAACCGAATATATTGAACATTTAGTAAAAGCGTTTAGGAGAGTAACCTAATTATTTGAATCATGTTTTTTTTCCTTCTGATAAAATTAAATTTGAAAAACGGACTAAGTTTAAACCCGACTGTCACTATTATACAATAAATCCATGTTTAAACAATAGTTTGTTACAAAAGAACGCCGACAGCTAAAAACAAATTAGTTTAATGAAAACGTAATTTAAAACTTGATCGCTCTATTTTAACTTAGGTAATTTATTTGATAGTGCCGCTAATTATTTACCTTATTAAGTAATCACTTAACTTATTTGATTACAAGTAGTTTGTCGGACCTTTTCAAGTTAACACTCATGAGTTTACTGGTTTCAAGTAATCACTTAGTTTTGAAATGAATTTTATTTTTACTGGAAATAGAGCAACGCTTGGCCACGGTCTCTTCTGATGGTAAGTGATGATGTAGCCAACGATGGTGCGTGTAGATCTAGAAGGTGCATGCATGTGGGAATATAGACGCCAGTGGAGTTCCATTCCCTAAATGTACGCATTGCGAGCCGTAGGTATGTCGACTATGTGCCAGCAGAACCCTGTGGTTTGACTGTTAGTTCAGTGCTTGAATGGCGATGGCGGAATCGACAAGAGTAGCCTTTGAGCGCACTCTTCAAAATGTAATCTATTGAATATAGAGAGACAGACTTTTCGTCTGTGATCGAGGCTTAGGAGTTCGGCCTCCATTGGCGAATATTTACCAACGAGCCACTTTATTCTCGTTCCACCGAGTCTAGAGCTGGTATGCCATCCCAAAGCTGACAAAGGTACCTCCATACACGATCGAAATTGAGCTATATAAAGAGTCCGTGGTCGTCCCTTTATCCTCGTGCGAAATCATGTCCTGAATTACTTGATTCATCAGCCCGTGTCACTGCTGAAGATATGCCTCTCTCAATCTGTGCTATTCCTTCCGGTGCTCAGTACTCTTTATCCACTCACTTCTCTCTACCTTCTTCAGGTCATCAGTGGTCTAGAAGCCATCTCACCCCGCGTCAAACAAACCTTTCTGTTCCAGCGAGCGCGTCTGCTCGTCGACGGATGTGACGTGAAATAAGGAAACGAGAAATTATGTATAAGAAAACAGGTGAACCTTAATAAGTGGTACATGAGGAAACCCACATAACGATCTCTAAGCGATACAAGCTGGTTTCGGGTAGCAGTGATACATGTTTTAGTTATTTGGATTGTATAACCTAATTAAACCACATATGATTTGTTCCCAATCAGTCACACTTAGAAAAAATCCAAAATAGTCACACTGTAGACTCGTTGGAAACAAAATATTCTCATCCAGTTACACTGTGATACGTTTATTCCTAACCAGATAAAAAAAATCTATTCACCCCGTAATTGAAATAAATATGTAACAGTCGATTAAAATAAATATGTATTACTAGTCAACAGAGAAAAATAATCACCATCATCAGCCGGGAAACTTCCACTGGCTGGACATAGGCCTCCCTCATGGTATGCCACATCGACCGGTCCCGAGTCACCTGCATCCAGCGACTCCCTGCGACTCTAACCAGGTCGTCGGTCCATCTAGTAGGAGGACGGCCTGGTAGACGTTTTCCGGTATGTGGTCGCCACTCGAGAACCTTTACTCCCCACCGGTTACCGGTTCTTCTAGCGATGTGGCCTGCCCATTGCCACTTCAGCTCACTGACTCGTCGAGCTATGTCGGTGACCTTCGATCGTCTACGGATTTCCTCATTCCGGACCTTATCACGTAGAGAAATTCCGAGCATAGCTCGTTCCATTGCTCGCTGAGTGACTTTGAGCTTGTTTATTCGGCCCACAGTAAAAAAAATCACATTAAAATAACCTCCTAACCCTAGAATCCACTTGCAAAGGGTCGTCTTACGTTAAACAAGAGCTAGGTAAAAGAAAAGCCGCTACGTTAACTTCCCAGCTATACTCGTATGTCTTCTGGATTTTCACTTATCCCAAACCATTTAACTTGCGAGTATTTCCCGTTACATAGACTCACGTAAGTACCCATCACTAAGCATTAAGTTATAAGTCACTAAAGCCAAGCCTGTCTGCCCGTCAGGTCTCGGGTTCAATTCCGGGTCGGGTAAGGCACGCAGGAGCTCTCCATACATGGGATTGGTCATTGAACTGTAAAAACTACAGACACGTTACTGCGTAACAATACGTAAAATTAGTAATGAGGGGCAAAACGTGACATGTTTTTTGTTGGTATCTTCACTCAAAAATAGCCAAAATATTTTTTATGGTTTGTTTTAAATAGCAAAAATATATCTCGACACTGTAAGAAATTTTAATTATAAATGTCTAGACGTCAGAAACTAAAATGTAACACAGCGATGCCTTGGCTTGATCAAAGAACACAACCAAGTCACAATCGGAAAGCTAAAATAAACATTAAATTTTATGTTTAAAATTTGCACCTGAACAGGTTATGATTTCGTTCCTAAAAGAAAAACAGTGATCACTTTAATTTTACGAATAGTGCTGAAAAAAATATATGCAAACCCGTTTTATAAGAACATGTTATAAAACTGTAATATTATATATGTTTTAATAAACATTTAATCATCATCATCATCAGCCGGGAAGCGTCCACTGCTGGACATAGGCCTCCATGCCATAAACATTTACTTGAAATTTTTAGTTTAAATTTTAACCTTGTTAATTATTTCACCAGTCAATTGTATTTTCTTTTTGACACAGCAGTTTAATAGCATATCTATACATTTAGTAAGTCAATGAGCATGGTTTAGCGATCATCAACACATTATGGGCGCCAATTATTGACCATAAAATATGGTCACTTTGGTAGCCTTGTGGTCGCGGTCGGAATGCTCAGAATGTTTTGCTGTTTAGAGCTGGATTGACATTTCATTTTGAATTGAATATATCTGTATTTCTCATTAATTGACCAATTGGAAAGGTATCTGTTTCAGCTAATAGGATAAAAAGCTAGTTTGTATGTTTTCCTCGCAAGTCGCATTCCTCAACAGATCTGTACGAAACTTGTTATATAGGTTCATAGGCAGGTAGGTAATATATTAATCTATCAATGCAATATGCCAATGGCCACCCATGTGCCGATGGGGCGCGTAATCAACAAAGAGTATGTAATATACGTATACTACGCAATAAGAGACGGGACTCCATACAGCGAAAATAAATCTAACAAATCTCAAACGGGGCAAAATCAATATCCATTCTCTACCATACATAATGTAGGGACAGTGGCGACAACAATGCGCTAGTAGCGCCTTTGACGCTTTGCCGTGTTTCATATAATTTTGTAAATCATACTTTTGTTGTAGTACCTTTGAAAATACAATAACATTGAACTTGAAGCCCGTAAGTACCTGTTTACATTTTGGTATCATTCAATTAAGTCGAAACATAATTGAACCATAATTCCATTCTCAATGCAACCAATTATATCATATTCATAACAGAGTAACAAACCGCTGTTAACGCAGACAATTATAAAACAAAAACATACAATCGTATCTGCGTCTGAGCATATACACATAGTCGGCACCAGAGACGTAAAGATTAGACCGGTAGGCTAATGATGTCAGTTGTCGAGATAAAAATTTCAAATATTTTATAAAGGTCATTTTTAGGGTAGGGTAAAAAACTGTTACTAAGACTCAGCTATACGTCCGTCCGTCTGTCTATCTGTCACCAAGTTGTATCTCATGAACCGTGATAGTGAGACAGTTGAAATTTTCACAGATGATGTATTTCTGTTGCCACTGTAACAACAAATACTAAGAATCGGAATAAAATAAATATTTAAGGGAGCTCTCATACAACAAATGTATTTTTTTTCTCGATTTTGCTCGATATTGACAACGATTAGTTACATATTATCTTAAAAACTAAATAATTAAAATTAAATAAATATTTAAGGGAGGCTCTTATACAACAAATGTGATTTTTGACGTTTTTATAGAGTCAACTAACCAAGTACTCGTACAACGAGTTATTTTGAGTCCAACATTATAGCTACTAGACCACTAGGTGGCAAATTTCAGACCGTAGTCTAGTCTCTTTAAGGCCCATCCAAATGTAGAGGTCATTGTGAATCACAATAAAAACACACACAATAAGATACCCGGGCGATTGTTTTAGCCGCGGTGTGAACCGGGGCACGCCTTGACCTGACCGATTCTTTTACTTGCCTTGGTGCGCCTGGACTAGGATATCCGTATCTATCTTATTGTCACTAAATACAAGATTTGTAACACTTAATAAATCTAAGTACGAGTTAGTCTGCTCTTACGTCACAGTTCTGTTGTTGCTTCCAGCAATTCGTTCTTGATTTCCATGAAATCAGTAGAATATTAAAATATCTGGGCGACCGAGCTTTGCTCGTAGTTATTTAAAAACAAACAAAAACTTTATTTCTGCCCCTGGTTAGCCATAAAGAGTGGAACAATTTGCCACTAAAAAAATAATAATTACAAACTTGAATAAATAAATAAAAACACACAAAAACAAAATTAAAAGCAATTTTCCAACTGGGATTTGAACGCGGATATCTCGGACGGAATGACACGTGTAAACCATTCAGCTAAAGTGATTATGTTTGACAGCGTGAAATTTTCCATCATATTTTGCGTCGAATAATGCGAAGGAAAAAACGCATGAAAACTCGAAAACGCGCATTTTCCCAGACATGAGACTAATCTAGATCGATTTTTCGCCCCCAAATACCAAATTACAGCGAAATCGTTGGTGCCGTTTTGGAGATCCGGATTGTATTTATATATATATACAAGAATTGCTCGTTTAAAGGTGATAAGGAGCATCAACAGTCTCTCGTATTGAATCTTTAAAATTATACATTAAAAAGTATTTTTGACAATGTTAGCGAAATAGTTTTACATTCTATATTGCAGTCTCTACAGCTTTAAGGTACGAGTATAATGAGCAGCAGCAGCCAGGAAAGGTTCTCTTATATCCTACCTATCCCAGATAAACTAGAGGAGAGCCGTCTGCGGTGGTACGGACATGTTATGAGGCGCCCATCCGACCACATGACCAGGAAAGTGCTAGACATCCAAACTAAACCCAGAGGACGAGGAAGACCCCGAATCACATGGATGTCCGTAGTAAATAAGAACCTTAAGGAAGCCCAACTTAATATAGAGACGACCCAGGACCGCGCTGCCTGGAGACGCATGATACGGAGGGCCGACCCCAAATAAAATGGGAAAGGGCCAGGCAAAGAAGAAGCAGCCAGGAAAGGTTCTCGGCACTTATGACTCTTCCAAAGTATGAAATATAGACCTGTCTCGATCCACTTGCATCCAGCGACTCCCCGCGACCTCCTAGGTCGTTAGTCCATCTAGTAGAGGGCCGGCTCGGTACGTGGTCGCCGTGGTAAGGTATAGTATATTAGTAAAAACAACCAAATGATCAGTACGTGGTCACGCTGACTTAATGGAAACGTCCGCCCGACATCGATGTCTGGTTGCAAGTGTTGCCAGTAAGATGGCACTGCAATCTAGTGTTGGTGAAACGTTATAACGTAACGTTATGCCGTTGACTTGTGTATCACATTTATTTATTACCAATTATTATTATCGTACGGCTGATCTCAGCTGGAATAGTTCTTAGTAGTGACATAAATTCTCTTTCTAAATTTTGTGAACTTTTTAAAATAGCTGAAAGTACGCCATGTAAAGACATCTTATTTGCAAAAGTATTACAATGAAACCATTTACAGTTTCAAACTAAGCCTAAATACGGGTACATATATTGTCGAGGCACAAGTTTCACTTCAAGCTTTATTAGTCTAAAAGTTAGATTTTTAGCTGTACGCATGGCAAATGTGGAAGCGAAACGCTAGGTGAGAGCTGTTAGGAATAATCACAGTATACGAATGGAGGTCTGTCGTTCTTCCCGAAGGCGGAATCATCAAAAATAGCTCCTGCGCACACGCTCCAAAATGCATCCTATTATTATTTCTAATTAAGAATCTTATTGACTGCGTACTAGTCGACCTCGTTATAGCGAACTATTAGATACGGTAAACCTCATACCGTATGCTGACTAGATTATGGAAATGCTAGTATTTAGTATTAGGTTTTATATGTTGTGATCAGTGTATGTAAGTTGTACGGTCCGGGTTGTTTGTAATGTTATTTATCTACGTGTTACTTAAAGAAGAGCCCGGTATAGTTCCGTGGATATCACGTCCATTGCGATAGGGATGGGAGAAATGCGGTTCTTCGAAGCTTCGATTGTCAACGGTCGAAAATCAATTTAAATCTATACGACAATAGAATTATCCGTTAAGTTGAATTATTTCAGAATCCTTCCTTACAACCATTCTTTTACTCTGCAATATAATTAATTACGTAAGTAATTATTGAACCTCTGATTGTTATATGAAAATTAAAATTGTGATTCACTGTGAGATTGTATGTTAATGATACTCATTTCCCAACATTAAATTGCGATGTCATATTTTTAGATTATTCCTGCACAAAGCCAGATATCCTATTTAAAAAGATTACAGTGAAAGAAATTTGATATGAAACTTTTATTAGGCGAATATAACAATCTTAAGTTTACAGTGCGTAAATTCTGTATCTGTATTAACCTACATGAAATCCCCAATTCTCTGTGAAATGTTTCTTTTTAAAAGAAAATGATTTCTAATTCAAGATATCCCATCTCTAACATAATTAATAGAGTAATTCTGTATTTGCCGCGGAGCGAGAGTTGATGCCATCTACGCACTCGATTACATGAATGTACTTTGTAATTTATTGGACAGTTGAGAGGAAAAGTTACTCGAAATAAATGAAATTTCATTAGCACGCCACGACCTTCTCGTTACACAACTGGAGACAAAAATACAAGACCAGATTAAATTAACTTAATTCATTAATAATATTTTATATATATTTGGAATGCAGTGTACTGGATTAAACATAATAGACATAGCCATATTTATTCGGCATTTTCACAACACGACACACACAACAACAAACACACAGAAAAATATTATATACTATAAACATGGAAAAATAAACAAATTAAAACGATAATAATAGAACAAGTAATTTAGATGAACAATTATACACAAAAATTCAATAAATAAATAATAAAAATGTTATGTCAGTTTGCCGCTACCCGTGTCGCGCAGTGAGCGCCGAAAAGGTCTTCACTCAGCATAAGCTGCACTTCAACCGGGAGTTGAACGAACGAACGAAGCGCAGCACTGATTTTCAGTGAAGCCTTGATTCCCGCCGGACACGAATACGTATTACTGTATATAATATCATATATCGTGGGAAAATATATAAAAATGAGTAAGTATACATACATAGTAGTAGCTGTATTGAAGAGTTTATAAATGTTATTTTTAATGTGATCTTGAAAATGTTTTCTTGAAGCATGATGTCTCAAGTCAAGAAGATGAAAAGACAAGCACTAAAATTATGGACAATACGAGTATGACGGTATATTATCATACGTAAATACGTTTATATCGCGGTGGTGAAATTAAAATTGAGTCGACTCAGATACTGATTAAAGATTTTTTACGTTGAGTTCGAGATTGAAATTGATGTTTTCCTCTATTTATGAGGACAAGCTGAGTACATATTAAAACACTTTTCTTTGGAAAATATCCACTCTTGTGTGATTTAGGCAACAATTTGACAGCATAGACCATGTAGTGGACTTACGAACTAGAGGACAAGATAAGCGTCCAGCTTGAGACTAACTTAAGACATTCTTGGCGAAATAATCATTATCTTACCCATGAGCAATGACAGTTTGATACCTAAAAGCTAGTGTTATTTTTTAAAACTCATCAAGCCATTGCCTCGCTATAAGTGTCTATGATATATTAATACGATTGCTGAAGATTATTTAAGTAACTAGAATAAAAAAGATACATTTTGCTAGTGATGGCATAATGAATCGAATCATGGTCCTATACTGTGGACCGAATAAACAATCTCAAAGTCACTCAGCAAGCTATGAAATGAGCTATGCTCGGAATTTCTCTACGTAATAAAATCCGTATTGAGTAAATCCGCAGACGAACTAAAGTCAAAGTCACACATAACCTGACGAGTCAGTGAGCTGAAGTGTCAATGGGCAGGCCACACCGCTCGTAGAAAGGATAACAGATGGGGGAGGAGAGTGACAGTTCTCAATTGGCAACCACATACCGGAAAACGTGTGCCGGGCAGGGGGACGACCCGATATACTAGATGGACCGATGACGACCTACTAAAGGTCGCTAGTCCCTGGATGCAAGTGGTTCGGGAGCGGTCAATGTGGCATACCATAGAGAAGGCTTATGTTCAGCAGTGGCTGTTATCCGGCTGATGATGATGAATCAAACTGCATTTGGTTTACTAGTTTCACCACTTTTTTGTTGCAGCTATTTTCAAATAAAATTTATTAATGTTCCTTAACGATTTTGTGTGCACCAGTACCCAGTACCAGAATCAAGCTCATCATTTAGTGTTGTCATAACGGGGCGGGTGTAGCCACTTGGTGTCGGGTTACAGGACCTTATGACGTGGTTTAATCGAATATTTATACGGAGTCGCCGGCACTGTTGGCGCTAACCACATTACGCCCACATTCAGACCATCTTGGACTCAATCTGTTCGTCACGTATCCTTAATACTGGTTGGAGGGAAGAATTGTATTGTATAAATAAAGAAAACATACTTTGAGTTGATATTTACTATGTAATAGTACTAGGGAATCTGTTATGAACTAATTTACTAGTTACTCGAAGACATCATTTGACAAAGAACTCAAATCTGAGTATATTTAGCCCCCGATGCAAAAAGAGCGGTGTTATAAGGTTGACGCCAATGTCTCTTTATGTGTCTGTCTGTCTACCGTAGCTGTGCTGTCGAACGTGTGCACCGATTTTGATGCGGTTTTTTTACGTGAAAGCAAGATTCCTTGTGGTTCTTAGCTATATTTGATAATTTTATGATTATTGCGTATTTTTATTTTTATTATTTAATTTACTTGTTTTTTATGTGGTTATTTACGTTTTATGTTTTACCATATACTATATATACCATAAAAATCTCTTTCTAAACTTTAAAATTATTGATATAAATAGTCGTTCGGGTTTCAATCCATATAAGTTACAAGTCAGTGCATCACATCCCTCTCGATTTCTCTCGTTTCTGTTTATAAATAGTTTATATTGATGCCTTTTATTAAGCTAAACTCGGTTTAGATGTCAACTAAACGTATCTCGGTTTTATCGATTGTAACTTACCGATAAATTGATTCTAAATCGGAAGAAATCGATTTTGGTTTCCATTACACCTCTAAGGTATGCAGTGAAAGTCCATAAGAAACGATATCTTCTTGAAATGTTTAATAAATAACGTCAAGCGAACAAAATAATAAAAGATTTGTCAGTAAAACAATACACCTATCAGATGGAAAAAAATCTTAAACCATTCATTTGCTTTTACATAAATCCGACTCAACATTTTGAACTTTGAGTCTTAAGTTAGTGGTAATAAAGTATTGTATAACAATAAAAATAGTAAAGTTGCCTGTTAAGAGATCTACGCCAGGCCTTTGACAATGTTGACCTTGACGTGCCATAGTTCACACAGTCCCTTCACTGTGGAAATCGGAAAAAACTCGACAATAGCTCGACCCTCATGCATGTCTTTGGACAAGACAATCGATTACAGCTATTCTATGCACTTTATTGATTATTGTCAACCGTTATATTGAATTGGGAAACAGGCGTGCTTCAAGGTTGCGCGTTGGGACCGCTACTGTTTTTCAACACGATGCATGCACTGAGAAAATAGGTTTTCCACGGGTATGCATTTAAATTGTTCTTTGTAATTTATTATAGTGATACGCGATGCCTTGAAATATTTTTTGTGGTTGTTATTTTAAAAATAATTACTGTTGATGTGGTGAATATACCTAGCAATTTATGAAGCTATTATTGTCTGAGTAATTGATATACCATTAAAAATTATTATTTGGATTATTTTATCTATCTTATGAGATTAATATTATTATGTCTGATTATATTTTGTACGTGTTTTGACCTAGCTCGACAAGTCATTAAGCGGATTGTGACCAGGGAAATTTGGGCAGGTCATATCAGGGAAATTTGGGCAGGTCATATCCGCTCTAAGAACAGATAACCACTTGATGCAAGCGGCTTGATAACACTTATTGGGGAAGCCAATGTTCAGCAGTGGACATTGTATAGAAAAATAATAATTGTATAATGTAACTAAATACTTTTTTCATTTCATAATAACCTCTATAATTGAACATCCTGGAGGTCCTTGGTTCAAATCCCAGAGGTACGCGGTTTGGTTAGTGGTAGGGCATTTTTCAATAGCTGTCTACCACAATGTTACCTAAGTCTGCCGCCAAACAGAAGTGTTAATAGCACTGTTGAGTTTCGGTATAAAAGGTAGCAGAGCCAGCGCCTCATTAGATTGAGTTTTCAGGGTGCGCATGCGTAACATCCAACGGCCTTAATAATTTACTTACTATCAGGTAAAATGAAGGCCAAGTTGACACATATGATACATAAAAAATTAACCCCAAAATGTAGCCTATAATCATGCATCATGCTTAGTTGCTAAAATCCTTTACATAATAATATTTATGTATATTTATAATACATAATATGGAAGCGACCATCGGCACGTTAACTTGCAAATGAAAACCACAGCAAAGGTAAAACGTACAAATCTCTACAATCTCGAAGCTGAAACAAGGAAGCCCATAATTGGTGTTAAATCAAACACGGCTAAAATCCCGGGTGAATGGAATCTACGGATCAGAGATGACCGGGGGTTCCGTCGAGATGCTATCTGCGAACACCAAGCCCTAACCAAGGCGTAGAGAATACAGTCAATGTCGTGGATATGTCATCTCCCTCAGGCGACTGAGCGGATGTGCTTCTTACTCTGATGCCTACGGACCCAGAATCCACAAGCTGATGAGGCGCTGGCTGCTACTTTTCATATGGGACGAAATAATGCTGTTAGGCGGCAGACTTAGGTAGCATGTTGGTAGCTAGCCAAGTGGACATAGAAAATGCCCTAGTACCAACCAAACCAAGCACCGACAGGTGTGCGTGCGTGTGTGCGTGTGTGTGTGTGTGTGTGTGTGTGTGTGTGTGTGTGTGTGTGTGTGTGTGTGTGTGTGTGTGTGTGTGTGTGTGTGTGTGTGTGTGTGTGTGTGTGTGTGTGTGTGTGTGTGTGTGTGTGTGTGTGTGTGTGTGTGTGTGTGTGTGTGTGTGTGTGTGTGTGTGTGTGTGTGTGTGTGTGTGTGTGTGTGTGTGTGTGTGTGTGTGTGTGTGTGTGTGTGTGTGTGTGTGTGTGTGTGTGTGTGTGTGTGTGTGTGTGTGTGTGTGTGTGTGTGTGTGTGTGTGTGTGTGTGTGTGTGTGTGTGTGTGTGTGTGTGTGTGTGTGTGTGTGTGTGTGTGTGTGTGTGTGTGTGTGTGTGTGTGTGTGTGTGTGTGTGTGTGTGTGTGTGTGTGTGTGTGTGTGTGTGTGTGTGTGTGTGTGTGTGTGTGTGTGTGTGTGTGTGTGTGTGTGTGTGTGTGTGTGTGTGTGTGTGTGTGTGTGTGTGTGTGTGTGTGTGTGTGTGTGTGTGTGTGTGTGTGTGTGTGTGTGTGTGTGTGTGTGTGTGTGTGTGTGTGTGTGTGTGTGTGTGTGTGTGTGTGTGTGTGTGTGTGTGTGTGTGTGTGTGTGTGTGTGTGTGTGTGTGTGTGTGTGTGTGTGTGTGTGTGTGTGTGTGTGTGTGTGTGTGTGTGTGTGTGTGTGTGTGTGTGTGTGTGTGTGTGTGTGTGTGTGTGTGTGTGTGTGTGTGTGTGTGTGTGTGTGTGTGTGTGTGTGTGTGTGTGTGTGTGTGTGTGTGTGTGTGTGTGTGTGTGTGTGTGTGTGTGTGTGTGTGTGTGTGTGTGTGTGTGTGTGTGTGTGTGTGTGTGTGTGTGTGTGTGTGTGTGTGTGTGTGTGTGTGTGTGTGTGTGTGTGTGTGTGTGTGTGTGTGTGTGTGTGTGTGTGTGTGTGTGTGTGTGTGTGTGTGTGTGTGTGTGTGTGTGTGTGTGTGTGTGTGTGTGTGTGTGTGTGTGTGTGTGTGTGTGTGTGTGTGTGTGTGTGTGTGTGTGTGTGTGTGTGTGTGTGTGTGTGTGTGTGTGTGTGTGTGTGTGTGTGTGTGTGTGTGTGTGTGTGTGTGTGTGTGTGTGTGTGTGTGTGTGTGTGTGTGTGTGTGTGTGTGTGTGTGTGTGTGTGTGTGTGTGTGTGTGTGTGTGTGTGTGTGTGTGTGTGTGTGTGTGTGTGTGTGTGTGTGTGTGTGTGTGTGTGTGTGTGTGTGTGTGTGTGTGTGTGTGTGTGTGTGTGTGTGTGTGTGTGTGTGTGTGTGTGTGTGTGTGTGTGTGTGTGTGTGTGTGTGTGTGTGTGTGTGTGTGTGTGTGTGTGTGTGTGTGTGTGTGTGTGTGTGTGTGTGTGTGTGTGTGTGTGTGTGTGTGTGTGTGTGTGTGTGTGTGTGTGTGTGTGTGTGTGTGTGTGTGTGTGTGTGTGTGTGTGTGTGTGTGTGTGTGTGTGTGTGTGTGTGTGTGTGTGTGTGTGTGTGTGTGTGTGTGTGTGTGTGTGTGTGTGTGTGTGTGTGTGTGTGTGTGTGTGTGTGTGTGTGTGTGTGTGTGTGTGTGTGTGTGTGTGTGTGTGTGTGTGTGTGTGTGTGTGTGTGTGTGTGTGTGTGTGTGTGTGTGTGTGTGTGTGTGTGTGTGTGTGTGTGTGTGTGTGTGTGTGTGTGTGTGTGTGTGTGTGTGTGTGTGTGTGTGTGTGTGTGTGTGTGTGTGTGTGTGTGTGTGTGTGTGTGTGTGTGTGTGTGTGTGTGTGTGTGTGTGTGTGTGTGTGTGTGTGTGTGTGTGTGTGTGTGTGTGTGTGTGTGTGTGTGTGTGTGTGTGTGTGTGTGTGTGTGTGTGTGTGTGTGTGTGTGTGTGTGTGTGTGTGTGTGTGTGTGTAGTGTGTTTGTTCAAGTTTTAAATTCATCTTAAAGTCTCATCCTTTGTTTATACTTGTGTATTCTCTGGATTGCAAAAGTGAATCATTCATGCATATATATGGCCTGCTTAGTTTTTATAATGTTTGAACTAAACATACTAAATAGTTTTTGCTTCAACGTCACTTCGATAGTCATTGTTTTCGGTTTACAAATAAAAAAGGATATAGTTTCAAATTGTATACAATTAGTTAAAGCCATAATATTCGTAATAACTTGCGTTGTAGTACAATTAAAGGTTATTAGTTTCTATGGTACTCAGTATATGATTAACTTATATTTTTATGTAGGTGTGTCGTAAATGGAAATGTTTAAACATCATCATCAGCCTATATACGGCCCCACTGCAGGGGCTCAGGCCTACTCTCCTACAGAGAGTGTATGGGCCATAGTCCACCATGCGGGACCAGTGTGGAACGGCGGACTTCACATGCCTGTTCAAGACATGCAGGTTTCCTCACGATGTTTTCCTTCACCGTTAAGCAATCGGATAATGTACTTGAATTGAAAAACAACTCATAGGTACACGGCTGGATTCGAACCTGGAACACTCAGATTGAAAGTCCGCGCCTTATCCACTACGCCACCGACGCTTGAGTAAACATATAGGTAACTAATGGTAGCTGTGTAATCGTTGTTGACTGTGTCAACTTTTCCACCATATTAAAAAGCAATGGCAGCCATTTGTTCAGCATATTCATAATCATTGTTAGCTGCATCTTTTTGTATGACATATAGGTGATGATTGAAAGCTACGCCTAATTGTGTATCATAATGGCGAATATTGATGTCTAAACCCGAATCATTATCTTTTTGCAATTCATGTAAACATAACCTCACTTTCCACAAATACTCACATTTCCTGGTAATGCATACACAAATCGTTTAATTATTACTTCAATTTTTATATTACCAGTATATATGCATTATGCATATTGATATATTCATTTGTATGTAGCTCTTTCAATTTATATACTATGTTGCCTGTGGTAGATTTTTCAGCACATTAGAAACAATTCTTGATAGCAGCTGCGTCCATTTGTGTAGCATATTCATAACCTGCGTCAAATTTTGTAGCATATTGGTAATCATTGGTAGCTAATTCAACTTGTAACGCATATTGGTAATACCTGCGTGAATTTGTGTAGCATAATGGTAGCTATTGGTAGATACTTTAGTGTAACTCATGTTTATTTCTCTCCTATACAATACTCTCATTATCGTTTATGGCAATGGAAACTGTCGGGAAAATTTCGATCGATACGGCGATCTTTGACGGAAGCTAATGTTGAGCAGTCGCAGTGGTGATGATGAACTTAAGTAGAGTTCACTCGTACACCTGATAACACCGCATCCACGCCTTGTTGTCTGAGCGGCGCGTGCGCATGGAATTTAACGCCAAATCGCAGCGCACGTAATTGCAGCCTATCCGCGCGCATTGTTTGCAACCAGCACAAGGCTGTGCGTTGACGCGTGAGAGCTGCATGCGTATGCGCACCTAGTGTGAGTCCCGACGTGTCGTATGTGTAGCTTTTTAAGTTTAAACTTTGTTCCTGCTGACAATTAATAAATTGATAGCAATGATGATTACACACATGATGAGTATTTTATCACCCGTCTGTCTGTCAGTGGGCTGTATCTCACGATCCATATTAGGAAAACATTTGAAATTTTCACATAATACGAGTATGTATTTCAATAGCCACTATAGCAATCCCTATCCCTACTAATATTATAAATGCGAAAGTAGCTCTGTCTGTCTGTTACGCTTTCCCGCTTAAACCTCTGAACCGATTTTGATGAAATTTGGCACAGACAATCTTTAGACCCGGAGAAAGGACATAGGCTACTTTTTAATGCGAAAAATAAAGTCCACGCGGGCGAAGCCGCGGGCAGAAGCTAGTAAATAATAAAAATAATTTAAAAATAAAAATGTTTACAAGCTTAACTTTGCAGTTGAAAGCCATACATCGGTTAGAACTAGAAGAACTCAATATGGTACACTTTCGTTCATAGTTAGTTTGTATCGTCACCTTATCGTGTAGGTTGTAAAGTCGATAACCGACCCTACAAACTCTAGTGCCAGAGATGCTACCTGACGTAAATAGTAACCGGGACCAACGGCTTAACGTGCCTTACGAAGCACTGAGTCATCTTACTTTTCAGACAATCAGGTGAATGTCTACACCGGGAACCGAACCCGGGACCTGCGTGTGTGTTGCGCGCCACGGAGACCGTTTAGTTTGTATACAATGAGAGAATTGATGTACTGAATATTGATTATTATACCGATTTTTAAACAGGTTAAAAATAAATATTTATAAGTGCTTAATTTATTTAATTTAATAATTTTTTATACACAGAAGTGAAAAAAGACACAAAGTCAGAGGAAAAATACATACAGTTTTGCTTTAACGGACTTCAGGTAAAAGAAACGGGTGTACTATGTCAATTAATATTTTTGAAGGTCAAACAAAAACTCAGTGGGATTGTAAATAATTTTAATTATGTCATTTTACATCAACAATCGCATGTTTTATTAATTTAAACCTTATTTTAAAATATTTTTTTTAGATGACACAAATTGATAGTGAGAATTTTTATTTATGTCAGAAAAATTGCATCTTGTGGCCTTAATGCCTGAAGAAGAAAAAACACATATAGAGGTTGTGAGTTAAAAAATATAGAAAAAGCATGTTTAAAAAGACAATAAAATTAATAAAATCAAATTAATATGGTAATCTAAAATATATCAATTAGGCACATGTTTAACAGGAAAGACGGCTGATAAGTTTTTTAAAATATATGATGGCCTTGCAACTTGGCCTTCATCTCACGTGATATGTGACGATAAGCCCGGTGGATGGTAAATGTGCGTATCCAGATGCTTCAGATCAAATATTCCTTTCTTAAATTTGTGGAGTGCGCAATCGAATCATACAACTAATTTTTACCATACACTTTTTACCAGTATTTGCTGACGTGATTCGATATAAAAATCTAGTGTTCTAGATGACTAGGATCAATATCGACTGACGTCAGCAAATACTTGTAAAAAGTGTATGGTGAAATAGTGTTTGTTTATCCTTAGCGAATTGCACCCTAGAATCTATTTTAAGCCTGCACTAAGCTTATAAATATTTCGTATAATTTAAATGGGCCTTGTATACCTGCCTCACAGCCTCATCGTTACCTAACACTGCAAATTTATACCCGCATTTGTATGAAAAAACCTGGCGATACGATCTGTGGCAAACCCTTTGTCTGTGCGTACGCGCAAGATTTAATTATAATTTATAGGTGTTCTTTCAATATTTTAATTTTATATTTATACGATGTTTTCGCATAATTTGTATTTTTTAAATAATCGTGAACAACTTGCGATACATGGTTTCCATTTCTACTACAAAACTTTAGATTTACTAAATTTAAGGTAGGGAAGTAAGGTATTGAAGGTACGTTGGCGAAAACCACATGACAACGCGGTTTGGAGGTAAGCTTGTACAAACAGACAACGTTTAAAAAATGGTATCATTATGGAACGAGCGAACACATGGTTTTATCGCTATCCTAAGAAAGAAAGGCAGGCAGAGGCAGAGGCAGCACTAACAGCGTTCTGAGGGTGATTGCTGGAAGATTCTATTGCCCACTGATGTGGCATCTTATTACAATAACCAAATCTGTAGTAGAATATAAGTACTAACATAGATAATAGGATATTACTAACAAAAATGTATCATAGTTGTCTGAATATTTAATAAATAAATACAAAATATATATTTTTTTATACGACCTACATCACTGGGAATCAGTATTTTTCAAATATATTAATACAATATTCAGATGTTCAGACACGACGGTTCTATAGTGTTACAATAGTATTAAATAATAATCAGAAAACTTTTTATTAATCAAAATATATATTTTTTCCAACAATTTGGCCTCCAATAAACTCCGATACTATATTGAATTGCATGTTAATGGAAAGAAAATTATTGATTTGGCATAGAAATTAGGTACAAAAAAATATAACAAAAAATAAATAAAAATATGAAAGATAACCTGTTCCTTTCTGTAAAAAATTTTTGTATTTACATGTTTTTCTCTGTAATAAATAAATTTTATATAAATAGTAGAGTAAACGACTCTTCATTAATGTTTCCTCAGACGATCAAAGTAGATATACGTTGAACATGTCACTTCCTCCCGTCAGCGTGCACTACTGAGTGCTGCCAGCATAAAAAATAGCTTAATAAATTCAATGATAAATATGTCTTTGTGTTAACTTGAGTGTGTATTATTTAATTAGAGAATATTGTCGGACACAGTATCACGTATAATAAAGGAAAATCGCAAAGTTTTTTATAGCTAACCGACAGTTCATTTCAAAGGGTTTACTAACTGACTAATATTAATACTCGCATATACCACAAAAGTATTTAATAACATAAAGTTATAGTAAAAATAATACTGTAAAAGTTTCATACGAAATTTACTTTAAGTTATCTTTTAAAATAGGATAGTAAGCTTTGTGAAAATTGCATTATAAAATTGGGAAATAAGTGTCATTGATTATTCAACTTCATAATGAATTACAATTAACATTTTTACATATTTTTATAACCGCTATTTCAGCTTATATTAAAGTCCTTTGTTTAGGGTCTTACTTATCAAAGTAAGCAGAAATTGCATATGGTCACATCCTTTTGATGATGTAGTACCCACGGGAAGTCATGGGGACATAAGAAACGAATCCACTCACGCACAATCGCCAACACATGGCTGAGTGCGGAAACCGCCTTGAAAAAAATATCGTCGCATACCATAAGGTGATATGACGGCCAAGAGCAAAACCCATCGTACATTTAAAAAATATCCCGATAAATTTTTCCCCTAATTTCTCAAGTCTACGTCAACGAAATCGCGGGCAAAAGCTTGTGTATTTTGTAATAACCACATCCTCTATTTGAATTAAAACACAAAGAATTTAATTATTTAAATCCGTATAAGGCATTCATAGAAATTCTCCTAAGTGTTAAATTAAATCACTGAGCATTCAAACTAACAATGCAAGCAACAAAAGCATTAAATATTTCGCATAACCGTAAAACAATCCAAGACTGTGCCAACAGACCCCTATTCTTAAATCTACCCTCTGAATTCTAAAACATCTTTATGTTTGTTCCTTTGACATATCACCAAATCGCCTGTCGCTATCAATTCACAATGAAAGGATTAAAAAGGCGAGTCTTTTCAGCCACAGATAATATCTTAATACGATTGTAATAAAAGAGGGTTGCATTTGTCTAATCTGTAACTGTCTGCTTGTCGTTTTGTCAGCCGTTTGTCGGTGACGATTTGCACCTTGACTGGGAGGTTATCTTCAAACTTTTGACTTTTTTATTTGCCAGACAGTTCAATGTTAAGCAGCAAATTTTTATAGACTTTTAAAGGTGCCTAGAGATTTAGACATAATGTAATAAAATGTATAATTATGATGTCACAAACCGTTACCGTTTAACGTCAGCTGTTTATTGATTTTTCTAATAAGTAATATAAATAACAAAATTTAATTTTTTTGAAACAAATGAAGAATGAAAATTAGGTAAATATTTAGATATTTCATATTTTATAATAAATTTGAGGCTTTGACTGTTCCAACATCTTACCATAAATCGAAACTAAATTGTGCGTTTTAAAAAATTGCCGAAAGCATTGGCCGAAAGTAAATCCTATTTTTTATCTTATCTATTTACCATAAAACAAACAATTTTGCTTTGAATATCAAACTTATAAATGCGAAAGTCTTTATATGTTTGTCCTTCGTTCTATATCCACCTAGTTACCACCATGTTGCCTGCGCCTGTCGCCAAACAGCAGTGTTAATAGCACTTTGTGTTCCGGTATGAAAGGTTAGCCAGCCAGAGCCAGCGCGACAGTGGGTTTGAGGCTTCTGGGTGAGCTTGCTTTCCATGCAACGGCCTCATCGTCACTTACCACCAGGTGAGTTGAAGGCCAAGAGCTAACTCATCATACATAACATATGCGAGAGTTTATTCGTTTGCTTTTCATTCTCACGAAGAGATGTACTTTTGTACAGGCATTGGATTTGCATTTTAGTGTCTAAGAGTCAAAATCTTGCGCCAAATTGCGCATGAAAGTTGAATCTAGTTATATCAGAATAGCACCCCAGCATCACATTTAACACCGCAGTGTGTTCATACATTAATGCTATGTCACGAGCGTGCGAGATGTGATACAGATCATGCGGGTTCGAGTCCCGGGCGGGGCTGCGAGCTGGATGTGCGTAACGGACCGCCCTTTGTCTCAGCTGCCTGTTGTTTTGTGATTCATGTAGTATTTTTTAGGGTTCAGTACCTAAAGCGTTCAAAACAGGATCTTATTGCTATGGCTCCGATGTCTATCCATCTGTGAGATGTATTTTTGAACCCGTTTTGTGCTGAAGAAAATGAAAACTCGTCGGGTTTACGTTTCGTCTTGTATTAATTACTAAAAAAATCCGTATTTAAAAAATTCTTAAATATACTTTAGCCGTATGTCGAATATATATGTTCATTGGATTGGAGTACAATAATTAACGAAGGGATAACTTACGTCAGCCATGTGCTCACAAGCGGGACATAACGAACGAGATTATAAGCTTTCAACGCGCCTCCATTCAACTTCTGTTGATTTTTGCCGCTCAATATTTCTCTATGACGTTTCAATTTTGACGGAACGCGGCCGGAAAGGGTATTAGAAAGATATAAAAAATCCCCATTTTGTATCACGATCAAAATCCCCAAGCTTAAAAGACCTTCCTAACTCAAATAACATTAAGAACACACAGCTCATGTTTGAATGGACTCGATATCAATAGAAGAGCTGGCAACGGTAGAACCAATGAAGGAAAGAGAGGCCAAGTTATAATGGTTTTCAGTTTAATGTATGTGAATTAATTCGTATTTAATTTAAACCAATTAGTAATGCTTACGCGCGAACCTTTAGATTGAGATGTGAACTTTTTTATTTTATTTTATCCGGTGAAGCGGAACGCGCTTAGCCTTGTTGGAAACATACGAGACATCATTGCGGACGTATCCGTAGCTTGATATTTGATCTTGTTCTATTTGTAAAGAGAGAAAGGAGATTGAGGTCAATTTGTGATGTTTATTTTTGTTTTGTGGCATGTTTTTTGTTGTTGTACTCGAACATTAATTTAATGTAAAGCTTGTAAAAGCTATAACGTAGCCTACGTTTATTCCAAATTTCATAACTATTACAAAATACTACTGCGAATAATAATAATATTTACGTTTGCCTCTATGTTTTGGATCTTCATAGTTTCATTGTTTATTTCGTCTACAAAAAAATGTATGTGACATTCCTATATCTAACATAAAATAAGATTAATTATTAATATCAATTTAAAAAAATATATCAAAACACACACAAAAAATGTTAAAATATTGTCATATTTAAAAACAAACAAGTGGAGCCATTAACAGTCGTTTCACTGTGTTTTGTCGGATACAAATTCATCTAAACTGTAGTAACACTTCTCCAACAATAGCTATGTGTCCCCATGCAAGCCTTCTATAATACTGGGCACTACTTGAAAAAGAGTGAACCGAGAAATTTAAAAGATACATTCGACGTTTCAATACTCGTATATTCAAAATATATTCTAGAAATTTATGAATAATTTAGAAGAGACAAATAATATCAAATTTGCTTTGCAATTTCGCGCGTTCAAAATACATTTTATCGCCATTATGTTTCCATAGAGGGCACCGCTCAAGCCTAGTTACATTGTAATTATTATTTTCGGTATAGTTGGTAGCATGTCGGTCAAACAGGCCTTCTGAACTATTGTACTTACTAACTGCAAAGTCACTGATGTTGTGAACAACTGTACTCACATTTGTGTGCACCAATCAATTAAAATGTTCGGTCATTAGGCCTTTTAATGCCATTTTTGTATGTGATTAAGTACAAAATGATAGTTCCAATAGTTTTGCGTTGGTTTGTTTTCGCCATGTGCTTTAGTGTAGGGACAATTTGAATGTTATTTTTAAGAGGACTTACGGAATAAGGAAAGCAAAGAGTATGGGCTGGGGTGCACAAAAGTCATCATTTTTTATCCTTCCTAAACAAAGTAATTCCAACCTTTCCATAAGTAAATAGTTTTTCAATTAACTGTCATTAAATGTCAAATGGTTCATTTAATTTCATTCACACAAAAATGGGTTCGCTTTCGAACATATTTCCGCGTAAATCACTTTTATCTTGATAATAAATATAATTACAGCTTTAATCTGCGTTTTGATACACAATAATATCATAAGTCAATATTTTACCGTCTAAATTAAAAGCTGAAAAAAAAATTCAATCGAAAATTTATTACAAAATATCTTTTAACGAAGATAAAATCAAAATCACATTATACGCCGACATATCAATTACGTACTGACGTCTCCATTCAACTGTTTTGTTAATTGTCACAGCATTAATCGTGTTTGGTTGCTCTGCGCGCGCGCAATCCATCACCACGATCCGATCGATGCGTGAAAGGATTACTGAGATAGTACCTTTCACGGACATGCGACTATGTGGTTAGCGTGTGTTGCAAAAAGTAGGTCCCAGGCCTAGTCTTGGAAGCCAGCATTTTTCATTTCAAACATACAACCATGTCTTTAACGTAATTTATAAATTTAAAAACACAGATGTTCACTTGTTCAGTCAATAAAGAAAGTTCAATAAGTTTTCAGGAGTAAAACAGCATAAAAAAACTGTTGACTAAATTTAATGTGATGTACAAGCTACAAAAAACACTAAAATTTAAGCCGAATCTATTAATGGCTCTGTGTAGAATAAGATTTACATTTCTACTCATAATTTTACCCCTAAATTATGTAATATTCTTCGGTTGCTTCCTAATGAAGATAAAGCTGTATGCTACACCGTGGTCACTTGAAACCTGAAGTTAATATCAATGGCTCTTTTCAGTATCATTTGCAAACCAGATATATTTGCAGTACAGAATTTTCGCCTGGACTAAAGGAACTATAGTAAAGCTACCCATCAGTTATTTGGTTTCTGGGCGCGTGGAAAGACATGTCCATAGTTTTATAGTCAGCGCATTCATTGCTAACTGCGGTGCATGTATTTATTTATCAATTTGACATACGAACAGCGTTAGACATTGCGAATTTAAAATTGATTTACGCGAGAAAGCTTTGTGAGAATCTGATTTCGTTTTTTGAAGATATTTTTTAGAAAGAAGATCCATACACCTATGTCCAAAAGTCAATACAAAATCAGCAATGAATCCGAAAGCTATATACTGTAATTGTTACGAGTTTTTTTTAAATAGTTTAGCTGATGTTTAGTAAAAAAAGCTCTCAAGACTAAAATTTTGTTAAGTTTTATTTTCCGAGTCCGAGCTTACCAATTTCTTGTTTGATTTGATGCCAATGTCATAAGGCAAGTCTGAGTGCATACAAGGCTTTGCAAGTCTAGATTCTTCTAGTTTGATTTTTAGGTCTGATTTGATTGTGAGGTGAGGTGGTGTTAGAACCACTGAACAAAGTTACCTTTCTGAGATGATGATGTTCTCTCAATCTCTGTTCTCTTTTAATCATTCGCACTTACTTTCACTTGTTGTTAGGTGCAATATTGAAGTCTGACAAATCTACAACTAAGCTACAAAATGATTATGTATTAATGCACAGGTACACGCAGATATGGATAGCTGTACACTTACAGAGGGTGCGAATATACTTATTATATATCAGAAGCCACATAAGAAGAGATACAGATTCACGATATATATATATATAAAGACACGTTCCACGAATGCATGAATCCCCAACCTGGACTTTGGACACTTAAATTTAAAAACGTCATTAAAAATAAAAGTGTTTTAATTACTATTTTTGAATATTTTGATGCCTTCTGCTGCAGCTATTTTCCGCGGGGAAGAGTGGCGCCTCCTGATTCGAGTATTATCTATACTTAAAAGGAGAGCCTCCACGTACTGGATGTATATATAAAGGTTGTAAACGAAATAAACATTTTTTGTGGACATTTAACGTTTTTATTTAGTATGAAAAAGGTTAATAAAAAAAATACAAACGAAAATTGGATAATAGTATTTTTATATATATAATTTGATTATTCCTTGCTTTTTAAATTTGGAAAATCATGGAAAACATGCAGTGTAATACAAAAATCTATATAGAATAAAGATATAACACATAGACCAATTCAGTATCTAAGTTTAAAGTTTACAAGTGCAGGTCATACTTGAAACATTTCTTTCGTAGATGCAAAATCTGTATTCAAAGTGCAAATCATTATACGTAAAACAAACGGTTCAGCTGTCAAGAGTCTCTATTTGTTTAATGTCTTTGCGATGCGATTCTACTTATCTATGATATCGCTGCAATGTATATAATTGTTTGTGTCCGGGGTCGGTGTAGTTGGCAGTAGAGGTGAAGATTGTTGTTAAACAAAACTAGTGCAATGTCATCCGTCATGCTCTGAGCGCGGACAGCCGCGAACAGAACGCATTCCATGAGCCGGACCTCCTTCCGTCTCGCAAGACGAGGTACGACTCAGTAATATATGTATAACCATAGGCTACATTTGCAAGACAGTGATAGCACTTCATCGGTTCTTACTGCGGAAGTAGGAAAGATGTAATGTCCTGACAGAATAAAATAACGTAAGCGACAAAACACAATTAGTGAATCGGTGTTTCCCATATAACGCAGTTGGCGTCTGATAGCCCACAGGTTCGCTCGTTGCTCTAAAGAAGTTAAAATTACACTGTTTCGGGCCTATTGTACCACCTTATACACGAGCAGCTTGTGGGTTTCATACATGCAGAGGGCTTACAACGCCCTTCGCGTTCAATACAACAATGCTTTTAGGGCTCTGCTGCGGCTGCCTCGCTTCTGCAGCGATTCGGGAATGTTAGCCGAGGCACATGTAGACTGCTTCTACAGCACGATGCGCAGGAGTGCGTCCTCCAGCGCGCGCAGGGCGCGGGGCGGGGCAGCAGTCTGCTCGCTGTCGTCACAGCGCACCGACGCACCGATGCTGCGACACTGGCTGTCATCACATGCACCAGTGGCACAGTAGCATGTCTGACATCATATTTAATTACTAACATTGCACTAAGTTTACTAGCACTATGGATGTATATCTGATTTAAATAAATAATAATAATAATATGTGAAAAAAGAACTCTCGAAAAACATTGC
Source organism: Carcina quercana (assembly GCA_910589575.2). Classification (NCBI taxonomy): domain Eukaryota; kingdom Metazoa; phylum Arthropoda; class Insecta; order Lepidoptera; family Depressariidae; genus Carcina; species Carcina quercana. Next base: position 898,399 of record OU342435.1, read on the forward strand.
TTTTAAAATAATTTATTTTATTGCACTAAGTAAGCTTTAGTCATTAAATAGAGACTGCTAGGTAAAATCTCTTTCAATATAGTTTCAAAAAACTATATAAACAGGTATTATAACAATCTAAATGTTAATTCTAGCTAGACAATAGCTTTTCCCCAGACCTGTACTCTGCGGTGCGGATACACCGTGATGAAACGATAAAGGTCTGCGTAAAAAGTAACAACAGAGATGGAGCGAGATGCGTGGATGTGGTGCAAGGTCGTTTGAGTCATGAGCGCACGCGCACGCCGGCCGGAGGTATACATTGTCATGTAATTTTATATTGCAGAAGCGTTTTGGTTCCGAACCCTAATGGATCCAGGACCCTATTATTATGTCTCGGCTGTCCATCGGTCCTTCTGTCACGGGGCTGTAACTTTAGAAGCGTAGTAACACTAGAAATTTTCACAGCTTGTGTATTTCTATAGCTGATTTTTTTAATAAAAAAAAGCATGTGCAAGAACGGCACTAATATATTATGACAAATATAGTAAGGTATAGTAGGTACGAGTATCCTTTCGTTTAAGAGTCAGGCTCTCATTTGAACGTTAAGAGTGAATATGACGCAGCACATTAATTATATTTTATACATTTTACACATAAAAATATTTTCTAAATAACTAATCCTATGTAATAATCCTATGTACTAGTAGTATTGTATCCATAAAATAACGTGTATTTAATTTGTCTGTATTTATTAGTATTATTTAATATTATTATTATATATTATTTATATAAGTACACATATGTGTTTATTCAAGTATTTAATTATAATCTATCAATATCTGTCACACTTCCACCCAAATATTGTTACTTATTTCCTCTACCCAAAGGTTGTCTGGTAGAGATCGCTGTTAGCGATAAGACCGCCTGTTGTACATTTTTATTTTTTTATTTTATTTAACTTAAGCTTGTATTGGTGTATAATAAAGTCATATTGAATTGAATTGAATTAATATCAAATACTTACGCATATTTTATACCATAGGATAGGAGGCATGGAAAATATATAAAAAACGGTTCAATATTATAATTATCGAACAAAGCAACAACTACACAGTATCACAAGAGACAGAACGGACGTTCACCGCCTCCCGCCGGTCGACGTCACCTCACCTCCCCCGCAGGAGACTGCGGTGCAGACAAAGAACATTATGTATCGCGCACGCGGACTACTCACACATGCGCGTGTATACAAACGTCCGTTCAATGTGATGTGTGCCGATATCAAGACATATTTTGTTCTAAGCGTCCGACGTGTAACAAAAATACAAAATAATACTGAAATAGAGTTTGCAATAAAAGATCCAATTAGTATCGAAAGTTTAAAGTAAAATAATATAAAATATTAATGTAGTAAATTTGTGAGAAATTCCATATTAAATGAAATTCAAAAGATCTTACTAGGGTATGAATAGAATAAACATGTCAATTTTTTACAAGCGATTATGTATATAATATGTTTTCATACATATTTAAACTTTTCATTGCCAACATAAGAACATCTGTATCTAAAAAATGATTTAAGAAACTATAATTTAATAAATGGACATGACCTAACTTTTTTAATCACAGACACGCTTAAAGCTAGTATGTTGCCCCTGACTTCATTTGTTGGTACTAGATCAACTAAACGTTTTATAAATTGGTTCAAATTTTTACACAATTTATCTCAATATTCTAGATTTTGGGTATCAATTGCTTTCTAGATAAAGCTGAGCAAACTGCATCGCGTCCCCGCTGCGGGGTGGCGGCATTAGATTTAGCCTAACCAAGTTAGGATTAGACCTGGGAATTTTTTTAAGTAACAAATTTCCTTCAGAATCGTAATATTTCGGATTTAATCGGAGTATATCGTTCATGATAAAATATATAAGAACAAAAAATAAGAAGAAATGGGAAATTTTATTCAAACAACTATTGTCATGATTATTTTTCGTGTCAAATCGAAAATAAACGAGATCCTTGATGAGATGATCCCTCCCGAGATGTTTGGATGTTTGTGACGCTTTCACGGAAAAACTACCGAATGGATTTGAATGAAACTGTACAATAATATAGCTTATACATCAGAATAACATATAGGCTATAATTTCTAAAGACATATTGTGTAAATTGTCCAAAATCACACTTATAATATTAGTGGGATTACACGGGCAATTTTGGCATAACAAAAACGCGTTGCCTAGCAACCGTCCATAGAATATGTAAATTCGTATATACAAACTTTCCCGTTTATAATATTGGTGTGAAGACTATTTGAATGTACTACGTCAGATATTGAATTTTATTTTGTTTCTTTAAATTATTAGACTACTTAACAGAATAAACACTATTTTGTACCTTATGCTGTATGATATCTTGAAGTACACGCGGACAAGGTCGCGGGCGGAAGCTAGTATACAATAAACAAACTTAAAATCAAGATGGCGGATGACGCAGTGGCTTTATTACCCCGCAAAACGAAATTTAGACTGCCAGCGAACCGTTATCTGCTTTTTTGTGTGTATAACTTGTGTATAACGCCAAATAGGTGAAAACATCTTTAATAACTTGTCAAAAAATACAAACAAACAAATAATGAGACATCACACCTCACAATATAAGTTTGATGTGATATTTCTCAGGCACGATCTTTTGACGGCACTGAACGCAAAAAACACAATTAAAAGCATTAATTATCTGATCTTATTTTTTATTAATAATTTTAATATAAATCAAGGTCTTGGCCAAGTGATGTAGGTCACACAGCTGAAGTCTTGAATGATCTTGAATGTTTTTTTGTCTCGAACCATCGTGGGAGCGAAGCGTTATGTAAAATATGTGTTAATTTAGTCGCTAATTAGTCAGTTTATAATATAAGATGAGTTTTAATTATAGTGATTTGTAGCGTTCGGTTGAAATTTATGAGGGCAGATGTATAGAATATCTTTAGTTTACTTAGCGTGTCATTATAGTTTGTCAGAAAAATCCACCAATGAAAGAAAAATCCGTCCTGACCACTCGTTCTTGCATCCAAAAGCTCCCCTGATTTTACCAGGGTCGCCCAGCCACTAAAGACGGGCACGTTACTGATCCTGTGTTAGTATCCAGAAGCTCTATTTTTAAATGTTTTTTGCGATCCATGCGTTCGATATGTCTTCGTTATACATTGAAGAATCCGTATTTTTGAATCGCTCGACTGAAACGAGTCGTCTTAACCACTCTGCATCTACTTAAAGAACCTTTGAAATACTGCGAATTTTTCGTATAGTTTTTATTTCACTGATAACGTTACGATTTAATTGATCAATTCAAGAGAAAAGATGAAAGTTTTACTCTTTTTCAATAAAACCTGAAACACTGAGCTTTTGACATACTGCACCAGGCAGTGAAATAACTACCAGTTTTAGTTTGACTTACTTGACTTATCAGCTCGTGTTTCTCCACTGCTGAAGATAGGCCTCTCCCAACGTGTGCTACTCCTTCCGGTCCTCGGTCATCCTCATCCACTCGCTTCCCGCTATCTTCTTGAGGTCGTCAGACCAGCGGGCTAGAGGCCGTCCCACCCCGCGTCTCCCGGTCCGAAGTCTCTACTCGAGAATCTTTCTGCTCCATCGACCGTCTGTTCGTCGACAGATGTGGCCTGCCCATTGCCACTTCAGCTTGCTTATTCGGGTAGCTATGTCGGTCACCTTTTTTCACCAGTTTTAGTTTATCTGCGTGAAATAATCGAAACTTAACATCAAATTATATTACCAAAACCGGAGTTGATCGATTAAAAAATACGGCAAAATGTGACATTGATGTCTACAATAAAATGACACATGAGCGATTCAAAAATAGAGCTTCTCATTGATCGCTACGTACAGGCGGCAGAGATGCTTCGAATCCTTGTTGAATTCACCACAGCTTCAGGGTGGGGTGTTGACTATCGAATCATAGTAACTCAGAAACGAACTGGCCACGGTAAGTTATCTTCCTCCGTTAAATTTTCACTTTCGTCCAACAGAAACAGTCACACTGCCGTCACGTCACCAAGGCTGTGAATACAAAGCGACTATATATTGTCGTGAGAAGCTCATTGTGCGCAGTGACATAACGCAATGCCATAATTAGATAATTATAATTCTGATCTAGTGCAAGGTTGTTCCGAGGTCATGTGCGAATGTCATATATTTGACGGTGATTATGAGCTGTTTGTACTTCTATGGAACTAAGCAATTATAAAAGTACGTAATTTTACGACGTATGTTTCCAAATCATTTACTCACAAAATCTTATCTTAGTATTTCAATTGGAATAAAGTTTTTCACGAAAATATAAAAACATTATGACCTGGGACCTACAGATTGTTAGACTTAGCGTGTTGTCATTAGTCCGAGGAGGTATTTTCATAAAAAAAAAACGGTTTATTGACGTGTAAAAAGAACCCATAGTCAGTCCAAAACTTCAGATGTAATTAATATTTTGCGTGCTCAATTTTTTTTTTTGAAAAAATAATAATAATTGTAACGAAATTTATGTAAATTTTTGGTTTAGGATCAAGACTAATGCCATCAAACTATACGATAATACAAAAAGTATGAAATATACACGTTGTATGTAGTGATGATTTACGTGTGTTTGCTTTGACGCTGAATTTCTTTTCAGAAGTGCAGGTCTTTTTATAGTGTTTTCCTTCACCGAAAATCCAATCTTAATGATATTATTAGATTAAACGATGTAAATTGAACCCATACATCAATTTTTCGCGGACTAATGCTGTCTACTTAGCTACCACCGCTTTCAGATCCACTGTAACACTACGCTGGTTAAGAATCACTGCCTGCCGCCTCCACACTACGTCCACACACAACTCATACGACAACTATAAACTGTCAAATTTTATATTTACACATAATTTATTTTATTACGCCATATTAATAAGATCACGCATGCGCATCAAAAGACCTATCCATTCACAAGCTCGATTTGTTTCTTTTTCTCCATTTTTTTAAATATTTATTCAAAACGCCTCTTTCGTGTTCAAAAGAAACGTCCATATTTCATAAAACAAATTGTAATATTCATTGTAATTTGAGAACCATTTTATCGTATGGTAATAGGATGGTTTTAATACGGAACATGCAAATTTGTTACTATCCAGATGGAAATTGATTTAAATAAAATAGAATGGAATTTACGATCAAACACATTGTTTGGAAAATTATAAAGATTGAGGGTTTCAAAAGAGAAGTCGAGGTACAGTATTTTACACATCATGTTACATTTTGTCAATCCTAGACTTTTATTTATTTTATTTATTCACTGTAAATTTTTCTTACTAATACCGTTGTTATGGATCCCTGTTTACTGCAATGCGTAAAACCTGTGACGCAATAAACTAACGAACAATTCCTGGAAATTGCGATGTATATCGCAAACCAATGCACATTTTTGATGTTTTTTTTTGTGAAATATGTATTTTACAAAAATTAAAAATGTGTATTCCAAGTAAAAATTGTATTGTAAAACTAAAGTGCAAAATGTTGTAGACTACGGTATGTGTTGCTTCAAAAGATGGGTGCGTAATAAACCTTAATCTGTAATAACTTTTAATGTGTGTTATAACTAGTTTATTGGTGTAAGAGGGAATAAAACACTTGTTTTATGATTTATTATGAATTTGTGTTGTAGCTTAAAACGATTTCTATCAGACAATCTTTGGGTATACATTAATTACTGATGATGACTAAATCACACTGACTTCATCTTACATGATAAGTCCATCTGTATGATGCTATATCTATGCTAATATAGTTTATGGTTAGTTCTCACTAAGCGGCCACTCTCGTTTGTCTATGTGTGGTCTTTAACGTATAACAATCCCTTTTAACGAATCAAAGACGGAGAAAATCAGAACTACACTTTTTTACTTAAACGACATAGGTTCTGACGAAGACAGTAGCGCCAAAGGGAACTAACTTTGTAAGTTGGTAAATAAAGAATGTCGCAACGTTGTAATCTCTTTGTTTTCTTTGAATTTAAATAGTTATGTTATGAATGTGGAATGTCTAGTGTTATGTATGGCATAATTTAATATTATAATTCAGTGAACTTTCTTGAGGTGCGGGTTGCGGGTAGTCTTACATATCATAATAACAATATTATTGAGTTATATAAAACGACTTCGGTAAAGTCATCTTAAAGTATGAGTACACTCATGTATTTTAACTATGTAAGAATAATCGAAAATGTATCAAATTTTCTTACAATTTGATAGAGTTGATTTTGTTGTTGAGTTGAGTTGATTGAATTGATTGAGTACATTGAACCCAGATTTTATATATATATAAGTGATATATCAACGCTTGACCTCAATCTCACGTGATGTTAAGTGACGATGAGGTCGACGATGTTACGTGTTGGTCTAGAAGGTGTCTATTTACTCTTCGTTTGAAGATTCCCAAGCCGTTTTCGGGGAACACGGAAACCGGTAATGCGTTTCATATTTTAGCTGTACGCACGATAGTTACAGAAGTGAAACGCTTGGTGCGAGCTGCAGGAATATCCATAGAATAAAGGTGGAGTTCTGCCGTTATTATGTTTGACTGTAACTTGACTGGCGATGGCGGAATCAATAAAAATTGCTCCTGCGCACATTATCAAGTATTCTCTGTAATACCCATAGGCAGGTAGACACCTTGTCGCATATTTTCGTCGTTGCCTATCAGTCTCATAGCTTGATGTTCCACCACGTCTAAATAAGCTTGTGTATAGTGAACAGAACTAATCCAAAGATACCAGTACTTCTTACCTTTCCGTAATTTTTTCCTTGAGATTACTTTAAAAATCGTCCTGTAGCAATCTCAAGATTCCCAGTGGGGGAAACTGCCGGTACTCGGCTGGGTTGGTGGTATTTTCTAGGTCCGCCTGGCTGGCTACAACCAGCTACCTAAGTCTGCCGCCAAATAGCAGTGTTATTTCCGGTATGAAAGGTAGCAGAACCATCGTCTCATTAGCTTGATGCTTCGGTGTGATGAAGGCCAAGTGCAAACCCATTATTAAAAATTCTTGTTTGAAGGAACCGGATCAATCAATCGTGTTTAAGATACACTCGAGTACAAAAACATGTACACACTTTTGAACCATGTCACATTAAGATTTAATCGACCATTCCCTCAACACGCTACATAAAAACAGGCAAGGGTGAATGTGACATGGTTCAGAAATGGATACATATTTTTGTACTCCAGTGTACAGGTGAATATATAAATATCTGGGCGACCGAGCTTTGCTCGTAGTTTTTTAAAAACAAACAAAAACTTTATTTCTGCCCCTGGTTAGCCATAAAGAGTGGAACAATTTGCCACTAAAAAAATAATAATTACAAACTTGAATAAATAAATAAAAACACACCAAAAACAAAAATAAAAGCAATTTTCCAACCCGGATTTGAACGCGGATATCTCGGACGGAATGACACGTGTCACGTGACACACACATCATATTTTGCGTCGAATAATGCGAAGGAAAAAACGCATGAAAACTCGAAAACGCGCATTTTCCCAGACATAAGACTAATCTAGATCGATTTTTCGCCCCCAAAACCCCCTAAATACCAAATTTCAACGATACATATATATATATAAGAATTGCTCGTTTAAAGGTATTGGATACATACAAAGGCTCTATGTATAATTCTTCACCTTTCCTTTTCATACACGTTGTTAGTTCAAAATTAATACAGTTTAAGCCGACTGGTGGTGTGTAATCTCAGTTTACACTCCTGACAATCCAAAACGGTAACACCCACTCTCGAAACAACTCAAACCACCAATTTGAACAAAAACATCACCAAATTGATTACAACCATTAACACGCGTGTTGAAACACGGCCGGCATAAAACCAAAACTTAATACTAACAAATGAAAAATACTCTGTGGACTTACCCATGCATTATACCTATAGCTATCTGCGCGTACGGGAGTGTAAAGCGGACTTTATTGTGACGAGATACAGGTTGGTGAGTAGCAGGTGTCGTTTGGTAAAGTTCAAAAAATCAGTCCGAATTAATCGACGGTGCTACGGACGAGATAGCTGACAAATTAGGTACACGGTGTTGAATTTGAATCAATGATCTTTTGTATTTTTTTCTTTGTTTCTCGATACTACGGGTCTTCACTAATTTTGAACTAAATCGATCGTTTCTCGTCGGTTATAATGAATAATGACTTCGTTATTTAACGTTATCCCTCTCCCAATGCTTCCATACTAAATTTCTGTTGCCATAATCTTTTAAAATAGAATAGCAGGCTTTGACAAGTAATTACCTCAAAATAGGAGATGAAACTATAGTGTCGCAAAATAAATATAATTAATTTACAACTTTACAGTTAGCTACAATAGCAGTTACGCAGTATATGGTTCATAGATGGCGCTTTGAACAATAATCGAAAAAAGTGTGGCCTGGTCGTCTGTACGTCTGTTTCACGGTACGTGCCCGGAAAATGCCCTACGACCAACCAAACCAAGTATTAATTGCTACAGTGCTGTAAGATCTTTCCAAATTTAAGGATTATTATTAGGTCGATGAGAAGTACTTTATAGGCATAATAGGTGTTGATTCCATGCGCTTGCAAGGGAAATCGTCTTGCGGTATATATGGCCGGAATTTTATTTGTGTTGAGTTAGACGTTTGATTTTCATTACATCATCAACAGCTTATATATGTCCCCACTGCAGGGGCTCAGGCCTACTCTCCTACAGAGAGTGTATGGGCCGTAGTCCACCACGGGTCCAGTGCGGAACGGCGGACATCACATGGCTGTTCAAGACATGCTGGTTTCCTCACGATGTTTTCCTTCACCGTTAAGCAATCGGATAATGTACTTAAATTGAAAAACAACTCATAGGTACACGGCTGGATTCGAACCCGGAACCCTCAGGTTGAGAGTCCGCGCCTTATCCAATGCACCATCGACGCTTTTAGTGTGAGTATTTCATATTAATTTCCATTTACTACCTAAACAAGTTTCTGCGAAAAAGGGTATTGCCAGACAGAAAGTAAAACCAAGGGATCCTATAGGGGTTCGTTTTTCCTTTTCAGGTTGAGGAACCCTAAAAATGTCCTACCTATGACTACGAGGATACACATTACATACAAATTAAATACACATTAAAAGTGGTTTAAGCGTGACTTCAATTCTTGATAGAATGCTATCTATCTGTCAAAGAATGCGAATCACGAAAGAGTTTAAACTCTACACAGAGCCTTCTATTGTTAAATGCCATTGTATCTGGCACTGAAGGTCCACATAGCTCAGGATAGCGACCTGCAAATATCTCCACATCTGATAACCGGGGCAACGCGGCATAGCGCCACGAGGAAATCTGCACGAGTTGTGGGAGGCGCTATCCTACTCAATAGCTTTACAAGTCCATACTCAAAAACACTGCTACTGCAAACGTAGTTAGGATTCTTATTCATATTATTAGCATAGAATATACAGATAAAAATTACTAAACAGAAAACGAAGCCCCATAGCAGTATTCTTAAAACAACGGGTTAAGAGGATTGTCTGTTTAGAGCACGTGGCCGCGTTCAAGGTTGCATTGTTTTGTAGCTGTCTTTATCCGAGCCCTATCCTACCCGAGCGCGTAAGGTGAGACAGCATACACTACGCGAAGTTATCCACCCGTTATTTGGATGTTTCGTAGTACAGTGATCATTTGAAGAATACAGTATATTATGTAGCCATTTTTTCAATACAGTATATTAATGAAATTTCAGATGTCGGTGGTTTTTCCAAATTGTTCTAAATTGATTCATACTCTTGTAAAACAGGTTCAAAGTTGGGGCTTTTTAGTACCGAAAAATGCAATACTTTGACGCCCTGTAACTCTGGAAGTATATATTTAAACGAAAATCTGACTCACCACCGACACAGATTTTTTTTTTTTTTTTTTTTTTTTTTTTATTTATTTATTTGGCATGTCAACAGCTGTTACATCCATTAACAAGAAAAGTAATGTACATATATATCCTAAGCTAAATGTACAGCCAGTTACAGACACACACATCATGCGATTAGTATTAAGTACGCTAAAGCACTATGGCAGGTAATCACATGAACCTTGAGCGCACGTTCGGAAAACAGTTAACAATACAATACAAATATAATAGAAATAGAAAATAATAGAAAAACAGCTACAGTCACCTAAGGCTAGCGTGATAGTTGTATTATATTTATTTATGTATTTATAATTATTTATATATACCTAAAAAGTAGTATTTTTTATGTAATATTTTTTTTTAAATTTTGTTAAAGGCTCGAAATGTATATCACAAACATCACTCTTTTCATTCAATAACTTACACAACCTAGATATTTGTTTCTAGATTGTGTCTTGAAAATTTCATAGATTTTCATAGCTTAATACTCAAAATATGACTGGACTACGTTTGTATGGGCGCTTTGACACCAGCATACCCTCTTAATTGTTTTGACTATAATATTTTTTCTACCAATCTGCAGTTGTCAAACTAAAGTTTGAAGAACATATTGCCTCTCGAGAGTTGGAAAACTGCTACAGAAGTTGCACAAGGAAACGTTGATATCAATATTAGTTTACGATTTCGGTATTAGAAATAAGGCGCCATAGTTGAGAATTTCGATTTTCAAGAACTAAAATCAAGCTAAAAAGGGAATGCAGCATTCAAGCGTTTGATTTAGCCACATGATAGGCGCACACTTGATTATCCATTGTGGTGGCAGTAATTAGCCAAACAATACAGCGAGCTATTCCGCGGGTACGTTCGGAAACGGGTAGTTCAAGGCGAAGGAACACGGCCTTGCTGGCACCCAACAAAGATGCATTGTCCCGTGCATCGCTCTTTGGAACGAATCCAATATTGTTGGCCCGATACCACCGGCAGATGGCGTATTCCCGCTTGCACCCGTCTAGCTTGTGGCGAATATAAATATGTTGAGACTTGGCCATCGCCTGAAAACACGTGTTAATTCAATCGCCTGAAAACACTTGTAAATTCAATTATTTAGTGCGATGGCCAAGTCTCAACATATTTATATAAAACATTAAAGAATTTTAATATTGATATGCGTCACTATAAGATGCTGTTAATTATTACGTAACAACTTAATGCTTCGAGTACGGAGATTCCAGACAATTGACTTTCAATTGTTATGGACCACGATCGTGGTCTTAGAGACTGGACGTATTAAGACAGAAAGTCGCTTAAGTAGAGACTGAATAAATTAATAACCGACTTGGTATTACATGGATCTCACAACTTTTTACCGCAGAACAACTGAGTTGCGAGACTTGGTTTTTTTTAAAAGTATTGTTTTTGATGGGATTATATTGTTTGAAACAAACTCTTGCTCGCGGGAACACGAGGGAACATTTTACTGGGATCTCATTAATCCGTTGTAACATAGTTTTAGGTTTATACTATCTAATAACAATATATGGAAATATGTTTTCCTATATGAAATTAATAATAATTACGGCAACAGCAAGCACAGACAGTTCATATACTAGTTTCCATCGCGGGTGTTGTTCATAAAACCATTCAAATTAGCCTTGACACTCTACCGATTACGAAAAAATTGGTTGCCTGTAAAGTCGGTATACGGGCGAAAGTTTTACGTGACAACGACTTTGAGTGGTAAAATAATTTTAATGTGAATATTCATTCAGGGACGCGTGCCTTTCACTTTTTATGTCTGTCTCTCTCGCTCTTAGGCGGGCTAACCATGCCCGAGTGGAAGGGACGCGTGCCTCTCACTCGCTCTCATTGTGAGCGCATAACGTGAGCGGAGCGTAACGCAGTTTCTTGAAGTGTCACCCGGCAAACCAATTTATAAGACGTTGTCACGTCAAAAGCATAAATTTTAATACATCCTGCATGACCATGAAATTGCTAACTTCTGCAACAATTTAAAAAAAAATGTCATATTTCTTGCATCTTGTTTGGCTTCGATCCACATGGAAAAGAAAATGTAACTAGACTTAACATTTGCACGTCGACATGTTCGACAGAATACGATTACTTTATATTCATATTAAGATCTTTTTAAATTTGTATTCTAGCAAATAAATCTTTCTTTCTTTCTTCTTTATTATTTCACTTTCGATTTAATAACTTTCAGGCGCGCGCGCTGTCTAACACAGGTATCCCTGTCGTCGTCTAGGAAACGCGGATTCCGTCACGGGTCGCGACAATACGCTGGCGGTATAATCGCTCGTACATAGAGATTCCCACCATAGAAGCGCGGAACCGTCTCGATTCTCTCTCTCATGGAGACGTCCCCTAAATACAGTTGTCTGACCGCAACGACGAGTCAAACGATTCAATCCTTTTTTGCAAACACCTTATAAACAAACTAAAAATTAGTCAAACGATTAAATTAATTAACGACCCGTCTGGACCAAGCACGAATGACCCGACAAATCCGCCGGCTGAACAATCGCGACCTCCAAATTCCTCATTTGAATATCAACTCAAACGCGAAACGTTGGATCTAGCGAACTAATCAACATTTCAATTTCAACCCTTTCAGTCACAACTTAGCGACTAGATTCGAGGAGAATGAGACGGAAGTCGCCGGTTAATATGCCAATTAGAGTTGAGCATTAAGCGGCAGGATGGGCAGATCGACAGCCATTGTTCCGGAGACCTTAGAGAAGAAAGGCGATGACAATTTCCACGGTCTTCTGTCAAGGTTACGACTGTTTACTTCCAGATTCGGTTGGTTGTAAGGGATGTCCGTTGTAACGGCGGCGGCGGCGGCGGCGGCGGCGGCGGCGGCCGATGAGTCAATTGATTTAGTATGCTGCCGGCGATTTGTTTTTAATTTGATGTCCAATTTATGTTTGTTTGAGCCCCCACAAGAAGTGACATTGTAAGTCCCTGTTAAGTCGCGTCTTATTACTTTTCATGAGTTCATATTAAATTTAATATATAAGCTTCAAGTATTAAAATCGCATGATGCCAGCAGACATCCTTGAGCCGTGGGGTGGTAAGGATGTTTGTCCTTAGTGAAGGGCACCCCTGAAGAAAGGCTGACTGTAGGCGACAGATAAAAGGGAAGAATAGCGTCCTCTAATAGTTTAGAAAAGACCCAGAAGCTCCAGGTCGCCAGAAGTAAGAAGAGTAAGCATGAAAGGAGACTTTCCCTGCCGGCGGCGTCGTGTTTCAAGTCTGGAATAAATAGGCAAGCTTTACCATCATTGACCACATCGACTTCAAAGCCACAAAATTCATCTACGAGTATATAATACAGCGTCGGTGGCTAATGGATAAGGCGCGGGACTCTCAATCTGAGAGTTCCGGGTTCGAATCCAGCCGTGTACCTATGAGTTGTTTTTCAATTCAAGTACATTATCCGATTGCTTAACGGTGAAGGAAAACATCGTGAGGAAACCTGCATGTCTTGAACAGGCATGTGAAGTCCGCCAATCCGCACTGGGCCCGCGTGGTGGACTATGGCCCATACACTCTCTGTAGAAGAGTAGGCCTGAGCCCCTACAGTGGGGACGTATATAGGCTGTTGTTGATTGATATAATACAGATAAAACACTAGGCATCGGGCCTAAGAGTATCGTTGGATAAAATATTTTGCCACAACGAATATGACACACAATGCTCGGATGCCAGTAAAACACAGAAGACGTAAAGTCCTAAAGTAATCATAGTGGCAATCACCCCGTGAGACAAAGGCCCTTAGGAACGAGAGTGCGCGGAATTTTAACACTCACATTGTCATGTGTGTATTACGAATGTAGACAACTATGTAAAACAATGTAGACGAAGCGCTCGATCGAAATAAATATGTACCGCTGGGGAATACCACCAGATCACCGCATACGTAGGTAATATTATAGTTTATAACACCGCAAAAACGCGGTTATTGTGATCCGGGCTTCTTCTCCAAGTTTTCATTCCCGCGATGCGCTTTTTCTCCGAAAGATTTCATACGATATCCCTTGGTCTTGAAATATTGGTTTCACGAGCAATTGATAAACAGAATAATCATTATCTCTTTAGACATAGATGTAGACAAAACTTTATTTAAGAACACACACAACACAATACACATAGAAAAACCACATTAAGAAATCTATTAATACAAAACTACAAAAAACAAAAACAAAACTAATTAAACAAAAACAAAAATACTTAAAACTGATAAACAAAAATTAAAGCTATATAACATACATAAAATTTGGTTGTGTGTTGCTAAAATGGACTCGTCTCAGCATGTGCTGCAGCGGGGCCACAGCCCTGGTATTCTGACGAGGCCAGAGAGTGTGTAACGTGCGTGGTAAGGAGAGAACAGATACTTGTGTATAATATATATAATACAGTCTGAGACATAAATATATTATAAATATAGGCTAATGAAATTATAAAAAAAAATGGAAGGAAGAAAGTAGATAAAAAATATAGAGTACCTTTGACCGTTATTTCGATATTTAACTTGGTTTAAGTTTGTTTATATATATGCTACGCTCAAATTTCCATAGCAGTTCTGCTACAAAATGAATACATTACGTTTTTATTACGTTCGTCAAATAATTAATCTCTATATACAATTCCCAAAGTAAATCACATATAATATGTCACCCAACAACGCCCCAGAACGTAAATGAGCGTAAAACATTTTTACTACAAACGGACCGCCTTCAAAATACACCCCGGAACTAAAAAGCAAAAAATAATTAGTTACATTTTACATACGACTTCCAACCAACCAATTATATGTGATGCTTGATAATTTTTTGCTTTTTAGTGGTCAAAAGTGGTTTGTTTGTTTGAATACTCTTTATTCATTCATATTAAATAATAAAATTTTAAAACTATGATAAAAGTAGAATTGGCGGACGGTGGTCAACCGCATCACTCAAAAATACTTGTCTAATGAAAACTGCATCAAAATTAGTTCAGCCAAACGTGAGATGATCGCGACAAACATACATACGAGTCAAACCTCCTTTTTTGTAGTCGGTAGAAATACCAAAATCTTCTCCTAAACCAATAACGAATAATAATTGTCGTGTAAATTATGTCTGTGACAGTTCTGTAACGCGTTGGATTAAATGTTGTTGCAGTCTACTTTGTTATTCAAGTCTAACGGACACCATAGAAGTTTTATTACTATGTTGTATTAGTCATGGAGTCACCTTTTTGTCGTTTTGACTTTATGTGCCAATCAATACAAAAACAGAACCTGACAATTAATTTTGTGGTAGAAATTAAATTTTAATGGTTACAAACAAAAGGTACTTCGTTTCGATTCAATGGTTACAACTTGTATGATAACAGCCCTTTATAGTTGACTTTCTTGATGATAGTGGAATGCAAGGGATAGCAGATAAGCACCATGAATTTATTATTTCCCGGGAAATGCATTGTGCGAGTAGCGCCACAGAATACCTGTGATATTTTTAACCGACATCAAAAAAGGATGAGATTCTCAATTCGACTTTATTATTTTTTGTATGGAAATACAAATACATACGTACATAATTATGTTACGCGATAACTCCACCAATAATGAATCGATTTTGATTCTTGTTTGATAGGTCACAATTCAGAGGGGGTCCCATATAAATTTATCTTAATTGATAAATAACGCTTTATGAGAAAAAATTGTAGGTAATAATACCTCTAAGGGTGAAAATTTTAGGCCTTTCCAATATTGAATGATGGATGAAATGTCTATACTTTTAGGGTAGTTGAAGTCGGTTTCTTAGTTCTTTTAAACGTGTTATGCAGGATACAATGTATGCAACAGCGTCTTTTGCGGTACATCGGGTGCGGATGTGTAGTGAAGATAAGGCATTTCGAGAATCAACAGCTGACAGATCATCATCATTCGACAAAGATCCAGACCAACACAATCAAGCTCATCTCAACAACGCTCTATCCTCTACAGAAAGTACCCGTCCTCCATCATCCCATGTTGGCTCAAGGCTGCATAGCCGGTTGACTCTGGTCCAATGGCTGCGGCTGCTGGACCTCCTATCCATCTCCCAGAGCGTGTCACTCCTTTACAAATTGCATCCCCCGGTGTGCCGGTTTGACCGGAACAGGCTTGACCTGGCTGGGTGTGGTGCCTATCATCATCATCATCATCATCTTTTAAACGTGTTATGCAGGTTCTAGTGCCCTACGCTACGCTACAAACACCGACCAACTTCATTATATGTATGATTTACGTAGATGCAACTTCATCATAATATATTTAATGCATAATTCACTCATTTTAATGATGTATATTCGATACTATCAGTCTTCTTTTCGTTGTTCTGTCTTTTTTTATTAACTTCGACGCTATTATTTATATAAATGTATCTTCATTCTATTTTCAATATTGTGTTAGTCTTCATATAAGTTATATAAATAAGTAGATACTTAATAGTCATCATCATCATCAACAGCCTATATACGTCCCCACTGCAGGGGCTCAGGCCTACTCTGCTACAGAGAGTGTATGGGTCATAGTCCACCACGCGGGCCCGGTACGGATTGGCAGACTTCACATGCCTGTTCAAGACATGCAGGTTTCCTCACGATGTTTTCCTTCACCATTAAGCAATCGAATAATGTACTTGAATTGAAAAACAACTCATAGGTACACGACTGGATTCGAACCCGGTACCCTCAGATTGAGAGCCCACACCTAATCCATTGCGACACTGACGCTTGCTCACTCAGAAACCCAATTCAATGAAATTCCGGGCACGTTAAACAAATCAAATGTTCCCCAAGTTGTAATCACGAAAAGTTGTATTTATTTTCTGAACCATCTTCTTCAGTATTCCGAATAAATATCTTGGATCGTACAAAGCTTTTAGAACTAAATAGAGCATCCAGTAGCTCATTACCTAAAAGGCGGGCGTGTAGCGATACTATCGTCGCACGCGCACCGTAAATCACGCGATGCTATCGCTCTGTCACGTGACATGTGCGCTACGCCTAATTGTAGGCGAATCATAGATATCTAGTCGATAACGTGTGGTATCTGCTTTAGAAATAGCCATTGGGTGTCGTAAAAGGCGACTTTGGGGAAATTGTAGGAGTCGGAATGCAGCGTCCGTTTCAGTACCAAATTAAATCTTACTTCGAGGACCAGTCTGTTAAATCCTCTCACGAAAGCTCGTTCGTTGTAGTGGTCTGTGTGAATCTGATGTCCAGCAGTGGTCTTATACAGCTGAATAGGTTTTTTTTCTTCATCTTTCTGTGTGTCCCTACAGTGATCACGACTTACTACTTTTAAAATGAAGTTTCTGAACAATGGGTCCGGAGAAGGGTACTTGGAAATTAGCGATGAGCGTTGAATGAACGTACTAGTTAATTCAACCGTTGACGTAGAATCAACGATTCAACGGTCTACAGTTGAACGATGGACTAGTTGAATTCGTAGACGGCTAAACAAAAAGTCCGTGTCGACGCGCAACGCAACGAGACGACACGTTAACACGGTCGGATTACTTAAGACGCCAATGAAGCAAAGTCTCCGTAGAATAGTAGGTATTTGAATATGTTATTGCTGTCGCGATTCGGTACGCACACATACAGCCTTTCACATGCTTTCACTCACACAAATAACGCTGCATAACATCCCAAAGAGGCCCCTGCGAGCCGCGCATAGTCGCTACCCCTCCGCCTGGGCTAGAGTGTATTTTTCAAAATTATAATAAACTTGACGTGAGCGTGCGTCAACCCTTGTTTTACGTTTTGAGAAATTATTGTTCGCATATTGGTTTAGTCTCGACATACTGTGGTTGTATTTGATATAATTGACTAGTAAGTACCTATCACATATAAATACAATATAAATTATGGCGTTGCTATTTTAGGGTTCTACGGTCAACAAAGAAACCTTTTAGTTTCACCATATCCGAACGTTCGTCTTCCAACGATACTTTAGGTGACCTAGAGGTGTTTTAGTACCTAGAGTGCTAGAGTCTAAGGACTAACAAGTTAAAGCGTTCAAAAAGAACTAGAAACCGACTTCAACTGCCCTAAAAGTCTACTTTTATTAAGGAAAATTTAAGATGTATATTGTTTTCTCATGGATTCCATTCTAAGAACCGGACCAAATTGAAATGGGACCACATGGAAAGCATCAGCTTTCAAATAATAAAGAATCATCCAAATCGGTTCACCCAGTGAAAAGCTCTGAGGTAACAAACATTTAACTAATAGAATAGAATAGAAATAATTTATTCGGCATACAGATTACAGTACAGTTAAAACATTAATTTTAAATTTGCTCTGCTGCACTGCAACGCCGAAATACACACTTAACATTCCCAGTCTCAAAAACTACTGAACCGATTTTGATGAAACTTGCAGTCTTCCCTAAGTTTTACAATACCTAGGTAAACAAAAAAGGGATTATTTAAATCGAACTTGTAGTTCCGGATATATAAAAAATAAATTAAATAAAATAGCCTTTATTGCTGAACTAATTTTTTGTTTTAATTTTCTTAAAAATATGCTTACTTTATACGTTACTTATCTTTTTATATTAAGTATCAGTAACCGGTCGTTCCTACATTTCAGCTTGTCTTTCGACATAGGCCTCCTCTAAGGATTTCCACTCTATTCTATCTTTCGCTATGCGGGTCCATGTTGGACCCGCCACTTGTCTGATGTCGTCCTCCCATCTTCTAGTCTGTCTGCCTCTTTTTCTTTTGCTATCTCGTGGTTGCCATTCAGTTATTAGTCTTGTCCATTTCTACATACTCTATTTCTCCATTATTTACTGTTATGGGCTCTGTTTGTGAGGAATTTGACATTACTTTTGTTTTCGTTAAGTTCGTTGACAGGCCTGCTTTCTCGCTCTCTTCCGCTAACTGTTGGAACATTGTCTGTAGGGTTTTCGGGTTTTCCGAAACTAAGATCAGGTTGTCTGCAAAGCGTAGGTGACTCAGCTTTTTGCCATTTATATTTAGTCCTTTATTCGTCCAATCCAGATTTGTGAATATCATTTCCAGGATAGCTGAAAATATTTTTGGTAAAATTGGGTCTCCCTGGCGTACCCCTCTCTCAATCGAAAATTCTTCGCCTGTAGATTCTAGCTTCACTTGTGCGGTGCTTTTTGTGTATATGTTTTTCAGTATTCTTATGTATTTTGCATGTACGCCTTGTTTTTCCAGTGCGTCCCAGATAAATCTATGTTCGAGTGTGTCGAATGCTTTGTTGAAATCCACGAACCCTATGTGTGTTTTTCTTTTGTGTGTGTGTTCCGGATATATGCGAGGACAAACAAACATACACTTTAGAAATTTGGCACACTTCTTTAGAAGCTGGTATAGACTAACATATATGAAAACTGGGCAGTTCTGGAAATATTACATACATACAGGTCGCATTGATAACCTCTTTTTTTGAAGTCGGTTAAAAAACTGTAATTTCACGACACCTCACACAATAGAATAGACGAGTTAAAAATCCCGTCTTAAGTGTATGAGATGTATAACTGGGAAAAAATATTTCAAGTTTTTATTTGTCGACATGAATAATAATATCGTCGAAATCTATCGTATTTCCTACTGTCATACTTCATATTATACTATTATATTTTAAGTACCTCAAAAGGAAAAAAGGAATCCTTATAGGATCACTGTGATATCGAATACTCCAGTCTGCTGTCCCTTAGATCTGTCAAATAATGAAACTTATAGGTCAACGCAATAAAAAGATATAGCTGTATTTTAGACCATTTCCGTACAAAATGCAATGAACCCAAAATCTATACGGTATTTCCCGTTGACCTAATGTCTTGAAATTTGGCAAGAAGAAAGGTTTTACAGCACAACCATAGGAATAAATCTGAATTTTTTAATTGTAACACAGTAAAATTGATTTTTTAATGTTTACAAACTTAACTTCGTAATATGTAATTTAGCTTAGAATTTCATTTTCGGTAGACCATTGTTGGGTGCATATTACCATACCTATTATTTATGATTTTCAGTATGTCATTAATTCATATTCTGTACGGAATCCTCGGTGCACGAGTCCGACTTGCTCTTGACCGGTTTTTGAGTTGTTGGAGAGCCATTTCAAGCTCTTGCTGGCTGATCTCCGGGATATCTGTGTCGGGTCATATAGTCTCCGTAGCGATTTGTACATGCGATGTCCATATAACTTCTCGTTCTCTCTCAAGACTTTCAATAATAATAAATAACAAAAAATAATATAAAAAAGCTTTTAAAAAAGTTATAAATAAACGGATGTCCATGCAATAAATGTTATGTTTTTTCTGTGTTTTTTTTCTGTTTAGATATTTTACAGTGGTACGGAACCCTTTGTATGCGAGTCCGACTCGAACTTTAACATTAAAAAAATATTTGAAACATAAGTCACTTATTCATAAATCATATTTAATTATTTACACGTAACAAAACGTAACAACAACTAAGAATTTCAGGGAAAATTTTTTTTTTTTTTTTTTTTTTTTTTTTATAGAGTATAGATCAACGCTTGGCCACGATCTCACCTGATGGTAAGCGACGATGTGGCCTACGATGGTGCGCGTTGGTCTAGAAGGTGCCTGTTCACCCTCGACTTGAAGACACCCAAGTTATAATTTTCTGGGAATACAGACGCCGGCAGCGCGTTCCACTCCCTGGCTGTACGCATGATAAAATTAGAAGCAAAGCGCTTAGTGCGAGCCATAGGAATGTCAACGACGTATTGGTGGAGCCCTGCTGTTCGTCTGTTGGATCGATACTTAAATGGCGATGGCGGAATCAACATGAACAGCTCTTGCGCACACTCTCCAATGTTCTGTTCTAGAGATAAAATAAATTTCCTTAGAATTATTTGTCTTTATATTTGTTTATTTAGATCAATCTAAACATTAAAACTAACAGGTAAAACCATTATAGCTCGAGAAAGGGTATCTATCGATATATTTTTCCCACCACTATTAGTCGAAAAAATCGATAAAGCTTATTGACATCACTAATGCATGCTTACTTTATTTTTATACATATAATACACAGTATATAGTTGTGATATAGTGTACCCTGCCTCCCGAACCGAACTGTGCGAGAAGGACAGTTGAAGCTTTTTTTGGTATTTGCCTAGTTTTGCCGTGAAATTAAGGGTTTGGGATATAGCTGTTTTCTCAACGAAACGTTAGCCAAATTCAATCATTTTGATCTTATTCTCTTTATCAAAGAATAATCTAGGCCCGTTGGTTTTGCTTTTTCTGAAAATGTTACGTTTACTCTAAATAATGAGTACCATAAGTTGAAAGAAATTTTTTCTGAAATTTTGAGTTTTGAGATGCCCATAATTCTAATTGTAGACAAAATATTGAAAAAAGCAAAACCAACGGGCCTAGATTATTCTTTGATAAAGAGAATAAGATCAAAATGATTGAATTTGGCTAACGTTTCGTTGAGAAAACAGCTATATCCCAAACCCTTAATTTCATATGAAATTTTTTATCTGCTGTTCCCTCTTAAATTCAACCGTTGACGTAGAATCAACGATTCAACGGTCTACAGTTGAACGATGGACTAGTTGAATTCGTAGACGGCTAAACAAAAAGCCCGTGTCGACGCGCAACGCGACGAGACGACACGTTAACACGGTCGGATTACTTAAATTCGTACAGTCGTTTGCTATCCACTCAATAACGTCGTAAATGGCTCGACTTCTAACCTAATTTGAACTTTAAATGCAGAATCAGTAAGTCGAAATTTTAATGCGCAATTTAGAGGGAGTTAGACCTATTACACTTAAGTTGATTCTAGTCGAAGGATGGCAATAGGATAATTTCGCGAGCACAAATGAAACAGCGTGCTGGACTGGCTGAGAGAAACCGGTTTATTTGAGTAGATGCGCGCCGTGATAGTTGTCCCGCGAATTTCATATTTATGTAGCGGGAATAAGAGTTTTAACATGAAATTTTCATGTCACAAAGTATAATTTATAATTTGTTTACTTTCTTTTGTTTTGATATTTTCAGTAGTGGGTTTTTTTAAATTTTAAATATCATATTGTAACGAATTATGTGCAAGACTAGAAATTAATTTTGGTAGAGTTCATAGTTCTAAAATTATATTCGTAACCAGGATTAGTATTGTGTTAATTATTATTATTAAATGTAAATAATGATAGAATTTGAAATACATAATTTAATATTAATTAACTGTTTTGTAAATAAAACTGTAAAATACTGCAAAATACGTGCTGTAAAAGAAAATGTAGGATGAATTAATAATAAATAAAAATGTTTATTTGTAAGCCTTAAAGCAATCAATAATTAAAAAACAAAAACCTATCTTAAAATTTACTCGTTGAAACGCATAGTGCGCAGTACACCGCGTCGCGTGTCGACGGCATTTCAACTATCCACACCGTCTAATCTACTTAGACCGTCGCGTCGTCGTCGCGAAGACTACAGTTGACGCATCAACTAGTCGAAGAATTTAACTAGTTGATCGACTAGTTGACGAACGGAAATTAACGGTCTAGTTTCGTCCACGACAAAATCGTCAACGACCCATCGCTATTGGAAATGAAACTTCTCAAACTCCAAGACAGCGGATTTATTGTGGTTCCCTTAATTACAAGAACCTAATTACAAAAGAACCTAATTACAAAATACAGGCCGAGCTATCATGTCCGTCACGAAACAACTCATCATCGCCATTTAGGAAAACACTGAAAACGCTCACAGCGACATCTTTCGACGACACCACCTAGCCACTTCGTAATGCCGTTGTAAAGGCCTCCATGGCTTAATTGCTACACGCTTTTATTAACAATCAGGAGGTCACAGGCTTGATTCCCCGTGTGGGTACCTGTCAGTACTTGGTTTGGTTGGTGGTACAGCACTTTTTAAGTCATCCTGGCTAGCTACCACCATGTCGCCTAAATCTGCCACTAAACAGCAGCGCTAATAGCACTGTTGTGATCCAGTATGAAAGGTAGCAGAGACAGCACCTCTTTAGCTTGAGACTTACCATCCAACGGCCTTATCGTAATTTACCATATTTAAAAAATGATTTTATGTTACGCTCTTGGCAAACTCTGTTGATATAAACGCTATTCTAAGTATATTTCTTATGCTGCATTTCTGTAGATAGAGAAATATAATGAACGTGTAAACAATGATACCAATGCAGTATCGCACGCCATTCTATTTTCACACTTTATTTTTATATTATTTCACAATCCCTCGTATCTGTATGACACAGTTATTGCGACATCCTCCAAGCGCAAAGGTCTAAAATCGTACGCTTTTGTATGTTTTGTATAGAAACGCTATGATTTATTGTTCTGTTAATAAATTTATGATTTTTGTTCTCAACGTCCAGATGTTTTATTGTGGGTGAAATCGGACCTATTGATTCCTCAACGTTTTAGAGTTATTGTTGAGGAGATAAGATTAGCACGCGTCGTGGACAGTTTGATATTTTTTCGTAGAAAGTTGATGACCTCTATGTTTTTAGACAATTTATATTGCTACACGTGTTAAAATACCCTGCCTAGTATGGCACAAATTAATTTTCATTTTGGTACGGTCTAGTTAGTCTAGGGGCGAGCTGCCTGAAAATGTTTAAATAATTTAAAAATGGAATCCGGTTACAAAGAACATGCTAGCCGTTTTTAATCCGCCACAGATTAGATAATCACTACGCTGTGTTTTATGACTTTCAAAGAGAATATAAAGCGTAGTTTGATTGGCCAGTTTTTGGCAATCTCCAACTAGAGTGTGCCGTGTAGAGTCACGGTATGTAACAAAAATGGTGGTGATGTTTGGTATATACTGTATTAGCTGTTCCCCACGACTCCATCCACGCTAATGTCCACGGTGAAATGAAGGCCAAGTTGTCAAAGATTTTGTTTTTGATAGTGGGGTATTTCTTTTATATTCATGTTACCTAAGTCTGACGTCAAAGTGTTAATAGCGTTGTTGTGTTCCTATAATGAAAGACAGCACGTCCAGCGCCTTGCTAACTGGAAGCTACTAGGCGAGCAAGCTTCCATCCTACTGTGTTATCATCACTGAATTCATAAGATAATTTGTAAGAATAATCATATCTGTTCATCACGTTCACCAATCACATTCTCGAGATAACTCAATTCGGCGCATGTTATAACAGCGGAATTTTGAATAACTTCGGAACCCTATGCAGCACGAATTCCACATTACAAGCACAATTACAGATCATTCTGACCTACCCAATTTATTTTTAGATAAGTCCAATAAGAAGAAACATGCCGCCAGGGTAACGTTACCGCAGCGGCAAGAATTTTTGTTGAATATTTCAATAAGCTACGGACGCACAAATTCAGTATTTCGCGCACAATTATACGAGACGGACAAATATCCTAGAACTTCAAATCACGAAACGCACTCCTTACCATCAGAAAAGCTATGGACAAATGCAATTCTGTTGAACACTAAAAAGCTTTATACAATTGCAACTCTTGAATAAGTATTCCCTTTCCACACTGCCAGCATATACCTAGCTATACCTTCGTGCTAAGTTGCATAGATAAGATCAATTAGCATGGACTCGTGATTTGGAGGACGCGGTCGACGCACGCGTCCCATGTCGCGCCGTATCGATACCGGATCAACTTAATGTTGCGTCACTAAATTACAGTGCGCTGCATTGTAATTTTTGTATCAAAA
The DNA here is from genome assembly GCA_910589575.2 of Carcina quercana. Lineage (NCBI taxonomy): Eukaryota > Metazoa > Arthropoda > Insecta > Lepidoptera > Depressariidae > Carcina > Carcina quercana. Next base: position 923,101 of record OU342435.1, read on the forward strand.
TTTGAATTTTATTTTCTTCTAACAAACTTAAATTTTTTTGTTACATAATAAAGTCATTAACTTTGATTTTTATTCTTTTCTACTATTAATCTATTTCGTTTCGATTTTTATGGAGTACTAGCTTTTGCGCGTGGCTTCGCCCGCGTGGACTTTATTTTTCGCATTAAAAAGTAGCCTTTGTCCTTTCTCAGAGTCTAAAGATTGTCTGTGCCAAATTTCAACAAAATCGGTTGAGAGGTTTAAGCGGGAAAGCGTAACAGACAGACAGAGTTACTTTCGCATTTATAATATTAGTAGGGATAGTAGGGATCCTTTCCTTCCTACTTAATATACTATATAGTTGTAAAAGTTTGGATGTTTGTGTCTTTTTCATTTTTGTGTGTGTGATTTAGACGTATTAGAAATATGAAATATGTTCGGGCTTAACCTATACGATAATTTTTATTCTATGTTTCTGCTTCTTCGACTTTCGAAACAATAGCCAGTCCTCTAAAGTACATCATCATGCGCCTAGCACACCTACATCATGCGCGTAGTCTTTAATTTAAAGCTCGCGCCTGTGATTTACCTGCGCGCGCGTCGATCCGCGATAGCTCCTTACTTATTGTTACAGGACGGCCAGATCGGCTAAACGCGAGATTTAGCCGTATCGTATTTATTCTCTGTCATCGACCAATAAACAATTCATGTCGATTTATATCTGCCCTTGTAAGATTATTATTTAAATTTAGAGTACTAATCAATAAATAAGTTTTGATACATTAAAAAGAAAAACATGTACATGCATGTTCGAGTAACTTTGGTCTGTATTTTATCATCTTTTATGGAAATTACACGTATAAAATTTGGGCAACGAAAACTAGATAGTTTTATCGAGAAAACTTTAGAATGAAAACATGATTGGTGTAAATTTTCTCGATAACTTTAATGTAGCATCACATCACATCTTCTAAAACCCTTCTTTCGTCACATCACCGTACTGTAAAGAGATTTACTACATTTTATATTAATTTGTAGGTAAACTCAGTATCTAGTAAAGATATGAATGATTTTCTCCTACACGAAACCGTTTTTAGGGTTCCGTACCCAAAGCGTAAAAACGGGACTCTATTACTAAGACTCCGCTGTCCGTCCGTGTGTCTGTCCGTCTGTCACCAGGCTGTATCTCATGAACCGTGATAGCTAGACAGTTGAAATTTTCACAGGTGATGTATTTATGTTGCCGATATAACAACAAATACTTAAAAATAAAATATATATTTAAGGGAGCTCCCATACAACAAACATGATATTTTTCTTGTTTTTGCTTGATATTTCTAGACGGCAACAGGTAGCCGTATAAATTCATTTTAAAAGTAAATAATTATATTACAATAAAACAAATATTTAAGAGTGTCTCCCACACAACGGACATGATTTTTATACATGATGGTATGGAACCCTTAGCGCGCGAGTCTGACTCGCACTTCGCCGTTTTTTTAAATAAATTCACTATATGTGTTTTGTCGCTTATGTTATTTTACTCCGGGCAGAATTGAATTACACCTCTCCTTCTTCCGCAGTGAGATAGGATGAATTTCTATCACTGTCTTGCATATTATGTGCTTACGGTTAGATAATTCTGAGTTGTACTTAGGCCACTTTATCCTGATCCAATTACTCCACCCAGACGAAGTCATTGTCAAAATTACCACTAAATAAAAGCTTTTAAAAAAAATAAAAACTTCAATATTGCTTGACGATTCAATTATAGTTTAGATGTGTGTGTTTTATTAGATTGACATTTTTATAATTTAGCAGTAGGTAGAAGGTTTATATTTAAATCTTATGGATGAAGAAATGGTTGTCACCAAATTTTATGTTTAATTACCTGCGCAAAGTATTGTCCCAGAAAAATAATAGTAAAATGCTAATTTTTTAAATCTCAATTGAGTATAATCTGACTAAGCATTGATTTTCCTGTCACCACTAGAACTTTTTAGATTCCATATACATATAAATCAAATAATTCAAATTAAACAAAGCTAAATTTCAAAAAGTTTTTAATTTGTTCCTAACTTTTAAGAGAACTATCTGTACTTTAATAAACAATATAAAATGTATTGTAATAAGAAAAAGTATTAGAAATCAGTCCCAGGTCTAAGGGTTATCTATCCACGAAGGCGACACGGTAAAACTTTCAATGAAATATGTACTAAATCTATGGAAAAATAACAACGATACGGGATAGTGACGTGCCAATAATGACGATTAATCAAACGAGACTCAAACAAAGGGACTGTGACCTTTACTCGACGAGATATTTGATCTTCTGTTATCTGCGGTCGATGCGACGGAATCGCGGTTGAAAAAAATATATGAGAAAAATTGGAAGCGTCCATTTAATTAATATTAGGCCTTCAATTTTTTTAACAACGCCGGTTTTTATGACTTTTGAATTAGCCTACGGGCTTATCCGATCGGATAAGTTTCTATGAGGTTTTAATAATTTGTTTTGCCGTCCAATTGATCATTGATATATATTTTTATAATTCCCGAAAATATAAAATTAAATGGAATTTTAATCAATGGAAACATAATATTGTATAGGATTTAAATAGAAATCACAAGTGTTTTTGTTAAGTAATAAGATTCAAAACACTTTTGACAAGTTGTGTGCTTATAAATGACAATACGTATTTTTTATTCGTCATGTTAGATATAATTTGGCAAAAGTTGAAACTATCATTAAATACACAGAAAAGTTAGTGTAAGGTTTCCAGTTCGCTAGTAGAAGTGAAATACTAGCAATAATTGACTAGTAGGTGTTAATATCAATTTGTCATACTGACAAAAGTTTAGGGCCATATAAACTAAATCCTTACAGCAATTGTAATTTTAGTAAGTTTTTATCTTTAGATTTTCCTTGGCTTTACAAAGCCTATTTTAGAGAACTTGCTGAGCTGATGCTTGAGAATACTAGCCATACAAGTATTATCATAAATATTCATAATAACTATTCTACCTCTATAATCAAAAATCGTTTAGCGTTCTACGCGTCTAATACAATAATGCATTCAGAATGCTATCGGGGTTGACATCTGCTGCAGTGCGTCAACTATGTTCGCGGAGATGCGCACAGACAGCTTGCATGCTGTCTTCAGAAAAAGTACGCGTCTTTGTCAAGTGCGCGCCAGCTCCTATAACATCCAGAAGGGTTAACATGAAGGTCTCGAGATAATTTGTCACGCCATTTTGTTATGCAGAATGTCGATATCTCGTGGCATTCATGTTGGCCCTTCTGAACACCATAGCGTGTAAACTTGACTGTCCCGTAACGTAATTCTCTTTTAACAAATTCAGTTGTAACATAAACTGACTAACGTAGCTATAAGCAGTTCTATCAATTCTATGGATCTTGAATGACATGATTTTTTTAGATATTTATTCCGCTGTCTTAAATGCCTAATAAATATTTGTAGCTAAATGATGTAAACAACAATTAATACGCAATGAACAACATACGATAGAATTCCGGAACGGTTATCGCGGGATCTCGCCCGGACCCGGGCGGCACGGTAGCGCTGGATAGCGTATCGACACCGGGACATCACTAAAATAAATTTAGTGCTGCGCTCGACCCCGGGTTAACAACGCGAGGTGTCCCCGCACTATTTTCTCACCGATTGTACCCGATAACCGTTTATGTTTTATAGTATCTAATTTATTTGATAAGCTTCCGTGCTAGGTTGCTAAGGGGCTTCATAACTACAAGCTACAGTGATTTATTTAGTAATAGTTACTTCAATCGTTTTAATAATGTAATTAATGCGAAAGTGAGTTTGTATGTCATCTTATATAGCTCCATAATGGCACAACTGAATGATGATGATGATGAAATTTGGCATACAGGTACCCTAGATTATCTCGCATGGAAAGTTTAAGCGTGAAAATACGTTACAATTTCATTTATTTTGGTACAGGACATCTGGTTGTTACAGTGGTTAAAATAAACCCTATTTTATCAACCCCATGAAATACAATCATATGTAAGACAAATCTATGCAATTTTTTAAAAGATTATTAAAATATTTTATTCCCTCAATAATGCTAGTATAATTAAAAATGTCAGCCAAAAAAGTCCACCTCATACCGTGGGTGTATTAAAAGTTTAAAAGGCAAATAGGGGAGAAAATATTCATGACATGGCCAGTAAAATCTATCTACGTATCAGCAACTGCCGATTAAGGTAAATCAACCCATGGAAAGTCTGACGTGGCGATCTATGAGGTACAAGAGCGGTACGGGAGGGGTGACATGTGGCGTGTCGCGTGACGCCCAATTGAGGTTATGCGTCGTTTTACGTTCCGTATACACAACCTCCCGTTTCACTCCCATACCACAGGAACAGACTCAGTGCCTGTAGGTTGTACAGGCATGTACTTGGACTTATCCCGTTTTTGATGAAAAATGACATCGTGCAAAAATCTAAAATATTTCAAAACTTATAAAGAATTTACTGAAACCAAAACAAATCATCTAAACAAACACCATACGTTCCTCTATTTAGTTTTATTGCTAATCTCCTTTCGAGACCACAAAAATGTCAAAGATTTACGATATCGTCGCTAGCGATGCGCCGCGCCGGTACGGCATGCGCGCGCGCAATATGGACGCGAAATATGGCGGTCGATCGCTCGGATACGCGCACCGCTCGTAACTCCCATCCGATATTCGAACGGATATCGATCTTTTGATACGTAAGTTATTTTTGATAGATCACTAAGGCAAGAAAGTGGTGGTGCTCTGAAAGAAAAAATGACTAATGAATAAAAACCAGGAGACACCTCACTCACATATTTTTTAAATGTATAAAGGGTTGGTACCTTGGCCTTCATTTCACTTCACTTGATAGCAAGTGATAATAAAGTCATTGTACGGTAATCGAGCGCACACAGAAGCTTTAAAGGTAATGTGACGCTTACTTTGCTTTCATGTTGAAACACAACAGTGCTATTTACGCTGCTGTTTAGCGGCAGAGTAAAAAGGCAAGCCAGGTGTAGATAGAATATGCTCATAGACAAAGAAAATGCCCTTCCACCAACTAAACCGAGTACCCACTGGGAATCGAACACGATAACTCCGGATTGTAAGTACAAAAGTGTAGCCACTAGGTCATAGAAGCGATTTTTCTCAATCTAAAAAAGCTTCTATTTATTGTTTAATAATCGCTTTTTTTCTTAAATATGAAAGGGAAAAACCATTGCTTTAGGTCCCAACTGATGACACGTGACGGTGTTCCCGAAGTTGGTACAATCACAAAATTCAGTGTGAATGCCGGCAGAAATTTCTTTATAGGGATAGACAGTCAATTTGTGTAATAATAAACTTCTTAATTGACACACAGGCATAAACCAATTCTTAAAGTGACAAACGCGCTCACCTTGATGTCTTTCATGTTTTCTCTCATTGTCTCAGTTTACCGCTACCGTGCATCGGTGAATTGTGTTTATAAGTAAATCATCACGTGTGTTCTTACATTGGCTATCTATTCCTCCCGTTGTGAGTCACAAACAAAAATGACATCAAGTTTACCCAATCCTCAGTCTATCACCTCAACGCTTATTTATTTTATTGAATTCGGGAGAGATGAATCGATAGGCTGTAACCGATACAAAGTGGTGCTACCTAATAAAGTAAAAGTAATTATATACGTTGATACAAGACTTGATAAAAACTTCTTCACAATTTATTAGTATGCGAGCGATGACAGTCCGATACTTTAGAGCTGGATTTAATTTTATTTGCGTTCGCGATGTTTATTTTAGAGATATTTGCATATAACACGGAGATTGTGGAAGAGGGTAAAAGCACGCGATCAGATTATATAAATTAAATCTTTATAAATATATCGCATAACATATGTTCTTTCATACTAGCATATTGACCTCACATCTCGTGGGCAATTGAACAATTCAAGACAGTGGAAGACGCTTTTTGAAAAACTAATTAAAATAAATATCGAACATAAAGCCATACTGTAAGACATTATACAAAAATTGTTAAAAACACCTAACTCACGGGAACTTGGTATAGTTAGTTACCTTCTAAATTTCGAACCTATTGGATTAGTGCGAGACGGGCCATGACCACCAAGTAGTCCCAAACTCCAAGGACTTCCGGACCTCCGATAGACCGATCTAGCCGATACCTGTACCGAGTTCTCGTGAGTTAAACGTTTTTAACAATTACAATACTAATATCCTTAAAGCGAAAGTAAAATTGTTTGTACTTCCTTGGCGTCGTAACGCATCACTTGATTGGTCACACACACCGAAGGGTCGTCAGATAGATAGGTTACACGTTACAATTCTCGCGGTGGAAATAGTTGTTCGCATGAGATAACTTCAGAATTTCTGATAAATGTATTAGGACAGATTTGATGCAGATATTATAAATGCTAAAGTGGTTTTGTTTGGCCTTCCTTCATGACGTATCAGAGAGTCGGAATGACGTGACATTTTGTATATAGTTGAAGGGTTGGAAAAAGTTATATGCGTGGGAGAGCACGCTTTCAATCATTTACCATCAAGTGTTTTATGTACCCATAGATGTGGTGAGTTATGGTGTATAGAATCATGGCTATCGACTGCTGAGAGGATTTTTGGTTTTGTACTCTCATTTTAAGTTTAGTAATGGCGACTAAACATGGTATAGTTTCAGAATTATTTTATCAATGATCTCAAACTACACGTTAAATACATAATTTTTAAGGATTCAGAATACATTTCCAGTCAGGGGGTCAGGCCTAGTCTCCTACAGAGAGTGTATGTGTCATAGTCCACGACTCAGGACCAGTGCGGATTGGTAGACTTCACACACACCTTTGAATTTATTCTCAGGAGTGTGCAGGTTTGCAAACACCAATGGTAATGTTTTTTATCATTCGTACATAAATTCCAAATAACAAATTGGAACTCATTGGTACGACCCAGGATCTCATTAGTACGAGCCAGAATCAACAGAACAACCCAGACCTCGATTGTTCAAGGATTGAAGCTCTACCAAACTGAGGTACCACGGCTGACCAAGTGTACCAATGAGATGAAGCCTTTCCACTAAACAATAAATAAAAAATATGTAAGCGAAACAAAACAGCGCGTTCTGTCTCAATCTAATCTCCACAGTTTCCCGCGACTATTTTCTATAGTGTGCTATGCTATGCACAGTTGAATAGCTCGGCAGACCACCCGGGTCGCGACACGCGCTAAACCGTTCGATTTACGAGCACATCGCCCCGCTGCGCAGCGCGCACGCGCTACCTCCCGCGACAACCTGCGCGCGCGCACCGGCCGCGCAGCGCAGGGATGCTCATTGCTCACCGCCACCGTCTAAGCAGCTAGTGGTTTACAACAGCCTGTTAGTTAGATTGTAACAAATCGCTGTAAAACATACGTGTTTGTGTTGTGATATTTGTGTCCAATCTATCGGAAACGATTTTTTGGAATTTTCATATTGAACGCGATTTCAGATTGAACGAAACGAAATTCAAATTTTAATCCATGTACAACTTCATCTTATCTACTTGGTAGAACAAACAAAATTAACGAAATCAGTATATCCTTTTTACGAGATAATAAAATCTTTGTTTAGTGACATTATCCCATACTTTGCCGTGTTTAGATTGCAGTCACAAAGTCATTAATTTTTCGAGAAGGCGGAAGTAAGTATGTCATTTTTGTCCTATTGTTCTTCAGATATATGCAATTTGAACCCAGACCTAACGAAATCTAACAGTAGCTAGTAGGGCTCCACTATATGTTCATGTTGAATGTATCTGAAATTTTAATTTTTGTCGGACGGACGTCGGGTCAGACTTGTTTTTACGTTTCTTGCCGTTTTGATGTGATTTATTGCCCTTTACAAAACATTCAAATTTAAGTAGGCAGTTAATTTTACAGTGGCGCCTGACCTAAACAAAAATATTTAAATTTACTGCCGAAAAAACAAGTAACGACTCAAAATGGGTTCAAGAGGCTACTATAAATTAGTAACTCAACAATCAATGTCCAAAAGTCACTCTTAATTCTCACTCGGACAGTAAAATCCTGATTCATTCGGATTCAAATCGTAAATTCTTCTGACGTTTATAATACGGGGACCTATTTTGAACTATTACAAGGGCGTAAAGTTAATATAAAAGATCTCTGAACGATTTTTGGTGAGATTCGGGTCGTTAAATCGCTCAGAGGTTGTATAAGGTGACAAGTGTACAGTGACCAGGCTGGCTGACAATATTAGGATAAATTATACGCATTTAATCGTTTCATTCATCAGCAGTATATAGATATGACGTCTCAATAAATAAAAAAATACAATTAATGTTCTCTTACCCATCATCTTATCTTATGCAGACGTACCCAGAATTCTGAAGATAATGAGGCACTGGCTCTGCTACCTACTACTGCTGTTTGGCGGCAGACTTAGGTAACATGGCGATAGCTAGCCAGTAAGACATAGAAAATGCCCTAGCACCAGCACCAGCCAAGTGCTGTGACGATAGGTACTCTCACTGGGAATCGAACCCGGTACCTCCTGGTTGTTAGTCCAAGCGTGTAACTATTAGGCCACGGAGGCAGTTATTGTCTCCTAGTCCTAAACTGTGACCTTAATGCAACTCGATTGAATTGTCAAATTGACACAATACTATTGAATTGATCCTCACTTCAAACTAACTTCGTTACGGCACTGGATACTAGTTAAAAAGGAATCGTGGTAAGATCCTGCGCAGACGAGTCCATTTTCACAACAGACTATATAATAGAACAGAATTTTATGTAGGTATATGTTTTATGAATCTTAATTCTTAATTATTTTAATTAGTTCCTGTTTTTGTATCTGTATTGCGTTGTGTGTGTTTTTGTATAATTGTTTGCCGATGTCTGTATGTCACGTCAAAATTTATTTGCATTATAATCTTTATCCGAAAGTGAGTTTATTCGTTTGTTTATCATTCCTTTCCGTCATTACAGGGGTCAGAATGACTTGATTTTTTTATTTCATTTACTTTTTATCCCGATCGAGCATAGAGTTCCCGTGGTATTCTTTTCAAAGTCTACGCGGACGAAGTCGCCGGCAAAAACAAGTAAATCATAATAATAACCAAAGCTTTAAAGAACTTTTTGCCCGAAGGGATTGATAGGGAGCGTTATGAGGAGGCTTTTAGCGGGAAGAAAGAGCTTAATTAACTACATAAGTATCGCATATTTTGATCCACGCGTTGTCATACAAACATCCTTGTTACTAATAGCCTTTGACTTATCAGCCCGTGTCCACTGCTGAAGATAGGCCTCTTCCAACGTGCGTCACTCCTTTCGGTCCTCAGTCGTCCTAATACACTCGCATCCCGCTATCTTTTTAAGGTCGGCAGACCAGCGGGCTGGAGAATCTTTCTGCTCCATCGACCGTCTGTTCGCCGGCAGATGTGGCCTGCCCGTTGCCACTTCAGCTTGCATAATCGAGTAGCCATGTCGGTCACCTGAATTTGTCGCGCAAGTATAGCCCTCTCCATCGCTATAAATAACCTTTAGCCGTTCCTAATGAAGCGTATATGAACTGTCACCCCACAGACCATCTGCAGCACGCTTAAATCAATACACTGCCCTCGTATTGTCACTATTGATTCATAGAGCCTTCTATCGGTTTAATTTCACCTCGGGCTCGTAAAACGTGTGTGGCCCGGCTATTACCTTATAAATGAATGCTTTGAGCTAACGCTATCTCTAGACGGATGTGTTTCGGACCTCTTAAACCTATAAGAGGGTATGCTGTTGTCAAAGCGCCCATACAAACGTAGTCCAGTCATATTTTGAGTATTAAGCTATGAAAATCTATGAAATTTTCAAGACACAATCTAGAAACAAATATCTGTGTCGGTGGTGAGTTAGATTTTCGTTTAAATATATACTTCCAGAGTTACAGGGCGTCAAAATATAGTATTTTTCGGTAGTAAAAAGCCTTAACTTTGAACCTGATTTACAAGAGTATGAATCAATTTAGAACAATTTGGAAAAACCACCGACATCTGAAATTTCATTAGTATACTGTATTAAAAAAATGGTTACATAATATACTGTATCCTTCAAATGATCCCTGGACTACGAAACATCCAAATAACGGGTGGATAACATCGCATAATGTATGCTGTCTCACCGTACGCGCTCGGGTAGGATAGGGCTCGGAGAGGGACAGCTACAAAACAATTTGACCTTGAAACCGACCACGTGGTCTTACCAACATAGCCTCTTAAATCGGAAACCATATCTATCCATTCATATCCATATACATTTAAATAAAGCATTTCGAAGTCAAGGCTGTAATTATGTACCTATCTGAATCTTGGATGCAGTTCACTATTGTTCAGTATAGTTACACCATTCTATCTTAATGGACGAAACTGATAATGACAATACTTTTAAAAATCTGAAACGATTTTGTTCCGGACTTTCAAGTAGCAGAGTTAGCTCTTCATTGGCTTGATGCTACTGCGCACTCTTTACCACACGAGTAAAAATATTTCAATGTTACTGCCCTATTGTCACACACCATCAGGTAAGTTTAAGGCCAAGTTTTTTAAATAAAAGCTATATCTAACGCCTGACCACAATCTTATCTGATTTTTAATGATGAGAGGTCGACGATGTTACGCATTGATCTAAAAGATGCCTACATCAATGACCTGATTATAATGCCCGGTATCGTTTGGTAAGTAGACGACAGCACAGTCACGGAGAGATATGTCATAGGTTAGATATTAATACGCTATGTGTCCACCGCACAGGCCAGTAGTCTGAAAACGTGTTCCCTCAGAGAGGAAATGATAAAACTGACGCTGAAGGCCGTGTCCGATTGGGGCGATTCCAATTCAGTCAAGTTCAACGCGTCGAAGACACAAGCGTGTCTATTCACATCGAAGTGGAGTCCATTTCACCTTGTCCATCTTTTCAAAATGTATCCATACTGATAACGAACCGTCTACAATTCTGGGATTGGAAATTTCATCCGATATCAATTTGGGGCTACATCGAGTCCATAGCTGCGGTCTAAATTAAAAATGCAGCTCAAGGCTTTTGTTAGTGCCATAGTCAGATGAGTCAGTAAGTCATGGAAGCGATCTTCAAATACATTATTAGATTGTCAATATTACCTAAAATTCACTGTAGGTTTGACTGGAAAAATAATGTGTTCGACAGCCGGCATCTCATTCCGGTAACCCCTGATCCCATAATTCGAAGTCGGCGTACTTAATTAATAACCTCTAGAAATCGAACCGTAACAGTTCGATTCTAGTCACGAACTATCCAACGACATTTCAGCCCACACTAATATGTTCATAGAGATGAAGTTGGGTGGAGAGAATGGTCCCCATGTTTCTTGGTAAAGTGAAGTCAAAATTAAGTGAAGTAAAACAATGGTATGTAAGGTAAAGTCAAGTTGAGTGGAGTTAAATTTGAATGCAATACAATAAAAATATGTTTTGTTGTGCCTTTGAGATGCTAAAAATTTGAGAGAAATATAAGGGCTTTCTTATTAAAAGCTTTTTTTGATTTGAGACAAGGTGGCTGGACCCACCAGTCCCAACCCCTCACTGCGACCTTGATAGATCTATTGTAACCCCTATGTGGTTAAAGCAATATCCCGAGGCCCACTGCGATCATAGGACAACATATCTATTTTTGGATATAAATATAATTTTCGATATTTTAAGAGAAATTCTTAGTTCAAAATAATGATATGATATTAAAAGAATTGTCGGTGACGTCAACTACTTGTGATCAGTTTCGTTTAGAAAGTAGTGAACGCGAAAGCATAATGTCATAATGTCAGGATAAGCTTTTTTGCGGGTTATTTAAATAATATTTTTGTTTTCTTTTTTCACGTGCTACAAGTAATGGAACGCTAAATATAAATTTTCTATAGAGTCTTTAGACACCAGTAATTAACGTAGAATAGTTTGTAAGAACGTGACAAACACGCTATGGGCTATAAATATACATTCTTGTTCACTTCCCTCCACAGTCCAACAAGTCTATGCACAATTACACAACGTTTAATACCATTATACATGTGCACACGCATTGTTTAGAACAAAGGTTGTAATGATCGTCCCCCGATGTGGAGAACGTGTGATGATTGATTCCGGTGCGCTGTCATTACTGTCGTTTATGCGCAAGCGCAGGGGATGAGGTGGATACAGGAAGTTTACAGCAATTAGGTGCCTTACGGTGTAGAAAGTCATCCACGCTTTTACTATGAATTATTCATTCTTTTAATTACAGGTGGAAAACATCTAAGGCTTTTTGGTAAGCACGTTTCTACACAGCCTTGTCATCATTAATCTACCACCAGTAGAGATACAGGCCAAGTGCAAGCCTTGTGTGTACAACAATCCTAAGGTCCCAGGTCTGATGCGGTACCTATCATTACTTAGTGGTAGCCACAGGTGGTAGGGCATTTTCTGTGTCTTCCTGGCTAGCTACCACCATGTTACAAAAGTCTGCCGCTAAACAGCATTGTTAGTAGCACTGTTGTGTTCTGGTATTAAAGGTAGGAGCGCATGCGACTCATCGGATTTATCATCCCTGAGAAACAAATCATACATAACAAAATTTAAAATTTTTTGTGCCTTGATTTAACCTATATATATTTATATGCCTAGCTACAAAAAATACCGTCAAACAAATGAAAAATTCAAACTTTAAAGTCAAAAACATGTAACTCAGAATTTAACACTTTTTGCTACTGCTCCGGAAATCGCAACACAATATACGTTCAAAAGATCGATCACCACCGTTCGACTACGATACGAACAATTGTGGACAACAATAAGAACTCTCTATTGAGTGATTCTTAAAGAATGCTCTATGGCGACGACAGTAGCGCCTCCATGAACGTTAGATGATATCTTGGTGGTAGTAAGCCGATTGCTAACAAGGCTTATCGATGATGGATTGCGTGCTACCGTTTTTATTGGTCGGATCTTATTAAGGGGCTTAGTGACGGATTTCAATCTTGACGGATCGTTAATGTGTGATTTTATACAATCGATGCGGAAAAACGTACATATAACGATTCATACAGTAAGTAAAAGGATTTTAGCCAATGCGGAAATACGGCGAGCGTTATGGGCACCTTTGCGCCAGGAGCGACCAGGGGAGGTTTATTCGATTAGCCTTTTGTTTTACATTGTGATGTTTTTTTCTTATCCTTTTTAAAGTCCGTTATTTTGTAAATAATTTAGTTCATTGTAGTTTGTAAAATTTTCCTTTTGTCTATATATATATGTAAATAAAAGGATGACCTACTCGCTGTTGCGTCTAATTTAGAAATATTTTTACAAAGGATGAAAGATGACGAGAGATATTTGAAGTGGGGAGTATGTTAGACTGATTCTTTATTTTTAGATCATCATAATCATCATCAACAGCCTATATATGTATGTATTTCCCGACTGCAGGGGCTCAGGCCGACTCTCCTAAAGAGAGCGGGCCCAGTCCGGATTGGTAGAGACACACACCTTTGAATTTATTTTCAGAAGTGTGCGGGTTCCTCGCGATGTTTTCCTTCAACGAAAAAGCGGTGGACGCGTGGTGGACTATGGCCCATACACTCTGTAGGAGAGTAGGCTTGACTCCTGAAGTGGGGACATATATAGGCTGCGGATGATCAGCTCAGTTCACAGTTAGTCACGAAATTAGTTCAGATCGTCACGTATTCGTCAATTCTAATGTTTGAGAAACAATAGTAACTCATTAGACATTTCACTGACATGCAGCGAAAGGTTCCCTTAGATGCATTGCATGCATGCAAGTGTTATCATTGGTATACGGTCGCTTTCGAGTTTCATGTTACACAATCTTTAAATATTTTCAACCAATTTCAAAAATTCGACTGTTTGTGGTTCGTTTTTGTATGTTACGCGATAACTCTGACCATTGTGATAATTCGTTTTTGTTCTGTGAACATACCTCAAAGGTTTTTGAGACAATAAAAAAATGCATTTTTAAGACAAATGAAGTCAGTTTTTAGTTCTTTTTGAGCGCGTTAGATATAAATTAAATAAAAATATATTTAAAATGGATTGTAGTATCCAATCAAAATCATTTGGCTTCAGGAATACAACCAGAACAATTTCAGCCTGTATATACACTAGTACTTTGCCGGGACTTCACCTGCATGGAATTCAGAAATTACCCAAAAGTAACTTCATACATCGAGATAAAAGAATCGTTCGTGCTTATCTGTCTATAATTTTATCACGATTAGTGGTGACAAACATACTCACTTTTCTATAATATTATTGTGTAAAACTGGTTGGCACAAAACCATTTGATTTTCGATCAATGAAGGCACTTCAACAAAAAATACAAACAACTTGGACAATAACCAACAGTACTGATTGAGGACAAAAAATCCGAAAAGTGCAAGTCGCACTGGCGCAACAAGGGTTCAGTACCATGTCAGGAAATTCAGAAGTTAATTTGTGCCCCTTTGTATTGTATTTATTTATTCGTAAACAATAACAGATTGTTTTTCAGTATATACTCGTATGTAGGTTAAACCTAAATTGAATTCTAAGCAAAAGTGAGCATAGATAGGAAAACTAAATTAAAAGTGATGAAGCAAAGTAAGTAAATGACATTCTTATTTAAAAAAAAAGTAAATGACAAATTACACTCGTATTGTACACCAATTAAGATCATCAACTGTGTAACAACATTTATCTTAAAAATATATTATTAAATTTATATGGGACTATCTATAAAGTATGCTCTGCCAAACAGTTTTTTTTAATCAAAATTGGTTATCGAGTAACACACACAAAAATATATATGAAAAAAACATACACATCGAATTGAGACCCCCCCCCCCTTTTTTTTTGAAATCCGTTTATTACTGATGTTATTGTTTTAAGTTTTTAATAAAGATAAACACTTGAAATTGTAGGTAGGAAACCATTATTTGTAACTATTTAACTGTCCAATTGAAAAAGAGAGAGAAGTCTTGTCATAATAGAATCGTTTTTCCGCAGAACTTACGGAACCCTAAAAATTAGCATCTATTCCGATATTCATGTTCAGGTGCAAGATTTGACACTTACCGCAACCCGACCCCGTCGGACCCCAGAATTATGATTTCGAAACCCATGTCACAGCCATAATTGACAAGTTGAGCGAAAAACAACAAGATTATTTAAATTTAACCAAATGCATTCGCTGCGGCGCCATGCCCTGCGCATGCGACAACTTATAACAGAAAAACCTCAGTCGCTTTGTTTGTGTGAAATTTAAAGACAAATTGTCGAATGCCATCGCGTTTGAATATTCATAGTTCGGGTTGAGACGTTTTTACATTAGTCTAGAGTTATTTGGCTCTATCTGAAATATACGTTCAAGTAAAAACCATTTTTGTATTGTTTTAATGCATGTTAAAATGTCTGCGTTGGATGGAAGTATAATATCAAATGACTTCATTATTATATAAACTGTTTTATGCAGACTACTTACGTTTTTTCTCAAGATTTATTTACGTACAATCATAAGCTTATTTTTCATTGTTGAATTTGTCTGCAAATTTGGCCTTCAACTCACCTGTTTTTATGTGCCCATAAGACTGATGGACGGAAGTGTGCTCACTTAGGTGTCTCAAATTATGAGGAAAATCATTACTATCAGACTGGAAACGCCCTCTTCTGAACATAGGCCTGAAAAAATGTTATGCTACTATGGCGAAAATGATTGAGTGGCCTTTTTCGGTTGACATAAATATTGAAGTAAAATTGACAGATAAGTTTTAAAAACCCTTTCCTCTGAGTTAAAACTCTAAGTCTTCTCGTGGGTACAAAAAGGGGGAAAATTATAGGGGATGCGCAGGAGCATTCAACAGATCCTGTTTCACACATCATCAGCTGTAAAGTTCACTACTGGACATAATCTATCCCTATCCCTCTTAGATCGTTACGACGAGTTTTTTTATAAGGGGATTTGCTTTTATCACAATGCTTGGCTGGCGGCTTGGTGGAAATGTTGTTCACGTGTAGGTAGATGAGATGGTACTAACCAGTAACCATCTCAACATATTACTTGCTTTTAATACCATAAAATACCTGCGTGTACTGTTCAGTAGTAATTCTACATGGTTGCGACCTCCTTGAGATGATACTGGCAGGCGGAATATTAGTTTAAATTTGGAATTTGACGTAAAAATTATTCTTTTTGTCAATGCCGTAATAATAGAAAGTAAGGTACGCAGCCAATGCAAATTTTCAGATGATGCCTTTAGCTTTTGCCTGCCTTAATTTCCTTCCTTAATAAAATAGATTCAAGTACCACCGTCCCGTTTTACTGTACTGTTACAAAGCTGAACACTGTCTTTGTACTCTCTTGAAAAGCTCTGACGTCATAGATAAGGCTTAGTGCAGTGGTACACTTTTCTAGCTGACTATTGAGACATTTTAATCTCTTGTCATGTGTACCAGACTCCTAAGACTAGCTTGCTCCGTGCAAACATGTGTCAAACAAGACGAGGCGGAGGTGAGAGGCCAAGCTACACATACGAAAGTTTGAGGACATTACTTAACTAACAGCCTGAGAAAACAATGCTGGAAGGTGTGCCGGGCCCGGACCAGCCGGACGATGAGGTTGGTTCACACCGATATAGATTTTATGCGATTCCGTATCGATATCGAGGTTGTCGATGGTTTCTAACTGTTATCGATACGATTTGATCTGGTGGTGATATAGCTCATCGAAATGGGGCCGATTTTAAATAGATCTTAAACAACAATTATATGCAATATTGAGCTTATTTAGCTAAAACACTAACAAATTTTATGCATACATTGAAGCTTTTTTCGTCGATATATTATCGTTATTTAATTGTTACTATAAATTTTTGGTCCAGTACATGAGCAATAAAATGGTTGATTAATTTACATCAATGAAAAATTTAATATTTTATGAGATCGACTATAGATTGCTAATAAATGGTTAGTTTGATGTATCATAAAATCACAATAGCTTCTGATATAAAAGGCTAGTATATCTTTGTAATTTTTTCTCAAGCGTAAACACAAAGGCTATGTAAAACAGTTTACGTTCAAAACTGTCAAAAAGATTCACGCACGTGTGGTGTGTGTGACCGGCCGCGGTCATAGGTCACTGCTAGTCTACGTTACAAACTTATATTTTATTTATTTACACCTATGAAGCAAGAATATACTCAAAAATGAATTTTAAACACATGGTAGTAAGGTGTGATCCATAGTTTTAAAACTGTAAGTTTACTTGGTTTAGCTGTTGGGAAACACCAAAGCTTTGTGGATCGGTTACCTTGTTCCGGATTTTAGAGGATTCGATTCGACAAAAATCTTTATTTATTATCTTTCCAAAAAAATTAAACCTATTTTTTATAACAAGCACTTATATAAGGACAGTTCTTTGTTTGCAATGTTAAACTAAGTTATAAAATTATTATACTTTCATCCCATTTTACTAAGTGAGGTATAGATCACCAAAAACTTAAAAAAAGCATGTCTTCATTTTCCGAAGATATATTTCACTTCTCGTAGAATTTCAAATAAATATTTCTAGAAATGTCAATATACTACATATGAAGACTCTACTTGCTATAAATTTCAAATTTATAGGGCGGTAGTTAAAAATTTCTTACGTATAATTTGAAACTATATTTCATTGAGGGCTTAAATTTCTAAAAACGCTTCACGCAATACGCAATCTGCTTGTATTCGATAGGAAAACCTTTGATAGAAATCTCAGCGGATGTTTAGAGACGAAATGGTCCACAGCAGCTGTACTCGTTGGTTAGTCCTAGGCAAGTACGGGTAGTATTGTTTATGCTTCTCGTTTTTTAATCATTGACAAATTGATTTTAAAAATCCCTTCTTTAAACCGTCGGAACACGGCCCGTTCCTCTCGGGGCACGCTGAGGCGAACATTAGCGAGCGCATATTGCACCCGCTTGCATTGTATGCAAATCTCGCGGACGTGTTCATTTCGAGTAAAAAACAAAGAATCCAGAAAAAAACGTTACCTACACTACCGAATCGCGTCTCAGAGGAATTTTACTTTTATATTATCTCAAAAACATAACACGAGCCCCGGACAAAATGTCCTGGGATGGTTTTCTTTTGTTTCGTCGAGGTGCTAAGTCACGTTTTGAAAGCAGTTTTTGTTTTTGTAAGATGGATCATTGTACCACAAGTTTATTGGAGGTGGCATGGATTTCCAGGACTAAGAACTACGGACTCTGAGAACAATCACGCTCAGACTCACACTCACTTAAGTGAAATCATTGCTAAAGCAAATCTGAGACACATACAAATGCGTCAACATTCTGATCTGTTTAAATTAAAGCATATAAATATTATTACTTGTAGGTATGCATGATATTTATAAAAGTTACTATAAATGACATTTAGCACTGGCGGAACATTTACGCTGATAGTGCCTGAATGAGTTAGTTCTAGGTGCTTCACATTACGTGCGCGGCCGCACTTTCTAGGGGTCTTTGGATTAAATGCCTTACGGTTAAAAATTATGTGTGTATGTATTTACTACCACTGTCATGTTCGGGATACATTGCATTAAAATCAGTTAATACAAGTGCGTTAGACACAGTGGCCAACGAGGCTATAGCTATAAGCCTAAAGATTAGTTCTTTCATTTACGTTGATTCAGCTCACACCTTTCAGTGACCATGCAAAAAGGAGACCGACAGACCTGCATCGTTGTATATAAGCATACCTGCAGCTCACGCCTAGTGCTTAAGCTTTTTTATCATACCAAATCCTACACGTTTCCAGGTCACCTTATAATTGCTTCCAACCCGTAAGCTTGAATAGGCACTAGTATCTATACTCGCGACTTTATCTTCTTGAACTGCATAAATTATGCCTCGGAGCTTTTTATAGATCGGCATATGATTTAGCTTGTCTTTTTCATGATATATGCTAAGCATAAGCTAAGTTTAATCACGATTGGTGGTGCCGTTGTGGCACTAAACGCAGCAAACAAGGTTTCGCACTTGAAATATCAGCTGTGAGTGCCAACCAACTAACTACCAAGGGGTTCTTCAGAAATTATTCATTTAGGAGGTAGCACAAATGTCTAACGCACCCAATAAGGGACAAAAACAAAGATAGGCATGGCATATCTCGATACAATATACACCCACCGCTGCAAGCCGTTTTATAGTGACGTCCCACATGCCTGAGCGATGACACTTTTACGATAATAGCAACGCTTTTCTGGTAAATTTGACCTGTATACGGGCGGTTTGAACGCGGCGCTTGACGGACGGCGAACGTTGGGATTTCCCAGTATTTTATTATTATTATATGATGGGTTTGCCTAAATGTAATCGAGCTAGCTAATTTATTATTTAGGAATTTATTATTATTTTTTATTTATTTAAATCAGATTTGTATCCACCAATAATGTTAGTAATATGAGATCTATGTTAGTAAGCTAACTATAACGTCAGACATGATACAGCGACACTGGTGCCTGTGCATCGGTTCGTCGGTGCGTTGCGCGACGTCAGCGAGTAGACTGCTGTGGATGCTCCGCAGCGTGCTGTAGAAGCAGTCTAAATGCGCCTCGGCCAGCATCCCCGGAGCCAGGTGGACATTAATATGCCTTACCACCAATGAAACTGAATACTAATAGATACCCCCACGTTGGGGAGGTGTTTAAAATAGCTGATACTTTTTAGCGGTTAATCACCGTTTTAAAAAACGCTGGTCTACATCGAACCAGTATTAAACTACTTTCACAATAGTTGGCGCCACGGACGTAAAGTTTACAGTGAGATCAGACCATCACCTCTTTAGGTAACGATACAAAGCCTTACATGCACGTTTAGTGCTAAACTTTTAGTGCTCAATACCGTTAGTGTTTACGCATGAGAATCAAGAGCTAAGGTGGCCTAGGTTTTAAAGAGGTGATAAATTTATTGATGGCGAGAGAACGGCTCGGAATTGGTCGTGTGAGCGGATTGTGTTCCTGCAAGTATGACGGGCAATTGAATTTCAGTATTTTCATTATGATTTCAGAAAAAAATGCGAAATCAAGCCAATATAATGTAAACGACCCAAAACAAACATTGAAACCAGAGTGTAGAACTAGAGAATCTGTACGATGTCAAATATTAGTTATAAGTAAAATGAGTTAGAATTTGAAGAGTGAAAGTAAAAGGTGCTCTATTTACTTGTATTATTTAGATAATTATACAATGTCCTTGTTTGCTTACAGTCATTTCAAATTTGACTGAAAAGAACCATATGTTTTTTATTGGATTTGAACACATTAGCCACATTTTCAATCAACTAGGTAGTCCAACTTCGACAAAGAGGTCAACCGAAGATTCCAACTCGGCTGGGCAGCGTTCGGGAAATTATGGCATATCTTCTCGTCCAATATACCTCAGCGTCTAAAGACAAAAGTCTTTAATCAGTGTGTGTTGCCATTGATGACACATGTAACCGAGACGTGGTCCTTTACTGTGGGCCAAATAAACAAGCTCAAAGTCACTCAGCGAGCAATGGAACGAGCTATGCTAAAAGTGAGTTTGTTTGTTTGTACTTCCTTTAATTTGTAAGGGATAGAAATGGTCTTTTTATCGCTATCGAAAAAGTGGTTTTCGAAGGATAATATCTGAAATCCAATCCAGTCAGTCCAATAACTGTGTCTTTCGACAAAAAATTTACAATCGCTGTTCTATTCGTCGAAATTGATGAATAGAAATCACAGTTTATATTTTCGTCATAAAAAACTTAATCATGGAATCATAAAGTGGGCAGCATTGAGACGAAACACGCATAGACCACATCTATATATATAAGCGTGGTGTCTGTCTGTCTTCAGTGCCAGGTTTACGATGTACAGAGTGTTACAGGTATGTAAAACAGAGTTTTAGTGCGCGTAGAGCAGCAGGTATGACCCCGCGCATGTCATAGACTAGATCACGGTAGCACTTGGATTTGCTTCAAATAAAACCGTCCAAGGGCGAGCCGGACTCGAGCACCGTGGGTTCTGTACAGAAAATTAGTAACCAATACACTGTATATCATAAAATAATAGGTAAGGTAACATACTATGAACAATTAGCTCTCAAGAAAAACTGTGATTAGGAAAGAAACTTGACTTTGAAGTTGAAAAAATAAGTGGACTTGAGTAAAGTCAGAGAGAACGAGTTGATATAGATGGTAACATTAAATGTAAAAATACATCATGAAATCCTGTTAGGCCATAACAACATAAAAAATTAATTTTACATAAATTACGAATCATTATATTAAAATTACATTACAATTATATACCGCCTTATGCACGTGTCTAGCCTCTTGGTGGAGGCCACAGGTGATGAGAGAGCTGGTAGCTACCCCCGACAAAGGATCAGCCTAGCTATCCAACGAGGTAACGCCACCAGCATCCTGGGCACTGCCCAACGGAGCGGGACTGGACGATGTATATGTTTAGGTAGGCTAGGTTTAGGGTTTTAATTTAAGAGGCCAATGAAGCAAAGTCTCCGTAGAATAGTAGGTATTTGAATATGTTATTGCTGTCGCGATTCGGTACGCACACATACAGCCTTTCACATGCTTTCACTCACACAAATAACGCTGCATAACATCCCAAAGAGGCCCCTGCGCGACGCGCATAGTCGCTACCCCTCCGCCTGGGCTAGAGTGTATTTTTCAAAATTATAATAAACTTGACGTGAGCGTGCGTCAACCCTTGTTTTACGTTTTGAGAAATTATTGTTCGCATATTGGTTTAGTCTCGACATACTGTGGTTGTATTTGATATAATTGACTAGTAAGTACCTATCACATATAAATACAATATAAATTATGGCGTTGCTATTTTAGGGTTCTACGGTCAACAAAGAAACCTTTTAGTTTCACCATATCCGAACGTTCGTCTTCCAACGATACTTTAGGTGACCTAGAGGTGTTTTAGTACCTAGAGTGCTAGAGTCTAAGGACTAACAAGTTAAAGCGTTCAAAAAGAACTAGAAACCGACTTCAACTGCCCTAAAAGTCTACTTTTATTAAGGAAAATTTAAGATGTATATTGTTTTCTCATGGATTCCATTCTAAGAACCGGACCAAGTTGAAATGGGACCACATGGAAAGCATCAGCTTTCAAATAATAAAGAATCATCCAAATCGGTTCACCCAGTGAAAAGCTCTGAGGTAACAAACATTTAACTAATAGAATAGAATAGAAATAATTTATTCGGCATACAGATTACAGTACAGTTAAAACATTAATTTTAAATTTGCTCTGCTGCACTGCAACGCCGAAATACACACTTAACATTCCCAGTCTCAAAAACTACTGAACCGATTTTGATGAAACTTGCAGTCTTCCCTAAGTTTTACAATACCTAGGTAAACAAAAAAGGGATTATTTAAATCGAACTTGTAGTTCCGGATATATAAAAAATAAATTAAATAAAATAGCCTTTATTGCTGAACTAATTTTTTGTTACAATTTTCTTAAAAATATGCTTACTTTATACGTTACTTATCTTTTTATATTAAGTATCAGTAACCGGTCGTTCCTACATTTCAGCTTGTCTTTCGACATAGGCCTCCTCTAAGGATTTCCACTCTATTCTATCTTTCGCTATGCGGGTCCATGTTGGACCCGCCACTTGTCTGATGTCGTCCTCCCATCTTCTAGTCTGTCTGCCTCTTTTTCTTTTGCTATCTCGTGGTTGCCATTCAGTTATTAGTCTTGTCCATTTCTACATACTCTATTTCTCCATTATTTACTGTTATGGGCTCTGTTTGTGAGGAATTTGACATTACTTTTGTTTTCGTTAAGTTCGTTGACAGGCCTGCTTTCTCGCTCTCTTCCGCTAACTGTTGGAACATTGTCTGTAGGGTTTTCGGGTTTTCCGAAAGTAAGATCAGGTTGTCTGCAAAGCGTAGGTGACTCAGCTTTTTGCCATTTATATTTAGTCCTTTATTCGTCCAATCCAGATTTGTGAATATCATTTCCAGGATAGCTGAAAATATTTTTGGTAAAATTGGGTCTCCCTGGCGTACCCCTCTCTCAATCGAAAATTCTTCGCCTGTAGATTCTAGCTTCACTTGTGCGGTGCTTTTTGTGTATATGTTTTTCAGTATTCTTATGTATTTTGCATGTACGCCTTGTTTTTCCAGTGCGTCCCAGATAAATCTATGTTCGAGTGTGTCGAATGCTTTGTTGAAATCCACGAACCCTATGTGTGTTTTTCTTTTGTGTGTGTGTTCCGGATATATGCGAGGACAAACAAACATACACTTTAGAAATTTGGCACACTTCTTTAGAAGCTGGTATAGACTAACATATATGAAAACTGGGCAGTTCTGGAAATATTACATACATACAGGTCGCATTGATAACCTCTTTTTTTGAAGTCGGTTAAAAAACTGTAATTTCACGACACCTCACACAATAGAATAGACGAGTTAAAAATCCCGTCTTAAGTGTATGAGATGTATAACTGGGAAAAAATATTTCAAGTTTTTATTTGTCGACATGAATAATAATATCGTCGAAATCTATCGTATTTCCTACTGTCATACTTCATATTATACTATTATATTTTAAGTACCTCAAAAGGAAAAAAGGAATCCTTATAGGATCACTGTGATATCGAATACTCCAGTTTGCTGTCCCTTAGATCTGTCAAATAATGAAACTTATAGGTCAACGCAATAAACAGATATAGCTGTATTTTAGACCATTTCCGTACAAAATGCAATGAACCCAAAATCTATACGGTATTTCCCGTTGACCTAATGTCTTGAAATTTGGCAAGAAGAAAGGTTTTACAGCACAACCATAGGAATAAATCTGAATTTTTTAATTGTAACACAGTAAAATTGATTTTTTAATGTTTACAAACTTAACTTCGTAATATGTAATTTAGCTTAGAATTTCATTTTCGGTAGAGCATTGTTGGGTGCATATTACCGTACCTATTATTTATGATTTTCAGTATGTCATTAATTCATATTCTGTACGGAATCCTCGGTGCACGAGTCCGACTTGCTCTTGACCGGTTTTTGAGTTGTTGGAGAGCCATTTCAAGCTCTTGCTGGCTGATCTCCGGGATATCTGTGTCGGGTCATATAGTCTCCGTAGCGATTTGTACATGCGATGTCCATATAACTTCTCGTTCTCTCTCAAGACTTTCAATAATAATAAATAACAAAAAATAATATAAAAAAGCTTTTAAAAAAGTTATAAATAAACGGATGTCCATGCAATAAATGTTATGTTTTTTCTGTGTTTTTTTTCTGTTTAGATATTTTACAGTGGTACGGAACCCTTTGTATGCGAGTCCGACTCGAACTTTAACATTAAAAAAATATTTGAAACATAAGTCACTTATTCATAAATCATATTTAATTATTTACACGTAACAAAACGTAACAACAACTAAGAATTTCAGGGAAAATGTTCTGTTCTAGAGATAAAATAAATTTCCTTAGAATTATTTGTCTTTATATTTGTTTATTTAGATCAATCTAAACATTAAAACTAACAGGTAAAACCATTATAGCTCGAGAAAGGGTATCTATCGATATATTTTTCCCACCACTATTAGTCGAAAAAATCGATAAAGCTTATTGACATCACTAATGCATGCTTACTTTATTTTTATACATATAATACACAGTATATAGTTGTGATATAGTGTACCCTGCCTCCCGAACCGAACTGTGCGAGAAGGACAGTTGAAGCTTTTTTTGGTATTTGCCTAGTTTTGCCGTGAAATTAAGGGTTTGGGATATAGCTGTTTTCTCAACGAAACGTTAGCCAAATTCAATCATTTTGATCTAATTCTCTTTATCAAAGAATAATCTAGGCCCGTTGGTTTTGCTTTTTCTGAAAATGTTACGTTTACTCTAAATAATGAGTACCATAAGTTGAAAGAAATTTTTTCTGAAATTTTGAGTTTTGAGATGCCCATAATTCTAATTGTAGACAAAATATTGAAAAAAGCAAAACCAACGGGCCTAGATTATTCTTTGATAAAGAGAATAAGATCAAAATGATTGAATTTGGCTAACGTTTCGTTCAGAAAACAGCTATATCCCAAACCCTTAATTTCATATGAAATTTTTTATCTGCTGTTCCCTCTTAAGTAGGTTGTAAGTATATTAATTGTCATTTTAAATTACATAGATTATATACAATATTCAATGTCAAATACAGAATAGAATGATCTAAAGGTTTTTTCTCAAGCCATTTTGGCTATCATCAAGGACACGGAATTTTTCACCGGAGTATCAATTAATCTTTTTGTCTTTGCACTTTTTATAATTTTCGCGGCAGTTGTCAACAGAGCAATGGGTCTATAGTTATGCGGATTTGTGTTTCATCCTTCTTATGTATGTATTGAAGGTCTGTGGAAGCACCATTTGTAAAGGATTGCTTAATTGTTTAGACAAACGGTCGCAGGGTGTCGCCATGGGAGGCCTATTTTCAGCGTATGAAAGTTTCCATATGGATAATGGTAACTCCTTTACTGTGGGCCGAATAAACAAGCTAAGTCACTCAGCGAGCAATGGCACGAGCTATGCTCGGAGTTTCTCTAAATCCGTAGATGAACGAAGGTCACCGACATAGCTCGCCGAGTCAGTGAGCTGAACCGATAACCGGCGGGGAGTAAAGGTTCTCGAGTGGCGATCACGTACTGGGAAACGTCTACCAGGCCGTTCCCCTACTAGGTGGACCGACGACCTGGTTAAGGTCGTGGGAGTTGCTGGATGCAGGTGGCTCGGGACCGGTTGATGTCGTACCATGAAGGAGGCCTATGTCCAGCAGTGGACGTTTCCTGGCTGATGATGGTAACAGTTTTTGTATTTGTTTTCAAAATCTCATTCATCATCATCATAATCCGATGTCCTATTTTTAGATAACTAGTAACTGCTTCTCAAAACCAGCTACCTCAGGAAAAGAAATTTTGTATGCATTATATTTTAATTCAAGTTAAAATTTGCGCATGGCCTATCTGATTTTGTAGGTAACCTAGTCTGCATTTCTCATAGCTTTTTGCTACGTCTAGTGCAATATGAAGTACACATACATTGTACTAGCGCTAGTAAGGTACGGCTCAACAGTTTATGGGAAAGGATTTTAGAAACGATATAGTTTTTGAGTCAATACAGAGGCTTGCGTGTCAGCTTTCACGATTGTTACTTCAGTTTTTGTATATTTCCTGCGCAATTCCAGCTCACGTAAACTAATATTTTTTCATCAGCATCATCATGTACAGCCTGCGGTAGTCCACTGCTGGACATAGGCCTCTCCCAGAGTGCGCCGCTCGATTCAGTCCTCTGTTCTCCGCATCCATTCACGTCCGGCTACCCTACGTAAGTCGTCTTTCCACCTCGCCGGGGGATTATATTATTATTATCTAAAAAATATTCGCTTTTTAAATCGTCTAACTGCTAAGGCAGTTTGTAGGCGAAGCGCTCATATTTTAGCCTGATTTTATAAATAGCTTACTACTTACTATATGTTTATTTTAAGCTAACTTATAAACGATTTATTAACTAATTTCGGTGAAGGAAAACATCGAGAGGAAACCTGCACACTTCTGAGAAAAAATTCAAAGGTGTGTGTGAAGTTTACCAACGCGCACTGGCCCCGCGTGGTGGACTATTGCCCATACACTCTCTGCAGGAGAGTAGGCCTGGGCCCCTGCAGTGGGGACGTATAGGCTGTTGATGATGAACTTGTAAACTACATCATACATTCTTTAATATATTCTTTTAATTATTTCCACATTTTATTTCAGTTAATAGAATGCCCTGGTTCTCTTCCCGTAGTAATTTTTGGCAACTTTTACGAGAATCATAAATTTCCCTCTTTGTTGCGCTGTATGCAATCCAATAAATATTTATGTATAATAAAATTTTGGGAGTAATCATCACGCGGGAAAGACTGCGGGCGACCTAGTTTATAATAAACACATTTAACTATCTTCATAGGTCAGTGGCTACACACAGAAAGACAGTGAGAATCGGCAGAAGTCTCTTTCCACGGTCAAAGGTAGTATTTGAGTCAAAAGTTCCGGCGTTCCTATATTAAAAGCGAGGGTATTTGTCCACAAGTAATTCACGCCATAAGCTTAAGCGGGGCGTGAAGCGGCGACGTCACGGCTTTTACCCGCGCCAAACACTCAAAGACCACTCTTGGGTTCATAGAGATGTAATTATTCAGAGAGAATCAAAAAAGTTAGCAAAGCAAAAAACTTTACAATGTTG
This sequence comes from Carcina quercana, assembly GCA_910589575.2. Classification (NCBI taxonomy): domain Eukaryota; kingdom Metazoa; phylum Arthropoda; class Insecta; order Lepidoptera; family Depressariidae; genus Carcina; species Carcina quercana. Next base: position 950,438 of record OU342435.1, read on the forward strand.
CTGAGTGTTGCTATCATCATAATCATAATCAGACGATAATTAATTGATGGTTAAAGCTTTTTGGACGTTATATTACGACATTTAGTTACTTAAAACTACCTTTCAGTTAGACAACCGCTTCCGTGGGCTACACGTTTGGATTGACAACATCTTTTGCTCAGTTTGGTTGGTGGTAGCGATTTCTGTGTTATGTACCACCATGTTATCTATGTAGCTAAACAGCAGCGCTGTCACTGTATGAATGGGTTACAGCCATTCTGGGTGCGCACACTTTTCGCTCAACAGTTTTATAATCATTGACCGCACGTGAGATGATAAAGGCCAAGTGCATTAGACATACAAAATATTCACATGTCAAAAAGCAAAAAGTGTTTTATTTTATTAACTTAAAATAATTAAATGGCATATTTTGGATTACGCCTACGTAAATACTACAACTGTATGAGACCAGACTAATACCATGAAAAACCACCGATCGAATTCCATTCAAAATTCAAATTTCGGATTATACCATTTTGCACTCAATCCGAAAGCAATCCGAAACGAAATCGAACCGAAACACACCTTGTGGTAGGGCCCCAGTTTCAACAGTCCTCCAGATATTTCCAGATCTACGTTGCCGAAGTAAAAATATGTCATCAAATATTTGTCCAAAGCGAGCGAATGACAAATTTGTGTGTCGGAACTGTCGCCCTGGTGGACGGCGCTCTCTCCGGCGTCGTGTGAGAACAATGCATTCTGGGTGAAAATTAATTCTTCACCTCACACGGGCTAGGCACGTTTGGTTTACGTTGCTCAGACAATAAGTATGTGTAATGAGATACATCTTTACCTTGAAATGAGCTTGCTGAGAGGAATTACGAGGAATGAGAAATATTTTAAACTTTGTTTTGGTATAGAGTATATTATTGAAATACAAAATAAACAAGCTTAACAGAAATCCACTCAGAATGCACCATACAAAATTTATTTTGCCAAAATAGAATAGCTGGCTATTACCTAACAAGTAAACGCGTTCAAAAATAACTAAAAACCGACTTCAACTGCCCTAAAAGTTTACTTTTATTAAGGCAATGCTTGTAAGTCAGATGTCTAATACACATTTAACAATCCCTATCTCAAAAAGTACTGAACTGATTTTGGTAAAACTTGCAGTTTTCCCTAAATTGAACAATAACTAGTTCACGCAAAAATTGTTATTTAAATCAAACTTGTAATTCCGGAGATATGCGATACAAAAATACATACATACAATTTTGAAATTTGGCACACTTGTTTAGAAGCTAATATAGACTAACATATACGAAAAACTGCCTAGCAGTTCTGGAAATATTACATACATACAGGTCGAATTGATAACCTCCTTTTTTGAAGTCGGTAAAAAATATGAAATCGGATTGTAGTTTCTCACAATGGGTTTGCACTTGGACTTCATCTCACCTGATGACAAATGACGATAAGGCTCTCGGCGGGATAAAAGCGTGCTCGCACATAAGCCTAGAGACATATGGGTAACTTTTATCTTTAATCGTTGTCACTATCATCATCATGGAAACATCAAATTCTAAACATAGTTGGTGCCCCCATGGTGTGCTACACTGACCGGTCCCAAGTCGCTTACATAGTCGTCGGTCTGTTTAATAGGGGGACGGACGGACACGTTTCCCGGTGCAACATAGGTACTGGCATAGTTCACATTCATCATCATCAGCCGGGAAACGTCCACTGCTGGACATAGGCCTCCCTCATGGTACGCCACATCGACCGGTCCCGAGCCACCTGCATCCAGCGACTCCCCGCGACTCTAACCAGGTCGTCGGTCCATCTAGTAGGGGGACGGCCTGGTAGACGTTTCCCGGTACGTGGTCGCCACTCGAGAACCTTTACTCCCCACTGGTTATCGGTTCTTCGAGCGATGTGGCCTGCCCATTGCCACTTCAGCTCACTGACTCGTCGAGCTATGTCAGTGACCTTCGTTCGTCTACGGATTTCACATTACATCTCGGGAAATATAATCTCAACATCAACGGGAAAAAATGCAGCGATCCTATTCTAAGAGCTGGGAAGAACTCGCGTGTCGAGATAATCATACCCCCTTATTCTCTGTATGTTTGACGAGCGGGGTGATTGTCTTATGCTAATGCCTTACTTTCCTTAGGTAGCCAGCACACTCCATAAGCGGCGGCGGTTCTGTCAACAGTACGTTTTTAGCAGAGATATGTCTGTTGTTTGGAAGGAAGTTTAGTAAAAGTGAAGTCAAATTGACAAGGCATCGTTTACTACGCAGACTAGAAATATTTACAGTCGAGACGTAAAAAGTGTGAAACGTGCTATTTTAAATAATAATATAATAATAATATTTTTATTTCAAGTTAAAAAAGATCCCATACAGTACAGATATTACAAGAATAAATATAATAATGAATAAAAATAATTATTTACATATCAATATTGCCCGTTCTCGCATCGTTGCAGAGCTGAACAATGTTTTAAAAAGTTATGGGTATAGTCCTCACCGATAGCAGCAAAAATTTTGTTTTTACTTGTCTGTAGCCGGTCCCAAAAAGCATAAGTCCGAGATTTAAGAATGGCGAAGAAGTCATGGACTCTTGCGTCCGCAAACATGCCTTTCGCACTGAAATTACAAGGCAGTTTAATTAGTATTTTAAACGCATCGTTATACTACACCCCCAGGACGTTGTATGCTCACTTCGTAAAGTAAGTCCACAGTTGACATGTGTAAAAACTCTGGCAAAATGCTCGGAACAGAGTGACTTTCACGTCCTTAGGCACCGTGCACACCGGCGGGCAATCATGTTACAACGGACAGCAAGAGCGAAGCGCTCCCTCTCCATATCTGCGTCATCCTTTAGATATACGGTGAGGACGTGGCCCAAATACTTAAAGCTCTGTACAAAATCGATTAAGTAACAATATAACAGAGTAAGCAAACCATGGCAGACTTTCATAAAAATATTATTTAATTTTATCAATTAGAAAAGAATATATCAGCCGTAAAATGTTAAAAAAAAGTTTCATTTATTTATATTGTAGTAAAATGAGATACCATCATTTTTCTATAAACTGTGTAATAAGAAGCTATTTATTAAAGCGAGATACATTCAACGATTACGTCATTTCATTTTCCACTATTGCAATATTTCAAATATCTACTCACATATAAAGGTCAAAATTTGTGAAGTAATCAATTAAGGATTACAAATGATACCAAACTTATTTTAATGGGCAATGGGATAATTCGTTTTTAGGACCACCATGATCACTTTTATACTTAGATTTTGGAATTTATAACACAGTACGTTTTTAATGTATAATGTATAATTAGCACTACTGTTTGACGGCAGACTTAGATAGCATGGTGATTACTGGGAATCAAGCCATAGACCTCCGGATTGTAAATCCAAGTGTGCATCTATTAGGCCTCGGAGGCGGTTGAAGCGTGCGTCTCGTCTCTCCACAGCAGAGCGATCTATGCGTATTGACATTGCATTAGGTAGCACACGGTAGCTTATGTTGACATTACAACCCTGAGTGATTCATTTGGACCTCGCCTCTACACTCAACAACAATACACTTTAAATACAAACCCATAAAGTCTATTACAGTCCAATTGTTGTGAAAGTAATTTAAGATGCAATAACATCGTGGACGCTAAGAACAAATTTGAGTTTAATTAAGGCTGACTTTGGATGAGGTTCTCGTAGTTTGGGTGTTTGAAGAACTAGTTAGTCACAGCACAACGATGGCTGAGGTATGTTTTATATTAGGACTAGTAATTTGCCCACGACTTCGTTTGCGAGGACTTCAAAATGTATTCCTAGGGAACTACTAACTGCATATCGTGATCTCCTATCCACAGATTCAGCCGGTTGTGTCCTAACCAAACTGGGTAAAGTCTCACAAAGTGGTTTGACAATGTCCAACCGGGAATCAAACTCGAGACACGGACTTTCCGCGTGTGTTGCACGGCTATGTCGCTCATTGAAAAGTCAATAACCGGTAAGTTCATGTGTGGTTAATTCTCTTGAAACTATCCCCCTTTTATCTTGTACAACACCAATATTTTTTACTTCGAAACTAGTTACGAAACAAGAACCGCGGTTACAAATATGATAAAATAACTTGTCGACACCAGTATCGTACCAAGACTTATTATTTTTACTTCAAAAGTAGTTACGAAATTGAAGTTTAGATGGCCGAAGCGAATAAAATGGCATGGATTATGTAGTATTTACACAAAAATCATTTTTTAAAAGCATTCATTATAAAAAATTACATATTATTAAAATTATTCACTGCATATACTTACTATACATATTATTCTATATAAAAAATTTGTTCCATTTTATTTTTAACTTATTTTTGCTAGTTTTGGGAGTTTGTCTCAGCCAAGCGATCGTTGTAACTCGCTGCACGGCGAAGATTCACTATTTTAATAAAATGGTCTTATTAACACAAATAACTTCAGATAATAATTGAAGGGCTTATTAAACGGCCTCGTTGAATGATGTCCTAATCCGAACCAAGCCTAAAGCCAGAAGAATTATCTTGAATGACGTCATTACATTAAATAGAAAAGTATTTCGTTACAAACATTTCGAATACTTTAATAATTTGAACCGCATCACCATTCTAATCAAACCATTTATCACAGAAAGTTAATCGAATCCACCCAAATCGATACCAAAACTCTGTGGGGCGTGTCGAGCGTGGTCCGACTTTGATAGCATTAAACAAACAGGCAATGATACGAGGCAGGCCCACTGCCCAGCCGAATATAACGTAATAAATATAATTTATTATGTTTGTACGAGCTTAATCTCTCGTGAGATCTCGGAGACGCCCGCATTCGCGGGCAGCATCCGATGTAAGCGCAGAGTATTGGAAACCAACAGAGAGATATTAAAAAAAATTAAATTTACTTTACACAATCTTTTGCCCGTGACTTCAGCTGCGTGGACTTCACAAAATATCCCAATGAAAATGATTGTTAGCGCTATCTCTTTTCATAAAATCAAGTTATTCTAACTTTCTGTTACGACGTAAGAGAAGGACAAACAAATAAGCACCCTTTGACATTTATAAAACTAAGTATGGATTGGTAAGGTGCTTGTATCTTTGTACGCGTGTAAATCATTTTCTTAGTTGTTTGAAAAATTGTCATTAGGTTTGATGTTTGAAATTTTGAGATTCTAGCTCGAGTGGCTCAAACCACTGATAATATTTTCATCGTTATTCATCCCCCTTAGTTCTACTCCCAAAAATTCTTTTTAGTGGTAGCCAGGCATTCAGGAAAAACAGTTTACCCTCTCAGCTTAATTCCTAATTACTTTTCACTTAAATAATGAGATTGAACGTATTAGCGTATAAATATATATTGTCAGCACAATAAACACTTATTATTTTAATTTTGAGTTTGTGCCCGTAGTATTATTCAAATGGTAGACAATTTAAATTTTTTCTCTTGATAATATACATAGAATCGAAATTTGAGTCTGTAATATCTCGCTAAAGTGCAGACCAGCAATGAGTACAAATAGTTTGGCTTAGGTTTTGAAATCGTTCTTAAAAATTATGATTAAAAGAAGTGAGGCATTTGCCTTTCTATCAGCTTTTCTTCCCTAATAGAAAATGTTTACACAATATATTTTTAGCCTCTCTGTGTTACCTCACTACTCTGTGCGAACTATAAAAGAAATAAAATTGTTAGCGTTACATATGACCTGGGCAGTCTCAGTCAGGTTGTACAAATATATCTTATCTCGTACTTAAAGAAATTAATAATTAAATACACTAATTTATGGCCGGGGTGGGCCTTCGCGTCTCTGGTCGACTAATACATATTTTTTCATAATTATTGCCCCGGGTAAAGTTACCTGAAATCAATATTGTTTAAGGTAAAGTGTTTTTAACTTTATAATATTTGTTTATTAATTTTTGCGGAAGTAGTGCGTCGATAAAAACGATTATTCACTGGTGGCTGGCACCATGCTTTGGGACGGAGTCGTAAAAACGATGCCTGCCGGCTGTTCCGCGATAAAATTGTATCTTTGACGTTTGCAAGAAACTTATTCAATTACTTTTATTTTAGTACTTTTACCTTGTTAATAGGAAGACAAAAGTGCCCAAAAAACCTTGTGTGACCTCCTCGTCTGTCATCATCATCAGTCGGGAAACGTCCACTGCTGGCCATAACCCTCCTCCATGTATGCCACAATGACTGATCCCGAGACACATGCATCGTTGGTCAATCTAGTAGGGGGACGGTACATGTTTCCCAGTACGTGATCGCCACTTGATGTGGCCTGCCCGTTGCCACTTCAGCTCACTGATTCATCGTGCTATTTCGGTGACATTAGTTCGTCTACGGAGTTCCTTCTTCCAAATTCATTTAGATAAATTCAGAGAATAGCTCGACATCTTTCACAGCTAATGAAACATGTACTTGTAAACATGTGCTGAGGTCTTTGGGTCACAGCATAGCTGGTGCCGTGTTCCAAGCTAACTTAATTTTGCTGTAATTACTCGTATTTATTTTTGTTTTCTGTATGTGTCATGTGTGTGTATTTTGGGAATAAATTATTTTCTTTCTTTCTTTCTTGAATGGTTGCGTGGTAGGGTAATTTTCTATTACCGCAAAGTATTTGACGTAGGGTTTTAGATATTGCCTATCGCCAGAAGAGGTGAACACCAAGTGAAGTTGTATATGAGAAAACGGACGGATTTTTCAATAAAGATGCCTCGAAAATTGTGGTGGGCACATTGATGAGATGGGTATCCTAATATCTGCATTCGGTTTTAGGTATCTCAAATTGTTTAGCCGCTTTCGAACGCAGTGATTAAAGCCTTATCTTCCACTTTATGTCGGGCAATGAGTATCATTAACATAACACTTCATATCAAATAACAATTTTCATTTTTACCCACTTATACTGTTGAAACAGTGAAATTGATTTCAGGTCATTGTAATTCAATATCCTAGGTATCTTTTTACTTAACAAATCAGATTATCGGGCTAAAATTAAAATATAATGGAAAAAGCAAACATTTAGCACGAAAGGTAATAAGAAAATGACACCAATTTTTTTGATTAATAACCTGTTGACGTCATCAAGTTGCCAATGAATCTGACAGTCACACCTCTTCGTCACCCAAAATTAATTCCGAATAAAACTTGAACAGACCTGAAGCCATTTATTGATGTCATCATAGACTTGTCAATAATGTGGAAAGCTGCTTTCAATTGTTTGTAATGGTGCATCATCACATGTAGATTCAGTATGTAAGCGGTGGTAGCTCAGTTGTGTAGAGCAAAAAAAACCTTTATTTTTATTCATCATCATCAGCCGGGAAACGTCCACTGCTGGACATAGGCCTCCCCCCTCATGGTACGCCACATCGACCGGTCCCGAGCCACCTGCATCCAGCGACTCCCCGCGACTTTAACCAGGTCGTCGGTCTATCTAGTAGGGGGACGGCCTGGTAGACGTTTCCCGGTACGTGGTCGCCATTCGAGAACCTTTACTCCCCACCGGTTACCGGTTCTTCGAGCGATGTGGCCTGCCCATTGCCACTTCAGCTCACTGACTCGTCGAGCTATGTCGGTGACCTTCGTTCGTCTACGGATTTCTTCATTCCGGACCATATCACGTAGAGAAATTCCGAGCATAGCTCGTTCCTTGCTCGCTGAGTGACTTTGAGCTTGTTTATTCGGCCCACAGTAAAGGACCACGTTTCGGTCCCGTATGTCATCACTGGCAACTTATTTTTATTACAAAAATTAAAATATGTTGTGTCACGCAATAAGTTCTAACTGATTTTACTGAAAGTTATGGAAGGTTAGATACCAGATATGGTGTTCTTGTGCTTGTTATTATTTATGCTTCTTCTCGCCTTTCCGTCCCAAAGAAACCTGCTACTTATTATTATTTATTTATAAAATAGCTTATTAATTCAACTCAATTTAAAATGACATTACTAAAACTGGGTCTATTCGTATAAGGTGTCATATCCTTACTTCATTTACCCACCTCCCATCCAAACACAAACAAATCGAGTTGAACATAACATCGAGATATCGATTGTAATCGATTCCCAGGCATCGGCGCGTTATTATTATTTACTCGCGTGTTAACATCGGCTAAAGTATCGATATCGCAACGACCGATCTTCGATGAATCGATGTTTTATGAATAGGTCCTTGTCTTTTGTTTCATGCTATTATTATATTGAGTTCCGTTAGCCTGAATCTGTTTGGGTCTTGTACTAATCCTTCTGACATTTACAATGTGAAAGTTAGGAAGGAGGTTTGTCACTTAATTATGCCCAAACAAGTACACGATTTTTTACCGACTTCAAAAAAGAAGGAAGCTCTCAATTCGACTGTCTGTTTTTTGTATGTTACGCGATAACTCCGCTAATTATTAATTGATTTTGATGATTCTATTTTTGGGGGGAAAACATACTTCAGAAGAGGTCCCATATAAATTTTATTGAAATGGATACAGCGGTTTTTGAGAAAATCAACAAAATCAAATAATATGTTGAATGCTGTAGAATTTTAGGCAAGTTGAAGTCGGTTTCTAATTCTTTTTTAACGTGTTAATAAATGTATGCACTTGGCCTTCATCTCACCTGACAGTACGTGACGATATAGTAGTTGGATGGAAATCGTGCGCAGCCAGAAGCCTCAACTTAATGAGGTGCTTGCTCTGGTATCTTTTATACCGGACCACAACAGTGCTATTAACACTGCTGTTTGTCGGCAGACTTAGCTAGCCAGGTGGATAGAAATTGCTCTACCACCAACTAAACCAAGTACTGATAAGTAAACCCACTATGAATCAAAACCCGGTACCTCCGGTTCGTTAGTCCAAGGGTGTAGTGTAGACATTAGGCTATAGATACAACCAAGTTACTGAAAAAAATACTAGTTATCAATATATTAGAATGTACTTATATTTATCTCATTCTGTCTTATGTCAATTCAATGATGTTAGAAAGGATTGAATATAGATTTGGATCCTGATTTATTGCATTATCTAGAAATAGTGTATTAGTTTTAGCTATTTACCAATAGATGGCGCCACCGTCCAGATAAAACGCGATATCAAAACTATTTTACCGCACTATATGTACCTCGAGCATTTCGTAATTAATGTCTATACAAAAAAAGAGCAGTGTGTGTCTGAATTACATACCTGCAACAAGCATAGCCTACATTAATGATTGGAGTTCACAACGAATACCACACGAATACTAGAGTTAAATACAGTGGAGGAATTTCACAACCGAGAGACAATACTTTAGTTTAGACTCATCTGAAAGCGTTGAAGACTTAAGCTTTAGACATTTTATAGTGCTGTGATTTGTAGGTTATGTATGACCCATACGTACACGGAATCATTCGGTCGAAGCAGCAACAAATGCAAGTACAACCACAGACTACGTATGTCACCAGAAACGTCACTCCCGTTTTCCTAGCTGAGAGCCTTTCAACAATGAATCACAATGCAGCAAAGACACATAGCTTGTGACTATACTTCCTATTTCTGACTATGCCAATACTTCTTGTCTTGTTTTACTGATTTATGAACTAACAAATTTTACAATTATAGGCATATTTTTACGGGTAGATCTCAAAAATGCTTGGAGACACAGTGATGTAATTTCCACATTATACTACTTATTTTAAAGTAAAAAGTTATTCTAGTTAGATAGTTATAATATACACACGTGAACCAAAGAATCCAACTCGTCTGGGCAGCGTTCGGGTAGTTAACGGCATATCTTCTCGTCCAAAATACCTCAGCGTCTAAAGACAAAAGTCTGTAATCAGTGCGTGTTGCCAGTGATGACATATGGAACCGAAACATGGTCCTTTACTGTGGGCCGAATAAACAAGCTCAAAGTCACTCAGCGAGCAATAAGCTATGCTCGGAATTTCTCTACGTGATAAAATCCGGAATGAGAAAATCCGTAGACGAACGAAGGTCACCGACGTAGCTAGACGAGTCAGTGAGCTGAAGTGGCAATGGGCAGACCACATCGCTCGAAGAACCGATAGCCAATGTGGAGTACAGGTTCTCGAGTGGCGACCACGTACCGGGAAACGTCTACCAGGCCGTCCCCCTACTATTATAGATGGACCGACGACCTGGTTAAAGTCGCGGGGAGTCGCTGGATGCAGGTGGCTCGGGACCGGTTAATGTGGCATACTAAGAAAGAGGCCTATGTCCAGCAGTGGACGTTTCCCGGCTGATGATGATCCTATAAATTGCGCAGTCAAACAATATTAGTGATCAGCCAGTGCAGCGGTTAAAATAATGGTAAGTCCTGTACTATTAGCACTGGCTAGCACTTAATTTTCTTTACTGAAACTGCAAATAATAAAATTAAGTGTAATAATAATATTAATTTTAGCTTTTACAAATTTAATTTCCTATTTTTGGTCGTATTCAATGCAAATATTAGGCTAGAATACAGTTGCTTAATTATTTTAATAAACCTTTACCGTCTCAAAATTATACGTATGGTAAACATTAAACGGTTGAACCAATGTTGATGAAATTGAGCGATGTTGGTTATCTTTAATTGTGATGAACAGTTTCAGCGGCACGATTTTTCGTTGACATAAATGAAGTTGCGAGTAAAAAAATTTCTACCACCTTTAAATTTTTGCTGCACATTTAATAAAGCGTCCCTTCTGTGGATTTCCATTCCTAATCTTTTCTATTTTCTGGCCGAACAGACAAACGAATAACAAACAGCTATAAAACATTACTGGTAAGAAAAACAATTTTCATTAAATAGCTGTAAAGTTAGTCATTTCAAAGTACGTAAGTACTTTAGCTTTTAGTGTGAAAGTTCACTCGTGTTATGAACGGTACCGATAGCTGCGTGTGCGCAGACACCTGCATGGTCGTCGTATCGCGCGCATCGGTCATCGCGATGCGTGCGGTCGAATTATATGGTCAGTGGCATGCATACATTGCTATTACAAAAGCGATGTACCAGAGTTTCCGCAAACATTCACAATATGACAAGCTGAAGTCCTTAGTTTAATAGATTTCGGATTATAACGTTAACCTATCTATATATTTAGAGGCTATCATCATCAGCCGCGAAACGTCCACTGCTGGACATAGGCCTCCTTCATGTTATGCCACATTGACAGGCCCCGAGACATTTGCATCCAGGGATATCTCGCGACCTTAACCAGGTCTTTGGTCCATCTAGTAAGGGGAAGACCCGGTACGATTCTACACTCGTGGTCGCCACTCGTATTATAGGCCACATTTTAGAGGTAGAGACTTGTTAAAAAGAATCTATCGATGTTCCCCCAGTATTCCCTTACTCAAATCCTTAGATCTGCCTTAGACCTTGGCAACAACTGGCCGCAACCTCTACTGTACGTAAGTTGTCAATGATAAATTCAGGTCCCTTGCCTAAAAAAACTATAACAACATCCCGACCTAAATAGCTTAAAACAAAATTTTATTTGATTTATAAGCAAACTTTCAAAATACATTATGGAAAATTCTATTACTCCTTGAATGAGTTATATGGAGATAAGATATGAAAGAAACGAAAGGGATAATATGTTTAAATATTCTTAGTATAACCAAAATAAAAGGGGAATAGAAAAGTACAACACATGGCTTCATACTGCATACACTCATTCTTGTAACAGTGCGATCCGTTTAGCTCTGAACAAACGCAGGCGCGATCGATCACTGCGCATAACTAATTCGATCCTGCGTTGAACATCGCGGGACACGTCTGCGCAAGCGCTGACTAACGACCGGGGACGAGGGTTGTTTTGTTTCCACGGATCCTTGTTGCAAGGTGGAAGATATGAATGCTGTCTGGCTACGACGTTTGAAATATGTACATTAATATCTGTACGATAATTTAAAGATGTTATCAAAAACATATCTTAAGTTACTTTAACATTATTCCTACATCTATACACTTATAATTAATAATAATAATAATAAAAGAGGTTTATTCATCATAAATTCTTAAAACTAACAATTGAACATCGTATATTATATATGTATGATGAATGGGCTAATAGCTCAGCATATGTCTAAGAGGTTCAATACCTCGAAGACGCTGTTATTCTGCTATTGCCTAAAAATTACAAAGTTACTAAATATTGTGAACATTCAAATTTAAACTTTGACATACTAAAACTAAAACACAAACAGAATACAATACTAAAACACTTCTTATACATTATGAACGGATACTATTCCCAACGTCCTGGAAAAAGTTTTCGATTGCTGGATTTCAGATGAAGAACTAAATTGCTGTTGCCAAGTTACAAGAAATAGTTTGTATTTATTTATAAACGTAGACACAGTTTTACAGGCTCTTACAGGTGGTCTTCAATCCAACACCTGTAAAAACCGTAGTTGCCCGGAACAATAAGTTCACGGTGTAACGCTCATAACGGCTAAAAACAGCCCACACAGGACGATGTAAAAGTAATCGAATTTTTACGAAACATTCATTATAACATTTCCCAGTATATTTTAATTTGGTCGACTATTACTCGTTCACCTGTGAAGCCAACTAAGTCGTGATAGTTTTCCTTTTAAACGTCATTAACTCGTCTCTGAAAAGAACTATCACTTTAAAGCTATATATTTTGCAAACCGATACGATTGATTTGAAGTAAAGTTTAAGTAGGCGTGCCTACTTCAACCAGCGAGAGTCAGCACCGTACGAACACCGTGAAGTGTATTCCAATAAATGTGAGTAATGGAACATTAGCATAACCAGGTGAAGGGCGAGCGTTCGATTGTGGCGAACACTGGCGCGCCATATTTGTCGCCAATACCGTGATTCAGAGGAAAGTTCAATGTGTCAATGGAACTACTGGATATTCACAAGAAAATTATATTTGTGTGTTTAGAAGAAAAAAAACTTCAAAATTACTTCATAACAACATTTTATTCGATTTAAAAGTATCCTAAGTTGAGTCTACTGCCTCCTTACTAAATTTTCTTGCCTTCGTCTCACTTACCATCGCATGAGAAACCCACTGTTCATTAAACTTTGTAACTTTCTTAGTTAAAAAGTAGATCAATTCAAGAAATGTCTCACACTTTTTCTTGCCTTAAAAAGCCTTTGATACCGTCGTTCTCTCTATTCTTATCCATAGACTCGAAGCTATTGGCATAAGGGTACGGCAAGTGCCTCTTTGAAAGTTACCTGCAGGAAAGAAAACAATGTGTAAAAATTTCCCTTTACAATAGTGTTGAAGAAAATGTTATTCTACGGCGTTCCTCAAGGTAGCACTTTCGGCCCTACATTGTTTTTGGTCTACATAAATTAACTATGCAAACTAGAAATAAGCGGAGGGTAAATATATTCCTACTCCGACACTGCGGTTGTTTTTACTGGGGATTCTTGAGAAGAGGTCCACGCTGTAACAGAAGCGGGATTGACTAAAATAGCAAAATGGCTAAACTAAAATCTGTTAAAGCTGAACACAGCGAATTTAGTTTAAAGTAACAGGAACATGATATAAAGGCAACCCACTTTCCACATGTTCCAAGGTTTTGATTTTGGACAATGTTCAGCCGAGTCCACAGCAGGAGCAGCGGGGTAACAAGTATTTATGGATAACAGATGAAAAACCTTGATTACTTGATTAACCAAGCAAAAGGCATGAAATAAATTTTAGCCACGCAATCTCCGATCTGCATAAATCATTCCATCATCTCAAGGTTCTGCTCCAACAGTAGGAGGATATTGTTCATAATAATAGTTTAATATAGTTAATACACAACGATTCACTTGAAATGCGAGTTTGGGAAATACGTGGGACAACGTTATGGTGCCTGAGTCATTTAGAAGTATTCGGAAAGCTGTGGAGTCGTTAGCGTAGTAAAAAAATCACACGGGATCCATTTTCCGCAATAAAAACATACTGCGTCCTTCTTCATTCTTATAGATGACGTGCCTGTCAAATTTCAATAAGACTGGTTTAGCTGGTTAGTTAAGTTAGTAAGTAAAAGAATTCAATCAAGCTGACATTTGTATTAGGTCAAAGTCATGTTTGAAACTTTTACCTTTTTTTTTTATTTACGAATTTCAGTAAGTTATCACTGGATCACGCTGGAACGAGATCAACTCGCCCTGGGCTGGTTCCTTTAACGCAGAATGGATTCGCGCTTGGCCTTCATCTCACCTAATGCATAATGATAATGCCTTTTGGTGGTAAGCGTGTTTCCTCAGTAGCCTCAAATTAATGAAACGTTGGCTCTGTTTCCTTTAACACCCAATCAAAACCGTGCTATTGACACTGATGTTTGGAGTATCAGAGAGAAAATGAACTGGGAACCAAACTCAGAACTTTTGAGTTGTGAGTACAAGTGTATCCACTAGGCTACGGAGCCAGTTAAATTATGAATAAGCACAAGTTATCCAAGTGCCTAAAACATTTGTTACTTAGGATGCTCCATTCATTTTCGTATTCCTTAAACAGATAAATATGCCACTCAAACATTACGAAATCATCACATTTTGTGTAATTTAGGCGTTTTGATAAATCGTAGCACCAATAAAAACAATGGACGATCGCAAAAACAAAACAAATTATACAGATCACTTTGAGTATACACGATGGGCACTAATTTAAAGAGCACCAGAGCGAATGCGACCTGTGCTATTCCAAGAAGAGGACGTAAATAACTTTTGGGCAGGTGAAGAAATAGATAATTATTTATCTGCTGATGATCTGTCCCGGAGCCCACTAAAACCTTTTACCAATCAGTCTATAATGGCTGCAAGACTTTAATGGTTAATAACTATACTATTCCATTAAAACGAATGCCTGCACAGTACAGTAAACTACTGCTCATTTGATATCAACAATAAAACCTGATTACTTATCTTCGTAAACTTATGAAATTTTCATCGTGTGTTTAATTTACAGCCGTTCAACACTGCTTGAGATTTATGGTAGGTTATAACTTTGTTTGGAGGATTTGCAATAGTGCAATAAAACCTGGATTTATATATATGAGATTTATAGAAAGTAATTGACGAAAAAAAGCAATTGGGAATTCCCTGACGAGCTTTCGATCTTCGAATTTCAAAAAACACGAGATAGCATGATGATTTTTACTTTCAAATCTACTGGCAAATGTCTTCCAATAGCAAACACGTTAAAAGTGGGCTGCCGTAGGGAACATATTTTTTTCTTTTCAAATTCTTGTGTTGCGACGCGCTATCCCAAATGAAGCTATGCATCAGAAAGATCTTGGTCTGAAACCGCCCAAGAAGATCGATATGTTTAGCTGTTTTCGCTCCACTGATGGTAAGTTACGATAAGGCCGTTGAATGGAACGCGTGCTCATCCAGAACCCTCAAGCTAATGAAACACTTATGGATTTTTGACTTCCTGTTTGTTTATTTCACGTCACGTTAAAACAGCTAGATGTAATTTAGTGAAGCTTTTTGTTGTAAAATTCAATCCATGCTGACAAAGGGGAGGACAATTGACAACAAGGAGCAAAATATCATCGAAAAATTATCATTCATTTATATTCAATATATACTGCTTTAGTCATACCTTTGTTCAAGGGAGGAGAAGAACATTGCGTAAAAAATTACCGTCCTATATCTATACTTCCAGTATTTGCCAAAGTCTTCGAAAAGTTACTTTATCCTATACTGTCTTCTTTCTTCAAGCAAATCATGTTTCCCTCTCAACATGGCTTCATGCAGGCAAGATCGACTACTACTAACTTAGTTGACTTTGTTCATGACCTGAGTCTAGCTGTCGATTCAAAGTCTACAGTAGACGTTATCTACACAGATTTCAGTAAAGCTTTCGATAAAGTATTACATGTAATTCTTCTTCATAAGCTTCGAGCTGTAGGCATAGCTGGTAGTCTATTGGACTGGTGTCAAAACTACCTGGAAGGCCGTCACTCTCGTGTTGTTGTTGGGGGTTTTACCTCTAGCCTTTTTTTAGTACGTTCAGGCGTTCCGCAAGGATCCCACTTAGGTCGATTGCTCTTTAATATCTTCATAAATGACATAAATAATTGTTTTCATAATTCCAAACCATATTTATTTGCAGATGACCTCAAATTTTTTAAATCTATTAATACTCTAAACGATTCTATCAAATTGCAAGAAGACATTCAACGGCTTGTAGATTGGTGTGAGCTGAATGGTATGAATCTGAATGTCGAAAAATGCTTTCACATTCAATTCACTAGGAAAAAAACTATTAACAATTATAATAATAATTATATGATCAACGATGCTTCTTTAAAAAAAGTTGAGCAAATTAGAGATTTGGGCGTTATACTCGATTATAAACTACAATTCAATGTACATATTGATACTATTGTCACAAAAGCTTTTAAAAACCTTGGGTTTATTCTGCGTAATTGCAGAAATTTTAAAAGATCAAATACCAAAATTTTATTATATAATGCTCTTGTCCGCTCTGGACTTGAGTACTGCAGCGTAGTTTGGAACCCTCATTACGATGTTTATATTAAGCGGTTGGAAAGTGTACAAAAAAGATTTATGTGGCACATGACTTACGGTTGTCACATGGCGAAAAAACTTCCGAGATATAAAGATCGTTTAGATTACTACAAAATGGATTCTTTAGCTAACAGAAGACACTTGCTCGACATCACTTTTCTGTGGAAATTAGTGAATGGTGTTACAGATTCGCCCTCGCCCTAAATTTCCATATCCCGACCAGACTACCACGTCTTGGCAAAAACGTACTACGAGTATTTACTGAATTCTTTGCAAGATCGAATCTGGGACAGTATTCACCATTGAACCGTCTAATGAGACAATACAACAAGATTGTAAAGAGCAAAGAGATAGATATAGATATTTTTGATGACGGCATCGATAGGTTTAAAAACTCTGTTAGGCGTGCCTACGGTCTGTAATTGGAGGCACGCTTTTTAAATGTTATTTTAATATTAAAATTCAGATGCTTTTTTTGTGTAAGCCGTAGTTGCCTGTAATTGCGGCAGCATTTAGAACTGAATTTGTGTGTATGTGTGTGTAATTGCTTTGAATGATGTATGCTGCGTTGGCAACCTATAAAATAAAATAAAATAATCTACCACATACTAAGGTCAATAACTTTATCCATTGTTTTTAGTTAAAGTGATCCAAAGCTGACTTGTGATCTTACTGCCAGGCTGTCAGGGTTTTCCGTTGTAACACAGCTTAGAAATTGCAGTTTACCCATTTCCTAAGGGAAACGACAGTAGTTGGTGATTTGTTTTTGTTGCTGTTGTGTTTATTTCTATTTCTATTTTGTGCCGAATACAGTCTTTGAATTTGAATTTAGTTTTGTTTTCTATTGAGTCTTTTATAAATTGTTGAATGACGAAAAGTCATAATGCGGTATTACAAATCTGTAGATACTGCAAAAAAAAATAATTCTAAAATAACGGCCAAGTGCGAGTTGGACTCGCTTACGAAGGGTTCCGTACCATTCTTGGCAAATATCACGTTTGTTGTATGGGAGCCCCCTTAAATAGTTATTTACCACTATATAGTAGTATTTATATATATATATATAAATACTACTCCGACTGTAGGTTAGACGTGCTTAATTCAGTTAAACGCAAAAACAGTGTATGTCTACTCTGTGTCCTCGAAGGATCCCATCTGTATGTAGATTATCGTCGCTACGTCGGCGCGTGCGCAGTATTGACTGACAGCACAATGTGTCACATGGTAATACGTAGAGGGCGCGACGGTCGCACTGACTTGCTCTCCAGTGTATTGGACTTGTGATGCTGACGGTTGCTAGCTATTAGATATGTTTTTTATTTCCCTACGTCATTTAACTGTTGAAATTAAATTGTTTAACTTAGTATATGTTTCTGTTTTAATTAAATTGTTAACCGTTTTGTAAATGATGATTTATGTATCAGATAAAAAAAGATATATTATTATTGAATATTTACGAAATCTAAAAACAGTGTTAATAAAAAACTCTGTGCCTCACTGAAAATCAGCGCTTAAACTACTGTATTGCTGTATGCTATAAATCAGTCAACTGGGATCCAGAGTTGCGCACCGAAGGTTTCTTACAGAACATACTGAAAAACATACAAAACAAGAAAGTAACAACCACTGAACAAAGCAATAACTGCCTGTAAACATGTAAGACTGAGTGAAGAACAAACTTAACGTTGCGGTTGATAAAATGAGATTCGATACATTCATTTATGTAACGACCTGTTCTCAACTTCCAATGTAAGTTTGTAATCTTAAAAAAACTATTTTTGCTGCGATAAATTCTATTTTCAGATTTATCCCTATACTTGTGCTGTAGGACCTTGCTTCATGATAAATTTCAGGATTATAGGTTAACGAGAAGTACAATATACGTTCTGATTCCCTTGAATCGCAAAGGAAATGGTCTGACATGGGTCTTTAGAAGTTGGTGTTTATACAGCTCCAAGGAATTTCAGACCAATATCCAATCTTAATAAATCAAGTTGGTACCTCAACGTATTCTTCAGAAAAAGAGGCTTAACAGACAGACAGATAGATGGACAGCAATGTTATCCTGTAAGGGTTTTTTGAGGTACGGAACCCTAAAAATGAGCTAAGTTTTGTAGCTTTAGAGCTGTTGTTATGTCTAATAAACTATTTATACACATTACAGTTAGGCCACTGGAGACGGTTGACGACTCATTTTTACTAACACCCAAGTCAGACAAACACATTGTCGATTTTTGCCTGGTGACGTGATAGTGGCTTTTTCAGTAATGCAAGTATGAAACATTATGAATGATTATTACAAGAAAAGTCTAATATCGCCTCAAAAATCCAAGCCACATTCACAAGAACTCAACACATTTATATCCAGTTCGTCATTACGTGCATTCTCTGTATTATTTGCACGGTGCAAAGTGACTCAAGATCCTACATGCAGGTTGAATAACACTTGAACAAACAGCACAATGCTCGGGTTATTAGGATTTACTCTCGATCTTCTCCCCTGTTTGATGAGCAAATATTTTTATTAGTCATCCGATATAATTGAAAGAGCTTCGAGCTCATGCGCGGCAAGTTAAAGTGCAAATTGCAAACATAACAAATCATTTCCATGAATATTTTTACTTGGCGTAAAACAGTAGCGGATTTTTTGTCTGCTGTTCTGACAGATATACCTAGATCTTACATTTGTCTGTGTAAACCACAGTGATAACTATTTTCTTTAGATTCTATCGTGGTTTAAAATATGTAAAAGTAATATTCAAACATAATTTGGTATGTATATGAAAAGACACATAAACAAAGATAAAAAACTAAAAGCCTGAAAAGAAGCGTCGCCATAACATTAAAAAATTAGGCTGTATGTATTGAAGAATTTTCAAGAACCAAGATCTTTTATTTGATGCCAAACATGACATTTTAATATGCAATTGCATTGGTAACCCTTGTTGTTGGATATAAGCTACAAACTAAACGCTTCCAATGATAACATTTTTTAAAAATAAGACCAGCAGATTATAGTATATGGTACAGCTTAACATAGAATAATTAGCGCGTTCAAAAAGAATTAAGAAACCGACTTCAACTGCCTTAAAAGGCTGCAGCAAGTTTAAGACTTATATGGTTTTCTAATGAATGCCTTTGTCAGAACTGGACCAAATTGAAATAGGTGGAAGCACCAGCTTTCAAATTAAAAAAAGATTCATCAAAATCGGTTCACCCAGAGAGCTATGGCGGCTCAACAACTTTGACACTAGGGTTTGTGAGGTCGATCATTGACCTTACAACCTATACGATAAGATGCAGACCCTCCTTTTGGCTTTACCGTAGTTGAGTAAAAACGCAAAATAATTTATACTGCTTAAAAGAAACTGGCCTGATATTAAAATTGCCGATGTGCTAAAATAGTACACACATCGTAAACTTTTCCAAAATTTTCTAATAGCTATACATTAAATTAGGAAATATAGAAGGTTGCCAGAAAAATAATGGAATTCCGAAAAGGAAAAAGTGGAAATGTAAATAAAATTCAAAATCAAAAAGAACAAAGATGAATGAGGTTTTTAAGACTAGCTGAAACTCCATCAAACTAAGTTGGTTTAACCGTCATTTTAGTAACAATTACTGGAGTACCCGCAAATTATGACTCATTGTAACCAGCTCTGGTTTCGTAACGCAGCCCACGCGCCGATGCAGTAGAATAAGATTAGAGTACGCATGCGCTGTGCGATACTCACAAAACTAAATTAATCAATGTGATGTGACTCAGATAGTGGATCTGGGAAGAATTTGATGTGCCAATAAACCTTTATTTTTTAAGGTGGTTATTTATTTGTCCAAGAGAAGAACTGCACTAAACACCTCTTTCTTAAAGTTGTTGGTGAAAAAATGAATGTTAGCGTTCCTTTAAAAATGTATGATAATGCTATTGGAGGTCCCAGGTTCGATACTCAGTGAGGTTACCATCTACAATTTGTGCGTACGGTTGTGTGAATTTAATTATTTCGTAATTTATTTAGATAACTGATAGCAATGTAAAATGAGCATAAGCAAAAAGCAAAAGCAAAGAAACCAGCAATGTACGAGTACGGCTCTTAAAATCTTATTCGTCGAAATCCAAATAAATGGGCACAAATTTTGCTCCGTTTCGTTTTTGCTTCGTATTGGGTGCAAATTGTATGAATTCGAAATTTGAATCGGCCGGATCTTGTCCCTGTCCCGACTAATCTATGGCGACGGTATCAAAATCTTACCAATGTGTATGATTTATTTACTGAACTATTGATTTATATCATTTTTGTCTCCTTATACCTCTACTATTCCATTACAAAGAATGTCTTCATACATCCAGGTCAGGTTGCCTTAATAAACTTGGTGAACTGCGCATCTGTGAACCACGTGGGCTCACTATACTTGGCTCAGGTGACACTTCATAAGCTAGGAACTTTCCGTAACACACGCACTTCAGAGATATTTTCTAAAATTGTGAGGAAAACTGCCTCCGTGGCGCAGTTGTTTGTGTGAAGACGTACAACACACACGGAGGGTCCTGGGTTTGATTCCCGGTGAGGATACTGTCAAAAAGCACTTTGTGAGACTTTCTATAGTTTGGTTCAGACATTGCAGGTTGAATCCTCTGATTATGTGAAATGATTCCGTGGTTTGGATGGTAAGTAAAGCTCTAGATGCCGGTTGTTACCTTTGACAGAAGTCTTTGGGCTAGATGGCGAACCTGTTAAGGAACGTTACGCTGAATTATAATCCAGAAGTTGGACAAGAAGCAATGTCTTATATTACAAGTGAAGAGAAAAATCTCATAAACATATTTTGTATACATACTGTATTCAACAACTTTTTTCAACTGTAAAGTTAAGTTTGTTCGTCAATCGGACTTACATTTTCGTTACAGCATTGTTCGGTGCTTATTATATTATCTTTTTTGATCTATTTATGATTTCCAGTACTTTATTTATTCATATTCTATACCCTAAATGCGCGACCGACTCGCACGTGGGCGTTTTTTAAAATGTACTCTGCAACTAGGCCATTTGCGAGAGAAGCGGGTTCTAATCCCGTTTGAGTTGAAATTTTTCATCAACTTCAGAATAACAGCTAGTGGCGCCGCAAACTCCGAAAATATATATAATTTACTTTCATCCGTCGAATGTAGCTCAGTTCGAACATTCCGTGGTCCCACCACACCGTGGGCTAGCTCCGGGGGAGTAACTTCGATTTCGCATTGTCTTATCTATCACCGGCCAAGGTCAGATTTAATGAATGAACGCGAGCGCCAATCATTCACTTTTGTTAACCAAAGGTTAAACACACGTGGGACTCATTAATTGATTTGTTATTGCAATAATAGATGGTTAAATCTGGCCTTGAACTAATGATCCTTTTTTTATAATTTATTTCCGTACACGAATTAATGAATCTATTGAATGCTATTGCGTAGAATTGTACCGGACGGATTCAATACATGTCCAGCCAGTTTGTACATTTCCTCATTCTCTTTAAATTATTGTATGATTAATAGTTACTCAAATGTTTCGAGTAATTCCCATTTGATTATCGTATTATTTTCCTGTTTCAGTCCATTTAAAAAACTGAAACCCAACCAATCGTATCATGTAAAGCATAATTCGGCCATATCTTAGCTTACATTATCATTGGTTTAGAAGACAGAGAAAATACGAACATAGTTTTTGCTGCGCCGTAGTCAGTACAATTTTTTTGGAGCGTTTTCGCTATCGCTCATTTCCTCAAACATGGGATCCTATCGAATCTAATTTCAAAATTGCTATCGAATGTCACCGTTCTGATTACGTTCAATAATCGATTAACCTAGATTTCGCTTAAACAAATACCACGTAAGAATCGAGATCAGTTCGTCCGCATCGAGTTACGCATGTCGGTTTGTTTGTTCGACTGTTAGTCCAACGAGATCGTAGCGAGAGCAATCAGTAATTGGAGGGTCAATATTATTATTATGCCTGCCTATACAACGTGTACAAAAAAGGAGTGATAATACTTAAAGGTGGGTATATGGATATATCCCTTGTATAGAATACACTGTGAAAGTAGCAGCGTTGTAAAGGTTAGTTTAAATTTCCACACATTTTTATTTCATAGGTGTAACGTCGTAATTTTTGACAACCCTAAATGTTTGTTTACCAACGCGAGCACTGGGGTCAATGATGAATGATCTTATCTTTGGTTTTAGGGGTTATTGACTAATGTAGAACTAGGATAGGGATGAAATTCAAAAATTTTAGTCAATATTTTAAATTCGTTTTTCTCCAGATTCGTACGGTTTACAGATGTCTACTACCGCTCCAAAGGTAAAACCTTACCTAACATATACCACACTTAAGTTTTATCACTCCTTTTTTGTACACGTTGTATAGGTTATGCATACATCCATACCCAATTGTAAAACTAAGTCAACTTTTGACAATACTACCAGAAAAATCGAAATTAAATTTAAATGTAAATCAAATTTAAAATATGCCTTATGCCTCCGTGTCCTAATGGCTGCACGCTTCGATCTGACTAACAATCTGAAACTTTAGTTTTTCTTTTCTACTTTTATTTTTTTGCCAACTGATTTTCGTTCGACTTTCGAAATTTGATTTTGATGCCGAAATACCGTTAAATTTCATTAAAGATGAAACGTGGTAAATCTACGTATAAGTTCTACGAATTGTTACATTAATGTAAGAATAAGTACACCGCACCGCACCGCACGATGACAATACCGTCGGGTAACCGGCGCAGGCGCAGGCGCCCGTGACTTCGAATGATACGAGCTGACGCATTGCGGTAGAGACCATGTTTATAACTACCATGGGATATTGTTTTGTTTAGTTATTTACTAAAAGGTCGTCAAAGGTTTGGATTGGATGGATAAAAAATGTCTTTGCACTTGGCCTTTATCCCACCTGAAAGTAAATGAAGATAAGGCCTTAGGATGGTAAGAGTGCGCACCCAGAAGTTTCAATATAATGAGGAGCTTGATCTGCTACCTTTCATAGCAGGACACACCAGTGCTATTAACACTGCTGTTTGGCAGCTGACTTACCTTCTCGACGAATTTCAGGATTCTAGGCCAACGTTAAGTGCCCTATAGGTTCTGGTTTCCTTGTATTCTCTATGCAAATGGTCCTAATTTGCGGCTTTAACTGCCATATCTTTTCGTTGCGTTGACCTATAAGTTTGATTTTTTCACAGATCTAAGAAACTGCAAATTTGTGTATTTGGTAATCTTTTCAACTTGATGGCTCCACGCGTTACCGGGAAAAAGGGTATCGACAGACAGATAGACGGGCAACAAAGTGATCCTATAAGTGTTGCTTTTCTCTTTTGAGGAACGGAACCCTAAAAATTAAGCAATAATGATGTCATATAGAGAGAAATAAGCCTCGGTGGCGTAGTGGATAAGGCGCGGACTCTCAATCTGAGGGTTATGGGTTCAAACCCAGCCGTGTACCTATGAGTTGTTTTTCAATTCAAGTACATTATCCGATTGCTTAACGGTGAAGAAAAACATCGTGAGGAAACCTGCATGTCTTGAACAGGCATGTGAAGTCCGCCGATCCGCACTGGGCCCGCGTGGTGGACTATGGCCCATACACTCTCTGCCTGAGCCCCTGCAGTGGGGACGTATATAGGCTGTTGATAAACAGCGAAAGAGCCCTATTATAGATTGTATGTATAGCTTAAACATCTTATTGAAATTTGGTTCGGTCAATATATATATATATTTGTATTTTTTTTGTATAGTTTGAGAAAGTCCAACATATTTAATGAATCCTGGCCACTGTATCAAATGCCGATCGGCGCGTGCTCTGAATTCTAACCACACGCCAACCGCGCACGCGCTCCAATATATCTGTATGAATTTAAATCGGATTAACAATACCAATTCAATGGGTGATAATGTTAGTGCTGTGTGGTTTCAGCTTTAGAATAGAGACATTTCATGTCTTATTGCGGGTGTCACTAAAAGATGTTGGGATGGCCAATGGCCATATAGCATTTTAATAGCAGCGTTTATGTACTTTGACATTGTATTGTAGGAATTTGTGGAAAAAGATCTTTTAACGTGGTGATCAAGGAGGCTCCTAAGGACCTCCGTGGCGCAGTTGTCTGAGCGTTAGACTCAGACGCGCAACACACGCACAGTTCACGCGTTCGATTCCCGTTGGGGGACATTGTAAAAATGTATACATTGTAAAGAGTAGGCATTGCTTCTTGGTGGAATATGCAATTTATTTAGCTGTCACGGTTAGGAATTATACCTCTATATTTAAATTTCCTGCATCACCTACCAAGTGATTACACCATGTGAAATTTGTGTGAAAGTGGGGTGCAAATCACTAAAGATAAACCTCCTTACAAGCTCACGGCTCACCGATGTATTTGCTGACATCATTACATATTGATCCTTGTTACTATATAGATTTTTGTAGAACTGAAGCTTAATAGATGTTTGTCCTTAGTGGATTGCAGTCCAGCGAGCACAAGGAAAATTTTTGTTGCGTGCGTGCATGTGTTTTGTTTTAAATAAACTGGTTATCGATTTCCGGTACGTCTAGTTTAATCAATCAGCTGCATAGCTAAAAAAATACCATATAAAAAGCAAATTTAATTTAATGTTCAAAAACACTTTTTGTTCTATATAAAGTTTAATAAAAACCTAATTCCTACTTTAATTGAAATTCTACAAATTCGGGACCTATTTCAATTAAATTTGACTATGTCTGCTTTGTTTTTACACAGCTACCTAATCACGTTACAATTTAATTCATTACTTCTTAAATATATGTTATTTGAATGATCTATGATACAAAATAATAATGTTTAGTTTAATTTAATTATCGGGCTATTGAATTATACTTTAAAATTACGTCAGCCGAAACGCTTCGACTACCGAAATAGAGCGGAGATTAAAAAATAAACAACATAAACAAATGACAGACAAATTTACACAATAAAGGATCACCCAATCTTTTTTTACTCGAACAAAAATCTTCATACAATGCATTATTTTAAATCGTTTACCATGTCAACTTTACATCTCTGGAACAGTATTTATAATTCTACAGCCCTGTGTTAGAAACTATCACTACGCATTCGATTAATTTGTATTTTTGTTCATTTTAAAGGCATTACATAATTTTTGTAAGGTTTTATGTGGCTGTGTCATTTAAAAATGTATCCTTTGGCATTGTAACAGTGTTGATGCAAGCTGAATTTATTTGGTAATGCTCAGCACATTGGTAACTATGGCAAGTGGAAACAATAAGGTTGTACTTCTTAAACAGTAGTTTAAGATGTACAAAAGAAATGGTAAATGTAGATTAGATAGTTTTGAGCAGGCGAAGACGTCCTCTGCTTAACAAAGTCCAGCATTCTCGAAGGTATCAAAAGACAATTAGTCTTAAGTCTTAAGAACTTAGAGCTTCGGTCTCATAGGAAAATCATCACGCATACATTTCTCGGTATTTCGTTACCCTCGTTTACTATTGCCATTTCAGCTGTACAGATGACTTTGGTTCTGCGAATAAATTCAACGTGGATTACACATGCATGGATACCACATCCACCCTTGATTGTATCTCCTCCCACCGCATTACCGAGTCCCGCATTATGGAACTGGTCTAGGCGCACGCGCATGACAATTAGTGTTTTGACGTGACGTAGCGCGACAAACGGTAGCTGTCTGGCTCGTCAGGGCGTACGGATGTCTCTATACGTGGCGGGAACGCCTCGTGTTTCGACTTTGCACTCGCGTTCCTCAAGCTTCATACACGCTGCAAGCTGTGGATATTGGGGTAGCTACATGTTAGTTAATAATAAACGTCCATACACTCTCTATAGGAGAGTAGGCCTGGAGCTCTATTTTTGATTCGCTCTACGCGCCGCGAGCGCTCGTTTTCTACTGATTTTCGTTCGACTTACGAAATTTGGTATTTTTGAATCGCTCTTCTGCAACGAGTGGTCGGGACCACTCTTTGCGGAGGCGAGCGATAGACTAAACGCCATCTTCGAACACTGACATTACCACTTATTTACATAGAACTTCTATGTACTTTGCATTCCGTTTTTCTTGCACGAATTACCGGTTTTGTTTTTCTGTGTAAAACGGATAAAATTAAACATTTAAAGTTATATTGGTAACACCTGAGGCGAATGATTCAAAAATACGGTCAAACCTGTTTTCATGCGACTTGTAGTCGATCGTGACTTAAGTCGTGTGCGACGAAGCTATGTCACACGAGCGAATCAAAAATAGAGCCCCTGAGCGCCTGCAGTGGGGACATATATACGCTGTTCATAATGACTTGTTAATTTCAATACTTCAAGATACGCTCGATACACTAAGAGACTTACTCGTACCATATATTCTCAGATGCTTTTGATACTCCCAAATATATCCGTTACCTTCAGACACTCCCAATCGATGTACTGTCAAAATCTGACCTTAAAATAATAAAAGCTCAAACAAAAAAAATATTGGAAAAGGTCTACTGTATTTTTAAAAATCGATCACATATTTTTTGGTATGTTGGTGATATTCAGGTAAGGCTTTCGATGCACCAGTGACTCACCTGACATTTAGATAGGTTGGTGGCAGAGTACTCGTACCTTCCTATTACACCACTATGATATACTAAATCTTCTGCCAAAACTTCAGCAGCCACAATATAACATAGCAACAACAATATTCCAACATTACAAATACAAAAAAGGTATCAATAACGACCAGAGTCCCACATAATTAATATTCCTCACCTCGCACCGCTCCGCGATACCTCTCCCCGCAAGAAATGGGCCGGCAGTATGGCGCGCACCTACTCACTCATGCACTGTGTACCAAAGTCATCAGTTCAAGAGACCGGCCTGCGCCAGTACTTTATTCTATAGTCCTAAGTGAGTTGCTTCAATTTTGTGACAGAACAAAATTCAAACCTACATATGTACCTACACCTACCGTCAGACGAGTTGAAGGTCGTGCAAATACATTTTGCGAAACATTTATTCTGGAACTAAAGGCACATTTGATCAAGTTGTTTCATCACGTACCGACCACGTGTCGTCCTCTACAAAATCGCAAAAGATCATCGCTGTCAGATTTGCAGTACGTGATATGAAACTAAACAGTTGATATGTGTACAGCTCTACGCTAGTGGTGTGCCCGTTGTGTATTGACAATTGTACTGGCTACTGGTCAGTAACCTGTACTATAAATTCTGTCAGGTCTGCCTGACTGAATATTATGTGTTTATTTTAGTCATTGAATGAAGCTTCGTTATTGTGAATGGAAAGCTCAAGACCAGTTTTAACGGCTTCAGTGATCTTATAGCTACACGCTTGGACTAATTACCTCGAAGGGTTACGGGTTCGATTCCTAGCACCATGTTACAGTAGTGTAAGTACTGTCGAATTATTGTATAAAATGTTACATACCCAGCGGCTCATTAGCTTGAAACTTTTGTGTGCGTACGGTTACTATCCAACGGCTCTACTGACTCTTACCATCAGGTGAGATTAAGTTGAATTAAACAAATTAAAAAATAAAAGCGTGCTCATTCAGATATTTCATTAAATAATCGTCTGAAGTCCACTGTTGGACATACGCATCCCTCAACAGATTGTCACGTCTACATTCCATGAGACAATTCGCTTGGAAGGTGGATTGATGACCCCAGAAATATGTCGTTGCACCATGATGTTTGTTGGTATTCTAAATCCCAGGACCTAACATATTTAATTCGGGAAAAATAATACGTAGTCATATTATTAATAGAGTTCATGTATGAATACCTATTAGCTTTTTTTTCATAAAAGCAAAGGAAAGGTCAGTGAAAAGTTTATAATTTGCGCAGCGTCTGACAGGCGTGAGGCCGACAAATCAATCGGCACGCGCCGGTGACAGGTGGACGTTAGGAATGTGGATCGATAAGCTGCGCCCGCGCATGACTGACATTCTGACTGCGCACTTGTGGCGCGCAGTGGTGGAAGACTGCCAGCTCCTAGCCTGGTGAATCCGAAGTATGTAGTAAAGCAAAGGAGCTTTTCTGTCAACTCCTACAACGCTAGCTTAAACTTTTATCACACAGCTAGGATATGGAATTTCCTGCCACTTTTATTATTTTCTGAAAACTTTGGAGTAACTGTTTATGAGTAACATGATTCGAGTTTTCGTCCAAAATACCACAGCTCCTAAAGACAAAAGTCTTTAATCAGTGCGTGTTGCCAGTGATGGCATACGGAACCAAAACATGCCTCCACCCCAACTGTTGGCCCAATAAATTAATAAAAATAAAAAGCCTTTTATTTCTTGCAAAAATGTTACATTTGTTTTAAACTAAGGAAAAATATAATTAAAAGAAAAAAGAAAAAAATCCTATGCAAGAACCCCTCCTCAGGCAAAGATGAAGGGCTCCTCTAAAGAATGTTGGCCCAATAAAAAGCTCAATGTCACTCAGCAAGTTATGGAAGGAACTATGCGCGGAATCTCTCTACGTGATAAAGTCTGGAATAAGGACGTAGACGAACTAAGATCACCGACATAGCTGCACGAATCAGTGCACTGAAGTGTAAATGGGCAGGTCACGTCGATTGAAGAACGAATAACCGATTGGGAGTAAAGGTTCTCGAGTGGCGACTACGTACCGGGAAACGTGTAACGTGGGCCGTCCGCCGACTAGATGGACCGACGACCTAGTTGAGTCGCTGGATGCAAGTGCGTACCACGGAGGAGGCCTATGTCCATCAATGAACGGTTCCTGGCTGATAAAAAAAGAACCCTTTCAATCTAAGTAAGAGCTCAAATTAGTTCAGAGAAGTTTACTCAATTTGTCAAAGTGGGTACGGATAGATGCTTCTACCATATATTACAGTTTTTAATAGCCACCTTGGAAAAGACACTGGTTGGTTCCATTTTATCCAAAGACCATGGGTATACACCTCTAGAGCGTATTGTCCCAACTAAAACAAAAAGCTCTAAATCATTGGTAAACTAACCCGCGTACATCGCGTGGGTAGGTACAAAATTCCGATCCGAAACAATATGCAAATACCGACGACAAACAACGACCAATAAATCCGAATGCATTGATACCAAATCGATCCGTCCACTACGTTCGAGCGATCACATTCAGATCTGTCCGGAAAACGTCTCAGCCAGAGAGATTTTAAATAATTCGATTTACATTGATAAGTGGAAAGTCACCGTAATTACCTAAATCTAATGTTACTTCCGCCAAATGTTTATAAGGTGAATATTTTTGGGGATGGTCCTGATTTTCTTTGAATATGTTTATACCAGTAAGTTAAAATATGATTTAAAAAGTATGCTACATTTTTCTATAGAATTTTTTACGTAACGGTAATATATATTTGGCAATTTTCCAAAAAATAATCATTGTAACGTAGTGATTTTAGCTTCTTTGAAAATAATAATAGTGGTGCTGCATCGTCCAAGGAATTACTGTTCTTAATTCAAAATGTTTATCCCCAGTTCCCAGTGGTCCACACAGCTGTTGTGACGTGAGTCTTTAATAACAACAACAACAACAGATTTTCGAATGTTTAACTATTTCGTACACACTAAATGAAGTTTAAAGAAAAATCTTAACACTGAAACAATAATTAAAATGAATTTATAATTACATAATTCATATAAAATTATATGATTAAATTTATAAAGCACCGAAATGAAGGAGTCTTTTATTTGAAGAATTCCCCTTTTATGTAATTTGTTTTGTGAATAAAAATTTGAACAAAATAGTAAAAAAACAAAACTCTGCGTAAATATTTGATTGAAGTGAATATTCTTTATGGGAATAAAAATACAGCTTGTGAAAAGTTTTATTTGTACCGAAAAAAATTATCTAGAATTTACATTACATTTGTACAAAATTCTAACTCATGAATTTGCTTTCAAACAATTTCATCCGGTCCCAAGTCATTGTTACATTCTTCTTACAAAGAGACTGAAGTGTATAATAGCATTCTTAAGTAATGAGATGTTTCTTATTGTAATACAAGACTCATCATAATTTTTTTCATCCAGACCTTTGACCAGGAAATCCTATTTTTCATTTATAAATTAACTCCATTGTAAAGGAACATCATTGAAAGCTAGGTCAGACTTTATCACAATGTGATCTGTCTATCTAACTGTCATTACGTCTTAAAATCTAGACTTTCTAATTGACCGAGCAATGTATGCCGAACTAATTCTTTTGGTAGTTTTTTAATGGCGGCAAGTCAATGACTTCTAAATCATTTGTCCTCAGAAGGGTAATTGCTTTTGCTATAAAAAACACGTGTGCAATTTGGATCTGCTTTGTTTGTTTCGTCTGTGTTTTTCTGTATATCATTGAAATAGCATGCAAATTTTAATTGATGCAGAAAAATTTTAATAGTATATTTGATACATTAGTTATGTTTGTTTCATTCTTGATATCTTCGTGACTTATAAACAACTTGTTTAATTGAGTTACCTTTAGATTCGTCTAGATAGGTTGTAGACCTAGTCATAGTTCACAAAAACTATAATTCTGTTGCGTTTATTCAGGAGTTTTATTAAATTTTATTACTAATCTATGCTAAGTGTACTAACAAATCTAATTTAAAATATGTATCTTTGACATGTAAATATATTTGACATTGAATAAATAAATTATGGCATTCAGGAGTTTAAATAAATATTTCTTACAGATGCTTTTACAAGTCTATATCATGTAAGGGAATTTCCGCGATATTTATAAACTTCAAAATTATGTTTCAATAAAAACAAAGAATTTCATTTTCTGAACTTATTAGTGTGATGTTACATTTGTGATTAAATAGACACGGATTGGAATCAAATATTCATAAGATAAAATGTAATAGGCACGCATAGAATCAAGCAGAACGTCTAATTGCAATACAAATCGAAACAAATCTCAAATCGATTTCAGCAAGTGTCAAGGATCTAGTGCGCAGGCGTGAGAGCGGGCTCTATCTCCTCTATATCGCTACTATCTCGCCACAATATCACCCCTATCTCGTCGCGATCTCGTCTTATCGCCGCCATCTGCGCACGAGTTCGTCGCCGGCGCCCGCGCAGTCGCTCGTGGTTTTACATTTTAAATAGCGGAGAATTAGAATTGGTTTCTCGGTAATGGATCAATGGGTTTCTTTTGTACGGTGATTAAGTTACATATTTTCTTGTAAGTTCTAAAGCGATTTAATTTTCAGTTCATATATAGATTTTTTAATTTTTTTACTAAACAAGACATCCGCCAACGACCCCCGCAGTTGTCTAAGGACACGTGGAAGGTTCCGGCTTCGATTTCCGGTGACGAAATTATCAAATATTATTTTGTGTGACTTTCTCTAGTTTAATTAGTTAGGACATTGCTGGCTGAATCAGGTGATCATCAAAAAATACATAATTATAAGTATTAGTAAACAAATGGCGGATCGATCACTTTTGATATTACATATCTCTTAATCCCTGGACCGACGACCTGGTTAGAGTCGCGGGGAGTCGCTGGATGCAGGTGGCTCGGGACCGGTCGATGTGGCGTACCATGAGGGAGGCCTATGTCCAGCAGTGGACGTTTCCCGGCTGATGATGATGTTGATCTCTTAATCCCATCAAATATATCCTTATCTTATGGACGAGAATCCTTACTGTTGCTGAAAAATGTCACTGTGAAGTTAGGTAGCAGTTTTTTAGTAGAAATTAATGCGTCTATATTGAAACTTGTATCTATAATTTTGTGTCGTAACCAAAATTGAGTGATTCTTTCGGAATATCGTGATTGATGACAAAAATACCCGTGTCTCAACATTCCGTGCTTCCTCTTTTACGGGCAGCTACGGGCAGCGCGTGTCATTGAATGGGAAATGTGGTCCGAAACCACATACCTGTCATGTGCCTAATTGTTTTACTGGAGCAGTTTACATAATTTGCCCTAACACACAATAATACAACCAATTAAATATTCTTAAACCGGCACGATGGCCTTTTAATCAATAAAACTTCATAACAGCCATTATTCAAAGTCCATTTTAATAATAATGACGTCATGTTTTCAACCTTTATTTTTAAGACCCGACCGCCATTAACCTGCATTCATCAGTATAAAATCGGGATCAATAATCACAAACGAGATCTGAAAGGGGTCGCCGCATCGAATCCCGGCCCGGCAAACAACACCCAGCGCTAATTACCAAGCACAATGAGATGCAGAGAGCAAAGCGAATCAGGATCACGCCCAATTTAAAACTACATATTTATAGATATAGAGAACAGTGTCTGTATGTATGTTCTAGAACTTACGGTATATTAGCTCAAAGTCACTTGTAATATGCTACGGAACGAGGTATCCTCGGAATTTCAATTTCAATCGGAATCCATGCATTATAAGTCTAGGGGTTGATCTCGGGAATATTCTTAATAACTGTAACATCCAAATCTATCTGTGTTTCACAATAAATGAATTGAATTTCTCTACGTGGTAAAATCTGGATTGAGGAAATCCATAGACGATATACACTGACATAGTTCGACGAGTCAGTGAGCTGAAGTGGCAATGAGCAGGCACAGAACGGATGGGGGAGTAAGTGTTCTCGAGTGGCGACCACGTGCCGGATAACGTCTTACGTAGAAAAAATCACAGAAGCCACTCTGGATTAAAGTATAGGCTAGTTTTTAATCCGGTAAACTGTTTGCGTAAGAGAATTTCCGAAGTACACGTTATAGAAGTAGCGGTGAAATTTAAAATACTAGTGTAGCATTTGTATTTTAAAAAGTGACTTATTCTTATCGTGTAGGTACATCCTACTCTAGTGTCAGAGTTGTTGAGCCACCATAGTCCTCTAACATGGCTCATGTAGCTACTACCTGTCGTAGATAGTAACTGGTAACAACGGATTAGCGTTCCTTCGAAGCACATAATCATCTTACTTTTCAGACAATCAAGTGATTCAGTCTGTGATGTCCTAAACAAACTGAAAAAGTATCACAAAATGTCATATTACCCTGCCTACCTACCAACCAAACCGAGCACCGTTAGTCCTACCTTCCAACGGGAATCTAATCGAAATTGAAAATGACATACACTTTTCATCCTTATTTAGTGTTTCAGTAGAATTATTTGTTGACAGAAGAAGACTCAGATAATATTTCGATCAATTTTGAAAACTATGGAATGAAGTTAACAATCAATGTTACAGTGAAACCCGTCGCAACCTGCTAGTGAACCTGCTAATGTAAAATCAATAAAATCATTGCCACAATAAAGAATGAAACGTAAGAGATGTCGGCACCTTTGATATCGACCGTTGTCGGCGCTCTTTGATCTCCCAATAATGCGACCAAATTAAGTCAATAGAGCTAAAAGTGTGACCAATTGAGATATCAAAGTATTTCTAAGAGTTGTTGACGGCCATTGCGATATCGAGTGTACAAGGTGAAGAAAAAATTGAAAAGTATTGTTACGAAAGCTCGCAAAACTGGCAATTACATGTATAATGGAAGATCAGCTCTGCGGCTCGTAGAACACTGCGGGTTACAGCATGTACCGCCTTCGTGGCCTAGTTGTAACTCCTGGATTGGATACTCATCGGAGTGTCGGTATTTGATTTAGTTAATGTTAGAGAAGTTTTCTAGGCTCGCCTAAATGGCGAAAATTCTGGTTTTCTATCAATAATAGTGCTAACCGCACTTTCGAGTTTCAGTAATGAAAAATAACATAGCGCAGTGAGCTTCTTGTGTTGTGGCTAGCCAGACATCATCATCAGCGGGGATACGTCCACTGCATGCCCGACATAGACTCCATGGTATGCCATACCACTTTTCTGCGCCACTTGAATCCATCGGGTTAATCCATACTTATCTATACGTGGTCGTAACTCGAGAATTTTTACTGCCCATCGGTTGCCCGTTCTTAGAGTGATGTGGCCTACCCACACATATACAATACCCATTATCAACCTGAGTACTGTTTCGTTCCTAGGGCTCCTCGACGTGCGCTAAAGATGACCACCGATGGCGGTTTTAGGGGATGGTAATTCAACATCATCCGGCCTCTCTCCTAAGGAGTCGGGTATCTTTTAATGACTTCCCTTTGGTCTTAAACTATCAATTAGCGACCTTCTGTTCCATTCCATAGCACTGTTTCAGTCCCATAATTTTGTCATCACTGTCTGTCAACATCTAACCACTCACAAGACGTGAATGTAATAAGAAACTGACGAGCTGGCGCAAACCAGATCGGACACTGATACTAGCTCTATTTCTTCACATACACACGATTAAGTACGACACTTACATAAGTAAAGACTTAAATAAATAAAAAATTAACTCTCAAAAACACACCACACATTACCACAAATCACACACACTTACTCCTTTCAATCTCACAACATCTCACTGCACCCATCACACAGCCTCGGCTAGTATGGGGTGCATTGCTCCATAAAAGGTTAACGATACTGCTAAAGCTGTAGCGGGAGAAGAGTACCCAAAACTCAAGTTTGCTCCTTCCTTGGGTATGATTCTCGTCTTCTAAGCTCTCACACCACACACGCAGCTATCTTATAAGTGTAAACGTGTGAAATTTTTGGAAAATAAATATTTTATTTTATTATCATTTATACTTAATCATTTAAAATGAACATTAAGTGAATTTTTCACCCTGTATACGACAAACGCTCAGACATTTAGGCGAAAGTGAGACATGTCGAGGCCGTAATAGTTTATTGTTGTACTGCAGCGTCTGCTGACACGGTAATCTTTACAATGTCTAGATTTATACTGGTTTTAACATTGAGCCTCTAAAACAGTACACAGGCGTATGAGATATTGAAAAGTTTTTTTTGTACTCGTATTCCTGTTATTCTACTACGACCTTATTGTTACTTATCATCAGGTGTGAAAAAGGTCAAGTGCAAGCTGTCCCTAGGTTCTAGGATCACGTGGACCCGGGGCGGGTTGATTATTTACACACACATCAGAAATTCTTCAGGTGTAGGATATTTATATCCACTGCAATCCAGTATTATATTTAGAAGCATCGGTGGCGCAGTGGATGAGGCACGGACTCTCAATCTGAGGGTTCCTGGTTCAAATCCAGCCGTGTACCTATGAGGTTTTTTTTTCAATTCAAGTACATTATCCGATTGCTTAACGGTGAAGGAAAACATCGTGAGGAAACCTGCATGTCTTGAACAGGCATGTGAAGTCCGCCGATCCGCACTGGGCCCGCGTGGTGTATTATGGCCCATACACTCTGTAGCAGAGTAGGCCTGAGCCCCTGCAGTGGGGACGTATAATAGGCTGTTGATGATGATTGATGATGAAATCCAGTGGGATTTGGGAAACTAAGACATCTTCAAGAAAAATGTCAAAGAATTGTTTCTAATAAAATATTCATATTATTTTTATTTATTAATTAAATGTTATTTATTATTTTTTATTCTGATCGAGCAACTAGTTCCGGTGGGATAATTTATGTAGTCTACTCGGTCGGAGTCGCGGACAAAACGCTGGTACAATGATATTAAAAATGAATATTCAAATATCAATGTTTTAGAAAATAAATGTTATAGAAATTCCTGTAAATATTTTCCTGTAAATATGTCTAATTTTATATATTTTTGTTTTATCTGTTAAACTGCTTTGCATGCGCAGTATTAGCTATAAAAACTTACTTGTGTTTTAGTTTTAATTTACTCAGTTAAGCGAAATGTAAATTTCTTTGAGTAAATAAATGTCTTTAAACCAAAAGAAATTACTTAAAATTAATGATGTAATAACAATGCCAAAAAAAAAACTGACAAGTTCTAGCCAGCACTGAGGTTTCCGTACAGACTATAATTAGCATTCTGTAAATCATATTTTATAAGAATAAGAAACAAGGTGCTTTGAACAGTTTGTAATCGTAAACTTATATTGATATACAAGTAAATGCGTTCAAAAAGGACTTGAAACCGACTACGGCAAATTTAAAATTTATATCGTTTTCTCATGGATGCCGTTGTCAGAACTAGACCAAATTGAAAATGGACCACACGGAAAGCAACACGTTTCAAATAAAAAAATAATTATCTAAATCGGTTTACCCAGTCAAAAGTTCTGAGGTAAGAAACATTAAAAGAAATACCCGTTGAATTGAGAATCTCCTCCTTTTTGAAGTCGGTTAAAAAAGACGGACAACAAAGTGATCCTATAAGGGGTTATTTTTTCCTTTTGAGGTATGGAACCCTGAAAAAAGAATATAATCGTGTCATGCCAACATTTTAATATTCCTTTTTTTTAAATAATGGCTTTAATCAGTGGCTATCTAGCCATTGACGAGTAAAATTAGGTGAACAAATTTTGAGGTTATACTCGTAAACTATGCCGAAGCCATTTCTTCAGCTTTCTCAATAAAATGTGTAATAATAAATCTCAAATAATGTGTACATTTTATCGCTTGTTTTGGAATCTTGGCGAGAATTTCAAAGGCCAGCCTTGTTTTCAACATAATTCGAAAGAATCCATATGCCGAATGTACTCGACATGGTAAACTCTTCCGATCGCGTCGAAACCCTCGCAATTTTGCGCAATTGATACTATAACACCGTCCGTGACACTTTTTGCACTATATCACACCATTATAACAAAAAAATAATACATACATAACAGTATTATTAACCAATTAAAAAAAAAACCGTTCGCACCAAGAATCCTATCTTTATTTTCACAGCTTCCGTTAATTTGAGACTATATTCTTAGGCATTACGCTAAGGTCTATTCAGTAGTTACAAAGTTTTGACCCTCATCCAAACAAAAGCAAGCACAGTTGCGATCTTTGAGACGAGCCGACTACTTCCTTACACTCTTCTGCAGCCAAGCGGACAGTCCCGCACTCCGCTTGACAGTTTGACAGTTATTTATGGGCAGTTAGCCTTATGCACGGGCTATGTGCGAAGTTGTATTGACTACGGAAACGCTGCATGGCGGTGTTAAGTTCTTAGTTTGTGGTCGTTTTAGACATAATGGAGTTTTATGGGGGTCCATCTTGATTGGACTGCGAAATTCTTACGAGGTTGCTCAATTATTTACACAAACTGAGCGGTATTTGACAGCTTTAGTTTTGTTATTTTTAACGTTTGTTTTTGATTGTGATTTGTTCAGCGAATTTTTTGGTGCCCACGTAATGTGGACATAATCAATCATGTCTATTTATGAGGGAGGCATAGATCGCCGCATCAGACATTTGCCGATGGGATTTTTAACTAAAAAGAACGATCGACATTTGTCCACGATCTCACATGATGGTAAGCGACGCTGTGGCCTACGATGGTGAGCGTTGGTCTACAAAATGCCTGTTCACCCGTGATTTAAAGACACCTAAATTGTAGCTTTGTGGAAATATAGACGCCGGCAGTGCGTTCCACTCCCTGCCTGTACGCATGACAGAATTATTTATGGATTTGCAATCACCACGTTATGCAGCCATATTGACAAGTACACTAAAGTATTATTGATACTTAGGTATACGTTGCCCACCTCATGGTTTTTTCCCCACAGGATGACGGGGTGAACCCATAGATAGACTAAGAAATTTATTTCGCTAGGTAAAAGTATCTTTAACCAAAAACTACACGTTTGCATTTATAGACATATCACCTTGTATAAAGATAAACTACTGTACACTATTATAGACATGGCATTAGGCACTATGTCTGCCGTCGCGTCAGTGCTCCGGCGCGCGCGCACTCTAATAATGATCAATGATCGCGCGCGACGGAAAAATGCCAAATATTCCATACATCACCCGTACTTTGTATATTGACAGGCAGACAGTGCTGTGCACATAGAGCTTCGTAGCTGTAGAGTAGACATAAAATTAAAATTTATGTGTTTAAGTCGTTTTAGTAACAAAAAAAGGTACACAATAAATTGAGTGAAATAAGCTTTACGTGTACAATTTATTTTGCAAATATTTAAAAAAAAGTCACGACTTGTATTTATCTATAATTCTTTTCCTAATAAATATTAATAGTAATTAAATTTAAATAATATATATTTCGTAGAACTCAACGGCATCTCCAAGTTAGTTTTCAAATTATATAAAATGATGAAAATATATTATTTCAGATAAGGTACCAAGTAATTTTTACGTCGTGTAATTGACTGCTATTTTTTAAAAGCGTTAAAGTAAATAAAACGGACCACATTGAATAGGGAAATATCTTAAATTTTCCTAGTCTAGACTTTATCTACCTACCTATCTACCTTCATCTATTAATAATTTTTTTGAGTTAGTAGTTCTAATATCATCTCAGCTCTGCCTAACAAGTAACATGTAAAGGTCAAAAACGAAAACTTGAAGAAAAAAAAATACACGTAAGAAATAACTATTGGCGATATAACACGAGAGCACTTTTGATTACTATTTGTAACGTTTATAAATTAATCCAATTGATTGACGGTGTGTGATTGACGTGCCGTGTAACGAGTCTATTT
This sequence comes from Carcina quercana, assembly GCA_910589575.2. Classification (NCBI taxonomy): domain Eukaryota; kingdom Metazoa; phylum Arthropoda; class Insecta; order Lepidoptera; family Depressariidae; genus Carcina; species Carcina quercana. The sequence goes on from OU342435.1 coordinate 989,499, forward strand.
TGTTATCGGGTCGAACGCGGACGCCGCAATGGGAACTGACCCCTGGGGGCAAAGTAAATAGTGATGTAGACTAGACAAATGGTTTAGACTGCTTTAGGAGAAAACGTTGAATTGGTTATCATCTTTGTCTTATAGTACACGCACACCAAGTTTGCCCCTCTGAAGCTAGCTCTCCGCAATGTCAAACATGTACAGGTGTATTATTTTCGATATTGACTATCCCTAGATGACATAACATACTAGGACATTTCTTTGCACCCGCTAACTTGCCTTCGATCCCACTTATACGGTAATAATTGATACTTCGCGGTCTTTTGTGGCTAACTTCAGAGGGGCAAACTTAGTTTGCGAGTACTGTACTCTGGGGTTGACAAGGAGATTCAAGCGTATCAGATATTTTAATTATACATTAAAAATTAGAAAAATAAAATGAGAAACGAATTACTATATTTCATATTATTCCATCCCCGAAACCTGAGTGTTTGTATGCTAATAATTAATATAAATGTGTTTTATAAACGATTGTAATTTTAGAGGGAATTTTATCATTTAAAAAACGATCCTACCCTTTTTCAAGTGTCATACTTGAACTAATACTAAAATTGTTTTGTCCAAAACAATTTGCAAACTGATTTAGTTTAATGAACACATTAAAATAATTTATGAGGAAACCTGTAGTCAGCAGTGAACATTTCCTAACTGATGATGATGAAATAGAAAATAATTTATGTCGATTACCATTCAAAAAAGCTCACGGACTGTGTTAGTTAACGACATTTCTTTGTTATATTTAGCTTCAGAGAAAGAGAGAGAGACTGCAGCTGTCACACAGGGCTCGCCCTATACAAAATATACACATTTGAACTCTCCATAGTAAGGACTAACGAACTAATCAACAAACTAAATTTCGCATCTATAATGTATATATGGATGGAGTATAAATAATAAATAGCAAATAAATCTTTTCACTTCTTATCCTCATTTATCGTGAAAACCAGTATTTCACTTACTCAGCAGTATACTATTGCCTAACAAAGGTCTCCTCAACGTCATCGGATAAACGCATCTGTTCAATGAACCACCTACTCTGTGCCCGGGCTGCGTATTGACAATGTGCACTCGCCGACAAAGCGTTTGACTTTCGTCGACCCCTGACACTATGTAATCGATGCGGCGCTCATTACCCGACCAATGATAAAAGGTGAAAGATGGCAGCGAGGCGGGCTTCCCACGCGGGGGATTAGCTTTTACTTTAAGCGGAAACAGTAGCTTGATATTTGAATTTGGAAAGACATATTTTAACCGCCTCCGTGGCTTAGTCGATGCTTGGACTCACAATCCGAAGTTCCTGGGCACGGGTCGGACGCTTCATACAAATGTCGTGATATTGGTTCGGTTCCTATTCCCAAACATCGAATGGATGACGTTATATTACTGCGATCACCAATCCGCATACCAAGCGTGGATATTACGAGAAATCCCGGCTCAGAAGATTCGGAGAGGTAATCTATAAGTGTCATACTATTTTTTTAAAGTAGAATAGCTTGCTGCGTGCAGTCATCATCAGCTAGGAAACGTCCACTGCTGGGCAAAAGTCTACTTCGTGGTATGCTACATCGACTGGTCCCAAGTCATCTGCATCCAGCGACTCCCTGTGACCTTAACCAGGTCGTCGGTTCACCTAGTAGGGGGACGGCCCGGTAGACGTTTCCCGGTAGTTAGTCACTCGAGAACTCTTACTCCCCATCGGTTATCGGTTCTTCGTGCGATGTAACCTACCCATTGCCACTTCAGCTCACTGACACGTCGAGCTATGTCGGTGACCTTCGTTCGTCTACAGATTTCCTCATTACGGATTTTGACACCATTCCAGTGCTCGCTGAGTGACTTTGAGCTTGTTTATTGGGCCCACAGTAAATGACCACGTTTCGGTTCCGTATGCCATCACTGGCAACACGCACTGATTAAAGACTTTTGTCTTTAGACGCTGAGGTATTTTGGACGAGAAGATATGCCGCCGTAACTTCCCAAACGCTGCTCAGCCGAGTACCGAGTAATATAAAAATAGTACATCATTAACCTAAAACTTCTTAAGTAATTTCAATGTTCATTTTTAGACAATATTTTTGATTATTGTTCAAAACGCCATCTAGAAACCATTGGCTGCGTAACGGACATTGTAGCTGACAATAATTTCGCAACAACACGACACTATAATCAGATCTCTTATGTGTGTACTTGTAATGAAAGTCAGATATTCAATTATAAAAGTAAAGTAAAAAAGTAGTAATAGAAATGTTCTTGGGAGTTCCTGAGTGATTCCCGTTAAGGCCAAAGTTTAGACGCTGTGTTTACACAGACAGATGAAAGATTTTATTTCTTTCCACACTTTCTACTGCTCTAAATTAAAAATTCACAGAACCCCATCCTTTCCAAGTAGCACAGAAATGTCATCCCATCAAATTTCACACAAACAAAGACAATAGTGACACCCCGCAGATCACTATGCCATAGTTAATATGCAGCATGATCTATGTGGTAAAGGATCAAGGAACCGGTTTCAAAACAAAAAAAGAAACAACGAAAAAAGTTTGTAGTCTGTAAAGTCAAAACATTCTGTTTCTAAGAAGGTCGGTTGTATTGTCTACTGCGAATTCTTGATTTTTCAATCCTTCCGTTCCATATACAGGCTGCAACAAAAATATTTTTGTCGGTAAATGAAATTTTGATTTGATTTGAAAAATATGTTTGTAATATTATGAATGATAATAAAAAATATATTTTATTTATTTAATGAAACAATTTATTGTACACAGAAAATATGTACACAACACACCCAAAACTGAGCAAATATGCACAAAAGGAACAGCTTATTTCTATAATAATTTTATTGCAGCAGATTTTCTTATAATAAAAATCAAGTTTCACTATAACACATTTTTTGTTTGTTTTAGTTTTAATAAAAATTGAATTCAAATGAAGGAGTAGATTCAAGCAATTAGATGAGTTTTCCAATGTTACTGAATATTCAACGCTAAAACATCAACGTTTTTAAAAAAATTCGGGGTATTTTGATTTAAGTTTTTATTTTATTGTGTCGTGCATGTCTATTATATAACTGTTGTTATTTTTATAATTCAACCAAAACTTATAGAGAAAGCTATTCTATAACAACCTGTAGATGCCCCATTTCATTCCAAATTCAAATTGTGACTGCGCGTACACCCCATGCTGTTCCAAAAAGAGAAGCTCATAATGAGCCATAAATATTCCATAATCTGTCATAAGAATGGTAGCTTTTTCTTGTCATTGAGCTGTCTCTCGACATAGAGCTATGCGCGACAATAAGAGTGAGGAGTGACACTATTGATAATGTGATGTGAGAGAGACAAAAGCTGTCATTTTTTTTCTGGTGGTACGGAACCCTTCGTGCGCGAGTCCGACTCGCACTTGGCCATTTTTTCCATTTATTAAATTAAATTAAAGAAAGTTAATATGAAATAGCACATAAGACATTGAAATTTTGTTTACGGGCATCTCTAAAATCAAATCATTCATCACTTACACAAAAATAAAATCATTTTAGTCTGGAGTCCCTTGTAACTGCTTTATGTCACTCAGTTGTCTCTGGACAATTAAACCTGTCAGGCGATTATCGTCCTTAAATCTTGAACGGCTTGGGTTTTGACAGAATTAATGTCAAGAGTAATTTATGAATGGGAGCGTGTAAGTACAGCTGACAAATTGTTTGTGGTCAGGCTTGTGCTGGTGTGAATTTTACGATTTGAATGTTGTTGACGACTTTATTTAAAAATACTTTGCTTTACAACGCATTACATTTAGGTGTAGCGATGTAAAAGTCAGGTCATTGGAATTTTCTTTTATTTAGGATTTGATTTCGTTCGTTCGTCCGACTCGCCCTTATCCAGTTGTATTTAAAATGTTCAGAACGATGTTTATGTTCGTTTTGCGAGGATAGTAATATAATGTCGCCGTATTTATTTTGCAATTGTAAAATATATGTAAAAGAAATATTTTTCTGAAAATGGTGACGATGACGATGATGGTGTTTTCATAAAAAAACTTTTATTAGGTTAAACGAGTATTTGCATGAATTAATTCCTTAGAGGTAGCCTAATTTTATTTTCATCATTTATTCCAGACAATGGCACAGTGCAATTCGAACACAATGTTAATTTCAAAAATATACAATTGAAGAATATACTAATTAATAATAAAACTTAGATTAGTAATTCTAGTAGTTCTAATTGGTAAATTGATCGATCTATTGAACATTTTGAAATAACAAATTTTTGCGATGTGTTTTTATATAGGTGACATAAGTTAGTCTACAGATTTCCTCAAGTGGCAACAACGTACCGAGAAACGAGTACCAGGCCGTCCCCTTACTAGATGGACTTGGTAAAAGTAGTGGGTAGTCGCCGGATGCAAATGTATGCCTATGTCCAGCAGTGGACGTTTCCCGGCTGATGATGATGACACAATATAATAGCGATCGTTTTTGCAAATTGCATGTGTTTCTCCTAATCTATTTGCGCCGGGCGTTGTTAATATTATCTAGTGTTAAATTTTCTGTAAAATGAATAATCTAAGTTCATGAAAATGTACAACTTTTTACTTAATTAAGGGCTAACAAATGGCACTTTACTCTAAGTTGTAATCTTTTGTTTTAGCCTACAGCGCCTCACCTATTGGTATTTTGTACATGTTATGGACAAATATATCTATTTAATTGATATAAACGAACTTATGCTAAGTGTATGATATTTTACTTTAAAATAGGGACTTGAGTCCTCTCTGTCTGTAAGGTGAAAGTGTGAGGGCTAGGTCTTCGTTTGCTTCCAAGCAGTAAAAACCCCTAGCTACGTTGCAGACGTGCTTGCGGCTATAAAATACATCGACATAATTGTCATGATGGGTAATGAGGCCGGGCGGTTTAGTAGCAGATTGCCGACTACGTCGAGTACAGTACGCCACGCCACGGCACGGCACGGCACGCCACCAGCCGCGGACCGTGTTTGTGTAACTACCTACCTAAGTTGGTGGCGCAGTTGACAACTGCGGATAGAATCTAATTATTTGCTACTTAAAAGGAATAAACTGTCTTGATACTTATATAATACTAATACTTTTGCCAGTAACCTCGTTTGCGTGGACTTCAGATATGATTGCTTAATGTACCGGATAAAAAATATAGCTTGTATCCTTTTCTATGTTGTTTTCATGAGCATTTAAGGCACTATACGTACTCGCATCTATACGAATATTATAAATGGGAAAGTGGGTTTGTTTGTTTTCCCTTCTTAAAGGGAAATCCGTTGTGACGGATAGCTAAGTTGACATAATTTTTTATATAGGGATAATAAAAAGTCCGGAAAATGATTATATAGTAGTTTGTACCCCTATCGAGCTAGAAGGCATGGGATAGTTCCTAAAGCCCACGCCGATGAAGTCGCGAGCAAAACGGGACTAAAACAAAATATACATCAACTAAATTCAATCTTGGTCTTTGATATAATCTCATTTATTACTCAATTTGCAGACTGAGATAACGAGGTGGTATCTAAACAACCGGCCATAAAACGACCAACCAAAAAGTTCGATAATTTGGGAGTTAGTACAAGTATCAAGAGCGCTTCACCGCGCTATAAAGCTAATCTCATTGCGGTCGCATTATAGCATCACCGCGGAAGTGTAAAAATGTAATCTATTTTAAACATTTGTCGTGGCGATTACCTCTTTTATCTAGGGGTGATTGCGCGTAGAACTAGATGCTGCGGTTAACTACGGTTTAGCGGTTAGACAGGTAATGAAATAGACGATCTCTATACATAATGTACAATTGTAAACGGCAAATAATACTGTTATGTTTATTAAAAAGGTAGACTCAAGTTGAACTTAAGTATGGTAAAATTTAATGATGTCATCAATTTTGGTGGTGGTATTTCACCTCACCAGATTGTAAAGTATTTCAAATGTCTAATAGGTTTGCATTTGCCCTTCAGTAGATTTACATTTATTACAAAGTACCAATTTCAAGTTTACTCAAAATATAACATTTACAGAGTGTACAATGAACGTCACAAATTATTCAAAATGTCAAAACTTGTATAAAATAAATGTCAAACAATAAATACCAAAATAAAAAAGGCGTAGCTAGCTCGTGCTAATGAGTTCCAATTTGTTATTTAGAAATTTATGTACGAATGATAAAAATCATTAACATTGGCTTTTCGGTGAAAGAAAACATCGTGAGGAACCTGCACACTACTGAGAAGAAATTTAAAGGTGTGTGCGAAGTCTACCAATCCTGCCTGGGATTGTTACGCTTTTAACTATATTAATGCAATATCTACTTATTCATAGATCTTTGGCGCACCTGATTGCAAAATAGCTACCATTTAATCCCCGCTCTAAAGCCAAGTAAATCATCTGCCCTGACCTGATAGATCCCAGAGATGCCCTTGTCACTGAGGATGGTATAGCAAATATTTTTCGAATCGCAATTAGCCGCTGTCAGTATCGATCGACAGAGCAAGCCGCGATTGAGTGATGTATCACCGCGGCGCATGCGCTGGACGTGCAATTACTATCGCGGTCGTGAGAAAGGGGCTACTGGCGATTTAGTTGTAAGTACGTTTGTATCGATTACTTAGGTTTTTTATATATCTAAGGCTCCGACTTCATCACATATTCTAATGCTGGAAACACACAGAGAGATTTAAAGATAGTAGTAGGTTATAGAACGGTCATTATGAAACTTTTTATAGGAAAACTTTGATCTCGAAAGTCAACGGTACGTCAAATGTCTTGTACGAGCGTGTGACTTAATTTGACACCAGATTTAGTGACTTATTACCAACTGGTAACAAGTTAAGGATCAAAAATTTTGTTTCCTTTGTGTAGTCTATCACTGTTAACATTAAATGACTATATATAACGCACAAATATGTTCTCTTTAGAAATATATATTAGCCCCGCTGTAAATAAAGCGCACAAAATACAACATGTGTCACTCTTTAACAAATAGACGAAACCACGTCTTTTTTTTATGTTTTGGATCTTACTCGTTTTATGAAGGGTAGCAATTAGCTTTTATTTCATCTGATAGTAAGTGACGCTAAGGCATTATTTGGGTGTAAAGAGTACTCACCTAGAAGCCTCAAATAATGAGGCTTACTGGTTTAATAACGCAATCCTTCACACGATTTGGTAACGGTATTCTACCAAAAAAATGTGTTGTATTGACGCTGTGTTCAGAACAATACTTGCTGTGGTTTTGTGAGTGTATAAAGTATATATTTACTGATTTCAGTACTAGTAGATTGTCCGTAGCTTTGCCCGCGTTAGTATTCCTTTGTAAGTGGTTGTCTAAACCGTCGAATTAATAGAATTTTCCAATTTCAAGGTTACAGCTCAATCAATATACACATATAAGTTTTCACTCTATTTATTCCTGAAAATTATTACTGCTAATTGAACGTCTTTCAATAGCGAGCTTGAACGGTTTGTTTGAATAGCGAAGCAAGCCTATAAATAAGAATGCAGAATTGCAGATCGTTGTCACGATCTACCTCGAAACTATTTTACCTCATATCGGATACAATTGACTCAGATATCTAAACGATGTTCTCTCAATCGTGCTTACGTTGACACAATACTTCACACGGGAAAGACTTGGTGTTAACCATATTAATGACTGATATAACTCGACACAGCCTGTGTTAGCACGACTTACTACAAAACCAAATAATAGTGGGCTTCCTCTCCCCTCTTCGTAAGTCAAAAAACTTGTAGAAAAAGGAAGCGGATTGAATATGAAGGTTCAATTTAAAGTGGTTACGTAGAAGGCAGGAAAGAGATGAGGTTGTAAAATCTTTAGCGCTCCCTACCGGGAGTTCATGTGAAATAATTTCTTGATTTTTTGGTATTTATTATGCGTAGGATATTGAGCATTCGAATATTGTCACATTGTTCACTACTAATGGACATTACATACGGAATCGAGACGTGGTCCTTTACTATGGGCCGAATAAATAAGCTCAAAGTCACTCAGCGAGCAATGGAACGAGCTATGCTCGGAATTTCTCTACGTGATAAAATCCGGAATGAGGAAACCCGTAGACGAACGAAGGTCACCAACATAGCTCGATTAGTCAGTGAGCTGAAGTGGAAATGGGCAGGCCACATCGCTCGAAGAACCGATAACCGGTGGGGAGTAAGGATTCTCGAGTGGCGACCACGTATCGGGAAACGTCTACCAGGCCGTCCCCCTACTAGATCGACCGTCGATCTGGTTAAGATCTCGGGGAGTCGCTGGATGTCGATGGCTCAAGACCGGTCGATGTGGCGTGCCAAGAAGATGGCCTATGTCCAGCAGTTGACGTTTCCTGGCTGATCATGATGATGAACGGACATAAGGTTGAAATGATAACCGTTAGATAAAGAATACAGCTTGATAATTGACAGTCAGTTAAGATAGACCCAAAAACCAGGTTGATTTAAAAACAGAAACAGCCTCAGTGTATTTAAATTCAACCTAAGACGCCTAAACTTTTTCTAAAATGTGTAAAGGGTGTTGCACTTGGCAATAATTTCACATGGTGGTGACAAGACCATTGGATGGTAAGCGTGGTCACCCAGACGCCACAAGCTAATGGGGCTTAAATAAGGTATTACACATGGAGGCAGACATTTGGCCTTCTGATGGTAACTCACAATAAGCACATATGTTACAGGCGTGTTAACATAAGTGTAAGATAATAGTAGTGGTAAAAATCAACCAGGAAAGCTCATGTCAAAGTCCTTACAAAGTCAAGTCAAAGTATTTATTCATTTTTTTTTACAATTTCTTGTCATTTTCAAAAAAGTACACTATACAAAACTATTTTATAACTTTAAAATCATTTAAATTTTACAAATTTTTCGATAAAAGCCATTTCTTCATTTTAGTTTTTAATTCAATTTTGTTCATTTCTTCCCTCATATCCTTAGGTAATGAATTAAATATTCTTGCTGCGTTTATGAGCATACTCCTTTCATAAACCTTGTCTTCAATATGTTTCCTCTTCTAGTGGTGCGGTTATTATTATATTCTATAAACAGTTCTTTATTATCTATCTATCAAACAAAGACATTTAATATTAATAGACCGGACAAAGCAAACAAAAATTTTGATCCTAAACTTATTACCAATTGGTAATAAGTTACTCAATCTAGTGTCACATCCCGTCACGCGGCCGTACAAGACATTTGACATAACGTTGACTTTTGAGATCAAAATGTTTATATGAAACGTTTCCCAATGACCGCTCTATAACCTATTACTATATTTAAATCTCTCTGCTATCAAACATTGTCAAAAAATACATCGTGGATGACGCAAAAATTCGTCAAACAGTTAACTTTTGATCTCATTCCTAATCGTGTCAGCTAGAATCCATTTAACCTACATCTCGTCTGACATCATCCAATCAAAACCAAATTACCAAGAAAACCTCCTGCAGTCACGACCTCAGAGCATTTTGTTCTAATTGCAAAAAAGTCCATAACGCCAGCCGAGATAAATACGTAGAGATGCAGGTTTTTTGCGGGCTGCAGTGTGATTGGCAGCAAAAAAATCAATTTTTGCTTGTCTCGTGCCATTCAAGAGGCTGCACTTTTTGGGTGAATATATCAGTGAAGGTGGATCTGATGTTATTGCTTTGGGTTCTATACCACATTTTATTAAAGAAAAAATTATAACGCTCCCTTCTACGAGTATATACCTAATACAAACAGCAATGTTTGTAAGAAAACAAAAACCTCTACGAATATAACCCTTGAGCGCACCCTCGACACAAACTGCAACTTCCTGAACCTACTCGTAAATTGGAAATATTCAAAAACGGTCCATATTACAGGTCTATCCAGGTATATAATAATATTCCTGATATTTCAAAACAAGAGACAGATAACCACTTTAAGAATAAATTAAGGTCGCTCCTAATTGAAAATCATATTACACATTAAATGAATTTATGGATGCTAAACATGTATAAAGTTTGTTTTGGATTGTAGTATAAAATTTGACGTTGAATTATTATTGTATAAAATTTGACGTTGAATTATTATTGTATAACATTTGACGTTGAATTATTATTGCATAAAATTTGACATTGAATTATTATTGTATAAAATTTGACATTTGAATATTATTGTATAAAATTTGACATGAAACTATTATTGCATAAAATTTGACATCTGGTTATTATTATTATTATTCTATAAAATTTGACTTATACATTTTGCTATGCCCTGATAGGGTTCATGTATGTAGATCCAAACACTATCGAAAATCTAACGACCCTATGTACATCAATGCAAATAAACCGATTTGATTGATTTAATAGCACTGTTGTGTTCCGGTAGCAAAGCCAGCGCCGCATTAGGTTGAGGATTCTGAGTGCGTACGCGTCCATCGAACGATCCTGTCGCCACAAGTGTGTCATCAGTTTACCATCAGAAGAGACTAAGGCCAAGTTGCTAACCCATTTTACACTTCAAGTATATCATTACTATCAAAGTCACCGAAAGAAACAAAATGATAGCTGCCCCGTTTTCCTAGAATAAAATAATGATCGTACATGTGACCAAGTCAATGACCCCATCAGAAAATTGCACACCTTTTGCACTTAAAACAACTCGATTCGAATGTCTTCGTTTAAATGCTAATCATGACGTGATATAATAATCACGGAACCCTAAGAATTATAACTTGATCGAATAATTACGAATCTGATGGACCTCAAAAAGTGGTTTATAATAATATCAAAATAATTAGGGTTTGGCACCAGCTACCGGTTGCCGTGCTATTATGTCCCGGGTCTTATATCTTTTAGGATTCACTTTGAACGTGTGGTATTTTACTCGACTTCCGCGCATGGAATAGAGGGTAATGTGTTTGCTATGTATTACGAAATTATTCAATCCGAAACCTCTCAAAATTGAGCAATAATATGTCAAACTAGTTTTCGCCTCCGACTTCGTCTGCATGGACTTATCATTACGGGAAATAGTTATATCGTAATAATAAGCCTGTGTCCTTTTATGGCCTTTCAACTATTCCTATACAAAAACCAAGTCAGACTCTCCTTAGCGACGCCAAGGAAATACAAACAAACGAACAAATAAACTCAATTTTGCTTTTGTAAAACATTGAAATTACAATTCATGAAATTACATGTCAAATATATAAATTTGATAGTAAACTTAGCCTAGATTAGTAATACAACTTTTAAAAAACCGGTCAAGTGCAAATCGGTCTCGCGCACGAAGGGTTCCGTACCATTCTCTATAAAAATGGTAAAAAAATACTGTTTGTTGGGTGGGAGCTCCCTTAAATGTTTATTTTACTATGGTTTTTAGTATTTGTTGTTAGAGCGGCACAGAAGTACGTAATCTGTGAAAATTTCAACTGTCTAATTATCACGGTTCATGAGATACAGCCTGGTGACAGACTAACGGACAGCGAACTCTTAGTAAAAACGTAACCTAACCTAAGAACGCGGGTGATCTGCGGCCTTATCGTGTAACTCCAACACCGATCACGATCCCTTTGAATTTGACGTTTGAAGATGATTCACGAACTTCACACCGCTCAAACGCGACTGCTAAATGTCATTGAAAGGTATAGCGACTAATCACGAGTTTGAAAGATTATGAATGAACGAAATCGTAATTTTGACATAAAATTGGTACCGTGTAACTTTTTGACAACTAGAAATCGCTTTCAAAGCGACTCGCAAGTGTCAAATGAAAGATTCAACACTGACCTCGAATCTTTCAAAGATTTCTCGCAAGTTTATCATTGTTTTATAACTTTAATGATTAATTTAGTTTCAATGTCGTTATATAAATTGAATTACTAGCAAGAACTATTTTGATAGCTAGCGTAGAAGAAGAAATTCAGCCTCACAATATAATAAATTGATGTTTTATTTATAACTCTCAATATTTTAGATTGTTTTTATTATTTGCCTAAATAAGTAATAAAATCAACAAGATAATATACGTTACGTACGTAAATAATTATTTTGTATTAATTTCGAGTATTATGGTATCTCTTCAAAATTAGCTATGATGGGTGACTGTAGGTGACGACTGTTGTGTAGATAATAATTAATAATTTGTGCTGTTTGTATACGGTGCTATGTGTGAATGGATGAGAACCCACAATATAATATTTGTATATAATTTATATTATATATACTTCGGAAATGAACTTTCTACACCACTGGTGGTACCAAGGCTATCTTAGTTATTAGATGAAAGATTTTGTAAAAAAAGATACCAAAACGAGCGATAAAAATATTTTAAGATAACTTAAGAAGTGTCTGTAAGATTTAAGGACCATTGCCTGTTAAGGTAACTAAAGAATTGGCTGTAAGATTTAATGATCGTTGCCTTTTAAGACAACTAAACAACTGGCTGTAAGATTTAAAGACCATTGCCTTTCCTGCTAAGGATAATGAAAAATCACAACAACAACAAGCACCGATTTCATTCGTTCCGAAAGCGACTGTGATTAAGAATGTTAGACGATACCATTTAAGAGTCGCAATCCCGATCGCGATCCCGATACCTTTCAAAGGTATCGCGATAGGTGTTGGAGTTAGACGATAAGGCCCCTGGTTCCAACTCAAAGGTCCCCATCACACTTGCAGCATTGCCACGTTGGATGGTTGTTGTAAAATTAGTGCGGATTAATATGAATCGTCACAACTGTAGCGAAGTAGACATTTATTCAATAGTAGTTCATTTTGATAATTTCTCAAAATCTATACAAGATGGAGACATCACTTTTTCTTTAATATTTACACAAATCACTGTCTATTGTTATTATTACATATTTTTCACTTGGGAATTTTCGGAGAAATGGGGAACTGGTATTTTAAGACACATTTTTCATGATAAGTCAAAAACTATGCTAGATAACTTCAAAAGTGAAGTCATATCAGAAGGGTGCGTGACGGCAACACTGCTCCCAAAAACGTCGTTTTCAATAGGTTATGTTAAACACAAATGCCTAGAGAACCCACCGCTTGGAAGCTGTGCAAAGATTTTGCCACAAAATTCGCACGTTCTGCCATTAATTTCTGCAAAGCAATGATTGACTGGATTAGTTTTTTTAAACTAATGTTCGACCGACACTTCCTTGTCATTTATTTTTGTATTTTTTGCAACTAATGATGAGCTAGAAGTTAATAACCAAGTCGATGGAAGGTCGCCCCGATTGAAAATTTTGTAATGTAATTAAGTTGTTATTTTAAAGGTTAAGTTGTAAGTTGTTTTTGTTGTTTTGTGATAAAAATGTTGTGTTGCAGCTAATATGAACTCGGCTGTGGTTTTGGAATGCAATAAGTAAACCTGATAAGTTTTTATTTAGCATTATACAAACAAAGGTGTCTAGGAGAATTAACTTTAAAAATGACTGAAGATATATATTTATTTAACCATCTCCTTAGTCTCGGCTTCGATTCCCAGCAGGAGTACCTTTGTTAGGAGTTGGTGGTATGCCTTTTTCTATACACATCTGTCTACCTACAACCATGGTCTCTAAATCTGCTGCCAAACAGCTGTCTTAATAGCACTATTGTGCTCAAGTAAGCAGAGCCAGGCAGCGTTGCCAGATATTTTTTTTGCCAAGTCGGGATTTAGGAACATTTTCAGTGAAAAAAGCGGGATTCTTTCGTCGAAAGCGGGACATAGTAAAAAAAAACGTATATAATCAAAAGTTTTTGAATATTTAACTTTTTATTTGAGTTCAAATTACGTTTACGTGACAATAGATAGCAAAAATATCCATAGAAAATGTATTTTAATAAAAATATGATATTTTAAATCAGATTTACCCTATCGTTAAATAGTTAAGTCTTTTTCGTCTTCTGAATACAAAAAAAAACAGAAATTAAAATCAAAAAAGTTTTGTTCATTAGAAAAATATGGCGTTTCAAACTCTGAGAAGTGAGTGTAACAAATTGCAACTTACAATAAGAGAATAATTATTTATAAGAATAACTTATTCATGATATTTCTGTGAAGATTTATCTTCTTTTAAAGTATCCTTTTTCTCTTTAATAAAGATGAAGAACTCTTCACAGGATAGCTGTAGATTAAACTGGATGAGTAATTCTGCTTTTATTAAATTTACGGAACATTTCTAGCATCCGACCATTTTAAATTCATTTGGGGAAAAACGCGTTCAGGAAAGCAGTTTGATGTTGGAATACTTAATATGAAAGACACTAGTTTAAACATATCCCGCCCAAATCGGGACGTCTGGCAACGCTGAGCCAGCCCCACTTTAGCGGGAAGTTTTCATCATTTCTATAACGGTACTGTCGGTGGTCCTACTCTTTGGACCACACAGATAACCCTAAATGACCAATTAATTATGAATTAAACAACAAATCAAAAACCTAAATATTTCTCGAAACTTTTAAAAGATAGACTGCCGGTTCAAGGCGGGGCAACAAGCATAAGTTTAACTTAAAACTACAAAACTTTCGTTGAACATGGCTACAATTTTGTAGACACACGGCCGGCCACCCATAGTCTGTAATCTATATATAAATGTAGGCAGAAACATGCTCTCTCGGATTAATAAGTCTTGTTAAACATGGACACGTTCTGTTTCGAATTTAGGAAGGTATTTGTATGTGTTTTGTTGAATTTCTGTAGCGAGCATGTTTAGTAGCTTTATTTTGGATGCCAAATAAGTAGTAGTAAATCTTCTATATAAATAAAACAAAGTCTCAAGCCTCTCACTGCAACGATATATTAGAACGATATATTTATATATTAGAATAGCAATATAAAAATGATACCTTGCCGGTTGAGATGGATTTGCTTATGATGATTTGGGATATAAGCTGGCCATCTCGGGTTCAATGCAATTCAAGCTTGTTTCAGGGCACAGAAAAGTAAAATAGTCAGTCTATAGGTAACTCTAGACACATGTTCTGGGACTGGGAACCACGGTAAACGAAGAGTCATTCATTTCTTCTGGAACGAATAAAATATTGAACTAAAATAAATATAATTCATTTTTTCGTACATTTTGTATGTAACGACTTATTTGTAATGACTCAAGTACAGATTGACCAATTTCGTTGATTTTTTGTTTCATATATCGGAATGCGATGTGTTTTTTCTTGATGACGTAACAGTCAGAATGACTTAATTGTTTTGTTGGGATAGTTGAAGGGCCGGAAAATTATACTCTTTATACCGATCGAACACAGTAGTTCCCTTGACATAAATCCTGAAGTCCACGCAGTTGACGTCGTGGGCAGATGCTAGCAACAAGAAAGTGACAGTATTATTTATTCATTTGTTTAAAATCAGATAGATTTGTAAATGTGTTTTAAGTATTTTATAACTTCTCATTATGGCATACGCTAATTATGGACACAACAAAACGCAAAATAAATAACTTACATTGCGGTGAAAGAAATACACAGTAGTACTTTCATTACTTATTTATTGATTCATGGTACCTGAGTCTGCCACATAACAACAGTGTTAATAACACAACTGTTTTACGGTAATGGAATACGAGTATAAAACCTGCACCTCATTTATTTCAGGTCTATATGTGACTGCACTTTTATCCCTATGCTGCTGATCAATTAAAGTCATCAAATATCACAGTTAGATTTATGTGATCAGCTTGACCAACGAACAGTACCTCACATCACAGTTTCGTTAACGTGCCGCTAGAGGCGCTGCACGATTCTTCATACAAATCTTACATAATGCAAACGCGATAGTATCGGCTAAAAACTCACACTAGAGATACTGTCCATAGCACGTCACCAACTCATTGGCCTCTTTTAGATGACAGCATTACTTACGTATTCAAATCATCTAACACTTCCAATAGCAAAGTATCAGACTTGTCACGCACTACGAATATAAGACACCTGTTTATCTATTACCCTATGAGATCAGACTTCCAAATGACGCCTTCGCCAGCCTATCTCCATGCTATCCATCAAATAACAGGATACATATAGTAAGAGAGAAAAAAAAAACATAGAAAAAATATGTAAAAGCGCGCACGATTACAGATTCGTGGTGCGCGTGCGCCGGGCGGAAACGTCACGTAGAGGAAACGTCAGGACGCGATACGATTTCGAATTTCGTATTTGGAATTGGACTCGAACATTGAACACGGGATGTTTGAATGGGTGACATGGCGTCTAGTTTTTTTTTAAATTTTATTATTCTAAATCGTGTTTTCGGTTAGATTTGGGCGTTATTTTTATAATAATTATTCAAAAATTTACTACTACACGTACATATAAAGCTGGCCAAGTGTGAGTCGTACTTGCTCTATAGGGTTCCGAATGTGGAAAGAAACGTATAGTTCAAATAAAGTTCATTTTCCCGAACGCACAACTAAGTTTGTTTGTCAAGGCATCTTTTATTCAGCACACAGAAATTTTACAATGTTTAACATATTCTATTTCGTTCATAAACAATTGTGTCTGCAATAATGATAACTACTTAAATTTAAAATACAATAGTTACATTTAAGTTATCACAATAGATATTATTAGTAATTAAAAATTTGACTAAATTATATCATCACATTTATAAAAGTACATATATTTCCAAACACATCTGAATTGAACTGTGAAAACGAACAAAAAAATCACAAACTCTTCGCATCTGTAACTATCATGTAGAATGTTGAAATTTTAGTTCTGACCATTAGCCACACTAGCCATTTGGCTACAGCCAAGACACCAAGTTTTCCTAACGAGTAATCTAAGAAGCCAGTAACATTTATTGTGGCCTAACCATCCATATAGTCAGATAAACTAATCGCAATTTAAAAAACAAAAAACTTTTTTGATTACTTATGATACCATTAATACTTTATTCTGAATCAACGAGTGCGTTC
Organism: Carcina quercana; assembly: GCA_910589575.2. Lineage (NCBI taxonomy): Eukaryota > Metazoa > Arthropoda > Insecta > Lepidoptera > Depressariidae > Carcina > Carcina quercana. The sequence goes on from OU342435.1 coordinate 1,006,471, forward strand.
AAAAATAACTGGAAACCGACTTCAATTGCCCTAAAAGTCTATTTATACTAAGGTAAATTTAATATTAATATCGTTTTCTCATGGATGCCGCTGTCTGAACTGCACCATATTCAAATGGGAACACACGGGAAACACTACTTTTCAAACACAAAAAGCATCATCCAAATCGGTTCAGCCAGTCCAAAATAAGAATTTCTTAGATTCTCTTAGATCTATGGATTCTCTTAGATCTATGGATTCTCTTAGATCTATGGATTCTTTTACATCTATGGATTCTCTTAGATCTATGGATTCCCTTAGATCTATGGATTCTTTTACATCTATGGATTCTCTTAGATCTATGGATTCTTTTACATCTATGGATTCTCTTAGATCTATGGATTCCCTTAGATCTATGGATTCTTTTACATCTATGGATTCTCTTAGATCTATGGATTCTTTTACATCTATGGATTCTCTTAGATCTATGGATTCTCTTAGATCTTGCCACAGTTATCATTACCAGGAACCCATCAAGCCTGTTCACTGCATTAATACGACATAAAGCACGCCACGCAGTCGCGTTGCTGTCCAACGATTTATGTCTATAGTTAATATGGATCACGTCTGATTGTCCGTTGACATATGACTTCATTGTTCGAAGCAGAGCGTGCTGTTGGTGGTATACATTGTTAATGGGGTAAGGAGTGGTAACAGACTTAAATGTTTATATAACATCAAAATTACTGGACTATGGGTGCTACGGAATAGACTTTTTTTTCGAAAATTCGCATCCGTGGCCCAATGGCTACACGGGTTGGATTGCCAGTAGGGATACTCGTTGATACTCGGTTTGGTTAGTGTTAGGGCATTGGCTAGCTACCACCTTTCTAGCTATCTGACGCCAAACATCCGTGTTTATATAGGACTGTGATTTCCTTGGAGGGTATTGTTATATAAAAGGCAGTAGAACCAGAGAATCATTGTCTTGACGCTTCTGGACATCATAACACAAATAAGCTTTTGGCTTTTCTGTTGGAGCTGGAGTGGCATGAATAAGTCACACAGTACCACGAAAAATAGCCATACTATAAGATCCGATCCATCAAAATCCGTTTAAAATTCGAATTTTGTATTCAAATAGCACCAAATCCGAAAGCAACCCGAAACAAAAACGAAACGATTCAAATCTTGTCTTGCCTTGCGAAGTCAAATTGTGGGAAAGAATACGAAGTACGATGGTAGGAGCTACACCACGAACCGAATGTTATTTCTTAGATCGAATTGGACATGATATGTCTTTATTTCAAAAATAAAAACATATGAAATTGGTTGAGAGATCAATGTTTTGAATTTGAAATGAAATTTTTTAGTAGCCAGTTAAGCAAAAGTCTCATACAAAAGAGTTCAACGCTAACGTGCTACGCAAACAGCCAATTTAGTATTTAAACAGATATATTACTGTTGTCCACGACTTTGTCCACGTGGAATCCGTCTATAGGGATAAAAAGTATTATGGTTGCTAGCCCAGAACATGCCTCAGTGAGCTGATTTACAGAAGTTTATTAAATGCGCGAAAAATTCACAAACATTCAAACTCACAAAATTTCACAATTATGATAAGTAGTTCTGGGCCTAGATATCGTCTGCGTGGACTTCGTTAATCATCCCACAGGAACTAATTCTTCGATCAGGTTAAAAAGTAGCCTTCCTTCTTTTTGGAAACTTCAATAAACCCTATAGCTAGTGCAAAACTTTAAATACAATTAAAGCTTAAATGTATTCAGTAACACGTGTCATATCACCTTTTATTCAGAGCATAGAGGTGTCATTAAAGTTCAACATTCAAGCCGATTGTACCAGCCTTATTAAACCAAACGTCTCGTATTAAATTTATTCATCAACTCAACTCGAATACCTAACCTATTTAGAACAATAGTACGGCATTAAACTACGTAACAGTCTAATTCTGATTCACTCCTGCGACTCTATTGCCACCTCGTTGTGATTCCGCTCACTCGCCAACCGGCAGCGATAGAGCGCACGTTAAATACAGAACAATATAATGATCTATATACGAGGTGTACACGAGCGACGGCCGGGTATTGAATACGGGATTAGGTGTCGTGTGTGATAGCATAGAGTAGGCAGGTGGTTGCAGGTATAGAATATGCCTGTTTAAGTGTTAAGAGATTTAAAAAATACTGTCAAAGTGTACTGAGTATGCTACTCATGCACCGAGGGTTCCATACAGAATATGAGTAATTAACATACTGAAAGTCATAGCCAAAAGTCAATGCAATACAATGCAGATTGAAGAACAAACATAACTTTGCAGTTCGAAAAATGTTATCCTATACATCTGTTAATATCACGATCAAGATTCAACTGCAAGTTGAAACTCGTATGAGATATTATTAAGAAATTGCTTGCTTTTGGCTATTTTCGGATTATAGGTTAACGGGAAGTACCCTATAGGTTTCTATAGGGTACTTCTGTATACTCTCATACTTATAGGAACTGATTAAAGTATGCGACATTAAATGGCCGTTTCTTTTGATTGAGTTGACTTAGAAGTTAAATTTTTTCACGGCTCCAAAGGGTTTACAAACTTCAGCATTTGAAATTATTTTAATGTTGATACCTCCACTCGTGCTTAAGATATATTGACAGACATACTGACAACAAAGTGATCCTAAAAACCTTTACTATTCATTCGTATTCATTCATTCATCCATTCATAAAATCTGCATTGCCAAATTAGGTGAACAGCTGTAAGGATAATTGAACCTTTACGTAAATGGTACGAAATATAATATTTTAATATAATATTTATAATACTAATATTTTAAACACGAAAGTGGATTTGTTCGTTTGTTCTTCCTTTTTGCCGAAACCAAGAGTCCTAAGGACATTATCCTGAAGAAGAAAAAACTATTTGTTCCTGTGGGATCAATCATGACGTCACGGACAAAAATACTAATAATTATAGTATAATAATATTCACAGTAACACCATTTGTGTCCCGTCTGCGCTAATTCCTAATCTATGCCAATAAATTGTTAAAGTTTTATTTAAATGTAGCATCACAAGTTAGAAGATAGTATCTTTATGTAAAGGATTTCCGGCGTCTGTCGAACTATAATATTTCAAGATGTCGCCGATTCTCGCAGACCACAGCGGCGGCTGGCGGATGTTCGGAAATATGGTTTTAGTGGAGACTTACGGAATATTTATCACCTGTTTTCGATGGTTCTTTTTATGATTTCGAACTTTAATCTAATCCAGTGGTTCTAAACTCCCTTTTAAAGCTACCTACTTTATCTTAAAATACCTTAAGGCGGTTCTAACGACAGAAGCCGATATGTTCAACTGTAAGAAGTTATTAGACAAGCTTTAAGGCCAATAAATCATAGGGACACCATTAAAATTGTTCAAATCTTACATATAAATCATCCTACAACTATTAGAAATATAGACCACATATTTTGCAACCGGCAAAATAGAGCAAGTTAGATCGGACGTGCTCTGGTACCATAAAAAACCACCGATCGAAATCCGTTTAAAATTCGAATTGCGGATTCATACAATTTGCACCCAATCGGAAATCAGTCCGAAATACAATCTTCCCAGGAGCCCCATACCACAAACTTTGATTCGTTTCGGTTTCGGTATCCGAAATTCGATTTTTAAACAGATTTCGATCGGCCGTTTTTCGGTCGATTGTTTTGGGGTGTATAATGTGAAAACATGAAAGCTACATGTGAGAACCTATATAATTGGCCAACTGTTACTATATTTGTTTTTGTTTTTTAGATGGCTGTTGGTTTTCCTAACAAATAAACATTTCAGGTCTATATAAATAGCCTCCCTGAATTATTGCAGCAGAAAAATCTCATGCGTTTGTTTTGCGGATGATTTGTCGGTAATACTTTCTAGGTCCAACACAGGTACTATAGCTCCCAAAATAAGACATGGTACTTGATTTTAAATTCGGATTAAACTGGCTTTTTCAAAATAACATTATATTATTAATACTACAAAAAAACTAAAATAATACAATTTAAACTGCTACTTCTTGACTGGAATCCTATTTTTACACAAATTACAATAGCAAATGATTTTCTCCTGGGATCCCCGCGAGAAACGAATTTGTGATCCAAATAGCCTGTTTAGTATGATGCGCAGGCGCCTCTCGTGTCGACCATCTACAAGTATAGTGGTTTCCTTCGCATTTGATTTGGATCGATGCGATATTCTCGGAACGGTCGAGTCATAGTTTAAACAATGAGTGTCGAATGGAGTTCATGTGATTATGCGATTATCAGATGTGCAAGTAGGTATTGACTTACGATTCTATGTTGTTGAGCAGTTCATAGTACAAATTGTACTCTACATGAAACCTTGACAGGCAGGTGAGTATAGACAGGTGTGTTAAAAGGCAATGTAATATACATTATACTTACACACACACACACACACACACTATACTTGTACCCATTTGGGTCATCTGACACTGTCAAAATAGTTTAGCTTTCACGATAGTCACTTTTAAAATAGGATAGTTGGTTTTATGCCGGAATTATCTAAAAATAGGACGTTGGACTATAATATCGTGGATAAATATGATTATTATATAACTTTTTTTACAGAAGATAGATCAACGCTTGACCTCAACAAATTCATAGTGAATCAAAATTTTCTTTTTTAAATTATTGTTCGAAACGCCATCTAGAAACCATTAGCTGCGTAACGGATATTGTAGCTGAAAATAAAGAATTTGATCTCTGTTTTTTTATGTATCAAAGCCAGGTATTCTATTTTAAAAGATGACGGCAAAATAAATTTAGTTTGAAATACAAACAAATAATTCACGTGATATCAAAACACAGAAATATCAATCGAAATAGCGTTTCGTGACTGTAAAAGTTATTACTTTAACTTGAATTGAAATACCGTATTGTCTCCCAGAGACAGTCTTCTCTTACCTACAAAATGTCATCCCCAAAATCTTATCTACAGACATCGTGATCTATAATTGTATTATGGATCATCAGCTCTAGCATCGTGGGCGCCTTTGGTCCGTGGTCTCGCATACATATCGACGCAGGATCAATTTGTATCGCTGGCTGGTGCTGTGACGCAACTTTGTTCTATGGGTGGACGTGGGGAAATTAGAGCTATAGTAGATCGTAGTCTGACGTGATAATGAGCGAATTAACGGCTAATTAGTTGCGTCACCTTCTGCCGTGTGATATCGCCTTTAGAATGGAATAGCACATGTCATCCCGTGGGTGTTACAAAAGGCGACTTTTTTATGTTTAGTGGGTTCATTATACTCGGCCTAGTAGTAAGTGAAAGCGTGTTTACACAAAAAACTCAAGCCATCACAAGGTTAATTGCATGTACCGCTGACGTTGACTTAAAATGTAACATGTGGTATTTAACTAGTTGAAAATAGAAAATATCCTCCTACTAACCAAACAGAGTACCGATAGGTACCTCTGCTGGGAATCGAACCCGGTATCCACAAATTGGGAGTTCAACTGTGCACCTGCTAGTCCATGGATGTGGTTTAAATGACTTGCGAATTTTTTTTACGAACTGGACTGTGGCATCACTCAGCAATATTTCACTGGGGCTACTAATTCACCTGCTATGCGTAGTGATTATATAAAATCCATGTCCAACAGTGGACTTGTGCAGATGTTTATGACGATGGTGAGTTGCGAGTCACCCGTGATTGTTTAAAATATGATGAATATATTCTTGATATTATTTATATGTAAAGCTGACTATGTGGGCCTCGAACTCACACACGAAGGGTTCAATTTCTCGGTACAACACATCCAAAAACACCGAAATAAACCAGTTTCTTTGAATCTCCTCCACTTTTTTACTTTATTATTATTTGTTGTTACAGACGTCATAGTCAGACACAAAGTGTGAAAATTTCAAGTTCTTTTTACGATTCAAAAGGTACATTCCTGTGACAGACAGACGGACAGACATCGGATGTTATATAAGCGGTCCCGTTATGCACTTTGAGTTGGTAACCCTAATTATGTAATCTTATATAATGTTATGAAGCCATGGTAGCTCAGGTCTGGGTTCGATCCTGGCTCGTATGAATGAGTTCTAATTTGTTATTTGTTATTTATGTATCAATAAGAAAATCATTACAATTGGCTTTTCGGTGAAGAAAAACATCGTGACGAAACCTGAACATTCCTGAAGAGAAATTCAAAGTCTACCAATCCGCACTGGTCCCGCGTGGTGGTCTATATCCCATTTACTCTCTGTAGGAGAGTAGTACTGAGCCCCTGCAGTGGGGACATATATAGGCTGTTAATGATATAATGGTTTGTAAGATTTGTAACATAATGGTATTGTTAAATAGATCAAAAGATAGTTCATTTCGAATATATTTAACAGTATAATACAAATAAAAATAAAAAAATGATTATTTTCCTGATAGTTACAAACAAATACCATTTACATTATCTCCCGCACTAGAAGACCTGTTGCGGGAAGACAATTTTGGAGATCAAGTAACTTATTATTTTTACATGAAGAAAATTAATTAACTAACTGAATACAATTCAAATAAATGGTAGGGATTCATGACATATTCGTGTGTGTGTGTGTGTTCTGCTACTGTAATATTGTAACTGTAATTGTACTGTATCAGTATGAACATTAACACAACACTGTAGCCATGTAGTACACTGAAGCATTATAAATCAAGCTTACATAATGAAAGCTTGACTTGACCTACACATACTCGTATCAGCACTTAAGATGGATAGTCGGCTACTAATAAGCAAAGCTAACTTTAACTTAATGGAAGTGTCTTTATTTTTAAGCTCATCACTTTGTTTTCTTACGTCACAAAGATACCTATATATATACCTACTGACTCAACAGATAGATGCGGATTTAAGGAATTTGTTCCAAAATGAACGGTGTTTAAAATCGATATTAGATAATTTTAAGATGAAGTTGCGGCGTTTCTTGCTGGTGTTCCACAGAAATTTTAATAAAGTGACAATGGATGTGCCGCTTATATTAGGTTCACTTGTATGTCACTAACTATGTATGTAGATTCTTGGCGCGAACTTGAAAAATGGTGGTACATTGCAATTTTGTTAATTAAATAATAATACTGTTATGTGTGGTTTTTGTGTTATAATGGTGTGATATAGTGCAAAAAGTGTCATGGACGGTGTTATAGTATCAATTACGCAAAATTGCGAGGGTTTCGACGCGATCGGAAGAGTTTACCATGTCGAGTACATTCGGCATATGGATTCTTTCGGATAATGTTGAAACCAAGGCTGGCCTTTAAAGTTCTCGTCAAGAATCCAAATTAAGCGATAAAATGTACACATCATACGTTTTATTGAGAAAGCTGAAGAAATGGCTTCGGCACAGTTTATAACCTCAAAATTTGTTCACCTAGATAACCACTGGTTAAAACCATTATTTAAAAAAAACTATGTATGTAAACAAATCTATCAAGGCAGTTTAAAGCTGCTTCTAAACGTCGTAGCGATTTGAAACTTTGCAATTATATGTAATTTGGATTACAATATAATAATTTGGCACTATCGAGCTGATCTGACTCTGGAATTAGGAGTTGGATGTAAAAACTCTAGCCTGGGCACCTCTATTTTTTATAATAAGAACACTTGTTTTCTGTTAGAAATCTTGACCGTCTAGATTCCAACCATAGTTTGTTTGAGAGTCCTTGAGACGACGTCGCTGTTACTCGTGTATTTGTCAAGCGAGGTAAAAATAACCTATAAATTTAAAAGTAACATACTTTTGATAAAATAAATTTTTGTTTTTAAACAAACTAGTTAAAATCTAGTACCGCTTAAAGTACACTAAGCGCTTGCCAAAAAGTAATAAATACGTACTCGTATAAAAGTTTTTTAAGGATTAAAAAACTTTTTAGTAAGACTCTCGTAAAGTGTGTTTTAGTTTTTTAAACTATAATTATTTTTATCAATCTGGGCTTTAAAAATGCAGGATGTTAAGTATGTAAAAAGTGTCTCCTAACTTTACTCATTAAAATACAATAAACTACTGCATTACATCAATAATATAATTTTGTACCGCTCGTAGTGTAATAACACGCTCAAGCTATTTCTATTAGTTCCTTTCAGTATTCTGTGGTAGAAAAGGAATATATCAAAATGATGTATGGTCTCAGGGTATGGGTGTACGTTGAAAGATGAATTTGTAGCAGTGCGGGCTGGCCTGCAAAGGTCTCGTTCACATATCAGTCACGTGTCCAAAGTGCATTAAATGCAAGCAGCATAATAGCAGGAGAGAAGATGTATATTTAAGAACAAAATATTTTCCAAAATTTAAACTACAACTTTGAAGTCTAAATAGATCTTCCACTTTAAGATAGGCATTTGAAGCCCTTTCATAATGTTACGTGACCAAATGAAATGAAATATCGTTCTTAATGTCCAAAGTGAGCATGTAGCAAACCTGTTTTTATGTTGACGAATCTTCTGTCAAGCCCGGAAAAGCGTTTGGAGAAGAATAAAGTGTGAACGAGAATCTACAAGTATCACATCGTTTTATATAAATTTCCGCTACCTGATGGTAAGTGACGATAAGGCCGTTGGATGTTAAGCGTGCACACCCAGAAGCCTCAAGCATGAGGCGCTGCCTATGCTACTTTTCAAACCGGAACACAACAGTGCTATTAACACTGCTATTTGTCAGCAGACTTATGTAACATAGTGGTAGCTAGTCAGGCGGACATAGAAAATACTCTACCCTACCACCAACCAAACCCCGGAATCTAACCCGGGTATTCCGGATTGTGAGTCCACCATTTAACCACCAGGCCATTCCACTAAGTTTTGAAGTATCGACTATAGCAGACATGAGCGATCCATAAGGAAAACCCGAAGTGAAATGAGTTTAGTAAAAAGAAAAAAGTCAGCACACTATTTATAAACGCTACTTTTATAATAATAATAATATTCATCATGTATTTCGGAAAAAAATTACATAGTTCCATATTTTGTTAGTAAGTTTTCTAAACCAGGTTAGTAAACACAAAAATAATAAATTTTAGGCTGTTTGTGGTCGGGCAAAAATAAATTTAAAGGCAATAAAAACTCCTTATATTTGAACATCGAATTTATTGCTGTTTTGACCAGTTTAATCATAAAATGACATACCCGTAATAAAACAAAGAAAATACCTCAATTTCTAACTGCAGGTCATAAATTTCTGCCGTTAATTAGATAGGTTTAAGTTATCTGGAAAATAATTAACTGAGACTAACAAGTAAATAATACATCATTTTTACTGCTAGTTAAAGTATTATACTGCTTTTGCTTTTATAGCTTTTAGTAAGCTGAAGAGTATGGAAACTAATTTTTTATATTTAAATTGCTTTGTTTCATGATATATGATTTTTATCTTACAATGAAAGCGATAATAATGGTTTAGATAATAAAATAAAAGGTAGAAAAAAAATCCCACGGGATTACTAAAACGGGATAAAAAGTATCTTTTGCTCTAAATTTATTTCATCCACAATTTCAACTTTATCGGTGTGTAAATTTCATCCAAACTTGTTAAGCATTTACGCGTGAATTACAAATATACTTACTTTCACATTTATTATCTGAGTTGTATATTGTTTAATAGATTTATGCTTGGCCTTCATCTCAACTGATGGTAGGTGACGAGAGCTCATCTATATAGATCAAGCCAATGAACTGGCTCTGAACTTCAAACTGGAACACAAAGGTGCTATTAACACGACTCTTTGGCAGCTGACTTATGTAACACTGTTTCATGTTTCAAATTTCAAGTCAATATTACTAAAATTAGTCTATGCGCACCATGTGGGTTCCCTTTTTACCTTTTTTTAATCCAAATTAAAATTGCTTCATTTATTTAATGCTTTAAAAAATAAAACACTTTTTATATCGAATCTTAATTTAACTAAAGTCAAAGCGTTTTTTGGGTTTGCCAATAGATGGCATTACCAGTTAGATAAAAGGCGCTATCGAATGGTTTTAATGGGAATTATGTATACTTAAGGTTGAATTACTTAAGTTTAGTTTCAAAACTAAGTTTGTATGTTTTTAATTACTTAGTGACTTTAAAGTCAAGTCACTTTACATCTGAGCCTATTATTAAGTAAACTTTTATTCATTTCTCAACGGTAAAAAGTTAATTTCATTTTAAACTGTTCCAGAATGTAACTATTTGGAACTTCCAATGTCAATTATTAAACATGATTGTTATATACATACTCGTACATATTTAAATATACATATTCGCAGTTTAGTTCGAATTAATTAGTAATTATAACCAGACCCATAACAAACCGGGAAAAAGTTACAAGGAAGAATTAGGCAACAAAATGAAAACAAAAAATATAACCACAAAAGATGATATGCAAATAATAATGATGTCGGATTAAAATATCGTGACTCGTTACTTAGAGGTCACAACACTAGATATCACTCGATTAAACAGAGAATCGATTCAATGACGTATCGATTTGTTTGTTGAATGAACTTTACTCGTATCGATGATCTAATTTAGCATCGAGCATGACCGGCGCTCATAGACACGATACGGAATAGACAGATCCTAAATTTATAAAAAGAGAGAGAGAGAGAGAGAATGTTTGTTCTCTCGCTACTCGCGCACTAAGGGTTGCGAACAGTGGAAAGAAACTTCTATTGATACATATTGTATCGGGATATTATTTTGTTCGTTTTTATGAGTTTGTTACAAGCGCCATGATCACGGAGCAACTGTTGATCATGGCGCTTGAAGCAGAGCCGAATAATTATTAATACAAATAATTTCAAAAAAATTACTGAAAGAAACAAACATATACCTTTAAATATGGTTTATTTTCACGACCGCATAACTAAATGATTTATTAAAAGCTAAGCAAGATCGCTTAGGTTATCCTGTAATATTTACACAATTATTTATAAAGCGTCAGTTTCGTAGTGGATAAGGCGCGGACTCTCAATCTGAGGGTTGCGGGTTCTAATCCAGCCGTGTACCTATAAGTTGTTTTACAATTCAAGTACGTTATCCGATTGCTTAACGGTGAAGGAAAATCGTGAGGAAACCTGCATGTCTTGAACAGGCATGTGTAGTCCGCCAATCCGCACTGGTCCCGCGTGGTGGACTGTGGCCCATCTCTCTGTAGGAGAGTAGGCCTGAGCCCCTGCAGTGGGGACGTATATAGGCTGTTGTTGATGATGGATCGAAGGTTAAACAACGCCGTGGTGATTCATGAAGATGACTCATGTCATTAATAACAGTAGATTTATGCAGCCGATAACGAGATGAAGTAAGCGATTGAAAAATGAACATTCTGTTAGAGTTCGTTTCCCATTTCTAGTAGTTTGAGTAGTCTGTGAAACGCCATTTAAGGAAGTGTGAGAAGTAGATCATTAAGGTTGTCTTTATTTAAAATTACGTCAGGCTTCGATTACATACCACTAATCTAAATTCAAGTATGTAACGTTTACTTGTATTTGAACTTTATAAAAAAGGCTGGCTTTGAATATGAGCTACCTACCTCTGTTTTGTTGAAATGGTGTAGCACGAAATTAAAGAGGGAATTCGTTAATAGGCTAGATGACACCAAATCAGATTGGGGCTAAATTGTATTTTAAACCATAAAGGTCATTATAAAGCTCCTATAAAATTTAAAATATCTAATATTATTTAATTTTTTCTGGACTTTTACATATTATAAAGCCCGCAAAAATTCCAAAAAACCAACTTGCTCGTATAATTTTTTTTATTTTACCTTTTGTTTTGTAATTACATTGTTAATATTTTTTAGTAAGGGAATGGTCACATAAAAACATTATTTTACGAGATAACTCAAATATTGTTAAAAGTTTCTTACATTATCTATACTTCAATACTCAACCGTGACGTCACGCTTAGGTACCGATTTGTATGGAGCGTTTTTGCACCACGTGACTAAAATCACTTTTCGACGGGTTATATTAGGAAAACTATCAGTCGTATCGAAAAATCTTTGACAAGGCCATTTATCTCATCACACGGTCTCTCGAAGGAGGGAATAAATTTTTTTTGTCATCATCCCTATTGTGTGTTGAAATGTAAAAACCATCTCAGAAATTAAACCTTCATTCGTTGAACATAAGTAAGAATAAGTGGCTAATGGATTAGTATCATATATCTTTAGATTCATCATAGGGAATTAGTTACATGATATATTATTCGCATTTTGGTACGTCTGCTAGGTTACATGTCACCACGTTATCTCAGTCAGTTATCAGAGTCAGGGAGGTGAAGTGGCAATGGGCAGGCCACATCGCTCGGAGAACCGATAACCGGTGGGGAGTAAGGGTTGTCGAGCAACCACGTACCGGAAAACGTCTATCAGGCCGTCCTTACTAGATGGACTGATGACTTGGTTAGAGTGACAGGGAGATGCTGGATGCAGGTGGCTCGGGAACGGTCGATATGGCGTACCATGAACGAGGCCTATGTCCAGCAGTGGACGTTTCCCGGCTAATGATGATGTTATCTTAGTCTGTTTTATCGCTTTAAAAAATGTATAAAAGAAACTTATGTTGATATAAATTAATTTGAAGGGAGTCTGTGTATGTTATTAATTATTTATAGTCAGGTTTTACGGTTGAGGTGTGAAACAGGAACACGAATAAAACACCATCTAAACCTTCAATTAATTTTTTATTAAAATTATTCATCACCTACAATAAACTAATATTATTTAAATAATATTTATCACAGCAAGTAATGGTAACGTCAAATAGTAATTATAATTGACGTTGCAGATTATACGGTTGCATTCAGAACGCTTAAATTATTGCTTTTTGTTGGCAATAATGCAGTGTTATTATCATTATTAAATCAAAGTGTTAGAGTTTATTGATTGATAAAGTGATTGTTGTGTTAGACACTTCCGTGTTTTATAATTCAGCTTAAAGTTAATGCGTTGAAAAATAAAATGATTTGTTTGACGTTTTAATAAGCTAGGTTCAAGTTTTAGACACGACTATATAAGATCATATAATCATAATTTTGAGATAACATTGAGTCACTAAGATGGTATTCAAAGGTTCTGGAGTGTAACTCACTAAGGACCAAACGTTACATCCTGAACGCGCTCTGATGGCTTTAACAACAAGTATCAACATCGAATGACATCAGCAAAGACATCCGTAAGCCGTAACGCTAATGAATGTGTTTTTTTAGTGAATTGCACTCGTTGCAGTGACGTAGCTACCGTAGGGCTAGAGGAGCAGTGCTCCGGGGCCCCACATGTTCAAGGGTCCCAAAAATTTGACCTCTGTTCACTCAGGTCCCTTGGACGGATGTTCCATTGATGTGATTATGAAAACTTTTTCCATCGTTAAATGGTAAAGATTAATTAATTCAAATAAAATTTGAGTTTACGTGGATTCCTTCAAAAAGACACAACAAGAACATGTATTATACCATATGATGAAGTAGCTTTGCATCTTTAACGACTTTAGTAGTTTAATAGGGCCCCAATCTCATTTTGCCCAGGGGCCCTCGATCACATAGCTGCGCCACTGACTCCTTGTCACAAATGTAAGTCTTGTATTTCAAGAGTTCCGTACTGAAATAATAAAAACGACCATTATGCTGCTCCTTAATAATTATCACCCCTATACAAATAGTAATAGAAGCATTACTAAATAACTATTGGTACTTGTGCTGTCGATGTAACTTATGGAATATTTAGAAGTGGAAAAGAAAATAGGGGAAAAAAATCTTATTTTCGTGTCTGACTCGAACATGGCTGAGTTTTTAAAGTTGTTTTGAATCTTAACCCTTCAGCAAATTATCACTATTGGAAGAGACTTGACAAGTCATTCCTAGAAATTTTCCTATGTGTGACGCCACTGACTTAAGAACAAACAACTGACTTAAAAACAAATGCCCAGCACTCCTCCTGTTAAAAGAGTGTATTCTTTCAAATATCTGGGGCACATTGTTACTGAGGATCTTAAAGACGATCAGAATATGGAGCGGGAGCGTAGAGCTTTGTCAGTCATCAACTATGTTTGCGGGGGCGCGAACACATGGTTTTATCGCTATCCTAAGAAAGAAAGCAGCGTCGCTGCTAGTTAGAGGCAGCACTAACAGCGTTCTGAGGGTGATTGCTGGAAGATTCGATTGCCCACTGATGTGGCACCGTATTACAATAACCAAATCTGTAGTAGAATATAAGTACTAACATAGCTAATAGGATAGTACTAACAAAAATGGATAGTTGTTTGAATATTTAATAAATAAATAATAATAAGATAAATAAGTATTCAGGGCATACCCATAAGCCACCATTATTGATCACGCTCATCGTGCTCCAGATACGTATCTAGTGTGGAGAACGTGAAATTATTAATTTCTAAACGGCACGGGACCATTATAAAATAAATAGTGGCTTGGCGGGCCACGCGGTGTTCTCGAGCCTTTATTGAATTATAACTTTGCGCGATCTTATTTGTCTTTTATGATGATTTCATGGTTTTAATACTTGAAACTGTTTAATGTATCTATATGTCACATATGGTAAAAGTATTATCAATGGCTTGTCCCCACAAATTCGTCTGCGTGGACTTCGCAAGTTATCGCTTTATCGAAATCAAAAATTCTTACATCACACTCCGGACCATATTGCCAAAAATCATTGTAAGATGCTGTATTTTCTATAGAAATAGAATAGAAATAGTTTATTCGGTATAAAACCAGTACACTGCATGAAATTTGAGTTACTGAGTGAATGAAGCACAAACCAACAAATGCACTTTTGCATTTGTAATTAGTATAATTATAATTAAACTTCTTCCGTCCAAACGCTGTATCTCCTTGAAATTTACAAAGTTTGTTTGTTAATATTATCGCTCTTGAAAGATTGTGACTCATTTGGATGAAATTAGTCATACAGGTAAGATATGCATCTGATTAACAGAGATGTTTATTATGACAGTTATGCATCGGTAATTTGTTCTTGTCAGACAATTTCTTAAATCAGGTATAATTTTGACTACAACAGTGACATTCAATGAGTCAGTAAGTAACGAAAAATCGAAATTGTTATTCTGCAGAATTGTTCTGTTTAAACAGGAGAAAATGATACAGAGTATAAAATTATTTCCAAAAATAAAATAAAATTATGCTATGCAACATTAAACTTCCCAGTACCAACTCTTGCAAGTTGCACTACAAATAAGAACTGAGGAAGAGCTCGGCAGTCGGAGCATTGGTAGTAAAAAATTGAAATATAATAAATCAATTTGGAGGTTATATCCGTCGATCGGCGCCCGCGCAGTTCACGAGCGCGTTAGGTGTTGGCCATATTGATTGATTGTTTGTTTTAAACTAGTACCGTAACAGTTTCACACAGTGCGCTATGAAATAATAAAAGAATTCAAGGGAATTTTTGTTCTTATCAGCCACAAAACCACAATGTTAATAAACCAAGGCAAGAAATTAAATTTGCCAGTTTTCACTTCGCAGTGATCACGGATTTATCCCTAGGTATACACACGACTTGTGTCGAATCCTGCGAGTTGTCGAAAATAATTAATTAACGGATTTAAGGTCAAAATAAATCTTATAATAGAACTAAATGTTCGTTACGAATAAATCGATTATAATGTTTCGCTAACAAAACGGACGTCACATAAGTTGTTGATAGGAACCATGATAAATCTGTGAAGAAGAAAAAAAAGTTAAATTTAATAATTACTTCGACGAGTCAGTGAGCTGTAGTGGCAATGGGCAGGCCACATCGCTCGAAGAACCGATAACCGGTGGGGAGAAAGAGTTCTAGAGTGGCGACCTTTACCGGGTCGTCCCCCTACTAGATGGACTGACGACCTAGTTAAGGTCGCGGGGAGTCGCTAGATGCAAATGGTTTGGAATCAGTCAATGTGGCGTACCGTGAAGGATTCCTATATCCAGAAGTGGACGTGTCCCAGCTGATGATGACGATGTTGATAACAACATTTATTGGTAAAATATTAATAAAGTTTGTGTTTTTAACCGACTTCAAAAAAGGAGGAGGTTGTCAATTTGACAGGTATGTTTATCTATTTATTTCATGTTTGTTGCCTCAGAACTTTTTTATTTTAAAGGTGGTGCTTCTCGTGCGGTCCCATTTCAATTTGGTCCAGTTCTGACAACGGCACCGATGAGAAAACGATATAATCTTAAATTTGCCCTAGTAAAAGTAGACTTTTAGGGCAATTGAAGTATGTTTCCAGTTCTTTTTGAACGCATTTACTTGTTGATTCGATTGTCAATTTGCAGTACGTGTAAGGAAAGGTAACAATAAAAGCTGGAGTATCCAACTATCCATCCATGTAGGAGTACGTAAGACTTAACTTGATAGAAATTATTTTGATTTTTAAAGAGGAAAACACACCTAATAAATATTTCTAACCCCCACCATGCTGTGTAGACTTCCCCTTACATCTAAGTAGTGTCGTGTCTGAGCGATCTGTTTCAACCGATATTCACCTATTTATTTACACGATCATTAGGATATGATTTATGGGCGAAACGAGGCGCTCCAGAGCGCAGAGCACGCCCTGCGATGGCGTTCGCGGTTTTTTATGTGGAAACTAGGATTTTGATCGATAGCTCGTGGTAAAAAACAAATGAATTTGTGTTCGTTTCTAGCACAAATGTAGAGTATTGAAACAGTATCAGTTCAAACATGACCTTTATACAACTCTCCTATTACCCTTCAACCCTTGTAACAGAGTCACTGTAGAAATGGTTATGATAAGCGATTAAAGGGTATATCATAATTCAGTTCAGTTCAGGTTCAGTCATGAAATTGCAGCCAAACGCTATCAAATAAATTCTTTGAGAATTAGATCTTATGGATATAGATAATTACTAACTTTCGCCGACGATTTCGTCCGCATGAACTTCGAGAATTATTATTTGTTCGCTAGGGATGCAAAGTAAGCTATGTCCTATTTCGGCCCTTCAATTATCCCTATACAAAACATTTGTCCTTATTTTACGTCATTATGGAGAGCCGGAATAAATTGTTTTTTTCTTCATCATAGGAATAATTCAAAATTCAAAAAAATTCAAAAATTGTTTATTGCATTGAACAAAGTTGTTTACAGACACAAGGTTGAGACCCTCTTGTAAGTATAAAAATACCTGTAACAGAGGGTCCCACTCTTCCATAACAAAAATAAATTTATATTTAAGGAAATATTTGCTTAGGCTAACATGCTAATACATATTTCATATTATAACAATAATTGTTATATATATATATAATAAAGGAAAAGTAATTTAATTTATGTAGGGATTAAGGGAAATAATTTAAGATAGGGATAGAGAAAGGGAGCGTGGGCGTGTTTGTGGGTGTGTTTGTGTGTGTGTGTGTGTGTGTGTGTGTGTGTGTGTGTGTGTGTGTGTGTGTGTGTGTGTGTGTGTGTGTGTGTGTGTGTGTGTGTGTGTGTGTGTGTGTGTGTGTGTGTGTGTGTGTGTGTGTGTGTGTGTGTGTGTGTGTGTGTGTGTGTGTGTGTGTGTGTGTGTGTGTGTGTGTGTGTGTGTGTGTGTGTGTGTGTGTGTGTGTGTGTGTGTGTGTGTGTGTGTGTGTGTGTGTGTGTGTGTGTGTGTGTGTGTGTGTGTGTGTGTGTGTGTGTGTGTGTGTGTGTGTGTGTGTGTGTTATTAGCTTATTTTAGAAATTGTAATAATTCTTCTGTCTCGTCATATTTTAAGCCAATTATCCAACTGATAAGTGTTTTCTTACAATCATAATATTTCATATTATAAATGTTAAGATATTTGTTACTTTTATTATATAAGTGAGTAGACAGTTTGTTCAGTTGTCGTCTAGCAAAATTTGTATTTATTGGATTGATGTGAGGAACAGTGTAGTGTCTTCTGGTTCCTGTACATGCAGCGTCAAAAGGTAATTGCCGGTGTAGTCTCAGAATGATGTGAACAATATAGAGCTTTCTCACAGTGAGAACGTTACTGATTGAGTAAAGGAGGTCAGTAGGGAATCTGGATGGTTTAAAAAGCATTACTTTTATCAAGAATCTTTGGGCTCTCTCCACTTCTAAGAATGCTGTTTTATTAGCTCCACCCCAGATGGGAATACAATAAGCTATGACAGACTGGGCCAAACAAATATAAATTTTGGTCAGTAGGTCAATAGGGGCTACATGTCTCAGAGTTTTAAAGATCCACGTCAACTTCCTGACTCTATTGGCTACTATTTCCACCTGCTGATGCCAAGACAAGCGCTGATCCAGTATAACACCAAGATATTTAGTAGAGGACACCTTATCAATGTTGGGGCATATACAATTAACATTAGCTCTGTCGTCACACCTATGGATTTTAATACTGAATTGGTTATCCGGCTGTGAGTTGTTATAGATGGAGAAACAAATGTAATTTGTCTTGTTGGTATTTAGTGTGAGTAAATTAGTCTCAAGCCAATCAGCCACTTTAACCAAACCCAATTCAGTTGCCTTTCTAACTTCCTGCCATGAGGCACCAGTGAAAACGAGAGCAGTATCATCAGCATATGAAAATATTTGGCAATTCCCAACGTTCAAGTTACATAGATCGTTTATGTACACTAAGAATAATGTAGGGCCTAGAACACTCCCCTGAGGTACGCCGTAACTTATGTTTGCGTTACTACTCAGGAGGTTTCCAATTTTAACGCGCTGGCTCCTTTCACTTAAATAATCTTTCAGCAAATCGAGGGATTTACCTCTAATGCCAGTTGCTTCTAATTTTTGTATAAGAATGGGAACGGAGACGGTGTCAAATGCTTTTTTGAGATCTAGAAAAACGGTGAGGCATTTCTGTCCTTGATCAAGTGTATCTACAATTAGCGAACTTAGAGCTGCTACCGCATCCTCAGTTGATTTGCCCTGTCTAAATCCGTATTGGTAATTGGATAATATATTGTATTTATCAAAATATTTTATTAATCTTTTGTTTATAAGTTTTTCAATTATTTTAGAGATGACCGGAAGCACTGATATAGGTCTGTAGTTGTTGACATCGTTTCCGTCCCCGCCCTTATGCACTGGAGTGATGATGGCTCGTTTTAGGGGAAGCGGAAAGACACCGTTTTGGAAGCATAGATTAGCTGCATGACAGACAATAGGAACAATTTCGTTTTTAGCCAGTTTAAGAAATCTTGCTGTTATATTATCCCAACCTGGAGAACTATCCGACTTCAGGCTCAGAAGCACGCTATGAACTTCTTTAGGATCGGTATCCAGCAAAACGAAAGACGAGGTGTGAGAGGACGTTTTCTCCATATTGATGTTCAGATTTTGGTTATTTTTGTTGACGTGTATATTCTCAGCAAGAGTTTTACCTATATTAGCAAAAAAACTATTAACGTAGTTGATTGAATCTGGAGACGAAGTTTTAATATTAAGCAATTTACAGTTATCAGTTTTATTTTGTGTTAAATTAGTTATACTTTTGATATTTTTCCATAAAGTTTTCGAGTTCGTTGATGATTTAAGTAGTTGATCTCGTTCATATTTCCTTTTCAGTTTTTTGATGAGTTTATTGCAAAAGTTTCTATAACGCTTGTACTCAATTTTCAAAATTTCGTTATGTGGGTTAGATCTTAACCTTTTTTGCATCCGGTTTCTATTTTTGATGCAACGCAGAATACCTACTGTTACCCACGGCTTAATCGTTCGTTTACTTTTAGGAATATTTACTGTCGTAGTGTTGTCGTTAATAGATTCTCTAATTTTTGTAGTTAACTCCTCAATTATAAAATGAGGGTCGTTACTGAATAGCAGTTTATGAATTTCTTTTTTTGACAGACTTACTACTGCTTGACTAAAGTCAGTAATCGTTTTGGTCTTCTGTTTAGTTTGTATAGGTTTAAGGTTTCTTAGGCTAAGGAAAATCATACAATGGTCTGTTATTGTGGTATTTAGGATAGCTATACTTGCGGAAGTAGTTTTCTTATCTAATTTAAGAATGAAATGATCTAAGCAATGGTCTCCTCTTGTTGGCAATATGTGTCCTGGCAACAACCCATACAAACAAAGCATGTTTAAGTAGTTACACTTATTCGATCGCTCTTGGTTTTGTTCTGCCATTTTGGGAGTTAGATTTATGTTGATATCACCGGTTATTGTTATGTTTTTGTGTGTTTTTATGGTTTCCAAGTGCTCATTTAGCGAGTTAATGAATAAGTCAGCATTAGACTTAGAGGGAGAACGGTATATACCAAGTATTGTGTTGTTCTGGGTTTCAATTTGTAGACACGATGCATGAACTAGTTTTATTTCTTTTGCGTTTACTTTGATTGATTTTTTTACATAAATCACAACACCATCATTTTGATTTAAATGATGGTTGGTTGAAAAAGAAGAATAGTTATCTAGGTAAGGAATAGTTTTGTTTGGGTGTATGCGGCATTCTGTTAAGACCAGTACATCTATGTCAGTACTTAAACCAGTGAGAGTCAGTTGTAGGTCGTCAATGTTACTGTAAATAAAATAATTGAAGGATCGGAAAAGGATAAAGACACAAGGATTATGTTAAAACAAAACAACCTAGCACTAATCGCTCACATACGCGTAATTGAGTTTAATTTCCTCATTATACTTTGGAACATAGCTACTGCCCACAACATCCTAATACTTTAAAGTATTCTCAAAGCAAACACTCACTGGATAATTATCGTCAACAAAACCAACAGAAGCTTTGTAAACAGAAGTAGACTGACATGCGCGGGATCAGACAAATATAATGAACCAGAACGGATAGGTTCGGAGCTAGCGATCATGTTTTAGTCTGAAAACTATGTTTATGAAGAGACTTGTCTTTACATCGGATAATTTTAGAATAATAACCGTTTATAGGTTTTGATAACATCTTAGTCTTAGATGTAGATTGTAACATCGATGGCTGACCTCACAAACCCTAGTTTTAGAGTTTTTGAGCCACCGCAGTCCTCTGAGAGGCACATTTACTATCTGTCGTAGATAGTAACCAGGACCAACAGCTTAACGTGCCTTCTGAAGCACGGAATCAACTTACTTGTCCGACAATCAGGTGATTCAGACTCAGTCTTAACTCAACCAAACTGCGGAAAGTCTTACCAAGTGCTTTTTGACAATGTCCCACTGGCAATCGATCGGGAACTTGCGAGTGTTGCAAGGCTGACTGCTTAGACAACTGCTTCACGTAGACTGTATTAGATTAGTAATCTTCTAGCTAATAATAAAAATTACCTCTTTGGTCTAGTGGCGCACAGTAACACAGGCGATTGTGGGTTGAAAAAATGATTTTGTTACTGCTATAAAGGTATTTGCCAGCCAGGTACCCTAGAAACCTTATATTGCCACTGGCTTCGCATTTCAGGAGAACGATTTTGGGGCGTAGCTCCACAGTCTTGCGGATTTGTGGGTTGGTAAACCAAAAAATTGGCACCACTGATATTTTCTTCGACTCCCTTCCAAAGTTTTGTAAAAACATTAAAAAATATATTATAATAAGGTATTCATTATATATAGAGATTCTAATCGAATACGAGTACAAAAATCCAATAATGTAATATGGTGTACAATAGTTTGTGTATATTTAAGTTGACTCCCTTTAAGTTAGATTAAGTTAAATTAGTTAAGTTAGTTATAAATTGACATATATATATTCTTTAATCTCATCAATTTTATTGTATAAATTTTTTGGGGTTCATGCAGTATCAACAACAACAAAAAAAATATATGCTGCCTTTCGGGTGAAATTCAGATCCCAATTACGACACCCACGCATAAGCAAATCAAATCACACAGTCCTTCTCCATGGATTCCTACAAATCGCATCCAACGGAGCACTTTAACTAGGTCGTCAGTCCAGTATGCCAGCGCAGGAAACGCCTCCTGATATGAGGTATCTAAGACGTGGAAGTCTACAGACCATAGAATATGAATGTTAAAATGTGCTTGGAGAAACAATAGATTTGGGAGCCGGCTCTCGACCCATCAATGCGATGTTTACTCGTATTATTTGAATTCCGGTATTACACGCGGCATTCCAATCTGCTTTCTAAGATAACAGCGAGCCCACGCGCGGCTGTACCCAATCTCAAACAGATGCATGATGCTGGAAAACAATGCGGTGGACGCGGTATGCACAGGTTTTAGTGTATTTTCTTGTTTTGGAAACGAAATGAAATTGTTTAATTCCAGACTGCACCAATTCATATTTCAGGTAACAAAGGTAAAAGGTAAATACAAAATATAAAATTTATTAATGATATAAAAGATTTATGTATACTCAGTCATAAATAAATAAAAATACTTTTATTTGTTCCTTTTTGTTAGACGGTGTAAAATAGGTAGATCTTACTACAAAACTAACTGAACAAAACGGCCGATGTGCACAGTTCTACCGTTGTCAAGCCGCCAGCAGACCTGCTTTTCAGTCCACGCCTTTACAATATAGCATAGTTTTTTTAATATAATATAGTACATGAAAACACTCTCCTATTCATATACATTATTATTATTGTTCTTAAAACTGTGTATCAAACGAGATTCAACATGTAACTTATTAAATTGTAAGTAATTAAATCTTTTTTTCTGAAACAGTCAAAATTATCAGAGGTGGGATAGCGCTCTAGTAATGTGTTCTATATCTAATCCGGGGCGCTGTGTTACAAGACGTGCAAATGTGGCTATGGTCATCTCTTTTTAATGCAAGAAATGCCGTCATTAAAAAGACGAGTCTACTTGCTCTTCACACTAGCTGCTGATCAGTGACGATGCACCATCATTTAGCATACAGTTTATCAAAATGCCTTGTCCATCGCACCTCTTAGTTTTGGTCCCCCAAATCCGAAAATTGACCCACGACGCATATTTGTGGAGCTTCTGAAGCCCCATCTAAGGGCCCTTGACAAGGAGAGATCTGGACTGAACGCTTCATTTCCCAAAATTACACTTAAGTACCCCTCATCTCACTAAACCATTGCTTAAGTTTGGCTTAGCTGTAAGACCGTTAGTGTTTACTTTGTGATGCTTATTTGGGATAAGTGTTGTAGTATACAGGTTTTTGGTGTGGCAACACTCGGCTGTCAGCGGCACCACGGTGCGATGACCACTTTAGTAATATGTATTATTTGTGAGTGAACTGTGCACAATTACGAGTATTTTACAAGTGGCGATCGAGGAAAACTTTCGAGGCGTGCTTATTAATTTTCTTGATAAAGGAAGGGATGGTTGGTTACGCGTACAAGAAATAACCTAAAATGGTGGCATGACTTTGTTGCTAACCGCTATTATGAAGTTACCACGAACAGCGACACTGCGTTCCTGACGTTTGCGTTTGCAGAGACCTAGCAGAGAGAGCATATAAGCAGAGACAGGAAGAGTTTGAGTGGTAATTGATAACACTATCTTGTTACAATGAGTGCAAACCTGAAGGTACGTTGAATTGTTTAACTTGTAATGGTTGACAGGTGTAATAGGACACTTCTCTCCAATGGACTCATTCACAGGGCATAAATAGCTCATACGTTTACCTGCATATCACTGCTGGCTACAGTGAAATAAAGTAGAGGGCAGGTTTCATGTAAACACCTCATGTATTCATAATAATAGCTAGCTGTTGGCTATCAATTTTGTTTGTGTTGTTACGTTAGTTGTTAAAAATGTTTACGTTAGTAAATCAAGTAGTCAGTACCAGTGAATTGTTTACCATGAAAGTAATAGTAAAATAATATTTATTAACTGATTATTGGAATAATAAAATTAGATGCATCTCACCCATTCATGTATGGACAGCCATTCTTTGAAACACTGGTAAGAACTAGAGTTAGTTGCAAAGCTAAAACATTTTACTCATGTCATCTAACCATACTATTAAAGCATGCATATTGCTTTAGAGTAACAGTATGCCAAGCCACACTGTGTGTGGATAGCTGTGGATAGTGCTGCTACTTTATGAGATGTTATATTTGTAAACGGTCGTTAATGATGGTTGAACATTGAAAATAAAGTTTCAGGATGTTAAAAGTGATTGATAAAGTATGTTCTGTTCAAAGATTAAAAAAAAAAGAGTAGACATTGAAAATAAAGTTTCAGGTTGTTAAAAGTAAATGTATAAATAAATAAAGTATGTTCTGTTCAAAAAATCAACAAGAGCTACATTGATAATGAGCTACAGAAAAACAAAGAAGCCGATTTCAGCTGCTCTAAAAATCTGCAACGTTCTTCCCCTGAAATGTTCACCCGTAGAGGTAGAATTATATGGATAAATGTTTTGTTGATTTTCTCAAAAGCGCTGCATCAATTTTGATAAAATTTGTTTGGAACCACCTCTGTATCTGCCAAACAAATAAAAGGAAATCATCAAAATTGATTCATGGTTGGCGGAGTTAATCGCGTGGCATACATACAAAAAGCATACATCCAAATTGAGAACCTCCTCCTTTTGAAGAAGGTTTGAAATAAAGTTTCAGGTTGTTTAAAGTCTATATTTTATTAAATTAAATCCAAATTAAATCGAAGTTAAATCGAAATGAGATAGAAATTAAATCTAAATGAGATCGAAATGGAATCGAAATGGAATCGAAATGGAATCGAAATGGAATCGAAATGGAATCGAAATGGAATCGAAATGGAATCGAAATGGAATCGAAATGGAATCGAAATGGAATCGAAATGGAATCGAAATGGAATCGAAATGGAATCGAAATGGAATCGAAATGGAATCGAAATGGAATCGAAATGGAATCGAAATGGAATCGAAATGGAATCGAAATGGAATCGAAATGGAATCGAAATGGAATCGAAATGGAATCGAAATGGAATCGAAATGGAATCGAAATGGAATCGAAATGGAATCGAAATGGAATCGAAATGGAATCGAAATGGAATCGAAATGGAATCGAAATGGAATCGAAATGGAATCGAAATGGAATCGAAATGGAATCGAAATGGAATCGAAATGGAATCGAAATGGAATCGAAACTGAATCGAAACTGAATCGAAACTGAATCGAAACTGAATCGACACTGAATCGATATTGAATCGACATTGAATCGAAGTGGAATCTAAATGAAATTGAAAGGACTTACAAGTTAGTTAAAAGTCATAAGAAAGTCTGTTCTGTTGAAAGGTCAATAAGATAGGCCAATGTTGTTGAACGTTCAATAAGAAAGACTGTCTGTTGAAAGGTCAATAAGAGAGACCAATGTGTTCAAATGTCAATAAGAGAGGCAAATTGAATCGAAATTGAATCGAAGTGAAATTGAAATGAAATTGAAAGGACTTACAAGGTAGCTAAAAGTCATAAGAAAGTATGTTCTGTTGAAAGGTCAATAAGATAGGCCAATGTTGTTCAATGTTCAATAAGAAAGACTGTCTGTTGAAAGGTCAATAAGAGAGACCAATGTGTTCAAATGTCAATAAGAGAGGCAAAGGTTGTAAATTGTCAAGAAAGTATGTTCTGTTGAAAGGACAATAAGATGGGCCAATGTTATTCAACGTACAATAAGAAATACTGTTCTGTTGAAACGTCAATAGTGTTCGAATGTCAATAAGAGGGGCAAAGGTTGTTAATTGCCAAGAAAGTCTGTTCTGTTGAAACGTCAATAAGAGAGACCAATGTGTTCAACCACGTTCAACAGCCAATAAAAGAGTCTGTTGCGTTTAAAGGCCAATAAAGAAGCCAAGGTTATTTAAGATCAAGAAAGTTAAGTTAAACATCAATAAGAAATGACAATGTTATTGAACAATAATAAAGGCTAATAGTCAAAGGCTTATATTGTTAAAGGAAGCGTGCGAAGTATATGGCCAGTGTCTTATACGTTGAAGAGTGTGCTATTATTGATCTTTACAACGTAACTATTAGAAAGATGTATGTATAATTGTATATATAGACTAATGAAGAGCAAAGAGGATGGTTTTGAATTTTATATTGAGGCTGCAAAATCAAGTGAATAATTTAATAAATATTAAGTTATGCCTAAGTAAGAAAGGTTTAGAACCTGGGTTTAACCGTTGTGAAAGACCCAAAGTATAGAATCGTTAAATTACATATTTACGGAATCACTCTTCAGCAATAACTGCTATAACACAGTTGAAACCCTGGGCAAGACGGTGTCAAGTACCTTGGATTCTTGCTGGACAGGCGCCTCACATGGAAAACCACATAAAATCCAAAGGAAACGAAACCCCTGGGTAGAAACTCAGTCCTACTATACCAATATGGAATTACGGCATTGAATTGCTCGGCATTGAATTGTTGAAGTGGGGAACAGCCAGCAATTCAAACATCATGTACTTGCACAGGGCCCAAAACAAGATCCGCAGAGTAATATCCAAAGCATCGAGGTTCTCAACAACCAGTGAAATACACCATTACCTCAGCGTAACTAACCACTGAGGAACGCGAGGTAATCGCTCTTCGCAGAGGCAAGCACCGAAAGCGACTCGAAACTCACCGGCGAGTTTAGACTGAAAAGGAATATCATTTGATACAGAAGGGAGATCTGGCAATAATAATCATCAGGAACTTTTAACGACTCGGAGTACAGTGAACACTTGTTTGACGTGGCAGTACTACACTTGTATCATTACATCAGAAGTTATTATTTATTTGAGTCAGATATTTGATGGGTACCCCAGTCAAGGAAAATGACTGGAAATTAAAAACAACAATTAAGAAATGAGAACACTGATAAAATAATTTCAATTGTAAAAAACTAAAAGATGCTAACTATACTTTCCATCTGATGTTTTAGTCATAATCAGCAAAGTTAGTGTAGGGTGATGCCTATCTGGAAATTGGATTGGAGTGGGACGTTAATTGCTAAGTTGCTAGCAATATCACTTATTAGGTACATTTCAGCCATAAAGTTTACAAGAAATACCACTTGCGTTGTATAGGCTATGTTGGAAAGTGGACCCTCAATTATGGAAATAAACTACTAATAATGGCTTGTCAACATGCATAACAAAGTGTCTGAAAATAACTTAGTCGATCTGTTGCTGCAGAAACATTCAAGTGAAACACTATAGGTGTACGAGTATATATATGAAACCCTAAAATATAGAAGACTAGTTGTAGGTCCACTACATGACATCGAGGAAACGTCTGCAACATCGAGGGAACTGTAGTCTCGTGTCTCAAGAGGTCTCGCCTCAGGGCTAAGATATGGTGGCCAAAAAGTATAATAGAAAATATGTAGAGAACTGAGGTAAAGCTTGTAAAGCTCCTAACCCGCCACATCCAACTTATATTGACTTTCGAGTTGACAGGTAAATATACTTCCTAGGACCAGTACTATCAAATGATTATCTCCTGGTCCTAATCGATTATTATGTCAATAAATTTATAATAAACTAAGATCGTGAAGAACATTACGAGCCCGCGAGTAGAAACAATCAGGAACATATGTAAGAGGAATAGAAATTATATCTTGAAACATTGACTTTATACTACAAAGTAAAGAAATTACCAAGACCTGTTGTGACCAATATTAAAGCATGCATCAACTGCCTGCCTGCCTGGACTTCGGCCGAACTCTCACAGTTTCGCGATAAAATACCTGTAGCGGCAGACATTGAACTTAAACCAGTACAAATATACTTTGATTGACATTATAGAAAAATAAGATAAAATAAGGAAAAGGTATAGGCAGGAAGAAGGAGGATATAAGTTTCTGAATAAACGTTATTGATATAAAGTAGGAAACGCTGAAGGGACCGTTGGATGATGATGAACAAGTCATAGATTGATCTTCTCAGATGAGTATAAATTATTACACTACTAATAAAATTGATGTAATTTTATCGGTCGTTCTATTCGGAGCTATTCCTATTTAATTAAAACAAGGAAGGGATGTAGTATACAGGTTTTTGGTGTGGCAACACTCGGCTGTCAGCGGCACCACGGTGCGATGACCACTTTAGTAATATGTATTATTTGTGAGTGAACTGTGCACAATTACGAGTATTTTACAAGTGTCATGTTGTTTTCGAGGCGATAACTGCTTTATTGATGAGGATAAAGCCACAGAAACGAGAACGTATTGTAACTCTACTATACTGCGAAAGTGAGTGTTCGTCACTCATTCGATTTGACTTGATTTGATAAATTTAATCGATTTGACTGGGGATACATTTTTGACACGTTTTTTTAAGAAGCAGTTTTGCAAAGAAACGCAAACAAGTGTTTTATTACCATATGATTGAAGAAGAAGAAAAAAGTGAAGTTCAAATGGATTTGAGGGTACGGAAAAAGTTCAGGTAGTATATATCAATTTAGTACGAGTAGTTTTAGGTTTTTCTTAATCTTTGGTTCACATAATATTAGCTGTGTCAAAAAAGTGTACCTTTTTTCCGTTAGTTCTTAGGTTGTTTGAGATAGTAGACGCACAATAGATGAAATTGTCTAGAATAAACATATTTTTGAAACACGACGTAATGTGGCTTAGACTTCATTTCACTTATGGCAAATGAACTGTTTAAATATATACCTATTTAATTAGTACAACTTTTTCTATTTGTACAAAATCAGAAATAATTTTATTTTTTATTTAGTATGCTAAATCTTTATCACAGAAAAATTGCGTTTTGGCTAATAAATAAATTATAATTTGACCCTAACATAAATGCGTAGTACAAACATGCTTTACATTTTTTGAATAAAAATCGAAATAACCCAAATTAAACGATGATCTTAGCAGGTGTAGTGTAAAGTCGATCCGTCTTATCAATCTTTGAAGCTTGTCTTCAGGAGGGAAATTTTCCGACCGGTTCATATTTAAATTATTGAACATAAGCCAGTATGATTCATTCCTAAAACCTAGGACTTATCTCTCTTCAGACGCGGACTAATTGAAACACGCTATCTTTGAAGCTTAGAGCTTAATGCCCATGAATCAGGGCTCCATAATAATAAGTGTGCCCAATAAATCGGCCGAGAGGTCGGGGTCATCTGGCACAATTAATAAATTAAACCTTAGTACGTTAACATAGGTGGCTCAGACTTCGAAAAAATTCCAGACAGACGCAAGGGTCCTTTTTAATTCATGACCAAGGTACGACTTACACATTCACTTGTCTGAAATGTATTTAACTGGTAAATGTTTATTATTTATAGATTTGACATAATTACTTTGTTTACTATATATATTAATGCAATGCAAATATAAATGCAAAAATTTACTAAATTGATAATCATAACATACTCTATACTGAAATGCCAGTTGTTGGTGGGCTATATGTATGATTTTTTTGCCACAAATGTCAAAGATGTCAGCTTGCTGGTGAATGGACAACACACAAGCAAAAAACAGAAGAATGGCAGATAAATATCGAGCCTTTATTTATTACGTCATAGGGTAAATTTAAGTGTTCCGTCTGATGTATCTTTTAATCTCAGATGGGAATATTCATTGCCGGCATAATACATGATAAATGTAGCGAGAAATATGCATAGTCAGGTTTGAATTGTGAACACAATGCTAGTGCAAGACTTGTGCTGCTTAGTGCAAGAGACGGGAATATAAATAATCATAGGGTTCAGTTTTAGTACGAAAACACCTATTTGAGACGGTTTAAGGGACTAACAAAATAAAGATTGACATTAAATTTATAATCAAATCAAAAAAATAAAAGTGCTATCCTAAACTGAAGCGTCTTCTTAACTTACTTATGAACAATACATTTTATAAGTCAAATAAAATATCTTGTTAATCTTATTTTTACATCAGAACGAAAGCTAACAATAGCTTTCCTATTCCTCAAAATGAGAGATGGCCAAATAAATATATTTTTCCAGCTGAAGTCCTGTGGTGGACATCAGCCTCACTCATTGATCGCCACGTCCTTTCTTGAGGAGCTTTCAACGTACGCTAGTGATTTATACTTTCCATGGTATTATAAAATTTCCACTTCATTTTTCGTATCGTTTACAATGCCAATGTAATGTGATTGTAGCACGAATGACATAAATAAGTCGAAGAGTTTATCCCAGAAATTGTATTTTCAACTGATCGGAAATAACAAAGTACTACTTTTTAATACATCAAATGGGCTTTCGTTTTACCATAATCTCACCTGACGGCAAGCGATGATTTAATCTAGGATGGTTTACGGATGCTCAGAAATAGCTTTTTAACTCTGACCTAACATCCGTAGCGGTCAAGAAACACATTTGCAGGCAGGGAATTCCACTCCTAAAAATATACACATAATAAATGAAGAAATAAAACGCTTCGTGCAAAATGGTGGAATGTCGAATAAGAGACGTTCTGCTGGTTGAATGATTGTAAAAAGAGGACGGTGGAATTAGGTCGTGTAACTAAAATACTGTCTATTCATTTAGATATATTTACGGGCCCCAGCTCTTAGTCCACTCGCAACAGCGCTTGCCCAGCGGCGGCTACAGCGCTCTCATCTGCCCTATTGTCTACATTTTTAACGTCCACAGAACAATAAGAGATCATCCGACGAAAGCTTAGATACGTTGTAAGATAATAGCAGGAGTGTTCTCAGGTATGTGGAGCAGATAGGTCATGGGTTGCAGAGAGGAGGTTTATGGGGGTATTGAAGTTTCGTACTAAACTTCCTTAGATATTTCCTTGGATGGAATTTGGATTTACAGGTTACTGAGAAGTAGCTTTCGGCAAACTATTGGGATTAAGTGAAGGTAACGACAAGCCTACACATTTAACACAATTTAACAGCTTTACAACCACACGGCTTACGGATGACTTTACTGACGACATCTCTAGTTTCCTAGGTAACAAGGATCAGGGATAGTACCATGAAAAACGACCAATATAATTGTGTTTAAAATTCGAATTTCAGATTCGTACTATTTGCACCCAATCTGAAAGCAATACAAAACAAAAATGAAATGAAACAAAGATTGAAGCTGTAATTGGAAGGATGTTAGTCCTTAGTGGATTGTAACCCTGAACTTTGGCATTGGCCGTACTGGTTGCAACACAAAAAGAGACATGACATCGCAAGTTGCACTACTGATAGAGTTAGTTACGCTTACTCCAGCTAGGGGGGTGTACAGTTGGTCCATTCCTTTCTATTGGTGGTCCTCTCTTGCTTAATCTTTACAGCTTATCTGTGGGGTATTTCGTCTTATATTTTCTAAACTGTTTCTATTCTGTGCTCTGATAAAGCTAAAGCGAATGAGATCCGGTAGATTCTGGTTATTGCTGACAGAAATATAACCCGACGCAAGATGCTCGTGCTGTATTTTTTTTTATCAAAAAGGGGTTTAGTTTTTCAAATATATTCCATAATACAGTCATAAAATTTAATCTTTTGAACATTCGTGATTGGAGGTAGAACGGAAATATTTAAACGTGTGTTAACTTTGTTTTAATACACTACTAATCTAGCATACGAGTTTATTAAAATATCAGACAGGACTTCCGTTTGACCACAATATCATCAGATGCTAAGCGACGATGTGGTATAAGAAGTATATAGTTCACGAGTGTCTAGAAATAGACTATTCACTCTGACCTTGAATACATTTAGGTTATTGTGATCGGGAATCACAGAAGCTATGAGGGAATTCCACTCTTTAGTTGTACGCATAATAAAGGAAATGAAATGAAATAAATAATAAAGGAAGGAGCAAAACGCTTCGTGCGAAATAAACATAGACCGAGATATAATTTCGCTAAAAGGGGACAGAGTACTAAATGACAGTTAAATTCGTGATAAAATTTTAATAGTAAATAATAATATAGAAACACTCCTAATAATTTTAAAGTTGATCGTTAATCGCTTTTATACAGACTATATGCAATAACTCTTTTGATACGCACGCAGAATTTTTAGTATTCGAACAGTAGAATGTCAACTAAGTGGGGTGGAACCAGTCTCTCGGCACTTCTCTGGTATACGAGTAACACGATACCTTGTTTTAAACTATAACTGGCATATAATAACAATTCCTTTCGCAGTTGAGTACAATACTGTGCTTGTAAAGGCAAGCTATCTACCTCTACATTCCTGTTCCCACATCCTAATTACGGCGCAGTTCGCACATTGTGTGCGTCAGCGCATCTCCGCGAACCTAGCGGTGCTAGCGGGCGCAGTGTTACGACCTTGCACTCTCGTAAAATGGACGCAAGCGCAGGTATGTGGAATGATGTTACAGAAGTTTAAAGCACAGATAGAATTGCTTAGTCAATGCCTGCCTCCGTAGCCCAAGGGCAAAACGTTGAACTAACAACCCGGAGGTCCCGGTTTAGGTTCCCAATGGAGGTAGCTATCGGTATTCAGTTTTGTTGGTGGCATTTCTTGTGTCTGCCTGGGCCAAACAGCAATGCTAATAGCACTGCTATGTTCTGGTATGAAAGGTAACAGATCCAGGGCCTCATTTGCTAAACGCAGCAATTTTTTAGCTTTAAATTTATTGTTTAGGACAAGTAACACTTGAATGATAAGGTAAGCTATAATCATTCAAAGCTCTAACCGTCATTCACAATGTTACGATGGCTCTTCTAATTTCTGTTATTTTAAATTTCAGTGGCTATTGTGTTAGGAATTGAGAACTGGGATTTAGCGTCATGATCGATTTGCGCTTTAGTCATAATTTTACTCGTCGTTACCCCTAGAGTGGAGTTTTGTTTGTTGAAGATATGATTATACTCTTACTATTTGAATTTCACCTTTTACCGAAAATTCTGTATTAAATAAGTAGTTGTAAGGAACCTATCTTAATTTTATGTTCATGTACCGATTAGAAATGAATTTTTTATCAAAGGTATTATTTTTCCGAACAACTATTTTGCACTTGCAATATAACAAATGGTTCTTAGGATGAATATACTATATAAATATGCTTGTACGTATTTTATACAGTGATAGTGTTTTATTTGGATTCTTGTCGCGAACTTCATTCATTGCAATTTTGTTAAATGGTTAATAATACTGTTATGTGTGTTTTTTGTGTTATAATCGTGTGTTATAGTGCAAAAAGTGTCATCGACGGTGTTATAGTATCAATTACGCAAAATTGCGAGGGTTTCGACGCGATCGGAACAGTTTACCATGTCTAGTAGGTACATTCGGCATATGGATTCTTTCGAATAATGTTGAAACCAAGACTGGCCTTTGAAATTCTCGTCAACAATCCAAAACAAGCGATAAAATGTACACATTATACATTTTATTGAGAAAGCTGAATAAATGGCTCCGGCATAGTTTATAACCTCAAAATTTGTTCACCTAATTTTAATCGTCATTGGCTAGATAACCACTGGTTAAAGCCATTATTTAAAAAAGTATAAGGTATAATGTTTTATTTACCAAATAATTCAAACTCTAGAAATATCAACTAAAGCTCTAGGTTGTTATCAAATAAAGCTCAGAAGCTTTGCGCTCCAGCTGAAAGTGATGGCCACTAAAATAAATAAGCTTTCAAACGATATAGCGGTCATCACAACTTGACCGGAGTATCATATAAATTCCACAGCCTAACAGAATATTAGACGATACTGGTATGAGCCGTATTACTAATACCAGTCCGCATCCGCATAGATGGGTCCGCATATTGCCGTCCGCACCGCGAGCTCAAATTACATAACACATAAATACAATGGTCGAGCTTATTTACAGCTGGTTCTAAAACTAAAAGCTCAACGGGATGGGGCACGTAAAATGGCGCATGGTGATGCATTGATGTCCGCCTCGTTTTAACTATATATTCTACCAAATAATTTCAAAAGATTATAGTGTAGAGTTCTGTCACTTGCTTTTATTACATATATTTATGACGGTATTCTGTAAAAGGGTATTTTATTGTTTGTTGTATTATATAAGACTGTTTATTCCACATATTAAATTATTTGTATAATCCGCGAAATGGTTTGGTTTTGAAGTAAATTTGGATTGGCGATATAAATCTACAACTAAGGGCTTGGTTTTAGTAGATGCATGCTATCCATACCCAATACTAACATTATAACTGCTGACGTGAGTTTGTTTGTTTATTTGTCCATCCTTTCTGTAAAGGAGAGTCAGAATGACTTGACCTTTTGTAGAGCAATAGTTGAAGGGTCAGAAACGGATACAGGCTACTTTTTATCCCGATCGAACAAGTGGTTCTTGTAGGATTATATAAATATATTTTGAGTTATTAAGGGGACAAAAGTGGCTTCAAGTGGTTCGTGTAACATACACGGCTGCTGCATCACTAGTTCCATTTTTCTTGGCTTGAACTTGGCTTGACACACTGCCGCGTGTCGATATCTAAAATCCACGTAGACGTTTTGGCGGAAAAAATTCAGTAAGCTATATATATTTTAGCCTTTGTTGGTTTGTAATCTCACAGTTGAAATTGGTAATATTTAAGCTGGATGGTCCTTATTACTGAAGAAAACATGTTCAGACGGTTTTACCTGTTTGGAGATGTAGAGGGTCTTTTTAAAAGCTTTTATTTAACTTGCAATGTTTGTATGTATGTATGTTCGGGTCAAATCTTGCAAGCTGAATTAGAAGCACTTCCTCTTATCCTAGGGAGTTGAAATTTTGTACGTTGGTTCAGTTCCGATGACAATGCGTTTTTCTGGTACTATCAAGCTGGTCTGATGCTGGAGTCAGGAGGAATAAAGAGAAACTCTTCAATAGGCCCCTCGAATTCGGGCTCATCTCAAAATCTGAATACCAGGCTGACATAAGTGCAAGGGAGCGTGCTATATCGTTTCTATATATCGTATCGTAGCGCAGGTTGATTCCTAACAAACTACTTAAAATCATTTGAAGTACCAGGTTAGCAGAAACAGAAGTAGTTTTGATTTAGCTCACATGACATATTACGCGCGGTTTATTCTACAAATGAGAACGCGTAGCTTCTGTCACTTCTTTTTTTTTTAATCTAAAAAAAAATAGATTCATTAACTTTAGACTTTTTAG
Source organism: Carcina quercana (assembly GCA_910589575.2). Classification (NCBI taxonomy): domain Eukaryota; kingdom Metazoa; phylum Arthropoda; class Insecta; order Lepidoptera; family Depressariidae; genus Carcina; species Carcina quercana. Next base: position 1,041,436 of record OU342435.1, read on the forward strand.
TCGAAGTGTTTTAGATTCAAAATGCTATTTGTCTCTTTTTGGCCCAAGGGAATGAAAAGTAACCACATAATCAAATCAAGTCGTGATTGTGCATTATATAAGTACCTAGTCTGTGCAAAGTCTGTGATTATATCCTCTGTGTAACTGAAGGAATGTTTTTCATTCAAAAATCAATACTAGTATTTTTGCCAAGTCACTGGGCAGTATTTGCAACACACTCTTGGCCACAATCTCAATAATAGACTACCAGGTTAACATAAGTGTCAGAGAGCGTGTAAGACAACTGTTCCGCACTAACCTCCGTGCAAAGATCTCGGTCTGTTTAATTATATACTTTTTGCTGCATTGACATGTTCCAAGAGGATTGGCTTCATTTTGAGTTTTTTTTTTATAGAACGCGGGCCTTCGCTTTTTAAATATACATATGTAAATTCGAATGTTGATAATGATTTAATTTAATCTTATGGGGATGACAGAGACCTTATGCCAAGATATTATATATCTCTTTTTCTCTCTTTGAAGTTGTAGTTAGACTCCACCTTAGGTATGAGGTCCTGGTACTTTCGCCTTCATATCATCCGATGTTAAGTGATTAGAGCTGACAAATGGAAGCGTGCTCATCTAGAAACGTTACTTTGCTTTCTGTGCTAACCGGAACACAATCATCTTCATCATAATTTTACTATTTGTTATATTTTTTAGCAAATGTATTAAGAAATGTCGTTCAAAACTAGTTTCGAAATGTATTTACTATTTTCGCGTTTCCCCCCGTATATCTTCTAAACTATTGCTTTTAAAAATCTGAATACTTCACAGTGGTATGTACACTGAACTTAAAAGAAAAACTATCATAACTAAGCTGGCTTTGCAGGTGAACGAGTAATGGTCGACCAAATTATAAAAATAGACTTCGAGATGCCATAATGAAAGTTTCGTACAAATTCCAATCAAAATTACTTTACATCGTCCTGCGTGGGACCTAACTTGGATACTTTTTAAAATTGAAATAGATTCAGTAATTTAACTAGACTTTTTTAGTCTTAAGAAACATTTACACGATAACTAAAAAATAAAAAATAAATTAATATAAAAAAAATTCATAAAGAAGCTTTTATTTAAATGCTCTAAAAAGAAGAAAATAAACTTTAAATGAAATCAAACCCATCAATTGATTACATTGAACAATTTATATGCTATAAAAGCTTGTCGCGTGATTTACTAGTGTAGATGTATGTAGATTTATCTATTTTATACAATACATACTTTTTCTCTAGATCAGTTTACATAATTCTTGTATTCTAGTTCATCGACACATAGGCCTCCTTCATGGTACGCCACATCGACATCAATACAATTAAAATCACGCGACAAGCTTTTATAGCATATAAATTGTTCAATGTAATCAATTGATGGGTTTGATTTCATTTAAAGTTTATTTTCTTCTTTTTAGAGCATTTAAATAAAAGCTTCTTTATGAATTTTTTTTATATTAATTTATTAGTTGTTAACTTTCCGTATATGTGTACAACATTCTTACTCTGCTAAGCGCTAGAGCGTCATTTTACCGCCAACAAACTGACACAGGCAATACTAATGAGCGCAGGACGCGGCGCGGGTCGCGCGGTGACCTGCGCGCGCGCCGATGTGCGCGATATATTGCGCACTGGACAATATGGTGGATGCGAGCGTTATTATCCAGTGTTGTGTTTATAATTACGATTATCACACTTTCGTTCTGATGGCATTGTGTACATTATATTACCCGCAATATAGAGAGTTAAAGATTTAAGTTTGGATGAAAGAGATAATCTCTGAAACTACACACGATTTCAAAAATTGCTACACCAATGTTTTGAATGCCCCTTCGCGTGGTCAGAGGTTATTTCCTATGTGGATGAAATCGTGGGCAGCAGTTAGTCTGTATATAAAAAAAATCCCTGATTGATTGACGTATTGAACACCCAGTTAAAGTTTAATAATATTGTATCTGTTTTAAAAATTCCATTACTAAAAAAAATATTTTTGTGTCTATTTTTACCTTCTAATTAAATATTTATATATATTAAATATATTATAAACTTTTCTTTTTTACAGTTTTACGCGGGAGTACAGTACTCGCACAATAAGTTTGCCCCTCTGAACTTAGCCACAAAAGACCGCGAAGTATCAATTATTAACATATAAGTGGGAGGCGAGGTAAGTTTGCGGGTGCAAAGAACTTTCCTAGTGTTGTATGTCATCTATGGATAGTTATTATCGAAAATAATACGCACACATTCCGTCTGTACATGTTTGAAATTGCGGAGGCTAACTTCAGAGGGGCTAACTTATTGTGCGAGTAATATACCGGTTGGGGGAACAACGGGCAACGGCCGAAGTCCACGCGGCCGAAGTCGCGGGCAAAAACTAGTAGTAAGAATTTAAAAAACATACCCATTAAATTATGAACCATGTTCAAACATTTCCAAGACATCATCTAAAAAATCGAATGACATATCTTCCGAATCTATATTTTTAAGCAAGATCAAATTACACACAAAACTAATGAACCACTAGTAAGTGATGTCGCAACATCATTTCGATAGTCCGAATCTCGGGTTTCACTCATTAGCATTACAATCGAGAAGTCGACAGCACGAGTGCTGTACAAACGTCGCATGCGCGGGCGCAATTAATTCTCGGTTTACGGTACTGTTTGTTTTATAATCGAGATCCGTGGCCTACGAGAATCGATAGCGGAACTGAAGCTCAAATGAAAAAGTTGTTTTAAGTGTTTCGGGTTCCTCAATGACAAGGAAATGTTTTAGCTAAACACCGATTCAAAAAATATAAGTAGATTCAAGAAAATTTCAGTTGTGTACAGCTTATAAATAAGGAGGCCAGTTAGGCTAGAATTTACTTCTTCTAGAAACTTTAAACCGCTATAAAAGTTATTCTATAAAAATATTTATTTATTTTCACCAGTCAAATCAAATGTATAAATACTTGTTTAATACATATGCAATTAATTATAAAATATATACAAGGACCAAAAACTGGACTGAACTTCTCTCTCTCTCTCTCTCTCTAATAATAATAATAATAATAGTAATAATACCAACGGAACCCTTCAATAGAAACCGCGATTTAAACATGACTGTACTCGACACTTGAACAGAACAAGCGATGGCAGGTGAAGTAAAATAGATTCAATTAATAATTTCGAACGCTTTGCACAGTCACGGACAGTCGAATAAGTTATTATTGTAAATTGTTGACTTCGTCATGGGCAAGAGTGGTCATCGTTGCCGCGATGGATATTGGATATTAGAAAGTATGTGTAAGCTATGGCGACAATGTTAGAATAGGATCATTTATTTATGAGGGTATAATCCATGGGGATCCAAGGGGAGACTCATAGCACTGATTTTGTATTGAAATCAGTGTTGTCATCAGCAGAAGAATCAATAGGTCCTCAATAACAGTTCTCTTAGTCATGTACCGACACAAGCGGGATTCAAACCTGTGTCTCTCGTCAGTCCAGCCAACTAAGCTATCGGTCAGATACCATTACTTTCGAGAAGAAGAAAAAGTGTTCATCCCGGTCTGGCAAGGGAAACAGGTTCGAATCCCGCTCGTGTCGAAAAATTGTCACAAAAAGACATTATGTCGATCAGAAAGTACAATACTTATATACACTTATATCTTAAACAGTTGTAGAGATGGGAAGTGTTATCGATAAAAATAGAACTGACTCACATTCACGCTGACATCATAAAAATCGATGAGCATCGCGCACTTGACCTTTGTATGATAAATGCGGCCAGTACACACAGGTCGTGATAGAGGGGCCTTGGAGTGAGCGGTAAAACCGGATCTTTCAGTGTTATATTTTATTTCCGGACATACACACTATCTCATCATTTTTTATATATATATATATATATATATATATATATATAAATATGGAACAGTAACTGTCTGTTTGTCGCTTTCTCGTAACTAAACCACCAAACCGATATTTAAATTTGGTGTAAATAAAGGTAAAGCTCACGTACCTTGTGGCATAGAAATTGGACTTCTTACATAAAAATTGATTCCAAATGCAATGAAATAGATTGGCTTTCATTTATCACCCTCATGTTTATTCATGCTTACAACGACAGAAATTATAATAAAAATAGTTAATTTGTAGTATACTGCTCGGATTCCGGTTCTTATCCACCGTCTATCTATATCTATCCACCAGTGAAATGGCGTAAATAAAATAATTTGGTCACAAGATCATCAAATGTTTTTTGAGATTAATTATATTGAAAATCAGACTAAACTAGTTATCTTATGTTAATGAACTGAGCTTTGCTTTACCAAAGATAAAACCTAATTTGGAATAAACTAGCGTCTGTAAGTCTATCCCTCCCCGCTATCCCACAAATAATCAGTGGAATTTAAAAAATAAGACAACAACCTTGTTATCAGTACATCGATTCCTACCTCGTTACTACACAATTGGTCAAAAATCGAAACTAAGCTAATTTAATTCATTTGTTCAGAGCATCATAACTGAAAACGTCGCGGGTAATAAAAATAAATGACTCACCTCAAAGTCCTAAAACTCCGTGGCCGCACCTGTAATCTCAGATCTAGAAAACAATATCGATACCGATGGGAGGGCGGTGCCATCCCGCCCTACACGAATAAATATTTAATTAAAGTTATGAGAGCGAACATATCGACTAGATTTTTAATCGACACATTTTTTAGTTTGATATTAAAAGCCGGTTAGAGATTTTACGTTTCGATAGTTTAGAACTCGAATTGTTCGTAGTAGGTATTTATGAACCAGTTAAAGTTATTTGCACGATAAAACTTTCATTAAAAATTTATGTTACAATTTTTTCAAATAGGATAGTTCCCTTTGTACAGAAAGAATTGGGGTTTCACTCACTGTCGAGAGGTATAGGGTTCGTGCCAAGAAAAGTCAAGAGAGTTAGAAAAAAAAACATATATGTACTTCTCATCAAAAAATTCGAAACACCTTGCAAGTTTATGTTTTGTAAGGATTATCAGAAAAATGAATATATTTAGGAATATATGTCAAATGTCGTTTAATAGTCAATAATATGAGGTTTTCAAATCCTAATGTTAATGTTCTAAATTCAAATTAAATTTTCATAGATTTTAATTTTTCTGATGGGAAGAATATTGTAATGCACAATACAAACGGACTTTATGCCTTTTATTTTAATAGATCCCTTTTAGCTGTTTACGTTTTCGCACATTATTGGCCCTTTTAATACAAATTAGTGTATTAATTGTATATGTACTGGTATTCCCAGGGTCTTCGGGGAGGTGCGACTGTAATTAATACCCGCCCACATCTAGCACGCACCCTCGCTCCATCTAGGAACGCTGCGACTCTTGTTTTGTTTATACTGGCCGCATAATAGCTGACTAGGAAGTTCAAATTAAATATGAATTTGATAGCAAATGCTGCTTTCCTGCTTCTTAATTTGTTACTTGTTTATTTAGTTACAATTACATTTATTAATTATGTTATATAACGATATGATATTACTTTAAAAAGTTCATGTTGGAAAAGGGTGGCTCGCTTTGTTTTGGTACAAGCTTTTTACCGTGTTTCATCTGAGCTGTCGTCACAAATAATTCCCTAGGGACTCTTGATTGAAAATCGTGAAAAAATGTAAAACTCAATACTATGAGGAACGTATTAGCTGTAGTAAACAGTTCATAATTATTTTTCTTGGGTTCATGTATATGGTACTTACGAGTATACGTAAATAATAAATAAATAACGTAAACAGTACAGGGTGTTAGGCATACACTTGAATATACGAAAATGGCAGTCTATGCAATTAATAAAAACAATCCATATGGCAAAACACGTAGTAGATGGCGCCACGCATCCGCCATTTTTGAATGTTCAATCGTCTGCCTAATACCCTATATATATTTTAATATTACTTTGTGAAAAGGTCGTTTTACATTTTAAGTAACGTGAGAAAAATGCTGTTTGGTGGCAGACTGCGGGAGCATGGTGGTAGCTAGCCAGACGGTCGGGAGAATGCCCTGCCACCAACTCAAACGAATACCTATAGTTACCCATCCCCATTGGGAATCGAATCCGGGACCTAACAACCCGTTGTTCGAGAATGCCATGGAGGCGGTTATACAAGCGAGTACACGTTAAAACCCTTTGCTGTAGTCATTTTACCCCAAAATTTATTTAAAAAAATACTAAGAGTATTTTTAGTGTTTTAGTCTATAGTAAAGTGTAAGTTAAAAGTGGTTTCAAGTGGAATGCGTGAACAGACAAGATAATCGGTTTCTTCATATTCTTATGTCGATGTAATTGAAAGCAAATTTATACAACCAATAACATCCCGTGGATGAGTCGCGAAGTAATTTAATTGCGAAATATGAATCGCAAACAGTAAATTTATTAACACCACGTTTGATTAAAGGCAACACTGTGTTTATAGCACGGGGTGTTAATCAATTATTTATTAATTAATTGAATAACTGTAGGGTTATTACCATGGTAATTATATTTGTTTTACATACAGGTGTTTTCTTTGTGGAGACTTAATTGACCAAAGGGTCGTTTTGCTAATAAAAATACATGTGCTCTAAAAGTGATATATTTCGTAGCTGTTTGGCGTGCTAAAAGTTCGTGATTTCAGAAGGTTATCTGTAAAACACAAGGCAATCGTGCGTTTTTCTTATTAACTGAAGGAATGTTTTTCATTTATATCCTTCAAAAATAATTACTAGTGTTTTTGCCTATTCACTGGGTAGTGTTTGCAACACACTCTTGGCCACCATTTTAATAACAGACTACCAGGTTGGCATAAGTGTAATAGAGCACGTAAGATAACTGTTCGATGGTCGATGTAGCGTGCCATGAAGAAGGCCTATGTCCAGCAGTGGACATTTCCCGGATGATGATGATGTTTTAAGAACACGCAATATAGAATCAACAACGTTTTATTTATCTTTCCTACAATAACAATTACACTTTGCTTTGTTTTAGAAAGACTCGTGTACTGCAGTGGAATCAATATACATGTAACAAAATATCCAGCCAGTGGTATTATAAGAAATATTGAAAGGCATATTATTTTAGCTATTTCCTGATTTGTTTTCTAAAATACACAATGGAGGATACAATTCACCGTTTAAGTAAAAGCTCCTTCAGCACAAGTCTTGCACCATATTATTTATAGTTACCCGGGACAGTACGGCTACCGTGCGCTGCGCACGGGCACAATCTAACCTCGACCGCAACACTGATTTGCGAAAATAAAACGAGACCGAATTACACAGACGGCGCCGGGGTAATGGAATAGTGTTGGGATGCGCCTTGAGATAAGAATATCGACTACTCCGAATTGCTTAAATTGTACAATCAATGTTATTCTTAGTTTATGCATCCCTTGCTATAAGATGACAGCTTTAATATACCTACAGATTCATGTGACTTTAGTTGGGTCACAACTCGATCACTTTAAAGAAATGTTGTGGTATAGACCACACATCGAAAGGATGACGTTTGTATAAACGCGCATGTGTGAGTGAAGTAACAAGGGCTGTTGATGTCGAGAGTCAGTTAATCTTCGATCTAGGGATTTGCCTTAAAAACGTTTGTGTAGTGCAGCGACTCAATATAGCTGCTATTTCAAATTAAGCACTCACATTATTCAAATAAATTATACCCAGAATGAAACATTTCACTAACAAATGTAATTTTATGACTTGTTCACGCTAAATAAGAGGAAACTAAAAACAAAACCATAAAGGATATGTTTCAAATTCGGCCTGTACTTGTTCACTATTTAAAAAATTCAGTAATAATCTAAAGATGTATATCAAAATACTAGAATTACATTTATTGTTTAAATTATAAGTGTACAAGACCCTTGGCTCCGTACATTCGCGGAACGTGTCATTTAGGTTATTCGCACGTAACTGCCGGCGCCAAGAACTTGCAAGGGTTGCCAGCTTTAGAAAGCGGTTTACTGCTCATAATAAAAAAACAATACCGTACCGTATATAAAGTAGTAGCATTGTTTACGTAATATGGATAGTTCCGTAAATAGTTACGTTCGTTTAAATCATGTTTTTAAAATGTTAAATAAATTAAAATTTTTGACTGCAAAGTGGTTAACTAAAATTTTCTGACTGTCATTTTATGTAACGTGTACATCGATACAAGTAAACTTATCTTTATGTTAAAGTTTATATCTTAAGGTTATTCGCTCAATAAAAGATTCATACTACATTTCTGTTGCTATAATTTTATAAAATAGAATATCTGGTTTTGTATAGTATATCTAAAAATAGTACATCGGATTTTAATGTCGCGAAATGAGTATCATTTATATGCAACTTCCTAGAGAGTCAAAATTTTCATTTTTACACAATATTTTTGATTATTGTTCAAAGCACCATCTGTGGACTATTAGTTGCGTAACGGATATTGTAGCCGACATTAAAGTTGTAAATTAATGACTTTCATTTCGTGACACTATTATTTCTTCTCCTATTTTTAGATAATTAGTTATCAAAGCCAGCTATTCTATTTTAAAAGATTATGACAACAAAAATTTAGTATGGAAGCATTCTAAGCGAAATCCCGTTAATACGAATATTATTATCGAATAAACAAAAAAATTATGACACTATTATTATTACGTTGCTATTTTTTCAATGTAAAAATTGGGATCTGAAAATATAACGTACGGTACACTTATGTAAGAAAAGTGCCCAAAAATATACAATTTATCGATAAAGCCTTTGTTTACATACTTCCCATCACTACCAGCGAATACGATTCCTCACAAAGTAATCATTTGTCTACTTGACTAAACTGAATTATATTATTTTTATTATTATATAATGATGTAGAATAATTGAGGACCGCATCGCATCGGCTTCTGTACGAACCTGCGCCCGCGTTCCGCATGTTCGAATCATCCTTTTTAAGGCGAAGAGATACAACTCATTATCAAATATACTAATTATTTTGCAGATTTTGTTAAATTTACTAGATAAAATAATAATAGATTCTTTGTTTCAGATATACATCCATCCACACAATAAAAATAAAATACTACAATATTAACTAAAAAATAAGGCATGTAATGCTCATATTTCTTATTTCTTATTTGCGTTCTGGTGAACACTAAGCCAGTATCTGAAAATGGGGCTGGACATTCCCTCACCAACGAATAATATAAATAATAGAATATAGATAAGATAATAATAATAAAGAAGATAATAATATAAATAAGAGAATAGAAATTATTTATTAGAAGGTGATTTATAGATAAGATTGGACTAAAGGTAATAAACATCAAGTTTTGAGTTGATTGTAAAAAACTGATGTAATATTGTTTCATAGTACGTGTGCAGTTCTTTCTTCTTCAAAAATAGATTTTCCATTATCAACGCTCATTTTAGCTGCTAGCACACGTTGCTTTGTATTTCGAGTACAAAAATATGTATCCACTTTTGTACCATGTCATATTCACCTTTCATTGCCATTTCTCAAAACACAATGCAGAGGAACAAGATAGGGTGAATATGACAAGGATAGACAATATGACAATACATATAGACAACAACAAATAGACGGCGGGTGGTCTAACGACGTCACAAAAATTCGATGTCGGTTGACTTTTATCAAAGTTACGATGCTGATTGATTTAAGAGGGAACAGCAGATAAAAAATTTCATATGAAATTAAGGGTTTGGGATATAGCTGTTTTCTCAACGAAACGTTAGCCAAATTCAATCATTTTGATCTTATTCTCTTTATCAAAGAATAATCTAGGCCCGTTGGTTTTGCTTTTTTCAATATTTTGTCTACAATTAGAATTATGGGCATCTCAAAACTCAAAATTTCAGAAAAAATTTCTTTCAACTTATGGTACTCATTATTTAGAGTAAACGTAACATTTTCAGAAAAAGCAAAACCAACGGGCCTAGATTATTCTTTGATAAAGAGAATAAGATCAAAATGATTGAATTTGGCTAACGTTTCGTTGAGAAAACAGCTATATCCCAAACCCTTAATTTCACGGCAAAACTAGGCAAATACCAAAAAAAGCTTCAACTGTCCTTCTCGCACAGTTCGGTTCGGGAGGCAGGGTACACTATATCACAACTATATACTGTGTATTATATGTATAAAAATAAAGTAAGCATGCATTAGTGATGTCAATAAGCTTTATCGATTTTTTCGACTAATAGTGGTGGGAAAAATATATCGATAGATACCCTTTCTCGAGCTATAATGGTTTTACCTGTTAGTTTTAATGTTTAGATTGATCTAAATAAACAAATATAAAGACAAATAATTCTAAGGAAATTTATTTTATCTCTAGAACAGAACATTTTCCCTGAAATTCTTAGTTGTTGTTACGTTTTGTTACGTGTAAATAATTAAATATGATTTATGAATAAGTGACTTATGTTTCAAATATTTTTTTAATGTTAAAGTTCGAGTCGGACTCGCATACAAAGGGTTCCGTACCACTGTAAAATATCTAAACAGAAAAAAAACACAGAAAAAACATAACATTTATTGCATGGACATCCGTTTATTTATAACTTTTTTTAAAGCTTTTTTATATTATTTTTTGTTATTTATTATTATTGAAAGTCTTGAGAGAGAACGAGAAGTTATATGGACATCGCATGTACAAATCGCTACGGAGACTATATGACCCGACACAGATATCCCGGAGATCAGCCAGCAAGAGCTTGAAATGGCTCTCCAACAACTCAAAAACCGGTCAAGAGCAAGTCGGACTCGTGCACCGAGGATTCCGTACAGAATATGAATTAATGACATACTGAAAATCATAAATAATAGGTACGGTAATATGCACCCAACAATGCTCTACCGAAAATGAAATTCTAAGCTAAATTACATATTACGAAGTTAAGTTTGTAAACATTAAAAAATCAATTTTACTGTGTTACAATTAAAAAATTCAGATTTATTCCTATGGTTGTGCTGTAAAACCTTTCTTCTTGCCAAATTTCAAGACATTAGGTCAACGGGAAATACCGTATAGATTTTGGGTTCATTGCATTTTGTACGGAAATGGTCTAAAATACAGCTATATCTTTTTATTGCGTTGACCTATAAGTTTCATTATTTGACAGATCTAAGGGACAGCAGACTGGAGTATTCGATATCACAGTGATCCTATAAGGATTCCTTTTTTCCTTTTGAGGTACTTAAAATATAATAGTATAATATGAAGTATGACAGTAGGAAATACGATAGATTTCGACGATATTATTATTCATGTCGACAAATAAAAACTTGAAATATTTTTTCCCAGTTATACATCTCATACACTTAAGACGGGATTTTTAACTCGTCTATTCTATTGTGTGAGGTGTCGTGAAATTACAGTTTTTTAACCGACTTCAAAAAAAGAGGTTATCAATGCGACCTGTATGTATGTAATATTTCCAGAACTGCCCAGTTTTCATATATGTTAGTCTATACCAGCTTCTAAAGAAGTGTGCCAAATTTCTAAAGTGTATGTTTATTTGTCCTCGCATATATCCGGAACACACACACAAAAGAAAAACACACATAGGGTTCGTGGATTTCAACAAAGCATTCGACACACTCGAATATAGATTTATCTGGGACGCACTGGAAAAACAAGGCGTACATGCAAAATACATAAGAATACTGAAAAACATATACACAAAAAGCACCGCACAAGTGAAGCTAGAATCTACAGGCGAAGAATTTTCGATTGAGAGAGGGGTACGCCAGGGAGACCCAATTTTACCAAAAATATTTTCAGCTATCCTGGAAATGATATTCACAAATCTGGATTGGACGAATAAAGGACTAAATATAAATGGCAAAAAGCTGAGTCACCTACGCTTTGCAGACAACCTGATCTTACTTTCGGAAAACCCGAAAACCCTACAGACAATGTTCCAACAGTTAGCGGAAGAGAGCGAGAAAGCAGGCCTGTCAACGAACTTAACGAAAACAAAAGTAATGTCAAATTCCTCACAAACAGAGCCCATAACAGTAAATAATGGAGAAATAGAGTATGTAGAAATGGACAAGACTAATAACTGAATGGCAACCACGAGATAGCAAAAGAAAAAGAGGCAGACAGACTAGAAGATGGGAGGACGACATCAGACAAGTGGCGGGTCCAACATGGACCCGCATAGCGAAAGATAGAATAGAGTGGAAATCCTTAGAGGAGGCCTATGTCGAAAGACAAGCTGAAATGTAGGAACGACCGGTTACTGATACTTAATATAAAAAGATAAGTAACGTATAAAGTAAGCATATTTTTAAGAAAATTGTAACAAAAAATTAGTTCAGCAATAAAGGCTATTTTATTTAATTTATTTTTTATATATCCGGAACTACAAGTTCGATTTAAATAATCCCTTTTTTGTTTACCTAGGTATTGTAAAACTTAGGGAAGACTGCAAGTTTCATCAAAATCGGTTCAGTAGTTTTTGAGACTGGGAATGTTAAGTGTGTATTTCGGCGTTGCAGTGCAGCAGAGCAAATTTAAAATTAATGTTTTAACTGTACTGTAATCTGTATGCCGAATAAATTATTTCTATTCTATTCTATTAGTTAAATGTTTGTTAACTCAGAGCTTTTCACTGGGTGAACCGATTTGGATGATTCTTTATTATTTGAAAGCTGATGCTTTCCATGTGGTCCCATTTCAATTTGGTCCGGTTCTTAGAATGGAATCCATGAGAAAACAATATACATCTTAAATTTTCCTTAATAAAAGTAGACTTTTAGGGCAGTTGAAGTCGGTTTCTAGTTCTTTTTGAACGCTTTAACTTGTTAGTCCTTAGACTCTAGCACTCTAGGTACTAAAACACCTCTAGGTCACCTAAAGTATCGTTGGAAGACGAACGTTCGGATATGGTGAAACTAAAAGGTTTCTTTGTTGACCGTAGAACCCTAAAATAGCAACGCCATAATTTATATTGTATTTATATGTGATAGGTACTTACTAGTCAATTATATCAAATACAACCACAGTATGTCGAGACTAAACCAATATGCGAACAATAATTTCTCAAAACGTAAAACAAGGGTTGACGCACGCTCACGTCAAGTTTATTATAATTTTGAAAAATACACTCTAGCCCAGGCGGAGGGGTAGCGTCTATGCGCGGCGCGCAGGGGCCTCTTTGGGATGTTATGCAGCGTTATTTGTGTGAGTGAAAGCATGTGAAAGGCTGTATGTGTGCGTACCGAATCGCGACAGCAATAACATATTCAAATACCTACTATTCTACGGAGACTTTGCTTCATTGGCCTCTTAATGCATAAAAGCACAACTCATGAAAGTTCAGTAGCAAACAAAAAATATATCAAAAGTCTTCTAATATTGTTTTGATTTTTTTTCAGCTGGTCATGTCGAAATATTACATATATATACATTACTCGCAAACTATAAAAATCGGGGAACGTACATTGGGATGATTCGGATACCCCACGACTTAAAATTCATCTTAAACATTTTATGGGCCAGCCTGTATCAGAGCATTATTTGACAAGCTTGACCTTAACTCATCGTTATTAGATTACGAATGGAATATCATCGGGTGCAGGCTGCGCTCGCGCCGGTTCGCACGATACATTATATTGGTGGCCGCGGCTCCGTGACTACACATCCCTAGCAATTATATATTGATCAATTTCGATTTCGATTCTAATTCGGATATCGATTTAATCTCGGAAGGATGATTCGTTTCGATGCTTTGATTTGAGTTTGATCAATATTCGATATTAATCTAGATAGAAAATTGAGCTACATATATCGATTTGCTAATCGTAATCATCATTAAGCTGTTGCAATTCCTATCTCATTACGAACATATGGATAACTTTAATGTTCGGAATTTATCTACGTGATAAAATCCGGAATGGGGAAATCCGTAGACAAACTAAGTTCACCGACTTAGCTCGACGAGTCAGTGAGCTGAAGTGGCAAAGGGTAGGCCACATCGCGCGAAGGACCTGCAACCGATGGAGAGTAAAAGTTTTAGAGTGGCGACCACGTACTGGGGAACGTCTATCGGGCCGTCCCCTACTAGATGGACCGACGATCTGGTTATGGTCGCGGGGAGTCGCTGGATGCAGGTGGCTCGGGACCGGTCGATGTGGCGTGCCATGAAGAATGCCTATGTCTTCAAGTCGAGGGTGAACAGGCACCTTGTAGTGTAGACCAACGCGCACCATCGTAGGCCACATCGTCGCTTCGCTTACCACCAGGTGAGACCGTCGAAAAGCGTTGATTTAAAAAAAATAGATTAACTGAAATAGTTATTTTCCCTATATTAACAGATTATGCTTTTAAAATGACAACGTATTTATATGAAATAGCGATTTAAATAAATTATATTGGGTTTGTACTTGGCCTTCTTCTCGCGTGATGTTCAAAAGCCTCTAGATAAAGAGATATTATCGTCACTTGCCACCAGGTGAGATGAAGGCTAAGTGTAAACCCATCACACATAAAAGTAGAAAAGAAGAAAAGTAGAAATTAGAAAAATCTATGGCACGCTGTGATCATACCAGTAATTGAGTAGTAATACACACAAATAATGCACAGAATATTTACGTAGAGCCTTTGCAACACAGTCCGACCTGAAGCTTCGATTTGAATGGAAACTATAAAGACATAGATCGTAGAAATTACCCAAGTCACAATACGTTACTGTCTACTCAAGGCTCGCTTGTAACAAATTACCAAACAGAATTATTGTAATATAGAGCACACACGATTACTCGCCTGTCACTATGCAAGCAATTACTGACTGATTTATCACGTACGATTATTTATTGTCTGATGGCAGAGGTAGAAAGCTAGGTGGAAGGAAGGCGCCGGCTAAAGGTCATCACGGGGCCAGCTTAACGTTATCCCTCTCCTAATGCTTCCATACTAAATTTCTGTTGCCATAGTCATTTAAAATAGAATAGCTGGCTGTGATAAGTCATTACCAAAAAATAGGAAACAAAATTATATCATTAATTTACAACTTTATAGTTAGCTACAATAGCAGTTACGTGGCTAATGGTTCATAGATGACGCTTTGAACAATAATCGAGAAAAAAAAGTGTTTAAAATGAAAAATTGAGATTCCTTGTGAAGTTGTATGTTAATGATACTAATTTCGCGACGTAGCAATCCGATGTCCTATTTTCAGATAGTTACCACACAAACCCAGCTATTATATTTTAAAAGATTATGGCAACAGAAATTTTGTATGAAACTTTGATGGAGGAGGAATTTTTCTTACTTTTCTTTGAAAAAGTTAATGCATGTAACTTTGCTAATGAATACAACGTAAAATATTAGTAAAAAAGTTACTTTAAGTACTAAAGTAACTTTAAAAGTTATTCTACAACTTTTACGCATCATATTTAAATATAAAATTTTGATGATGAATTTGAATATGCTTCCTTCTTTCTTCCATCAATTATTCCATCCACATGGTAACTAAACCCTTGGCTTATATATTCGCGTTATAATTGTTAGAGCAGATGTAATCGATTTTATGAATCATATGTTTTTTTCTATGTTTAATAGGACCACCCGTGGTGCTCTTTATTCTGGACATTAGTTTTGTTGCGTGTACAGATTTATTAGTATCGTGTGGTCAATTTGGAGTGGCGTTGGTTGGGCAAGACTCTAGTCTTCTATTGATGGCATTGTGTACGTATAATTTGTAGTTATCGACACTGAAGTCTTTTGCAACTTTTCAACCGACTTTAAAAGAAGAGGAGGTCTCAATTTGACTTTGACCGATTTTGATGATTCTTTTTTTATTTGAAAGCTGGTGCTTTCCGTGCGGTCCCATTTCAATTTGGTCTTGTCCTGACAATGACATCCTTTTAGGGCAGTTGAAGTCGGTTCCAGTTGTTTTTGAATGCGCTAATTGTGACATTAACTGTGATAAAGTTCGATATCGCCTCTTTTAGGTTTTGTTATCACGTGGTAGTCGTTAAAAGCGACTAAGATAATATTTCAAGATTACTAACAAATTATCTTAGCTAACACCATGTTATCAAAGTCAGCAAACCGTATATTTTTTTGGTTAGATTTCTTCACAGGTTCAAGCCACAACACACATGCATATTCCGTATTAATTTCAACTTTATACCTTTACGAGTTCTTAAGAAAAAGGGTATTGACAGACAGACAGACGGACAACAAAGTGATCCTATAAGTGTTCATTTTTTTCAGGTATGGAACACTAAAAAAATTAAAAAATTATAAGCTAGCAACACTGCAAGCAACGATTCACAAACACTTTTATTAATACTCCAGACATCTGCGCAAGATTACCCGTCCTTGAAAGATAGTTCCAGTCTCGTACTAATGAATCAATTCAATAGTTATTTACTTCTTAACCTCCAACCTTCTAGACGACCACCGTGCCGCAAGCTGTAACAAATAGTACTAATTTTATATAATAACCATATTTATCCTCTCGACGCAGGGCAGATTGGACAAGAGGTCAGAGGGCTTTTAAGGGATGGCGACTGCGATTCTATATTCAAAATTCTTTTAAAAATGCTTGAAACGAAATTTCTGTTTCTGGGTAGGTCTGGTTTACCAAGTTGTGAAGTGCGTGATATCTTTGAAAGTTCTAGAAACGAAAGGGAGTTCTGTTGTTGTCATCGATGAGAAGCTTATCTTGAACCAGGTATGTATATTTCGCCAATCTTAGGTTCCTTTTATATTCTTCACTTTATGATAAAGTTAGTGAAGGCACTTATTATCGTTCTAGTCCCAAGCTGCTCTTCTGCACCAAGCCCTCAATAACGGCCTGTGAAATCTTAAATCAATTTAAAAACAGTTATTAGCCCTCGCGAGGCGCTTGCGCTTATTGTTTTTAATGGCGGTCATTTTTATGTGGAAGGGATCATTCAGGAAACATGTAGTATGAAGGAGTGCTATATAAAGCACATAGATAATGTTTATTTGCATCTAACATAGTACATACATATGATGAAATTCAGAAAATTTTCGTCTCTTGAAAGGGGAAAACTTTAGAATTATGCAAAAATATAGTTATAAACCGATGCATATTATTCTAACATTAATATCTCCCAAAATAGAATATCTTATGTCCTCTACCCAAAGGTTGTATCGAAAGGTTGTACCCAGGGGAGACTTCTAAAGGTGAACAGTGAACATTCGTAAACAGTAAACTTCTACAAAACCAAAGCAATATTCTTCACCGTAAAACGACCGTGTTCAAACATGCTGCAGGCCACAGAGTATTAAACAAAAACAAACTGACATTGTAACCACTTACTTTAGCCGCAAGCCAATTAAGGCTGGACCATACTGCACTGCACACAAAAACTAAAACCGTCATACTTTGAGCCAAGAAATTTACCAATGGATATGAAGTCAAAATTTGTAACGCTCTACCAATAATCATGATTATAACGCGTCAACGTCGCGTTCCCACGGGAACTGCTAGTCCGATCGGGATAAAACGTAGTCTATGTCCTTTTCCAGCTCTCCAACTACCGGTATACAAAAAATCTAGTCAATTCTCCGTTACGACGGGTAAGCAGAAAGTAATGCACTTTCGCATTTATAATATTACAGGTATAACGTATAAATGAGTCTGCTCCTGAGGTATGAGCGCGGTACGGGAGGGTGTGTTAACGGAATGTCAAACGACGCATTGCGTCGTTTAACGATCCGTTAACACACCCTCCCGTACACCTCCCATACCTCAGGAACAGTCTCACTTATGCGTTAGTACGAAGTAAGGATTTTCAGCTGAAAATGATCATATCGTATCGTATATTATCACATCAAACCGATTCAAACTTTCCCCTGTAGAAACGTTTCGCACGAGGGCGATAGATGGCCTCTCTTTATAAGACAACAATTTTAAGTCCCGGAGAACCTAGTAGCCGCCACCGCACGAGTCTATACCGCGATGCATATGGCCAGCAGCGCCATCTATCGCCCTCGTACGAAACGTTTCTACATCCCCTATTATAATATTTGCATAAATAAACTTTACAAACGATTATTACAATCTCAAGGTGTTCCTTAATTTTATATTCTGTCTGTAGACAGTGGACGAGTCATTAAAATATCTAGGACAATTTTTTTTGCAATTTCGTTATATGTTTTCACGAGTCTCTATGTCGGAGCCGTTAGACCGACATTTGTTTTAATAAAATATTTGTTGGTTATTGACAATGGTTTTCCATTGGTTGGTACAATTACAATTTTTTTTAAAAAAAAGAAGCTCTTCAAAAACATACATCCGTGACCAAATGGATAAGAACAAGCATTGCGGTAGAAATAATTCACATTTGAAATGACGTGAGCGTTTACAAAGATAGCTCCCGACCACAATATAATGTGCCATAATAACTAAAACATGAAACTCCTAAGTCTACGTTTACAAAGATCGATATGTAAGTAAATATCAATGGCCATAATTTAAATGTTGATTTGTTTTGTTCGTTCGTGATGGCCAGTTATTCTAATGGCGTTTGTGGATAACAAAATAACGAATTGAAAGTAGGTTTTATATATTTTTATAATTTAATAAATTCTGCGTATTTTTTATATTTAACAATTTTACCGTAAGTTAAGCGGTTTCTCAGTACTATATATTTTTATTATATATTTTTTTAATATAACAGATACGCTTTAGGCGTCTGAAAATAAATTAAAGAAAATTTAATAAACTTTCAAACGACACCATACACAAGCAAATATACTTAATAAGTGCGATGTAATTAACGAAAAACAAAAATCGTCGGCGGCCATGTTTATGACGTCACTGCTATCCCCTCCACCACTAAAAACATTACAATAAGCAGTTTCGTGATCTACGCAACGCCCTGACCACATACATACCTTTTCTAGGTATACAGAAGAGATACCGACGAGATAGATATCGACGTGTTAGAGACGGAATTTTGTCAGGTAGCTGTAGACTATAATGCTTTGTACCAAGTTTTAGGGCTAATACGGCATATTAAATATAACTATAAACTAGTAAGTGTACTTGAGAGCATAACATGAAGCTTCTTCGATACTTCTAATAATCGCGTAAAAAATGTTCCAAATGCAATGAAAATACTAAATCTAATAAGCATTTTACTATTTGAGGAACTATATTTTTCGCAATTTTTGACACTTAAAATTTTTTCGAAATACATATGGAAAATGACAATTATTTTGTATTTTTAGTTTAGAGGAATTTCTTTTAATGTCCTTTACGTAATAAAACACAATTAAACTCCAATCTATTTAGGTGTGATGTACCTTATCATATCGTCTCAGTAACACAATTCCCAATTCTTTTGCAGAATGAGAGTACATGACTATACAATAATCTCTGTCTTATTCATTGCCACAGCCATCTAAATTATCAATCGTATCGATATAATTATAGTTTCCGGTCTCACGATTTAATAGAAGAAAAAAATAGAAACCATTGATTCAAATGGTTTTTTTTTTCGCCATAGCAAGTTACAAGGAATGGGCGGGTAGTCGTGCTGCGATACACGCGCTTTTAAACGGTGTTCTAATTTTGAAACTTATGTTTGATTTCGGACGGTTTCAATTTGAAAATGGAACAGTGATGGAACGATGAAATCTTTGAAGCAGACCATATTATTATTTTCATATTATTTGTTTAAAAACATACTAATAACTGAGAATGAACAGAATATTTGCTTGGTAATATAAATACACTCTTTGGAAATTAAAAGTAGAAGAATCATTTGCAATTAAGAAGACAGGCTATGATTATTACCTCACGTTTCATAACTAAATGACCATTCTGTCAAAACCCGGTACGTTTACGTACTTTAAGCGTCAAACTTGATTTACTTCTTTTCAAAAAGTTTTAAAATTACTCGAGCACTACAAGTATTATAATTAAGCAATCAACAAAATTTCGTCAAACAGATGATACAGTTATTCGCGTCTTGAAATGAAATGGCGCCAGTACACTCGAAACGAAATTACGAAAAATTTACAAAAGTTTCTTACTTTTAAAAATCAGTAAAATAAACCTTTTCGGTACAAACTTAAGTGGCATGACTGTTTAAAGGTAATGCTGGCAGCTCTGCATTCGCAAACAAGATAATTGTTCGAATTTCGAACAGTCAAATATTTAAATTTGAAAACGGAACTTTCCCTATGGGTACGTTCCACGGGTAAATTATTTCATTTTTTTCTTTTTTAACAAACAAACCGAGTTTTCAAGCACGCACTCAATCACTTTGTGGAGAGTATGATCGGAAACATACTTTAACGTGCACAGGTGCTCAAAAACTAACAGTTTTGAATTTTAATCAAAATTAGATTAATTCTTTTATTTTTTTGCCTTTACGCATTTTATAAAACATAAAATATTTAAAACTATAGGTATTGACATAAAAGTAAAAAATATCTCGAAATTTCAAATAAAGGTAAAATAGATACCGCTAGGGAAAAAATAACTAGAAAATCAACAGCAGATTTTACCATGGGAAATTACTTTTTCTTGTAACTTTATAATATAATGACTCCAAAACATACAGAATATTAAACATACACTACAATAAATAAACCAACTTTATGTTTTTCCCGAACGTATCTTATAATTGACGCGACGATTGCTCTGCGAAAAAAGATTGTTATTAAATAAAATAATTTTCAATATTGCGCATTCATATAAACATCGGTAAGTGAAAAACAACGCTTTACGTGTTAGCTATCTTTTAGGGTTCCGCACTGAGATGGTAAAAGAAACCTACATGGAGAACCACATAAGTTATAATAAAAGGATAAAGTTACATATTTCGGGGATAGGTGGATGACCTCTTGTTACAGTGGTACCAACTAGTAACAAAAATGTCGTAGGACATTAAAAATCTCTTGCCGCTCATTTTTCCGCAAGTTTGGGGTTCCGGTAGACAAATACTGTAAACAAAACTATAGAAGAAGTAAATTTCTTTGATAGACGAATCACAAGTTCATGAAATGCCAAACTTTAGGGGAAACACAAGGTTTTTTTTTCTCTTTTTAGCTCTATCCATTTTTCAGTGTACGTTCTCGATGGCATTTAACCAGAAGTATTGTCTAGCTGGAGTGTGGTGTTTGAACAGCTCACAGACAAACAGCTTGTTTATATAGAGGAGATAATACCACCACAGTCATGGACAAAGAAACACGGAGAAACAAGTGAGTGATAAGGTCAACAAGTTAAATCGTTAATAGAATGCGAAGAAATGTTACATTGTTTAAAATAGTTATGATTCTTACTAGTTTTATCTGTTTCGTTCTCTTTTATGTGCCTACTAAATAAGTTGGTTTGCTGCAACTTAAAAATTCAAATATTTGTCTACCATCCGATTTTTTATCAACTTTCCGCCTTTTTTATTTCACGGTAATAATGAAGCTTGCAGTAAGTGAAATAAAGGTTTGTGTTACAAAACTGCACGTTTAAGAATACCTATTGGATGTCTGATTTTACAAAACTGAAAGACGAACAAAAATGTAATGATTGCTTATAAAATGATTAAACATTTGGACTTCACCTTAGAACATATAAAATTATTTATAGGGATAACTTGACAACTAGCAATTTAGGGTAAAAATATTGTTCGTAATCTGCTTCGTTACACTTGAATCAGACACTCGGGAATTCCCATAACATCAGACTTGGTAGTCGTGTTGGTGATCGCAGAAAGATTACAAAGGTAGTCGCCGCTGAACTGCCCATCTCCTGAATGTTGATCGTCTCTTGTTTCTGTAATTTTCTCTTGAAAAAAAAAAGATAATTACATATGTAACACACTTAAACCTTCCTTAGTCACACTCAAGCAACTCTAAGTAACTGACTTGACGAGAACTAGCCATCGGTAGATTATTTGAAACCATTTCTCATGGAACTAAGGTTCGGAATCTTTTGCATAAACACTAACATACAACATATACAGGGTGTACGAAAATGAACATCAAGGCTCCCTGAGAAGCTTGCGCGGACTTCAGGACAAATCGCTAATTTACATAGAACAAATGCGGGAGTCACGTTCTCACTATGACACGGCATTTTAAAAATCGTAAGTTCGAATGGAGGGCTATGGTCTAAAGTAGAAAGTTTTGTGAAAAAATATTGGACCCGATAAACTGCCCAAAATAACGGCCTTTCTTGCTTCGAGGTTCTTAAAAATAACTAAATTGAATATTAACTTGTAGAAGCCGGTAAGGCATTCCACTCCTTAGCTGCTGTAATAAATGAATAAGCAAAACGCTTCGTACGAAATAGTGGAATGTAAACTAAGAAGGGGTGGAACCCTGCCGGTCTTCTGGTTGTCCGTTTGCGAAAAAGGGACGGTGGAATTAGGTCGTGTATTTAGATTGAACTTCACCTCCGCCCACCGAAGTGTCCATTCAAATATGGAAGCTGCCAAAAATATATGTGGCTGTTATTCTTGAGACGTTAAATTATGATTCAAATTGCGTACTGGCTAGTTGTAGGCATTTCCTTGTTAGCTTCGAGTGGTTAAAAAGTGTTTAAATTAGCTTTCATGGTACAGATTTGTGTTGTAGGTGGGCGCAAGAAAGCTGACATACGTATATCTGGGCCTGGTGTATGCTGTAATTCTTGTAGGTTATATTTCTCGAGCGGTTGTAACGGGAGGTCACAGGTCTTGGGTTTGGAGAGATCCGCTAGCGGTTATTATTCGACCTGCGATTCGGCCTAGCCTGTTACATGTGCCTGCTTTATGTTGTTCTTAGCTATTATAGCATGGGACGGATTAAGGAGTATGTACGGTAAACTTTTTTTTCATTTGTTATGGATTTACAATACTCTGCCACCTATGCGTTTGAAAAATTGAAATTTGTATTATTATGTAATCCTTACTGGCTTGTTCAAGTGTTATCATTTGTACATCTGTGGTCCAGTAGAGAGAGTGAGAGAGAAAGGTACATATCGTATAAAACGAGTGGTTATAAATCCATCATCATACCAGAGGTAGTCAGCAATGACCCAAGAGGTTGACGGTGCAGTCAGCAAGTGACGAAACTAGGTACTATTGTAAAAAATGTGATGAACTGGATTATGGGCGGCGAAGCTTGAATGGATTGTGGTTTGGAATTGCCTACAAGCTTTAAAGAAAGAGAAGTTAATCTTGGCCAAGTGTTATATTGGCCAACTTTTTACATTTCTTATAATTAGGGGCATGAGGTTGAAGTCGACTAAAACTTAACAATAAATAATATCTACAGTATTTTGATTACATCTGAATAAATAAATTTTTTGTGCACCCAGCCTGAACAAGCTTCAATTAAGCGCCCAGCTATGTCGGTGACTTTAGTTTTCTGGCGGATCACTTTTGATCTGTAACTGACACTCACTTTGGATCTGTAAGTGATGTTTTGGATCTTATGACAAGTAGAACTCAAGTTGGAGCCTTTTTTATATTGAAGATAGACCAACACTTGACCTCAATCTCACCTGATGGTAAGTGACGATGAGGTCGAAGATGTTACGTGTTGGTCTAGAAGGTGCCTATTTACTCTTCTTTTTTTTCAATTCAATTCAATTCATTTATTCGTATCAATTATTACTTACAGTTATTCTACACATAATAATATTGTCAAAATTATAAAACTAAACTATAAAACTAAATCTACTATTCGTAGTTTGCTAGTGCCAGCTCTAGATCGGTCATAGTCTGTCACACTCACAGTGCTGGGACCAGCAAGAGACTCCAGATATCGAGCGGCTGATGACAGGAACCTCGATTCCGAGTCGTAGAAAACGTCTACTGAGTCATCATAGGTGATAGTTTTATTAAGTAGTTGTAGGGCGCAGTGGAGCGGTGATGTAGAGAGCGCTTTAGTTCTAGCTGTGGGAACATGGAAGGTGGGCTGGGGACGTGGACGTAGGACAAGCTTTCGCACTGGTGGCACGTGTAACGATATTTCGGCCAAAGTATCTGAGTTGGTTACAAGGCCACGTAGTACACGGAAGAAGTATTTGACGAGGGTTAGACCTCGCCTTAGTTCCAGCGAATGGAAACCTACCATACCCTGAATATAGAGTGTGGGGTACAGGAGCGGATAATAGCCGTAGAGTTTCTTATATAGGAATCTTAAAAACGATTTTTGTATTTTCTCAATCATGAGTATATACCTACCTTTTGAAGATTCCCAAGGTGTAGTTTTCGGGGAACACGGAAACCGGTAGTGCATTCCATTAGATGGACTTATTGAGATGCCATGAATAATTGATAGGATACTTTAGTACGTCTGTAAGCGTCGCGTACAATCGCAGTGGGCTTCGCATACAGCTATTGCGAAACATATCGATTGCAAAAGCCATCATAGGAGGACGACGTGCGAAAACTTTAACAGTTGTTTTAATTACTCACAGATATCTCTGAGGTTCATTTTACTTGCGTTGGGTAACGTGCCACCAGGCCATAGATTGCGCCTCTCAAACCCGTAAACCTTTCATTACTATTTTGTAATAAACTATGAAAAACGAGACATTTATGGTGGTTCATACTCGAACTTCTTTCCATGAGATTAAAATATTACAATTCGTATAGCCGAATCTTTAGATATTATAATTATTTTCTATATAAAAAATTGGCCGCTTCCTTGGCATAATGGTTACATTATTGGACTAATTACCCGGAGGTATCGGGTTTGATTCCCAGTGAGGGTGCCTACCGGTACTCGGTTTGGTTGGTGGTAGGGCATTTCCATGTAACTAGCTACTATTATGCTACCTAAGTCTGCCACTAAACAGCAGTGCTAATAGCATGTTGTGTTCAATTATGAAAAGTAGTAGAGACAGCACCTTATTAGGCTTCTGGGTGAGCACATTTTCCATCCATTGGCCTTATCTTCAAGAACCATCCGGTGAGATGACGGCCAAGTGCATTCCATATAATATAAATCTATAATAAAAAGAAAAATAATAACATATTATAGCAACTTTAACAACATTCACGCACTTAATTATATATAAAAATAAACGGGGACAGGAAAAAAATTACATCACGACCAAAAAACAATACCATAGACATACGTTTAGGAAGCGAACCTGTGACCTTCGGATCACTCGAATACCTCTGTAGGTACTCCAACTA
Source organism: Carcina quercana (assembly GCA_910589575.2). Classification (NCBI taxonomy): domain Eukaryota; kingdom Metazoa; phylum Arthropoda; class Insecta; order Lepidoptera; family Depressariidae; genus Carcina; species Carcina quercana. The sequence continues at coordinate 1,066,619 of OU342435.1, forward strand.
TGGCCACGGGGGTTAAATCGTACTAAAATCTGATCAATGGGCAATTAGCAAGTATCACACGCATGAAATACCCTCAACGCAAGGCTGAGGTGTAAATTTTCATGTTCTCGATAGAGTCATAGTTCACAGCGATAGGTTTATGCGTTAATTGCGCGTGCGCAGGCCCTGTTATTACGACTAATGGCCATCTTACGTCCGACCATTGTGAATGCATGGGCAGAGGTATTTTGTAATGTATATTGCAAGTAAGAAATAATATTAATTATGGTATTACACCTCTTTACATGGTAAATTAGTTCAAATTTTTCGTTTTTTTGATTTGTTAAATTAAGAATAACATTGCAGTGATGTCAATCTATCGATTGGCTATCTGTGTGGTCTCAGCCTTGAGCACCTATCTATGTAACTGTATGTGTATGTATTTTCGTACTCATTTACAGTTCATGCAATGACAATGAACTCGTTGCCTCACACTGTATGCAGTAAATCTGTTTCCAATTTTCAGAAAAACGTCAAGAAATAATATTCTCACTCTCTCTCTCTCTCTTATAGACCGAGTGAGCAAAGCGAACTAAATGCTTTTATATACAAACAACACATTCCGCGCACTCTTCCCACAACAAAGATAAAATTCCAATAAAACATTTGTACCAATTAAACGATTGCCTAATATCGACCTTACTTCGCTACAGATTAATTACTTCTATTGTATTAAGGAACTATCAAAAACAACGATAAACGAACGCTAAAATATATAAAATTATACAAAACTCTACCTTAAATTGAGATAGTTGAAGAACACGATGTGATTCACAAATGGGAAATATATATTGGTTAGTTAGTTTAATCCAATAACACGTGTCGGACGCGCTTGTCAGTGCGCGAGCGCACGATTTTGTGGACTTAAAACGCTATGTGTTGTCGAAAAGCGTTTTCGATAGCGAATATTTGGAGTTGTGTTCGTTTCAAACTTTTTGAGGAAGATAGCTTGTTGTAAAACTCTTAAATCGTGTACATGATTAAAGTCGAACAATTACATATTGAACAGACATTTGAAGTATCGAAAGACAAAACATTTATGATTGTATCATAAGTTTTACATAACAGATTTCAGCAAACAATGAAACAATGTATTTAAAAATATTTTTCGAATTAAAAATATTTCAAAAGTTATCGTAAAAATTAATAATTCGATAATTTCAATTTCAATTTCGTATATAACTCAAAAGCCAGTAATTTACTTCCGATGTTTTGTTCTTCTAATGTACTATGAATAACGGTTACCATTTTCCTACCTTAAAACCCTATAAACCACTCGTTTATAACAGTTTTCGAAAGTCGATTCGAACTCAAATTCGTTCCTAACGCTCATTTATAAAGAGCACTTAAATGGTGCTTAAACATCTTCAAGTTAAGCTCGTGTTAAGCTTTTGACTTAGCGTGGGTGTGCCCGTCAAGTGTGGGCCTTACTGCCATTGACTTACAGAAACCATGGATCAGTTATAAGGCATAAAAGTACACTAAACCGCGTACGAAAACGACGGTACTTATTAACAAAATTAAAAGATATTTATCGCGAATTATCATCAGAATGATTACGAGTAGTATACGATATGGATATTCTTACGGAGCTGCAGAGTCTATAAAAAGAAAGAGGTTACGCAAATTCACGTCCTCTGCTACTATGGTGCACTAAATCACAGCGGAAATAAGCACCCCGACAGCAAGGCCGCCAACCCTTAAAATATTATCCAATGCTTTACTGGAGTAGACCGGGACTTAACCTACATAGGGGCCCAAACCATTTTCTCCAGGTTCCGTGAATGGACTACTGGGGACAATTTTTTTGAACATGTGAGAGTAAAGAGTGAAATTATTAATGCAACAGAAACTATACGAACGTTTTAATTTCGAATGAAGAAACGAGAAGCACGTCAGTAGTCTAATTACATAGTTCGACTGTCTATATAGAGGTCCCAGGTGCCATTTCTAGTGGAGGTACCTTTGGGGTAACACGTCCAGCAACAAATTAGCTTAAGGGTTCTGAGTGAGCACACTTCTATAGTTTATAGAGATAATGCTAATAACAATTATATCGATACTGACACTTCACACACAATCTGATACAATCACTTAAATGATTGTAAAAATGATTTTTTCAAGTTTCAAGTTGAAAGCATTAAGGGTTACTTAGATAAAATTAGCTGCGACAGGCGGACAGACAGACACCAGAGTGATTAAATTTTTTCCTCAGATATTCTGAACCCTAAACAGAAATCGTACTAATTTTATAGTACAATGGCATGTCTATAGTTTACTTGTGATCAATATGAACAGCGAATTGCTTTCCAATGCTCACAAAAGATTCAGTTAAGGCAGCCCAAGGTTCTGCCCTGATTAGGTACTAATGAGATCTTAGGGTGTGGGACGCACCCTTGGATTGATTTATCTATTGTTTTTTTATTCGATGGGAAGATATATGCTGTTGCGAAATGATTTAAAACTCATAACGAAATATCTCACTTGATGTTCAGTGAAGTTCCTAGATAGCTTGATAGAAAATATCCACGCTAGTCTTGTAGCTCGCTTGAATTATTTTAAGGTTATTCGCTCGATAATAGTTTCATTCTAATTGGCTGTAGCCAAAATCTTATCTAAATACAAGAACATCAGAGTATAATGTCGCGAAATGAGTATCATTAACATCAAACTTCTTAGAAAATCGCAATTTATATGTATTTTTAAAAGCTTTTATTTAACTTGCAATGTTTGTATGTATGTATGTATGTTCGGGTCAAATCTTGCAAGCTGAATTATTATACACTGTTTTTCGAATATTGTTCAATACGCCATCTAGGAACCAGTAGCTGCGTAACGGCTATTGTAGCTAACTATAAAGTTGTACGTTAATGATATTCATTTCGCGACAATACAATTCCATCTCCTATTTTTAGTTAATTACTTATCAAAGCCAGCTATTCTATTTTAAAACAGCAACATACATTTTGTATGGAAGCATCCTGAGCGAAGTCCCGTTAAGAAAAATTATTATAAATAAAGCTTCTTATGCGAATATAGTATTTGAGGCTTACACGCTTGGATTTAATCTATATTGCTATATTAAAGAAGCGATATCTACTCTATAGAACGCTTTTTAGAAACCTGGATGTTCAATTATTTGCGTGGAGTTGGAGAAGTCTCCGACATACGATTCGTATGGCTACCGAAAGGGCTTTAAGAGAATTGTCTGTTTAGAGCACGTGGACGCGTTCAAGTTTGCATTGTTTTGTAGCAAAAAAAATCTAAATTGATTCATTCTCTGGTAAAACAGGTTAAAAGTTGGGGCTTTTTATTACCGAAAAATACAATACTTTGATGCCCTGTAACTCTGAAAGTGTATACTTTAACGAAAATATGACTCGCCACCGACACAGATATTTAGATCTAAATTGTGTCTTGAAAATTTCATTGAATTTCATCGCTTATTACTCAAAATATGACGGTACTACGTTAGTATGGGCGCTTTGACACCAGCAAATCCTTTAAACAGCTCATTAACATGTAGGAAAGAAATTAACGTATCCTTTTTTGGCACGTAATAAAATTGTTTTTATCTAGAGTATAAGTTAGTTTTAGTTTAATGTGTCACTAGCTTCTGCCCGCGGCTTCGCCCGCGTGGACTTTATTTTTCGCATTAAAAAGTAGCCTATGTCCTTTCTCAGGGTCTAAAGATTGTCTGTGCCAAATTTCATCAAAATCGGTTGAGAGGTTTAAGCGGGAAAGCGTAACAGACAGACAGAGTTACTTTCGCATTTATAATATTAGTAGGGACTAGTAGGGATTATAAAGTTTGTTCTTTCTTTCTTAATTTTGAAAAGATTTTCCTTTGCTACCAAAAGACTGAAGCGCTTAGAAAACTCAGACTAAAGATTGGATGCGAATAAAGTCACATTCTACATTGTAGAAATATGTTGCAGCTAAAGCAAGATGTTTATGAAGTATATTTAATAGGTGACCTAATCGCGGGATTCGACGATGAAACAATGTAATAACATTTCGTGATCTATGAATGAGTGAGTCATAGTGCTGTGCCGTCACGAAGTTCTCATGAACTGATTCAATCGAGCCATCATCGAGCCGTGAATTAGCCGAACATGTTTATGTTGTATTATCAAGACATCTTAGGTAAATCTACATTTGTACATGTTTTTTAATACTCAATATATTTATTGCATTCCATAGGTTTTTACATCAGTTGTTACATATAATACACCCATCTATGGACCTTGTCTGAAGGCGCTGCAATATAAGAGAGGAAGCGTGCATTATCTGTTACCATTATTTTTACAGTTTTTTGCTCAAATATTCATGTACGAGTACTGTGTTACGTATACCATTTGTCGTGTCATATTTGTTTTAATTTTTGTATAAAATATTTATCCTTTTTGTTTTGATATAATATAGAATGGATGTGCACTTGGCCTTAATCTCACCTGATGGTAAGTGACCATATGACCGTTGGATGGTAAGAGCCTCAAGCTACTTAGTTACCTTTTATATTGGAACACAGCCGTGCTATTAAAACAGTGTTTAGATAGAGTTATTTTTATTTTTTATTTTATTTATTTTCTAGAAAGACATACATTGTTAATATTAGAAATAGATATGCAACATAAATATAACACATAGACCAATCAAGTCTCCACTGATATACACTCACTTACTCACTAAAATTTAAACGAAACTACCTGAAATAAATTTGAATAATACATTAATTTACCAAACAACGGCCTTTTTTAACATTATAAGGTACCCGCTGGGTTTGAACCTGGATCTATGGATTGTTAATCCAAACGCGAAACCACTATGCCATGAGGACGGCTGAAACAAAACAACAGTACACGAGAACCACACGCACGGGAAACTTAAAAATGAATGATGGGTTTGTACTTGGCCTTAATCTCACACGATGGTAAGCGTGCGCGCCCAGAAGTCTCAAGATAATGAGGCTCTGCTACCTTTCATATCGGAATACAACAGTGCTAGGCAGACTTACTTAGCATAGTAGTGTGTTAGTTTTAGCAATAGTGAAACGGATACTATTTTTAAATAATGGCTTTAACCAGTGGTTATCTAGCCAATGACGAGTAAAATTAGGTAAACAAATTTTGAGGTTATAAACTATGCCGAAGCCATTTCTTCAGCTTTCTCAATAAAATGTATAATGTGTACATTTTATCGCTTGTTTTGGATTCTTGACGAGAATTTCAAAGGTCAGCCTTGGTTTCAACATTATTCGAAAGAATCCATATGCCGAATGTACTCGACATTGTAAACCCTTTCGATCGCGTCGAAACCCTCGAAATTTTGCGTAATTGATACTATAACACCGTCCGTGACACTTTTTGAACTATATCACACCATTATAACACAAAAAACACACGTAACAGTATTATTAACCAATTAAAAAACTGCAATGAACCACAATTTTTCAAGTTCGCGCCAAGAATCAAACGGATACGTAAGAGTTTTCTAGCAAAATCTTATTAACATTAAGTTTATAATTTACCCAGATTCATGATAACATTTGATTTTGATTCACAGGACCTCAGCGGAATGTCAAGACCTCGCTGACGGCAAGTGACAGACAGTGGGCGTGCGACCCGGACTCCTTCGCAGTTCACGCGCAGCTCGCTCCTGTCCTATCTAGCTCACTGGGTGTTAGCATCCATCAATTGTTGTTGCTTTTATGAGTGACGAGATTAGAACGTTCGAAACGAAAGGGTTACACTCGTAAAGGGTAGCACCCGTTACATAAAAATATCGATATTCAAGTTAAAACAGACATTCAGAAATATAGCGTGTCTAAAGTCTTGAATTCCAACTCACAGATCTCATCATCAATTGAAATTATCCAATTCATTTGTAAGGTGTAAATTGTGGAATACAGAAAATCCATCAGCGTTAGTACCAATAAAAATTCCAAGTTGTAATGTTCATCCATTAAAACAATGCGCCTTGTAGTTTGTAATATTGCAAACGTCAAATTACTGCTTCTTAGTGCGTTCAACTAGATTCATCGTGTTTTATTGGTATGGTCGGCATTGCTTAACTGACATGCCAAACCAAAAATGGCTTGGATTATTGGAGATATTGGTTTAGCTTAGATAAACTTTCCTTCATTACCATTAGGAAATAAATGTCCAAAAAAGATTAATCAATCTAGAAAGCTGCCCGCAAGTTTTATTTATTTATGAAAATTCTTTTGAACCGCTTCCGTGACGTAATGACTAAGGTAGGGACGCCCACTGGGAATCGAACCTGGGACCTCAGGTTTGTAAGTCAGGCGGGTAGGTATCCACTAGGTCACAGAGATAGTAAAATAGAAGATACTTAAAAATATAAATTGGTCGATATAGAAGCAATACCGTTTGAATATCGTTTGTCACGATACCTCAACATTGGAAACATTGTTTGATTATGAGTTAAGCTCAGTAATGAGATCGTGATTTGACTTTATGAGGAATCCTGCCAACAATATGACATTTATGTGCACGATAAATAAGGCAGACGTAGCAGACGCTTTGTGGGCGATAATGTTGTTTATAAATGTTATGTGACGTCATCACGATTTCAGCTGAGTCATATTTCAATGAGTTTTTAATTGTCTTATTTATTTATATGAAAACTACCCAGCCAAGTGTGAGACAGACTCGCGCACCGAGGGTTCCGTGCTGAGTTTTTATTTATTTAATTCCATATTAAAGCTTACAAGTAATAGAGAAAGTAATACTTGCATGCACCAAAAAATTGCTGACGATATCAATGAGCCATTGTTAACGAAATTGTTAGCAGTAAGAATAAGAGTATACCGACGGGTGCTGGAACAGTTTGTAATCGTGAAAGCTATTTTAATTCGATATAATTTAAAAAAATACTTTTCAGATTTATTCCTATAATTTTGCTGTAAGACCTTGCTTTTTGCTAAATTTCAGGATTCTAGGTCAATGTGAAAGATTCCCTTTAGGTTCTGATGCGCTTGTAAGAGAAGTCGAAACAAGCGGCCGTACATTTTTAGAGTTGACTTTGAAATTTGATTTTTTCACATATCGAAGAGATTATACCTAGACTTCATTAATTAATTTCAATTTGGTGCCTCTACGAGTTTGTGAGAAACAGGGTCTTGACAGACAGACAAACGGACAACTAAGTTATCCTGTAAGGGTTCCTGGTTGTATTTCGAGTGCGGAACCTTAACACATTTACACCAATCAACTCACAGTTACAATAGAACTTTTCCATTCCTCATCAAAAACGAGTAAAATATCCAGCAATTCCGTCTTCTACAAGATTCAAGACAGTGTGCGATCTGCATGACCTAATTCCACCATCTCCTATCTACGAGTACAATCTGTCAACGACTGGGTTTCATACTTAGTTGGCATTCCACCGTTTCGCATGAAAAGCTTCACTTCTTCATTTGTTATGAGCACTGCTAAGGAATGGAATTTCCTGCCGGCTTCTGTTTTCTCGAGCATTACAACCAGTGTGTATGTGGTAAAATGAACTAGAACCCTTGGTGAGCGAGTCCAACTCAACTTGGCTTGTTTTTATCGAAACGTTGTTCATATTAAGAACATTGCCTTAATGTCATAAACATAAGATATTTGGGTTCATGTCGTCTCCTTATCGAACTCAATGAATCACTCGGGCTATAGAAGCCTACCTCCAACAGTTCACACAAACGCCAAAACGGATAACTCACAATCCATTAACCTCTATCGCTTATCAAATCAATTTAATAGCAAACGATTTGAAACCATACTTTCGTCTATCGAAAATTCTCAACCACCACTCTTAGGTGACCTCTCCTTTCTTCATGTATCAATTGAAACGCGGGTATTTCGGAGATCTAGCTAGGTTGGCTGTGAAACCACTATCTCAGTTTTAGAAAAATAGGTCTTAACTGTTGAAAAATAGATACGTCAGTGCTAAGAGCGATAGTAATAAACAATGAGTTCGTATTTTGTTTGTTTTGGTGGACTACGTTGTTATACTCAGTATGAGCATCAATAAGTAGTTTTGATACTTTAAAGTGAATCTTATTAAAACGTTGGCGCACGCGCAGGTCTCAGTTAGATTGTTATCCTGCCTCACGGTGTATGAGACAAGACCGCTTAATGAGGACATGACCAGAGTAAAAAGTCTTAAATATAATAATTAAATTGTTGAAGGTCAAGTGCTTTTACTTTTAGACGACGGAAATACTGTTGGCACAAAAAAATTAATAAGGATTTGTCACTCACCTTCAAAACAATACAAAAGACACGTCCAGTTAATCAATAACGCTCAAATGACTAGGTGAAGCTAAAAGTGCCACTGATTATTGAAGCTTATTGACTTTGAGCGCGCGGACGAGCTAAGCGTCTTCGTATGTCCGTGTAGATGGTGGATCTCCAGCTGTTATCCTCTATAGATCGAATTTATCAACCGAATATTGTTTTTTTTAGAATGGAAAATTTGTCTAGTTAGTCAAAGTTTTTCAAAATGGCGGAGTTTCATAACGTATAATATTAATATTTCAGTCAACACGAAAAATGTACGAAAATGACACTGCAAATTTTTGTTACCTTTAATCAGTCGCTTAAAATTCAAGACCCGCTGGAAATGGTGAAAAAAAAAACAAGTTTTGTTTTAAGGTGCGCGGTGATTCAGTTTTAAGTTATGAAAAGACTGACTCGCGTGTTCTAAAGCACACAGAGACACAGTAGCCACATTTAGCGTGATATCTATCAAAGAGATAATATATCAAATTGTTTTATGTAGCACGTCCACATTATTCCAACGTCGCGACAATGCGTGGGCGTCGATTCGCGAACTCTCGCGCATCCGAAGCACGACGCTCGGCTCCCATTGAGCGCCGATAGCATTGTCATGGGAAATGTGCACCACATCCGGTGCTCAGACTGAATCCCACTGCAGTTTTATTGCTCCTCAGATAGTATTCAGGAAGGTTGGCTCAGTGAAAAAATACCTCACCTTAGTAAATATACTTAGAAATATTTGAAGGATACTCTTCAGAAAATATTTAGGGAAACAAAAGTCGAAGTAGTATCCTAGAAAGAAAGTAAGGAAAAATTTATTTGCCAAGTACATTATTTTTTTACACGGTGTTTAGATAGTAATTTCAATTAGTTCGGTGTACTTCACCTGTCCACAGGTGTCCAAATATTATAAACAAATTTAATAAGGAATTTAATTGTTAAAAAATTAGTTTACATCGCATGTCAATTAGTAAAATGTTAATAATTTTGTCATTAAATAATGTACTAGTAGTATACCTTGCATTTATTTAGTACAATGAAATATATTTGACGTATATGTTCATACATATTTGCATGTGGTATGACAGGGTTGTACTACATAAAGGCAAGGCTTTGAGCGACTTTTTTCGAGTATAAAATCTTTAAAATATACCCGACTCGTTAGGAGAGAAGTCGGGTGATGTGGAATTTTCATCTACTAAAACCACCTCGGTGGTCATACTGTGCCTTTTAGTTCAGACAAAAACTATTTCCAAAATAGGCAATAGATGGATGGATGGCAATAGAATTGAAGGACGTAAGGGATTTGATATGTATCATTTAGAATGGTAAGAGGGTATTTTAAAAAAATATTCGGAGGGTTTGGCATTCGGGATTAATCCGCCCTGATATACAGTACTCTTTGGTCAGCTCATACACTTTTATCAGTCATATGGTTGTCCCGACCGAGATGACCAGATGTGGTCAGCTGGGAACCAATATTTTTAGGTGGTGCGAGATCTCAACGTGGCCCCCTTAAACTTCTCTAAATAATAAGTTAAAAAAAATTAAAATCAATTTTTCTCAACTTAAAAGTAAATGCTACATTAAATAAATAAAAATACAAAAAATAAAATAGAATATACAACATTTGAAGATAAGAAATAGCAGTCGATGAAGGTTGTCGAAACTATATAAATTTGATTCATGTTTTGCCAGGTTATGCGTACCTCAAGCAAAATTTCGCATTGTACGAGTATCCCTACTAATATTATAAATGCGAAAGTAACTCTGTCTGTCTGTTACGCTTTCCCGCTTAAACCTCTCAACCGATTTTGATGAAATTTGGCACAGACAATCTTTTGACCCTGAGAAAGGACATAGGCTACTTTTTAATGTGAAAAATAAAGTCCACGCGGGCGAAGCCGCGGGCAGAAGCTAGTTAAAAATAAAACAAGATAATAAAGTATCATTACAGAGCCTGGAATCGATGGAATCTTTAATAAAATAGTTATGTCGTTCTAGTTTTATTACTCATTAGCCTTTAAGCTAGATCGTAATGTATTAAGTGTCTAATAAACATTAAAAGAACAACACATCAACAGCCTATAAACGTCCCCACTGCTGGGGCTCAGGGCTTACTCTCCTACAGAGAGTGTATCGGCCATAGTCCACCATGCGGATTGGCAGACTTCACATGCCTGTTCAAGACATGCAGGTTTCCTCACGATGTTTTTCTTCACCGGATATTGTACTTGAATTGAAAAACAACTCATAGGTACACGGCTGGATTCGAATCCGGAACCCCCAGATTGAGAGTCCGCGCCTTATCCACTGCGCCACCGATGCCTCCACAAATAACTTCGATAACATTATTTTGTACTGTTATTATATACTACTATCAAATCATAATTTCGCCGTGAACAGCTACAAAATGCCACTTCAAAATAGATTTTAAAAAATTACTTCATTCACACACCAATAACTTTGAAAAGGCCGACAAAAAACGAGAAACAATAAAAGTGTCTTCCCAAAGTTCGATCTAATACGGCGTAATGATAGGTTCGAACCGAATCAAAGTCGGTGCAGCGTTTTTGATGTATTAAAAAGACATCAGCTCATCATCACCTTGTTTGGTAATAGGTGCTACTCATTGATCAATAATGGCAAGATACAACGCTCAAAATGTGCCCGTAACCAATGAATGCTTCAATCAATTGAATAAAAGTGCAAAGTGATATATATACTAAGCTATTTCAAATGCACTGTATGGTAATGCATAGTACGCTGCTAAGGAACTATTACAGTTTGAGTTGAAAAAAATAAAATACAAACACCTATGATTGGTTGTACCATATCTATTGTCTAGAACAGGTTTCAGATAATAACTAACAATGGTGCCAGAAGGTGGGTTATGTTTTAGAGTGCAAGTATGTACATAATTATATTTCTTTGGCGAGGTGTTGTTAGATTCGTATTGTTCAAGTGACAATGTGTATTAAAATTTAAAAATGAAATGTCTGATTTTTGAAGCCAATTTATAAGTTTACAAATTTATTTTCCTTGAAAACCGATCAGTTGTAGTATTAAAATAAAGGGTAAGACCAATATATGTATAGCATATATGTTTACATAAAGGTAATTGACGCAGTTTGAGTTTTAAATTTTTATTTATTAACTTGTTGTATTATGTAATATAGTAAGATTGTTACAAGGATTAAGTTTCAAATCCTAATAAACACATAGTTTTATTTTGTAGATCTAATTTTAACAGATCTATGTCGTAATAGCAACCGGAAGGGCAGTGACGGGTCACCGAGACTTCCTCCAATGACACCTGGGATCGTTTGTATTCATGATTCACATTCGTCATGGGAAAGGTCACAGACATCTATTGATCAGCAACACACATAGCTCTTCTAGGACCATCATCATCATCATCATCATCAGCCGGGAAACGTCCACTGCTGGACATAGGCCTCCCTCATGGTACGCCACATCGACCGGTCCCGAGCCACCTGCATCCAGCGACTCCCCGCGACTCTAACCAGGTCGTCGGTCCATCTAGTGGGGGGACGGCCTGGTAGACGTTTCCCGGTACGTGGTCGCCACTCGAGAACCTAGGACCATGCACGACTCAAAATATGTGGCGTAGTGTGCTCTACCCTCACCGCTGATCTTAGTTCGTCTTAAGATTTCCCCATTCCAGTAATAATAATAAAAAATTCAATTAATTCGTCAATAAAGTTACGTATAATTATAATACAATAACGCATTATACATATCTTGTCATTTATTTTATTTACTGTAGTTGTAAAAGACGCACAAGATTTATCCAAAGTCACTCCGCCCGACGTCAAAATGAATTATCTGTGAAACGTGAAAACCTGCGCTGTCCTAAGTAACTCAGTATTAAAACATTCATGAGTTATAACGTTTAAGCTGGAGGTTGAGTTTGTCGCGTGGCCGATAACAGCGGACAAGCACGGAAGGTGTTAGAGGGACTTTAGAATAGCCTGTAAAAACGACGCGTTTTTAATTTTTCTATGTTATCAAAGACTTAGACAAAGATACCCTTATTTGTTGATACCTAAATGTAGAACTGATCTGTATAAAAAAGATTATTATATTATGACAATAAGGGTTTACAATAAGATTCCGAGGTATATTAGACAACTGCCGAGAACCTTTTTCGAGCGTAAATTGCGCGATTTGCTATTACAAAAAGTTTCTATTCAGTTATAGAATTACTGTATAGTAGTTAAGAATATGACAGTTTAAGCATCATAATTTTATTCTAGCATATTATAATTAATTCGTTATAAAGTAATAGTAGTTTTAAAATAATATGCATAGTTCAGTAAATAGTCCCATAACTTCAAACCATGTTGTTGCAATATTTAACAATTTAAAATACTTACATGCATCTAAAGGTGGAATGTGAGAAATTAAAATTTTCTGACTGTCATGATTTGTACTATGTTCCATAAAAATCTATTTATAGTTTATAAAACTTATATTTTTCTTAAAAGATACAAAGAGTACTAAATATATTTTCAAGGGATTATAACTTTAACTAACTCAATTTACTTACTTATGTTTTATGTATAACTAATCTAGACTAAGTTTACTAACCATTATTATTGTCACAGTTTATAATAATTACATTTTCGTTATTTACAAAAACTCGACAGATTTGCAAAAGTGTACACGGTCCTTTACTGTAGCTTTGTATAGTGTCGTTCCAATATTGAATTGCCCGAAGAATGAAAGGTACGTTTCAAAAATGTAAAGATGTATGCATGAAGAACATAGTCAATAATTTTAATGCAAGAATTTTTTCTAAAAGATAGATCAACGCTTGACTTCTCACCTTCTCACTTCAATCTCACTTCCCATGTTGTAGTATTTGGGGGAACACGGAAGCCGGAAATGCATTGCATATTTGAGCAAGAACTCAAACCAACCTGTCTCTTTAATTAAATACTATAGTCGCCCGTCGCCGTCGAAATTTAAAAGTTCACTGACGAAAAAAGTCAACACCGTAGAAAGCCTTTAGTGGTGAAATCGTTGGAAAATGGATCTGGAGTTTTAAAACCGTCAGTCTATTATTATTTACATTTCTAATTCTTATGACAATTCAAATAAACCGCCGCTTTTCTTTCACACTGAAAATTGACTGTAAAGTTATTGCTTCGTTGTGTGCTATTGACAACTTTTCACCAGGAATGATGAAGCGATAGTCACAGCTACTCTTCGACCAGGAAACTCTTTGGCTTTTTAAAATCTAAAGCTATACAACATTGTGTAGTTTAAGAAGAACTTTACGAGACATATATGTGGCGTGTGTAACTTTACGAGGCGTATATGTTTTTTTCTTATTCTGAAAGCAAGTATAGAATATTTCATACTCCTTAACAACAGTATAGTATAGAACGTTCTAGTCTCCACTCCAGGCCACGTGTTAGTACAGGGCTGTATTCAGACTTCACTGTGAATTAAGCTTTTGTGAAGCTTAAAGCTTCTTAGGTGGAATTTGAGAAACTGAAATTTTCTGTCTGTAATCATGTACGATACAAATAAACTTTTATTTATCTTACCTTACCTAGTCCCCTTTTCCGCGTCGGCTCAGGGGAGAGACACTTTCTAAGCATAACCAAAAATCTTACCTTTAAGGCTCAAACTTCCTCTCTTCTTCTTCTATTCTGTTGGCATTCTTATTTTTCCCTCTCCATAAATAAGTAGCACTACTATTTTAATTTAAAATGGAAAATATGTCTTTTTCTCTCTCTAAACACATCCTAACCTTCATTGTGCCGATTCTCAGCGAGGCTTCACGACGTCAGCCTTATTAAGCATGGGGATATAGTTATGGTTTCTTAAAAATTACATCACCACCACCGCCGCTGTTGTTGCCTTGGTAATTGGTCTCAGCTCACGGTGTGTCGTGCTCTGATCTATGTGGGAATCAGACTTAGGTATTTGACACTGGCGGTTACTTTATTGAATAGCATGGCCTTGCGGTTCCGGATTCTAGGGTCATTCAGCGTGGCCCTAAAGTTCTGTTGTTCTTTATTCAAGGGCTATACAGCGTGAACTTAATGCTCTCTGTTTCCTGATTCTAGGGCTAATTCATGTGTCCAGTGGGCTTCGGTAAAAGCGGGGCAGTAGGTTTCATTTGTCATGAAAAGACTCCAGCACTGTATCAATCTTTATGATAGTTCAATTGTTGCGTTGTGAGACATATAAACTTTATTTATGACGGTAAAACATCCATATCTATGTAGTAGTAAAAACTTTACTATTGTCTGAAACTGTTGTTGAAGAAAAAAAATTGATAATTGCAAAACTAATTTTAAAAACACATCATCAACTGCCTATATACGTCCCCACTGCAGGGGCTCACGGCTCAGGCCTACTCTCCTACAGAGAGTGTATGGGCCATAGTCCACCACGCGGGCCCAGTGTGGATCGGCGTACTTCTCATGACTGTTCAAGACATGCAGGTTTCCTCACGATGATTTCCTTCACCGTTAAGCAATCGGATAATGTACTTGAATTGAAAAACAACTCATAGGTACACGGCTGGATTCAAACCTGAGACCCTCAGATTGAGAGTCCGCGCCTTATCCACTGCGCCACCGACGCTATTATTATTATTAAAACACATAAAACTTACTAATTATGATAATATTCAAACATTTTCCTAAAACCTAACACTTGGTGGACTAATGGACTGGTAAAGATCCCAGGATGCCGTTGGATTAAAGCGGTACGTTAAATAATTATAGATTTATAGAACAACAATGCAGGGATGTCTTTGATATAAATATCAGAATTACGTAAACATAAACAATCCCATCTGCAGCTCGTTATCGCTTAATATTTTACCACTACTAAGTAATAGCAAATCTTCACATAAATTAAAGAAGCTTACTACTATTCTAAAATGTCACCATGGAAGCGATAGGCACCGTCAATAAAACTGATTTTATTGAAGATCTCGATACACAAATCGAAACGACATTTTATCTGTTAGACTATTTCCGAAAGCACTAACAGTCTAGATATCTGCTATTAGCTGCCTGGAACTGCTTAGTTTGTATGCAGTGATAAGAAAACGAGTTATAATTATATTTTCTTGTATTCGGATGGACCGATCGAGCGTTAAGGAGTGAGTCCTCAAGAAGTGAACACGTACCTACCATACCGAGTTCAACTGCTTTAAAAGTCTACAGCGTTTACCCCCTAAATTGTTCGTTCACCCTCTAAGGGTGTAAGGGTAGATTTTCTCAAAAAGCGCGGAAACAATTTCGATAAAATTTATATAGGGCCACCTCTGAAGTATGCTCTATCCCAAAAAATATCATCAAAATCGATTCATAATTGGCGGAGTTATCACTTAAGGCGCTGACTATAGCCAATGACCTTGAGCGTTTGGATTTTTAGCTAAGATCGCAAACTCTTTCGATAACGTCGCGCCATACGCGTACGGTGAAATTGTGTACTAATAAGACTTCAAGTGCGTCAGGAACAGAACATAATAAGACGAGATAATGAATCACCAAAAAGTCAAACAAATATTTATCTTCTTTTTTTGGGTTAGGAATTGAACAAAATATTGAAAAATTAAAGCAGAATTACGTATCAACAATTTAATGATCTTTATAATTTTTTTATGTATTTTTATGTTTTTTATTATTATTGTAAATTAGTATTTATTTCATCCCTTCCTTCATAGTTTCTCTAGTAGACTGTATTTAAATTTTATTTTGTTTATTATATGGAGGTCAATTTTATGCTCTTTACGTACTTACTACACCAAAGGGGAGACCTCATTATTCCAAAATCCAAGTTTGTTTCAAGATTGTTGTTTTTTCATAGACTTATGAAAGTTTTAGAGTTTTATATCCATATAAATCCAGTCAAATTTTTTTCATAGACTTATGAAAGTTTTAGAGGTTTAACGTTAAAAATCATAAATTTTAGAAAATAAACCACAATTTACGCATGTAACTTTAAAAAATGTTCCATATTGCATATTTTTTAATCACCGTTTTTTTATGTGTTAAAAGTTTGTTTTAATAATATTTAATATTTCTCCCTCTTCAGAACAACAAGTAAGTACTTACTCACGTCACGTGTAAAAGTAGAGAATAAAAAATTAATTATAAAAAGTATAAGAGTCTCATCCATTAAACCACATAATGTGTTAGTAATATGCAACAACTTTTACTATGGGGACAACTCGACAAAAAAATCTGCTATTTTATACAAATCGTCCTACTCGACCAAAATGTATAAAAAATTCTAAAAGCACAACCATAGAAAGACCAAGGTGTGGCTGTAGAGAAAATTGAATGTCGCAATCATTTATTGGATAACTTCTGCAATAAAATGCAAAATTTACAAACTGATACACGTTACTTGATTAGTCACAGGAAAATATTGACAAAGACGAAAATCATGAGCATGAGATCTGTCATTAAGAAAGCAATATTAAAAAAACAAGTCGGATGAATGCCCTGATATTGAATTACTATTCGATAGCATATTATTATCTCACCATCATGCCTTTGGCAACCACGCCAAATGCAAACCATACTTTTGTAATAAATATGGTGAGCAAAAGAATGTTGAAAACAATTTTTTCAATAGTTCTCTTTGGCAGAGAATTTGTATTTTGACCCAAAATATAGCAGGCCATGCTTGAAGCCTTATTCATGACGTTGACAGTAATGTCGTTGAACGCTATCACAGTGTCATTGCCAAATATATAGGTGGAAAAAGAATAAATTTTTCTTTGAAACAGTCGTACGCAGCAAGATGTCATGCTGCGGCTTCATCATTCAATACAAATAAACCTTTATGTGGGTTATACAAAAAAATTGTAAACAATAGTCCACAAGGAAAACTGAAACTGATGGAAGAAAAAAGATTTTAAAAGAAAGAAATGAATAACAAGTACTTAAAGAAAAAGAGACGGATAGTGTTTCAAAAAAATGATGAAAATTATGGTGAGCACTGTAGTAAAGAAGACATGCCGAAGGAAGAGCTGGAAAAACTGAAAAAAAGCTTTGTGATTTCTTTGAATAGAACTGATGCTGAACTAGCCATTATAGAAAAGAAAACAATACTTCAAAAGGATAGCAGGGAATGGATTCAGCTTCGTCAATCGTTGTTGACTGCTTCAAGTTTCGGCCGCGTGATTAAAAGAAGAGTAGGCACCCGTTGTGCTAATTTGGTGAAATATATTTTATATAAAAGTAACCTACATCATGTAACTTCAATAGAACATGGCCTTTTAAATGAAAAAACGGTGATCTTACAATTAGAAGCCCAAGAAGGAATAAATATAGAGCTTTGCGGCTTATTTATCGATTCGGATATACCTTATCTTGGTGCAACTCCTGATTTTTTTGTATAACCGAGATAAAGGTTTATTTGTATTGAATCATGAAGCCACAGCATGACATCTTGCTGCGTACGACTGTTTCAAAGAAAAATTTATTCTTTTTCCACCTATATATTTGGCAATAACACTGTGATAGCGTTCAACGACATTACTGTCAACGTCATGAATAAGGCTTCAAGCATGGCCTGCTATATTTTGGGTCAAAATACAAATTCTCTGCCAAAGAGAACTAGTGAAAAAATTGTTTCAACATTTTCTTGCTCACCACATATATTACAAAAGTATGGTTTGCATTTGGCGTGGTTGCCAAAGGCATGATGGTGAGATAATACTCGTAATATGGCATCGAATAGTAATTCAATATCAGGGCATTCATCTGACTTGTTTTTTAATATTGCTTTCTTAATGACAGATCTCATGCTCATGATTTTCGTCTTTGTAAATATTTTCCTGTGACTAATCAAGTAACGTGTATCAGTTTGTAAATTTTGCATTTTATTGCAGAAGTTTCGCAATAAATGATTGCAACATTCAATTTTCTCTACAGCCACACCTTGGTCTTTATATGGTTGTGCTTTTAGATTTTTTTTTGTACGTGTTCGCATCACCATCGGATATCAAACGGCGATAAATCAGATTGTGTGTTTCAACAGACTGCATGAATCCCTCAACAATGATATCACTCTCCATACCCGTTGAAGGGCCAGTGTAATTTTTGAAACAAGTATGTTTTTTGACTGGTGTCTGTTTCTTTGCTGCTCGATCGCATGAATAGTAGTATTTATTGCGCACTCCTAAATATAAAATTTCACCTGTCCTCTTTCCAACAATGGCGCCTGCACCAGACAGTGCTGAATAATTTTTATATGATCTTTTGGAGTAGGAACCATCTACACATACATCAATTTCAGGTATCCCATCTTTGTTGAACCTGCCCTCAGCAATTGCCAAATCTCTTTCTTTTTTGGCGGCTTGCTCCATGGTATCATGTGCAACTTCTTCCCAGTTTTTGGATATGATATCATGTGCGTTTTGGTATTTTCTGTTTGACAATGAAGGCAGGTTCAATGCTGCAGATAACTCATCTAAATGTGAATGACCACCACCAATAGACATAATACCAGCTACCGCACAGCTATTGATTGGTAGGTAATGATCATCGCAAGAATCACTTTCTATATAAAATTTTATGTTACATAATTTACACAAAAAAGTAAATTTTGATGTCAGTCCATTTTGCTTTTCTCCAACTAAATCCATGTTACTGATGCTACAACCCAGCGGCCCATGATTGGATATTTCTTGTAACTTTTTATAAAAGTGTGACACGCTTATAATTCGTCGCCCAATATAGGTCTCCTTCTCCACATGTTGACTGGATTCAACCTAAAATAGTAAAAAATATTATTTAAGAATTTTATTTTGTATGCATGCAGTAGTAAAACATATAAGTAAAATTATATTATTTACCTCAAGTTCGGGTAAATCATCAGGAATTTGAAGTGGCTCATGTTGGTTTTGAGCATCTGAAGGAATATTACTTGACCCGTCTTTTTATTTCTGTTCATCCAACCTAAAGCCACAAAATTACGAAAACGTCAATTTTTTAATATGATTTGTGACAAGTGTAATATTTTTTTCTACACGGCTACTTACTTAGTTTCACACTGAAGTGGAAGAAACATATCTGGTGATTTAAAATTTTCTGTGAGCGCCACATTTGTTAACCTAAAAATAGAAAATATTATTACTTTCATAAAAAATAATAGGAGTATGTGTTTCCAAAGAATATATTAAGTTTTCATGAAATATAACTAGTATAATAATTATTTAATTGATCTAAAATTTATGAATGTACGAACACTTCTAAAACTTTCGCAAGTCTATGCAATTTTTAAAAAAAAACACGGAATAATGAAGTTTTTTTTTGTTTAGTGTGTGCGATTAATTCATAAAACTTTAATAATTCTATGAAAAAATTGTCTTGAAAAAAAAAACACCGAAATAATGAGGCATTCACTTACTCTTTTAAAACAGTATCCGACGGACTGGGTGCTTCTACCACGTCATTATCGTTTGCTGAATTGTTCATTAGTTTTTTTTCTAAAATAGAGATAAAATCAATTAGTAATAAAATGTGAATAAAAAAAGAGCTACAAAGCTATACCTACACCTAGGATTGAACCCACGACGATGTGGTTTTCTAGAACCACCATTTTCCCAACTAGACTGTTTAGACAACGTGAGCGTGATTGAAATAGCTCACCTTATTGATCGAGTAGTATTTTGAACTAGTGAAATACTCCAATGAATCAGTTTAAAACAATATAGGTAGATTAGGTACTTACTTTATAACTTCCATAATTTGTTTATGTTTTTTAAGATATAATCGCCTCTTCCCCAATCTTCTATTATTTGTTTTATTTTCTATTTTTATACAGTACAGATTATTATTATTTTACATTTATTTACAGTTTATATATCAATTTACAAGCAAACACAAATACTTCTATATACAAATTTGTATATTACAATATATTTACAAAAAAATTGTTTTCCGCTTTGGTCAATCCAAACAAACGGAGCGCAGAACGAAGAGCGACATAGGTCCGTCTAGCAGCGCGCCTCAGCGATCACTGTCGGTCTCGGTACAAGTAAGAGAGATGCAAATAATGGTGTGAGCGCGCGCTGCTGAATTCTAGTTGTGAAATAAAACAAAACGAAATTGTGTAAAAACTAATTTCTTAATCAAAAATCGGAAACAACAACAAAATGGAAAAACGCCTTATGAATTTATTGCAATATTTTTTACTAAAATCACTTCACACATTAGCCGTATCGACTAAAGATTTATAAACGTTGAGAGCTGATTTTGGACTCATTTTCTATCGAGGAAAGTTTACGAAATCGTGTTTTGAAAACAACAATCTTGTTGGAAATATGCTGAATAATAACATATTTTCATTTTGGCGTGATATGTTGCATACTTTTTGCCAGCGACAACCGAATATGATGCGCATTTAGCTTATTTCAGCGTCTTAAGATACATTTGAATTTAGAACCTCTTTTTTGAAGTCAGTTGAAAATGTCAGGTCTGGTCATTGTAATATTAAGTTTAAGAAATCTATGTTCAATTGTTCACGTGTGTACATTTCACGGCTGATGTTTGGAGGGTCCTGATCATCTATACTTCTACGCTAATATTATAAATGCGAAAGTGAGTTTGCTTGTACTTTCTTTGCGTCGTAACGGAGAGTCATCATGAATTATTTCTTTGGTACATTGATAAATGGAAGGCCGCAAAAGGATAAAGAATTTTTAAAACTTTTCGTGTTCTGGTAATGAAATATACCTAACATTGTCCTCTTTAGTTCAGACTTTTTCACTTACCACCAGTTGAGACTAATGGCTAGTTTACATTATTCCAGTCCAGTTATCAAATCCAGCGCTGGATGGCTACTGGTAAAATATAAACCGGCACGTAAATGGACTGGATCCAGTTAGCAATCCAGTGCAGAAACTGGATTGGAGGTCTAATTTTGAATCCAGCGCAACCATTCCATTGCAACTGGAATCATGTAGGCGGAATAGCCCTGATTCCATTGTTGTTAGAACAATTTTCCAGGTTGATCTCATTGTCATTGTAGTCTTGACGAGTTGACAGCTTTTAAATGACTGGAATCATGTAGACAATATCGTCAGTCTGGCCTATTCGAGTCCAGCGCTACTGGGTTACTGGATTGGAATAATGTGAACTGATCATAAGGCCAATAGTTAATTTACATAGTCCCTAAGTATCCAAAGCTCCAAAAGTATTTCCATTCTACTTGGCACTAGTCAGGGAAAAGGTTTACTCGCTCACGTTATTTCTCTTGAAAACTAACTCCAATGTATATCTAGGTTTCATTAGTATTTGCTCTTATCATTTAAAGGTCTTTAGTTTTATCTGTATAGTAATTATTGCTATAATTATAGCACTTCCACAATTATGGTTCGATTGCAATTTTATACTAATTATTCTTAATTGCGTAATAAACTCAACATTATCTAGTCTAGGAGAGTGCTTTACATATTTACTCCTATTTACTTATTCAATAAGTTTCAATAATAGAATATATAACTATTTGCAGAAAAACTTATCAATTCCAGCTGACAAATCCAGTAATGTATGACCGGATACATCCAGAGGGCCGGGTGCAATTCCCAGTGGGAGCAAATATCAGTAGTCGGTTTGATTGACGGTGGTGGATTTTCTACTTCCGCCTGGCTAGCTACCACGATGCTACCTAGGTAGGCCGCCAAACAGCTGTGTTAATTGCACTGTTGTGTTAAGTATGAAACGTAGCAGAGCCAGAACCTAGGCTTTTTGATGAGAACGCTTTCCGTACAACGATCCTTTTGTCGCTTACCAGCAGGTAAGGTAATGAAGTAAGGCACATTTTTATTTTAAACTAGCTGACCCGGCAAACGTTGTTTTGCCAAATAAATAATTTCGTAGTAATTTCTAATGGCTATTAAAAAATAAGGGTTGATCGTAGAAGGGTGAAAATTGAGGATTGTATGTATTTTTGTATGTTGTATCATAAAAAAATAGAAATTAAAAATTTTGTCTAAAAAATAAAAAAAAATTAGGGTTGGAACCCCTAACATTTAGTGGGATGAAAAATAGATGTTGGCTGATTCTCATAGATACCGGATAAGGACAAAAAATTTCATCAAAATCGGTCAAGCCGAGAATTTTATATATTAGATCAGCAAGAAATTAAATTTGAGCAAAAGAAACAAAATGAACAGGTAACTTAATTATCTTAGTACGGTCTTTTCTTCTACCTGAACTATAAAAATATTTTATTAATTGTAGAAGTAAATGATGATATGCGTCTTTTCTACTTAGTCTCATCCTGATACGGGTTTACATCGTCAAAATACTTAATTTTTTATATGCAATTGCGCCCTTATTCCTTAAGAATTTTGATCTGTCTCGTTTTTACTCATTTAACAAAGTATTGAGCAGATTCACCTTTTCTTTCAAAGTACGGTAACGGTATTTTTACCGTATTTTTGCAAAATTGTCATATAACCCTTCTTCTTATGATGGCAGACGGAGATTCTTGCAGTGAACCGTTTTCAAAAAGTGACTGTAGTGCATGAGTATGCAATTCTTGATAACAATTTAAACAAAGCAATACAAAGAAATTGTCATGTTCCCGACCTCGAGTTTTGCGTGACAATACTTTTCACTTACACAAGACCACGAATTGATGAGCCCGCCCAAAGAACCCACTAGCGCTTCATTGTCGACTTACAAATCCAAGCTGCATAAATAAGAGTTATATAAGCTACACACGATCCAACTTGCTTGGCATGTTTGGATACAGGTCGTGTGCTGTCATCCGATGATTATTCGATCATGCGGATCACTTATTTTATAAATATTTAAATCTGTTTTTTTTTTAGTTTTTATGTGTTGTTGTTTCGGTTTAAATAATAATTTATTTTCTCCAAAGAAATTAACATTACACTAACAGATAAATTAAGACTATATTTATAATTAGAGTATGTAAAAACACAGTAAAAGGGCATGCAGAAATTTAATAATTTACATTATTACAATTTATATTTAAAAAATTAATATTTATCCTTGGATGTGGTTTAGCAGTTTTGACTTGAATTCTAATAGTTTCCGTTCGTGTAGTTCCTTTAGAAGACCATTGAACAGTTTAAAACCTTCAAATTTTAGTATTAGTAGAGTATTTCACTCCTCTTTCCTTAGTTGGTTCTCGGTCCTCGCAGTTGTAAATAGTTTTTGTTTCGTAGGTTATGGTTGTAAGTTTGTTTGTTCAGTGAAATGTTTGTGTGGATGTCTTTTGTTATAATTTTTTTATTGAAATTTTTACTAAATTTATCTTATTTATTGTTTACGTATTAAACATTGTTTTATGGTTACAAAGTAAGATCAAATATATCACTGTCTTTAAAAAATGTAAATAATATTTTATTATCAGTTAGAAAACGACGAGATTTTGATGAAAAGTCGTGTCTTATCAAGAAATTTAAATAATAACATCATAAATTATTTTTTCAAATTAAAATTCAAAAGACTTTATTCGGCACAGAATATAAGTATACATAAACAGGAAAGGAATACAAAATTTGTTGCCGAAAAGGCAATTAGAGGTACTCGTACTTGTAATTCATGTTAAACAAGATTAGAAAATGTAGAAGGTAACAGACTATTTCTTACTTATTTCTGATACTATTATTTTATCCCAGATTTACAATAAACTTCAACTCCCTTCGTAGCACGATATGATAAAGCAATACGAGTATATTAGAAGAATGCTGTTTCCCAAGCCTCCGCATGCAGACGTATTTATTTGTCGAGATTCAGTTTACTGGATTGACTGAGAATATCTCACTCTGAGTACGACTATTTATAATTATTATTCATGTATTGCGTGTTGTTCAGAGCATATTATTATGCAACATATAAATAAATAAATTGAAATTAAATTCTGATTTAACTTTCTTCAACAAAATCAAAGTTGTTGTCAACCCGACAAGTCAGGTACCAGTCGGTCGGGTCGTGTGTCCGCACTTTTATAAATAGCCCTGAAGCACGCGGGTGTACCAGTAATGGCGCGCGATATGTCGCGGATGCTGACGATAAGACCACCTCGTATCTGCGCAGGCGACGGTCTCAGCGATAAATGTCCACGTTAAAGGCTCGTATGGCTCTTGGATAGTTTAGAATTTTGCGAATTATTTGCTTCTAAATCTATAATAGAGGCTTGAGAGCGGTCACTGTGGCATACTGTGAGGGTGCGCTATGTTCAACAGTGGACGGTATGATTATATGATAAAAGCGCCATGGTATCGACTTTATAATGAGATATCTCTATATCATGCCCTGGGTGATTATTATGAGAATATTTTACTACGGTCAGCAGCTACCAGGCCGTGATTATGTTATCCATATCATGAGGAGTACTTACGTTTGAAATGACCCATTTTACTTTTTTAAAAATTTATTACGTAACTTTATTTCACATCAGACCTGTTCATTTAACTAATATTACACAAAATATGCAAAAGCTTTGTGCTATTTTTATTATGCCGTGCGTTTGTTTTTCAATAGTCTTTATTTTAAACTTTGCATAAAGAGATACTTTTGTATTCAGGAAATGTATTTTCATTATCAAATAAACCATTCACAAATAAAAGACGGAAAAATCAACTTTAGTGTTGCTCGGGTTTTTAATGCGATCAATCTCTTGAAATATATAAAATACCTGTGGTCGGAAGCCCCGTTCCACGGCTTTAGCTACCTGAAACAGATATACATTTATTTGTACCTCTTTGATTCTAAGAATGTCTACTGCAACCGTGTGAGCATGAGCATGTCTGATGCCGGTACCGATAGCATCAGGGTTTGATCCGTGAATGGAACGTGTTCCATTCACTGAGCACACGGATCTCTTCCCGACACGACATCTGGTTTTCTTTGTTCCATTTTAGTTTGGTGAAGTTTCACGCTTTTAAGAAACTTTAGCTGATAGAGCTGAACTTTAGAGATAGATAGATAGCTGAATAAACTGACTTGAATTTCGTATATTTTTATGATAATTTTGAGCTGATGTTGTGGTAAACGATATTTAGCTGCCCTCATTTTTATTACTTTACGGGAAACAGTTGACAACAAATAAAAGATTATCGATTTAGATGAAATCAGTGTCAAAATTTAGTTTATAATATACAAGCTACTGCTACGAATTTTTATGAGTGAACTTGACAAGTATTCCAGGGGAAACACTCAATGCAACAAGGAAATAATTAAATCAAATTCAAATAGACTTTATTGCATACACATACACACACAAAACAAAACAGAACAGAAAAGAACATAAAAGAACAATGAAGGCGGTCTTATCGCTAAGAGCGATCTCTTCCAGGCAACCTTGGGGCAGAAGAATCCTATAAATAAGAAGGGGTAAGTGGTGCTACATAATTAAATAAATATATATTTACACATTATACATAAAAATAAGGGATAAACAATGGAGAGAGAATGGTGCAGCGCCTCTTACAAATTTGAAGTAAGCTCAAACGCGATAGTTTCGGTTAAAAACTCACACTAGAGACACAATTTATTAAGGTGCCATAAACACAATGTAAGCAGTCTTCATGTCATCTCGTCGTATCAATCGGCACAACCTTGTCCGAAGTGAACCATCGTGCCTACGTACAGCATTCAACACAGCGGACATGAATGGACCCGGTCGTGACCGACGATGGTATCAAGTCGTGCTTTATTTGTTGTGAGTACAACCTACAACTAGGTGCTCATGATTCATTGCAGGACCAAGGATACGTGTTTGTGTAATTATTATATTATTGTACCAGCTTTTGCCCGTGTCATCGTCTGCGTGGACTTGTACCAATGGAAAATACCCTACAAAATATCCCTATAAAAACCGGTTATAATTAAGATTGTGAAAATCATAAATTATAGGTACGGTAACAATGCTCTACCGAAAATGTAAGTCCAATTGAAAAACAAACTTTACTTTGCAGCTTAATTACGTACTGGATGTATGGCTCTTAACTACAAGGTTAAGTTTGCAAACATAAAAAAACATTTTTACTGTTTTGTAATATAAAAATACTGGTTTCCAGATTTATTCCCACGGTTGTACTGTATGACCTCGCTTCTTGCTAACTTTCAGAATTCTAGGTCAACGGGAAGTACCCTATAGGTTTTGGTTCCATTGCATTTTGTATGGAAATGGTCTAAATTACAGCTATATAATATTTTCTTTGCGTTGACCTATAAGTTTACAGACAGACGGACAACAAAGTGATCCAATAAGGGTTCTTTTTTCTTTTTGAGGTACGGAACCCTAAATACCATGTCATTTTAACTTCGCTTTACGTCGTGAATGTAAGTATAACAAAATGAATTGTTAAAGTGAATTTATTCTAACTTTTCGGAGCAGATACAAATTCAGAAATCAACAATCGGTTCAGCCGTTCTTGAGTTATAAGTGGTGTAGCTAACCTGACTTTGTATATTATGTATGTAGATTTGTATTTTTTGCCAGAGACTTCGTTTTTTTATCTATGATGGGTTTACATACCACAGCGTAACAAAACGGTCAAGTGTGTGTTTGGTGGTACCATCAAAAAGTTTGGCCTAGTCCCGTGTACCACGGTCCCGAAGTACCCCTTGCTGGAGGACTCCGATTTCTGTTTATCTTTATGGTGGCGATTAAAAGTCAATCTTGCTGAAACCACCACGGTTGTCCACGGTGACGGAGGGTTCTATCACCTGATGGTAAGTGACGATAAGGCCGTTGGATCGAAAGCGTGAGCACCCAGCGCTCTGCTACTTTTCATGCCGGAACACCACAGTGCTATTAACACTACAATTTGGCAGCAGACTTAAGTGACATAAAAAATTCCGTACCCCCAACAATACCGAGTACCGATATATTAAGACCCCCCTCTCCCACACGGGCGCGTGACACTAAACTGAGTTATTGGTAAAAAGTTTAGAACCATACTGTTCTATCGCTAATAATGATAAATGTCTTTGGGTATGTGTAACAAAAACAATCCACCTGCCAGGCGTGGTGATTATGGCAAATCCCCTAACAGATAGTCCGACGTGGCGAACTATGGGCGACGAGGTCACAGAATACACTTACGTAAGAAAGAAAGAAAAAAAAATTGCTAAGTACATAAATTTTTTACACGGTGTTAAGATAGTAATTTCATATGGTTCGATGTACTTAAACTGTCCACAGGTTTGCAAATATTATAAACATATCTAATAAGGAATTTAATTGTTAAAAAAATTGTTTACATAACATATCAATCAGTACAATGTTAATAATTTTGTCATTAAATAATTCACCAGTCATCTCATTAATTTACGTCAAACCATAATTACAGGTATATTTTAAATGATTAATGTTTATGATTCAAATATTTAGGAAAACTATAAAAGCAGTTTTCAAGAAGCCAATCCACATTTTTTTTCTTAAAATCTATGCCGTTTTCTAATGGTAAAACCCTTGCCCGTATTGTGAAACCGTAGCCAATAACGACTGTGTGATTTTTTTATTGATAATTAATCATTAAAAATTCACATACCACATACTACATACTACGTAAGTTTTATTTCCATCTTAAACTTAAGCGAAAATTCATTATAAAGCCTATATTTTACGTCCACCCACATTGTGACTCTCATTTCGTCCAAACCATAAATTTTGATTTTACAGTCTTACCATGGTAAAACACCATACTTATGAGATATAAAAGCCAGGATTTAGCGTAGAGAACTTTATGTTATGGGGCAGTCATTTTGTGATAGTTCAGCGTTTACTGTCTTAGTGCCTTGCTAGGAATCTATTATCTATAGCTACGAATCATTATTACTTCGCCGTGATTGGGTACGTTGAAACGTTTTGCGATATGACATTGTTACATAATATGTATTATATATAGGTCTGATGATTTTTAATACATTTAATTATGGCTTAAGTACTTCGACTTCGTCTCATCTGATGGCAAGTGAGGATAACCCTGAAAAACGTGCTCACCCAGTAAGCTCAAGCTTATGAGGAACACAACAGTGCTATCAATATTGATGTTTGGTGGCAGACTTAGGTAACATCGTGGTAGCTAGCACGGACATATAAAATGCCTTACCACCAATCAAACTTACCGACAGGTACCCCTAGTGAGTCCAAGCGTCCATCCAATTGTGATTTCGTCAAGACCTGACAAACAGAGTTAATTCCAAATTGATAATGTAAGTGTAAAACAATTCATGGAAATCTTTTTATTGCTGTTTTGGTTGCAAGCAATGATCCGTTTTGAAATTCATCTTGACAATCCATATTAAATTAGAAATTGTCAACCTAGAGTTCTGCTTCTCAGCAATTTATGGTTTATTAAAATTTTATGTTGAAAAATTTGCGAAAACTGTATGTATTCCAACGGCAACTTCCTAATTTAAAAGGGTAACAATGATTGGTCTTTATCTCGGCTGAAGGTAAGTGACGATGATGAGATTGAGGCGATTCAAAAAATGTAATTTTTCAAGAACTTGGAAGTAGATAAGTATTCCGAATCTTAGTTGTTCGCAAGCATGGAATTTGACGATGAGCCATAAAATTGTTTAAAATTTGAATATCGAAAAAGGCAAGATTTTTATTTTGGCAATTATTATTGATAGAAAAATGAAATATCATTCCAAATTCCAAATTTCGAAATGAACAAACAAGGACACACATTCTCAACTCCTGCGCCGATGCAACTGCCCACGCGCATGCGCACGCGTTCTGCGCTCTGGGAAAGGGCAGAGATGAGTCGCTCGCACGGCCCGCCGTGGGCGCGCCCGGCCCGGCAACAGGTTGTGGGTTACGGGATCTGGAAGCGACACACTTGTGTGCAAGGGTCATGGGTTACCCTGAGTTTATTGGTTTCGATATTCATTTTGAGCTTTAGGACGGTTTGTTATTTATTACTTATTACTCGTTGTTGATGTGGTGGATGCGTTATTAATTTGCGCTGTTATAGCCAGTCTGATGTTAACTGTGGGATCTGGCAGGGAAGGTATTGTACCAAGGTTAACGTGCAAAGCCTTATTCGTTTTCACTATTTCCTCCAGTAGCAGAACTAAAAATCCGTACATTTAATTGGTTGAATAAATTACCATGTGAAACTTGTCTAGCTATTTTTATTTATAACGAAAATACTAACAAAATAAATAAAAATCATAGCGATAATGTGTATTTTTGTTGATTATTGTTTATGGAGTGGAGAGTGAGAAAGTGTGTAAAAGTGCAGGGTTTGGGAAAGATGAGGGTAGGTGGGTGTATTGGGTTGGGGTGGAAGTTTAATGTGTGTCTGACATATACATATATTTATTCGGCATTTTCACAACACGACACACACAACAACAAACACATAGAAAAATATTATAAACTAGATCCATGGAAAAATAAACTAATTGAAACGATAATAACAAGTAATTTGTAATAAACAATTGTATACACAAATTCGAATAAATAAATAACAAAAATGTTATGTCAGTTTGCCGCTACCCTTGTCGCGCAGTGAGCGCCGAAAATGTCTTCACTCAGCATGTGCTGCACTTCAACCGGGAGTGGATGAAGCGCAGCACTGATTTGAATGGTCTACTAAGTTGTTTGACTAGAACAACACGTAACACTATCTGTCTGTCATTCATCATCAACCAGGAAACGTCAAATGCTTGGCATATTATTTATATATATTTGAATTATATCCAACTGAGCCACTACTGCTTTATAAAGTAAATATCCAAAAAAATATTATACCTTCTGCATGGTATGCCTCGCTGACTGGTCCCGACACCTGCATCCAGCGACTATCATCCGTCCGTGGTGGCCACTCGAGAACTTTTACTCCCCATCGATTATCAGTTCTTCGAGAGATGTGGCCTGCCCATTGCCATTGCAACTTTTTATATATATTGGAGATAGACCAACACTTGACCTCAATCTCACCTGATGGTAAGTGACGATGAGGTCGACGATGTTACGTGTTGGTCTAGAAGGTGCCTATTTTTACTCTTCTTTTGAAGATTCCCAAGTTTTAGTTTTCGGGGAACATGGAAACCGGTAGTGTATTCCATATCTTTGCTGTACGCACGATAAATGTGGAAGCGAAACGCTTGGTGCGAGCTGTAGGAATATCTACAGTGTACGGGTCTGCCGTTCTTCTGTTTGACCGGTACTTGAACGGCGAAGGTGGAATCAACAAAAATAGCTCCTGCGCACACTCTCCAAAATGTATCCTATAAAATACCGAAAGGTAGGCAACCTGACGCCTATGTTCGCAACTCACTGACTCGTCGAGTTATGTTGGTGACTAAATATTCAGCCTGATAGTCGAATTATTATCAAGCGTTGATCTATCTTCAATAATTATAAATGACATTAAATAAACTCAATGTTAGAAGGGTAATCACGAACTGGTATTTAAAATGCAACCAACTTAACAATATCAATTCTTCAGACCGACCAACATGCGTTGTTTCGCAACGAGTCAGGATCCTTGCCGGGTGATAGGCGTGCAGACACACTGATTGTTGTATGATTGATACACCTGATTTCATTTGCGCGCGCGCATGTGAACTGTGCTCCGTAGGTCGGCGGATCGTGGGACGAGCCCCGGCCTTCGGGCGACCAGCGTTAGGTGGTACCGGTGATATTCTGCGCCCATAATTCACTTATTGCCATTTCTAAGTATTTGATATGATGATAACCGCCTCCGTGGCCTAATGCATACAAGCTTGTACTAACAATCAAGATTTGGATTGACTACCAGTGGGAGTATACCTTTTTTATGGTTGCGTACCCAAAGGGTAACCAACGGGACCCTATTACTAAACCTCCACTGTCCATCCGTCTATCTGTCAGCGGGCTGTATTCCACGGTAGACAGATGAAATTTTCATAAAATTTTTAATTATATTACCGCTATAATAACAAATATTTTTTTATTGAAAATTAAGGGTGCTTCCCTACTAGAAATATATTTTTATTATTACAAACTTAACGTTGCAGTAGAAAGCTATACATTGGGTATGTTTTTGGACTGCCACGTAATGTTTGTTTTGCTTGAGAGACGGGTCATTACCGCGATTTATAGTACTAGTGGCGCCATCTAGTGACGCGAATTAGCATCTCAAAACTAAAGCAAAAATGTTTGCTATGTAGGCGTATTTGTTAGAGCACTGTTCATTGCATATCAGATGTAATAATGATTTTCAGTATGTTAATAATCCATATTATGTACGGAACTCTCAGTGCGCGAGTCCGGCTCGCACATGGCCGGTTTTTGCCGGTTTTTGCCGGTTTTTTTCCCGAGGGTGGAATTTTTTAAAGATATGTGGCTCCTTAGGACAGAAGCCAGGTATGATGTAGAATTTCCATCCACTAAAAACTCGGTAGTCATCCCGCGCATTTTTTGACACTCGTTGGTTTTTTTTCTCTGGATAAAATTATAGGAACCCTTTCTATGACGGCGCGCGTCGTTCGTCGGGTAAGAAATTGAGGATCGTTTTAAACTGGCCAGTTTATATATTTGCATAACATCCTTGGACAAGCCGTCAATTGAATGACGAGCGAAAAATGTCGCGGACATTAGTAAATTTGTTTTGGGGGTGTGGATGTATCGAGGCCGCGATTGTGAAAGGCTTTGTGATCTGCAATTATACGAAATACATCGGTATAAAAATCATTGTTTTCTTTAAGGTGATACAAAATGAGCAAAATAAGCAAAATTCATAAAAATTCGAGACGTTTCGAATTCTTCCTGTACTTTTTACTTACTCGTAAATATATAATATAAACAAAATAAAAGACAAAGTTATACAGATTTGTATTTTAGTAAACAAATCTTGTATTTTGTGTGTGTGTATGTCGTGTTTATGTGTGTTGTGTGTGATCTTACAAAGTTAAATTTTAAAGCTTGATGATAGCCGAGAAAACGAAAATCACACCTAAGGAAGGCGTAAAAATTGTAAAATGTTGTAAAAAATGTTTATATAATTAAGAATGAATTTAAAATTTATTTCACAAACTACAATTCCAATTTCAGTTTTGTTTGATAGACATTATTTTTTATATTAAGTGGCAAAAGTCAAAGGATTGATGCCATCTTTATTTTTTACACAAATCTGCAGCACAAAAGTTTTCCTGTCTAGCCGACAGCAGTTGCTCAAATCTTGAAAATAAACGCCTTGAATACGAGTACATCACAAGTGCGACCCACTCGACCCCAATTTCATTTATAATGCAAGTCACCAAGTTTTTGTACCAACACCGCAATATCCGGAACGTATCAAGAACGATGATTTTTCTGACCTTGCACACAAAATGTGCCCGACGCTTCTTACTATTCGGGGACAAAAACTACTTCAAATATAAAGTGTTGAACTTAAAGATCATTAACATAATAATAATTATACTGTAGTGATAACTCTATATCAACATATATATTAATTTCAACTTTTTATTTACTAAATGTTGCAACTAAACTTCGCATACGAGTCTTTGAGCCCTATATTTTGCAACTATGTCTTGACGAATCGTATGCTTGATCGTGTTTTACAAAATGACATACAAATAACGATCAAAATTTTATTCAATGTATTATATTAAAATTACGCCCTTTGTAGCATTTATAATAAAACAGAATGGTGGAAATTTATGGTGTGGATTCCGCGGGTTACCATTCGGGCATGAAATCCTAAAAAGTCGGTCGGATATACAGTGTTTCGTAGATTTTAACATGAGCCGTCTCTTTACCCGACTGCAGCAAAAGAATAGTTCTTTTGAGGGTTCGTATGTATGTATGTATGTATAATTGTATGGCTCGGTCAGCGGCCTGAACGGCTCGGTGGATTTTAACTTGATAGGTGTCGTTAGATTCGTATTTACTGTGAGAGTGACACTGGGTACATCAAAATAAGAAATCGTTTTTTTTTAATCACTTCTCATTCACTTGTGTTAATATCTGCTGTTCATAGCTTGTGAGTAATTTATGACTGAAAAACAACTCACAAAGTCAGAGCAATATATTGTTACACTAACATTCCACCTTCTCCAAGGTTCTTCAAGTAAATGAACCCAGGTAAGTCCCACGATGGAGTTATTAGTTATTAACAGTCTGACACCGATGTCACGGCCGCCCAACAAAAACATATCGCGTTTACTAAAATTATAACATCGTCGTCACTTAAGTTTAAACGAATAGGTAATAGAAGTGCCATAATAGCTGAGGTGTCTGTGCGAAGTGTAGTTTTCAGGGTTCGTCTAAGGGATGCCTTTATTTAGAACTAGCCGATAGAAATATTTTTCAGGTTTTGTCACTCTCCGTTGCTGCGTGAAAGGGGGAAATGCAACAAATTTTTAATCACTCTTTCATCGTCATATACACATAATACTCATAATCACATAATGCATTATTTCAACACCATTAATGTAATTTTCTGTTCTTGATATTGTATCTCTAATTATTTTGCTTCATACGACTTACTCTTAGACATATTATATTATTCTTATTTTCTGCTTTTGTTTGAGTTTGGGACGGCCTAAGACACACATTTCTGGTCGTGTTTAGGGGCCGTTCTACCACATATTTTTTAACTTTTAGCATTTAGTCCAGAAATATTGTCAAAATTTGGATATTTGAAAATTTATTTATGTTTATTATTGTTGCAATTGTGGCTTGGTATATAATATAATTTTCCCAATTATTTTCCACGGTCTCGTAAAAGACGACTAAGGGATGAAATATTCATGAGATGGGTATCTACCTATATTATAACAATGTCTTGCACCTATTATGATTTCATTTTATTTGTATTTCGGATTTAAATTGAAATTGTCTATGTTTTTTATTACTCTGGTTTTTATATATTCCCAAATATAACTTTCCTGACCTTTTCTATGTATCTTATAGCCAAGGTAGCTCAGTTGGCTTTTTGGTAAAGGGAAACATTGTAAGGAAACCTGCACACTCCTGAGTAAAAATCCAAAGATGTGTGTGAAGTCTACCAATCCGCACTGCACCCGCGTGGTAGACTAAGGACTATGGAGTAGTAGGAGGAGAGTAGGCCTGAGACCCTGCAGTGGGGATAGAATTTCTATTGATGTATTCTACATTTCTGTGGCAGTGTTGGTGCTGAGTAGGTAGTGCCCTAATGGTACCAGTACCACTGCGGGTAATGATTGCGCTTCAGTTTTGTATTATGACCATGAATTATGGAAAAATTGAGATCTTAGCAGCGAAGGTATAATTTTGTACCAAATACAATTTAAAAACCTGCGATAGAAAAAAATCTAAAAATAGTTATGTGATGAATAATTTGGTTTGTGTCAGCGGAAAACATTTCATCATTGCCACCCGTATAAAATACATTACATACATCAAGGTTCGTTTTATTACATTCAATTCAGACTTTCCGTGATTGTACGAGATGATTTGAAGAGGCACGAACAGATGGTTTTAGCGCTATCCTAAAAAGAAAGCTGCGTCGCTGCTACATCGAGTTAGAGGAAGCACTAACTAACTTCTGAGGGTGATTGCGAGAAGTTTTGAATGATTTGAATATGGCATGTTACTAAGATAACTAAATCTGGAGTAAAATAGAATAAAAACAGCTAATACGATATTACTAACAAAAGTGTGTCATAGTTGATCTCTATCACTATAAGTTAATATATAATTATAGTATGTAAAGTATGTATGTATTATCATTGATATATATTAGTTTGTTTTGTATCTCGTATTTATGTAATCGTTTATCATATTTATTATATCGTACACGCCTAACTGCCCTCCTTTCTTCAATATTTCTCCTTAACCTAGGACTGCTGGACGAAATTTCTTTTAGAAATAAGCTGTTCCTTTTGTATATATTTTTTGTGTTTTTTCTGTTTGTTATTTTCCGTGTACAATAAACTGTTAAAATAAATAAAATAAAATAAATTGATTTATCGCAGTTTTATCGAATTGCCCTATACAAATTATGAGAAACGATGCATTGACTTTCAATTATTTGTGCGAAGAAGAGCCACAGATGCTTCTTGATGAAAGTCGCGAGAGGGTTGATTGACTGTCCGGAGTTGCTCGCTTCAATACAACTCAATGTCTCAACCAGGCATTAATATCTAATCTATGCCCAGGCGTCTATCTACTAATGTACTAATGTAGGAGAACCTACATGTCCCACGTGGTCACGTTAATTACAGAAATAATAGTTGTTTGCCACGAAGTTGTAAGTCAATTAATACAATTACTCGTAGTCAAGATAATAACATTTTATGGTAGAATTGTAGCTTAGTGTCGTACAAAGTTTATTACTTGATTAGTTAAGCTCTTCAAAACTATGTTCTTTCGTATTTATTTAGTTTTTATTGTCTGTTTAGTTCTTTTATCTGATTTGTTTTATATAGCTATTATTTATTTTTTATTATTCTTTTTCCTCTTCAGAGGAATCTTTTATATGTGGAAGCTTATAATTGGCCAATGTTTGTCTATATTACTGCAAATATTGTAAATAAAGCTGCTAGCTTTCCGAAGGACATAAAAATTCTGTGATTTTGTTTGTTAGATATTCGTGGTAGTCAACTTCTTAAAATTCTGTATTCTCCTCCCCAGAATGTTGTAAGACATGGCTATCGCAGTTTATGACATCAGGTACGCTAATGTCGAAACATTAAGATTAAGGCCACATCTAGCTGCTTTACCAGAGATCGTGTTTTTATGTCACTCACTACTATAATTCCAATGGAATACCGCAGATAAACGAAACGTTTTGGAGAAATGGATGTGTCAATTTAAATTACTTTGAATTTGAGGAGAAACGAAAAAACGGCAAAACTCCCAAGTTCCAGTGCAGTAGGAATTTTCATACTCGTAGCTCCCGCAATGCGTTTTGATTCCACTTTTTACGTACAACAAAAGTAAGTCCCACCACCGGCTGGGTATGGCCTCATGGTAACATACAATTAGAACATTATGAAACATTAAATAGAAAACCAAAACTGAATATTTCTAATGATTGTGATGTCTGCCCATTTCATGACTCAAATGGATTCATTATAATTTATAGCATTTCATATAACGCATTCCATGAAGAAAATAACTTGAGAATTTAAAAAACGAACAGTAAATAGGCACTTTTGGTCACACCAACGCGTGTCATCGTAGATTGCAATCAATCGTTGCTCAATCAATAATGTTAATGCATATATGTAATGTATTACAGGATAATAGACTCATAATTTGGGATTTTATAATATACAGAATATTTTTGAATCCCCAAAAATTTTAAAAATATGTTTTGTAGTATATTTAAATAAGTATCTCCCAAAAATATTTGAAAAATCATGTTACTCGAATATAAGCTAATTATAATTATTTTTCTCGTTTCATTTGAAAGTTTCCTTGGCCCAGCAGAGAAATGGGTTAAAATAAGAAAAAAGGAAAGAAAATCATTTATCCTGAGTTGAATACGTACATCAACAAAAACAATCACAAATAATTACTGTCAGATTATAACAAACATTCAAATTGGGAAACTGTAACCAGCTCAGCCTGATGCTGTGACGTAACGATCACAGCGCTGATTTTCAGCTGGACCGTCATGTCTTTCTTATTCTTATTAAACTAAATATAGTGCTGAAAAAGTTGCTGAAAATAAAACGAGAAAAAATAATGCCGCATCCAACTTTATACTCACACCTCACCAACAATCATTACGGCTCGGCTCCTCACTCACAATCGGTCACCTTGACTTTTCCCGATCGGTATGAAATAATTTGACATAATACCTCATCTAACCATTACGTGGCATCATTACCGTCGTGCCGTCTAACAACGCAGCGCTGGCTTAATTTAGTTTATGTTTTTGTAGACGGTACAAGTTGATGATTTGGTGCGAATATTGTGACTTGTTCTTCACGCTCTATTAGTTATAAATTTTATTAATGAACATGACGTTTTGATGTTTAATTTCGTTTGAATTTAGACAAGTTTACAAGTAGTTAGTACTGGCAGTTTGGGGCTGGCTTTAGAATTTAAAGGCGTCTATAGGAAAAATCGGATGATGTCCGTTCTGACGACACAGGTACCACTGGTGCGATGTCTTCGTGCAAGATGTAGGGCATCTGCTAGACGGAGTCTGGCGCCGGGTGGCGAGTAGAAGGGGGGAGTGACGTGCACTGGTGTCATAGGACAAGATGCATCGTGGGTTACTGAGCCATCACCGTAAGTATAGGAAAAAATAGGTAAGGTCTAGCTTTTTTTTCGAGAGGGAACAGTTAAATTCATCATCAACAGCCTAAATACGTCCCCACTGCTGGGGCTCAGGTTTACTCTCCTGCAGAGAGTGTATCGCCAATAGTCCACCACGCGGGATCAGCGCGGATGGGCGGACGTCACATGCCTGTTCAAGACATGCAGATTTCCTCACGATGTTTTCCTTATTGGAAAACAACTCATAGGTACACGTCTGTATTCGAACCCGAAACCCTCAGATTGAGAGTCCGCGCCTTATCCACTACGCCAACGACGATTGTAAAAAAAGTTAAATATCATACCTGACTTTCTAATAAAGAGAGGCAAGTTGGAATTTGCATTCATTGCTTAGATTCAGGGCATTGTCATTATTGGCAATCTATTTCATATGAATGTTTTGGTGGCATTAGCTTTTTCGTATTCATCTGCCAACTCATCATCATCATAAGAAGAAACACCATTCATCGTCTTTATCTTATCAAGTGGGCTATAAGGTCAATGACCGACCTCACACC
This sequence comes from Carcina quercana, assembly GCA_910589575.2. Taxonomy (NCBI): domain Eukaryota; kingdom Metazoa; phylum Arthropoda; class Insecta; order Lepidoptera; family Depressariidae; genus Carcina; species Carcina quercana. The sequence goes on from OU342435.1 coordinate 1,104,717, forward strand.
CCCTAGTTATCAGAGTTGTTGATCCGCCATAGTCCTCTGGAATGGCTCATGTAGTTACTACCTGGCGTAGATAGTAACCGGGAATAACTAACGAAATACGGAATCATTCCTACATTCATCCTACCTTGTAGGACTTATGCTGTTCATTATGTATATTATAGGTATAGATAAGGTGTCACTGTAAGTAAAAATAAATAAACATTTTATTATTTATTATTATTACTGTTCAATCAATTGGGTGATTCAGCATGCAATATCCTAACCAAACTGGGGAAAGTCTCAAAAGGCTGTATTTGACAATGTCCCTTCCCCAATGTTTAAACTAAGATAAGAAAGAATCCACTATTGGACATGAGATTCTGTCATGAGAGAGAGATGACTTTCAATGAGGGGAGTTGCGATAATAACCACGCTTGTCAGGCGGATCGGTGATCACAGTAAAACGTTGTTGTTACATAGGTAGATGCTGCTGCCCGTCTACTGATCACTTTTCCCTTCGTCGCCTTATGAAACCCGCGAGATGACATGGGGTGATCCTATTCTAAACCCGAGACCACACGGTTAAATTATGTTCCTAAAAACGAAGAACTGAAATGTTCGAAGCTCAAAAAAAAAGGTAATAAGGAAAAAAATATGATAAGTTAGTATAAACAAGTATCATAATGCTATTTTGAATCATAAAATTGTATTTTACAAGTTTTTAATTGCCGTGTATAGCATTCACTTTACACAACAGCCGTAAATTACACTGTAGTTAATTCAATTTTCATATCGTACCTACTTACGCATTCATTTTGCCGTACAATTTTTAATTAACATGACTATAGAAACGTGTGAAAATAGAAACTAATTTGTCGTCAACATTAACTCGGCAACTCTTTAATTAGCGGACACTAAATTTGTTGCGACTACGGATTGTTTAGACATTTAAAAACGAAGAAGTATAGTAATTTCATTAACACTTTTGAGCAGGTAATATAGCACATTCACTTTCTTATTTTGCAATCAGAACAGGATATTCTTAAGACTAATTGACAATCATTTATCCAAATGTTCAGAGCGATAAATACGAAAAACCTTACGAAGCGATGAATACGAAAAACTTTCCTACGAAGCGATGAATACGAAAAAGTCCTGACGCTCGTTTTAGTTTTTAGGAATTTGCGGCGCTCAAAGAAAAAATGACGTGTGGCACTCGGGGACTGCCGCGGTAAAGCTATTGCATAGCATTTTGTATCAACTTATGCAATTATAATTATTTATTTATTTTATTTATGCAGTATTTCTTTTTCTTTGATATTAATATATAGGCAAATGTATATATATTCGCTCATATTAATATAAAAAATTTAGGTTATCTTTATAGCAGTATTATATTTACTGCATTTGTGATAATAATAAAATGGATGTATATAGAGTACTCACTCATTTTCTTTCACTATTTTTTCGTGACTTTCTTCATTAATAATAAATGCACTTTGTTCATTCATATTCAAAACACTTTATACAAAAATTTTACAAGTACAGCTAAAACACGTATAGACTTTTTCTATAACAAAAGAAGTGAGGTTTTTATTCATAATATTTTCATGTGTCGTCTAAGTGGCCAGTGACATTTTTCGGCTTAAATTAAAGAAAAGTTTTTATGTCACGAACATAAATATCCCCACCACAAAAATGGAAGTTAAATTACAAACAGGAAAACAAAATTAAATCAATATTTAGCTAACATAACGGATTTGCTTTGCTATATCAAATTACATACTATTATACTTAATAAATTATAAAACAGTAATACGTCTAATCGCACGCACACAACGCCGTGTCGAAGACTGCCGAACTGAAACGACGTTAGACGATGCACGGCCTTCAAGCCACACCTCCGTGCCCGTCGGAGTGAGGAGCGTGAGGTTTTTTCGTTACGGAATTTCTCGATTCGGTCGAATAGCTTAAAATCGTTCCGATTCGTTTATAAAATGAATATACAATTTATTATTATCCTCATTGCGTTTAATGTCGTTTTGTTAAATTTTGCAAATGTTGTAATATCTTTAAAAACAATGTAGTAACGAGTAATTATTATAATTATATGGCAATGTATTTGTTTCGTGAAACTAAAACTGACAACACTGCAGACTAAAGGTTGTCGCTTCTTAGTAATCCCTTAGCCATAGTCTACAGCGCGGGCCCAGTGTAGTGCGTCGCAGTAGAATCACTGAGTAAATATTTCAACGTTTTTTTACTTAGGGACCTATTTATATTCGAAATTAAATAAATATAGAAATCTTACCCTCTTAAATATGCCTCTGAAATATGAGGTACATAAGCAAACAATCTGTTGACTGCCATTTCATCGGAGCTGACTTCAGTAAGTAAATCCAAAATAAAAGTAGCAAATGTTCCTCTTGTCATTTTTGTAAACTTTTTTTACACAGTATTATGCATAAGCTATGTTGTGCAAAAGTTACGATACAATACAATATAACTTCATTGTACACCAATAAAAAATTAAGATAGAACATTAAACTTAAAAAATTGTACAACAGGCGGTCTTATCGCTTACAGCGATCTCTACCAGACAACCTTCGGGTAGAGGAAATAAGACACAATATTTTGGGTAGGGGCGTAACAGATATTGATAGATTATAATTAAATACTTGAATAAACACATATTTATACTTATAGAAATAATATATGATGATAATAAATACATACAAATTAAATATACATTATTTTATAGATACAATACTACTACAACATAGGATTAGTTATTGAGAAGATGCGACGTAAGTTGAAAAGTTTATGAAGGTCAGTACGTAAGTTTATCATGTCCCTCATCATCAACAGCCTATATACGTCCCCACTGCAGGGGCTCAGGCCTACCCTCCTACAGAGAGTGTATGGGCCATAGTCCACCACGCGGGCCCAGTGCGGATCGGCGGACTTCACATGCCTGTTCAAGACATGCAGGTTTCCTCACGATGTTTTCCTTCACCGTTAAGCAATCGGATAATGTACTTGAATTGAAAAACAACTCATAGGTACACGGCTGGATTCGAACCCGGTACCCTCAGATTGAGAGTCCGCGCCTTATCTATTGCGCCACCGACACTTGGTTGGTCCTGTCCCTTGGTTGCAAAATCAGAAGTGACGGCAACAATCCGATAGTGTTGCTTTCGCATAGCATAAGCGCCATTCAAGCGCAACGCGTTTGAACTAACACAAAAATCTACAAACGTCGTCTGTATTTATAGCAAGAAATTAAACCAACTATATTGTCTATTCCTGCCATCCCAGTATCATATTCAACACTATTACATTCGTATCATAAGAAAGTGTATCCCGTTACGTCATTGCTTTCATAAAATTTCAATACGCCACTGAATGTCCAGAATAGAACGGGCAAGTTGAGCGCCACGCCACGAGCGTCGCAAATAAAACTTTACCTCCATAATTTTAATATTGTGAAGGAATGTCATCGAGGTGCTCACCAGAATTATAACAACTTTTTAATATTACTGGTTTTTCAGTGCCATCTTTGATGTGATAAACATATTATAATTTACAATTTAAGTAATAACTGTGAAGCAAAAACTTTGTACCCCTTTTTACGAAAATTGCGCGGACGCAGGAGTGTGGAATTTCTCACACTTATACTCGTAGTTTATTTACAGAAGGAGCGCAGATTGGTAATATTTTAAAAATTAATTATAGTCACATTTCGACCACTAGTTTGTATAAACGCTTATTTGTGCTTATTAACAAAGTATTTTTAAAGAACATAAAGTACCCTTTGCTCCAGAAAGGAGTATTACCAAATAGAAACAAACATTGTTACGCATATAGAAAATTAGTATCATCATCAGCCGGGAAACGTCTACGCTGATATTATCTATGCCAATCAAATTTTCAGCATTGAATTTTTGTCTCTGGCATGAAAACTCGCAACGTGTGTAACCTGAAAAGATTTGGCATGTCTTCTTTTATAAATCATTGATTAGAACCATAAGAAATAAACGCTATTATCAAATGAATGTAGTTTCATTAAGTTCACCCATTGACTTCGCCGAACAGGTCAAACTGAGGTCAAGCGCAACTCTTTAGTGAAAAAAATCCTGCATAAAGATCTATAAAGATCACGTTAACGCCAATCATGCGTATGATTAATGTGAACCAAGTTTGAACATGTTCATTAAATGTCTTTTAAAATGTCTAATGAGACCGTTTGTACGGGCGAGATGGTTCGAGGTGTCTGTTTGGGAAATAAATCCGATGGTCGGAACTATGCACATACTATTTCGAAAGTTCGTTCAAATTGTGAAACGGCAAAACTATAAGCCGATTAGATAAACATTTATTAAATACTAAGTTTTGTCCGCGATTTTTGTGCGTGGGTTTCACTTAGTATCCAAGAACATACCGCGAAAAAAAAACTTATTCAGTCTGCTGAATTTCATCCAAATCTGTTCAAATGTTATTGAGTGAATTTGACACAATGATTAAAACTCTCAGATATCTTACGTTAAATAATCAAATAGCCTTGGACCACAATTTCGTACGCTTGGCCTTCAACTATCCTTTTACAAAAAATCTAGTCATTCTGACTATCCGTTACCACGTAAGGGAAGGACAAACAAACAAATAATTTATTATATTAATATAGACACGATAATATGTTTACACTACCAAATACATGCACTAAAAATTTTATGTCATCGTCATTATTATAAGCTGACTTGGCATGTGATCATCATCATCATCAACAGCCTATATATGTCCCCACTGGAGGGGCTTAGGCCTACTGTCCTACAGAGAGTGTATGGGCCATAGTCCACCACGCGGGCCCAGTGCGGATCGGCGTACTTCTCATGACTGTTCAAGACATGCAGGTTTCCTCACGATGTTTTCCTTCACCGTTAAGCAATCGGATAATGTACTTGAATTGAAAAACAATTCATAGGTACACGGCTGGATTCGAACCCGGTACCCTCAGATTGAGAGTCCGCGCCTTCTCCATTGCGCCACCGACGCCTTCATGTGATACTGACTCACAATTGTACGGTTTTCTTATGACTTTTGAGAACGAATTCCAGGTCTTAAAAATCAACAACAAAATAATCACAAATAAAATCATGATTACATTTAAAAATTCCATTCCTTTTCTATTTTTTCAACAATCGCTCTATTTTGCAAACGATTTCGTTTTGATGCGAAAATTTGGAATGTTTTCTTTTCATAACAATTACACTGGAAACTATAAATTACTCGATGGATTCAAACGGAAATCAGTTGGCAAATCGATTACGTGATTGCATTTAGAGTGTTATGTTAATAATTGGACTCGCATTTTGGTTTCGTAAAAATGAATTCGAATATTTTAAAGGCGCTGTTACTGTCATTTCTGACTACACTCCCGGAATTACAAGTAAGTCCAGAAAAGTTGTATTACTAACCCTGTATGGAAATATATATCTGTTAACATTCCAGAAGAAAATTTAAAAACACTGAGACCAAAGGAACAAACCAATAAAAATTTATTCAAGTGTTGTGATTTGAATTAGGAACCACTTCTCTATATGCATAAATTATATCTACGAGTATATCGAAGCAAAATGATTTGTATTGCATCCTATCCCTGACAAGTCTACAGCTCTGAAGATATTTTTTAGGGTTCCGTAGTTACGGTTTAAAACATTTATTTTTCATAAAGATTATAAATCACTTACATGAAAAACACAAACTAAAATATACATTAAACGTAGAGTAGTCCAATGGTCACACAGTGTGTACGATTTATAATAAAAAAAAAGTTGAGGGTACATATCGCATAGTTGCTGTAGATAACAATGGCGAGTCCGAAGATATTTGAAAATTATTAGTAATTGATAGAACTTTCCGATTATTATTACCATAATAATTATAATTATACTACCATAATATTTATCATGGCACACTCATGTTAAAAAGTAATTATAAAAAAAATTATAAATAAATATTATATTAAGCGTCGGTGGCAGTGGATAAGGACGGACTCTCAATCTGAGGGTTCCGGGTTTGAATCCAGCCGTGCACCTATGAGTTGTTTTTCAATTCAAGTACATTATCCGATTGCTTAACGGTGAAGGAAAACATTGTGAAGAAACCTGCATGTCTTGAACAGGCATGTGAAGTCCGCCGATCCACACTGGGCCCGCGTGTTGGACTATGGCTCATTATACTCTCTGTAGGAGAGTAGTCCTGAGCCCCTGCAGTGGGGACGTATAAAGGCTGTTGTTGTGAAATATTATATTGAATAAAATATGTATAACATAAAATTTATTTATACCCGAGTCTACATAATTGTTTTGTGCTAGTGTGCTGTACCTGGAACATATTTTTGGAAGCCTCGAGTGTCAATCGACTTGGTGCGCCCTACAACGGGTAAGTTAGACCATATTTAAAATACTTTCTCTGTATCAACATTTATAACTATGATTTACGCAAATTTTGTACTAATTTAAGTTAACTTTTTTGAGACCGTTGCTTTGTTTATTAAAGTCACATTACATTTCCTGATGCCAAAAATCACTAGTAAAGCTGTGTTATAGAGGTATAATAAAGTAATAATACTGATTTCGCTTTAAGGATGTATGCTGCTGCCCATATCCTTAAGAGTATATTTCCCAAAGTAGACCCGACACGTTTTGTGCACATCTTACAAAAGTATTACCATGTTTTGAATACAAGATAATTATAGTCATTGAAACTTCTGGACACTCTCTAGAAATGAATATCTCAGGCACCAGTCTCTCACAGATACACCTACTTTCTAAGATTAAAGTTGTATAACTATTTTTACTTTAGCTAAGCTAAGCAGAAGCGTCGGTAGCGCAGTGGCTAAGGCGCGGACTCTCAATCGGAGGGTTCCAGGTTTGAATCCAGCCGTGTACCTATGAGTGGTTTTTCAATTCAAGTACATTATCCGATTGCCTAACGGTGAAGGAAAACATCGTGAGGAAACCTGCATGTCTTTAGCAGGCATGTGAAGTCTGCCAATCCGCACTGGGACCGCGTGGTGAACTTATGGCCCATACACTCTCTGTACGAGGGTAGGCCTGAGCCCCTGCAGTGGGGACGTATATAGGCTGTTGATGATAAGGGGCACTCTGTGAGCAGAAAAAACAACAACAGCGTGTTTGTCATATTTTAGCAAAAGTGTCAACAGCAGTCGTATTTTGGGTCAAACTTTACGTAATAGTTTTAAACATAACATAAAGTAACATTTTCCCGTTTTTCGACAAAGGTCGATCATTTTCTAAAGCTGAGACCACATCTTGACTACATTTCTGACCAATACACGATCTTATATCTCTGCGCATCATTATCATAAAAGGCCAAATGCATGTGAACTTCGCGTAAATCAAGCGGCAGTCCTAAATACATGGACTGCGCTGCTGCATGGACAATCGTTTTCTATTCAGTTTTCAATTTACACTCGCAAGAGTTTCCCGTTCGGTGGCTAACACTCGCCAAAAAAACCTTCATCGCCAGTTAGGAAGCGACACCTAATATGAGGTAAAGGTAGAGAACATAAATCCTTATGGTAAGACACATCGACCGGAAAATCATTGATAATGAACCCAAGATATCGTCATAATCTGATGCATAAGTCCGTGTTGGACATAACCTCCATAGATCATCGAGTCGGACTTTCCATAAAAGGTGTCATGGTCAGGCCTTATTAAATGAACCGTCATATGTGATGTTTCCTTCTAACACTAACTGACAATAAGAGGTCCCGGGTTCGATTGACAGGTACAGGTACCCCACCTATCAATACTCAGTTTGGTTGATGGCCTACATTGCAAATGCCCTATATCCGCCTGGCTAGCTACCACCATGTTACCTAAGTCTGCCACCGAAAATCAGTGGTAATAGCACTGTTGTGTTACGGTATAAAATGTAGCAGATTACGTTCTGGGTGCGCACGCTTATCGACCAATTGTCTTATCGTCATTTGCCATCAGGTGATATGATGAACAAGTGCAAACCCATCATATATTTAAAATAAATTTATCGTCGTTTTCTATCAGATTTAACCGCCAAGATCTGAGTCAATAAAAACAGTTCAGTGTTGGAACATTATTAGTAATTTTAAGCGTCGTCGTTTTAAGCGTCGGTGGCCCAATGGATAAGGCGCGGACTCTCAATCTGAGAGTTCCGAGTTCGAATCCAGCCGTGTACCTATGAGATGTTTTTCAATTCAAGTACATTATCCGATTGCTTAACGGTGAAGGAAAACATCGTGAGGAAACCTGCATGTCTTGAACATGCATATGAAGTCAGCCAATCCGCACTGGACCCGCGTGGTGGACTATAGCCCATACGCTCTCTGTATGTGAGTAGGCCTGAGCCCCAGCAGTGGGGACGTATGTAAGCTGTTAATGATGATTAGTAATTTTATGCCGAATAGTTTGATAAGGCTTCCTGTAAATATTTTCAGGGAAACCGAAGATGGTTAAAATAACGAGAGAAAAGATTAGAGATGGCTACATAGTGTTCGTAGAAGGATATTCCGTGGGCGTGTCGGTGATTGCCCTGGTGACAGGCGTCACGGTCGCTACAGACGACAAAACCCTGGACCCTACGTCACCGCATTTCTACACACATGTCTACAGATGGGCTCTTAGATTCATTACCACGTAAGTCCTGAGATGACTTTATCTGTTAACCGTAGAAACGATGGTTAGTGAAATGGAATGAATGGTTTAATTTCTGGGACTTTCGGGATCGTGGTTTAAATGTTAGCCGGGGATTTTGTTCAGCAATTCAAATTAGATTATTTATATAGTGGACACACTTGATGTACCCATGTGGGTAAAGCCACGCGTGTCCTGTTAGTTCGTTTAAGAAACGCTATTCCAATTGTTAATCTATTGTACACAGATTACCTGGATGGCTGTCTGGAACCGAAGGGTCCTTTCCCCAAAATCTAAGACTATGGCCTAAACGGTTCCATCATTTGCACGACTTCCCTCCCGAGTGGCTCCAGCAAGCCTTGGTGTTTACTTCGAAGAGTGATTGGGACCAGCTGAAGTTGGACGAGAAAAGATTTTATAAATACACCGAGCCGGCATTCGGCAAACATTTTAGGTTGCCTACTAAAGTGTTCAGGAACTTCACGTCGTTTTATTCGGATGAATCGAGAACTGCCTACGTTTCGTCACAGGCTTTATAATAACTAGGCACCGCTTTTCAGTTCATTTCAATAAAGAAGCGTAAATTTACAAAGCGATATAAATTTGTTATTTTATTGAAACAATCGAATTGTACAGTTAACACAAAACAAATGCAGAAAAAAAACCAAGCAGCTAGACTCAAGAATAGTAAATACTCCCATGGTGGTTCCCATCATATCTTTGTACCTTTTGCGGTAGAGACGACTGGTCAACCACCTTCTGAGCTAAAGGGGTTGTGATCCTCGCTCCGGGTCGTACCTGGCTCAACGTATCTCGCTGGCTATCCAGCGTGGCAACGCTGCCTGCCCGTGAGCCGGGCACACGATCCGGGTTTCTAGACTAGTTTTCTATTTCGTGTAATTTTTGTCTTTTAAATAAGTAAAAGTTGGAATACTATACTATACACATATTTAATTGAATTTGGAAGAAAAACAGTTGCAATATTTTAAAAATAAAACATAATATATCAAAATCAATTGAACAATCTCTAACTCAGCAGTAAAAGACCGGTCTCAATCGCAAAAATTGTTTTTAAAATTATATAATAATGACTTTAGACCTGGAATTTCTATTATTTTAGTTTTTAATTTATTGAATAACAAACATGCGAAAAGCAGCTGAAAAATAACACTCGTCAAAACGATTCTGATGTATCCTTTCTAATAACATACACCCAGAATTTTGAAAGTTAAAAAATCACAAAAATACTTTACATTTTAAACTTGAAGTTCTAGCTGACAAAAAAAAGCTACACAACTGTCAACAGTGTAGTTTCGGCTTTAGAACATAACCCGATGTATTTCCGCGGGTGTCGAACAAAGCGACCAAATGAAGATCGCGACTCGATTTAAAGGTAGGTATGGGCAGCAGCATGTCCAACAACTACCTATGTATTAGTGACATCTTACTGCCAATCCCCACCTGAAAAGCGCAGTTTTCAGCTGTATGTTGCTCATTTATTTCAGCGCCAATAGTAGCGTACGACCAAACTAAAATATCGGACCGAGGAATCGTCGTGTTCATACACGGGTATAGAGTGGGTCTATCCGTCATAGCTCTCACTGGAACATTGACTGAAATGACGAATAGCCCTTATTTCGATCCACGCAGTGCATATTTTCACACAGATGTTTACAGATGGGCGTTGAGGTATTTAAGTTTGTAAGTATTATTGACACTAATAAATATTAAAGTGAGATTATTCGTCTTTCTTTCACGTCACATAAATTGACAAAATTGAGAGTCAAATTGACTTAATTTTTGGTACAGGGGTAGTTGAAGTGCCGGAAAATGGCATTTACTAATTTTTATCACGATCAAGCGGGTATTTGACGTGGGGTAATTTCTTTAGTTAACGCGGCTGAAGTCGCGGGCAAAACGCTAGTCATAAATAAGACATGGTATATGCATATCAGTTAAAACACTGGGAAAATTATCATGTACATATTCCGTCTCATCTAGTAGCAAGTGAGGGTCAGTCAGTCAGGATGGAACTGTCACTCTCACTGTCACTCAAGAAATATACATATTTTAATTTATATTACAGCAACTCAACAGTTCTTTAATTTGGTGATAGCACGTGAGTTGGCTATTTACCATCCCTACCACCAAAACTAATTCCGGGATGTTGTCAGGAATGGACCCTGCGTTATCTGATTTACCAGTCCGTGTAGCCACTTGGCTACAAATGTGTCCAAACTTCCAGAATATTTACTGCATGTTTGTGTACAAGGCTAGTGATTTGAAGTTCCTTTAGCGAACGTCGTGTTAAGAATAGTCTAACATAATAAATGCGAAAGTGATTCTGTTTGTTTATTACCATTTAGCTACTTAACCTCACAACCTTAGAGAAATTGTCTTTTTATCCCGGTCTAATAAATGTTTCCCATGGGATATCTGGAGTGCACATAAACGAAGTCGCGCGTAAAGTATGGTAAATTACAAATATTTCGTACTGTTTCAGATTACCACTTTGGATAAGCAGTAAGAGTCTCAAATTCGTGGACACGTTGAAAACATGGAAACGTAGGTTTTACTACATGGATGAGTTCATACCCAAAGGCCTTCAAAAAGCCCTGGTCCACGTGCGCCCCGGCGACTGGGATAGAGAGCTACTCGACTATAAAAGGTTTAAGAAGTATTCTGAGCCGGCGTTCGGTAAACATTTCAGGTATCCCAGCAAAGTTTTCAATGACTATGCCTCGCAGCGCACCAACGAATCCATAATTGCAAGCGAAGCCTCGTCGCAATCTATTTGAATTACAATTATGTGTTGTCCTCTACCTGTTGTCTATCTACATATATAAATAAAACAAAGTTGGGTTAGTTACCTTTTATAACTCAACAACGGCTGAATCGTCGCGAAAAAATTCACACAGCTCAAGGTATGGAAAGGGCTCAAATCTCTCTGATGGACCGCATTCGGAGCGAAGTGATCCGTCAGAGAACCAAAGTGACCGACATAGCTCACCGTATTAACAAACTGAAGTGGCAGTGGAGCAGACGAGTTCTCGAGTGGAAACCAAATCTTGACTTACGTAGAGTAGCCGGACGTGAATGGACGCGGAGAGCAGAGGACCGAAGAGAGTGGTGCATTATGAGAGAGGCCTATGTCTGATTTTCGGCCTCGAAAGTGTACGGAAAGTACATAAGGCCAATATCACAATGTTATCTAAGTCCTCCGCCAAACAACAGTGTTAATGCACTGTTGTGTTCTTGTATAAACGATAGCAGAGCCAGAGTTGATTAGATTGAGGATTGGGCGCGCACGCTTACAATCCAACTGCATTATAGTCACTTACCATCAGGTGAGATGAAGGATCAGGGCATCCCCCCATGATAGTTCAAATAAAAATTCGTTCCATTTATTACCTATGTAGTTTCTTGTTACTGTACTTAGTATGTATGCACTCCAATATGGCGATACCCGAACAGTTACTGTATCTGAATGAAATATTGAATCACATTACGTCTTATTAGTACGCCACTGAGCTCCATAAAGAAACAAACAACCACAACTCTAGGAACAATGGAACGGCTGCGAAACAATGACAGAAAAAAATCGTTTAATCCAATTACAGTGATACACATAAGTGCTCGTGTTAGACTAATGTGGATGCGCCTTCAGTTTCTAGTTACTCGTAATATGAGTTTGCGCTGGTATTAAATGTCATCTAGTCGAGTGTTATTCAATTCGTAGTAATAATTTTGTAACCGTTTTACCTAGCCATGTAATCTTGTAATCTTTCAGACTGAGTAAATCACTATTTGATATGATCATTTTACAAAGCAGAACTGTCTTTGTATAAATAAAATATGTCGATATTAACGAGTGTTTCAGTATTAAATTTCACCACACAACCGTGAAATATTGTTATATGTTTTTTCATTATGATTTAATTATCTGATGTTAATATTGTGTTGTAACATGACTTCGTTTTAATGAATTTGATGAATAACTCTTACCAACTAAATAAACGTTTAATCATATGAATATTTCGCCTTATGCAATAAATAAAATAAAATATGCAATAAACGAGTTAAATATAAATTCTATGATTATATTTTTTCAAATCAAAGTATTCTTTTGTTTTAGACTACATCTACTACTACTACTACTACTACTACTACTACTACTAAAAATCCTTTGCAAGTCCTTGTAAACAGATTAAGAAAAAGATTATGGAAGTAAATTCATTTACTTCAAACATTGGTTAAATGAAATTTTTGAGAGAAAATTAAGCCATTGTGGGTACAGCAGTAGGACATAGAAGGTAAGAAATTAATAGTACATAGCCCGAAGCTGCCGAGTAGTCTTGACGGAAACGCCAAGGGGAGCGCGAGAGGAGCACTGGAGTGTTCGTGGAGTTCCCAGGGCTCCTCGACTTGCGCAGACGATGACCACCGAGGGGGTTTAAGTGGACGGCAATTCCACATAACCCGACTTCTTTCCTAAGAAGTCTGGTAACTTTAAAAGATTTCTCCCTAAAAAAGGACATAGAAGGGAAGAAATTAATCGTACTTAGAAGTATATAATAAAAAGGTAGAATTGAATTTGTTTGTTAATTCGTTTTTTACTACTTGATGTTTCACCAGTATAGTCAATCGTTACATGTGAATTAGCTTAACGCAGGCAGAAGTTCTAGTAAATCATGAACGAGCCATGTCCATATTAGTCTTTTCGTTGATCCGTCCAGCATAATCCAGTCGACCAGCGAATGGGTGGTCCATGTTACCATTTTATCAGCGCGCGATAGAGGCCGCGCGAGTCCGAGGTATCGTTATGAATGAATAATCCTATACTTGGTGCTGATAGTGAATTGAATAGGAACAATGTGTCTTGTACAGAGGCAGAGACTGTGCTCACTTGCTTAGGTATAGTGATCCAAATCGAAGATGACATGTGCTTAGATTATTACTAATTTATGTTTCTTTGTTCCGTATGGAAATCCGTAGACGAACGAAGGTCACCGACATAGCTCGACGAGTCAGTGAGCTGAAGTAGCAATGGGCAGGCCACATCGCTCGAAGAACCGAAAACCGGTGGGGAGTAGGTGCTCGAGTGCCGACCACGTACCGGGAAACGTCTACCAGGCCGTCCCCCCACTAGATGGACCGACGACCTGGTTAGTCGCAGGGAGTCGCTGGATGCAGGTGGCTCGGACCGGTCGATGTGGCGTACCATGAGGGAGGCCTATGTCTAGCAGTGGACGTTTCCCGGCTGATGATGATGATGATGATATTTCTTTGTTCATTTGATTGAATTTTTTAGCCTAGATGTCCGTTTTTAACTTGATGTAGAAAACTAGACAACCTTTTGAAGTTTCCACCATTTCAAGTGCGATTTTGCATGGGGTATCTCTGCCATCTTGATATGGCAGACTTTAGGCAACTCGTTACTAAAGTCGATGCGCAGGAGTTAGTTACGTTGATTCCGCATTCCGTTTTCAAATTCCGGAAAAAATGAACGGAAGACCTTCATCCTTTCCGGATACGAGTATTCCTACATACAGCTCGCACTAATCGCTTCGCTTCCACTGTGTTCAGCTCTACCAGTTTTCACATTCCCTGGAAATGACAACTTGGAAGTTTTCTGTAGGAAATACATTACTTCAACTTTTATCTAGATCAACACGTAAATTCATCAGCCATACACACTTCACATCAATTTAGTACTTAAGTAGCCTATGGCATGTATAAGGACGTAATGGATAGAAGGAACTTTCTGTCTGGATATGGGGTAATGTGTGCTCAGGCTCCTAAATCTACGGTTTAAAAAAATCGCGTGCAAACGCTAGCAAGCAAATTTAGGTTTCAATGTTCCATGTTCTATGCTAAGATTATTAATTGATAGTGACAAATTATTAATGAAATAAATAAAAAATTATAAAAATTCTTTCATTGCTCGACACAGAAAGTCCTAAATGCTTTGGTACAATTTTTTTCACAATTATATATCCGATATTAAAAATTACACTTGTGATGTTAACTTGATGATGAACTTAAGGTTTAATTTTAGTATGAAACCTTCTCGTCTACTTTGAAATATCTCAGTTCACTCACGAGTTACACGATTATATAATTGAATTAGCCTCGAACTACTTAAGCCTTGGGGCGTACAATAAATATTTTACCAGATTAGGGATCCCATATCGTCTTTACATTTAAAATGCCAGTAAACCCACTCAAAATCCCTTCCAACATTATCTATACAGTAACACAAATTTTAAGCTGTCATTTCACTGCGCTCAAATGACATACAAAATCACAATTTATATGCTAAAGGTGACAATTTGTAACCAAAAACTAGGCTTCAGCGTCGGGAGAGCGATAAAGGCTTGTAAGTTTTGACAGGTGACATTGAGGAGTAGAATTTGTGTGGCCCCGGACAGGCGGGGTCACCCGGTGCTCGCCACAAACGTCCAGAATGTTCTACTTTAGATAAAACCAGTGCATTAGACGGACAGTGGCTGTCAAACTGCGTAGTGATAGGAGATGACAGTTATCTTGGATTTGCTTCAGTCTTTTTTGTGTGATTGGATTCCAGAGCATTGTATAACTGCTTTGATCATGCTACCACCTATCTTGACTTTGGTGCGAAAAATGTCGTGACTCTATATTCAATAGATTATATTTTGTAGAGTGCGCGCAAAATCTATTTTTGTTGATTCCGCCATCGCCATTCATATACCGAAGAGTAAGACCGAAGGTAGTTGAAAGCAAAGCCGGAGTCTATATTTTCACAAAGCTGCAATTTGGATGTTTTAAAGGTAAGGGTGGACACACCTTCTAGATCAACACTCAACATCATAAGCTAGATCGTCATTTATCATCAGTTGAGACCGTGGCCAAGCATTGTTATAATATTCAGTTTAAATTAATTGTTCTTAAAATTCAACAAAGTGACAATAGTTTCTTTTAAATAACAATTCTATGGGCAATAGTTTTAGATGTTTCACCAGTCAGGGAAATAGCAAGATATTTAAATACATTTGTACAACCTAAAAAAATTCCCGTAAAAACTTATATTTCAGAAAAACATTGATATCAGACCATGCAGTTGCACTACAATGGCACAGATACACAAAAGCCTTGAATTTACGGCAGGGTATTTTTTGTTATGGCTAATAAATTCGTGGTTTTTGACTGCAAAAGTTTGAGAACCGCTGTAATTTTGTGCCTAAATCAGGTGGCCCGCCCACGACCGCCATACAAGAAGGCTCGAACGTAAGCCCTCGTAATGATTATGTTTATTACAAATTGTCTATTAAGCAGCACTTAGAAAAGAAGAAGAAAAAAAACTAAAAAAGAATTAGGTTACAATTTATTAAAACGAATTATCTGTCATTGTTGAAAATCGATATGTCACTGATCAGATATTTTCACAACTAGATTGCAAGAAGTTACTTTTATGGATGAAGTATTGTTTAAAATTATTTAACATTTTTAATTCGACACTTTTTTAATATTAAATTTTACATAATTGGCGCTCCATTGATATTATGTGCTGATAAGATATATTTTTTCACTTCTCGATAGCCACATGATATGATTCTATTTAACTTTGGCATTTTTGGCTAAACTTGAAAACTCTAGTTATGTATGTTAGTCAAGAACATAAGCAACAATACTACCTTATAAGCACCATAGTTAAAGAAAAAAAAGTTTTTTTTTGACACGATATTTCAACTATAAGTTTACATGCGCAATACTACTTACCGGGAACCGTATACCGGGCCGTCCACCTAACGACGGCGGACCGACGACCTGCTTAAGGTCGCTGGATGCAAGTTTGTTAGGACCAATCAATGTGGCATACCATGAAGATGGCCTATGTCCAGCAGTGGACTTTTACTAGGTAATGATGACGCGCAATAAGATTGCACTTAGCTTTTATGGAATCATGCTATACTAGGAGGCTCTTGAACAATAAACAATAAACTTGATAATAAAAAACAGTTATCAAAAAAATTAATTTAAAAAGATTCCGCACTGAATTCCATCGAAATATCGTTCGTAACTAGCAAAAGTTAAAATTATATACATTTTTGCGCTTTAACTGGTGTCATAACTGGTCCACGAAATAACAGTGGCCGGGAATCGAACCCGCTGCGGCGCACAAATTACAGATCGGCCCAATAATGAGAGTATAAAAGCCGGTGTAACTCTTCGTACCATCAAAATTTATAATGTCAGGCTTGCTTGTAAAATGCAATAACTCGCCAAAATTCAGTTTTAATACAGTGTTTTTAAATTGGTGAAAAACTGAGTTCCGCGGCATTAAAGATAAATTGTTGTTTATGAGCCCAATGTACAGTTTATGACATGGAATGAATAAGATGAGAAGTACTCGTACATATGTATATAGTTACTTCACTGAGAATAAAAACTAAATAAAAAAGAAACCCAAATACAAACAAATCTTAAAATTTTATCCACACGTAAAAAGTAAAACTGCTGATATGAGTGTTAGAATCACTAATCTATATAAATAAAACAAAGTTGTGTTAAATACGCCATTAATAACTGAAGAACGTCTGATCCGGATTTTTTTTACCTTTAATTTTAGAATTTGTGATTGTTGAATTCCGAAAAGCAGAACAGCTATTAAAACATGGGATAAACTCATAAAAGAAAAAACATTTTCTCATAAAATCGCGACTTAACAAAAAGGCGGAATGGCTTGATTTTTTGTTAAGTTGAAAGTCTGGGAATGTACATAAGCTACATAAAATATATATGCATCAAGGAACAGTTTATTTCTATAAAAAATCCTGCTCCTGTCAATCTACGAGTATGACGGCGGCTCATAACTCCTTGCGCATGACCATAACGATACAGTTTCCAAAATTTCTAAAAAAAAACAATTCTGTGAGTTACGTCTCTTCGTCTCCGGGCACCGCTATAATGCCTACAATCACCAGCTGATGTTCGGGAACAAGTTTAATAGTCGAATTTATGAGTTCACCGCCAATTTCGCAAAATTTATACTCTGTTGAAAGCGGTCTGGTTTAATGTTGATGCTTGGAGGTACTATCTGTATAGTTTTGGATATTTCAAGGCTTTAAGTTCTTTGCTTACTAATTTAATCACCTTCCTAGTTTAGATCCAGGCTAAAGACAACGCCTCACTGACTCAGTTAATTTCCGTCTTGCGATGTCGTTCATTTTAGTACAAAGCACCGCCCGCCCGCCCACGGCTCTCGTGACACTTTCAGTCATCGACACTTTGACACTCACGTGTCACCACGGACACTCTGCTGGATAAGAGAATATTTAAGGAAATGAGCTGAAGCATCTTACGTTGGCATCTGCCTACAACATTTAACTTCAATAAGAAATATGTCAGCCAAGAGTTTTAATCATAATTCTAAACTTACATCTAAACTTCACATAGAAAGCACGTTCAGCCTGGTGAGAGGCTGGACTGGAGGGGCTCAGGCCTACTCTCCTACAGAGAGTGTACGGGCCATAGTCCACCACGCGGGACCAGTGCGGATATATATATAACTAATATTAATTGATTATTAGATCACTAATTGATTATTAGATATATATATATTGAAATAATGTCAATTATAATAAATATTTAAAAAAATATTATGCAACCACTCGCAAGCTAAACTCGTTGCCTCCGCGTGTTGCGGTCCACGAAACCTGTAATTCAACGCGTACACTTTCAGACGACACACGATGGCGGGTATCTGAAAGGACCAACCACTGTGAACTTTTCTCCCTCGAAGCCAATGAGCCAAAACTCATTATTATATTATGTTGACAGAATTGTCTTATCTTTTCTTCTCGTCGATAGCCGACCTCACAAACACTGTTGTCTAGAGTTGCGGAGCCACCAGTCTTCTGACATGGCTACCTAAAAGAAAGAAAGAAGAAATTTATTTGCCAAGTACATAGTTTTTTTCACGGTATTTAGATAGTAATTTTAATTAGTGTAAGTAATTTAATGTACTTAACCTGTCCACAGGTGTGCAAATATTATGAACATATCTAATAAGGAATTTAATTGTTAAAAATTAGTTTACATCGCATGTCAATTAGTAAAAAGTTAATAATTTTGTCATTAAATAATTCACAAGTCACCTGTCGTAGATAGTGACCGGAAACAATGGCTTAATGTGCTTTCCGAAGCTCGGAATCATCTTAATGTTCAGATAATCAAGTGATTCAGCCTGCAATGTCGTCCTCCAGAACCAAACTGGGGAAAATGATTTTTTTGCAATATCTCCATCGGGAATAGAACCTGGTCCCTTCCAAGGAATCATGAACATTAGGTGTAATATGTAACATTAACTTCAATGTAATATTTATTAAGATCACTCCATAGTTTCACCAGCAAGTGTGTACGAACACTTTATGGAGTGTTAGTAGCCTTTATGTTAAATTAATTTAACACTAAACTGTGCGTTTTAGTTGTAAATATGGGCAATTTGGATCAATAACGGCAATCATGTGTGGGCCATCAATTATGTGGTCCAAACTACAGACTGAGCGTATAACCTTCAAATGAAATGAAGTATAATTTATTTGCAAGACAAAAGGTCATTGGTAACTGGTAACAGTGGTAATAAATAGTACAGCGTTTTCCGTCGACACCACATACAAATGTTTACATAATATTTAATTACAGTCAACTTTGAAACTATGTAGTTTGTAACACATGCACAACTAACTACAAAATAGAGTACTGTATATACATCTTTTCGCTTCCGTTTTTGCTATGCGTGCAGATAATGGTTGAAATGCCCTAGCAGTTTCCATGTTTCCTAAATAATATAAGTTGGAAGTTTTTAAGCGTAGAGTAAATATACAGTCACCTTCTAGGTCCACGCGTAGCATCGTCGACGTGAGATTGTGGTCATGCTTAAAATTTTTATTGGAACTACTTCGAAATTACATTGCCATTTTTATGGGATAAGCGTTGACAAACCAGTATACTATCATGGAAGAACGGAAACAATTTGTAAACTTGGTGTCAGTTTTTACATATACATAATACATACAAAGTATATAAATACATACACAAAAAATGAATTTAAAAAAGTACATATTTTGATTTAAACAACAAAAACATCAATCAATCAAAAAATATTTTTTAAATTTATTTTCCAAACCATTACCAAATCATTTAATACATCAGATTGATATCAATTTTCGCTTATCACTTGGACCACACGTCATCTGTAATAGTTGTTCACTTTTCATATGTTTTTAATTTTTATTTTGCACCAATTGAGCGTGATTAATATGATGTTTTATATCCAATAGTGATTTATGTCAGTACTATTACATTTATCGTTCCTCTTTCCATCGTTTTAGTTTCGAACTGTTATTTTAGTATTGAAATTGAATTGGATATTTAGTTTTATGTAACGATCCAATAAATAATAGTGTTTACCGTTTACGACTGTAACTGTATTTTTATTTGAGCTGTTCCATAGGAACTGGTGCAGTGAAAGTACATATGATTCCATTTATTTTACGTGAAACAATAAACATTTAATTTTCAATTCGAAATAGCGCATCGAGCTCCATAGATTTGTTTCTCACGCGAAATATGTTCTACATAATCATATTTATAGCTTTGTGCTGATAAAATATTGTTATTATTAATTGTTGCTCGCACTTGGCCTTCATCTTACCTGAAGCACGTGTGTATTGAAATATTAATTCAATTTCAAATTTAGTTATTTTTAGGGTTCCGTACCTCAAAAGGGAAAAATGAACCCTTATAGGATCACTTTGTTGTCCGTCTGTCTGTCTGTATTAATATACAGATACAGATCTGTCCCTTGGATTTGTAAAAACGCAAGGAAACCAAAACCTATAGGGGTACTTCCCGTTGACCTAGAATCCTGAAATTTGGGAAGAAGCAAAGTCTTACAGCACATCTATATGAAAAAATCTGAAAACTAGAATTTTAAAATACTAACACAGAAAAATAGCTTTTATTCTTTTACAAACTTAAATTTATAGTTGAAAGCGATACATTGGATATGTAAATTAACTGCAAATTTATATTGGTTATTCAATCAGCACTACTTTTTTCGGTAGAGCATTGTTGGGTGCATATTACCGTACCTATTATTTATGATATCAAGTATTTTAATTTTTCATATTCTGTACGGAACCCTCGGTGCGCGAGTCCGACTCACACTTGATTGGTTTTTCATTATGCTTTTTGACTAACTCAAACAATACTTTTTATTAGCCTACTAGTGCCACTATGCCACAGCCCATAAATATTTGTTGTCCCTTTTACGAAAAAGCTATCACATCACACCGTTACGTTTGGGACTTTGACATCGCTAGTAGATATCTAAATTTGGCAGGGGACGTTTCCTTAAGTGTTATGCTCTGTGGCAGTTCTAAAGAATGACTCCAATTAACTATAGTACATTTCAATCCAATTAAGATAATAATAAACAAGCTCAAAGTCACTCAGCGAGCAATGGAACGAGCTATGCTCTGAATTTCTCCACGTGATAAGGTCCGGAATGAGAAAATCCGTAGACGAACGAAGGTCACCGACATAGCTTGACGAGTCAGTGAGCTGAAGTGGCAAAGGGCAGGCCACATCGCTCGAAGAACCGATAACCAGTGGGGAGTAAAGATTATCGAGTGGCGACCAAGTACCGGGAAACGTCTACCAGGCCGTCCCCCTACTAGATGGACCGACGACCTGGTTAGAGTCGCGGGGAGTCGCTGGATGCAGGTGGCTCGGGACCGGTCGATGTGGCGTACCATGAGGGAGGCCTATGTCCAGCAGTATGATGATAATAGTAAACAAACAGAATCATCAAATATCTCGGTAACACATACTCCCACTACAGTGACAACACATACTCATGTAAATTATTCAAACTTTAATGCACTCAGATCTTTGGTTGTTTATTTATAGTTGTTTTTATCGGACTGAAAATTACTTTACCCTTATACATTGACCCACCTCGCCGTAGGAACTATAACGAAGTGTCAAAGTATAAGTAAGTTATTATTAGTAGGAGGCGATATGACTTGCACGGCGTCATGCAAATGAGGTCGATATCTCGGTGTAGCTCCAGACTGTGCAATGGCAGCCATTGTCGTGCTATGACTAACTAAGTACTTACTAAAACAGTCTCTAGACTGCGACAAAGAATACTTCACAGCAGTTAGGACAATCTTTTTAACCCGTTAGCTTTATTAACTTACTAGCTTCCGCCCGCGACTTTGTCCGCGTGTACTTCAGGATGTATTCTACTTGTTCGATAGGCACAGGTGACGTATATGACAAATTAGTACACAGCATAAGGTACAAAATAGTATTTATTCTGTTACGTAGTCCAATAATTTAAAGAAACAAAATAAATTTCAATAACTGACGTAGTACATTCAAATAGTCTTCACGCATATATTATCAAAGCGAAAGTTTGTATATACGAATTTACATATTCTATGGTCGGTTGCTAGGCAACGCGTTTTTGTTATGCCAAAATTGCTCATGTAATCCCACTAATATTATAAGTGTGATTTTGGACACTTTTACACAATATGTCTATATAAATTATAGCCTATATGTTATTCTGATGTATAAACTATATTATTGTAAAGTTTCATTCAAATCCATTCAGTAGTTTTTCCGTGAAAGCGTCACAAACATCCAAACATCTAAACATCCAAACATTCACACTTATAATATTAGTAGGATTTATTTATTAAATAAGGAGCATCAACAGTCTCTCGTATTGAACATTTGAATGTATACATTAAAAAGTTTTTAATCTGATACGAGAACCAATTACAGGTGCACACAACATTAATGTAGTAAGTTACATATTCAAAACAAGATAAAATATAGATTAGATATATCAATAAAGAAATATAGATTAGATTAATATTGATATCTAGAACTACAGTGCTAAAAGTGCGCTACGTACTGTCTCTCCTAGGGAAGGTCGTGTGCACAAACTTGTAAGAAAAAAATGCTTGAATAACATTTCGGACTATAACCTACATCTATGGAAACGAGTATATGCGTCGGTTCGTTACTACATGAAAAAGGTAACCAAAGCATGGTGGACGTAAGCTTCTGTATTAAATTTTGTCGTCAGATTTTCTACGCCATAATTTTTCACAATCACCATGGTTGTCAGGCGGGTTGATGATCACTGTAAGAGGTTGTGACATTGGTAGGTACTGCTATCTGTTTCCTACAGGTAGATCCAAAAAAGAATGAAATGTAACAGTCAATCGGAATCCGTTTAAGTTTTTTATTTTGTTTTTGTTGATTTTCTCAAAGAGCTCCCCATCAAACTTGATAAAATTTATATGCGACTACCTCTAAAGTATGTTCTACCAAAGAAAAAAAGATGAATCAAAATAGGTTCACTATTGGCGGAGTTATCGCTTAACACACATAAAAAAACATACGCGTCGAATTCAGAACCTCCTCCTTTTTTGAAGTGGGTTGATTTAAAACAATTTTGAATAATTTAAAAATATATATTTATTTTGCATTTATTTTGCTCCATCTCCTCTGCAAACATTGATTTATTTTGAGGCGACACAAAGATAAATAAATCTTTCTTTCAAATTAGTTAGTCTATTACTCTGTAATCCGGTAAGATTTGGAGATGTTCAAACAATTGTATTTTCTCGAAATCACACGCCTGAATATCTTTTCTGCTGACTAGCTATTCTTTAGTCAGTACATCATTACAAATTCACTATTAATAATTTATTTGGAGCCTGCGTAGGCGTTCGCTAGACAATGTCGGGCTATACCATTACCGTTTTTAAAGAGCTATAGTATAGTTCGGTAACAGAGTATTTATCGACCTTGTTTGTATCGCTGAGGTGTTACGATTGTTGCTAAGGAAACGCAAGTCGAATTGAAATTGTTTGATTTCAATCGCTTCCGTGACATAATTGCTACACTCTTGGACCAACAACCTGGAGGTCTCAGGTTCGATTCCCAGTAATGGTTTTGGTTTTAGTAATTTTCTATGCCTGCCTGGCTAGCTACTAACAGGTCACTTAAGTCTGCCGCTAAACAGAATCACTAGCACTGTTGTGTTAAGGTATAAAAGGTTGCAGATCCAGCGCCTCATTTGATTCAGACTTCTGGGTACGCACTCTTACTCTCCAATTATCTTTTCGTCCCTAACCATCAGAGTGCCAAGTGCAAACGTAGTACGGTTGGTGGTAAGTCATTTTTAGGCCTGGCTAACTACCACCAAGTTATCTGAGTTTTGACTCTCCACTGCTGAAGATAGGCCTCTCCCAACGTGCGCCACTCTTTCCGGTCCTCAGTCGTCCTCATCCACTTGCTTCCAGCTATCTTCGGTCGGCAGACCAGCGGGCTGGAGTCCGTCCCACCCCGCGTCTCCCGTTCCAAGGTCTCCACTCGAGAATCTTTTTGCTCCATCGCTTGTCTGTTCGTCGACAGATGTGGCCTGCCCATTGACACTTCAGCTTGCTTATTCGAGTAGCTATGTCGGTCACCTTTGTACGTCGGCGGATTTCATCATTCCTGACTTTGTCGCGCAAGGATATTCCAAGCATAGCCCTCTCCATCGCTCGCTGTGCAGCTTCAAAGCGCTGGACAAGTGGTAAGTTTTATGTAGAGTTATTTCTCTTCTAGAGGATAACATAGCCTGACAGTTTGACTTGAAGATTCTAGCTGAGCATCTGTTTCACCCAAGAGCCTTTTCGTCACTCACCATTAGGTGATAAAAAAAGCCCAATACAACCAGCTATTTATGTAAGTATACTGTCCATTACTTGCTATGTAAAACCAACTATAAACATCACACCATCCGTTACAGAATCGATTCCTACACATTCACTTTTCCTTTCGAAACGATATTTCTAAGCACTGAATCAATAACAATAATCGATAGAGAATTATTCATAAGTGGACTCCGCATCGATTGTTTCGCGCCGAATCGAATCGTTCTAATCGAGAGATGTATCGATTTAGTTCAGTCGAGTGAATCGATTGATTGATTAACGTAGTTGCAGTTGATTTATGTGAACGTTGCTGTATGTATATCTGTGTTTTTGTGGGAGAGATTAAATGGTGTTCAGATAACGGGCGAATTTCCAAATTTATTTTGTGTAATGAAGACGCGATTATGTAGTGGAATTCACTGCAGTTTTCTGTTCCTCTTCCCTAATGTTTTAGACAAGCTTTCCATACTTGAAACAAGCCTCATTTTTTATTGCATTGAACGGGAACTTGGCCTTCATCTCACCTGATTGTAAGTGACGATAAGGCTGTTAGATGGTAAGCGTACGAATCAAGAAGTCTCAAGCTAATGAGGCGCAGGCTCTGCTACCTTTCATACCTAAACACAATAGTGCTATTAACACTGCAGTTTGGCGGCAGACTTAGGTAAAAAGGTGGTAGCTAGCCAGGCGGACATTACCACCAATCAAACCTAGTACCGATAGGTACTGGGAATCGAAACAGAGCAGCCTGTACACAAATAGCATAATGCACCAACAGGACAATTTGTCATTCATGTTGAAAATCATTACAAAAACTGTAAGTCGGTCATCGCGTTGCTTGCATCACGTTTTGTAATATGTGATTCTAAACACTAATATTACAAGATCAATCATCATCCGTAAACTATTAAAAATACGTATACTCCATTATGAACTTCATTAGCGGTCCAGTGTTGGACATAAGCCTCGTGGAATTAGGAATTTGTGGACCCTATTATACACGACTCCTCACAGCTTAGTACATATACGATAAATAAAATACGATGAGCAAGTCTAAAGACTTCTCCGAAACTTTAAATCACACTTCATACAAATATAAACAAGTAAATGCGTTCAAAAAGAACTGGAAACTGACTTCAATTGCCCTAAAAGTCTACTTTTATTAAGGCAAATTTCAGATTTATATCGTTTTCTCATGGACGGCAATGTCAGAACTGGACTAAATTGGAATGGGACCACACGGGAAGCACCAGCTTTCAAACAAAAATCATCCAAACATTTAAAAATAATTCGAATTGAGAACCACCTCCTTTTTAGTCGGTTAAAAATTACTTTATATGACTGTACTTTGGGATAAATTCTGAATCCATTTTAATATTGAACATAACGAAATAAATTTGTTGCTCCTTTCTATACGTCGCAGCGGAGATTCAGTATAACTTGATTTGTATATAGAGATATTTTAACTGTCAGAAAATGAAATACGCTATATTTTTCCCTAGTTCCCAAGCTTGTAATTTTTTTAACAATCATGGTGTCATCGTCGGACTTATCCTTTAGAAGCAATCTCTTCCAGTCAACCAGTGAAAGTATAGTGCCTAGGCTCTATGTAATTCAATAGAAAAACCCACATACATCTGTCCTACACCATAGAAGTCAATGAGACCATTAGATTGTTATTGAAGAGGCTGAACGAATCTGCCGAAGATTTGTCGCGCCCCAAAGAACGGTAACGACATTTTAAATCACTACATATTGTTACAATTCTGTTCAATACTTTATTTATGGGCAGTAAAGAAAGCTCGACAAAATTACATTTGCGGATGAAGGAATCAAAAGTCGACACAAACTGTAGAGGCACTACTTTTTAGAATAGTAAATGTAAGCTGGCAATGATCATTGAAAGGTATTCTTCCGGTTTTAAGTGGAAACATCACGGTTCATAAATAAAATTATAAAGTGAATGCCCTACAAAACGCTCGCACCCTAGTTAACCCGTAAACGGCGAGGGGTAAAAATATTTTGACATTTATTAAGTTCGCCAACATGAAGTTTTTATTACTAGATGTGTACCAAAAATTTTCGGTTTCGGAATTCGTTTCAAAGACGAAAAAAGGTCTCTCAAGGGGAGCTACTGAAAATTACCCTTACTTATTCCTATGTAGGAAATGTCAATTAAAGGTGAATGTGACATAGTTCAAAACTAGATGTACGAGTATGTTTTGACGTGACAACGTCTTATAAATTGGTTTGCCGGGTGACACTTCAAGAAACTGCGTTACGCTCCGCTCACGTTATGCGCTCACAATGAGAGCGAGTGAGAGGCACGCGTCCCTTCCACTCGGGCATGGTTAGCCCGCCTAAGAGCGAGAGAGACAGACATAAAAAGTGAAAGGCACGCGTCCCTGAATGAATATTCACATTAAAATTATTTTACCACTCAAAGTCGTTGTCACGTAAAACTTTCGCCCGTATACCGACTTTACAGGCAACCAATTTTTTTTGTATTCGAGTGTAATGTAAAAGTGGTTAAATATTTAAGTACTCTAGTTACACGTTCATTGCTTCATAAACATCATCATCACTTGAATTAGTCCATATAATAGCTATACTTCAGCCGTTTCTGTAGATGATACGAAAAAAACAAGTAAATGCGTTCAAAAAGAACTAAAAAACCAACTTCAATTGTCCTAAAAGTCTACTTTTCTAAGGCAAATTTAAGATCTATATTCTCTCATATATGCCGTTGTCAGAACTGGACCAATAGCTAGTGGGACGTAGAAACTGACCGTTGAATTTAATTTTTAACCGACTTCAAAAAAGTAGGAGGTTATCAATTCGACAGGTTTTTTTATGTTTGTTACCTCAGAACTTTTGACTGGGTGAACCGATTTGGATGATTATTTTTTTATTTCATAAGTGGTGCTTTCCGTGTAGTCCCATTTCAATTTATCCAGTTCTGATGACGTCTTCCATGAGAAAACGATATAAATCTAAAATTTGCCGTAGTAAAAGTAGACTTTTAGGGCAATTGAAGTCGGTTTCCAGTTCTTTTTGAAAGCATTTACTTGTTTAAGTTAGACATTTTTAATGTATATAGTGATAATTTAAATAAAATTGTATTTAAAAATTATTACTAGTGTTTAAATAATGAGCAACTAGATATATGTTGTGGAGAGAGAGAGAAAAAAAACTATTTTTATTGTACGGTTTTTCTACGGTTTGATTACAAATATCTTGTTAATAAATGTAAAATCCATAATCCATGTGTTTCACAATAAATCAATGAATTGAAGAAAAAAAATATACAATAGCAATCAAAAGTGCGCTCTACACTCTTAACCCAACCACGTTGACGTCACCATCACATCTCTTCCAGTTATCTATATCCGATTTAAAACAGTTAATAAACCAAGCACTAAGTACAAAACGCCATAAATCTTAACACTTCGTCGCTTCCAAATGCCTTATAAACCATTCAATACACAATACTATGATTTGTTAGTAGCCTGCCCCATAAATATGAGAGAGAATGTGGAATATTCGGTAGTATTAGAAAAAAGAATCTTTATTTATTACAACAGAGAATCCGAGATAAAATCTGGAGTTCTAATCTAACAACAGTCGTAAATTTTTGAAGGCATTTTTGTCAACACACCTAAGTGTTCTAGAGTTATGAGGAGATTTTTGTTGTGGTATTGCGATGGATTTTGAATTGAGATATTGAGTGACCGCCATCTTTTCAACCGACTTCAAAAAAGGAAAAGGAAAAAGTTCTCAATTTGACTGTATGTTTTAGGTATTTATGCTACGCGATAACTCCGCCAGTCATAAGTCGACAAAAATCAACAAATACCAAATGTACATATTTTTACCAGATAATTCAAGGGTAAACATTTTAGAGGATGAATTCTGTAGACTTATAGAGCAGTTGAAGTCAGTTTCGAGTTCTTTTTGAACGCGTTAACTATTAAATATTGAGTAGCTTTTGCCCGTGACTGAGACTGCTTGGACTTCAGAAATTATACCTTAGGAACAAATTGTTTGACTGGGATAAAATGCAGCTTATATCTTTAGTTCATATTCCATTATTTTGACACCTTATTACGATGCGAACGAAGGGTAAACAAACTGACTAATTTTCACGTTTATGATTATGTATCATTCGTGACTTTGTTTTTGCTCTTTAATTAATGATTGACTGATAAATCTATAGTTAATAAAACTGCTAGTGCAATACGTAACATTGCAAACTACATACAAACTTGCCACCAAATCAGTTCGCTTAGATACACTCCCGTTCCTCTCTAGAGTTGCTTTTCCCTCTCTGCAGACAGCTTTCCGAATGGGATATAGATTCATTGTTGTCAAAAAAAGGTTTGTTGTTTCATCGATTGATAAATTTAACACTTATTTCTTTTTCTTTCTTATTTCTTAATACATCTAGTAAATAACGTCCAATTACAGAATTTCAGATACATTTCAGTACCTGATCCGAAAGAAACCTGAAAGAAGCCCAGAAACTGTAGTACTTATTATTCTCTTTCCCACAGACTTCACCAAGCCATCATAGCGTATAACTTTTTACGCATTCCACAAGAACTAAAGCGAAACTTTGTAAGACGAGGTCAAGCGCAGAGCCGTTGATTCATGACGTCATAAACGTCCGGTGTAAAGACTGCGCTAGGCGCGCGCAGCACAAAAACTAGCGTGAGTGCGCCTGCGCTAACGAACGCGCATTGTTGCCGCGGTATAGATCCGAGTAAAATCGAACACGGAACATATTCGTATATGGGATGAGTTGAAAGAAAAACGCGGGAAGAATTCACTACCCAAACGGTCTGATTTTCGAACGAAATATAATCAATAACTGTTACTTTGTTCATCGGACATTTGGGTCTGGTGCAAATCCTTTTACTCCAGAGCTTTTCCCTAACATGTGCTGCTACTGACGTATATGTCGCAGTGGATTTTCTAACTGATCTGGTTTGCATAACCGCTAGCTGTTTTGTGTAACCTCTAGCTGTTTTGCATAGCCGCTAGCTGTTTTACTAAACAGCTTCAAAAACACTATTATAGTGTGCATAAAGGTGTGTGAGATTTGTATATGGATAGTTTAAGGGTTGGAGAAAAATTTAGGCTACTCTTTATTCCAATTAAACAAAAAAAAAATCCTGAAATCACGGGCAAAAGCTACAGCTTACAGAAAACAAAGGTACGCATGGCTACAGGTCAAGCTATACATTTCCAGTATAAGCTGAACCAGCATCGTGCGGGAATACATTCAATGCGAGGTCAGCGTATACTGGAAAAGTATAGCTTGATGTGTAGCCGTGTGTACACTTTTTATTAAGTATTATGTCTATTACAGAGATTAAGATATATATTTTTTCTTCATACGAGAAACCTCAATCTGTTTCTGTTCTGTTATAAATATTAAAAACATAAATATTTTAGACAAGCTCACCCTCCCTGATCGTTTAGATTCGTTTACTGTAAAAGCTTACAAATTGCACCGCCTCTAAACAAATCCGAGCAAAATCGAAACGCCATCCCACAATGGCGCGTCCTCAATACAAAATTGACAATAGCTGGAGTAACCGACGCGGGATTTATCGCCTACTGTTTCTCACTAGCATACCACCACCGCCGATGCTGTGACCAAACGTTCCGGTGCGTATGCGCAACAAATGTGCGCGTTTTAAATAGTTTTGTGTTATTAAGTCTTTGCGAAGAGAAATCTGTAGAGAAGCTTGTAGGTCATATTTTAGTTTTAACCCAACTACCAGCAAAGCCAAAGGAGGGTTACGACTTTAGCAACCTGTTTATGTATTTATGTATGATTTGATGTTGCCTCATATCTCCTAAACCTCTCGTTTTATTTTGACAAATGCATTGTCATTAAAAGCAACATGTTTGTTTGCAGGTTAGAGGCTATATCATGGCACATAAAATTCAAAAGGACGTCCTAGGCGACATAAATTGGTAGAAAATTTTAAAGAAAAAAATTTCGAGTTTATTATCAAATGCATTTTTAATTTTTTTTAATGACTATGGGGTTTTTGCCTGCAATAAAAAATTATTATGGATTTAGATTACGTGTAGGCACAAATACCTCAAACCCCAGAAATCTATGTACGTTTTTATTTTCACTCTCATCCTAATGGGTTCTTTGTAGTATAGTCGGGTTTCAGCATCGACTACACGTATAGGAGGAGACTTGGAAAAAGCATAGGTGTTGTTTATTATCGTGTATCCGAATATTATCGAAACAGTTTGAGAAGGCTATGGATGAGATCAGAAACATATTGGCAGTTCTTGACAGCCATTATATGACAGTGTCAATCAGGTTACTGTCTAGTGTCTACACATCAAGGTGTTCAAATTATTCAAACCAGACATATACACTTAGTTTCATGAACCGACAACACCCTTATTGAAAGCCTAGTTCGAAGTTCAATGACCAAGATGTGCAGTAGTGAACCCATACAGCTTTTGATGATGATGAATGCATAAACTGTAGTTCATTTTTAGGGTTTCGTACCTCATAGGGTTTACTTTCATTTACAGTTTAAGCACTTAGGCTGTATGGGATATCATTTTTGTGATTGCAAAGTTAAGCTTGTTTTTCAATCGAACTCACATTTTAATTAGAGCATTATTCGGTGCGTACTTACCTAATATTTATGATATTAAGTATGTTAATTATTCATATTCTGTACTGAACCCTCGGTGCGCGATTCCTACTCGCACTTGGCGGGTTCTCGCCTCAACATCTCTGCAGGATATTAAAACACACCATTAAGTGAAGTCTGCAACATTAAAGTGTTTATGGTGGTGTAAGCACAATAACTCATAATTATTCTGTGATGTTTATCTGTGTTTATGTTGGCACTATTGTTACACAGATGTTTTTGTGTTGTGTCATGGTAGGCCGATGTGTGGTGAGATTTTATTGGTCATGTTGTTGAAGGATTTTCTCACCAGTTTTGTGTAAGTTTTGGATGAAATATTTAGAACATATTTTTAGTAAAGTTTTTTTTTTACAGAGTACAGATCGACGCTTTTCCACGATCTCACCTGATGGTAAGCAATGATGTGGCCTACGATGGTGCGCGTTGGTCTAGAAGGTGCCTGTTCACCCTCTACTTGAAGACATCAAAGTTATAGTTTTCAGGGAATACAGACGCCGGCAGCGCGTTCAACTCCCGGGCTGGATACTTTTTTACAGATACAGATTGTCATTTTATGCAAAATGGGTAGAATATGTCCCTCTCACTTTGTGTTAAAAGGCTATGTTGGTAAAATTGTTCTAAATTGATTCATACTCTTGTAAAACAGGTTCAAAGTTGGGCTTTTTATTACCGAAAAATACAATACTTTGACGCCCTGTAACTCTGGAAGTATATATTTAAACGAAAATCTGACTCACCACCGACACAGATATTTGTTTTTAGATTGTGTCTTGAAAATTTCATAGATTTTCATAGCTTAATACTCAAAATATGACTGGACTACGTTTGTATAGGCGCTTTGACAACAGCATACCCTCTGAGGTGACGGTAAGACCGTAGGATGGAAGCGTGGTCACCTAGAAGCATCAAGGTGATGAGACGCTTGCAAATATATTTTATATTACTGGAACACAGTGGCTTTTACCATCATGTTTCCCTGGTATCAATCAAACTTAGCTCCAGTTACAATTAGGAATAGCGTCTGGAATCAAACTCTCGCGACCTCCAGTTGAGTTACTGTAATTCATGTAATCCTGTGTAGCTACTTGAGCTATAGAGGCTATTAATAAGTAAAGATAATGATGTTTCAGTAATCATTTGTAGAAACATAGCTTGACGAGTCAGGGAGCTGAAGTGGCAATGGTGTGACTATGTACTGGGAAACGTTTACAGGGCCGTCCTCTTCTAGGTGGTGGATCAATGACGTAAATGGATGCAAGTGTCGGGGCCGGTCATTGTGGAATACCACGGAGAATGCAATGTTCAACAGTGAATATTTGATGATGATGAAAAATATATAACTAATCATCATCATCATCAAGGAAACGTCCACTGAGGGGAGTATCTGGATGCAATTGGCTCGGGACCGGTCAATGTGGCGTACCATGAAGGAGGCCTATGTCCAGCAGTGGACGTTTCCCGGCTGACAACTAATAAATCCTCAAAAAATAAACACAATTTAGCTACTTATGGATGACAGTAGCGGCATATCACTTGATGACACAAATTACACACAAGATTTTATAAATAGCAATTTTATAACACAAAATATCGCTATAAGAGTTACTCTAGAAACAACCAATTAACCAATTATACTCGTATATATCCGAATAAAATTGAGTGGGATAGTTTTTTAAATACAAATATGAGAACAAGGCAACAAGGGCTCTTTAAATTTGACCTATCCCTTAGCAACACTATCGTGGATAATCTATAACTGTCTCTGTGAGATAACAATCGTCACCTGGCCAGCCCTGCGGTTGTATGTTTGTATATTTGTGTGTTTGCAACAAACAGATGTCGATGACAATAGTCGACTATTTGGTAGGCGGTGGTGAGGTTAACTGCGCCTGATGGGCACTGGATGAGAATTATATGGACATGACCAAAGTTTCTCATCAAGTGAACGCTAAGAATTGCTATAACATGGGTTTCTGTATACATGGTAATTTACATTAGTAAAGTTAAACAGCATTTTATGACATAGACATAGACAAATATAATTATTCGGCATTTTCACAACACGACACACGCAACACCAAACACACAGAAAAATATTATATACTATAAACAAGGAAAAATAAACTAATTTAAAACGATAATCATAGAACAACTAATTTAAATGACTATATACTCGTATATACCCTCTTCCTGCAAATATGTCTAATTTTATATATTTTTGTAGTTTTAATTTACTCAGTTAAGCGAAATTTAAATTTCTTTGAGTAAATAAATGTCTTTAAATCCACATCTTTAGTACCGCTTAGTCTTTTGAACAGCCTATGTGGCCCAATGGCTAAATGTTGAAGTGACAATCCGGTGGTCTTGCGTTCGATTCCTAGTGAGGGTATTTGGTTTGGTTGGTGATAGGGAATTTTTGATGTTCGCCTGGCTAGCTACCACCAAGTTAGTTAAGTCTGCCGCCAAGCCGCAGTGCTAATAGCACAGTTTTGTTCCGATACGAAAGGCAGCTGAGCTAGCGCCACATTAGTTTGAGGCTTCTGGGTACGCACGCATACCATTCAACGGCCATATCATCATATACCAGGGTAAATGATGAAGACCAAGTACAAGCCAATACATAGAAGAAGAAAAAAATCTGCAAGAAATGAAGAACAATATGTTTGTAGAGTATCGTTTAGAATAGAATATCAAATCAAAATGTTTTATTTGCAACACATACAAAAACTTATTATTTATGCATATATACTTACTTAGCATATATAACATTTATATAATTCAATCAATTTAATCCCAATCTGATTTGGTGTCGTCTAGTCTGTACCAAAGGCCAAATATGTTTTAATGCCAATTACCGTAATCGGCCATGGCCATGGAGCCATGACCATGGCCATAAATAAGGGCAATAAATGACAATCAAACTCAATTTCGCAATTATAATATTAGTACGGAGGATTACGAGTATAACCGTCTTATCCACACTAACCTTTCCTGTAATCCCAACAAATTATCCCACTTACACCAGAATGGCAACAGTAATTTATCTTGACGCGCCACAATGGTAACGTCAACATTGTTCACAATATTGATACGTTTTTATTCAAAACGAGGGTCTATGGGACCCCCCACTAACAGTTCATTGTACCGTCAAAGAGAGCAGTTAACGATTGTGTTGAAAATATGGGGTGGAATCAAAAGTTTTATGACAAAAATGTTAAGTGGCTTTAGGTCAACTGGTGAGTGTCACTACTTATGCCAAATTTACTGAATTTTTTTATAAACTATTTTGTTAGGTGTTCTCCCGATTTCAAAAAAGGATAAGGTTCTCCATTTTGCGGGTATGTTTTTTAAATGTTTGTATTTAGAACTTTCGACTGGGTGACACCAATTTTGATTCATCATCAGCCACTATACGTCCCTACTGCAGGGGCTCAGGCCTACTCTCCTACAGAGAGTGTATGGGCCATAGTCCACCACACGGGACCAGCGGGGATCGGTGGACTTCACATGCCTGTTCAAGACATGCAGGTTTCCTCACGATGATTTCCTTCACCGTTAAGCAATCGGATAATGTATAATTTTGTTTTATTATTGTTTTATTTGAAAGTTGGTGCTTCCCGTGTGCTGCAGTTTGGACCAGTTCTGACAATTGCATCCATGAGAAAACCATATAAGTATTAAATTTGCATTAATTATTAATTTTTATTATTAATGCACTTTTATGGCAGTTGAAGTCGGTTATTTCTACTTCTTTTTGAACGCGTTAATTATAAAAAATAAGTTTTGCGCAAACCTACAGCTACTGTTACAAATATTAATAATATGAGAACAATATTGAGTGAAATCTTTAGTAAGTACATTTGAAATGACGTTACAAGTTATTTTAGTCACTAGAGCAGGACAAAACAATGGTTATCAAAATACAGTAAGACTGCTTGAATTTAATCAATCGACTACGCTCTCATACAAAACATAAAGTCTCCTTGAAAATATCAAATTGCACTAGCAATTCGTTAATAGATCGTGTCAAAAGATTGCGCAAAAATATTGCAGCGCCGAGTGCATCTGCAACTGCAGTTATGTATGACAAACGTATTCGTAGCATTCGTCAAGGTGCTTCAGGCTATTGTTGTGAATTTGTATGCTGGCAGTAATGAATGGGTGTATTTAAAGATGGCAGAAGCCTGCTAGAAATGATATTTGGTGTAGCCAGCTGGCGTAGTATGATTTTTTCCTCAGAGGGCTAGGTTGCGTTTATGGTTTCGTAACCTGTCAGTGTTAAACTTAAACAACTGAAGTTTAGGCCGGTGAAAATTGCTAACAAAAATACTTAGTTAATTACTTTTAAAATTGTGTTTTTTCTTTTCTATTCGGTTGATTTCCTTGTCGCATTCCTTCTGCCAGTCTAAACTGAAACTAGCTTATAAACTTATAGATCTAAACTAAAACAATCTGAGGAATAGGATCCTTTTATGTTATAAGTATTTTAAAAAGTCAAAAACTCCTAAAACTTAAATAAAAAACATCAGAATACTAAGAAGGGCTGGGCTATAGGGGACCAGGCGTATCATTAATTCTGGACAAATATCTCGCTCCATATTTTATTGGTGTCCCAATACATTCAACATGCGGGCTTTGGGGAAAATAGAGGAGTACTGAAAAATGTGTGATACGAATTTAGGGATCCTGTACAAATTTATATAACATTGAAACCTGAAATCCTAAATAAGTAAAATGGCGCTGTCTCTTGCTGAATGATCATCTTAGGATTATTAGAGTATGTTCATGATGATGATTACAAATACATTTGAACATATTTATACGCACACTAACCATCCAAGAACCTTAAATTCACATACCATCTGGTAAGATGAAGGCCAAGTGCAAACCCATAATTTATTTTTGAATCAATTGTATTTGTACGTGTAAAAAATAAAATAATTAAAAAAAGGTTACAGAATTGTTGATATCGGAATCTATCAATAATTACTTTTGAAAATATAACTATCGTCAGCTCTATGTCCACTGTTGGACACGAACTTCTCTTATAGACAGGCATGATAAAAAGTGGTCTGCACTGACCTAAGTACAATGCAATTAAATATTGTGTAGAACCATATAAAATTATTACTTGCAGATTGTGAAAGTGACTCTACAAGCTGATAAAAGGTTTAAAATTAAATTTTCTCGATCATTGACATAAAGTTTCTGCATCCCATGCAGCAAAAACGTCGCTGGTAAAACCAAAGTTCAACTTGAAGTTAAATTAAATACACAGCTAAACCTACGGAACACATCTTGCATTGAACAACACGTTCTTGACCCAGCATTATCGTCTGCGCCCACGTGACGTCGAATTTTTTGCGATCCATATTTTGATTAATGCTTCGATCCTTTTGTTGAAGTTTTATCGTTTTTGGAGCATCCCTGGGAGCGCGTGGGAGTGCTTTTTTGCATTGTTGCAACGGCATGTCACTATTGTCGATAAATATCGTTCGAGCAATCCTTACTGTAAGAGCAGGTGGACTGATAAAATTTTGAATGGAATGTTTCTTATTAGCTTCTAAACAAGAATAAGGCTTTTAATAATAATAATAAAATAAAACGCCTTTTATTTCTTGCAAGAATGTTACATTTGTTTTAAACTAAGGAAAAATTTAATTAAAGTAATAAAGAAAAAATCCTATGCAAGAACTCCTCCTCAGGCGAAGGTGAAGGGCTCCTCTAAAGAATTCCAGTTGTCTCTATCTTGAGCTACTTGCAGCCAGCTGGGGCCAGATATTTTATATAAGGCTTTTATCGAGTCATAATTCGGGGACAGAAGTACTCGAGTACGTACGTACGTGTACCTGGCCGTCCCCCACTACGTGGATCGACAACATAATTTAGCAGCTACTGATCGGTCATTGTAACGTACCATGGCAGGCCTACATGAAGTAGACGTTTCCTGTCAGATCATGATGATGACTATACCTGTATGGATACCTGACATAACGGGGATTTCTGAAGCCTACGCAGAATATTAGGTAATGTAATTAGTTACTACCACAGGCAATAGCAGAATAACAGCGTCTCTGAGGTACTCGACCATAGAGACACAATGCTGAGCTATCTGCCTTTTCATCATCTTCATACTATTTTGTTTAAGCCAATTATTTATGCTTGATTGATAAATAAAACTGGCAAACATATTTTCTCGGTCTCCAGTTAAAATTTTCCGTCACGAACATTAATGTCTAACCCAAAGAAATTATTTTTTACGTGTACAATTTTGATCATCCTTATTTGTAATATAGTCTTTTTAATTGACGTTAGCTTCTGCCAGCCACTTCGTTTGCGTGGACTAACCCCATTAGAACTGCTTGTTTGATCGGCACCAAAAGTAGCCAATCTTCTTTTCGGGCCTTTTACTATCCGTCTACAAAAAAAATTGTCATGATGTATGAATGTATGAATTTTTGTTTTTGTTGTTGAATTTGTCCCATATTTATTCTGCTATTCAGGCCGAAGACAAATACAAAAATCATATCATAAAAATCTAGCCAGCCTGACGTTGTTTAAACACAGATTATTTCTAGGTGAAGCTGTAGAGGTTGTAGGACCAACAGCATCAAGTCCATTCACAAAAGTCTCAAACCGCAGACTAATAGAATGTAGCTGGTATTACTTTTCCGATTCAACCACCGTATCCCGTTTCTCCCCGTTTATCAATTCATAACATCAGAGTTTCATACGTGCGTATGATATACCTATAGACAATAAAGAGACAAAACTTTACGATAATGACTACCGTAAAGCCGCGGTTATGTCCGATGATTATCGGGATGAAGTTAAACTTTTATTTCCGCATATTTCTATTTGAAACTTAACTCTCCCGCCGACAAACTCATCTTTATTACTTTTATACTGTTTCCAGACGAAATGTGTTTATTTAATATTTATATTCAATATTTTTTCACATCATATTTCATATTACTGAGAACTTTCTTTGGGAAAGTATTTGTAATGAAGTCATTTAAAAAAAGAATCAGAGATGCTCAGTACGGGTTTTTGAAAAACGTCGTAAGATTAAATTTAAAAAGATTCTGTACCATGGAACGTGACGTATATAAGTTTACCATTTCCTTTAAACAAAATTCCTGGGACCAATTTGTTTTTAAAGTTTCATGCTTTGATTTCTCAAACACTATGCTAAGGAAATACATTTTCGACAATGATGACTATTCCAGTTTTATTACAATGTAAGTTTTGGAGATAAGGGTCGGGGTAGGGAGATATTTTATCAGAAATTTTTGTCATACGTTGAGTACCGTTCTTCACAGAAAAAATACTGATCTGTTATAGAATAATTTAATTAAGCTAGTTTATTTAAGGAAGTGGCCTATAAAAAGCAAATAATAAAATACTTCACTTAATACATTCTTTATAAGCATTTAAAATTTCGTCAACAGCATTAATATTTGCTGTGATATTCAAACAGAAACCAAGATTTTCAATAGACGTGCCAATTAAATATTGTAAATATTATGATTATCACAGACATCTATTGACCCCCTTGCCAGGATTGGTAGTTACGGAGAAATTCATGGAAAACTCATTTTTATAAATCCTGAAACCAAAGACTAGATTCTAGAGTAGTAATTGGTTGATTTACTTGGTGCTAGGGAATTTTCTTCATATTATTTATAAATAAATTAACAACAAACAAATAACTTCTAAGTACATTGTTAACTTATTCCTATACTTAAGCTGCTTTATATACCTTGCTTTTTGCCAAATTTTAGGGCTCTAGGTAAATGGAAAGTACCCTGTAGGTTTTCCCTTCTGTTAAAAATTGTAACTACTAGCGCCATCTATGTCGCCGCGGCAGAACTCCATCAAAACAGACCGTGTCTCATGCGCACGCGACGAGTTGAAAGGTTACCGAGCCTGTTTTATAGAACCAGAACCATGGGAGCTAGTGGAAGCTAGCGGTGCACGTTCTAAGAGGTGACTTATTGGAATTTCGTTAAAAGTTAGGACGTTTTTTAGATATATATAGATAGATCGTTTATTTGGTAACTTGTTAAATATTTAGAAAGATAATGATCGCTGTAGTTTGTTTCATTTAATCGCCATTTACGATATTGACGGAAAGACATGGGGCTATTTTTAGGTTTTTTTAGGGTTCCGTACCAAAGGGTTTCCAACGGGACGCAACTACTAAGGCTCCGATATCTACTAGTCCGTTTGTCATAGGCCTGTATCTTTTGAATCGCACAGGTACAAACCGGAAATTTTTAAAAAGTAAAAAAAGTAAAGAAGAAAGAAGAAAAAGCCCCCATAAAAGAAAATTTTTTCTTCGGTGTTTTGCTCGATCTTGTGTTAAACTTGTAGAGACCGACTCACACTTGCCCAGTTTTTCTACGTTATAAACGTTAGTATTTTCTCTGTAGGAGAGCAGGCCCGAGCCCCTGCAACAGGGACATATATAGACTGTTAAAGATGATGATTGATAACAGATAATACGAGTATAATACCTCAAAATATTATAAAAATACATTTAATATGGACGCTTGACTATTACGAGTATTGCATATGTCTCCGTGCATCTTATGATTTTAATTTGAATTCGGCCATCTTATAATATTTACTCCAATTGGCTAGACCCGATACACATGATATCATAAAGGAAATTATAAAACACAGGTTTTAAACAAATTACCAAAAGATATAAAGGAAATCAAATCTTTTCTTCTATATAAACGCGTTGTGAAACATCACATTTCTAAGGATTTTTATGACATGTGAGCTCACACATAGTATCTATCACTATTACTATCAAATCTCTATGGTAGATGGTAGAATTTTGTTTTGTGATTTGATTTTCTGTATAAGATAGATGGATTTCAATATCCAACTACCCACTCGTTAAAATATTAATAATACTACCCACTGTATCTTGTATTTCACAATATAAGTGAATTGTATTCTGTTTTGTGAAATAAATGTCTTAAACCGTAAACCGTAAAATTCGAACTGAGCGTTTCCCTTTTTTTAATCATACATACATCCTAAGGCTAGGGAGTGGAATGCACTACCCACACCTTTATTTTATTATTATTATTATTTATTTATATCAGACAATAACCATATTTTTGTTAGTAAATAAAACAAAATCATTAACCTAGTGTTAGTAATAAGCTCTAATTTACACAGATGTCAATGCAGATCAAGAACATACCCTCTGCCAGGCCACTAGTCACGTGCAGTGTGCAGACGTGATCAGTTATTTGATGATAAACTTTTGGTTTGTTAGTTTCAATTCATACAGGAACGGAGTAAAACGGCATAGTTGCCTGCTTAGAGATACTTAGATATACTCGTATGCTACTTTTAGTACCAGTTTAGTGTTCCTGTGATATATTGAGCAGTTAGACTCTCTCTGATGATCATTATGAACAGTTGCTGTGGTATCATTTCTTTTAGAATGCACCCAGATGAAGTCGCGGGCAAAAGCCTAAGGAAATGTGGAACTAAATATCGAATTGTATCTCGTTGAACTCTTTTGTATGAAACAACTTCCCTAAAGCTAATAAAACTAGTCAACGAGCTAAGTTTTTAATAATGATTAATTTTTAATGATTGCTGTAGTATGAGTAATCTGCACTTGTGTTTTGGTTTGATGATATTACCACCTAAAATTGATTGCTCTTGATGATTCTAAGCTAATCTAATACCCTCTCATACCTACCTTCTCAGTCTCACATAGCATGCAAAATTAGGCAAATTTTCTAAATATGATTAAATAAATCATAAATTAAAAAAATAAGGTTCAAATAATTATATTAAATGTATATTTATGTGCATTTTGTATTGATGAGAGAAGTCTCCTAATACGTGCAAATGCTTTTTGAACGCGTTAATTTTGGTTTAGTTCAGTTGTGGTATTTAGTTTAATCTGTTCATTTTGTTTATGTTGAAGTTATTTATTTCTCTACAACATACTGACACTCGAAAAGATGCAGATTTTTGGGCTGTGGATTCATCCGAGTGAAACAACGTTATCAACTAGAATAAAAAATTAATTACAGTTCAATTCTATGCAACAGGTTAAGTGCATGCAAAAATTTGTGTCATTTATGTATAGTCCAGGAGATAAAATAAAATAAAACAATGTATATGCAACGTTATTTGCTACTTATTCATTAGATGTATTCTATGCAGAAATTCTATACTTTTTGTATCATATGAAACTAATTTAGAGTATAAGAAGACTTGACAAGGTAATAAATCATATGAAATAATTAATATGATCAGAGTATACAATTACACAATGTTGTTATCACGTCGCCCTTGGCTCAATTATAGAAATTCCTTCCTTACTCTTCGTCTCCTTCTTCAAAGGGACTAATGTCCCATATTTAAAGCTGAATAGGAATTTGGAAAATCAATCGTTGATAGGAAGGGAGTATACATAGAAGCCAATTGATAAATTTGTACCCCTAAAAAGTTTTTTCTATTTACTAATACATGAAATAATAAAAAATCAATAAACATTTGTGTTAGGTTACCCTCGCTCTTTCGGCCATTAGAAACTTCAAATAACTAATATTTTCAAACATTCCAGACCAGCAGACCAACAGTTTTTCAGTAGTGTTAGCGAAGTTCCGCTCGAGCATTTTACAGCTTAAAAAATATTCAAACGAAAGCAAACAAATGTTAGGCGTGATCATCATAAGTCAACTGATAAGACTTATCAATGACTTATTTAGTGATATTTAAAGGTGGTTGACTTAACATGATTGTGTCATCATTTCAATCATAACGTAATTTAAACCATCAAACACAATTTCATTTCCAAACTTTAAAGTCTTCTCCATGCTTTTAGATGCATCCAAAAAGATTCCAAAGCTGTGATTGAAAGTAAAAAGCGCCATAAAAGCTTTTTGGACACGAATTAAAATATCAAAAACTCTCCCGAGGTTTAATTAAGTAACACCTTATCTTAATTACTGGTACAACCAATGTTAGAACGGCATTAACAAGAAACCAGAATCTACTTAACATAACTTAACTATTCATTCAAAAAATAAACTCATTAATTTTTTAAATTCAAATAACAATTGCGTTATAATTGACCAATGTGACATTATTAATATACCTCCCCCCTCGAAGTGCGTGATCTACAAAACCCCCACTTTTAGGAGGGCCATTGCCCCCCTATAACGGTACAGGCGTGGCTTGCGCGGTACACGCCAATCGCGGCAAATGCTACTCTTGCGCACCGCGGTGATCTAAGCGAATGATCTAGCTAGGTTGTCATTTTGCGAGCGCGCGATTGGTCGGTGATAATGCGTCGTCGTATTTCGGACGATCTAGTTTCGGTTGCGTGCGCGCTCGGGCGTTTTATCGATCGTTAATGTCACATGACCTGTTGACATTTGACATTTATAATTTATTTCAACTTTGACCTAGATATTTTTAACTTAAATTCTTTAATTTTTCTTATTAATTTACAGCAAGAATGTGTTTATGTGTCTTTATGATCTAATTTATTATACCAACTACAAATTTTTGTAATTACATTTTTGGCCATTATGAAAAAAAAAAATAAGTTTGTGATTAAATAGTCTAAACTACTGCTAAATTTAGTTGTTACCTAAACATAACATCTTCCTTTAGAAAGCTAGTATACCTAGTAATAGTATACATAGTATAGCTAGTATAGCTAGTAATAAACGAACCGAA
Organism: Carcina quercana; assembly: GCA_910589575.2. Classification (NCBI taxonomy): domain Eukaryota; kingdom Metazoa; phylum Arthropoda; class Insecta; order Lepidoptera; family Depressariidae; genus Carcina; species Carcina quercana. Next base: position 1,147,587 of record OU342435.1, read on the forward strand.
TGGTGAAGAAAAATCAAAGCGCTATTCACATGACCTAAGTTGCGAAAGGCGCACCCATAGAAACCTATCAATAAATACCGAACCACCTGCGCCCGCTCAGTGCCAAACAAATAAATTACCTCAAGACGAGCGAACAAAATAGTCATGCCATACGGTACGTGGTTTATTGCCGCCGAGAAAGTAACGGGACACGGCCTTCCCACCCAACGGTCGGGCCACGACTGACTGATGAGCAGAGTTTAACCTCTGATAATAACGAGCGAGACGGAAATAGTGTGCCGCTACAGAGCGAAAAGGACGAAACATGTATCTTCTTCGGCGATCGTGAAGTGCAAGATGAGTACAGTCACACACGGACCACATCCGAGTGAGGCTCGGTTAAAAAACGAAGCGATTCGCGGTGCGCGTACGCATTGACGCGCGCTCGATTTTTCTCGAGTTCGCGCGCGTTCTCATTTAAAAAAAGTCATTGCAAACTTTTTCTGATAATTTATTAACACATTTTTAAAAATGGACTCGAGCTCTTGGACTATAAACAAAAAAGAAATTAAGTGATCTTTTCAGTGATGAAAATGTGTAGTTTTGTGAAATATTTATGAAACATACTATTTAAGGCGTAGTGTGAAACTTTGTAACTCTCTAAGTTTTATGTGGAGGACTTTCTGAAGACTTTCGTGATCAGCTGTTAACAAAAAACAACAAGGTAAGTGATCTATGTAATTATTTACAAATTTTTTAGCAGCTTGCTCTAAACATAAGCTTACAAACTTATCAAATTAAAATGTGACTATTTTCCTTCACAATCATTCAAATAATTCTTGAAATATTATTTGAGGATAAAACAGAATTTCTAAAACCAATTACAGTTAGCTACTATCAATGACAACTAAATAGTAATTATATTTTACTATGGATTTTGATCACTGAAAACTTTCCTAATAAACGATTCATGTTATCATTAATTGTAGTATTATTTTATACATAAATCAATTTAATATCATGAAAGATATAACCATTTATCCATGTTATTTTGAAATGTATTCCTAGTTTATCAAACTACTAAATTCAAAAACAAATTTTTAAATTAGAACATCTAATTTCTTAATCATTTCTTAAAAGCAAAATAAGCTTTTTACACGTTTTTAATAATGTTTTCTAGAACTATGAATAAATTTCTAATGATTTGTTATAATGAATATATTGGGCTGACATTTTACCGAGCTACTGGGCCAATTAGTAAGTTTTTTATATTTATTTTTAAATAATCTATTTATGGTTATAAAGATACATAATTCTACTCTTGAATCTTGACTACATAGTTAAATATGTTATTATATAATAGGCCATAATAACTTATTAATGTATCAAGCTTTATAGTTTAAATTACGGTTTGAACAAAAAATACCAGCGGATTATAGAGAGAAGGTCCTTTTACTACTTACTTCATATTTACTAAAAGAATTATTAATCTGTATTTAATTCAATGTTATTTTGTCAAGAAATTAAGGTAAAAATAGATTTTAGACGCAATTTTTATAAAATTAGTTCTAGTCTAGTTGGACGAGTAGTCTTTGATTAAGAATTGATTAACCTGTATCGTCAGTAGTTTCTGCCTATATATTTATCAACAGTATCTTACTGCGATCCCAAGCGTAGTTGTTATGTCCAATCATCTCATGTCAAGACCAACGTGGCCATCTATGAGGAACGTTCGTGTCCTACAGTGGACTTATCAAGTTGACGAAGATGAAGAAGGAAGTATTCAATCGGAATAAAAAATAGTAAATTGTAGCTTCTTTTGACAGTTCCAATATTTTCCGCATTGAGGCATTTTTTGAAGCAAAAAATATTATAAAGTGTTTTATCTCACAATAATGCGGAAGCGTGTTGGTTTATTTAATTTCTACGCATTAAATACTTCTTATCTTTATTAAACTTGCGTTATTAGAAAAATTATGTGCAATATACATGAATCTTAATCAAAATATTGTACGAAATACGTAACTTGCGTACCCGTAAATAACACTGGGCCATTGGAATTAGACATTGGAATTAGACGAAATCAAACACGACTGGTTTATCATGTGTAGTTAAGTTGTTATGACCACCTTCGGTCTCCATCATCGAACCAGCTCGGTGGTGCCATAGAGTTGCATTGTCACCTAGCTTTCATCATCATCAACATATACGTCCCCACTGCAGGAGCTCAGGTCTACTCTCTTACAGAGAGTGTATGGGCCATATTCGATCACGCGGGCCCAGTACAGATTAGTAGACTTCTCACACATCTTACAATTTCTTCTTTGAAAATAATGACTCCCTTTTTGAATACCAATACTTGAACAGATATAAAAAGTTCTACCTTTCTTCAAAATATTATCAGGAACAATCTAGAATGAATGCTAATAGGTTTTCTTTTCACTGGTATCTAAACTTTTAGAGCGGCAGATTTCAAGATTTTCCACGAAACTTTAAATAACGATTAAGTACTTGAATCATTTTTTGGAAGTGCTTAAATCATTTCTTCTGGATGTTTAACTAAAATGCTCTAAGGATAAATGCTAAATAATGATAAGATATTCAAATGTCGCCTACTGCGTACCGCTCTAGGCCCTCAGCCCGCGTGGTAGGCTGTGATCAAGGGATGGATTGGATCTTACCCATTCCGCTTCCGTTCACTCAGTCCCCCAACTTTTAGCTGCCATCATGTCGTTTGTGATATCACCGTATAGAGTAATAATAGTACGTAATATGTAGTACTAAAATCTAAAGACGTTTCATTAAAAAATATATTTTTTCAGAAGTTATTGAGTAAAAATATAACAGAATAATTGTTACTAAATTTTACGTTTATTGGTATATTATACTCGTAGATGATACGGCCCATCTCCGTATCAGCTGGGACAATGTGCCAAGAATGTAGATTCCAACGTGGCTATTAATAAGGGAAGCTAGTAACAACTAGTGCACTTATGAAAACGATGAATTTGTATGTATTTGTTTTTACAATTGGCTTTAATCGCATCTGATGTTAAGTGACGATATCGTCGGATAGTGAGCGTACGTATTTAGCGGCAGAATTAGGTAACATGGTGGTAGATTTAAAATTATGTAAAAAATAGTTTAAAAATTGAAAATATTCTAGTGCGCGTAATCTTCATCATATAGCCAGGTGGACATATAAAATGTCCTACCACCAACCAGAAAGCAAGTGCAACTTGAAAGTGTACGTTTAGACAAAAACACATTACAATCCCCAAACGCGACACCGCCCCCGTGGCCTACAAAGTTGGATCAGGTGGTCGATAGATTCCAGGCGCTCTCTGATACTAGGTATATTTGGCGGTAGGCCTTATTTTTCTGTGTACTTGGCTAGCTACCATCGTGTTATCTAGTTCTGCCAAAATATTAGTGTTAATAGACTCATTTTGTGTCTCGGTACTATAAAAGTTATCAGCCTTATTAGCTTCAGGATTCTGAGGACGATTTTCATCCTTCCTTATTGTCATCATCGCATGAGAGTGAGAAGATTTTACGTAAAAACTCTGCTTCATAAATCCGGTTGATATCAACTGTATGTACTATCAAGGCACTGCTCTATCATGCCGTTGTGTTTACACGTCATAGCCGCACTGAGATGACCACACACGTCACGCATCGATCTACGAAGGTCAGAGATCATCTCGTATGTACCATTTCGATTGTTTTAACGGATGAGCTGACAGCTACAGCTTGGCTACAGTACTGTAACTGTCATTTTACAAGTTTTCGAGATCATTCTTTCGAAAAGGTTTTTTGTTTACAGGGTCCTAAGTAAACAATTTTAATTGTCTTATACTTATTAAGATAAACTTTTATCAATATTCATTTGTTACCGTTATAAATTGGTGCGTAGAAGAGCTGTAGATGCATGTTTCTGAGTCCCGCTAAAATTGACTGTCTGAAGTCTCGTTGTTTCATCCAGGCCACGTACTAATGTTCTCCTTCACTTCCCACGTAGTCACGTTAAATGTAGGAATAATACGTGTTGCTTTCTTTACGTACGCCTTTCTTCTTCTTCTGAAAATTTAAAAAAATTCTTAAACTTAATTCTAGATTTTATCTTTTTATGGTAGTATTAGAGGTTAAAAGATCACTGATACAAAAAGTTTTATAGATAGTTTATGGTTCAGTTCAATTCAATTTAGTTATTTTTGCATTCGTATAGTAATTATAACTATTTTGAGCAGGTGTATTTAGATTTTAATATATGTTTTGTGTCTATATGCGGAAGATTGTATTTAGAAATTTTACCATACAAGGATAACATTGTCGACCTCATCTCGCGTTGGACTATCTTCAATATACAAAGTCTCAAATTCATTCATAGCGCATTGACGTGATAAATCAATGAAAGCCGTCTGCACGCATGTAAAAGTGTCACGTTCCTTCTGAACCGAGCGTGAAAGCGAGAGCGCGGCGTAAGCGATAGAGAGGCGCGATTGGCTTAAGCGTTCGACTTGTGACGCATCTTTCCTCATGACGTTATCACTTTTTTGCCTTGCCTTGCAACCACTATAAGGAACTGTATTTGAGCTGCATTCAAACAACAAATAAGTCATCAGCTGTCTGAGTAAAGCCCTTATATATATAGCAATAAAGCATATATATTATATATATATAGCAATAAATTAAACAGAAACAACTAATATCCTACCCTAGCACGGGTATTGTTCCTATTTGGGAGGATATAGTCTCGCACCAGTCTTAGTCTATTGTCAAGTACTTCGTTCCATAGGTGCAATTTGTAGTCATATTGTCAAACCGTAATAATAAATAAATATACCCGCATCATTCATAAAATGCTTTAAAACACCCTGTGTAAAAGTCAAATCCCTGACCTGCAGTGATCAAACATAATAGCTTCATGTGATCTCTAACACACGTCAGGTGAATCGCTATGTGGTTCTGTTTGATTGATCGGAGCCACACAACTTGGTCCAACTTTATATTCAACTGTTGCTTAATATAATGTAATGGTCATCATTAGATTTGAATCATGAGTTATTCTGACCTTGGGCAAGTTGCTATCATCAATTTGTTAATAAGGTATTCGAAGAATGTTTTACATTTTATTTAACGTCATTTAGCACGAATTTTCGACTACTACATTTCAAAACCATGTCCTATTTCTAGAATTCCTAATTTTTCTGACTGACTGACTCAAAATATCATTAATCATCATCAGTCATTGATACTAGTACAGAACGAACGTTCACCGCCTCCCACCAATCCGTGATACCTCACCTCTCCCGCAAGAAAGTGACCCGCTCAAGGATCAGTACTATGACGCGTGCAATTTAACTCATACATGCGCGTGTATGCAAACATCATCCGTTCGATGTATAAAAATAAGAAAGAATATCACGACATTTGTTAGAATTGTCCGGCCTGTGACTCGGTTTTGCTGGCGGTACGGCATTTTTTTATATCGCCTGACTATCGCCATGTTATATTGTCGCCAAACAGAAGTTCTAATAGCACTTTTGTGTTCCATCAATGAAATATATCTTCAACGCCTCATAAACTTGAGGCTTCTAGTCTGTGTGAACATATCAAGTGAGATGAATTAGTGAATACCAATGGAAAGCGTTCATTTCAAATATCCACTAAAAATCGAATATAAAATCTGCTACTTTCAATTCAATGTGTTTGAAACGCTAAAAATACAGTAAACTAAATTCAATTGTTACATACAATTTGCAATTTATAATTACCAAACTCTGCATTTAAGGTAACTCAAATCCATCTTCAACTGCACAGCTCAATCCAGATATGATTTACCTCTATGTGTTTGAAACAAGTTTATTGAAGACCTAAATTTCAAGGAACCGTATCAACAAGCGTATTATTTATATCCAAAAAACGATGACATTTATAAACTATAAAATTGTGTTTTTACAACCGTAAATACTTGGTTTTACTGCCAAAAAAAGGATCGTACTAAAAAGGTCACTTGTTTTATACGAAATAGGCATATTGGACTTTCAAACGAGGAATGTGACACTAATCTCCGTTAATTGTAGTATAAAACAAGACTGCGACTTCTTGTATCGTTTCCTTTTTGTAAAGTGCCCATTATGAGATAAGAATGTTTTGTATTAATAATATTAGAGGCGATTTTTTTGATTCACTAAACTATCACTTATTCACTGTACATCGTTCTTTTAGCGCTAGAATTTTTTTTTCGATTTCAGTTTCTACTATTATCCTAATAGTATTTAAACCTGCCCTATAATAATACAAAAGAAGCAGAGTTTACAAACATATGGATAATCTTAGTTGGTCTAGTTAACCTCTTCAATATTCCTGTTTGCCTAGTACATTGGTCATACAATTCACAGAAAAAAGGCAACTGAGTAAAACAATAACTACATAATAAATAAACTGTTAGCCCTAAAACCATAAATTTTAAATTTACAAGGAATTAATAGTTGGACTGGACTATGTTAGATTTTCAATCACTGCTTTTTGATCAGAACATTACCTTTAATTCCTCGATCTTGCAGGCCATCATTGAACCAGATATTTGGTTAACAAAAACAGAAAATCTTGAAACAAATGACAACGCGATGTGAGTTACGGCAAATGCATTATCGAAATACGCTCGAAGTAAGAAGTAGAAAGTTTTAAACCTAAGGTTTTACAACAGGGTGTGTCCGACCGGCGACCACGGGCCGCTGGTGACATACGGCAGTGTTGGCGTTTCACCTCTTGTTTAATGTCTGACGAGCTGTCCATAGGATTGCATTTAACAACTGTCTTTATGACGAAACTTCTTTGAAAGCTTGTGTCTAGTAGAGCCATAGAAGCAAGGGTAGTATTTATCTGATGCAAGCTTTTGAACGGGATTTCTTTTGAGTTGAATCCACAAATAAGATTTCAAAAAGGTTGTCATCGAATTTGGAAAATTTAATTTGATTGCTATTTAAGACAATCGTTATTTATTGTGCGCAAGAAAAGTGCTTACAAATACACAAAAGTCAGCTAAAAATATATACAAAAAGAAGAGCTTATTTGTGTCAAAATTTCTAACAGCAGTCTCTTGGGTCAAACGAGAAACAGTAGTGATTAAAAATCACATGAAAAATATCAGGGCCAGTTTCTCATTACCTTACAGCTTCTGGGTTCATCAGACATTAAACAAGATTTTATCCAATTTAACAATAGTTTTTGTATGCTTGTGACATAATAGAAGTCACCGGAAGTAATATAATAATTGACTTCAAATTCGTAATAAATAACTCAAACGTTACTCAAAACTTCTCAACCCAAAAGTTAACTCGGTGAAAATATACCAGCAAAGCAATAGCTTTCATTATAACGCTATACTAATAAAAAGCAGAAGTTGATATACATTAAACATGCATATAATTGTGTGTATGTCACATGACGACATAGCATAGCACGGGGACTATGCGATGGCATGGTGTTCAAGTTAACGGTAGTTCGGGAGATGTGCAGTGACCTTAGCAGTGCGTGCGAGCTCGTGAAATATGACCAACTGACCAGACACGCTTGTCGCTTTGAAACCTTTTTCAAAGAAGAAGCATATAAACAAAATCACTACGGATTTTCGCAATGTCAATTAGTTCAGGATATTAAAAGTTCTCGAGCAGCGACCACTTACCGGGAAACTTTGACCGGGCTTTCCCCCTACTAAATGGACCGAAGAGTAGAAAAGTTGCGGGGAGTCGCTGGATATAAGCCTGAGTCCAGCTGTCGACGTTCCCCGGCAAATCAGCATGATGATGAGTTACATAGAGGACAGAAGTTCTCATTAAAAACCTAAGTTTTACTATCACAACTTTTTACATTTACTATCCAGACAACAAAACTATCCTTTTAATCCGTATTAAATTAGAGTGCTATTTTGATATTGAATTATAAAATTTTATATATAAATTGGAACCAGATTAGTACAAAACATCTTATTTCATTTTCGAGATACTGGCTTAATAATGTGGAAGCGTTCTATATGACATTCTCTTTAGAAGCCTCGTTTGTACTGATTGCGTTTCATATTCAAGTGACTAGTTAAAAAGTCTATGAATATTTATTTTGAAAATGGATACAGTAGTGTCAAATGCTTCATTCTGTGCATCAAATACATATTACTTTTATTCTGTAAAAGGTTATATGCTATATGCTTTTTTATATATCCTCCAAACTAGGCCAGGTCTGCCCCGTGGGGGAATATATACACACTACATGAACTACATAGAGTTATAATTTGTTACCAATTCGTATATTTTAAAAGTTATATACCTTAGGTTACTTCTTTTTAGGTATCTAATCATCAACCACTTCACCACTGAACACCATATTCAAAAGTCACAATGCTTTATTTTAAGTGAGTGCAGAGAAATAATTTCTGCCGTCATTGAATCTACCACCGTTCCGCAGAAAAAAGGACGTACTGAACTTTGCCGATATGATTTTTTTTCCGTAGATTTCGGCTCTGTAGTCTCTATTCTGAAAATTCTGATAGATGCCAACATCTCTGAATCTTGATGGTATTGAAATTCAACTCAGACTGCATGCAGTGTCAAGTAAGTGCAAACGAAGCATGATGGACCCAGTTTCATAATTACACCCGTTGAACATACTACTGTTAAGTAATACGTGGATGCTTAGCTTACTTAACTTACTTGGGTCTCTTGGAAGTGACGGTGCTTATTCCTAGCTTAGTTATCAAGTTATGTTATACCGTTTGTTTAGGTCTTTGTTCCGCTTTTATATCGAAATCAAGTCACTCTAGTCACAGGCCGAACGCCTCAAACAAATGTCGTGATATCGGTTCCTATTACAACACATCTAACGTATGACGTTTGTATACACGCGCATGTGTGAGTGGGTACGCGCGCGCCATATCACCGATCCTTGGGCTGGTCATTTTCTTGCGGCAAAAAGTGAGTTATCGCGGATAGATTTATATATTCTGTGCTCTAGTTAAAACTATATTAATAATTCGAAAGCATTTCTCCTGTCTGTCTGATTGTGACTTTTTTCATGACTAATCAGTTGAACAGATTTTTTGAAATTTCGCACTTATATAGCATTGAAAAATGGGTTATTTTCAGAAGTCCGCGTAAGAAGTAATGATAACAGCGTGTATCAAACAAAATAGAACGAGTAATAAAACTAGGGTTCGAATCCAGCCGTGTACCTATGAGTTGTTTTTCAATTCAAGTACATTATCCGATTGCTTTACGGTGAAGGAAAACATCGTGAGGAAACCTTCACACTCCTGAGAAGAAATTCAAAGGTGTGTGTGAAGTCTACCAATCCGTACTGGCACCGCGTGGTGGACTATGGCGCATACACTCTCTGTAGGAGAGTAGTCCTGAGCCCCTACAGTGGGCGTTTTGTTAGGCGGTTGATGAATAAAACTAAAACAGCCATTCATCATCAACAGCCTGTATATGTCGCCACTGCAGGGGCTCAGCCATTAATCAATACTAATTTTATTGTAATTATCCTTCCTGCACGTCATTATAAAGGGATGAGAAGTAAAAATAAAATCGAAGGGTCTGAAAAGAACATTTAACAAGTAGTTTTTGTGGTATCCATTTTGAAAATCCACTAGACGTAGTGGGAGCAACGGATAAAAGCCTCTATTGTAATTAAGTGTTTCACTTATGTGCTACAGTACAAGTAATTGATTTTTAATATAACTGCCTTCAATGTGGATGCATATAACGACGGAAAACTTAAGTAAATATAGTGAAAGTAAAGGCTTGAAGAAATTTAGTAATAGACCATTTGTAAGTTTTCTGTCATTTCATTCCAGTGATTGGAGTTGCTTGTGTAGTTCGAACTGAAAGCTTTTCGGGATTTGAGATATATGCATTTTCATGTCGCAGCGTACCTCTAGACTTCATCTAACGTGATTTTTCCAGTTGGGTCTTAACCCGGATGATCACTGAGACATCACTGACTGTTGGTCTCTTGATGATCTAATCAACCGTCAGCTATTAAAAATACTTATTACGTTTGAAAGGACAATCATGTATATCATCATCAACAGCCTATATATGTCACCACTGCAGAGGCTCAGGCCTACTCTCATACAGAAAGTGTATGGGCCGTAGTCCACCACGCAGTCCCAGTGCGGATTGGCGGACTTCACATGCCTGTTCAAGACATGCAGGTTTCCTTACGATGTTTTCCTTCACCGTAAAGCAATCGGATAATGTACTTGAATTGAAAAACAACTCATAGGTACACGGCTGGATTCGAACCCGGAACCCTCAGATTGAGAGTCCGCGCCTTAGCCACTGCCTCACCGACGCTTTAAATTGATTCCTAATGATTTATATATGTTATCCAATTTAGATATACACTTGAAAGTTTGAACATCTATCTCTGTTGTAACGTATTCGATTCCCGGCCGCTTGATTGTTGTGATATTTAATTAGCTTAGATGGTGTCCAAGTCTGCTCTCAAACGGCAGCACATTTGTGTTCCAGTAATGAAATTTAATAGCTAGTGCTTTATTTGTTAAAGGTTTCTGAATGAGGAGGCTTCTTTTATACAGCCTTATCATCACTTACCATCAGGTAATATGAAGGCCAATAGCTAGTCCATTGTACAGAAAATTGTAAAATCAGGAAAGCCACAAAAATTTATTAGGCTTACTTAAACTAAAGTAGAATCAGTACTAACACAGCTAATAAGATATTACTAACAAAAATGGATGGATGAAATGGAAAGTTGTCTAAAAATTTAATAAATAAAGTTTAAGCTAATAAAAGGTTAAACGCCTTTATGGACAAAAACTAGATTAAACTATTGATTACTATTTAAAAGAGTCGAATAAAAAGTTTTTTAATTCAATTGATCGTAACTCAATAAAACTTGTTAAATTATAAATATTTAACAACACTTAATGCAGGTAGACTGTATCAATAAATTTGCCTAGTTGATGACAGCAATTATTTTAAAAGTCATTAACAATCAATTTGATATTTAATTACAAAAGTCACAGATTTGACGTTAATTCGATATTAGCATGAGTCTAGCTTACTGCGGTATTTTTATTAACTGCGCTGTGAAAGGTATGATAGGACCGCAGGATGGAAGTACCTACCTAGTTGACAAAATGAGACAGTTCAAATCTTACCCTGTATGTACTTTATCTACAAAATCAGGGAAAATCGTAATATTTAAAAAATAACATTTTTACTTTAGTAGCATTCTTTTTTAAAAAAAGTTTAAACGTCAAACGATAAGGACATTGATGCCATTTTTTTCCAAACAAATCGTAAAATATTCAAAAATCGAAATTAATACACTTTTTTTGATAATGACGTTTATAAATTAGTCGTACTAAGGTTTCCTGTCCGTTCTGAAACATAATATTCATCTTTAACAAGGCTGCGCGTGAGACAAATTTCACCCAGATTGGTTCAGCCGTTTAGTCAGAGAATGCCAATAAACTGACAAAGAGACAGAGACACTTTTTTATTTAAAATATAAGTGTGATATTATTTAAACGTCCGATTTAACGTACACCAAAATAATCCAAGAAAACTTACCTATTTACTACATTACAACAAATAAAACACATTTATGTGTATTTGGGTCTCGCATTAGTGACCCCTTAAACCCCTTAATACTTTGATAAAACAAAAAAATGTAATCAAAATGATTTGCATGCCGAGCATAGAAATTAACATTGAAACAATCGAATTATAATAATTTATGTATTTCTAGCTTTAGTGCCGCGTCTCTTGTTCTACAATAATATTTTGAAAACATTTACGTGAATATAAAACTTGCTCAACTTCTTAATATCCATAATGAATTATGCTATGTGTTTTAATACATTTGGACGCGTTTTGATCAAATATTTGATATTTGGTCTATTGTGTATCGTTAGGGGTGTGATTGGAATCTATTGATGTTGACCACAAATTAAACTTTTTTTGGGACAAAAGAAATTATCTTTATCGACATATATATGAAAAAGGTTTATCTTTTTTCCAGCAGTGGGATAGTTTACAGTCCGATAATAATAATATTAGGATATATTTCTAACTAGTACGGCTTTTTAATCAGCCGAACTCCGAGTGAGTTAAAATTCAATGGTAATGAATTTCTATAATATACGGAACTAGTGTTGAAATGTGAAAACGATAGTCTTTCAATTTAATACGAATAATAACAATACACATCGGTATTTAAACATCAACACATCCCTAATTCAAGCTATATGCAAACAAAAATGAAATGCAAATAAGCTACCGGTTTATTTTAAAAAAAGTCGCGTTTGTTGTCATAAAAATCGTCGTTATACAGCCTGCTTTGATTTTACTGCAGTAACGCTACGGTTTTAGATGTAAGACCGATATTTATCTACAAATAAATTGGTTTGGGAGTAAAGGGCGATAAGGTATGGAATTTATATATTTTTAATGGCATTCTATAAAATTGTTTGCGGGCTAATGTACCATCGGGGGGTGCCAGCGGTTGACCATTTTTCTATATCGTTTTACAGACATTCACAATGATAAAGTAAATTCTAATTTTCGTGTATAGAACAGTTTTCTTTAACTATTCCTATTTTAACTAAGCATTTAAGTCTTCTCATATTAATTCAACCTTTTATATGCCCAGTGTTGTGACAAGATGTTGCCAGACGAAGTAAAGACAAAAAGGAAGCAGGTTATGATCGTGTACCTTATAAAAGATGAGTTAGGGATCCTTTCTTTTTAATTTGGATTTCTCAGTGTAACTGCTTCTACGTAGCTGAATATTAAAAGTTAAAGTATTTGTTTCCACCTTGTAAGAAGTAAAATTGTCACTGGTGAAAATAAGCCAAACCCTATTTCACTTAGTTTTTAAAATTTTACACTTAAATCATACACGATAGATTAAACCTGTTCAGTTTTATATTTATTTTACTTTTAATTCACTTTATATCGATAAAAGTGGACAACTGCCTGGTTTCAGAGTAGTACAGATGTTATAAGCACATTTTATAGTGACTGTGCAATAAAATCACTGTTAAGCTGTTGTTTCCATCCGGATAATACGATTTTTATATCTAATTTTACATGTAAACGATAAAGGTAAATGTTTGGTGTAAATAATGATAGCTGGGAAGAATGTATCAGGAATGACATATTTTTATGATTGTAATTAATAATCAGTGTGTATTTCAAACATCTATATGGAAGGTCTACGCTCACCTCGCATTGAACGACATTAAAATGACATTTAATTTAAGAGTATCATTTTGCTTTAGTTTTATTAAATTTTTATAAGCTTGATTGACAATTGAAAATAATGTTACATTGTAATTTTAAAATGACATGATACTGACAATATTGTACGCCCAAAAGGCAAGTTGCACAGGAACAATACTATATACGTAATATACTTAAGAACTCTGTAAACCTGCAGCTGAAATAATAAATAATTTGAATTTGAATTTGTAAAACGGACTTCCGCACGATGCGAGGTCAGGGTATACTGGAAATGTATAGCTTGATGTGTAGCCGTGCGTACAATGTTTTTATGAATCAATTTTGAATAACCTTAAGTTTGGTTTTACAGTACATACATACATTATATTCTTTTTTTTTGTCTACAAAAATTAACCTCAGATGGTAACTTAGCAAAATTTCAGGAAATAGGCAGAAGCTTCAAAAATAATGTATCAATAATACTCGTATAGCACGGTTACCACCAATCCACCTGCAATGAGAGCCAACTACGATAAAATATCCCATGCTTTATTGCTCCTGCTCTGTGTAGCAATAAGATAGACGCATAATTTAATGTTTAAACATAAGCAGTTTTTTAAAATACAAAATGGGTCTCAAACCTTTATCTCAACTGAAGAAAATGATGAAAAGCTTAACTTTTAGAGACACTACCTCTTGCGAGCGACTTCATCCGCGCGGGCTTCGGAAGTTATCACCCGGGAACTACAAGTTTCACCGGGATAAAAAGTGACCTATGTCCTTTTCCATGATTCCAAGTATCGCTTTACAAAATCATTATTACAGAAAGTTGCCTGAAATTATTTTCAAACATTTTCAAGAAAAGTGTTTTAGAAGCAACATTATTGGCGCCTCACACTGTTTTTAAACGGGCACAAAGTTCGACGAAAGTGATTGCCGCACCCCAATCATAGAATTTTGATGAAACATCATCATCGCATAGACTTTATCTCGTGGCATACATCATTAAACAGAACTAGTTCGGGAAACAGGTTGCTGTGACCCGTTCAATCACAGATCGCGTTGGTCAGATGTTATAGTTCAGATCTCAGAGACAGGGTACCATGAAATTCAAATTCATACAATTTGCACCCAATCCGAAAGCAATCCGAAACAAAAACAAAACGAAACAAACTTCATGGTAGGTACCCTGTAAGTGAAAATAAGGCCGTTGGATAGTAAGCGTGCGCACCCTGAGGCCTCAACCTTATTAGGCGCAGACTCTGCTACTCGTACCTTTCTTACCGAAACACAACAGTGCTTTTAACACTACTATTTGGCGGCAGACTTAGATAACATAGTGGTAGCTAGCCAGGCAGACATAGAAAATATACCACCAACCAAACTGAGTACCGATAGGTTATGATTGTGAATCCAATATTTAGCCCTTAGGCTGATTAGATATTAATACTGCATACTTAGGCCACGGAGGCGGTAAAAATCCAGCGGTACATTTAGCAGGTGGACGCCAGGTAAACCTTTTCTAACCCTACAACAAGAGTTGTCTCGGATTGCTTTCGGATTTGGTGGAATTTGTATGAATCCGAAATTCTAATTTTAAACGGATTTCGATCGGTCGTTTTTCATGGTACTAGCCCAGGTACGTTGTCACTAATCGAGAACTCTTCCTCCCTATCTAGCTTATATTATCTATATCATAATACATATAAAATATATATATAATAATCTTATTTTGAGATTGTAATCACAAAACATTATAACGATTAAGAGGCTATATTGGTAAGACCACGTGGTCAGTTGCAAGGTTGAATTGTTTTGTAGCTGTCCCTCTCCGAGCCCTATCCTACTCGAGCGCGTACGGTGAGACAGCATACATTATGCGATGTTATCCACCCGTTATTTGGATGTTTCGTAGTCCAGGGATCATTTGAAGGATACAGCATATTATGTAACCATTTTTTAATACAGTATACTAATGAAATTTCAGATGTCGGCGGTTTTTCCAAATTGTTCTAAATTGATTCATACTCTTGTAAATCAGGTTCAAAGTTGGGGCTTTTTAGTACTGAAAAATACAATACTTTGACGCCCTGTAACTCTGGAAGTATATATTTAAACGAAAATCTGACTCACCACCGACACAGATATTTGTTTCTAGATTGTGTTTTGAAAATTTCATAGATTTTCATAGGTTAATACTCAAAATATGACTGGACTACATTTGTATGGGCGCTTTGACAACAGCATACCCTCTTAAACAAACCTCTCTAGATCAAAACACGACGTGAGCATTATCCACCTGACATGCGCCTGACATCTGTAATCCGCGGCGGTCAGATCGACGCGTGAGCGACCCGGATCATCGGCGCACGAGCGAGATACCTCACCTTTTTTCTCTCTTTTTTACTCTGCACTAATTAAACTAGTACTCGGAAAATGCGATGATTCGGCTGCGTGATTTGTTGACTCAAAATACGATGAGTTGTTATGTTTAAGATCAATAATATGTAGTAAATATTTCGTCATCTTCATTTTTATGTGTTTTTATTATGAAGTGAGTCACGTTTTCGTTCTTTTTTTTCTGGAAATAGAAGTTTTAGTTACGTAAAAGTTATTAAAACACCTTTAAACAAAGTATTAACAATTAAAAAAAATGTTCCCTGCGCAATAATCATACGAAAAATATAATTTCATTTTTTAAAATTACACTCTTCAAACAGCTGAATCGAATTTTACCAAATATACCTAAGAACCACCGCAAGGAAACTAGCTTTCAGGAGAGCTACGATGCTACAGACAGACAGACACGCAGACATTGGCGTCAAACCGATAACACCCCTATTTTTGCGTCGGGGGTTAAAAAGCTCTGTCTTCAAGTGATTTGTGGGCTTAAAAATCTCTTTATTATGTACGTACATATATGCCAGTGTCAGATTATTAATACCAACGAAATTTCGCATGGCGGCACATTTACACGTATTGCTTGACTTGCCTTTTTTGCAACTTGCCAAGTTATACTGGACAACCTGTAAGAGGTTACGTTATTGTCACGTGATCGAGAGCATTTGTACTGCAGTATATATATATACACTATCTCTATGTACGCCTATACACTCGTAAATGGTTAATTCGAGACATAAAGTCCAGTTCGTTTTACAACAGTTGCTATTTTATGCCCACTCTAGAAGGCTAGGTCGCTATTTCTACCTACACATCAACAACCAATTAAAATTTCAAACCCAACAAAACGTCTCAACAAAACCGCGTTTCCCAATAACTCGTGATCCAAATTAAATCATAATTTCATTATATACTGTGACCTCACTCGTTCAAAAATGAACGAGGCACAGTCTTTTTTTTCTGTGCTGTCATCTTGAAGCGCGTTCAGATCGTTCAAACTGAACTCACAATGTTGACATGCCGTGTCAAAATTCTTAACGTTCTAGTGACAGACGAGTTAATTTGAACGATTCGGACACTTTAGAGTTGAGCTTTTTGGGGTTCCCCAGTGAAATACTTAACGGGATCACTCTCCGAATGCTCCTATACTAAATTTCTGTTGCCATAATCTTTTAAAATAGAATAGCTGGCTTTGATAAGCAATTACCTAAAATAGGAGAAGAAATTATAGTGTCGCAAAATAAGTATAATTGATTTGCAATTTTATTTTTAGCTACAATAGAGATTACGCATCTAATCGTCCCTAGATGGCGCTTTGAACCAGAATAATAAAAAGTGTGTAAAAATGAATATCGTGATTCACTTTAATGATACTCATTTCGCGACATTACAATCTGATATAATATTATTAGATAATTATTACACAAAGCCAGCTATTCTATTTAAAAAAGAAATGGCAACAATAATTAAAATATTATGAAACTTTGATAGTGATGATATGTAATTCAATTACTGTTTTTATTTGAGGGGTACATAAAGTCACTTTATAACATGGTTTACGTCTATATATTTGGTGTTTGGCGTGTTTTTATGTTTGGAGAAGAATAACATGAACGACAAGCATAAGCCTTCTGGGTTTATTAAGTCCCAGTACTACTATCACAGTCTAGATTTAGATGTATGTCACTGAATTACGCAGTAGCTGAAAGTAAAAGCATATGAATTTAATCATACATCTATTTCAACATATCTGGTCAAACCAAATTCCTAAATCAACGTATTATTTTAGCATTTCGAGTCCTCCCATCTCTTGACAAATATCATTAGACTAGGATTAAAAATATTACATATTTTCACACTTTAAAATGTTTACTTGATCTGTTAAATAAGTCGTTTAAACAACGTTTATTCATTAATTTAACCGTTAAACTAGTACAGAACCCCACTTACAGTTACGCCACTCGTACCTGGCAGCCATTTAACTTATTAAATTAAACTAAATTTAGTTTCATAATAACATGACAGGGTCGCTCGTGAAGGTTCTTACATTTACGATTATTTATTTATAATATTTTTTATTTATTGTTAGTTAGTTAGCAATTTGTAGCAGTTCTTTATTTATTTGTATTCCTTTATTGGACGAATTAAATTGACGTGGTATTTAAGTGCATCGTTTTCAAGGATGGGTATTGAATGGTGGCCAATTAGGTGTCTTAGAAATTATGTATGACAGTTAGCTACTTAGTACTTAGTTATATTGACTTGACGGTCTGTACTTGTTAGTTCTTTTTCTAGGCATACAAGCTTGAAGGACTTTCATTCACTTATTGGCCAATATTATTGTAAGAGCGTTATGAAGAATATGTTGAATGAAATCATGAAAGTTAATTTTTGTTTTGATATTCGATCATTGTCAGTTAGATTTATACTGTAAGATTTCAAAGGTCGAATGCGTGGATTAATAACCTTTTTTTTTGTAAATAATGAGTTTGCAATAGGCCTTCATCTCATTCGATTGTTAGTGACGATAAAGCTGTTAAATGTAAAGTGTAAACTGAGAATCCTCAATCTAATGAGCTACCTTTCACCCCGGAACACGACAATACTATTCAGGCTGTCGTTTGGGAACAGACTTGACTAATATGGTGGTAGCTCGTCAGGTAGACATATAAAATGCCTTACCACCAACCAAACCGACTACAAATAGGCATCCCCTCTGGGATTTCAACCCTTCTCTGGGAAAAGTTCAGAAAAACATTGAAAATTTAGACTAATATGAAATCTTACTAAAAAAACGTTTTAATAACCACTCTGTCCATATGAACATTTTTGATCAACTGCCTCATTTTAACTCTGGAACTGTGCCTTGCTCATGTCACTGCGTTAGATATTCCATCAGGTGAATTTATTTACTCCTATTATTTCTTAGGAAAACAAAACTTAACACTTAAGCTAAACATGTTAAAATATAGTGCTAAATATCAAAAACTTACCAAACTGATATAATTGTTCTTGCTATAATACATAGTGCTATCCAGGGTTCCAGAGTCATATTTACAGCACCAAAATAGTCCCCTTGATAGCGAGATAGCTTTAATGCAGCCTTCATCTACCTCCTTAAATTCCTTCCACACGTATGAAATTATGATACAGTTTCTGACCCCAAAATGTTCAATAACTTAGTATTGGATAATGTCACTTCGCGGGAGGTCTGTCGTGGAAACGATCGTCCCAGATTTTAGACCGGGTTGGGCACTGAGGTTAAAACCATCGCCGAAGTGACAATTGTGTCGTTCGAGAGTTGTTTACGTGCGGTCCCTAGCGATGACATCATACAAGAAATTTTCGTGATATTTTGATCTCTAGGTATACAATACATTAACCCGGCTTTCATAAAAATAATAAATAGTATATATTTTGAAGTCCACAAGGAAAAAATTGGGGGAAAAGGTTAGTTCTGAACTTATTCATTTAAATAAACTTTAAGTTATGTAATATCTCAGGGTATGTACAGACTAAGTATGAACTTGTTATCATGAAAAGTTAACAAATGTTGCAAGAAAATAAAAAACTTCGTAATCCAAACTGTTAACTACAAACCATGTGCAGTTATTCGACCACAACAGAACTTCTAAACGGCCAACCTAACGTCTCCTACCATAAACCTTATGGCTGTCCCATACAAAGTCACACAAAGCCAAGCATTTCACACTTGGAGGGAAACTCGGCAACGTGGCCACAATATGGCCGGACGATCGTAAACCCGCGCCCTGTCCTATTCACAGACACGCTTCTTCAGAACTCGTAAAATGTTGGAAAATCGTCTCCGAGGAAAGTCGGACTGTTAGCTGCCTTTGTTAGTTTCCGTGTGAATGTGTTCTGGTGCAAGATATATGGTTTGAAACGTATTGCACGCAATATGTGTTAGTGTACGGCATATGACTGTAAGAAGTAGCGATTTTAACCGGCTTCTGATTATAAATAAAATATGGCGCTCGCCTTGCCTCACTCGCTTCTCCAGGTGAAGCTGTAATGATTGCAGGACCAACATCAAGTCAAAATTGGAGCAACATCTACCAATTTAACAACGACACATTTTTATGGAAAATCCTCCCATGCATAGTTACATATAGAAGCAAGTGTGTTTTCGCCTGTAGCAGTGTATGTCATGGTGGCTCAGTTGGATAGAACGTCAGTGCTTGAACGATCAAGGCCTGGGCTCGATCCTGGCTCGTACCAATGAGTTGCAATTTGTTATTTGAAATTTATTGTACGTATGTATAATCAAAATCATGGCCGTTGGCTTTTTGGTAATGAAAAACATCGTGAGGAAACCTGCTCATTCTTGAGAAGAAATTCAAAGTTGCGTGTAAGGTCTACCAATTCGCACTGGTCTGTGGTCAGGGGAGAGTAGGCCTGAGCCCCTGCAGTGGGGACATACGAGTATGTAGGCTGTTGATGATGATGGAATGCACTATAAAATAGGATATTTCTACATTTTGGACAGCGCGCGACAGATATATTTTTGTTGTTTCTGCACTCTACGTTCAAGTGCCGATCTAACCGACGAGCATCAGGGCTCCACCCATCCTTACTTGCAATAAGCGTTTAACTTTTAACTTTATCGCTCGTACACATAGGGAGTGGAACTCACTGCCGGCGTCTTCAAGTTCTAGACCAATGTGTACCATCATGTACCAACATGTGTATCATATTCATCCGTGGATCTGTGTAGTAGAATATGATGATAGGGCAGTTTTATTAGCTCAGGTAAGATTAAAGGAATTTATATCATTAATTAGTATTAGTATTAATTTTTAGTGTTTATTTAAAGGTAATGAATTAGACCACACATGAACATAAGGTTTGCATACTAACGTAGGGTCAAATAGGTTCATTTCCCCATAACAGTTTCTAAACTTGGATTAACTTTAATCAGTCGTTAAAAGGTAGCTAATCATCATACGAATCTCACTATCAAGTATAATATCCTCTTCCTAGGTTTGTTTTTAGTATATACTCATTAGGAATGTACAGGATGTCTTAAATTTTAATCGCACAAGAAGGAAAATCGTATACCTATAGTTTTAAGTCAACTCGGTAAATGGTTGGTTTTATTTTAGACTTCGAAGGATTCCAGTTACTTCAAGAAAAAATCATCTCCTGAATGCTTTAAGATCTTGCTTTCGAGAGGTCAAAAAGAAGTAACGTATACCAGCTGGATATTTTATAAAGTGCTCATTAGTCTATTCTCCTCTCATCACTGTTCCTCACTTGACCCAGGACTGCCGTAAGTTTTATATACTGTATAGAAATAAGCTGTTACTTTTCTACATATTTTTCTCTGTATCTGTGATTTTCTTAATTTTCTGTTTACAATAAAAAGTCTTCATAATTAGTACTTATAATTACGCGGCAATTTAAACTTTCCATCCTGTAGTTATCGAATAAACTAACCAGTATTAGTAATTTCTTGTTAAAATTAATGTTTACACACTTAATGCTTGCATAAATTAATTTAATTTTATATAGCTAGACTACGAGCTATGAAAATCCCTTTGATTACGGAAATATAAAATAATATCTACCTATAGATGCATGATAAATTATTTGCGTACTTTGTGAAGCGAAGCAAATCAATCGTTTGATCTAGTGTTTTTATTCAAGACAAGCTTTCGCCCGCTACCTTGCCTGCGTGTAAAATCGTTATAAATTATAGCCCATGTGTTATTCTGATGTATAAGCTATATTATTGTAAAGTTTCATTAAAATCCATTCAGCAGTTTGTGCGTGAAAGAGTAACAAACATCCATCCAAACTTTAGTCTATACAAATATTAGTGTGATAATTAAATAATGTTAAATTGAAAATAATCCTTACTAATAATTCAAATGATCAAGTGTGTTAATTTGTTTGTTTGTCCCAATTTACTAAGATTATTTTGCATTATGATTCAAACCAGTTACATAAACATTTAAAATATATCTTTAAAAGCTTCAAATGCACGCTAATGTCATATTGAAATAAATGCCATGTTGAATAGGAAATTGTGCGGTAGAAATGTCAATAATGCTTAATTAAATGTCAAGTATTTAATCTAATTAAGGTATCATTAAAATGTACTATCATTGTAAACGGAGTAAGTAAAGTTCACTGGGACTAAGAAAAGATTTTCGTAGTAAATTTTTGCTGTAAATTATTTTAAAGGTTTTAAATGAAATATAAGTTGTAATTTGATACACATTATCTCACTTTGACATAGTGGAAATTAAACAGTTTATATTATAATTTCTTTTATTCTAGAAAGAAAGAAAGATACAGATACCAAGTACATAGTTTTTACACGGTGTTTAGATAGTAATTTCAATTAGTTCGATGTACTTAACCTGACCAAGGTGTTGAAATATTATTAAATATTATAAACATATCTCATAAGGAATTTAATTGTTATAAAATTAGTTTACATGGCATGTCAATTAGTACAATGTTAATGTTAATAGCTAGCTTCTGGTCTCGACTTCATCTTGAAATTACTTTGCAGTGGATACAATGTAAAACCCATTATTGACCTGAAGGAGACCAGCCAACTAGCGTCGAAGAAGAGCCCCTACGATGATAAGTGGTCTAGGATACCCGCTACCATGAGACCTAAGACAGCAGGTGTATGGTAGGAAGGAAGACGATTAGTTGGATAGCTTTTCCCACTTCGAGCCAAAAAACTTATAGCTTTTATGGGAGCTGATGATCTATTCCACAGTGGGACTGTGACTGACTCTGTAGACTGAGATAATTGGTTGTCTGCTGAGCAGACGAACTCCTGGCAGGATGACGATATTCTGGTGTTGCTTCATCTCAGTGGTGAGGGATTTGTTAGTAAGTAATGAGACACTCATAAAATACAATACTTATTTAAATTTATCGTCGAATGAAGCGTTTCTCGCCTCACTCCTAGTTGTTTAGCATTAATTTAATTGTGTCTTAAATCGAACATGTTTATGTTTACGCCTCTACACTAAAACTTAAGCGGATAGAATAAAAAACTTTACGTTTTATATCGCTGTCAAACATGTACGGAGTGAATACTTGATATAATTATTATACGGTTCAGCGATTCTCAAAGAGTATTTGAAACAATCTTACCGCCTCTTCTAATCTTACCTGATAGAAAGTGACGATGACATCAGCCCCGAAAGTGCGAAATGCATAGGGGAGCACTGGAGGCGTTCCTTTGAAGGACCCAGAAAGTTCTCCGACATGCGCAGCGGATAGCCACCGGAGGGGTTTTGTAAGTAAGAAACTTACGTAATCCGACTCTTCCCCTAAAGAGTTAAAAATATAAAAATGGCCGTTGGATGGTTAGCTAAAGTCATTGAGGCGCTGGCTACCTTTCCTACCGGAACACAAAAGTGCTATTAACACTGCTATTTGATTGCAGACTTAGGTAACATGGTGGTAGTTAGTCAGGCGGATATACGAAATGCCGTACCACCATTGTAGTACCAAAAAATTTTTTTTTACAAAGCCAGCTATCCTATTTTAAAAGGTTATGGTAAAAAAATGTATGGAACTGTTACTGTCGAAGTCATCTAAGGTAGTCGTGATTTTATGTCATTTTCCTCTTTTACATCACCGTGCGAAAAAATAATTGATAAAATAATGATTGATAAAATAATATTTGATAAAATAATAATTGATAAAATAATAATTTAAATGGTCAATTTGAGTACCACTGGTTCCAATAATTACGTGATCATATAACAAAGAATGTGATACCATTTTGGACTGCAACGTGTCTCTTATCTCACTCGACGATCTAAGTAATACTACCCAATGAAGTGATAATAGACATCCGTATTCATTAAAAACCTTGAACCATATCAATAAAAACACTTTATGCTGAAGATCGGTTGATAACTTAAAGAGGCTAATGTGAAATACTATAAAACTCAATACAAAAACGTCTGGTATTTCATATAAGTAGATCTTATGTTTTGAATTTTATCGGGTAATCGTTGAGTCGATGGTTACTAGAAATTTAGAATTGTGCATTTTATTGGTCGGTCGATGGGCGATAATGAAATCCTGATTAAGATATACCTCTTTGGTTACGTTTCGCCGTCGTTAAAGATAACACTTGATGTTTGTACAATTCTTAGACTTTATATTTATATGCAAATGGTTGACCGGATTAAATAAATAGCTCGAGATTGAGAATGGTGCCTATACTCCATTTTGGCATGCTTATAGGACGAGATCCGTTGATACAAGAGCACTAGTAACTATGTACCTTTGTTTGTTTTTCCCAAAATTACAGTTTTTCTATTTGCCGCCAACTACATTTTTAGCCAAATCGAAATGCTATTTACCCGACTACGCCAGAAGGAGTGTTAAGTTCTTAGAGAGTATGTATTATAAAAGTTTGGCACGCTCTTCGGCCTGAACAGCTCGATGGATTTCAGCTTGAGAGGTGTCGTTAGATTTGTACTCGTATTTATTGTGAAAGTGACACTGGGTATATCAAAATAATTTTAAAAAAATACTTTTTATTTACTTGTTTGAATATAAACCAAATAAATAAAAGTAATATGCACGATCTAAAATCGAATATGAGTATATGTGGTTCGACTAAAATTCAAGATTGTTACGTCGATCGAAAGAAACACAAAATAAAACTACAGTGTTTACTAAAATCTGCACCCAGTCACATGAATATATTAATTTCTAGACTGTGCCTGGAATATTTCGTTGACTTCTCAACTGAGATTTTATGGAGTCTTCCTCTATCGCTTAATTGTAAACCGTTTTTACGATATCATGATTTTTTTATCTAGGTAGTTATGAAATTTAATCATCATTCATGCATACCCTGAACCATTTTGTTTCGCTGTTTAAATAATGAAAGTTAGTAAAAAATGGCATA
This sequence comes from Carcina quercana, assembly GCA_910589575.2. Lineage (NCBI taxonomy): Eukaryota > Metazoa > Arthropoda > Insecta > Lepidoptera > Depressariidae > Carcina > Carcina quercana. Next base: position 1,172,139 of record OU342435.1, read on the forward strand.
CTTTCTAGCTTATAGCAAAGCGTGCTACAATAAAATCAGTCGTAACTAAAGCATTCCCTAGCTGACACAAGTACATAAATAAGAAAAATAAAAATGTCTGTCTCGACCAAGCTCGAGGTGACCCAGTTAAAAGCTAATCAATAGGTCGAAGAGATCGTGACAAATCCACAAAAATCACAATATTTTGGTCACGCTGTCAAAATTTTATCTCTAACAAAAAGAAACGAGTTCCCAAATATGCGGGTCAGAGTTCGGCAGACCATGTAGTTCGGAAATCACACATCGGGATGCCTTTCTCTTAGAAACGCATCTTCATAAGCTATCCAAGCTAGACTAGACGTTATATAAAAACTTGGTGCCGTAAATAGCTATAAAATTAACAATTTATATGTGAGCGGAGCACTTGATACTAACGAATCGGCTTTGCAGACTTGCGACTTTTTGTCGCAACGCATTTTCGTTCGACATCAATCGTTGCCGATCAATTAATCGATAGCTAGTTTCATATTCGCTTTCTTTGACCTAATCGGGAGATTGTTGTTGATTGCAATTCCTTGTCATGGCCGTATGGGATAAAATTACGCGCTAATCCGTTACCTACTTAATCGCTAGTTAAGTTATTAAGAGGCTATGTTGGTAAGACCACGTGGTCAGTTTCAAGGTTGAATTGTTTTGTAGCTGTCCCTCTCCGAGCCCTATCCTACCCGAGCGCGTACGGTGAAACAGCATACATTATGCGATGTTATCCACCCGTTATTTGGATGTTTCGTAGTCCAGGGATCATTTGAAGGATACAGTATATTATGTAACCATTTTTTAATACAGTATACTAATGAAATTTCAGATGTCGGTGGTTTTTTCAAATTGTTCTAAATTGATTCATACTCTTGTAAATCAGGTTCAAAGTTGGGGCTTTTTACTACCGAAAAATACAATACTTTGACGCCCTGTAACTCTGGAAGTATATATTTAAACGAAAATTTGATTCACCACCGACACAGATATTTGTTTCTAGATTGTGTCTTGAAAATTTCATAGATTTTCATTGCTTAATACTCAAAATATGACTGGACTACGTTTGTATGGGCGCTTTGACAACAGTATACCCTCTTAAGGCTTTTTGTCGCTACAATCGTTTGTATCTGTTAACTTAAATTGTACCGTAAAACTTCATTAATTAAGTTAGTAGTTTTCACTACGGTTAAAATATTGAACAATTCGATTACTCAGCCAGACAACATGATATTGTTGAGCATACGTTTTGTGTTAACGATCGATATTAAAATTCAGTTTTTTCTTCTTCAACTTACTGAAGTTCTAAACTTCTACTTGATTTTCTAAAATATTTCAAAACTGAAAAACTATAGTTTTCCTAGTATTCAATCCTAAAATGATTTCAGAACAAATGACAAAGTTGTACTGATTTGTAGACAGTTTTTAAAGTTGTATTTTAGTGATGCAATGCAAATGATTCACAATAAATTACGTTAGTCGCTATGCAGCTATTAAGTCGCGAGTCTACCCAAAGTGTAAAAATGACAAGATGACTCACTGTTTGAGTTCGAACCGAACCAATCCGTGAATTATTCAAATTCAAATTATGAATGTCTATAATCGGATCTGTACAACAAAACCGTGCCAATTTATATTTAATTTTAAAACTGCTCTCGTTCGACTCTTGACTCTACTTACAGAAATTAAGAGCTCATTTTCCTTAAAAATGCCAGTCGATATATTTCTGATTTATTTTAAAGTCAGAAATATAATTTGAAAAATCGATAGGCTAAGTTGGCGCTGCCATAAAAGTTTGTGTCATCAATATTATTCATAACTGTTGGTTGTCAACATTCATAAAATCGATTTTGTTATGTTGAACGTATGATACAGAATGAGGTTAAAACTTAGAAAGAATTTCAAGTTTTTGAATGATCTGTCATGTCATGGAAATAATTGTGACTCTTTTTCAGTGCATTTAAGAGCAAACGACATGATATATCTGCTCATTCGTACACAAGGTATTGCTGAAACTGATACCATGAGGTGTAAAATACACACATCGGACGTAGCGTTTTATTAACTAATCTGATGTCATTCAATACACGCAATGAGCTTTGATGTCTGCGCCCTGTCTGAGCCCCGTCCGATATTTGTGGTTCACGCCTAAGATTTAGTAACAAAATAATATGGATACTTAGCTGAAATTATACCAATCCAATCAAAGTACTTTACTTTCGCTATCATTAGCACCTACATAAGCCTCCTCTTTATAAATCGTGATTTAGATTTCTATGAGAACATTTGCCGTCATCACTAGGACTCAAGAAGCAGGTCCAGCTTGGAAATTTCAGTGTCGTCTTGTACGAGTACAACACCAGTAGGAAAATTTGGGATAGCTCTATTGTAAAGCCAAAACCAGACCATCAAATTGCATCTACAACAAAACCAATGTTTGGTAAGGTCATTGAACGAACAGCTGTTTTGTCCGACACTAAGCGAAGATGGGAAATGTTGTTCTATAACATATACCAACGACTTATAAAACTTTAGACTTGCTACACTTGTGTAACATTTATGTCACGTAAAGTGACATACACCTCCCATCTAACTTCAGGGTCTAATGTCAGGTTGCTTTTGAGTTGAAATTAGAGATTTTCTGATAATGGCGTGACTATTATAAAATGTATTTTGATTGACAGAATATCTTGATTTTTCCTCTCTACTCACAATCATCTCTCGACGGCCAAGAATAAAATCTTCTGTCAATTAGGTTTTAAAAAAAGTAAGACAATCATCATCATCATCATCATCAGCCGGGAAACGTTCACTGCTGGACATAGGCCTCCCTCATGGTACGCCACATCGACCGGTCCCGAGCCACCTGCATCCAGCGACTCCCCGCAACTCTAACCAGGTCGTCGGTCCATCTAGTGGGGGGACGGCCTGGTAGACGTTTCCCGGTACGTGGTCGCCACTCGAGAACCTTTACTCCCCACCGGTTATCGGTTCTTCGAGCGATGTGGCCTGCCCATTGCCACTTCAGCTCACTGACTCGTCGAGCTATGTCGGTAACCATCGTTCGTCTACGGATTTCCTCATTACGGACCTTATCACGTAGAGAAATTCCGAGCATAGCTCGTTCCATTGCTCGCTGAGTGACTTTGAGCTTGTTTATTCGGCCGACAGTAAAAGACCACGTTTCGGTTCCGTATGTCATCACTGGCAACACGCACTGATCAAAGACTTTTGTCTTTAGACGCTGAGGTATTTTGGACGAGAAGATATGCCGTAATTTCCCGAACGCTGCCCAGCCGAGTTGGATTCTTCGGTTGACCTCTTTGTCGAAGTTGGACGGCAGATTATACAGAAGACCGAGGAGTATAATCGGCCATTATGCCTGGCGTTTGTGGACTACGAGAAAGCCTTTGATTCAATCGAGACTTGGGCAGTGCTTCAGTCTCTCCAAAGGTGCCACATTGACTATCGCTATATCGAAGTGTTGAAATGTTTATACAATAAAGCCACAATGTCCGTCCGAGTACAGGATGAATGCACGAAACCGATCCAAGTGCAGAAAGGTGTAAGACAGGGTGACGTTATATCCCCGAAACTCTTCACCACTGCACTGGAAGATGTTTTCAAGCTTCTGAACTGGAAAGGACTGGGCATCAACATCAACGGCGACTACATCACTCACCTTCGATTTGCCGATGACATAGTCATAACGGCAGAATCCTTGGAGGATCTGAACGTCATGCTCAATGACCTCAACAGAGTTTCCCAACAGGTAGGTTTAAAAACGAACATGGACAAGACGAAAATCATGTCAAATGTCCATGTTGCACCTATGCCGGTAGTGGTTGGGAACACTACAATCGAAGTTGTAGACGAGTATGTATACCTGGGACAGATCGTTCAACTAGGTAGGTCCAAGACAATCGCTGCTATGAAAATATGATTTATAAAAGCCAAAAAGAGTGTGTTTGTTTGTTGTCCATAACACAACATGCAGACATACTACGTCATGGAAAAGGACATACCCGCAGCTACATTTTATCTCACTTTATTAAGTGTAAAGTCAATAATAATAAATCAAGAAAGCAGCTAATTCCATCCCAGTTCTGCTAACGTTGGGACTTAGTTGTTGCTGTCCAGGTGTACTGTCCATATTGACATGTATATTGTTTATATATACCAAGCGTAAACTATAGATCGTAAAGCCATAGTGAGCGGTGCGTTTATGAACGCAACGTGCAATTAGGTTTATAGTTTTGACATGTCGCTGTCAAATGTTACACATAAATGTTTACTTGCTAATGTTTTTGTTTCCAATTCACATTGTGGTGATAGCATTACGAAATTTAGTTTTCTTGGTATCTTATTCGGTAACATATAATATTTTCAATGAGATCACCAAGAAAATTCACTTTGCTGTTCTCTCTCTCAAGCGATTTCACTAGTTCCTAACCAAGATTTCTCTAGCCCAAACGTTATTGCTCCCTATTCTTGAATATGCTGATTCTTGTTTCACAGACGTCACTGCCCTCCTCTCTTCACTATTTCTCTCTTGACCTAGGACTGCTGTAAGAAATTTCTTTTAGAAATAAGCTGTTCGTAAATAAGAAATCGACTTCATCGACTTTTTGTGCACACTGGTTTCTGGTCTCCATCTAACCTGATGATAAAGACTTGGCATGGAATCTTACCCACCCTGAATCTACAAGTGAAGAGCCCTCTGTCTACCTTATCGTTCATTGCCGTATTCACACAGGTTAACGAGTAATAGTCGACCAAATTATAAAATACTAGCAGCCCGTCCCGGCTTCGCACGGGGTAGACAATTATTTATTTTTGGAAATTTGGATATAAAAAACTTTTTTCACAAATATTTTTATTTATTAAAAAAATATTATTTATTAATTATATATTAAAAAAAATTATTTCAGTGCCCCCTCCACCCCGCCCGCCGCGATGCCCGGCGCGCTTTTCAGACGGCATCGCAAACAACGGCCACGGCGCTATGGCGGTTTTGTTTACTGTTTGAATTTTTTAATTCGTAATATCTTTTGAATGGAAAGTCCAATTTAAATAATTTAAAAACAATTTTATAGGTAGTTAAATGGTCTTGACCATAAAATAATTTATTTGGATAAGGATTAATATAAACACATAAATAGCATGGTTTGAATTTGGTTAGCATTTTCATTAATGTTTAAAATGAAAAAAGTTGTTGTAGTGACATAACTACAATAGTTGGACATATGCTACCGCGGAGTTTTTTGTAGACAATATGATGTTCTTCAATATTGTTTTACATTATTTTGTTCTATCGCTAATAGTTTCGGCAGCGCATTCGACGAAAGACATTTTAAGACTCATTTTTCTACACCTTCGGTTACATTGTTCAAATTTTACCAAGGATCCCTAATTTTTTTCAAAATGAAATGTAGCCTATGTCAAATTGGAAAAATGTAGCATTCTATTGGTGAAAGAATTTTTTAAATCGGCCCAGTACTTTTTGAGCCTATTCATTACAAACATACAAAAATAGGTACAAATCTTTCCTCTTTATAATATTAGTGTAGATACTTGGAGATGTAATAATGAAAGTTTTGTGCAAATTACGTATCTCGTAGGTTTGGTAGATGCAGTCAAGATGTAAAGAAGGTCCTCTTCCGGGCCTACTGCCAGTCATTTTACACATGCAATCTTTGGTTTAAATTCCGCAAAAGAACTTTTAATACCATCAGAGTACAGTACAACAATGCCTACAGAATCCTAATGGGTTTACCCAGATTCTGTAGCGCATCAACAATGTTTGCAGAGGCCCGGTTAGATGACTTTTTTAGTATAATAAGAAAGCGAATATACTCCATAAGAGATAGAATGATAAAAAGTCAAAATGAAGTAATAATTAAATTGTCAGAATATATATTCAACAGCATTGACACATGCTGGTCATCGAAATCAACATGTGTCAATGCTGTTATGTAGGTGTATTAGTTATTAGTTTACTAATTAAGTTTATTTATTTATATGTACTATTTGTAAAATTTGTATTTGTATGGGTCTAGTGCCTGAGATATAGTGATAAATAAAATAAAATAAAATTACATTCAAAATTACTACGCATCATCCTGTATGGGCCCGTTGTTATTAGATTAGAACTTATTGTTCCGGGCAACTACGGAACCCTATACTGCGCGTAGCCCGACATGCACTGGGCTACTTTTTCATCGTGTGTACGGAACCCTAGAAATAAAGTCGAGCAGAGATTATCTCCTATTTAGAGTTAGATAAAAAATTAAATTCATACCAAGCAGAAAAATAGAACGACTCCACGGTTTTCTATCATAAACATATATGCTGAGCCATTTCGACAATTTTGAATGTATGAAATTGTGAATAATATTGGCTTTTATTTATTTATTCATTGATGTTTTTTCATTACTGACCTGGCCATCCAGATGCTACTGGTTAGTATTATAGTTCTTTTGTAAACATGCCTTGCTAGATACCCTTAGGCTAATCTACGGCCTACATAGATTCATTAATTTAAGGCGAGATGAAGGCCAAAGTTCACGTAAACTACAAATATGAAAACATTTAATTTTTATGTTTTTGTTTCAGGTATTTAATCATCAAAAGCACAAAGTTCTACTGTACAGTAAGTAATGAGGATTAAAAATTATAGCAACTCATGTGAATTAAAAGGAGTTGCGATTGATTTAATCCTATTTTAGAAGTCTGTTTTTTGCTGGTTACGATTGGTTTTTTAAACCTAAGTAAAGAAGCTAATGACTTCACAAGTATCCTAGACTGACTCAAAAAAATAACCTTCTAATATTACAACTTGAAAAACGACTAGGCACCTATACTTCTTTCATCCAAATGACGAATTGATATCGTTTCGGAATTGTATTTTTTACTTTCATTCTATTTCGCAAGTTTCATAATGTTACATTGATATATGTACATTTTATTTTATAGACTGGCTTGCGTTTGGCCACAGTCTCAACTATTATAGGTAGACCGCTTAAGAGGCTATGTTGGTAAGACCACGTGGTCGGTTTCAAGGTCAAATTGTTTTGTAGCTGTCCCTCTCCGAGCCCTATCCTACCCGAGCGCGTACGGTGAGACAGCATACATTACGCGATGTTATCCACCCGTTATTTGGATGTTTCGTAGTCCAGGGATCATTTGAAGGATACAGTATATTATGTAACCATTTTTTTAATACAGTATACTAATGAAATTTCAGATGTCGGTGGTTATTGCAAATTGTTCTAAATTGATTCATACTCTTGTAAATCAGGTTCAAAGTTGGGGCTTTTTACTACCGAAAAATACAATTCTTTGACGCCCTGTAACTCTGGAAGTATATATTTAAACGAAAATCTGACTCACCACCGACACAGATATTTGTTTCTAGATTGTGTCTTGAAAATTTCATAGATTTTCATAGCTTAATACTCAAAATATGACTGGACTACGTTTGTATGGGCGCTTTGACAACAGCATACCCTCTTAAATGAGTCCTCGCTCGCGCGGTACAGGCGTCCATTGTGTCCTGCCGCCCGCTCCTCTCTGGGTCGCCTCTGTAGCCATACCCCCGCACCTCTGTACCGCGCGAGCGAGGACTCATTTAAGCGGTCAGTCTATAGTGTTAAATGATAATGTAGTTGAGTATGGTACACGCCTATTCTACGGTAGCCTATTCACTGAGGTCTTAATTACATCTAGATTGTAGCGATAAACACAGAATTCAGCTGGTAATTTCACTTCTTAGCGCACGCATTATAAATGAAGAAGCGAAGCTGTTTTTGTGAAACGTTGTAATTTTGACTTTTAATATAAAATAATAAAAATATGTTACATTCTAAGAAATAAATACCAAACATAATTAAATACATAAACACAGAAGTGTCAGTATTAGTAAGTATAAATAAGCAAAATATAAATAAGACACAGAAAGACAGAAAGAGAAACAACAACAAAAATTACAGTAAAATTAAGTCAACTTGGAAAACGGCACCAGCTCAGTCTGATGATGTGACTCAACCATCACTGCGGTGATTTTCAGCTGAACTGTGACTAATTTATTCGGCGTTTAAACGAATTTTACTATTAAAAGAGGGTATGCTGTTGTCAAAGCGCCCATACAAAAGTAGTCCAGTCATATTTTGAGTATTAAGCTATGAAAATCTATGAAGTTTTCAAGACACAATCTAGAAACAAATATCTGTGTCGGTGGTGAGTCAGATTTTCGTTTAAATATATACTTCCAGAGTTACAGGGCGTCAAAGTATTGTATTTTTCGGTAGTAAAAGCCCCAAATTTGAACCTGATTTACAAGAGTATGAATCAATTTAGAACAATTTGGATAAACCACCGACATTTGAAATTTCATTAGTATACTTTATTAAAAAAATGGTTACATAATATACTGTATCCTTCAAATGATCCCTGGACTACGAAACATCCAAATAATGGGTGGATAACATCGCGTAATGTATGCTGTCTCACCGTACGCGCTCGGGTAGGATAGGGCTCGGAGAGGGACAGCTACAAAACAATTTGACCTTGAAACCGACCACGTGGTCTTACCAACATAGCCTCTTAACAACTATAACTATCGTAAGAAAACGCTTAACAGCACGTTACAAACACGAGAGTGTACACCAAAACTTACAATTACAATTAAGAAGGTAATACTGGCCGTTTTACTAGTTCACTACTTGGAGCGCACGCTTCCAAAAATGAAACATATAGAAGTCTGAAAGACTGACTCTTTTACCCCAAGCTTTGCAGTTTTCCATTCTACAGTGAGCTCACCAACTATCCTTATGCTATAATATAATATGGTGTATATTACAATATACATGAAGAATGTATATTAATCTACCATAAACTGATCCTATTATCAGAAATACTAGTTGCAGATATGCGTCATCATATACCTTTAATGATTGCTATACATCCGCGTTTCGAGAGATCTGATAACTATAATGTTTCAGATCACGCATTAATGGTAGTGCTTGAGAGCTATAGTGTAATAGGCGATCGTTTTAGGGTTGCGAAAGTGGCAGGTCTGCTTTTAGATGCCGTTCAAGATTTTATTATAGTTCCCGTTTCATAAAAGCAACGATCTTTCTTAAACTTTGTTATACTCGTATTATAATATATATACGATTATATATATTAGATAAAAGTTGAAACTAAATTAAATTAGCCATGGTAGCTTAGTTGGATAGAGCGTCAGTCCTTGAACAATCGAGGTCTGGGTTCGATCCTGGCTCCTACCCATGAATTCCAATTTGTTATTTGGACCTTTTTTTGTATGAGAGTAGGCCTGAGCCCCTGCAGTGGGGACATATATAGGCTATTGATGATGATGATCATTTGGACTTTATGTATGAATGCAAAAGATCATTACAGCACACTAATGAGAAGAAATTAAAAACGTGTGCCCGCGTGGTGGACTATGGCCCATACACTCTCTGTAGGAGAGTAGGTCTGAGCCCCTGCAGTGGGGACATATATAGGCTATTGATGATGATGATCATTTGGACTTTATGTACGAATGCAAAAAATCATTACAGCACACTAATGAGAAGAAATTAAAAACGTGTGCCCGCGTGGTGGACTATGGCCCATACACTCTCTGTAGGAGAGTAGGTCTGAGCCCCTGCAGTGGGGACATATATAGGCTATTGATGATGATGATCATTTGGACTTTATGTACGAATGCAAAAAATCATTACAGCACACTAATGAGAAGAAATTAAAAACGTGTGCCCGCGTGGTGGACTATGGCCCATACACTCTCTGTAGGAGAGTAGGTCTGAGCCCCTGCAGTGGGGACCTATATAGGCTGTTGATGATGAGACAAAATTTAGATAAAAGAATAAAATAGTGTTTCTATCACCAATAGTCATTTGATCCGTGAGATGGTAAGCGTGTGCAGCCCAGAAGCTTCAAGCTAATGGGGCGTTGGCGACCTTTCATACGAACACAATAGTGCTATTAACACTGCTGTTTGGCTGCAGACTTAGATAGCAAGGTGTTAGATAGCCGGGCGGACCAAACCAAGTACATACAGGTACCCTGCACGTCTGGATTGTAAGTCCGACCGTGTAGCCATTACTTTCAATATTAAAGCTTTTTACTTAAGCAATGACATATATATATATCGATATTTGTTTGTGCTTGGTATTGCCACAAGCATATCAATAGTACTCGATATGTCTCAAGTAACTTGTAGTACCTATCAAATAGTTCCGCGATGAGGTAGGATTAAGCAGAGCGTGACGTCAGCAGTTGAAATGATATCATATTTATATGGTTATCACGGATATACTAAGATATAGGCCTGTTAGCTACAGAACTACAGTAGCATGAATATTATGACAAAAGGAATTAAGTCAAAGTCAAAGTCAAATCTTTATTCGTAAACATAGGTAATACAGTACATAGTAGTAGGTAACAGTTGTAGATCTGCTATGTTTCGTTAAGAGGATTGTCTGTTTAGAGCACGTGGCCGCGTTCAAGGTTGCATTGTTTTGTAGCTCTCCCTATCCTATCCTACCCGAGCGCGTACGGTGAGACAGCATACACTACGCAAAGTTATCCACCCGTTATTTGGATGTTTCGTAGTCCAGGGATCATTTGAAGGATACAATACATTATGTAACCATTTTTTTAATACAGTATACTAATGAAATTTCAGATGTCGGTGGTTTTTCCAAATTGTTCTAAATTGATTCATACTCTTGTAAATCAGGTTCAAAGTTGGAGCTTTTTATTACCGTAAAATACAATTCTTTGACGCCCTGTAACTATGGAAGTATATATTTAAACGAAAATTTGATTCACCACCGACACAGATATTTGTTTGTAGACTGTGTCTTGAAAATTTCATAGATTTTCATAGCTTAATACTCAAAATATGACTGGACTACGTTTGTATGGGCGCTATGACACCAGCATACCCTCTTAAAGATCGCGCAGGCAGCAACAATTACAATCGTAAATCAAAATTCTATTTGCAAAGATTCACCAATAATTTCTAACCACCTCAGTGGCCTATTTTGTTATGACTGACTGCTGACGTATTGAATACAAGTAAACGTAAACTGATATTCAAAACAGTTTTTATTTTATGAGGCACTTTATCGTCAGGATTGTGTGGGGGACAGGACACCGTAATAAAAAATTTATGATTTAACTTTTTTATATAATTAACTAAAATCATACGTTATATATATTTGTTGCCTCAGGTGGATAGCTAATTAGCTACATTATCTACCTAATATATATATATATATTTCGAGTGTATTTTAGCTTTCTACAGTAGCGTTGTCATCGATGCCACGCAGATTTTGTGGTTGGGAAATTCACCCTTTAAAATTTAATAATCTAGTTCAGTTGTAAATATTAATGTGGAACCAGTGATATCAATATCATTGTACATTTTTCAAGTGATAAGTGAAACTAATTAATATTAACGTTTGGTAGATGAAGATTCACCTGCCTATAAGCAATCCTGGTGTTGCCCATGGTCAAAGCTTCGGCTTTGAATAAAAGATAAGGTATATTTGTCACCAAATAAACAAGTTACTTAACAATAATGCAATTTCTTCTTTTCTCGACATCTTTACCGAATACCCACAAACATGTAACAATCAAATGTTAACATCCCAAGCGCTTGTCACATCAAAATAACATGTCAACTTTGAATTACAAAAAAATCGTTCCCATAAACAAAATACTTGACAGCATTAAACGCTCCATACATCAACTTCATTGTCTTTCAAAAATAATTTATTACCGCCTTTCAGACCCAGTCCACGAAATTGACTTCTGGTTTTGTACGTCATTGTTCGGCTAAGTAGCGTAATATTCAAATGATGAACCTAGTTTTTAAAAAAAGAACTTGCACTGTAAACCACTTCTCAGTGGCTTTATTGCTACAATTCCCTGACTAATTTCAACTTTATCTAATGGCAACACTGACCGTTTTCGAGTTACATTTTTTATAAAGCGCTTGACTTAGAAAACTTAATCCTGATATAGTTAATGTTATAATATTAAGTGAAGTGTATTGTTTAGACCGGTTTGCAGATCAAAGGGTCACATTATGATGTATACTCCATTGTTAGCTTCCGTATGAATAGTTTTGATTCGTTTTAGGGTCCAGTAGTCAAATAAAGACCCATACAATTTTTAGGGTTAGGTTTACGTCAATGGTCAATGTGACAGGTATGTTTCATTTCAATCCGATCAAAATAAACAGAAACAAGCAGATCCATGATCAACAAACAGGAAGTAAGCAACAGTTAGAGATAATCCCCACTTGTTATCTTCAAATTCGAATGCACTCGTCTCAGAGAAATAGGTAGGATATTTGACGTCGTTAAGGTCCCATTATAAAATAGTCTGTTTCGGTGTTTGTTTACGTTTATTTCGATGAGATGGAAAAGAAGTTTACTGATACTAAATTTCATGAAAGCTTCATAGCAAGCAGTCATATTGAAAGGTCATAAAACGACATCTAGAGGTACTTTCAACATCATTCTATATTTCTTACTCAAATTTATCACGCAAAGTGATATCATTTCGAAACAATTAGGTCAGTGTTAGTTATTAGACTTAGCTATTGTTAAAATAATAAAGAATTCAATTTGATACAATTATGAAATAATATACACGTAACATTATTGGCTGTGGTAAAAAACGAAAGTTAAAATATGACCCTAATGTAATTTACTACGGAACCTCAACAAACTTATCGGACATGCTCTTGGCAGGGTTTTTAAGCGACGGCGAGCAATGTTGTATGTGGAGCACGGTCGGAGCTTTTGAATTGATATTTTAGTATCAGATTGATAATGTTTTTGTTACATACGTCTAATGCTAGGGGTTAAAGATTTATATCTCATTTGTATTCGGTCGGTACAGTTCAGTTGACCCTATTAGTAATAATATTTTATGTTTATAAACTGAAAAGCGTCGGTGGCGCAGTGGATAAGGCACGTACTTTCGATCAGATTCATATACACGTTATAAAGATCATCATCATCAACAGCCTATATATGCCCTCACTGAAGGGGCTCAGTCATCATCATCATCAGGGCTCAGAAGCGTCGGTGGCGCAGTGGATAAGGCGCGGACTCTCAATCTAAGGGTTCCGGGTTCGAATCCAGCCGTGTACCTATGAGTTGTTTTTCAATTCAAGTACATTATCCGATTGCTTAACATTGAAGGAAATCATTGTGAGGAAACCTGCATGTCTTGAACAGGCATGTGAAGTCCGCTGATCCGCACTGGGCCCGCGTGGTGGACTATGGCCCATACACTCTCTGTACCAGAGTAGGCCTGAGCCCCTGCAGTGGGGACGTATATAGGCTGTTGATGTTGAAGGGGCTCAGGCCTACTCTCCTAGAGAGAGTGTATGGGACATAGTCCACCAAGCGGAGCCAGTACGGATAGGTAGAATTCACACACACTTTTGAATTTCTTCTGAGGAGTGAGTAGGCTTCCTCAGGATGTTTCCCTTCACCGAAAAGTCAATAGTAATGATTATTATCATTCGTACATAGATCTCAACAAATTAGAACTCATTGGTAAAAGCCAGGATCGAACCCATACCTCGATTGTTCAAGGTCCGACGCTCTACCCAACTGAGCTATGGCTTTTATAAGTATGCCAAATTTCAGTACAATCGGATACATCAAGTGGTTCTAACTCAGCTCAAAAAATTTGACCTACACACATACAAGCAATGCAATTTAAATACTAAACTAGTAAAAAGAATCCTGGTGAATAATATTGACACTAAAGACTCGATTCTTAGATCAAAAACAAAATCACAATTGTCACAACACTTCGTATATAAAAATCGTCAACACAAAGAATCAAAACCCCATTGAGAGTCAAGCAGCCGTGTCTAAGCCCGGAGATCAGTTTTGACATGTTCTCTCGCCATCGGGATAATAAACAATCATTGTTCGTTACGTTTGATATGAGATTGACGTTATTTTGTTACGGTTTACGGTTCAGACGATTTTTGAAGAAATATTCGCTGAGCTTTTGTCGGATCGTGATCCGTTCCGAACGCTTTGATTCGTGATATACGAGTATGTGTGTTTTTTTATTTATCACGACACATAAAGGTAAAAAAGAAATCATTATATCTGGTTGAATAACACAGCATTGAGTCGGAGTTATATGTGATAATGGTATAGTATTCATATCATAGATCCTATTTCCTACTTGTATAATGATTGTGAAAATTAGTGCGTTTTGATGTTGTGACTAAGATTACATTTTTATATTGAGATTTAGCATTTTTGAGGAAATTATTCGATACCGAAAGATATTAAATTTCCTGATACTGTTTTTATTATTGCCAACGATAATCCTTTTTATTTCTGTTGACATTGTATTTTTAAGATTCTCATTATAACAACAAATTCTTAGCCTTTAGTTCAAATAAACACATTATTATTTACGGGCGTAAAAAAAAGAAAAGAAACCACCATTTTGGGTTCCATCAATGTACTATAAAAACTAAACTAAACGTAATATATAAAAAAAGAATAAAAGCTTCAAAGACAATAGAATATTATACTAAAAAGTTCAGCGTCGGCAACACACATTATTAGTTTGTCTTAAAGAAATAGCGCTATCAATGACTGGACCGTCATTATGCTTGTTTTTCACCTTACAAATAAATTAATTGAACGTATTTGGACGAAATTTAACACAGAGATATCAAATTTGCTCAACTAACATTTATCTAGGATACTTTTTATCCTAGAGTGAAATATAATAATTTGGGGTAGATCTGTTATTCCGCTTTTCTGTGATTATACTAAGTGGCAAACTTAACATCAACAACATAAGGAAAGAAAGAAAATATATTTTCTTGATTAACACGTTGGAGTATTTTTTCCTGAAATTGACGCAAACGAAGCCGTTAAACCAGTAGACCGTAGAAATCACACGGCAAACCTTACAGCAATATATCCAAATAACTTCCACATATCTAATAGTAGAGCAATCAAAAATAATCATTTCCGTTCTAAAAAAGCTCCACATTTTGACCTCTGCTGTGAACTCACCGTAATTCGAAGGAGAGCGAAAGTCAGAAATCAGTAAAACACACGTCGACTGCACATCAAATTGTAACATTGAGTATCCACGTTGTAGACACGCCACTATCTAAAGTATCTATCCAAACAATATCCAAACAAGACATAGCCGTTTTATAATAACTTCAGACATCGTCATTATGATCACTAGAAAATGAGTTTTTTGGACTCACAGATTATAGTTTACGCCACGAAATTTAGCTTACCAAGTGTAGTTTCAGAAGTCCATCCAGACGACGGTACGGGCAAGAGATTGCGTATTAAATCAGATTAAAGTTTTTGACTCAAGTAAATGTGGGAAAATATATATAGATTGTTGTCTTGTTTTGATAATGCTGGCATGGATTAATACATACAATGTTTTATTAATGAAGAATGAAAAATAAAACTTTAAGTTGCACCTATTATTATGAGATAAAAAACACAAACTCACGACTCAGTAGAATTTCTGTTGAAACTTGTTAAATGCATATTTTTTCAATAGCAAACTTTATGTTAGCTCTTTCTGTAACATAATACTATCAACGTTCATATTCAACTTTAGTTTAGAAAAAGACGGAAACAATGATTTTTGTTGCAAACGATTTTTTTTATTAAACTTCTCATTCTAATTGCATCACATTTTAAAATATTATTGTTAGTCTGAACAATTTTTGAAGCTATGATATTAGTGTTTTTAGAGGTCTAGAAAGGTCCCTGAAAAAAGGGAGGTATGGTTATAGTAAATGACAGGCGTTACATGAGTAGGTGACAGGCACCAACTATTCGCGACACAGTTGTGCTGTAGATATCGCGTGTCTATAAATTGATAAATAAATTGATTGGTACGCCCGCGTCGATAGCCGACCTTTCCCACACTTATAAAAATGTTATTACCCAGTATTAGTGCGCGGGTAGTCGATTTGTGTGTTACTGATTCGTTCTGCTTAGTTCTTTTCGCGCGGTTACAATTTTTTTTTGTAAATAATCGAATTTCGATCGAAAAGCAATGAAAAGGCTAGACCTGAAATAAAGTTGCTTTGTTACTTAAATCTTTTAATTACAAATGCATGTACAAATTATATCAATGATAATTACGTTATTAAGTTTTTTTCTTTTACAACTTTTAGGAAGATTAATGAATATGTAACTTTTATAAATACTTCAGGACTTCAGAAATTATTCCACGGGAACTACATGTTCGATTGGGATTAGCAGTAACCTATATCCTCTTCAACTAACTAACTATATACCTCTAGATAAAATAAATAAAATAAAATAAAAAATATTTAAAAAACTTTTATTTGATCCTGCTACATTACATTGCTGCTTAACTTTCTATTATTCCAATACACTATATTTAATTAGCAAGGTCCCTAGGTTGGGAATACCTCTAGATAAGAAGATACAAATCAAGCACAGTCAAAATGAGTTCGACCAAAGCGGACCCGCCAGATTCGAAGTCAATCTTTAATGGCATTATAATAGTTCACGCCGCCATGTCGGCACCTTGATGAGTCCAAGTGTTTTGGACAAGCCGGTAATAACACGGTGCGAGTGTTACCCCTCAATCTGCTACAGTTATGCTACAGTTTGTAGCCCTGCTGTCGGTATGACAAAATAGCTGCTTTTAAAAACGTTATTCGTGCAGTTGGCGCACTTTTCATGCTTTACTTTGTTGTAATTTTGGCAGAGCTTTAGCTTTCTTACTTTGATTTGTATGCTACTCTACTCAACTCAATACTCAAATAAAAATAAATTTATTATTTGCTTGCTTGCCTATTTGACGTCATTGAATCTACTGGAAATAGCAAAAATATAGAGAATGCAAAGGCAAAAGGACCTCTCCAGCTATCACTTCTAGCAGAAAGTAAAGAAACAGGACCCTTGCCATAAGAGTTGTTTCGTTTTTGTTTCGATTTGCTTTCGGATTGGCTGCAAATTTTATGAATTCAAAATTCAAATTTAAACGGAGTTAGATCAGTCGTTTTTCATGGTACACTCGAGTACAAAAATATGTATCCACTTTTTTACCATGTCATTTGTACGTTCAACTTTAATTGTCATTTCCTTCAACACACTGCATAGACACAAGAAAAGGTGAATGTGACTAGGTTTGAACCTTGGGTATGTTAATTATACAAATTTAAATGGATACATATTTTTGTCTTCGGCTGTAAGCCCAATGACGTTCATTGCTGTCAAAAAGCATGTAAAATCGAACATTAATCTGGTGTGTATTTAAGAAGCCTGGTTTAAATTTATTTACGTTAATAATTGGGTTTGTATTACCATTCTATTTTCCTTCTCAAATGCTTCAGTTTCTCAACTTTTACTTTCCTACTACTATATACGCAGCTTTGATATCCCTGAACATAATCATTAATCTTTTTTCAAGTTTTGTTTTTAATTATTTTTTATACCTGTTTCGCTAAACAAATGATAACTGATAGCGAAACAACAAAACAAAAGGTTTCATTAGACCGTACTGCCAGTGTGGTGTGCCTACTCTAAAAAGCTCAAACCCCAACCCCTAACAACAGCAAAAATCCACAACGAATTTATAACACTTAACCGAACAGGATCCAGTGGTTACAGCGCTTGCGCAAACCAAATTTATTTGAGAACTATCACATAATAGTGCTCTCGATGTGTATCAATTTTTTATTCTGGCAACAATGGTTCACAATGGCATTGTGTTTACGTTTACCAACAAACACTGTGACAATGCGACGCGTGATTAATTCTTTAAGTGGGGTCCCCTGCACTCGCTTTGAAGGTTACACGATACGATAAATGATTTAAGTGGGTCTTGTAGCTTACTGCTAGATTTGTTTAGTTTCACATATACACATATTAATGTTATAAATGCGAAAGCGTGTTTATTTGAATTGTGAAAAGTGAATTTAAGTCGTAACGGAGAATCACAACGACTACTATCCGTTTACTGTAAGTTTGGACCTGGCATCGATGACGTCACTGCGATGGTGTGCGAGCCGCAAGGCGACAGAATGACCGTGGAGAGGGGGACAGGGAAGCGCGGAGAGGTGTCACATTCCAGTGAGGTACATTCTTTCGGTAAACGTGTTATAGATTTTTTGTATATTGATTGAACATATATACTGCCTATACGAAGATCATCATAATATAATATCGATATGACATATTTTCTGAAGCTCATATATAACCATCCAATATTGATTACAAACTACAATCCAACCCTTAGTTGTACATTGGTTGTACACGACTCCGATGGCTGCATACTAACCCTGTAAGGCAACCGATTAAGTTATATATCACTGTTAGCTACTCAACCCATGACTGATTCAAATCGGATCCGATACATTGATTACAAATAGAGAACGGTTAGAGTAGCGTTGATTGATTAGACAGCAATAGATTGCTACGCCATATTGATTTTCATTTGATATTTTTTTGTGGCACCTTGGTACTGCGGCCTGTATGACGTACATGAAATTTCCAAGTTGCGATTGAATTTTTTGCACCTGTTCAACCTTTATCGTGACTTTATCTTTGTTGTTCGAATACTTTAGCCAACAATTTCGTCAGTTTCAAAATGAGATATACTCGTAATCCCGTGCCAACCAATTAACGAACCGGAAAAAAAAGCAATTTGCCTTCTACATATCATAGGCTACCTGCATGCCAAATTTCTTGATGATAAGTTATCTGGTTATAAGGCGCTTAAAGGTATCACTTTAGGTAAGGTAAGTTTCACATTTTTTATATTAGTATGACGTATATTAACGGATGGAACCGTGCTCACCCTAAAATATCGTTCATGACCCGCCGGCTATGTTCGTCTTCCACAGTATCTCTGAAAGGGCAACATTGTTATTATTTTTAACGGAATATTTTATCAGAATGTTAGACAATCTGATCATGAAAGCTACATTCTCAATCGGGATAAAAACAGCCTTTGCCCTTCAACTAATCCTATACAAGTCAAAGTCATCAAAAAATCAAGTCATCTTGACTCCCCGTTACGACGTAAAGAATGAATTCGAATGGATCATCGCTAAACCAATCTCACCATTTAAAATGACTTATTTATTCTAGACAGTATTTAAAGATAGTTGAAAGCTGATCTTGAATCCAGTTTAACTTAGGCACTGTCCCATGCCCTAGACTTGCTTTCTAGGTCACAGGT
Source organism: Carcina quercana (assembly GCA_910589575.2). Classification (NCBI taxonomy): domain Eukaryota; kingdom Metazoa; phylum Arthropoda; class Insecta; order Lepidoptera; family Depressariidae; genus Carcina; species Carcina quercana. The sequence goes on from OU342435.1 coordinate 1,191,441, forward strand.
CTTCCAAGGGCGTGGAACGATAAGCAGGTTTCGCTTATTTATCTAATAAGTGACCGAGTACGATTAAGGTGACTTTCTGAAATAAACTGACTTTTTGGTGTAATGCTATAGGACGCTGAAAGATTCTGAAAGTAAGGCATATAATTCAACATATCTTTATCTTGAATCGAAAAGAACAAGAAACCTAATTAGATGATTTTTTCCCGATAAATTTTAATTTTGAAATTACCCCTTAACATTTTTAAATGTTAAGAATATTATTAATTAATTAAATTACAATGGTAAGCAAATCAAAATTAGTTTAATAAATAGATAGCTACAATATTCACAATCATAAAGAAGCGTTTTTTAATTATTTTCACATGTATTTTCTAAAGGAATTAAATGTTATGAAGTAAACGCAGGACTCACGCGGAGTGAATGACATTCCAGGCTCTAATATTAGAGTTCTAGATTTTCAACACGGCGCCTTATGGTGATCCACCTCCATCAAAGTTTCATACTAGATTTCTGTTGTCATAATCTTTTAAAGTATAATAGCTGGATTTGTGTAGTAACTATCTAAAAAATAGGACATCAGATTGTGATGTCGCGAAATGAGTGTCATTAACATACAACTTCACAGTGAATCACAATTTACATTTTAAACAATTTTCGATTATTGTTCAAAGCGCCATCTATGAACCATTAGCTGCGTAACTACGTAATTGTAGCTAACCAGAAAGCTGTAAATTAATGATATTTATTTTGCGACACTGTAATTTCGTCTCCTATTTTCAGGTAATTACTTATGAAAGCCAGCTATTATATTTCAAAAGATTATGGCAACAGAAATGTAGTGTGTAAGCATTAGGAGAGGGATAACGTTAATTTAACGTAAATACACAATCAACTACTTATGTGTACTATTAGGAAAGCGTATGTTGATACGGATGGATTCTTGCTTTAGCCGCGAGAGGCGCTGTCGCTCTGGATAATTTCAGCGGAATATTTTGCGATTGCGTGGTTGGATTCCCAGTGGGATACCAATCGATACTGGGTATGGTTGGTGGTAGGGCATTTTCTATGTCCGCCTGGCTAGCTACCACCACCTATGTAAATAGCGCTGTTGTGATCCGGTGTGAAAGGTAGTAAAGCCAGCGCCTCTTTAACTCGAGGCTTCTAGGAAAACCCGCTGTCCACTAGCCTTTTCGTCACAATCAAGTAAGATGAAGGCCACGTGTAAACCCGTTACACAAAAATAAAATAAAATCTCTACAACACGTCTCTACTCAAGCATAGATATTGTTTATGTTATGTACTATCCAGGTCAGATTAATGCACATCATCATCATCAACAGCCTATATAGGTCCCCACTGCAGGGGCTCAGGCCTACCAGCATACAGAGAGTGTATGGGACATAGTCCACCACACGGGCCCAGTGCGGATCGGTGGACTTCACATGCTTGTTGAAGACATGCAGGTTTCCTCACGATGTTTTCCTTCACCGTTAGCACGATTAATGCACCCTAAGGACTATAACAGTAATTTTAAAATCTCTCTAACAATGTAGGCAATTTATAAATATTTCGCGACCTTGATGGTACCTATGATATTTATATATAAGTAATCTGGGATTTTTTGGCATTAACTGGTCATCATTATCAGACAGGACACGTCCACTGCTGGACATGGTCGTCCTCCAAGGTACGACACATTGACCGGTACCAAGACACTTGCATCCAGCGAGTTAGGGGAACGGCCTGATAGACGTTTCCCGGTACGTGGTTGTCACTCGAGAACTTTTACTCCCCATCAGTTATCGTTTCTTCGAGCGATGTGGCCTGTCCATTGCCACTTCAGATCACTGACTCGTCGAGCTACGTCGGTGACCTTAGTTCATCGTTCATCTCGTACTATTTGAAAATTAATACCATCACCATATGAACTGTACCTTTTTGTCAGATATTTTACAAAAAATATAATAGATTGTGCCAAGAAACTATGACGTGTTTCTGAATTTTATACCGCACGCATAAACGAGAAGTAATGATTCCGCAATTCTTAACAATCATTTTTCACATCACTTGAGAACATCAACGAAATCATTAATACGTATTTAAGCCACATCTGTCCCGAAATGACATTCAATAATAAACAATGTGCACGCTAAACCTACAAAAAAAACTCAAATTCAACTTTAAACTTACTGCAAATATGGTTTTAAATAGAATGCAACGAAATTGTCACGAAGAAATTACTCGAATGGTTGTAAAAGCAACCGTAACGCATGCAAGTTTACGTTGATACTTGAACACACTTAATGATGAAGTCAGCGTGTGTGGCAACGCTATAGTACAGGAGCCGAGCTTTGATAAATGATGCGATTTGACACGCATAGTGCGAGAGGTATGGGAATTTTGCTGATTAAATTTGGGACATAATAAAAAATTAAGTAGGTGCCACTTCCGCTTGCGGTCTCATTTATTTTTAAGAATTTTTTCATTTGTTGTCTGTGGTTGGTTTAATTTGACTCTGATCGTAAAAAGAGGAATTGGGTGATCTTAATGTAAGTAGGAAGCTTCCGAAGGTCGTGCTGCGGGTTTTTTAATCTGTGGTATAATATTAAATTAGTTTTGCCATAAATGAAAACCTTGAGCCGTAAATTAGGAATTCATTCTCGAAATCCAGTATATTCATCGGAGGCGCTGATGATTCAAATTTATAAGTATTTTAATGAATTAATTAAAAAATATAGTCCAAATTTATTATTAGTGGTACTTATATACATTATCAAGATTTTGTAAATGTCAAAAATAAGAATCATCGATTCAGACAGATAGATACAACCATTCGACAACGTTCTATATAAAACGCCATTTTTCCTTAACTAATTTCTTTTTAGGTCCCTGAAACTCATTTGAATTTTAAAAAAAATGATTTAAACTCATTTGATCGTGATTCTTTTTTAACCGACTATAAAAAAGGAGGAGGTTCTCAATTTGACGAGTATGTCTTTATGTTTGGTACCTCAGAACTTTTGACTGGGTGAACAGGTTTGAATGATTCTTTTTTTATTTGAAAGCTGGTGCTTTCTGTGTCGTCCCATTTCAATTTAGTCCAGTTTTAACAATGGCATCCATGAAAAACGATATAAATCTGAAAATTGTCTTAATAAAAGACTGTTCGGGCAATTGAAGCCGGTTTCCAGTTCCTTTTGAACGCATTTCTTGATCAGTTCGATAATTGACAGATAGTAGAAAACTACTTACCGATAAAACGACGCAGTCTTGTTTTTTTCTTTTATGAGTATTTTTGACCGGAAATAAAACATTGTTATTTTTATTTTCATTCGGCGGATCACGTGTGCGAAATAAGGATATATATAAAAACGTAGGCAAATGCTAAATTACATATAATCTTAATATAATGGTCAGAATATGTGTTTTTAGATTTTAAAATTCCAAAGTTGCATAATTTTTTTAGCCCAAGGGAATTTTGAAAGACCTAAATATCTACAAAATTTCACACAATATCAAATACTATTTTGATACATTTAATTTTAAACATATATCACGTTAAATTAAATCAACGCATAGATAACTTTCCCGAGAACTCTACAACGGATTCCTTAGCTCGATACCCATCTAATTGCTGAATAAAGGTTGACCTTTAAAGCTTGGACATAAAATCTGCGGCGACGCCTTACTTTTACGAGTGCGTAAAGCTACGATTAGAATCTTTTAATATAAGTATTCGTTTTACGTGTCACCTAAATTTACTAACAGGTGCTAGGGAGCGAGTAAATAAAAGTCACCAACTTTGTAGTTTTGGTCTTCTATCTCGGTAGATATTGTATGTCAAAGGACCGCAGAACAATACTTTCGAGCGCTGAGATTCAATAGCATGGTTCGATAGATTTATTAGTGTGATATGATAGTTTTATTATGGTGATGCGATTGACTGATAGTGTGATGTGATAGTATGATTAGTGTGATGTGATGTGACATGTAACTTTTGCGACATATTTTGACCAGCAACTTTATAAGCATGTTGCTATCTACATGTATATACCATAAATTGTACTTGTAGGATCCTAAAAGCATAAACTTACATTTTAACCAGAACTATTAAATCTCGTTAGCACAAGTTTACGCATATTCCTGGCCCGTCATAAAAATATGTAATAAACTCATAATTTATGCCCAAACATAAACGTGGTAGGCGTTGAGATGTGTATCTATTGTATGTAATTATTGTTAATTATACCCGTGACATGCGATACTTTGTTTTGTCAATGTTTTGGGGATTTAAATTGTGTAGTTGTGAATCAATGACTTAGCTAAAATTATCCACTTCCGTGGCCTTAATGGCTTGGACGAACGATCCCGTCCTTGTTTCTATTCCTGCCTGTACTCGATTTTTTTGATGTTTGGGAATTTTTTACACCTGCCTAGCTATCTACCACCTTGTTACCTAAGTCTGCCGCCAAACAGAAGTGTGAATAGCACTATTGTGTTTCATGAAAGGAAGCAGAGGCAGCGCCTCATGAGCTTAAGAGTGCACGACTGATTATGAGCCATATATATACGTGACAGATTGACATGACTAATTAACTTTATTTGAGGGAATTTCCCAACGTGATCAAGCTTGACAGCAGACTGTTCATAGCAGTTACAGGTCTAACCCATAACTGAGTCTGTTCCTGAGGTATGGGAGCGGTATGGTAGGGGTGTCGCTTGACGCTCGACTGAAGTAATGCGTCATTTGTCATTCTATGAACACAACCTCCCGTAACGCTTCCATACGTTACAAACAGACTCAGTTATGCGTTAGACCTGTAGTCAGTCAAGTGTTTATGCCACAATGCCACTTGACCTTTTATAGAAATTTCAGTGTCCCTTAAATTTTTATCAGGTGATACTTCTATTTGAACACTGATATTTTATTAGTAAAACAAGACTTTATAAACACTATTACAAATAAAGTAAAAATATCGACATTCACTATGAGACAGACCAATCCTCTGTGTAATAGCAATTCTAGGAAACAATTCTTGCCTAACCGTGTAGTTAATTCTTGGAATGCTGTCCCTGAAAGTGTAATAAGTGCTACTTCAGTAAATTGTTTCATAAACAGACTAGATAAACATTTAAAAACAATTTAAAAAGTGCAGTGATATACACGCATCAGCTCCAAGAGCTGCTCGTGTATCAAGCAAATAATAATAATAATTCTCTCTTCTGAGATACCGATTCAATTCCGTACGACACAAAGTGAACTTGTTTATAACGGAATAGAAATACAACTCAATCTGTCACAAGCGATTTCAAAATCAGAACATCGATAACAACGACAAATATGGTAAATTACAACATATTTACGGATTCTCCAAATTCCCTTTGTCGCATCTCATCAATAAATAAAGCCACCATTACACAATCGGACACAACCAATTCCGAAACACCCAATATCCGTGTCCATCATTAGCCGGAACACATGCTACTGGTACTTTATTGCCTGTATTATCATTTTATATCCAAATTTATTATTCCACCAAACGCTGTACTTACTGGGTTGCGTGCCCTGAATTCAAATTTGGTATTTTACAACCCACTACGTCTGCCTCTAATCTAATCTGTGTCGGCCCACACAATCGTTTTCGTTGGAAATTGGTCGAGTTCTTTAGAGTATTGGTTCCGTACGCTGTGGAGGTGGAAAAACGGTTTTATTTAGGTGTTCGAGCCTTCCGGCTTGACCCACTGTGAGATAAACCCTTCTGAACATCAGCGCCATCTAGTAGTTTCATAGTGCAAATTGTAATAAGTAGTAGCTGTTCCGCACCTGCTCATACAAAGCGTCGCCGAGTAGCCGCGAAGCCCTATCATGGAAGTGTGGCAGAATTACCAGGAGCCAATCACCTAATCTATCCTTAAGTCTATATCATTTTGTATTTGTGTGCGTGTGTGTGTAAATATGGCTGTGTGCCGAAATAAATTGATATATTTTTTTACTTATTATTATTGAGGTATTCACTGGTAGTGAGATTTTAATATTTAGAAATGTTGTTTGTGTTGTAATTAATGTTACTGCTACAGTATAAAATATAATATATTTTCCACGATACAGGCTCAGCCTAATCAGTGGCCTAATGTAGAGACTATACTCGTATATTATTTGTATTTGTCGTAAAGTATAGAAAACACAACCATTTCACTTTTCCAAAATGCTATAGCTGCTATACTATTGAGCAGTATATATAGAACCAAGATATATAACAAATATAATGCTTAAAAACAAACATCTTCATCAATCATTAGACGCTAGATCCAATATATATATCAATATTCCATGGTACATTTTACTGAAAAATAGATGTCATCCAAGTCCAACGGAACCCCAAAAATCGTGGCACGCGGCGAAGTCCGATAAACAAAAAATAAGACAGTTCTAAATCACAGTGTGACGATTTACGATCTCAGCGGCTCTCATAATTGCCCCCCTCATTAAAACTAAGCGGATTGATGCATTGCGTTCAAATAATGACCAGCGTAAACAAAATTCGATCGTGTACAGGGATTTGAAACAGCTATGCTTGGAGTTTCTCTTCTAATGAGGAAATCTGTAGACTAAGGTCACTGACATACCTCGACCAGTCAGTGAGCTAAAGTGACAATGGAACCAGGCCAGGACAAAGTTCTCGAGTAGCAACCACGTACCGGGAAATGTGTACTAGGCCCTAAGTACTAGATAGACCGACGACCTATTAAAGGTTGTAAGTGGCTAGGGATCATTGTGGGATACCTTGGAGGATGCGTATCAGTACAACTGTACGAGCCACTAGACCACGAAAGCAATTAAAAGTAATTTAAAAGCAAGGAAATTCAAAGGCAGCGCCTCAATAGTTTGAGGCTGCTGAGTAGAACATACAAAAAACTAATCATGAACGAATCACTTCACAGTTGTTTCATGAACGATATATGAGTACCTACACGATCCACTGAACAACTTTGGCGCGACTAACAAAAACATCTGAAGCGGAAAATAAATAAAAAGTCAACAATAGTTTTAATAAAAGCCGTCAACAAAGAAATGTCGTTAACAACAACAAACAGATGCCCGTAACGCGTTAAATGTAACAAAACATATCTTTGAAAAAATGTATGAATATTTGATAGTAAACCAGAATCATTAGTCAAGTTTCACTTGCAAACCATCTTACTTCGTTCCACAAAGCAACTGCCTTTGATTGAAGACTTTATACCCTTGTGTTAGAGATTGCATTTCTCAGGGTTTCTTCGACGACATGAAAGCGAACTTTGTCTTGTTTTTGTCGCAGTCTTCAATTGTCCTTTGATAATAGTTGAAGTGATATCATTAATCAAACAGCATACGCGCTTATTTCGCCTTTGGGTTGCGTACGAAAATGCATTTTGATTAAAAACTCCCGCGTTAACGATACCTGAACCTTCTTCTACAATATTGTCTTTACAGGTCTGGTTTTAAGGTCGATATTGAAATAATCGTTAAAGAGATCATTTATTACGATCTTGATCCTATATTTACCCTTGGATTTTCACCTTTATTGTGGGAATATTCAATTTGTTTACGTCAACTGTTTTTGTTCAGTGGATTCATTGACGCGCAAATCCTTAGGATGAGTAATGATATCAATTTTGAACGGAAGCTTAAACAAACTACGAATGCTTTAGGATTACTTTTTAGAAAGAAATATTCCAACGGATGCGACTAATAAAGGGGAAAAATTGAATGAATATTGTTTTTAGACTGTCTTAAACAAGTCCACTATCAATAGCTTCGGATGATTTCAAGAGTTCGATGTGATAGAAACCGAATTGAGGAAATCCGTAGACGGAATAAAGCCTTCCGCATAAGATTCAGTGAGCCGAAATGGCAAAGGACAGGACAAATCGCTCAAAGAATCGATAACCTATGGAAAGTATGAGTTCTCGAGTGTGGACCATGTTTATCAGATCAACTTCCAACTGCTGGGCGCAAACGGCTCGGGACTGGTCATTGTGGCGCACTATGAAAGTCATATGAGCTGCATCTGCTTTACCCCGGCTGAGAATTATTTGTATGATATGTGTTTCATTAAAAACTTACTCTCTCTAAGCTCAATGTTAGACTTCAATAGGAGACTACGAGTATGGACATTGAAACAAGTTTTTTAAATGGCTTTGCTCATGTTTACGACTGAGATAAAACCAAGAGTTAGGTAGTAAAATGTTTGTCAGCACCGTTTAGTGAAAAATGTGACATATCCTAGAATAATTGTCAATTTTATTGCCATGGACTGGTGCCCGAAGTTTTTGGACGTTATAATCAATATAGAGACTAGATAAATATCGTGATCAACGATAAACAGGCGTTTGTTTACATCTGTCTGTTAATTAACTTTCAGTTATTTACTCAAAAATCAGCAAACTTCATTGTTGTGGTTTTATATTAATCATTTTGAGATTTGCTCAGCAAGGGGATAGTACAGGCTAATAATAATAATTTGAACTCTATTTTCATGCAAAATTTTAAACTGTTTTGTTAGTTATCAGATCGTTGTTTACAAAGATTTGAATCTGAACGAACATTAAACAGATGTTCTTCCTAAGACTACATTATTAGTCTTATGTGTAAATGGCATATATTTTCCAGCCTTACAACTATCGAATGGGGCCCAAATCAATTATGTTCAAACATTAACACTTTAAAATATGGTCCTTCTAATCAAATCACATAACACTAAAACTTCGATTGGAAACGGTATTAAACTCTAGGAAAAAATGTGATAATTATCTTTTTAAGCAATTACTCCTAGAATAGCGTTCCTTCCTAGAAATTACTGGTACCTTTTAAGTGCCCTATTTTCTTTATTTGCTCCTGTTCGGGGCCCCATATTTGTATATTTATATCTACACTAATCTACATCTACACTAATATTATAATGAAGAAAGATTTGTACCTATTTTTGTGTGTTTGTATGTTTGTAATGAATAGGCTCAAAAAGACTGGGCTGATTTAAAAAATTCTTTCACCAATAGAATGCTACATTCTTCCAATATGACATAGGCTACATTTCATTTTGAAAAAAATTAGGGATCCTTGGTAAAATTTGAACAATGTAACCGAAGGTGTAGAAAAATGAGTCTTAAAATGTCTTTCGTCGAATGCGCTGCCGAAACTATTAGCGATAGAAGAAAATAATGTACAACAATATTGAAGAACATCATAATGTCTACAAAAAACTCCGCGGTAGCATATGTCCAACTATTGTAGTTATGTCACTACAACAACTTTTTTCATTTTAAACATTAATGAAAATGCTAACCAAATTCAAACCATGCTATTTATGTGTTTATATTAATCCTTATCCAAATAAATTATTTTATGGTCAAGACCATTTAACTACCTATAAAATAGTTTTTAAATTATTTAAATTGGACTTTCCATTCTAAAGATATTACGAATTAAAAAATTCAAACAGTAAACAAAACCGCCATAGCGCCGTGGCCGTTGTTTGCGATGCAGTCTGAAAAGCGCGCCGGGCATCGCGGCGGGCGGGATGGAGGGAGCACTGAAATAATTTTTTTAAATATATAATTAATAAATAATAAATTTTTTTTCCAAAAATAAATAATTGTCTACCCCGTGCGAAGCCGGGACGGGCTGCTAGTGTGTTATATAGAGAGATACGCGTGGAACGAGTGCAGCGTACATATGTGAGGCATCATAGTCTAGATAACTGGCAGATACGTTGGAACAACCCGTCGACAGGATGAAAACTGTTTCGATGGATAATCTTCGATCTATTTTATTTGTGACGTTCACAGGCCGTCTCCCAAATGATTTAGTGCACCCGTAAACTGACTACCAACAATGTTATATTTCCGCACCGCCCATTGACGAGACCCTATAAAAATCTTTTATAGTTACAAAAAACTACATAAATCCCAACTAATTTGTACACCAAGTACCTTTAAATTAAGAACGACTTATCCAACAACGTTTGTGTTAAAACTGATTTATTTTATTACACCGTTTCGTAATGTACAGCATGTAAGAAGAATAAACCTGTCCGATAAAGAGAGGTGCTCCAGTTTTGATGGCCGTTACGTGTGACATTGTGAATTTAAATACGATTTTTAGTACTCGATATGTGTGTGAATTGGCCACTTTTATGGCGATAAGAGAACTGATATCATGGATTAAATTCGCTTGTAAATAAAAGTTGATTTGTTAATTAAAAAATTGAGCTCAAAATGCTGCTTTTTGTATTTTATATTTCTGACGCTCACATCGCGTCAGCTCAAACACATCCGACTAATATTTGTTTTAATATATACACGGATGTTTATAAATAATTATATAATATTTTTGAGTAATAATAATAATTTAAAAATTATCACCAACGATGGCTCGGTAGACGTTTGACATGACTCGGAATCTAGGTTCTTCTCAGCCACACGATTCTCTTTCCAGTCACAGCACTGTTCCCGACTATGACCGATCTAGAGCTGGGACTAGCGAAAGATCAATCGTAGACTTCGTTAATCGATTTACTTTTTGACAATATTATGTGTGTATTTTCTGTAAATATTAATAATAATTCTGAATAAATGAAACGAAATGAAATAAATGTTACCATTTTTTAATGGATACTTGCTTCTATTTAAGATTCAATTACCAAAAAGTGATTGAAGACCGACAGCATTTGAAAAACTTTTTATGCTGAGTAGGAACAAGCAGATTTTAATTGTCATGCTTGTCTAATACAATACAACGAGTATGTATATATAGCGTTATTTATTCGTTTAAACATACATCGTCATAATCTGTTGTCAGTCAGTAAGTCGTCATTATGTCAGACTTACAATTACAGGATTTCCCATAATCGATATGGCAGATGGGTTTGTGATTGCAAGATGTATGTGGCACTAGGTATATGTTTATACCTTAGTGACTTTTTCTGACACCCACTGGTTGCAATGGGATGGTTCGATTATAAAATGGAGACCACACGCGGCAGAGTTTATAAAAGTTATGCAAAAAGCGACACAACAAATCGTGTCACTATGCTAATCTGTCTAAAAAATCTAATTGCGGTTTTTAGGGTGCCGTAACCAAAGGGTAACCAACCTCCGCTGTCCGTCAATCCGTCTATTCGTCTGTCAGCAGGTATCACATTAACCGTGAAAGTTAGACATTTGAAATTTTCGCAGATGATGTGTTTGCCTCTATAACAACAAATACTAAAACACAGAATAAAATAAATATTTAACGGGGCTTCCCTTATTTTTGAGATATGTGTTTTAAGGTATTAGTAACGCTATCGCATAAGCGTCGGTGGCGAAATGGATAAGGCGTGGGCTCTCAATCTGAGGGTTCCAGATTCGAATCCAGCCTATGAGTTGTTTTTCACTTCGAGTACATTATTCGATTGCTTAACGGTGAAGGAAAACATCGTGAGGAAACCTGCATGTCTTGAACACTTGAACAGGCATGTGAAGTACGCCACTCCGCACTGTAGGAGAGTAGGCCTAAGCAGTGGGGACGTATATAGGCTGTTGATGATGAGTAACGCCATCTTGTAACGAGCAGCAGAACTAAATCAAAAATGGTATTGAGACGCGTTCGTTAAAGGATGTTCGGTGCATGTTATGATTTTCCGTATTTTAATTATCCATATCCTGTACGAAACCCTCGGTGCATGAGTCCAACTCGCACTTGGCCGTTTTTTTTTCATGACATCTGCTTACTCTATAACATTTCTTGTATATCGTCGTACGGCTCGCGTTAATCTTAATCCAACTAGATTATTCCACACTTCGAATTCTAATTCGTAGCATAAAATTATTGTAAACATCCCTGTTATTCTGATTTGTAACCATGAAGACTAAACACATTTAAAGGAGATTAGTGTAACATAAATTACATAAAATTTAGTTTTTATAATCAATACGCATCGGTGTGAAGCGAGGCGGTTGGAGAGCGCCATTGCCTCGATTGGTGAGTTTTTACGACCGTCTAATCCGCTATACGCTGACGAAATGTTCACTGGTTCGGTTCCAGGTCGTCGACTAGGTGGTCTGCATCGATTTAATAACTAATATTCGAGTTTGATCGTAAAACTTATCTTTTAGGGACGGTTTTTATATGATTCAGGGCAAAAAGCTGTGAAGATCTGGAAAGGATTTGTTAAATGTATGAATTAAACGCATTTTAACTTTTTTTTAACACCGAAAAATGCGTTTTTATTATATATATTATAAATAAACACAAAATTACACTTCTTACTTACTAATTGTATTCATGATAATCGGCCAGGAAACGTCAACTGCTAGACATAGGCCTCCTTCATAGTACGCCACATTTTTAAACTACTTTCTTTTTAAATTGTCATTGGCTAGAAGCTCACAACACTTCCAACTTTTTGAATAATAATCAAAGTAGATGAAATCTCCTTAGTTTAGACTTTTGAGCATGCGTATTTCACAGGATTTTTAAAAACTCGCTTGAAGAAATATTCTGTCTGTTGGTATCATTTTAAGAGTGGCACAGCCTTCTTCGCACCTGATGATAATGGACGATAATACCGTATGCCTTATTCTTTACTGGGAATTAAAGCTGAGCTTTGAATTATCAGATAAATTTTCATTCAGTTTAAAAGTAATTAATTTCCTTATAGCAAGAATTTTTTTTCCTACTATTATGATGTCGGAATGGTAAATAATTTTTTAAACATGTAAAGGGTTTGCATGGCCTTAATCTCACCTGACGGTAAGTGACGATAAGGCCGTTGGAGGGTAACCATGCACACCCATAAACCTGAAGCATATGAGGTGCTGGCTCTGTTAACTTTCATACCGGAACACAACAGTGCTGTTAACACTGCTGTTTGGCGGCAGACTTCGGTAACATGGTGATGGTGATAGCCAGGCGGACATAGAAAATGAAGATTCTTCAGCAGTGGATGATTTTCAGCAACAAACAAAAGCAATTATTAATTTACAATTACATTGATTGTTATTGTCACGAATCGATGCTTAAAACATGTTTAGAAAGTTGTTTTTTTATAAAGAAACGACAAAACGTCTGCCTGCCAAATCTGAACGGATTATACGATTGACAGCTTCCCTCCAGAAATTCAACAAACTCTTTGTTTATTATAACAAATACTGGTGTACACCAATAAAATTTGTTTTTAAGGCGCAAGTGAAGGCGTTAACTGTGACAATATAGCCCTTAAATTACGTAGTGACATAAAATGAACTGTATTGGGTCAGAAATTTTATTTTATTGCGAACTTTGCAGAAATGGCGGCTCCAGTAAACCAGTGACTTTATAAACTGAGTTTTTGAAGGAAACCGCATTTTCACAGCATAGATCTTTGACAATGATACTGTAATAATCACTACTTTGATCAATTTACACAATATCTTGGCATAATATTTGCATGAGATAGGTTTTCGAGAAAACCACTTAGGCTAGAAATGTGATATTTAAACATAGATCTTTTCAACCGACTTCAAAAAAGGAGGAGGTATTTAGACTGTTTTGGTATGCATGTTACGTGACAACTCCGCCAATTATGAATAGATTTTGATGATTCTTTTTTTGTTTGTTTCAGAGTTCTCATATAAATTTTATCGAAATTTATAAAGCTCTTTTTGACAGAATAAACAACAACAAAATATATACTCGGATAATAACATTCTACCTCTAAGGGTGAGGTGAGGTGAGGGCCTCTACTCATTTTAGGTCATGAACGCGTTAATTTATTAATGATTTAGAGCACCACAAAGGTGGAATTCCCACGCAATCAAGCCACAGTTGACCTATCAGCCAATGATAAACAGGCTTCCAATACATTGTTCACACAATTTCACTTCGCGCTGCGAGTGAATTTAAAAATATTAGCCTCCCGCCTTTCGGATAATCGCCTTTTCATTACACTGCCTTTCTTAACCTGTAAATATACAGCATTTTTAATACCACAACACTGCCGGCCGAAAAGAGCTCCGCTTGATAAATGACCCGTAATTGTATGAGGTATCGATGCTGGCTGAAAAATCGTCGACTCATGCGCGAGATTCAAATCTGAGCTGCGCGGGAGTGGAATTTGATACGCGGTTTTGTAATTAGGTGGGAAAAGGTGGCTCCAGTAATAGTGATTTCGTGACTGTTTCGTCCTTCTTTGGACTGGAAGTTTTGGAGGATTTTTCGTGTAAAATTAAGACGTTAGCTATCCGATTTAATTTTTACGAGAAACAAAGGAGATTGAAGTTTTATTTGACAACTTTAAGATATTTTATCAGTATAATGAGTTAGTACTTAGCCCTAATCTGACTTGGAAGTGATAATAAAGCAGTTAGTAATCCTGTATTGCGGTGGGATGCATGAATTCCACACAGATTAAGTTCCGTCCCAAGAATTCCTATCATCGTATTTATTTTTCAAGATACAGAGTATTGTGAAAAATACGATGACGATAAAGTTTAAATAATGCGGTACAAAACCCTTATCAATATATGATGTATGTCAAGATTGGACATAACAGTCAACCAATACAAAATCAATTTACATGAATCAATTTCGCAAGTCATTGTTGATAAGGCGAAGAGTAAAATAATGTAACTCGATCTCATTATATCGGTCTCAAAGTTTAAGGCGTCTCGAATAAGATAAAGTATTGTACTTAAATTTTCAGCATAATCAATTAAGGCGCCAGAAAAATAGCGTCCAAAATTTAAAGCACCCGTACTGACTACGTTCCTTTGACTGATTACATCTACAGGTGTCGATTTAACGAGAAAATTAACCATTGACTTAATAAAACCAGACTCTGAATCATGCCGTTCGTTTATGTGCTGCGAAAAGTAGGTCCTAGTCTTCACATGAAGAGTTTATTCGATTCCATTGAGGCAGAATTTAGACAAGAAATTCGCTGTTGTATAATAATTATCATATAAAATGTTCGTAAAACAGTATTTCCTAGCACCATATCTTGTGGTGGAGTATCAGTGGTGGAGACCTGCAGCGGGTGTACAGTTTCACCTACCTGGGGCACGTTCTACGCAGCGACCTATCTGACATCGACGACATCGAGAGACAGCGCCGAGCGACTAGTGCCCGCGCTCATATGATCGCTCGGAAATTCTACCGATGCAGCGACCGAGTCAAAAAACTGCTTTTTATGACGTATTGCACGAATGTGTACACGGTGGAGTTGTGGGCGAACCACACGAAGGCAGCAATGAACGCCATGCGCGTACAATATAACAACGCGTACCGCGCGATTTTTAAGTTGCCTACATACTGCAGTGCGAGCGGCATGCATTGCGCGGGCCGCACGCCGACCTTTCCTGCCCTACTGCGTGCGCGCTCTGCCGCATTCAACACGTGCGTGGGCAGCTCCCGTAACCGCCTAATTCAAAGCGTCGCCGAGTGGCCGCGAAGCCCTGCCATGGAAGTGTGGCGCAATTACCATGCGCCAATCACTTGATCTAGCTTTAAGTTTATATTATATTGTATGTTTTGTGTGTGTGTGTGTGTGTAAATATGGCTGTGTGCCGGATTAAATTGATTTTTTTTATTATTTTTATTTAAATTATCTTGTAAAAGTTACTGTTCTCACTGTCGATTGCATTTGAATATATTTAATGTTATTAGAACACTGTCAGAAACATCCAAAAAAGTGATTTCTACGCGATAACTATAAGAGTTAGCAGCACAGCAAACTGAATTGAGAATGATCTGATCATATTTAGTGGAGATCTGTCAACCTCGGAGCAGACGAGTTCTAGAGTTGACATCTACGTAAGCCTTGCGTAGTCCAGCAAGATGGAAACACAACTTGAGTTGGGTGCTACAAAGGAAGGACGAAAATAGCAACATAATGAATACAATGACCCATATTATGAGATGCCTATGACTAGCACAGGATTGCCGATAAAGCGGCACTAATGAGAGGTTACTGGAACCTACTATAATTGACACAAATGGATGCCAGTTAGCAAGTCTGTAGTTTTTTAATGCACTAACCCGTTACTCGGACGAAGGTGGTCGATATTTTTAAAATATCGTCTCGATATATCGTCGCGATGACGTGCCGGCATTGTAGAAATTTCGTTCAAGTCATGTTTCGGAATTGCACTTTGATGTTCGTACGTTGTAATATTTGTAATTACGATTTTAATGTGTATCACTGTCAATCATATTTGGGTATCGGCGAAATTTGCCAGCGCATGATACTTTTATCATTTTGGACCGTCAAACGAATCGATCGAGGGGAAAAGGCTACATCGTACATACTCGTAAATATTTGATGAATTTTTTTTCTCTTTGTAAAAAGTGTTTTTTTCTTCCTTTTGTGCAATATTTTCTTTGCTTGGTGGAATTCAACAAGCTTATTAGAACTTTTTAGCTTCTCCGTCGGATTGCAGCTACTAAACATAGGTGACAGAGAAATGACAAGTCATTTTGCGCCATGTTTGACTTTCTTTATAGCAAGTCGACTACAATATTACGTCAATAATTTTGCCAGTTATAATTTCACGCGGTTAGTCAAAATTTAACCAAGTCAGCAATTGTTATATAAACTTTAGCTTAGTTTTAAATATTCCTTCGACTTCCAAAACCACGACTCATTTCTCATAGAGGCCTCTCCCAAATTTAACGGCCCATCTCCTCCGCAAACAGAATACGTATACACTATATAACAAAGATTTCTCTTTGAAACATAACACTGGGGACGTGTTTGCTAGCACAATTGCGTATCGGCAAATTTACAGTCGCTCAGGTCCGTTTGTACGGAGGAATGTTGGCTTTTCACACAACGCGGTTGGCTGTGCGGTTGAGCTTTTTGATCGACGCAGACGGGCGGCTTAAGAGCGGTTACTAAAATTTTTGATGCTTCAATACCAGCTTATTTTTGAAATTCGGGTTTGTTGCCCGAAATACATAATTATTATTATTAAAAAAACATAGGCCAGTCACTTCAAACAAATGTCTATATATCGGTTCCTATTTCAATACCACCCACTACCTCATACATCCCATACCATTCCCAACATTTTTAAATTTAATTATTGTAATGTTAATGTTATATCAGACACAATTTTTATTCATAATGAATAAATGATCTTGAAACTATACATCGTATGGATGACGTTTGTTAAACGCGCATGTGTGAGTGAATTCGCTACCGTCATATTACCGATCTTTGAGCGGGTCACTTTTTTTCTAGGAGAGGTGAGGTATCGCGAATCGGTGGGAGGTGTTGAATAGTGAGTTGAGTGTAATGCCTAATAGATATACTGTAAAATAATTTATCACAAACGCGCCCAACATTACATCGACCTAAACCGCTCGTCTGCAACAAACGGCACATTTGAATAAAGAACTCTTCAACTTCAACAAACATTGCTTATTGCTGTTCTTGCATGGCCATGTTGACGTTCAAAACAACCTCCAATATAACTAGAGCCCCACCTACCTTATCGCTACGTGATCTTCCTAACAGCATTAGTGAGGCTGGAACGAGGTGAGATGTCTAGATGATTGGTCGTGAAGTTTACACATGTAAGCTTTTTAGAAATGAGATCGTAACGTAAATGTACGACGTGGGCATTGTTTGACATGCTATTACGGACGTACGAAATTAGAATTCGAGTCTCTTTAAAGTTTTCGGGTTTTTAGGACGGGATCTTGAATATAAATATCAACATGATAAATGTAGAGTTACGCTATTTTAAATATTTGTACGGTAAGTATAATTAAAGATCAATTACTTAGTCCATATGTCAGTCAAGGGTGACAATTTATGTCAAAATAAAACAATGTCAACATTGAACTGAAATTCCTTTTTTGAATAACGTTTGGTAATAGGTATTAAACAAAGAGTTTTTAAAGGCGTATTTAATTTTGACCACAAATTATTATTATTATTTGTATGTTACTTAAAATCCTGAAAAAAGTTTGTATGAGATTCTCATTATTTTAATGTATTCACTAACTGTAATTCATATTATTTAAAACAGTCATTGTTAACTGTTAATTGTTTATTTCCCGAAATAATATAAATCACAAAAGTTTTAGTAACATTAAATAAATATATAAGTAAATCCTTAAAACGTTTCCGTCTCTGCTATAATTATACAAGAAGAAATACCGATATCATCATACATACATCTATATTATATACATTTATACACAAGGCTACCTGAACAAAAAAGTGATAGAATATCAGAAAGATTGTGAAGATTCACTCAAGCTGATCAACCTTTCAAACCAAGTTCTGTGACTTCATGGTAACATTAACTGAAACCAAACATTGCTGTGTCTCAATGGGACTTTTAAAATCAAACCCCCGTAAATCGAGTAATGATCAGTGTCCTACCTAATAGATCGCAAACACAATAAGGCTTTCCATGAGTTAGTTTTAACCATGTCAAATGTACGTGACACATGGTTAGACATTGCCGATCACCTTCACGTTAAAAAGTGCGTGATACCATGGGTAGACACTGTCGGTCACCTGTAACGTAATTTTGTCACCTTAAAAGTACGTGACCATGGTAGACACTGTTGGTCACCTGTAACGTAATTTTGTCACCTTAAAAGTACGTGATCATGGTAGACACTGTCGGTCAACTGTAACGTAATTTTGTCACCTTAAAAGTACGTGATCATGGTAGACACTGTTGGTCACCTGTAACGTAATTTTATCACCTTAAAAAGTACGCGATCATGGTAGACACTGTCGATTACCTGTAACCTAACCTTGTCACCTTAAAATGTATGTGACACATGGATAAACACTGTTGATCACCTGTAAAGTAAAATTGTCACCTAAAAATTTACGTGATACATGGGTAGACACTGTCGTACACCTGTAACGTAATATTGTCACCTTAAAATGTACATGACACATGGGAAGACATTGCCGATCACCTGTAATGTAGTCTAGGCACCTTAAAATGTACATGCTATATGGATATACATTACCGATTAAATGTAATCTAAATCTGAACATATTCAGGAAGAAAACACAAGAAAATCAATTATCAAACCAAGTGGCGTTCAGTAGCTGTCATTTACTGTTTAAATTCGTTACGTTACAATAACGGTCGCAACGTTGTAGCATCTTAAACCAGTATTATATATACCATTTGCAGTTATAAAATTAAATTCTAATAAGGTCATCAGCACCCGGGAGCTATTATAATAATAAATTAATAATTATAATAAACCATAATCAATTTAATTGACGTCAATTGAGTGGCAGCGCTGATAATTAATTATGAATTTGATGATGACTTGAATGTATAGAGCTGCTTCATTTTTTAAGTTTAATTAGGGTTGCATAAGTTTTTTCGCGCTTCGCATTTTGAAATATATAACTGCTTTGCTTGGTACAATAAGTTCTCCGCTAAGTTAAGCAAAGTGACTACTTATTGGAGGCCTAAAGATTACTTTGCTTGAGTAATAACATGCCTTGATTTGGTAGTACTTTAGTACAAACTTTGTTAAGTTGATGAAAGCTACACTATTAAGCTTTTATGAGAATTTTTGGGGGTACTTAAATTTACTTATATATGATCCAGACAAAGTTATAACTAACTTAAAATTAGTGTACCTTTTATATTCGTATACGTTTCAATACATTAGTTGTCTTTTAGTTAAATTTTGGGGTAAATATTTAAATGCAATTTTAACTATCATTTCGTCACTGCGGATTTCTGAAGTTACTCGTATACAATGGGAATAATTTCCTGGGATGAATGTAGCCCTATATCCCCTGAATGCTTTATGCTACATATATGCCAAATATATCAGATGTGTCAAGAGATAACAAACATATTAAGCAATCAAACTGATGTCTACCTTTTTTATGTTTAAAGGGTTTGTTTTGGTTTTCATTTAACTTGATAGTCATTTATGATGAAGCCGTTGGATGAAACGTGTACAACCAGTAGCTCAAGTTAATTCTGTTCTGGCTCTGCTACCTTCCATACATGAACTATGAACACAGCACAGCTGTTTAGCGGCAGATATACGTAACATGGTTCTAAAATATACTAACACCAACCAAACCGAGTATCGGTATCCCAATCGGTATCCCCACTGAGAATCGAACTCGAGACTTTTGATTGCAATCCTAAGCGGTTAATTTAAGAACAAATTAAGGTCGCTCCTAATTGAAAAATCATGTTACACAATAAAGGAATTTATGGATGATAAACATGTATAAAGTTTGACTATATTTGTTTTGGATTGTACTATAAAATTTGACATTGAATTATTATTGTATAAAATTTGACTTATACATTTTTGCTATGCCCTGACAGGGTTCATGTATGTACCTAGATCCCTATTTAAAATCTAATGGCTATATACATGAATGCAAATAAACTGATTTGATTTGATTAATATGCTTCACTTCATAATAATTATAAATGTAGCATTGTTATGTTGGTACCTTCTGTATCTAATCCGTTCTCCGTAAATCCGTAAATCTAACGACGAGTACCTCTTATATCGCATCTCTCAAACTTATCTAGTTATTCTATCAATAAGTACCTAATTTAAATCTGATTTGATTCGATGAAAGGTCAGTGTTGATATGAGGATAATAAAGTGTACATCGCGGAATGTCAAATAAATTGTGAAACTATTTTTGAAGGCAAAGATGGCAGACCGTAGGTAATTGATTTAGTGTCATATCATGACTATATCTACGAACATGGTTTATTTGATTACTCGCATTAATTAGTTCTCGAACTTTCGTAGTAACAACTTTTCACTTACAACATATTTACCCATTTAAAGGGTTTTTCCACCTGCTCACTGGCACCAGCGTCAATTAAACATGATTTTATAAAAAATTAAAGAATGAAAATTAAGTACAATCACGGAACTTTACTACTAACATTGTAACGTGTAAAATATTTAAAAAAAATACAAAAATGGTAAAGGTATTCGTTTTTATCAAAATTTTGTATCTTTAACAACAAAATAACATAGTATAATACAATACAATTAATACAATTTATATTAGTAATTATAGAATTAACGAATAATTTACGAAAAAAATATTTTAATACAAGTATTATTTAATTAATACAAATATTATTTATTTTATATTTTTATATTATATTTATTTATTAATTTAATACAAGTATTATTTATTTACACAATTTGATAGAAGATCCATATGTGGTTTATCAACACGTTATGTCATTATCTATGTAGAATATATAATATGTTTATTCTACTAAATTCGATACTGCTATATAACTATCTTCACCAATAGATCATACGAAATTAAAGCTATAAAGTGTGTGTGGGCCCTTTAAGTATTTCACAACCACATAGTTCACAAAAATGTGTCATAACTTGCTCATAACAGAATTAGTTAAAATACATAAATTAATTTCATAATAAAACTCTATAAATTAGTGGGACTTTCGCTTATTAATTCTCGGATTGGTCGTGACCGATCCGATTCGGTATTACAATCGAGATGAGGGCAGTGGTCCAGTGAAGTGTAAGATATCGTCAAGCTATAATTCATGAATTGAGATTGAGAGAGATTGAGATCCACACAGACTTGATGTTTTATTAGGGGGTTTAAAAGCCGAGAAAGGATATAGTATACTCGTACTTATGTCCGATCGATATTTCGCGTGGGATAGTTTTGAGTCCCACGCGGACGAAGACGCTGTCAAAAGGTAGCATTCAATATAGTAGAAAAAGATAAATGCCGTGTAAAGCAAATGGCGGTAAAATAGAGGACTGTTGCGATAATCCTCCATCAAGAGCTTAAAGCTTAAAAAATCGAAAAGAGAGAAAAGCGGTCCCGTGATCATAACGCATGAAAAATAAACTGCGGTAAGATACCGATGAAATGTGATTAATATGAGTAAGTCAGCAGAGTCAAATTATTCTGTTTATCTCGATATCGTTCCAGAACGATAAATTCTGGAATTATGCGTACGTTGGACGAGCTTTGTCAGCTTGAACTAATCTGTGTTAGTTTTAAAACCTTCCACCGATTTCCAAACGTTTAGGGATATATTGTCAAAAAAAAATATATTTTTTTGTTAAAAAAAGATTAATGCTCCTAATTTCTAGTTTCCAGTTCAAGTGGTTTGGCAAGGTTCAATCAATCAGTTTGGATCTATTGGTCCCTAAATTTCAGTTCACTTCACTGGCTTGGCATTGGCCACGTGTTCGATACTAACAAACATCTACACTAGCACAAGGCAATCGAGAAATGTCAGTCGTTGACACTGACGCTGTGATTTATCAAACCAACCTATATACACACGAGACAGTGTGAGTAGGATAAGGGCGAATACAGTACACAGTCAATCAAGGAAGCCTTTAAATATATACAGATTGAACTGTAATCGCACGCACTACAACACAATCCTTACCCCCAGGCGTCCCCCGGGCAATGGAACATGGAGTTTGATTAATGAATTTCCGCAGACGTACGTTTTGGGTCTTGTATCGAGGTGGATGAACTGAGGGTAGAACGATGGTAATTAGCGATGATAGAATCAAATCAATTTTTTGCATCTCGCAAATGATTTTATTTTGAGAGGTTTAGAAATACACTCTTGCATAGAATCATAATCTAACCTGATGGTAAGTTAAGATTAAGATGTTGGATCGTAAGCGTGCGCATCTAGAAGCCCCAAGCTATTAATGACTGTTAGTTACCTTTGGAAGTCCACGCGTGTTATAAGGACTCGGAGGCGGCTGGCTTCTGGAATATCTTGATAGTTTTTATTGATTTCAGCAAATTCCAGTTTCTCTTTAGGTAATCGGCGATTGGTTTGATATTACAGAATTGGGTAATACTCGTATATAAATACATTGGAGTTAATTCATATTTATTACATAGATTTTTCCAATCCTTACCTACTTATAAGGTAACAATATTTAGTACAAATTATTATTATTTGAAATTTGACAATATAAGGCCACATTGTAATATTTAATGTTAAATATTTTATCCCTATGTAAAAATGTATTTAGGCTCAAATCAAAAGTATTATTGTATTTAAAGACTAGTAACTTGTAAATGTTAAGATACGAGACCTCGTCACTTCTTACGAATTATTTTTTGTTCTTAGGGGATTTATCATAATCACAATCACAGGCGGATCGACAATCGCAAGACGTTGTTAATGCATAGGAAGAGTTTGCTTTCCATTTCCTCAAAGCTTCACCTGACAATGCATGTCAACTCTTGATGATAATATTTTCTGCTAAAAACATTGAACAAAAAAGCAACACTTAATTTTTTTTGAAATAAAAGAAAGAAAAAAATTGTTTGCCAAGTACATAGTTGTTTTACACGGTGTTAAGATAGTAATTTCAATTAGTTCGATGTACTTAACCTGTCCACAGGTGTGCAAATATTATAAACATATCTAATAAGGAATATTATTGTTAAAAAATTGTTTACATAGTATGTCAATCAGTAAAATGTTAATAATTTTGTCATTAAATAATTCACAAGTCATCTCATTAATTTATGCCAAACTACAATTACAGGTATATTTAAAATGATTAATGTTTATGATTCAAATATTTAGGAAAGCTATAAAAGCAGTTTTCAAGAAGCCAATCCGCAATTTTTTTCTTAAAATCTATGCCGTTTTCTAACTTTAAAACCCTTGGGAGATGATTGTAAGCAATGATGCATGTGTTAAATACATTTTTCTAATAGATGTACGTGTGACATGTTCGTTGGTGCAACAGATTTATATACTGAAGCCGAAGTTGTCTTGTATTAGTTTAATTTAATGTATATTTAGAGTCTACATCACCGCTCCACTCCACAGAAGTACCAAAGTACCAGATAAAGTGTTTGTTATTTCAACTTCGGACAAGGAAACGAGTTCCATTGAATAGTGCTACACTTTTCACGGTAAATATATATCATGCTTCATATTCCACACTCAGCGTTGAATGAAGACAGCTAGCCGTCACGGGGCTAAGAAAACCAAACACCATGTGTAAAGGACGCATTGTCAAAATAAAACTACAGTATGACCACAATATTGAACAAAAACACTGATTAGAAATTCTGTTCTAGACCGTTAGCTAAGGCGCAGTCTCACTGGCCGCGGTCAGGGAATGACGTTACGATGATGCACTGATGTAAAATGGTAATGACGAATACAAAATTCCCTCATCTCTCAAATACACAAAATTGAGTTGTGTTTTTTTTTCTCTTTGCTGCATAAACGGCTCACGGTGAAAAGACAGTGTTTTATATAGCTAAATAGTGTATTATATAAAGTTAGAGATTGGGACACTAATTTTGACGTGACAACGTCTTATAAATTGGTTTGCCGGGTGACACTTCAAGAAACTGCGTTACGCTCCGCTCACGTTATGCGCTCACAATGAGAGCGAGTGAGAGGCACGCGTCCCTTCCACTCGGGCATGGTTATCCCGCCTAAAATTATTTTACCACTCAAAGTCGTTGTCACGTAAAACTTTCGCCCGTATACCGACTTTACAGGCAACCAATTTTTTACCACAGCCTCTGAATAATAAAGTAATTGCTTCAAATACATTTAAAACCTGCCAAGTGCGGGTCGGACTTGCGCATGCAGGGTTCCGGACCATTATCCATAAAAACATTAAAAAATGACATTTGTTTTATGGGAGCCTCCCTTAAATATTTGTTTTATTTTAATGTAATTGTTTATTTTTAAATTGAATATATAAATAAATATTCTGTGTCTATCTGTTGCCGTTTGATAACGAGCAAAAAGGAGCAAAAACCAGGTTTGTTGTATGGGAGCCCTCTTAAATTTTTATTTTATTCTGTTTGTTTTTTTAGTATTTGTCGTTATAGCAGCAACAGAAATACATCATCTGTGAATTTCAACTGTCTATCTATCACGGTTCATGAGATACAGCCTGGTGACAGACGGACGGACGGACAGCAGACTTGAGTCTTAGTAATAGGGTTCTAGTTTTTACCCTTTGCGTACGGAACCCTAAAATCATTCAATGAAATAAATTCCTGCTTTGGTTTTCTAGTTAACCGTTTAGTTTACTCTCTCTATCATCAATGTGCAACTCAGGAATCAGTAAAAAAAATACCTGGTGTCAAAACACGAAGGGCAAAGGACGAACCTTGTGTGCATATGAATGCAACCCTTTGTACATTTTTTATCACATATATAAGTACATATAGTGTCCACGCGCAGTGGGAATGCACCTTAAGGTTCAATGTCCACTGGACGACGAATTTTACGCACCAGTTTCATATTATTTATTGTTTCAATACCATTTCTTTTTGACACGTCAGAACACAATATCCCCGCATTCGTTGTTGCACCAAAAGATATTCTCGAGTGTCTCCCTAAAGTGGTCAATGACTAGTGTTTTTGTTTTCGAAAACTTTGCATATGCAAATGGGATTCTTATGAATTTTTCCCTCGTAAACGGTTTGCTCGTTTTAATATTTCATGTTGATTTTGATTGATGGCGTCAATTCGTAATATCGATTTATGGTCATTAGTCGGACATTTAATTTGTGTTATTTTGTTAAAATTATATAGGCCTGTATAAGGAGGCTGGATAGAAATTGACTTTTTCACTTGACATTCATGTCACCTGATGGTAAGTGACGATAAGGCTGATGGACGAAAAGGGTGCTCACCCAAAATTAACAACCTAATGAGGCGCTGGATATGCTCTTACCTTTTACAGACAGCCTAATTTTATTGGAAAAATAAGATGGAATTTGTTTCCTTTCTCATTTATCTAAGTGTAGAAAATACCCAAAGCGCAGCTGTCCTCGAAACAACAAGCAACAGGCAAGTACAAGTTTATACCACAACCTGTAATGCAAAACCAAAATTGATTTTAAAATCATAATTTTTATTAAAAAATGTATCATCTCGTCAACTCAAAAACTTACATCCAATTAAAATTGCCTTGCAACGCATCCGTCACTTTACACTGCGGGCCAAGATAACTGACGCACAAAAATTAATTTGGAAATTTTAAAACAAACTCAGATACAGTTCTCGCCGGGTTAACGAGGACGTAATCGTGTTATTAGCCATAGATTTTTGAGGATCTGGATTGGCTGAAATAATATTTATATATTTAACATCCAGAAATAATACGTTCTAATGAATTATATAGTTAAAGTTTAAAATGATACTGATTAATGATTAATATTTGATTGTTAATAAAATATATATAAATGTTTGACAAAGATAGTAAGTGGACATAGGACCGACAATGTTGAAAAGTCGGAGATTTATTGCTTTATATATTAACATTTATATATTTTTTAAGTTAGTTAAATCAGATAAAGTCTGAAGATCCAAATAGCCTTTAATAAGTCTCTGAGTGAAGACGTTTTTGCACTATTGTCATCCATATTTGTTCTTTGAGCCTCGATCATCGATTGTCATGGCAAAAAGCACCTAAAGTTTGTACGCCATGATGACTGCAGTAATAGTAAGTAGTAAGTTACACATATATATCGAGAGAGAGAGAACGAGACGCTTCTGCATCGTTGTCTCTGTCTTTTATCCTCCTTAAACGTTTTCAGGAAAACATTGAGTGGACCTGAAACCTGTAAGAAACTACCGTCAAGGCAAAAATTAAATCAAGACAAAATTCTTTCCAGTTACAACCGAACCCTCTCCCAAGGAGCTACATTGATTTTAACACACATTTTTAAACGGTTTTATTTCCCTGTGATACAACTGTGTAATTACATTTTGATAGGTCTCGAGTTAAGGCGCGGTAATGCTAACCTGTCAGCACTTTCCCCGCAACGCGACGGTGCGAGGCATTCGTGCATTAATTTAAATACTTTTTACGCTATTTGTTTTGTTATAATTGTTTTCAAAAGGCTTGTATGCTTTGTGGTGTGACTTTTCGTACATGGTATTTGGTGGCTTGCCTTTGACTTCACCGTGTTCATGTATTGTGTGCACACAAATAGGATATTTATTTTAGTAACTGGAACCGGGTAACTGTAGGTATCGCTTGAATTTAATATAAAAGGTCACGTGAGCACTCCATACGACGGCGCTACTATTACTTTGTTCTGGAAAGTAAACATATTCGGTATTACAATTTATAATTTTAATCGTATTTTATTAATTAACAATGCTCAGCAACTTTTAATAATAGGCTTGTAAATACAGTTCGTATTTAAGTGGACTCTCAGACACGTAATTTGGGTTTTTGAAAATTGTACAGTAAAAATAGTAAATCTACACTAATATTATAAAGAGGAAAGATTTGTAACTATTTTTGTATGTTTGTATGTTTGTAATGAATAGGCTCAAAAAGTACTGGGCCGATTTAAAAAATTCTTTCACCAATAGAATGCTATATTCTTCCAATTTGACATAGGCTACATTTCATTTTGAAAAAAATTAGGGATCCTTGGTAAAATTTGAACAATGTAACCGAAGGTGTAGAAAAATGAGTCTTAAAATGTCTTTCGTCGAATGCGCTGCCGAAACTATTAGCGATAGAACAAAATAATGTACAACAATATTGAAGAACATCATAATGTCTACAAAAAACTCCGCGGTAGCATATGTCCAACTATTGTAGTTATGTCACTACAACAACTTTTTTAATTTTAAACATTAATGAAAATGCTAACCAAATTCAAACCATGCTATTTATGTGTTTATATTAATCCTTATCCAAATAAATTACTTAATGGTCAAGACCATTTAACTACCTATAAAATAGTTTTTAAATTATTTAAATTGGACTTTCCATTCAAAAGATATTACGATTTAAAAAATTCAAACAGTAAACAAAACCGCCATAGCGCCGTGGCCGTTGTTTGCGATGCAGTCTGAAAAGCGCGCCGGGCATCGCGGCGGGCGGGGTGGAGGGGGCACTGAAATAATTTTTTTAATATATAATTAATAAATAATAATTTTTTAATAAATAAAAATATTTGTGAAAAAAAGTGTTTTATATCCCAATTTCCAAAAATAAATAATTGTCTACCCCGTGCGAAGCCGGGACGGGCTGCTAGTTTAATATATTTCTAAGCAACCCACAACAAAATAGTACATTATTTAAATACACATCTGACTATAAATTTTATTAATACACTTGTGCGGTAGTTCTTGCAGAACCTGGCAGTGATTCTCTCAAAATAAATAAAGGGATGCGGTTCAAAGAATTCACAAAAATTCTCCTTAAGTGCCACTTATTCTGCCACCCAATGTAATTATTTAAAGAAGCTCCTTCAATTAAAGATAGCAATCATTAATTTCCAATTTTAATATCTTTATTTACTCAAAAATCCAATTTCATAACTCGTTTTATTAAGTTCCGAACATGGAAAAGTGACATTTTCGGCGGGAAAAAGTTAAAAGCGCGACGGTTTAAAATTGGTTTAATTGGGAGGTCTTATTTTTGGTCAAAAGCCATTGATTACAAAGTGAAGTTTTTGTATCAGAGTGAAACAATGTTTTATGTCGTACACCCTCATATTATAATTGTAGTCAATTAAAAGAATTGGAACTTTGGTTCTTTTTTTTTATTATTGAAGATAGACCAACGCTTGACCTCAATCTCATCTGATGGTAAGTGACGATGAGGTCGAAGATGTTACGTGTTGGTCTAGAAGGTGCCTATTTACTCTTCTTTTGAAGATTCCCAAGTTCTATTTATAGGGTACCGTATCTCAAAAGGAAATATGGAAGCCTTTGGTGTTCGTCTGTCTGTCTGTCAAGGCACTTTTTCTCGGAAACGCGTGGAGGTATCGGCTTTAAATTAATATCAAATCTACATTGTATCTGTCAAAAAATCAAACTTCTAAGTCAACTCAATAAATAGATATGGCTCAATGCAGTTATGCTCGGAATTTCTCTACGTGATAAGGTCCGGAATGAGGAAATCTGTAGGCGAACGAAGGTCACCGACATAGCTCGACGAGTCAGTGAGCTGAAGTGGCAATGGGCAGGCCACATCACTCGAAGAATCGATAACCGGTGGAGAGTAAAAGTTCTCGAGTGGCGACCACGTACCGGGAAACGTCTACCAGGCCGTCCCCCTACTAGATGGACCGACGACCTGGTTAGAGTCGCAGGGAGAGACAGAGTCGACGTGGCGTACCATGAGGGAGGCCTATGTCCAGCAGTGGACGTTTCCCGGCTGAAGATGATGAATGCAGTTAGTAATTTTTCTGTTCATTATTTTGTTTATATGTAAAAAAAATACTAGAAAATCACGTTTGAAATAAAATACGTATAAACGGTAAAATCATCAGAGAAATAAATAAATAACACATGAGATGAGCCCAGACGAATTCGTTGGAAAAGGCTTGTTTATAATATTAATGGCAGGACAAGAAGAGTAGACATACTCAATGATTTTGTTATAACATTTATTACCATTCATCTATCTTGAAGCCACTCGCCTTCTAGGGCTCAATTGAATAAGTTACTTGTAGCCAAGTTGTCTATCTTGAGACGTTTCGTCGTGATATATATTGATTGATGGTCAACTGTTTCACATAACCCATATGAGAACATTAGTTGTTTAATATGTATGTACAGTGTAGTACTCGTAAACATATGCATCTGCGAAAAAAGTTTTTTTTTCTCCTATGTACCAGGTGGAATTATGCTACCCTAGGTAAACATGCAGTGCTACCTCCGAAAATAAGCTTTTTTCGTCCGCGTGGGTTTAAGATATTATTATTATTATCCCATAGGAACTACTTTTTATGTTATATTATGGCCGTATTTATTATCCCTTTGCAAAAAATCAAGACATCAACAAATAATATTTGATTGAAAGCGTCAGGTTTGTCCGCAGGTTGTATGACGTCATAGAATCTATAACTGAAATAGTGGCTTGAATATTGCCATAAGGATCGCATAAGACTTGAAAGCTAGGTTAAAAGTTCTACTCTATCATCCAAGAGACCAAATTTCATGTTTTTGGTGAATATGGCAAGCCCTCACGGGGTAGTTTCAATCCTTTGATTGCCACAATGACCGAGCTATTTATGACCAAAATTCAGTATAATTTAAGTGGTATATGGGAAAACGCTATAATTTCCACTGCCACGAAGAAAATCATGGAAAAAGATGGGTCTATCTTATGATAACAGGACGGTATCCTCAAAGCTTTAAAAGCTTAAGAATATTTTTATCAAAATCTTGCCGGAAACAAACCAACGCTTACCTTTCGTCACTTGTTTTGTACCAAAACCTGCCCGAAAAAATACAGTTAGAAAAACTCGTACCACGAAACCATTAATTTCACTCGTAATTCGTTCTCGCTATCGTGAATCGCCATTAAATCCTTTAATGACTCTTTCATACATCGTACGCCAAATATGCGTATGGTAGCCCATATCGGATGATCGTGTACGCCTCCGGGGTAATTTATTGTGGCAATCGAGTTGCTATCGAGTTAACTCTGTAAGTAGGTCGAGTTAGCGACAGGTGGTAGTGGTCGACTAAATTGATCCCTTTTAATTCAAAATTAGATTAATTGACAGCGGAAAATAATTTAGTAATAACACAAAACTGTTTTGGAAATTGCTAGTAAAATACTTCACAACTATTACATCTCATTAATATACATTGCACGACACGAAATGTTAGTAAATCATGAAACTAAAGACGTCAGCCAGAGGTGTTCTTTTGTTACAACAATGTTATGATTAAAACAGCGTTTTGTTACAGCATACTAAATTACTGATTGAACATGTAATCAAATATCGGATTTATAAAAATATCATTATTCTGCATCTTTTTTTAATGAACTATGAAGAATATAAATAACATAAAATATTTAATAAGCGTCGGCGGCGCAGTGGGTAAGACGCGGACTCTCAATCTGATGGTTCCGGGTTCAAATCCAGCCGTTTAACTATGTTTAATTAATTTATAAATGATTCTTTCAGTGATATTGTGGAAATAATAACAGCCTGTTTACATTAGACATACGTCAATACATTCTTCTCAGCAACAAAACAAGACATGTTTAACAAAACCGCAACACTTCAACAAGACCACACAAATCCAAGCCAAAACAACAACAAATCGCCAACTTGAACTGAAGCAAATCATTGCAAGAAAAGGTATACCCATAAGGAAGACTTGTACAAACTTGGTTTGACTTGACGTCCCTACTTTGCATGCCGGGGATTTACAATTGGTGCGCATCAAAAACGGCAATGGAAATTGTCGCACGTCGACGCTGACTTGTGATTGAGTTTAGTTTGCTAGGTACACAGAAATATGTGCTAACGGACAATAGATCTGGGGCTCTATTTTTGATTCGCTCTAAGCGCCGCGAGCGCTGAATTTCTACTGATTTTCGTTCGACTTATGAAATTAGATATATTTTAAATCGCTCTTCTGCAACGAGTGGTCGGGACCACTCTTTGCGGAGGCGAACGATCAAACGACATCGTCGAACACTGACATTACCACTTATTGACATTGACAGTAGAAACTGTTGTATGAACTTTGCGTTCCGTTTCCCTTGTGTGAATTGTCGGTTTTATTTTTCTGCGTCAAATGGATAAAATTAAACATTTTAAGTTATATTGGCAACACCTGAGGCGAATGATTCAAAAATACAGTTAAACCCGTTTTCATGCGACTTGTAGTCGATCGTGACTTAAGTCGAGTCACACGAGCTAATCAAAAATAGAGCTCATGGGCCTTCTCCATGGTACAACACATTGGCCGGTCCCGAGCCACTTGCATCCAGCGACTCCCCGCGACCTTAACTAGGTCGTCAGTCATTCCAGTAGGGGGACGGCCCCTTACGTGGCCGCCACTCGAGAACTCTAACTCCCGGGTACTTCGGTTGTCCGTTACTCGAGAGATGTGGCGTGCCCATTGCCACTTCATCACACTGACTCGTCGAGCTATGTCAGTTATCTAAGTTTGTCTACGTATTGTAAAATGTGTTATCATAATTCAACATGAAGCAATATAAAAGTGTGTAGCTAATATTGTCACTATTTTATCAGTTATATTCATACTTAATAAAAAATACATACGGATTCGTTGAATTGAACTGAATGTAGATTTAAATTATAAAACATAAGTTTGATTTATAACAAGGTCAGTCTTAAATGTTGAACTATACATAAATTAATTAATAAAAAATCTTTCATTTTTCTCAATATTGACTCTTGGTCTTCCCCTATGCTACTATATGAATATTTGTGTACTATTAATAATCATGTACACTACACTAAAACTAATATGTCTGTCATATGTCTTAAATGCTAGTCTCTTCTAGTGATATTTAGTAGCCATAAAACGAATTCCGAAAAGCGTTCCTATTTTAGTTATAATAACAACTAATTTATACCGATTGCTGGAAAGACCAAAATGTGTAGAGCCGTTGTATTCAAGTGATTTCATTTAGGAAAATTGTGACAATATATATATATATATATATATCTTTTACGGTGAATTATAAGGCATTTCTATCCGCGATGATTACATTTCTGTGCGTAGTCCATTTCGTTGGGCCTCAAGTGGAAAGGTGATAACCAAATAGGGATGATCTCTCACGGTGTAGTTGGAAATCCACTACTAGTTTCGGTTACAGCATATTAGCATTCTACCCAGTTCTAGATTCAAATAGATGACAATTCCCGCAATTTGTATGAAGCCAATGCCACTTCGATTGCGCGGGAAATACAAACTAAATTTGTTGAAATAGAATGGCCTGAATTTAATATCTTGATAAAGTCAAGTGTGCTGTAATAAAAACTGTTAACTTTGTAATAAATCTAAATTCGAACCATATTTTGTTTGTTTGTTTCATGTCATCAACTACTACCAATATTGTATAAGGAATTTGTGATATGTGAAAAGTTTTTAATTATTATCAATTTAGAGCAGTTATTCATAACACTAGTTTGGAAACTTCTGATAATTTCACGACTACCTACTACGTAGGAAAAAATAGACTTTTGTTGAAATGAATAAAAACTATAGTTATTCAAGAAGCTACTACATCAACCGCCTGCGTGGCCTAGTGACTACATACTTGCAGTCACAATCCGGAGGTCCTAAGTTTGATTCCCAGTGGGACTCAGTTTGGTTGCTGGGCTGATTTTATAGCTATAACACTGTATACAGTAGCTATTAGTATTGTTGTGTTCAGGTATGAAATGTAGCAGAGCCAGCTTCACATTAGTTTACGGCTTCTGAGTAAGCACGCTTTCCATGTAACGGTCACCATCAGGTGAAATGAAGACCAAGTGCAAACGTTATACATTAAAAAGTAATTTAGTGATCGTTGATCCTGTATTCTTCCAATTGAAACCAAATAAAGTTACCAAAATTCAGAAAAAAACTGCACGACGCTCGTTGAAACATTTCGATCCTATCGTCAAAGATTTACTTATAAACGCACACCAGAAATTACTTAATTAAACTGACGTATCTGGACAGGGAGGTAATCAGATAAAATTATTGAGATTGCAACCCAAATTCACGACTTTGATATATCATTCATTCGTTCGTTCACGAACCAAACCGGAGATCGTCTCCGCTGATAAAATCAGATCGATTAATAAATGCAACTTTGACAGGATCGAGTTTGTCCAGAGACTTATCTGGAAAAATTGGAAAAAAATCCCTGTATTTTTGACATATGCTCATGTAAAACAATACAATGTAATTACATGTCTATTTTTTGTTGTATATTTTGGTAAGAAATGAAAAAATACCTCGATTACATAAATATGCGATGTAAAATAAGTTTTAAGTTTATGGAATAAATATAGTTTTCATTTTTTTCATTTTCATTTTTCGAAATAAGTAAAGAGTAATATTGAAAATATTTTTAATGTGTTTTCATTTCAGTTTCATATTATCAAATGGCTAGTGCGAAAATAACATGAAAAGTTAGTGAAGCGGTTACATTTGTTTCAGATAGTAATAAAAAAAAAGTATATAAATTTCAACATCACTCATTACATACAGACCCTCTGTTACAGGTATTTTATACTTACAAGAGGGTCTCAACCTTGTTTCTGTAAACAACTTTGTGAAATGAAATAAAACAATTATGAATTTGAATACAGAACGCAACTGATAAACATGAAAATTACTACCATACGTCAATACATACTGTAGTTTTATGTACTGTACATTTAATGTAGAATATAGAAGAGGGGGGTTTGCTTTAATTTTTTTAGCTGAATATTCAAGTATTTTATTTATGAGTTTATTATTTATTTTAATTTATTTAGGGGGTTATAGTTTAAGTTATTTTTTTTATGTAAAATTAAGATTAATTTCTTTTTTATTTATTTGAGTTCGGGGGACGTTGCCTTAAAATAAGGCCACATAAAATGCTTCAATTTATACAACAAACCTCCCACTTTAAATATGATGTGTCAGATTATACAACAACTGTCTTTTTACATACACTACTTTTCTTCTTCATCCTTCTTATCCACCCAAATCCCACCCTGTACAAGTGTGACAGCTCGTATCGATCCTTGAACAAATTAAAGACATGTAAAATATTGGAGTTAATAAATATTGCGCGTTTTTAAATCCGATGTTAAGAGAGTCATTATATTGTTTTTGGTTGGTTAATGTTGAAAAAGAATTTGCCCGGGGGTAGATCGAGAAAAGGCCAGTAACAAATGCATCGCGATGATTTAAAATCAGATAACGTCTTAAATATAAGGTAATTCAGGGATACCAGTACACTAAACTTGCACGCATTTCATGCGAGAAAAATCTATAATTATACTTCTACCCTAAATTAAGATAATTAAATAAAATATTTTTAAGATTTTCTATATCTATATATTATATCTAGCGCTAGGTTACCGTATGGAAATTTAATTAAGATAACGTTGATTTAAAAATAAGGATCATTAAGCCTATACACTCGTATGTCCCCACTGCAGGGGCTCAGGTCTACTAGGAACAGAGAGTTACACTCTCAGACGATATACAGTCACTCAGTGATTCACTTCGAGAGGTCGTCGGTTAAAACCTCGTTGAAATAGGATAATACATTATTTCTATAAGTTTTTGTGGTAATTGATCCACTTTAATCACACAACCATATACTGCAAAAACGTTGTGTCAGTTCGCATACACACACACATAGTCTATGTGTGTGTGTGTTTCTGTATATTTTGAGCCGACTCTTTCACTATCTCTATTTTTAAAATCAATTAATTTGCAGTGTTCGTTGCTATATAAAGAAAGTCACTTTCGCGTTTTTAAGTTTCTTAAGTATGGACATTTATGAATATATTTATAAGTCATCTTAATATTGACAAGAATGACAAATTAACACGTACCTAAGGCACGAAGTCCACAAAAGAGCTTCCGCCAAAAAAGACCACCTCAATTTCAACATCACATCTCACAAAACCGATCTCAGGCATCACGTGTCAGTACACGTCAACTATGCAAACAGTTACGCTTCACCCCCTAATTGTCGTTCAGTGGAAACGGCAGAGTTCGCGAGGAGAATCCATTACAACCCACGGGCTGTCGTGTTTGCGCACGGCCGGCGCGGGCGCAGGAGGTGCACTCAATCCGTCATCGCTGACGTTTGCCGGTTGGTGTGAAAAGTTGTGGCATGCGCGAGTTGTTGAGAAGGCGATGGGTTCTTTACTACAAACGTGGACAAAAAGGATTGATGTGGATTTTTAATGTTATTCTTTACTGTTATACCTCTATTGTTAGTATTAGTATACTCTACTGTTGAGTACTTAAAAGACTCGATAGAAATAAGAGCTCGAAATTAATCTGTCATAAATCATCATAGCAGTCTACACCCCCAAAATTTTTTGTTAACAACTTTAACAGATTTATTTACACATAAGTTGTATTCACTTTGGTAGGTGTACGACAGTAGGTTTTAAAGGATTTTCATCAAGGAATTCAGTATATAAACTCATTGCTATCAATTCATAGGAAAAAATATACATTTGATAGTAAAATTTTGGTACGACATTGCGATCTATCCATAATTTAAGAACTAATTTCTGAAGTCCTTCATTATTGTTACATAAAATTTATGTTTCCGTTACTAACACTGTATTTTACAACCACGACCAAAAACTGATTGCAAAAATGTATCCCAAGACGTTTACCGCCCCTCAATACGGAACCCTAGAACCCAAAAAACGCATTCAGATATGTTAACAGTCCCCAGTCACGGCATCTCGTTAACCCTTCAGCAACATATTATTATTGAACATTTATTTAATTTTTGAGAAGAAACCCGCTGACCGTTCGGTTCCGACACTCGCCCCGTGGTGGTATGTACTCGTACGAGTATAGGTTTAGTTAAATACACAACGCCGACACGCGATGCGACGGCTGCTTGCAGAAAAGAGGCGGAGCTGAGAAAAAAGTAGAGTGAAAATTTTGCGTAAAATTTCAATGATGAACTAGACATCGAGTTAATAGTAGATAAGATGGATCAATGAATAAGTAACATTATATGATATTAAGTGACGTGAACAACAATTTATATCTTTAGATACGTTCTGAAAACTGGCGTAAATTAAGTAAGCATTTAAATAACTGTAACTGTAACTATGTACAAGACTGTATTGATTAATTAACCAATATTATGTTTAGTCGCGGGGAGTCGCTGGATGCAAGTGGCTCAGGACCGGTCGATGTGGCGTACCATGAGGGAGGCCTACTCGTATGTCCAGCAGTGGACGTTTCTCGGCTGATGATGATGATGATGTTTCCTAAACTGCCAAAAAATTCTACACATTCATCCCTTAAAATTTTCACCCTTAGAGGTAGAATTATCTGGATATGTATATTGTTTTTGTTGATTTTCTCAAAAAGCGATATATCAATTTCAATAAAATATATGTGTAAAAATACCTTTGAAGGATGATCTACCAAACAGAAAAAGAATAATCAAAATCGATTCATAATTGGCGTAATAATGGCGTAGTAATAAGTAACATTAAAAATTGCGAATCTCCTTCTTTTTTGAAGTCCAAGTATGCATTTCCAAACATACACTGGTCTTACAAAGCTACACCTGTCATCGTCGTGATGTCTTAATCTAAGTTAAATGCTACAACAATATTGTAGCTACGCAGAAGTAGGACGCTATAAAAATTTATTTAGCGACCTTCCTCCTACACTTGGGTACACTCGAGGTCGTGACTACTTGTTTGCTTAATTTTTTGGGAGCCACGAGGGCCAGCTTTTGGGTCCGTTGAGGCCCATCGAAGCCCCTTCAGAATCATAAATTCATAACACTTGAGCATCCACTGCTCGAGTAGGAAGCAAGTTTGAAAGGAACGTTAACTGAGTTACTATAAATACTCGCTCGATACTCGATCGTAATAAAAATCGAATGAGATGTCAGTGTTATTGACCTGTCAAACCAAGAGGGTGATTAAAGTCGTTTCTGCGTAACGAAATCTTTTACGCGTTTGTTATTTTGTGGTTGTGTTTGAGAAATAAATATCTATATTGGTGGTATGAATTTCGCTTCTTTTTATTTCGAACTGTGTGATATGAGTTATGTTATGAAGCCAGTAACGGTAGCTAAATTTGATTTTTCCGCGTAGTTTCATTACAGAAGTTTCGCACAACTATTTTTCTTTGGAAAAATATCAGCGCGAGCAGCGTGCAGTTATGTACCACTACATTCTTTCATCTCCCACGTGTGGTGTTCAATTCGTTGTTGCTAAATTGTTCCTTATTTGAAATGCGTATTTGTATTTTACATTTTCAGATTGTAATCTAGGGATTTAGAATGGGATAATATATCGTGTAGAGTGTCCACTTGCTTTGATGCGATTCATAGCAAATTCGGCTATGGAGAAACCAAAGAGATTTTTTTAAAACTGTTTTTTGTATTTATTTCTTCTGGAACCTTATATGTCTTTCTTTATTGTGTTTGTCAATAAAAAAATATGTCTATGTCTGCTTTTCCTTTAAGTATTTAAACGAAAACTGTCCATTATATTTATTATACCTAGTCCATGGCAACTCAGTCGTACCTAATTATATTGTAATATAAAATTCAAGCTAAAGTTCCTCGCTGACGACAAGCGTCGACCATTTTGTTGTCCGTGGATATAGATAGCTACTGCATTTTCAGAAGTAGGATTATACAAATTGCTTTATGTGACGTCAACATTTATGATTACCAAATCGAAACGAGTCTCTTTCCATCTTTCTTTCTGATCTTTCTCGTTATTGGTACGGCACACTTCGTTAACAAGTTTTGCACATTATCCCACAAACACCATAAGTTGGGAGAACCAACGTGCTACATCAAAAATTCAAATTTGTTAGACGGATAATGAATCATACATCATTCTAAAAGATATTTTTATAGCGTCTATTGAGCTAATTGTTACTAAAGCAGGATATCCTAAGAAGCTGATATCGACAATTTTGTCTTTGAACGTTTATTGAAAATATTCTTTCTATAATTTTGTAGGAGCTGACATCGACAAATTTATTTTGTCTTTAAACGTTTGTCTAAAACATTCTTTCCACAAATTTGTAGTTCAGCTAGTTTTGAAAAGCCATCAAAACTGTCCTTAATATTATCGCAAATATATTTGCAGACCAAATTAAGCAAACACTTGTATCGAGAGCAAGTGGTAACACCAATGTCGTATTATTTCAATTACGTCAGCTACCACTTGGCTTGTCAGTGGTTTCATGTATGTGTACCTCTTACGTACAATTATGACCATGTTTTTCCTTATCATCAAATATATAGGACACTTATTACGAATTACACAAACATTTACTGACTATTAGAGAACCCGAAGCAGCAGATTTAAAAACATGTATAATTTTTTTCAGATTTCAGAAGTACTATTGTTCCTTATTGGACTCGTTTTACTATCGTAAATTTGATAAATAGGGGTTTTCTTTATTGTCCTGGCTTTTTTACAACGAGTCACATGCCGGACACTTCAAAAAAGTGACTTGATATCGGCACACATCTAACACATGACGTTTGTAGACACGAGAATGTGTAAGTCCGAACACGCCATAGTACCGATAATTATCTGGGTCACTGTCTTGCGTGGAAAGCTGTGAATGTGTGTGAAAAATTATGTACCAAGAGGCTACTCTAGTGGAATGCCTATGACGTCGTTTGACGTTCCGTAAACACACCCTCCCGTAACGCTCCTATTGCTCAGGAACATACTCTGGTATGCAATAGACCTGTAGTAGTCTATGGTATAAATCATATTATAAACATAATCACGAACCGTATAAGCATTTTGATACGTCACAATCAGCACACTTGATATTGGTGATCATAGTAAAATCTTGCTAGTTGATTACCAACTGAATCTTACTTACCTTACTGGATTCATCCACGCAAAGGCATGGCGTGTGTAAAGTATGCATTGATAAACAAAAGACAAATTACAAAGCACGTTCTGTTTCAAGCACCAATTTACTGATTGGCTACACACCCTGAAGGGACATTTGAGGCCCACGTTTTTGGACTCAAACAGGTTTTAATTTGAACCATTTCCACTTTGTTGCAGATGAACCAGACGTGTAAAGTGTGCGGGGAGCCCGCAGCTGGATTTCATTTTGGAGCCTTCACGTGTGAAGGGTGCAAGGTAAATGTTTATTTAGTACCTTGACAGCCAAGGAGTGGAACGCACTGTGTCTTTATTTCTTGAATCGAGTAGGAACTCACATATTCAACATTTTAAGCTACTTTCTTTTCTGGTCGTCATGTGACATCACATGTCAACACTCCCTACCAACAAACGTTTTGCAGATGTACAAATTAACTAGAATTCGCTCAGAATGCCTCTACTTCTATACACAATTTATTTTACCATATTCTTTTAAAATAAAATAGCTGACTTCGGAAAGTAATTACTAATAACCTAAACATATATAATCTGATTATAATGGTGGAAAAGAATATCATCATCGTGCAACTTTAAGTCGTCTACAATAGCCGTTACGCAGAAAATGTTCCCTAGAAAGCCTTTTAAACAATAATAAAAAATGTGTAAAAATAAAAATTGTGAATAAATATATCATCATCAGTCGGGAAACGTCCACTGCTGGACATAGGCCTCCCTCATGGTACGCCACATCGACCGGTCCCAAGCCACCTGCATCCAATGACTCCCTGCGACTCTAACCAGGTCGTCGGTCCATCTAGTAGGGGGACGGCCTGGTAGACGTTTCCCGGTACATGGTTGGAACTCGAGAACCTTTACTCCCTACCGGTTATCGGTTCTAAATAAATATATGTTTGATGTTAATAATACTAATTTTCGGACATTATAATTCGAGATCTTATTTTTAGATAATTACCTCACGAAGCCAGCTAGCTATACATATACTATAGCTATATATATATATATATATATGTGTATATGTATATAGCTACATATAGCATATATGATTACGGCAAGAAAATAAATAAAAAATATTTTTTTTATGAAACTTTTGTTAGTGAAGTCACTTTTAGAAGAAAAAAAAAGCTTTTACTGATAATCCAAAACATTACAGAATGTTACAATCAATTTATAGAAGAACATATTTCACTAAACGGCTCCATAAGCCTAGCTCAAAACCCTGACCCTATCCCTAAAGTTGTACAAGAAGCGCGCTAGGTATGTACAAAGTTGCACTTCGAATGTATTTTTCGCTTCGTTTAATGGAAATCGCACTTCAACCACAAACACTACAATCTCTCGATCTAAACACTTTAACGTTGAGATTGACGCATGAATAGTGAACTGAAGCGAGGTGTCGCCCCCGTCGTACACCGAATAAATCAATAGTTCTCTTTTAGAATACGGAATGTGATGGCTGCGAGATTAGAATCAAGGGAGAAATGTTTTGTAAATACGATACTGGATTTACCAATCATCCAGCAGGAACTTTGTGTGAAGCTCTGTAGATAAAGAGAAAATATAGACTGATGTATAAAATAGTCTATTACGTAATAACATGATGGGATAGCACCTGCGATTAGGGTATTTAATGTTAATCTAGTAGTGTGATTATTATACTTCTATAAAACCTACATTCTATAATTCAGGCAGATTATGTTGTTCATACTCTAATCAACGAAGTCAGGAATTGTGCGGTTTGATTATTGAAAAAAATTTCCATTCATTATCCTTACTAATGTTATGAATACGAAAGTCTGTTTGTTTCTCCTTCATTTATGTCACAACGGACAGTCACAATGACTTGATTTTTTTGTATAGGAATAGTTGAAAAGCCTTTATGTTAACACACAAAAAGTAGAAGCGTCGGTGGCGGAGTGGGTAAGGCGCGGTCTCCCAATCTGAGGGTTCTGGCTTCGAATCCAGCCGTGTACTTATGACTTGTTTTTCAATTCAAGTACATTATCCGATTGCTTAACGGTAAAGGAAAACATCGTGAAGAAACCTGCATGTCTTGAACAGGCATGTGAAGTTCCGCCGTTCCGCACTGGGCCCGCGTGGTGGACTACAGCCCATACACTCTCTGAAGGAGAGTAGACCTGAGCCCCTGCAGTGGGGACATAATAGGCTGTTGATGATGAAGAAACACAAAATAGAATTTTAGTTGGTCTACATTGCTTGCATTACGTATACACCTTTCTTATTCGAATTGCTGGTATTCATTGCTGGTTGATGATCGGAAATGTAATTTTATTTGTAAAACTATAATCTGACAAATTAGTGTGCGACACTCCCTAGGTGTGACAGACGTTGGGGGAGGCGAGGTATCAGTAGTAAGCGCTTCGCTCCCCCGCTAAAACACCCGCTCCCCGCTTACTCCTGTAATTCCGTTAGAAGAGGCGCTCACTAACTTTTCATACTATATAGAAATCAGTTAAATCACAGAGCAATCACCAGACATTGAGGTAAAATATTAATCATAACATAACATGTTACCAAGGACAGGTTTTATGCATAAAGAATAACTACGTTTAAGTTTAATTACAATCAAAACGCCTCCAATCAATCGCCGCGTGAATCAACAAGGTGATTTCCAATTAAAAGGAATACTCGTACCTACCAAGGTGAACAAAATCGTTTGTCACAGTAAGAAATCTCTTTTATTTCTCCTATTTTTCCACTCACTAATTGGTCAATTTATCAGACTTAACAATGGTTTATTGTACAATAAAACATCTGGTTAAATCTTTCGAAAACGTATTAATAAGGTGGCTAAGTTAGAGCCGTGGTTATCAAACGGGGTTCCGTACATTTAATATGTATGACATATTTCATTATTTTATTTCTACATTGTTTTGTTTGACATTTGATTTTATATAATTTTTAATATTTTGAATGTATTTTGACGATCACTGTACACTCTGACATTTTTACAGTTTATGCTAACTTTCAATTGGTCTTTTGAAATAAACAAATATTACCTAAGGATTTTATTTGGTACGAGTATATTTCGTTAACAGGTAATTTTTCTTCTTGTGATACGATACACACCAGTATTTGTACATTAATAAACAAATTCATCATCATACAAATTAGTGCGTTTTTGTGAATTTTAGAAAATTTGTTTGAGTTTGTATTTTTTACTGTTACCTAATGTTAATTGACGATGTGGTTACCTATCTACGTAACACGTTGGCCTAGAAGGTTTATTTACAATAAGTTTTAGTATAAGGAAGACGGAAACTGACAGGCTATACCATACTTTAGCTGCACTCATGATTGAAATGAAAGAAAGCCGCTTTGTGCGAGCTGTAGGAATTTATTCTATATACGGTTAGAGGAATACAGATGTATATAAGACATGTAAGTGTCACCTAGGTTTTTCATTTTGAAAGTCGATGTGATTTTTGTAAGTCGGCGGTGACCTGTAATAAAATTAATATATTATTATAAAAGCCAAATTATAAGGTAATATTTTTTCACTAGACCTTGTTAAAACATAGTTGGATGCTGGTGCCCATGTAATGAAATTTTTCCTTAGTAACCTTCTAACCAATGAATGACACTGGGTGACACAATTCTAAGAAAAAAATTTTCACTTAAAATTAACTGTGTTTGCTTACGGAACTCCGAAACGAAAAGAGGAAAGCGTCTTAAATTCAAATGAAACGTCATAGAAATAGGTTAACCATAAATCGTAATTATCCACTCTAAGTTATAAATCAAAAACTAATTAATTGTTAACAGAACGAAATTAAACGGTCGTAAGTTAAACAAAGATAGAATATATTTAAAGCTGCGTTTAGATGTATGAAATTAGACTCTAGAATACATTTACAGTTGCAAGCGAAAAGGATGTACCATAGCTACATTTAGGCTTCATTTCAAGTGATGCGACGGTGGGGTTATATAATGGAAGCGTGCTCTCCCAGAGGGCAACGGTTAATGAGAGTCTTCCCACTTGATTCTGTCATTTATAAAGGCAAGTAAATAGCACTATTTGACAGTAAGCTTATAGACCTATAGATTAGTTAGCAAGCCAGGCAGGAATCAAACCTGTTAATTATTTTATGCTGAGAACACTGAAATACTCTTAGTAATATAATTCACAGGTTTTGTTTTCCAATTCATTTCAAAAATATTGATTATTCAATCAAAATGAAGCTCCAAACAAAAGCTTATTTAAGTACGAGTAAGTTACATACAGAGAAAATTATCTTCAAATATTAATCATAAAGGTATACTACGTGAAAGTTAAGAAATTGTATACGTTTAAAATCAACTGGTAAGCTAACAACAAATCTATGTATTACATAGTAGTTTAAGTGCTAATTCCACTCCAACATGTGAACTTAGCTTAAATGTAAGTGATTGTAACTTGATACGCTAAGTGATATGCGCTTAGCATGTTCCGCTGACTTAATGAAGCTATGTAAATTTCGGACCATTGTTGAAAGGAACACGCTTTGGGCGGACTTTTTTTAAGAACTCCCATAAATTACTAACTAATTAATTTTGAAAGTAAATTGAAATCATTTGGAATTGAGTCTACATTTATATTACGATCAGCTGCATAAGTCTACATAGACTGGTGGACTCGTTGATCGCCATGCCAAACTTTCTATAAGAGGATTTGCTATGATCACCACTCTTCGCAGGTGCATTGTATTGTACCGTATCGTATCGTATCGTATCGTATCGTATCGTATCGTATCGTATCGTATCGTATCGTATCGTATCGTATCGTATCGTATCGTATCGCATCGCATCGCATCGCATTTCACTATATTGTATTGTATATGTAACTATTGGTATTTGTTACCTGAAATTAGATGTAGAGGTATAATATTAATAAAAAATTGGTGATGGCAGAAAGATGTTTTTTATCTTATGTTGTGTATATTCGCTACGTTTTCATGAAATATTATTCAACGCTTGTGTATATTGTCAGAGAAAATTAAATTTAAACTAAATTTAATCGCCTGTGATCAGCTTGAGTGTTCCAGTCCGACATGCCTAATTTTTTCTCCACTGTGTCGGTACCATCACAGAATTTGACACAATTTATTGTGAAAAAAACCTCGGATCAACTGATTAGATGTTTAACATAATTAAGTATTTATTCAAATGACTCTAAAACAAACAGACTAGAGAACCGACGCGTGGGCGAGATCACCAATTTATATGTTGATAATGCCCTTCTAAAAGTACAGTCGCTATCATATTTCACGATAAATAAATTAAAAAAGATAATTTGCATCGTTAACACTGTTAAAACTGTCTAATTTATTACATATTTTCCCATGTTTCGGTAGTTTTTTAGTAGCGATATTGTTCTTGAAACGCTAAATCGGAGCAGCTTTTTGCACGAACGAAATAGTTCGTATTAATGAGCTTTTTGGTAAATTTATTAGAGCATCCGTTTTATTTAATTACAAATTTATTCTGTGTTTAGTCTAGATTGCGATCGGTGAGTCATTTATTTTTCTGGACTTTTTAAACATTATATTAGTTACAGAAAACATGAGACAAAATG
Organism: Carcina quercana; assembly: GCA_910589575.2. NCBI lineage: Eukaryota > Metazoa > Arthropoda > Insecta > Lepidoptera > Depressariidae > Carcina > Carcina quercana. The sequence goes on from OU342435.1 coordinate 1,236,417, forward strand.
GATTTCTGTCTTCAAACCTATAAAGCTTGAAATATGCGTAACTGATAGGAGGTTAAATTAGGCAATTTACATGTTTATTGATTTTTAATCGTAAATAGAACTAGGTTTCAAAAATAATAATACACAGGTTTAATTTTTTCTGCAATAAATCTCGTAAATGGATTGATGACCGATTTTAGCTTTTATTTTTAATCCACCATAATTTAACATAATATTTTAGAAAGAAAAAAACATGGTTTCCCATTTCTAAAAAAAAACCTCTGTTACTTTTAAGCTTGTAAAAATGCTTTCTACGTCTGTACCGTCGAACGTGCATAATGAATTGATTATTTATGAATGTATTTTCTTACCGACTGTACTTATGCATAAAGAAAAATCATACCAATATATTATATTAGTATCTTCTAATTACTATATAGAGAGTCTATCAAAGATACATTTTAAATACATATGTTTTCTATAATTTATGCCTTTCTTGTTTAAAATTACAACTTTAGTTTTTTTTATTGCAGCACGTAAGTCACGACATTTAAAATTAACATATATCTTCAAGAGGCGTACACAATTATGTTTTTAGCATGACCTATCAGTCAATATATTTTCAATCAGTAAAGTCCGGCTTTCCCTAAATAGCTTTGCCACACTTATACACAATATATCTGAAAATACGTGAACGAAAACAAGTAATAACTCTTCCACAAAGTGAAACTCAAATAAAACATGACTGTATGGTGTTTGTCAATGGCTAAATGTTGGAATCTGGACGACCTGACTTCTTTTCCCAGTGGAATACTTATCGTTATTCGGTTCGGTTGGTGGTAGGGCATTTCCACATTCGCCTGGCTTACTGTTAACAGCACTGTTTTGTTCTGGTATGAAAGGTAGCATAGCCAGCGACTCATTTGGTTGAGGCTTCTGGGTGAGCACGCTTAAATCCAACGGCTTTATCGTCACAATCGGGTAAGACGAACCCATCATACAGAAAAAAACACAGTTTAAAGTTAAGTTTGTCGCTTTGAAATAATTACACGTAAAAATTGAAGAACTTTCCAAAATTATTTCGGAAAGTATATACTGTAATGCAATTTATTCCTACTGTCTATAAAATGGAAAAGCATGAATCTTGCTCCTTGCTCCTGTTTGCTTAATTATATAATTTCGACATTTTATTCATACATGTACAGTTTATACAGTACATTGTGTTTATATAGTATTGGCTCTTCAAATCAGTTCAATGATTGTAAAATGTAAAACTGACCCCACGGTATAATTCGAGAAAATTTGTAAAGGGTAATGTAATTTTCCAAATAAAATGAAAATTAGCAAAGTACCCACGTATAATAAAAGTATATTGTTCATGATGTTCCATAGACATAAGTCATGGTAAAGTAATTAAATTCTATTCAGTTTTCAATTTCACACAGATAAACTTGTGAGACAAGCCAATGTCCTTTTGTTTATAAAGTAACTAAACTAGATAATGTAAGGAAGAGACGTGTCTGTTTGGTAGTAGACGGCAGTGTGATGGAACGAATCCAATTCCTTTTTTAAAACATTAATTAACGCGTCTTATGTGTTATAAATGAACACTGCTTTCAATTTACAAAACTGTTCTCAAATTTCTCAATTAAATTTAATGCCTCGCCACTTTATTAAGGCTCTAACAACCATGAAATCCGAAGATAGTAAAGATCAAATGTTTATAACTAAAAAGAGTCTAAAGTCGATATAAATAAAAGTTAATAAAAAAATTATAAACTTATAAATAAACTGATTATTATTTGGATGTCTTAAAATCAGTAACGATTCAAAATAAAATCATTAACAAGAATCGTAAACTTAAACAGCAACAAAATTAATATTATCAAAAGATATAACGTTTTATACAGTGGACTTGGTTCCCCGTAGCCAAAGCAGAATTAGGAAACGGTGTAACTTATAAAAATTATAATTGTATGGACTTAGGAAAGTGTTCCACAGAAACTACACGCAAGAGTGGGATAAAAAGTACCCTGTCCTTTTTCGTCCCACTATCCCTATACAAAAAATTTAAATCATTCAGGCCCTCTTTTAAAACGAGAACGAAAGACAAACAATCTCAGCTTCGCTTCAGTATAATATTAGGATATACTCGTATGTTATGGAATTCGTCTCCATTTAAAAACGATTTTTCGCAGACGAAATCTAACACTACGTGTAAAAATAACAAGCCAATTACTTAAAAAAATATTGTCTGTGACTTTCAAAAATACTCACGAAAAAATTATTTATCGGGGTGATAAAGATCCTTTGTTTTCCTCCATTTTATAGTATATGTTTACTTTGAAAATGGGATCAAACAGACATAGTTAAGGTTTTTGGATATTAGTGTAATTAGTGTGATATCATACTTAATTGCCATAGGCTTAAAGTAATAAATAATTTCATTTCTAATCACGACCAAGTGATCAAAATTAAAAAGACAGTACAAGAATCTAAACGACATCATGGAAAGCCATTTTTACACCATCTGATCTCTTGGTTAAAACTGCTTACACATGTATCTTTTGAGACCGGAAATTGTTAAATTACTGCTAAATTATAATCCGAGATTTTAAAAAATGAATGAGTATTTGAAAACTCAATTCCCTTATCTTGACATGTTTATGATTCCGATAAGATAATGTTTGATTTAAATATTTAATTAAATTAATATGTTTATATGACAACGCAGTTCGTACACGTTCTTTTCATGTTAATATTTTCGTCACTGTTTATTTAATCTTGTGTACCAGTTTCTGATTTCTCAATTACAGAAGTAGAAAATATGGCGGATACTTCCGGAATCAAAAAGGGGGAATAGATATCTAATATTTTTTCTACAAAAGACTATGCGAATATTAAATAGTAACCAAATAGCTAGAGATTTAAGATATACATTCTTCGCCATGTTGCGTGCCTTTAATAAGCCGATTTTCCATAATCAAGCTTGTCGGGTAAATTTTCAATCGGAGTACATATTTACATCGATAGATGGAGCTGCTTCTCTCCTGCATTGCCTTAGGGTTATAATATTTTAAAGCCTAAACAACGTGGTATTTTTTTAAAGAAAAAAGTACCAAAAGTCTTAAAAACAAAACGAATCAAGTTACATCACTTCGTCGCACACCTGCGTCGTATGTGGAACATTAAAATTATAAGGAATTTAAGTGAAATTTGGCGTCGGGTCGGTAATCGGGATGGCCATTACGCGGTACGAGGTACGAGGGCCTGTAATTTGCACACTTTTCAATAATCGATGTGGCGGTATCGATGTCCGATATCGATTTATTGCTTTTATTTGGAGCAGATTTAGTGAGGTGACTTGTTGATATATTATTGTTGTACAGTGTGAAATGAGCGTGAATGAGTACAAAACGACTGAAATTCTTTTTTATGTTTGTTTCTTGCACGTGTCGTGTTTATTTGATGCAAATAACACATTTTAAGAGTACATACAAATATTTTAGTGTAACTTACTCTTATTGCGTTGATACTCGACATTAAAAATTAACTCGTGGCAACAGTTTACAGGTGCGAAAGTACACATAGCTACACATCAAGCTATACATTTCCAGTGTACGCTGACCTCACATTGAATGAACTCCCGCACGACGCTAGTTCAGCTTATACTGGAAATATATAGCTTAACCGGTAGCCGTGCGAAGAAGACAAACAATTAAAACCTTTAAAAATTGAACTACAATTTGGTATTTAATGTACTTCATAAGCGTCGGTGGCGCAATGGATAAGGCGCGGACTCTCAATCTGAGGGTACCGGGTTCGAATCCAGCCGTGTACCTATGAGTTGTTTTTCAATTCAAGTACATTATCCGATTGCTTAACGGTGAAGGAAAACATCGTGAGGAAACCTGCATGTCTTGAACAAGGCATGTGAAGTCCGCCGATCCGCACTGGGCCCGCGTGGTGGAGTATGGCCCATACACTCTCTGTAGGAGGGTAGGCCTGAGCCCCTGCAGTGGGGACGTATATAGGCTGTTGATGTTGTACTTCATAAGTATTATGGGTGTAAGTTGGCCGTTATCTCTGCTGGTGGTAAGTAAGGATAAGGCATTTCGATGGGAAAAAATTACGTTAACGCTCTTAGACGGTAAACTTAGGTAGGTTACATGGTGGTAGTCTCGCCAGGCAGAAATAGACAATGAGCTACCACCAACATAACCCAGTACCTTGCAATTGGAAGCATTTCGTTATTCCATATCCGTAGCATATCTCCAACTACACGTGTGCTTGGAGCAGCAACTAAAATAATTTGTTGTTGTTGTAATTATTCGCAGATAATAATCAACGATTCACGTTTAAAAACGTTGCTTGGAAAGCACGCCTGTTTATATCTGTCAGCAATGTTTACTTTGAACTCGTTAATTAGCATATTTATGGAGAATAATAACAATATATTGTTGGTACACTAACAAGTAATATTGCAATATATGTATACCCTCAAACTAATGTGGCACGGCGCGGCGCCATACAATGAATGTTGTTTCGTTTTTGTTGCTTTGATTTCGGATTGGGTGCAATATGTATGAATCTGAAATTCCAAGTTTAAACGGATTTCGATAGGTCGTTTTTTATGGTACCAGCCCTTGTTCTGTTACCGATCACATGATGAAAATTAACACGTAAATGGAGGTAACGTGGTGGTATCTAGCCACTAGTAGCCACGCGGACATAGAAAATGCTCTACCGAAAAGTAGGAAAGAGATAATAAACCCCATTTCGATTATATAAACAAAAGGGATTGCATTTATTGTTTCGTCAAAAAATTAACATTACTAACACAATTTCGTTAACACAAATAATTCAGCTTTCTCTGAATCCATATTTAAACAAGACCAATTCACCGGAATACTAAACCACTAAAACAATATCATAATCAAACATTATGACATGTTCGCGAACAAACATCATATGCCGTCCACATAACGGCACATTACAACAAACACACGTAGACAGGGCACGCCAATATATTTTTTCATACATTAATTATTCATGCCGCGTCTACACATTATACGTCATTATGGTATCGCGCGAGCCTTGCGCCCGCGCACGCGGCCTGTTCTCATTGAAATTTCTTATGTAATTTGCGGCGGGACATTTTTGCATTTGTAATTTTTTGAAAATCGAACCGGACTGCTCAATACGGTATTAATTTACAAACCTGGCTTTTGATTTAGGCAAACTCAGAGTCGCTGAAGCATTACAAATCTGTTGTAATTATACTTCACATAAAAATGTTATAGTTTGAATCAAACAAATAAATAGAGATTTATGGGTTTGAAGCTTTTTTAAAATAAACATTCCAAATAAAATTATCATATCCATGATATAAAATTTGGTTTAGGCGTTGTTATATTTTGATTTTTCTATATATCTTCTACGAATGACCAAATCAAACAGAACACCGCGGTTGGTTAATTTATTTACCCAGTTAAATTAAACAGAAAAGTGGAATACATTAACCGAAAATTATATTAAATATGGGAATTTATGGTTTATACTGAGAACCGGCCTCCTTTAAAGAGTTCATGCATTTATGCTCTGAAAGTATATTATCGAAAAATGACGCGATGTTTTCCTGTTCATTACAACAGAAAGAGACGGACAATCATATGTGGTGGTCACACTCTTAGGAACCATAAAACTGGGCACGCGCGGAACACAATATTCATGACGCTGTAAGTTTGTGCTTCCTTGTTTAACTCTAATGAAATGAAAAGCTCCATCGAATATAATTAACCAATCGATTCCTAGTCGCTAAAAATCATCGAAATCAACAATAGAACTTGGTTGGTACCATGAAAAACGACCGATAGAAATCCGTTTAAAATTCGAATTTCGGATTCGTACAAATTGCACCTAATCCGAAAGAAATTTGAAACAAAAACGAAACGAATCAAAGTTCGTTGTTCACCCAGAGCGTGATATACTCGTAGTGTTAGGAGCAAGGCGGACGTAGTAAAATTCCCTGACAACAAGGAAACCAGATAGGTAGATAGGTGTTAGGCATCAAACCCACTGCTTCCAAATTACCAATGTAATTATTGCATCGGACATGTCAGTATCAGGTAAAGTAAAGCTTTTACAAAAGCAACAACATTTAGCATCAGGTAAGTAGGATCCGATATGGAATAAGAGTTCTCGAGTGGCAACCACACTTGACGGGAAACTTGTACTGAACCTGAACCTGGCGTGTAAGGGTTGCGAAGACCGGCCATTGTGGCATACAAGGCGAAGGCCTATGTTCAGCAGTGGATGTTTACCAGCTGATGATGCTGAGGAATAACAACAAAGAGGTAAAACATTGCAAAATAAAAATGCAAACATACTGGCAGTCTATCCAGACACAAATAGAAACTATTCACTTGTGATTGATTAGTCTGTAACAGAGAGTGAAAGTTATAGAAAAAATCGATCCGCATTGGTCCTATAAATAATAACGAGTAACGTTCCAAAATAACGTTCCTATTCCAAATTTAAACATCGTTAACGGACTCAACACTTTCTTTTCTATTGTAAGTGCGTCTACACGGTGGACAGCGCGTCAGTATGTCGTCCATTCAATCGATATTGAATCGATACTGTATCCGAACATGATTATATCGATTATAGTGCTGTAACGGTAGTGATTCGTGATTTTTGAACGCTGATTAGGTCTATTGTTGGTCGAGTAAAGCGCTCATTAAAATCGATACGCGATATCGATATAATAATGTAAATATTCGAAAGTTGAAATTTGAGATTACGTTGGCTAAAAACGGTAGTTATTTAGGCTGTCATGAATTACATGGAGAATTAAATAACAGCTAACGATCTAGGTATCGCGGAAGCGATAAGCATATGATTTCACAGAAGGCTTTGTTAAGGCTACTGAACAAATGGGATGAAATTTTCATTCATATTTCGAAAATTAAAGAGTCACTCCTACAAAGTGGTAAATAAAAAACCATCTATCTCCTGCTTATTCATATCTATTACAAATACTTTCTAACTCACCATGCTTACTAAAATATTCATGCGTGTTTGTACAATCCTTTGTAACAAATGTGTTATATTTATAACGTAACACCTATGTGAATACAACGGAATGTTTTGGCACACCAAAAAATCGCTGTCATTTTTGAAAATAGAATAACGTATAATCGGTCCCTTGACTTCCAAATCATGAGATCACTGAGAAAACACTAGGTTACGGATGTAGTGGAGACTTTAACCTTACTTTACAGATTTTACTATTTTATAACATCACATTATTTTTTTAAAAATACTAAGGTGCGTTTGATTATTCATTTGTCACTGGACTGGACTCTTCTACAACACAATCAATCTTGAAGAAATTTAACGTTCACGTAATAGTCTAGGAATACAAAAAAGATATATTACGCTACTTTTTTCTGATATAACTAAAAGTCCCGTGGGATAATTTAAGAAGCCCACGCAAAAAAAGTGTCACTTGAAACTTTTCAAAATATATCACAACACCGATGTCACTCAATCTTTCATAACTAATGCAGTTATTAAATTTAAGCCATCCTCTTGTAAACGCATCTTTAAATAAACATAAGCGAGGTTCCAAAAAAATAATTAACCCCGTCCCAAAAAACGAGTCCAACAATTTCGAAAATATCATTTCAAGTCTCCGAGCATCAGTTCCTGAGCAGACGTAGGGAATGACCAATAATTTCGTCCAAGATTTACGACATAACCAACTATATTTCAGAGCAACCTGATTGGGTTATGATTGTTGATCGCACAAGTGGAAAAATCGTAATTACAAATCCCTCTCGTGTTTCTACGAAAATTTGAAATAATTTACCAGGCAGTGCGGTGCTCCGGTTTTTGTTTGGTTTTACTGAGAACGTAACAGTGCCGCCAATTGTAACGAATTGTTAGTGATTATTGTTACGATGCGAATTAAAAACGAATTTTTTCGAAAAAAGAATGCGTGAATCCGAACCCAAAAATATGCACATTTAAAATCAGATCTAGGGAAGATCTGCAAACTTTTAATTTAATTCTTTAAAAAAATATGAATATGTTTTAAATTCGATTTACAACATCTACGAGTATGTAAACTAAAAGCATATTGGTCTCTGATTTGGACTCGGATAGTTTTTCAAATATCAACCTTAAAACTGTATGTATCGTAGTATTTTACTCTGAAACTTTTACTTAGTTTTACGGAATCAATTGGATTTAATTTCATTAACATTGTGCTATTAATAAATTCTATCAAAAAGTTTGCTTCCAAAAGTTCTACTTGAACGAACTACGAGTATATCACTTTTATCGAACGTGTTCTATAAAGATTATAGATTATGTTAAACACCCACCTTCTATGATTTTCGATTATATGGAACGTTTGAATATTTTTACCTAATTTACAACACAAAGGCGGTATGCGAGTTTAAAGTTCAATATACGAATTTATTGCTGATTGATTTGACAATGGTACACCAAAATATGTATAAAATTAATAATGTATTTAAATCTGGAACTCATAATTTTATAGGTCAGTCGTTTAGCTACACTTTTTGTATGCAAATGGTTTTGTTCAACATTAATGTTTTTACATATTTGTTGTTATAGTGAGTGAGGTCAAGGTGATACACGATATCCTGGTGGAGGAATCTATTGTCGTCTTCTTTAGATATAGTTTGGTAGAGCGAGATGTAATGTTTCCGTATGTTTTTAGGGTGCCGTTCTGTAAAAGCAAACATGAAACCCTTATAGGATCACTTGGATGTCCGTCTATCTCTCAATACATTTTTTTAAATGCGTGAAGGCACGTTTATTTCACGTTGTTTTTTAAGGCCCGGCTTTCACTAATAATTGAACATTTAATAGCTTATTATACTTTTAATCAGACTTCTGCCTTCAGACGCCCATATGTTAATAGATGTTTAATGTCACTTTACAGAAGTTGAAGTAGCTTGACTATTTCTTCAAAAACTCAACCCAAACGTTTTATTTATATTACACAAATTTGTGCACTTAAGTAATGCCCTTATTCCAAGCACATCGCTATAGGAATCACTTACCCAGTATAACAGGTATGTGAGTTGCAAAAAACGTAACCATGAGTTACTTAATCCCACCTCATTACCGTCGCAAAATCTACCACATTAGTTGACCTCTACCCTAAAAAACGCTATTAAAATTCCGCGTGGTACTGCAATTCGCACTTGCGCAGTTGAAACATTCTAGGGTCCAACCGCACGATTTATAGGCGTACGCGCAGCGAGCGGCTTGCGCTTGCGCTGCGTGTGAGAATAGACCGAGAGCTACGATGATTGGTTATGATGGATATCAAATGCATCCGTAGCACTTCTGTGGTGTAAAAACTGCTTAATATTTTACTTTCACAATTTTTCGACTCACTCCCCCTTAATAATAGCACGTAAGGGTGAAAGGGTTAGAAACAGTGCGTTAAATCGAATCTCGTCTCTATTTTAATAGCTTTCGGTCTCAATGATTTTTGAATTTTTTTGGCATGATATTGAATTTTTAAAGCTGTCAAATAATTATTGAACTCCAAAAATCAAGTCATTTGGACTTTTTGTAACGACTGAAAGACAAGCTAAGCTATACAAAAAAAAACATATATTTCGGCATTTATAATATTAGTATCTAGCAGTGCAATGTTACAGCTGGTTATGATATAAATCGATAACGCATTTCATTTTTTTAAATGGTAATAAACAATAAACAAAACAAGGAAAAAAACGGTAATTCTTTTAGACTCATTTTTTAACGAAAGAGTGTATAATATGTATCCACTTTTTAACATATTACATTCACCCATTGAAATGTCCATTAAAGGTGAATTTGACAAAGTTCAAAAGTGTATACATATTTTTGTACTCGAGTGTACCTGACACATTAGGGGAAGATCCAGATAATGTCGGAATCTTACCTCCTAAACCCTTAGCGAACGCCTTCAGTGCTCTCCTCGCGCCATGAAACCTCTTGCGCCTATCCTTATGTATTCTACCTCTCGGTCTATAGAAATGACGGTCGGTGCCACACCAAGCGCGCACTCGCAACCGTCGACTGATATAAATAAGACTAGGTTTGACACGCCAATGCCATTCGTACTCATATATAAACTACCACGGGTTCACAGCCTCAAGTTTAGTGCCTGGGAACTGGCCATCCCGCGGGGATTTGTTCAATTGACTCCGTATAAGTCTAGATAAGGTCTTTGCGAGTTATTTTATTTATGAGTGAGGAGGGAAATGTTTGAAAATATGTGTATGTGTTAGTATCATTCTGTTCCTTCGACCTAACTAGCTGTAACTAGCCTTTACCGTTGACTTCATCCGCGTACAATTAAGAAATAATCTCGCATTTTTAGTTCATTTTTATCTGTATCGATTTTCTTTGTACTTACAAAAAGATTCAAATTTTTCGAATGGTATGAAATCCAAAATAGAAATTTAGAATTGTTATTAAGAACAAGAAATAACTAACTTAACTAATATTCTCAACATTTTACAATGAGTTAGTTTAGTATCCTTATATATGTGGGTATATGTTATATATTTATTTGTATATGTATATATATTATATCTATGTATTATATTTATATAAGTATATTAGTATATGTTGTTTTAATTATTTCCTTCTCAAATCTCTTTGTTTGTATATCTTTTATTATGATATTGCATATGTCTCCGCACACCACCCTTTTATCTTTCTCCTCGCCCTGGTTGACTGGAAGAGATCAGTATATAGGGATAAGTCCGCCAATTCGACTTTTATTATAGTTTTAAAATTTTAATCATTTAAGTTAAGATGAATAAAGAGTATTCAAACAAACAAACAAACAAGAAAAATCACCCACTAATTTGACTGTAGTTACATATTTATACAAATATTTGGTGCTCAAAAATGCAATTGTAACTTATAAAAAAATGCCCAGAAAATCAAGGCTCGATAGTGTATTTGAACTGGCATGCTCATCTCACGAGCATGTCTGGAATTGTTGAATAGGTGATTTCAAGGGACGTACAATTTGTTGAGGAATTTATATGTGTTGGTCGGAATAGGCATAGCAAAATAGCAGTAGTCGTTTTAAGATTGCGGAAAACAACCTGAATTATACAGTCGGTGCTCTTTGAATAAAGTATCTTTTTTCAGCGACTTTGTCTTCGTCGATTAAATCAAAATTTCTAAATAATGGCAATCAATGATAACCGTGAAGCACTTTTACATGTCTACAACTCTGCATATCTCATACGTATAGCCTCTTTGAGTATCTCAGATAAAAATCCCAAAAGCAGATAGATAGTGGAAGCAAAATCACCATAAATTAAAATAAAAGTAGTTCTTTGAGCTCACGGTAAAGGCGTCTAACCGTGGATTGAAATCGTGGTAACTATTGATGGCTGCGTTCAGGTTAGAGGAGTTTATCGGATGATTGCCGTAATGACAATTTATGCGCGACCCCAGTGGGATATGTAAACGAGGCTTGGACCTGTATAGTACTTTCATGTAATAGGGACCACCCACTTGTCTGTAGAGTGTTTTCGGGTTTCAAGGTTACGTCTTTGGAAAGCTTACGTGTAAGGTTAACTGATAGCTGTCGACATTAAGATAACCAAAGAAACGCGTAGCGCCACCTATGGGACATGCTACTGCAAACCTAACCAGTGTAGCATGCATCTATGATCCATATGTAGTTTTGTTTATTTTTGATCGATGTGTTTTAGTTTCTAAGGCAATGAGGTCTATAGCGAGGAGCATGAGAGAGCGATAGAACTAGTTAATTCCATAACAACAGATTGAAATATGTACCCTTGTACAGCAATTAATTGGTTCATATGGCTAATAATAATCAACATAAGCGACAGCGAATTCTAGAAACTCCTTGAATCGTTAGGGACCCTTATGTTTCATCATCATCATCAGCCGGGAAACGTCCGCTGAACATAGGCCTCCCTCATGGTACGCCACATCGACCGGTCCCGAGCCACCTGCATCCAGCGACTCCCTGCGACTCTAACCAGGTCGTCAGTCCATCTAGTGGGGGGACGGCCTGGTAGACGTTTCCCGGTACGTGGTCGCCACTCGCCCTTATGTTTGCTTAAGCCAAAATAATTTTGAAAACTTGTCTAGATTCAAACGACAGTCGGTTAACGAGTTTTAGAAGATCGGATTTTGAAAAATAAATATGCATAGAAAGTTGTCACTGAAAGTGTTGCGGTTTATTCCCGACTCCGACTCCGACAAAGTTATCACTTTAAAGCTTAATATTTTGCAAACTGACCCCTTAACCAAACAGTTGTGTTCCTAGACCCTCAATATTTTTGTATGATTTATAATATTCAACGATACCCCACACAACGGGGTATACGCGAAAAAAAATTTCATCCCCAAGTTACAAGTATGGGAGCCACCCTTAAAAATGTTTTTGTATATATTATTCTACCACTTTGTCGACGTTATTAATATGTATACCCGTACCCAGAGGGATTTAAATATAGTAATAGGTCATAGAGCGGGCATTGGGAAACGTTTCATATAAACATTTTGATCTCAAAAGTCAATGGTATGTCAAATGTCTTGTACGGTCGCGTGACGTGATGTGACACTAGATTGAGTAACTTACTACCAATTGGTAATAAGTTTAGGATCAAAATTTTTGTTTGCTTTGTCCGGTCTATTACTATTAATGTTAAATGTCTTTGCCCGTACCGAATTACAGCTTTCTAGGAGTACGATTCTCTGAGGTAATCCGTGGACGGACAGACGGACTGAGTGAAACTATAAGGGTTCCTTGTTTAACTACGGAACCCTAAAAAGTAGTACGTCAATTTACGGGTAATAAATAAATGCTAAAGTTTTTCTACAACGAACTCTCCGTACAAGATTCGGCACACTTTTCAACTAATTTTACCATATTTTGGTCAACAAACATGTTTACGGCCTCAAAACACTCAAAAAGCCCTACAACCAATCGTTTAACATGGACCAGCGAATTTGTTGACAGGTTAACACGACAATGTCAAAAGGTTTCCATTTTATTACACGCTTACAGAACTACACAAGGAAGTTTGCTAGTGGGCGACGGCGCTAGTTTACTAGTCTTAAACGCCGGTACGTGAACGCTTTCTATCGGTCATTTTTAGTTCTTAAATTGACCACCTATAAATATACTTGAGTAAGACTTCTGATTTGATGTTATCGATCGGGTAAACAATGGGTATGTGATCGGGTTTTTAATCGATTGTTTTGATTCAATCCAAAAACAACATTTTAATCGATTGTTAGGATCTACGATTCATTGTTCTTTATTATGAAAAAAATATAAGACGCGTGTTTATATTATTAATACAAAACAATTGCTTGCGACGTGCAGACTTTAAAAACTTTGGCGCTGTAAAAAGCTGTACTAAGTCCCTCAAACTGGCAATGTCTCTTTGCGTTCATCAGTAGAGGACAAATCGCATCAATACACATTTCCATTGATAACATTGCTGTTATTTGCGTGGTGTGATATCTTCGAAGCTTCCAAACGACTGGATTTAATTAATATTCGTATCATTTGTCTTTGCGAATATTGGTTACATACAATATGATATCTACGATGTACGCCATTTTGAATATACTTTTTTGGGTTTGATAAATTATCTCATACAAAGGATTTTTGAACGTGGAAATTTTAAACGTCAAAAACAATTTCAAAAGTATTTTTATGCAATGTAAAGCTAATGAGGCTCTAGCTCTGCTACCTTTTATACAGAACACAATAGTGCTATTAACACTGCTGTTTGGCGGCAAACTTAGATAGGTGACATGTTGCAAGCTATCCAGGCCGAAATAGAACATTTCCTTAATACCACCAAAACTGATTGAGTCCTTATTTAGACAAAATCATTGTACAGATTATAAATAGAAAAACAACAATTTTCAATAATGTTTTCTTGGTTTTGTCTTGACAACAATCACCTTGGGAATATATAGCCTAAACCTACATTTCAACAACACGCTTCCATCACCAAACACTCGTGCATCATTATAAATACAGAGCCAAAACCCCATTTAGTCACGTTACATTGTAAAAGAATCCGATCGTTTTGTCCGACGAGAATAACATTCGCTCAGTATTCCGATCGCGAGGCGTTTCAACCATACAACTAGAACAATTTTACACTCTATAAACGTGCGGCCAGCCGCAGCCGTACGCTCTGTATTGATCATTCAACGAGCAGAAACGCGTAAACGACACCATTTAAATGGACTTTTAGACCAAGAGCTGCATATTATACAGCTCCGGTTTTTATATAAAAGTTTACTCCAGGTGTTTTTTTTATTGAACAATAGGTAGTAAATTTCGCTTGCATGGCCTAATGGCTACACTCTTGAACTTACAATGCGGAAGCCCTGGGTTCGATTTCCAGTAGAAGTACCTGTAAGTACTCAATTTGGTTGATGGTAGGGTATTTTATATCTCCGTCTGGGTAGCAAAACCATCACATATTTAAAAAAAACCTTATGGTAAGTAACGGTAAAGTCATAGGATGGAAGAGTGCTCACCCTGTCTGTATTTCTATTTGTAGCCTTCTTTTTATCTTAATTAAGTTTGGTATTAACCATCCCATGGCATCAGAATGACATACCGTCACATATCGGCTACTTTTTATTACTAATCTTATGAGCTGTTCTAATCAGAATATTTGATTCCATCACACACCGATACTACTTCGTAGAACACGCAGTAAAATCCGTGGCAGCAAAGCTGGCCTTAAAGTGTCATAATACATTTTTATTTTATTTTTTATTTGTTGGAAAATTAGCAGCTTATAGACAGTACATATACAGACAAATATAGAGAGCATAAGATATCAAGCTTTTACAATTTTTTTCGAATAGTACAGTTAAGTAGAGCGAGTTTTACGAGTTAACAATCGAAGTAAATATAAATAAATAAAAACATATTTCATTATGAAGCGTTATGCATTGTAAGATACTTGTTTAATTTATGAAGATAGAAAGAAAGAAAGAAAAATTTTATTTGCCAAGTACATAGTTTTTTACACGGTGTTTAGATAGTAATTTCAATTAGTTCGGTGTATTTAACCTGTCCACAGTGTGCAAATATTGTAAATATATATATATCTAATAAGGAATTTAATTGTTAAAAAATTAGTTTACATCGCATCGGTAGTGTATAGTATGTAGTGATTCATTTATTTATTTAAGATAGCTTCATATTAGTACAGTTTTTCGATGTTCTAACCTAGCAGACATAATTTATCCCAAAGATGCCACATGAAACAATCACACAAACACATTCATCAAACAAAACTGCAATATCAAACAGTGACAGCTAATCTAAATATATAATTAATTATTTGAGCAATAAATTGTACATGAACATGATGTTACCTCTCAGTCTATAACTATTACAACACCAAAACATACCAACTTGAACGTGATCAAAAAATTCAAATTACACTTTAAGTTAGAATAATAGAGTCTACAATCCATTGGAGGTACATAGAGCTAAGATAATTAAAGATGACAGTAAAGACCGTGATGCAAATAAATAATTCGGTACTTATCATTCCTCGAGTGATTTGGTTATGTAAGTCTGTGTTAAAGTGGATTAATAGGTCAATGTACTTGCTATTTGGTCGCCTTCTATTGAAGCGGCCTTTAGTATTTGGATCACGAAAGGGATTGACGACATTTTGACGGCGATTTTGTTTTCGTATGTGTTCTTTTTATGAGGGTATCGACAAGGTCTGGCTACTTCAATGAATTTTAAATTTTGCGAAGTCTTTGTATGTGTAATGGGTAAGTACTTGGTAATCATCTAACTGATGGTAAGTGATAATATGGTCGTAGGACGGAATGCGTGCTCTCCCAAAAGCTTCAAGCTTTCATATCGGAACACAAAATGATCTTAAGACTGGTGTTTGTTTGCGGATACAGAAAATCCGCAAGCAACAAAGAGGCGATTAAAGAGGTTTTTTTTTAAATTACAAAATGAGCTCGAATAAAAAGAGCGTTCAAAAAGAAAGAAAGAAACGTCATCTGTCCTAACAGTCTACATCATTCATCTTCTAAAATGTTAACCCTTATAAGTAAACGTATCATACTTGTTTTTTTTGTGTTAATTTTCTCAAAAATTGCTGAATTAATTTCGATAAAATTTAAATGGGATCTATGAAGTATTCTCTATCAAACAAAAAAAGAGTTATCAAAATTGATTCATTATTAGCGGAGTTGTCGCGTAAGATACATAAAAAAAAACATACAGTCGAATTGGGAACTTTCCCCTCTTTTGAAGTCGGTTGAAATAGACTCGTTTACTGTTTAAAACAAATGAGATTTCATATTCCGTGATCGCAGTAAGATGTTGTTACAGGTACAGTGAAGATACAAATGATAATGATCTCAAATTAATTTTCTATTACACTCATTATAAAAATATGAACATTAAACTCATATTTCCTTTGTCACAAGTTATCACAGTTTTATAATAATAATAATAAGCTAACATCAACACGTGTCATTTTCAGTAAATAGCAATAAATAAAGTAGAAACCGAAAGTCCGTTAGTAAATCTATGTTGAGTTTCAAATCTAGATTTATGCGAACTCGTTTGTTAAAATCTGATTTAGACATGATTTTTTCATAGTGATGTTTTATTGTCATTATTCATGCTAATGTAGGTCTTATACCTTTACTGACAGAATGTAATTTTGATGTAAGCAAGAGCTTAGACTACAACTGCTGTCAAAAATTATGAGTATATTTTCTGAATATTATTTTTGCAAATAATTTTTGATATATTCAGATTTATTTATCTGCCATGAATTATAATTACCGTGTGGTCTCGGCTATAGAATATGATTTCCCCACGTCTGAAATATGTATCATATAAGGCTATCAAGGGAAGTAACATGCACCAACAAGATCAGATCGGGATGGATGAAGGTAGGATGTCCGCCTTTCTAACTCCCGGTCCGGGAGATGCGGGGTAGGACGGCCTCCAAACCGCTGGTCTGACGACCTTAATAAGATAGCGGGAAGCGAGTGGATGAGGAGGACCGAGGACCGGAAGGAGTAGCGCACGTTGGGAGAGGCCTATCTTCAGCAGTGGAGAGACACGGGCTGATAAGTCAAGTTAAGTCTAGCTAACTACCACCATGTTACTGTAATCTGGCGCCAAACAGCACTGTTGTTTTCCGTTAAGAAAGCTATGAGGCTTCGGCTATTACAAGCTTATGATCCAAAGGAATTAACTTCACGTACCACCAGATGAGATTAAGGCCAACTGGAGGGGAGGGAGGCTCATGTCCAGCAGTGGACAAATGATTATAAGTGGGTTTGCATGTAAATTGATACATTTAATACTGGTGGCTAGACGTTCCGTCTGCTTTTCTAAGGGGTGAGGCACTGTATGCTAAAATACAAGTTTTTAAACTTAGTTAGCTGCAGATGCTTTAGAATGTAACTAGATCAAATATTCTAGCCCAATTAGATTTAAGAAAAATATTTGTACATTGTTATGAATACAATTATTCTTATTATGATTTTATAGTACTCTGTCAACATCAAACCCAACAACTGAATTTATTCGACAGCTTTATCCACCCATATAATAATACACATTTCCCTTCTTATTCCAACTAGTAACTTTGCATTTCCGATGCAATTTCTACCATTCAATTCATAACCGTCACAATAAATCCTTATTCCCTTTTAGTGATACAGTCATTGAATAATAGTCTCTATGCCGTCACATTAAATGTTTTGACAGCCATCAATTCAGGGACAGGAGCGATCCTCGTTGGTAGGGAGACCGGCGCGCGCGCAGCTTACAAATTGTTGCGTCTCGGCACGCGCGGACCTAGGGCTGCCTCGATAGGCTAAGTTGGTAAGACCACGTGGCCGCGTTCAAATTTGGATTGTTTTATAGCTGTCCCTATCCGAGCCCTATACTACCCGAGCGCGTATGGTGAGACAGCATAATTACGCGATGTTATCCACCCGTTATTTGGATGTTTCGTAGTCCAGGGATCATTTGAAGGATACAGTATATTATGTAACCATTTTTTTAATACAGTATAGTAATGAAATTTCAGATGTCGGTGGTTTTTTTCAAATTGTTCTAAATTGATTCATACTCATGTAAATCAGGTTCAAAGTTGGGACTTTTTACTACCGTAAAATACAATTCTTTGGCGCCCTGTAACTCTGGAAGTATATATTTAAACGAAAATCTGACTCACCACTGACACAGATATTTGTTTCTAGATTGTGTCTTGAAAATTTCATAGATTTTCATAGCTTAATACTCAAAATATGACTGGACTACGTTTGTATAGGCGCTTTGACACCAGCATACCCTCTTAAGGAAATTTTCAACCAACTTCAAAAAGGAGGAGGTTCTTAATTAGGCGTTTTTTGTCATTCCGCCAATTATGAATCGATTCTGATAATTCTTTTTTTGTTTGGTACGTACATACGTTACGGCTGGTTCCATAGGCATTTTATCGAAATTGATTTTTGAGAAAATCAAAAAACACAAAATATATACCCAGATAAATCTACCTCGAAGGGCGAACATTTCAGGCTAGTTACAGTTGAATACTTAGTTCTCTTTGACTGTGTCAATTTATTGTTATTGTTGTCTTCTTTGCTACCTCTTTCATATTGGAACACAACAGTGCTGTTAACACTGATGTTTGGCGGCAGACTTAGGCAACATGGTGGTAGCTAGACCGGTACCAACGGACGAGCGACGTCTTTCGGAACAGCTTAGCATGTATAAAATGGAGCCATTAACAGCTCTAGAGGTATAATGGCAACCCTAATACCTGAAGAATATATCGTTGTCCATTGACTTTCAACTTCACCGACTGAACACAACGCCCGTACGCAACCAGTATTGTATTTTAATTTGTACTTACCGTGTTAGGAATATTACTTAGATTAAGGATAGCGTTGAGCCGAAGTAGCTAGAATATTTGTGTACGTTGCTTACAAGTCTAAAATAATTCCGTAAAATAATTTAGTCAATCCCCAAAAATAATTTCTAAAAACTTTGTTAGGCTTGTACGTACACCTATGATTGCATAGTATACTTGTTGTATTAAGAAGTTAACTATAATTTTTTAAAATACTTTTTATATATAAAATAATACAATTTTTACATATATATATTAATCGCCAAACTGTGGAACAGTTTGTTGGCGATAGGCGCTCTATATAATACTTATTCTATATGTATATAACTAAATCTTTTAATATCATATTTATCTACCTATTATTTTATCATTAAAGGTATCCAACAACCATGCCTTTAATTTTTTGTTAAATTCTCTTTTATTAATTTTTGCAGTCATCTTCGTATTGAAAATCAATGTAAAGGCGCGGCGTTAGATACCTTACTGTTCTCTCCCCGTAATAATTGTATAAAATATATATATTACTTTTACAACAATCTGTACCATTAGTTTAAAATTTTTATAGCGTATTTCGCTGGCCATTCAGCGTGGCAATGCTGCCTGCGTCATGGGTACGCGACCCGGGTCTAGATTAGTTACCTGTTTTTTTTTAAGAATTATTTTTAGTATTAGATCTGTCTTTATTATTATTATCATGTAAATAAATTTAAATAATAATAAATTTAAGTAATAATACAATTTTAAAAGCAAGACACTGAAACCTTAAATGAATGATGAATCAAAAACATTAAATGAATGATGAAGTCATAAAATAATTGAATTGAATAAATAATTCGACAAAGTTCAAGTTCAGTATTTTTAAAGTCTTTCTTTATTATCTTACTGTCCTAAAGAGTCATAAACAAGTTTCAACGTCTGAAGAGCTCAAAGATACACGACGAATTGTGACCTTATTGATCTTTGTTAGGCAACTGACTTCAATTGGCAAGCTACAAATAATTGTTTAATCCGTTATGCCCTTAACATGTTTTGACGAATAATTGAACTGAGAATTTGGTTTGTATCTGTTGCATTAAAATTTTATATTTTATCATATTTTGGTAAGAAAAAGTAAAGTTGAGAGGATTACGTCAAGGGTCGATTTTGGGCCCACAGTTATTGTGATGTATGTTTTTCTGTGTAATTTTTTTAAAATAATATTTTATCTACACAAAATTGTGGTCATTATATTATATTGTTTGGATTAAAATATCATCTATCATTATGCTATAATATAGAACTTTTATCTTCAGTACAAAGGTTAATAAAGAGTACAAATATAGAAACTACAATAGCATAGGTACAGTCTCTCATTTCATTGGAAACTGCGTCACTAGAAACATGTCTCTAAATGGCTTTCCCAGTAACGTAAACTATCTTTCACCAGCACAGCCGACGCTATGTTGGCACATCAAAAAGCGTGTGTATACAGAAAATACAACCATGGCAAAAACCACAACTACCTATATCTGATTTTGCATTTCACGAGCGTCCCGTGTCTGTACGCTGCGACTTGTGAATAGTTTGTTTGGATTTATATAGAGTTGTTCTTAATATATTACAATATATAATGAAAGCGTAATGTGTTAGTGTAAATAAGGTAAGACACTACACGTTCGGAACAGAATAAAAGGTGAAACAATTAAACTAGAATGCAAATATAGAATATTTTAACGCAGGATGCTTTTTAGACATTTAGAGTGTAGAGACTCAGAATATATAGGTGTTTCATACAAAACACATTCGCACGCAAGTACGGGTGCCATTATCATACGAAAATTTATTTAGAATTTTTTGATATTCATTAAAATGATTTGCTGTAAATGATTTTTTTATCTACTTGAAGTACTCAATTTGTCTTATATCTTTAATTATATAAGGAATATTATTTATTGCAATATTGGTCAAAATAGCTTCGTTAATAGCTCTTAATATTATAATAATATATAAAAAATAGAAAAATGATTACTGTGGGCTACCCTTCGGAGATATATAGTTTGAGCACTTTTCTGTAGGATTTTTCAAGATATGCAATTACTTAGAACATTTTAATTAAGATTCAGCCAGCGTTTCTAATGAAAGCGCACGAAAATAGGATTCTGACGTGGTCACAAAACATCGAGTCTTCTCTATTAGATATAAATTTATGTACCTACACATAATATTTATGTGTTATTCCGGATTAAATTTACAAAATAAATGTAAAGGTATGCTGCTTTATAAATAATCACTCTATATGATTCCAAAGCACGTCGATCAGTAATCAAATCATTGAAGCACCCGATCAGCAACCTCGCATTAAATTTGTCAAGCTGAGACTGCTTATATTAATCCTAAGTGGATCGTACCATTTCTTATACAGCTCGTATTCAGTTAGAATAAATTATCGAAGGATTTAGAAGCTTACTTTGCGGAGATTTGAGGTACAAAGGAAACAATTTTGTAAGAAGATTATTTGAGTATTTATTGCAGTTGTTAAATTAGAGCTACTGATGGTTTTGAAATTGATTTAGACTGTTCGATTTTAGGCAACGTTTAGCAATTTAAATTATAATATAATACAGGGTAACAGGTATCATAGTAAAGATTTAAAAAAGTTATAAAGAAAAGAAACTAGGCGCGCTTTTAAAATAGATTTGCAGTACGTATTTCTGTACTCTTATCCAACATAGAAAAAGAAAAATGATTTTCATTGGAATGTATAGAAAATCTTTTACTTATTTTTAAGTGAACGTCTGTCATCGTCTGTATTAACACAAAGCTACAATATGGGTATATTTAAGTCGAGAGTGAGCAAGAAAGGTAGCAGAGACATCGCCTCATTAGATTGAGGCTTCCGCACGCTTACAATCCAACGGACTTATCATCACTTACCATCTGGTGAGATGAAGGCCAAGTACAAACTCTTCATACATAATATATCATACATGAAAAATATCGAAACTCAATTTAGCACAGAAAATGAAATGATGAGATGTCATCATGTGTGTTAGAATATATAATGCCGTACCTAATTACATAAAGTTAGCTCCAAAAGAACTATTTAAACACAGGCTAAAGAAGTGGCTCATTGAACATAATTTCTATAACATAAAGGAAATATTACACTATAGGAAACATTTACATGTTGTACCCTAGCTAGAATTTTATTAGGATTATGTTTTGACATTCACGTGTTGTTCACGTGATTGATTAATCTATTTTTTTAATTTGACATGCTTTCTTGACATTATTTGGACACTTCAATTTAATTTAATTTCTTATTTTTAGCATTTTAATTAGTACTTCATTATTACTATTGTATTTTGCATGCCTATTTTTGTAAAATTTATGTAACATCTGTTTTACCATATTTTAAGTAAAATAAAGATTATGATTATTTGACTCCTTAACCGGAGCCATGCAAACAATCACTGCTAACCAATTGCCTATCAGTACAGTAAACAAAGCCCAAACTTGATCCATTTAAAATATCGCCCAAAGATCGACTAAATACTCTAACAATGGAATCGAACCGGTACCACAATGTGTGAACGAGTACGAACCAACTCAATATGAAATAACGGATAGTTTAAGTGGGCAAGTTAGGCGCAAACAGTGGTTTAGAGATGTTGGTTCAAGTTGAAGTTGTTTGCACAACTAATGAGGAGTTAAGCCGAGTGGTAACTATGTGTATCCTATCCTTGTTACTTGTACCTAGTGGACTTATCCGATGCGATGTTATGCTGGTGGTGTCACAGTATCCGGGTGTGCCGTTTGGCCTTTAGTCTACACATCCCGAAGACTTCCTCTGGGTGTGAAACGTCAACTAAGGAAAATTTTCAATGGCCTCATTGTCACTTACCATCAAGTGAGATCGTTCAACCCATCTATACTCTCGGGCATCAACTAGTTGTACACACATTTATCGAAATTGAGACTAGTAAATTATAAAAAACTAATATCAGTAGACTTTATAAGAGCAAAAATATAAAAACTTTTGGCTCTCTATGCCAAAAAAAGTACTAAGGGAAATTGGATGCAATTTTCACACATGTATTTCTAAAGGTCTAACTTAATAACTAATCTAGTACATGAGTCATTTTGATTCACTTCCTAGAAGCCGAGAAATATCACATTGCACCCATAGAGAGCTTCTGGAACTGCCACTTTCCAATTCCCATTGAAATTATTTGCAACATAATAAAACATATACCTGTTACGTATATATTAAAGGTAATGCAACCGCGTAACATTTTCAATCAATGCATGTTGTATGCCAGTTCACCTTTAAATATCGACCGACTTAACGATTGATTTATCTAGATCGTTTATCAATAGATCAGCGGCAAAAAAGGTATCATCACAACACGGAACGAATATTCCGTCAATCGACACTTGTTCGAGTGAACCGAAAAAATCAAGGCGAACGGGATTGGAGTTGGAACCTGCGACCTTTTTGTTCGTGAAATTTCGTTAGATTACAAAAACTATACGACCGAGCAGTAACGACAGAACATTTATTAGTACAGTTACAAGTAATGTTGGGGTTAACATATAAGTTACCAAAACTATTACAACCGAACAATAATTTTATTTGTATAAGTTAGTATTAGAAGGTTATTTATATAATTTAATAATAATAAAATTAGTATTTAAAATCTGGTGAAATATGCCTTTGAATATTAGCAGCTTATTCTCTATATTTTGAAAAAATAAATGTTTTCATTTCATTCCATAAAACTAAAGATACAATTTAAACTAATGCCTATAGATTAAATAACTGTTACGACCGAACAGTAAAAATAAAGGAACAGTTTGAATTCGTGTCTACTATAAATGCGACCTAATTATGTATAGGATTAAAAACTATTCTTAGCAAAAAGTAAAATTAAATTTCATGACTATACATATAACAAAAACAACTACAACTTAGCAGTAACAGAAAATGTACAATTATTATTTTAGGATTCATGCCAAGGGTTACAACATCCGTCATCTCTCATTAAAAGACTAAATTGCTTGTGAATCCATAATAATATTATAAATGCACAAGTGTGTGTGCGCTAACTTGTTCTTCCTTTAAGTCACAGGGAGTCAGAATGATAAAGAGTAACTGGATTTGATAAGCAATCGCCCCCAAGATTGCCAGGAAATAAATTTCAATAATGACAACTTTAATATAATCTACATCAACACAGCTAATGACCCCTAGGTGGCGTTTTTTGAATGATAATTTTAAAAAAAGTGTTCTTAAATGTAGATAGTAGAGAGAATATAGAAACTAATCGTTTATAATATTCATTTCACAGTATGATAATCCGATTTCCAATTTTTAGACAATTAATTCACAAAGCCAACTTTTTTCATTGCGAAAGTGACATCTGATTTTTATTTTAGTCTCATATGCGATCCTTATGCAATATTTCAACGTCCGATCCAAATTAAATTTCTGCTCTCTTGATTTAAAATGATTTACGCGTGCAATTATTATTTCGTGGAGTTATTTCGGGCAAATGTCAACTGTATGTGTTTCTTGCAATTAATGTGGCAGAAGACCTGCCTTGTAACTGATACGGTTTAACTGGGTTTATTTACCTGGCGAATGTCTTAACTAGATGATTTAAAGTTATGACGTTGGACTGGCGGTGAAAGACAAGTTAATTGAAATTTGTCTTTGTAAGAATATGTTAATTTTATGTTTATAAAGTTCCAACCACTACTGTTGTAATTATGAATTATATTTGAAATCAAAACGACGAACATATTGATAATAGTTTTTAAAAAATGACACGAGCGAGATTTGAATAAGCGTCTCTCGCAAGTCTGGGGCGAATGCTTTGCCAACTATAGCGCCGAAAATTGTTCTTCAAGCTTCAAGTGGATCTTATTTCTAGAAGTACGACCACTGTAGTAAACTAACAAGAAACCAAACGATGACAGCTGTATTTCATACATAACTGTGAATAACATAATTAAATCTATATCATATCAAAGAAATAGTGTGTGAACCGCAGAGGTAGAAAGTTTTACATTAATCTCGGATTTAATTTGTCCGTTAACTAGTTTTGGATTTATTAGGTTAATCAACGAAATTGTGATTGAAAAATATCTTGTTTACTTTTTACGGTTAATTATTTAATAACGCGATAGTTTAATTTGACTATGAGAAAATTTATAATTTGTAATTGATGATTAATATTAGGGTCGATATGATTTTTGCTTACACTATAGACATAGGTCATGTACATTTGAAATTTTCGTATATTGTTTTATTCTAATACCAACGAATCTATATAAACAAAACAAAGTTAAACCATTTACAGCTCAAGAAAGTGAAATTTGCAATTATTAAGGAATATATCCCTTGCATAATATGTTTAGAAAAAAACTCTAGGCCCATGAGAGCGGTCAGTCAGATGCCGAAGTATAAAGAAAATAAAAGTAGCAATGTATATGGAGCAAGGGTGTGGAGGTGCGTCCTCCCTCGCATCCTTAATGACTTACATAGAAATCTGGCAGAGGAAATAGAAGTACATAATAGTAAACAATTAAAAATGTTATGAAGCGATTCCTCTGCCAGAGTGGGTGCAGGGGGGGGGGGGGGGGGGGATGCGCCCCCGGACAGTTGCTACAGGTAGCATAATTTTGCGCACTGGAAAGTGTAACAGTAGTATTAGTAAAATTAAAATTTTAAATTTCTTTAAAGGCTAAACCTATTTTTATAATTTTAATTTTTTGAATAAATCTCCGTCTCAAATATCAGAATAACTATTAAAACATGGGAAAATCACACAAAAATATTTAGCATTAGCATGGAACGAAGCAGACGAAATCGCGGGCAAAAAGCTGTTAAAAATAATAAAAAGTTAAAAATTTATAGGAATGTTTTATACATGGAACGTGTATCTGCAGTTTTTTTTTACCTTAATAGTATTTATAAATCGTAGTTAAACATTGTACCGTGGTACGTGGTCCGTTTTTGTAGATAATCCTACTCACTCATGGCTAATAATTTCTGAAAACTTGTGGGCCATGGTAAAGGAAAGTTTATAATAAGATAGGTGGACTCGATACATTGGCTCTTCAATAGGAACATTACAGTGTAAAAGATTTTATACAAGATACATTTTGAGCATCTATAATATTATAGATTTATTTAATATTTTATTTTGTCATTGAAATTACTGTTTGACATTTATTTTATATAATTTTTGACATTTTCAATATTCTTGACGATCATTGTACACTCTGACGTTTTTATATATTTTTTTGTAATCTTGAAATTGATACTATGAAATAAATAATCTAAAAATAATCTAATCTAATAAAATACATCAGCTTATTCTTGTAGAGTTCTAAAAACCAGCAATTGTGAATGTAATCGAATAGACGTGGAACCCTATTCGATTATTGACCATCAAACTTAACCGTTTCAAAATTACATCGCAAACAAAATGTATGCGGTGGGCAGTGTGAGAATGGAATCACGATCTAAGGCACCGCTGGCGTAGCGTAGGAGCCGGTCTTCAAACCACCCATACATTAGCAACCAACGACTTAATCGAAAATTTATTAGTGCGATCAAAAAAATAATTTGCGGACACTAAATTTTAATTTTATGCATTTAATTAACTAGTTATTTGCATATTAATTAAATGTAGAGAAAGAAGTTGATAATTAAATTTTGGTTTCTTTTAGGTTAGACAGGCGGTCTCTTCAAAGGTAGGATAGCGCTCGATCGTCAATATCAGAGGTACATTATATGTCCCATTACAGCATTAACGGGTACCCACTAATTGTATAATATAATAGAGATGGGCGAGTTGATCGCGTTCGGATATCGGAGTTTCGGATATCGTGTGAAAATTTATATTCATAAGTGTGTTATGTTTATGTTAAAATGCTTTTTAATTACCTTTGTGATGTGTGTGTGGCAAGTGGGATCTTCTTATTTTAGATCGTAAGATCCTTTTTAAGTTTGATCAAGGAAATTAAATTATATGTCAAAATCTTGTCCTAAGTTGAACAATGAAAAGAGAAAATAAAATTGGTTTATTATATTAATGAAAGGTTTCTTACACTTTTGAATAAAATGTACAAATGCTTTTAAAAGTATTGGCCATGCGGTAAATTAGATGACTGAAGGAATGACAATTGTTTCACCATGTTAGTTACAAGTTTTTCAAAAACAATAATAATTATGCTTACATAGGTTTATAAGCTAGAAATAAATCCAAAATTAATCTTTTCGTCTAAATATCTGAAACTTTCCAATGCACATTCTAGAAACACCCCTATTTTACACTCTGATACCATACCGCTAAGAAGGTTATTAAATCGGTCTAAATTCACTATTCGAATCACTTTTATATCTGAACCGATATGGGTAGTTAATAGGTAGTTAAATTACGAACCGGTTTTTATGGGTTCCTAAGTTATGGTGAGAAGAGTGAACCGGAACTAAGCGTCTTTAATGAGAATTACGATTGATTGTCCATTACCGTTTTGTGGTTTGGGTGCCTTTTTACCTTTTCCTTTTTTTAAATTCTATACCATGTTACGGGGAGGCTGTATACTGTGGCGGTCTTATGTGATTTCAAGTCAAATCACGAAACTGTACGAAAATCTCTATGGGAGCAACTTGTAAAATTTTGAATACGGTACGGTACTGTAGAGCAGTCGGCCTGCGTGGTTATGATCTCCGTAGTTGAGTATGCTGGTTGGCGGGATCAATGTTTTTGAATGATTTAAATACAGAATGCCTATTAGAGTGACATTGTCAGGGAGTTCGAGGATGGACTTCGATGTGTCCGCAGCTCTGATATAAAGCTGAACGTAAAGAATATAGTTATAGCAGAATCCTGTAGTCACACAGTCTACCCATATTCGTAAGCTATATCAACCAGTTTATTATCAGAGCCGCGGACACATCGAAGTCCATCCTCGAACTCCCTGACAATGTCACTCTAATAGGCATTTTGTATTTAAATCATTCAAAAACATTGATCCCGCCAACCAGCATACTCAACTACGGAGATCATAACCATGTAGGCCGCCTGCTCTACAGTACATTATATTAAAATAAATTTTATTGTGCTAGATGTGGTATGCTGTGCGTGGTGTGGTACACGTTGTTAAATAAGGTTAATCGTTCGGCACATCTAGTCAGATACCGACATACAATAATAAATATAAATTATTAACACAAAGCTAATTCTTAAACGTTCTTAAAATACTTAATTATCATTACACACTTTTTATCAATATCTTTAATGTTATAGATTTTTTTCTCTGAGCCAATTTTTGAGAACTGTCTTAAAGCGCATCGGTGGCAACAGCTTTATTTCAGGTGGAAGTACATTAAAAGTTTTAATACACATGGCATAACAGGTTTTTCGGTATACCGTCGTTCTGGGGTTTGTATCATAGACTAATCTATCCGGATTCCGCAGGTTCCTACAATTACTAGAATTCTATGTTTCGTATTTATGAAAAACATCAAAAAAAATTAAAGCTGAAATTTTCATCCATACTTATATATTAAATGCGAAAGTGAGGGCCGGAAAATGACATAGGCAATTTTTATCCCGATCAAGTAGTAGTTCCCATGGGATACTTTCCGAAGTCCACGCGAACTGTGTCGTCTAGTTTCCACTATAAACTGGAAAAAAACTAAATCTCACCAAGTTATATGACCATAAGGCCGTAGAATGCTAGCGTGCTCACTCAGATGCAACAAGCTAATAAGCAACGACTATCTGATTGGAATGAGGAAATCCGTAGACGAACGAAAGTCACCGACATAGCTCGACGAGTCAGTGAGCTGAAGTGGCAATGGGCAGGCCACATCGCTCGATGCACCGATAACCGGTGGGGAGTAAAGGTTCTCGAGTGGCGACCACGTACCGAGAAACGTCTACCAGGCCGTCCCCCCACTAGATGGACCGACGACCTGGTTAGAGTCGCTGGATGCAGGTGGCTCGGGACCGGTCGATGTGGCGTACCATGAGGGAGGCCTATGTCCAGCAGTGGACGTTTCCCGGCTGATGATGATGATCTGATTGGTATCACATTCATATACATGTATATTTTTCAATATTAATTTCTCATGCACGTGATAACTTTTAGTGAACACTAAAAAGCTTCAAGTCACACCGGGTTCATTAAACCCATTCTAAACCGCCCAACTATCGATATACCATGAAGATGACATTGCACTATTAAAAAGTTTGCACCAAAATAGTGCTGATTCAAAATTAGAAAGTACGTATACCAACGACAATAACGATATCGTTTCCATATCATAAACTTATTGTTAGAGGACGGAAACCGTTATACTCGTAGCTGAAAACGTAACTAACCGAATACGAGAGACTTCCCACGACCTTTAGCATATCCACAGGTTTGTATATCACATCTAACACTTCCTATTGCAAAGCGAATACGATTCTAAATTGGATGCGTTACGGTAGAGAATCGGTTTGGCGAAAGTGCTCATTCAACGCACACAGGCAGAAAGTAACAACTTGCGAAGAAAATCGTATTGAATGGGCTCGGAATTTTACTGTGTTGTGTGCAATTGTGAGTCGGATTCCGCAGTTGTATGTTTATCAAAATAGGCTATTTGATAGTGTGGATGATGACAAAATGATTGATAGCTTTAAAACGGATTATCATTAATCTTTAAAAAATCTGTGGATTATTTATCACCTCTATTTTACTAACATGTGATGATACTAAAGATCTCCACTCAAGCAACGCTAGAACTGATTTTTTTTATTTACAGCTAAAAGCAACAACTTTTTGTGGGCCCAATAAACCCCTAAAATGTGTGATTGTTTTTCGGATTCAGTCAAGTACCCTAGTGAAAAGCGGTACAGACAACCGTAGGTAGCAAATGTTTGTGGAAAGAAGATTTAATTTTTCAATTCACTAGTAATTATTAAATACAGTTCATAAAAAATTTCCCGTGTATCCAATTTAAAAAAAATTGTTTTAATGTTCGCATTCATTGGATGTCAAAACTTATGGGTCCGTTTCTGGTTAATTGCCTTTGTATCACTTTCTGACCTAGATCTTACATGTGCAGTCACATTATTTATTTATTTTAAACTAGGAATGTCATTATTGTATAGCGGTATACTTAGATACTGTTGTCCTATCGTCACCCAAACATAGAAACAGCTACCCTTACAAAGAGAGTACCAGCGAGATTTGCACAACTGGTCCAAAAATGTGTAACCAACAAGCCACGAAACCACTTGAATAACTACAATAAAGTATAATTAGTTGATATCACACAAAAGGACTTACATAATTTCTCCACCATCCCGGTGCGGCAGTGTGCGTTAGTTGACCAATACGTATTAATAGCGCGGCGCGAGCGAGGTCGCGGTCGACAGGTGGGATGCGCTTGCGCATGTGTGCGCGGAATGTCAGAGTTTACCGGTTAGGTCGTTGTTTCACTCGCCTGTGGTTTACTGATAGGTGATTTATTTTGTGAGACCGGACAGTTATGCTTTAGTTTCCATTGAAAAGTTACAGTTCTAACTTGAATTTTTTGAATGAGTAAACTATGCGTTCTGTTTAAATGTTAATAATTATCTAATTTATAATTGGCTGCAGTTCAGTATTGTAGGTAACGGGCCTATATCACCACGTATCGGTCTTTTCATGATAGGACTTGCTGATCTTTATGTATCTTCATACCAGCGTTGTGGGCTGAGTTATGCTGAGTTCGGGCCTTTTTACTGGCATGATATTGCAGTAAACGATGCTGTTATTTCTGTCTTACTTGTATTGTGTGTTTTTCTTCTTGTGTGCGTGTATTTCTTTTCTTTGTATTATGATGGCAAATAAAATGAAAAATTATTATCTAATCTCTTCAAGCAAATCATAGTAAGTAACCAAGGATATAGATCCTGCTGGCCATCTGAATATAAAAAAAACATTATGAGATAAAAATTACTTGTTTTTTTTATTTCATCGTCATCAAGGTATATTTAAAACTAAGTACAAAACAATTGTATTATCTTACATCTAGTATTTTACTTTCGGTTCTTTCAGGTTCTTGGGGCAAGTGAAACTGTAATGATAAAATCAATTTCCGGCTACTTTCTTACGTAGATTGTGCTGAGGTCAACTGGTTGGGCCAATCTTGTGTTGTTATTACGTTACTCTTTCTTTTATACGTAGGTTTACAATTTTTGCAAATAATATTGTAACATAGATTTTTTCTGCGTCTCAGTGTGTCTCCCGCCTAATGCGGTGACAGTGCGCACGAGTGGCTTCGCTGCAGGTGAGCGTGTCGATGTGTGCGTCAGGTCACAGTGTACATGTATACACGATGCGTCTGTGTGCTAAGACGATCTCTTGTTGACCGCTGTATAGGAGGAAAAGTTTGTGAAGATTTCTCTGTTCTGCAGGTTTCTGGTTTAGGTTAGGGTTGACACATTATGTTTTAAGTCAGACTTACACCTTTATAACAATAGTGGTTTGCACTTGGGCTTCGTTTCACTTGATGGTAGATAGAGGGATAAGCAGAATGGAAACGTGCTCGCCCATAACTTTCAAAACACTCAATAGCTATGTAATTTAAACCAGTGAATTTGACATTGCAGTTTTTCGGCAGACTTAGAAAACGTGGTCACAGGTTCGACAGCCACGGTATCCTATCCATCTGTTTAGCAAATTATTAATAACAAAAATATTTTACTCATGTGAGCATCGCAAACATATAACTCTCTTTCATCTTGCCCTTTGGTTAAAAAACAAAGAAAATCTATGTTTCAATTTCAAAGTCTAATCTACAACTATTATACAACAAACATAGCTATTTATTAAACAAAACACTTTGAAGATGCACCCAAAACTTCCCGTTAAGGCAGACTGCACAAGTTCAGGGATCGTAAGATTGGTAAGTAAGGTGTTATCTTAATGCAGTTAAAGGTTGGGTCTGACTGCACACGCCGGGGTCAGAGTGCATGAACGCGCGGCGCGGGTGTACTTGTTCACGATTGCAAAATGAGGAGAAGGGTGCTGAGTCGGTTAAGTGAGAAATTACAAATACGAATATCACAACTTGTAAAGTCATCATCATCAAACGATGTCAACACAAGTTTAAAGCAAGCCAACTTGCGGCGTACAGACGCTGGTGTATTTGGCATTTTATTTCGAGGCATTACAGTATGTGTATTATTGAAAACTAGTTTTATCACAATAATCACATATTCCATCCAGTATACCGACACTGTCTTAGCACAAAGTATATATACAGAATTAGCTTTCAATACAGTCAATATATACTGTTTGCCGAAAAGTCAATAGGCGAATTATAAAATGAAATACGCGATAAAATCCGACAACGAATTAAAATCACCGACATGCCTCGAAGAAAACTGTCTCGCAAACTGAAGCGGCAATGGATAGGTCACATCGCTGGAGGAACGGATAGCCGATTTGGAGTATGGATCGACTATCTGATAGAGGTCCGGGTTGGTCCAACAGTCGTTTCCTGGCTGACGATGATGATGCTGACGACTTCAATAGTGATACTATCTTACTATCAACTTGTCTGTGTTTTGAATAGAATATAAGCTCAATGAATCGGTTAATATCACAGAGCCATGATTACTAGAGAGTGCAGGTCACAATAGATCTATCAAGGTCGCAGTTAGTGGTAGGGCCCGGTGGACCACCCCCTTCTCTCAAATAATAACTAGAGAGTGATATGTAAACTAAGCCTTATTAACAAGTGAGATGAGGGCCAAGCGCAAATCCATTGCCCGAATAAAGCTGGAATATTCCGCTGTTCGCTCCGCTTACCACCGTGCTCTATTTGCATCTGACAATCAGTACCGAGCTGTGTCTCCCAGTAATGGTCGATACTTAAGCCGAGATATCAGGAAGTATCTATTCAGTTGGCCTTAAGATTTTTAATTAGATTGCCTTGATTTACTTAATGTTTTGTACTGTAGTGGATTTTCTCTCAACACTTCGTTTGGAGACGTTACTGCCAAAGAGGCTAGAATTACATACAAACTCCTAAACATATTTGCCTCAGTGACGCAATCAACCCGGATTGTTTTCTGATGTAGGTCATTCTAGGTAGATCAGAACCGCACAGACAGGTGTGTCACCACGCTTAATCTATTGAACATCAAAATTCAGCTAGCTAAATTAAACTTTACAAATTTGTAATACAGATGAAATTGAAATGACTTTAAGCCTAGGTGGCCGATGACCTAAAACAGGTACGATTACAACCCATCTTACACATTTCGAAAGCTCTATCATTACGATACGGTGCAATTAAAGAAGTTCCAAAAACGTATAATTAAGAGAATGGTGATCTACGCCCGCTAGAAAAGAAACTGTATCGCTCACAATTTATTGGACGAAGCCAATCTCAATAACAGCCGATATAATGTTACTACATTCTCGAGTCGTGGATCGAAAGGGAATTAAAACTATAGAGATAATTGGAACCGATTTAGAAAACAAACTTGTCTAATTGGTTCACTCTGGTGATGCTTTCTGGAATGATCAAATAAGTTGGAATCTTAGTCTTCCAAGTGTGTTAACTAAAATATATATATAAATATTTCTATATAGGTAAATAATTTAAAACATACTTTTTATGTGTATATTTTCAAGTTTCTTTTGATTTTAAATATGAACCAGTAAATAAAGTTTTACGAATCTTTGTTTAAAAGATACTGAGAAAAGTCGCTCGCATCTAGGAAATTGTAAATTATGGCGTCAATTTAATTTTACATAAATTTTCAATTCATCAATATTTAAAAAAGGTTAAAAGGTTACAGAGGCAGCACCTCATTAGTTCGAGGCTTCTGGGTGTCTATCTAACGGGCTTATTGTCACTTACCACCAGGTGATATAAAGACCAAGTGCAAACACATCATCCATGAAAAAAAGCTCAACAGGCATATAGTGTAGGTAGTCATATCTATTTTGGTTATTTTAAATTTAATTTAATATCTATCACATATCGATATTTGCAAATCAATTAATTAACGAACTGTTTAAAACAAAATAAACATATAAAGTTGAAATCGTGCATTAAAATCAACACCTTACGACTATCTGAATGAACTTTCATGTAAATAATCATCTAATGAATAGTTTTACTTCCTCAACAACTAAACCAACCTCACTTTTACGACTTTTGCTTTTCGACGCTAATCAAATCAAAACAAAAAAAAGCTTTTTAATAGCAAAATCAAATGGTAGAATTATGTCAACTGTCAAAATCCGAAACTGGCTGTAAATTTTGTCACAGTTTCACACCTAGCGCATTAAAAAAGCACAAAATATTGCCGACTTAGAAAACTAGCGTTTTGGGTCTAAGGAAATAATTAAAAGCCGTGTAAATAGTTCAGAGTTAAGGAGATGTTTTTGTCGCCAACAATTTATTTGACAGTGTTTAGATAATACGTCGAGATAGAGGTTTATTTATGACTATTAAAAATAGAGCTATTAAAATGTCTTAATCTCTATTTAAAAACGGTTGTGTTATATCGTAAATTAGCCTGTGTTACAAATGCATTGAATACTTTAATCTATTTTATCTAAATATTAGTATTGTAACAATGGCTAATATTTACATTTGTATGTTTAATAAAAACTTTCAACTATAAGTGAAAAAAAAAACTTCCTTATAGAAAGTAAATCACCACCATAAGCATCAGGCAGGATATGTCCATTGCTCGGCCTCCATTGTACGCGACATCGACCGGTCCCGAGCCACTTGCATCCTTGCTTGCATGTAGGGACGGCCCGGTAGACGTTTCCCGGTACGTGGTTGCCACTCAATAACTTTTAATCTCCATCCGTTATCAATTTTTCAAACGATGTGACCTACCTGTCACTTCAGCTCACTGCCTCGTCGAGCTATGTCAGTGACCTTTGTTCGTCTACGGGTTTCCTCGTTCCGGATTTTATCACGTAGAGAAATTTCGAGCATAGCTCGTTCCATAGTTCGCTGAGTGATTTTAAGCTTAAATATCTGACTAGAATATTATTTATTACTTGCCATTATGACACTACTAAACTAAAACTTTCAATCATGGTCTAAGTAAAAGAGGATACCAAGTTTACTAAAATAACTTACATTATTTATTAGCTAATAATTCCACTCACGAAAAGAAATCATCATCATCTTGTACTACCTTCGGCAGTCCACTTCTGGACACGAGCCTCTCTCAAAGTGTTCCAATGAACGCAGTTTTGTATCTACATTCCGGCTAGCCTATGTAAGTGGTACTCGTATGTCAACCTGCTTGGAAGGCGTTCCACATTACGGTTGACTCGTCTGGTTCATCGATTTTAAGTCTTGAATAACTTGGGATGATACAATTTAAAACTTGAACTGCACGCCCATGAGCCTACAGAAGTTAAAAAGTCTTTATGAAAATAATTAAACAGCAAAAACAGTTACAGTAAAGTACTTTACCTATCCACCTACAAAGGCAACTTTCCTCAGTCAAGACTGAACATTAATTTCACCGAAACGCATTGCTAAATTGCCTTGAAGCCACTAAAAAAAGTTAAAAAACGATATAAACACAACTCACGCCTACCATGACCTTTGACTAGCGATCAAGAACACAAAAGCCACTATGAAACAGATCGAAAAACTGTTCCCCTCGGGTCATAATCAATATTAGCCGTCAGAAATCACTTTACGATTCGTTACGTATTCGAAATCAATCACACTGTACGGAATGTTGGCCACTGCAGTGCCTCAAGTGAGGCCTAATGCATGAGAGGAAGCAATATTATGTTTGGTACAAGATTCTGGCCACCTACTATAAGATCCGATCTAAATCCGTTTAAAAATTGAATTTAGGATTCAAACAATTTTTCATCCAATAGAAACAAAAACGAAACGGAACAATCTTGTGGTCCTGAATAAGTACTACTATTCCAATCTAACAGATTCAATACCTTTTTTTCTGTTACACAGAACCTAAATAGACTACACTAGAGTTCACGGATACAATTCCCGGTAAAGATAGCTATTTTTACTTGGTTTGGCTGGTTGGTTGGCAATTTACATATCCACCTAGCTAGTGGCTAGACACCACCTTAGTTTGCCGCCGCAAACAGCAGTAAATAGCGATATTGTGTTCCAGTATGAATGGTAACACAGACGGCATCTCATAAGCTTGAGGCTTCTGGGTGCTCAGTTGCTCACGCTTACAATCCAACGGCATTATCCTCACTTACCATCAGGTGAGATGAAGGCCAAATGCAAACCTATCATACACGTTCTCAGAGCTTGCAGAGAGAGAGACTTGCGCTGAGGATAAGCACCGAATTCTTTTTATTGGATGGGAAACCCAGAGCATCCAGCCTCTCTCCTAAAGAGTCCGGTATCTTAAATATTTTCCCTAGTTGATGATGACACGCTCACATTGAAAAAATCACAGCATCTCTGAAGAGAGATACATGTTGTAAAACCGCTCGCACTCGCACCACACCTCATTTCAAATGTAATTGTTTCCATCGCATATAAAATATAAAACATTTATTATAATTTTTCGGCTTGTCAGTCATACTATTGAAAGTCGAGCGTGCCTTATCGGTAATTGGATATCATTATATGGGATTACGGCTGCCGAATCGACTTAACTAATGAAGTGTTGGAAAGTTAATTTAAATTGGTTTCTGTTGTGATTTCGGGTATATCGAAAAACTTCGCACGCACCAATCCAGATTTTAAATAATTAGTTATAGTGCTACGATCTGATAGGATAAAGAAGGATGAAGTGTGATGTGGTCATACAATAACCTCAATTAGCACTTACCGCCTCCGTGGCCTAGTAGCTAAACGTTTGACTGTCAACGGAAGTTCCGGGCTCGATTCCCAGTGTTAGGATAGGCTTTTGCATGTGTCGCGGAAGAATTGTGTGTTCGCGAAACTTGGCAAAGAACGGTTAGAGAGGGATTAGCTGGTGGAAGTGCAGAATAATTCAGCGTTTTTCCCCGAAGCGCCGAATATTTTTGAAAGATTGGGAAATCTTTAAATGTGGAAGGGACTCCGCAAAAAAGACATTTGCACGTCTAAACAGCTGAACCAATCTTTGTGAAATTTGACACGCTCTTAGCTTAGATCATTGAAAAAGACATTACTGATATTTTGATATAATTTCTCAAGCCCACGAAGACGACGTTACGAGTAAAAGCTTTGATGTACTCTTAAACGACAGATTTTCTCCCTAACAACGTGTCAAACGAGAAAAATTGACAACCAATACATCAGGGCATCATTACTCATCAGCTACCATTCAATTAAACAAAACTCAATAAAAAGAGAGAGTTCCGATACAATAAACACAATAAAATAAGAAACTATGCCGCGGGCGCCAACAATTATATCAGTAGCGCGGCTACCAGGCATTATTATCAGATAGATCCGATCTAAATGATAAATTATTGTTGGGAGTCGAATTTGGATCTATTACTGACGGTCTGGTTTAAAGTGATGATTGTCTACTGTGTCAGTCTTTTTTGTGGTCGTTTTTTAGGGTTCTGACAAGGTTTCTTCATTAATATTTTGAGCTTATGTTTTGCTTCAGGCTTGGCTGAGCAGTCGGACCACGCGGCCTCAGGGGTTTTTTCGACAGTTTAATTTGATCAGATCTGAGGGGAGCTTGTAGGTTTCTTTATCGTAAAAAGTACCTATTTGTTAGTGCTAAAAAAACCTATCGAAAGTTTTCTAGGAAAGGAAAGTTATAAAAGATATGTTTGAATATTAAATGGCAACTCATATTGAGCGTCGTTCGGGCGCACGCGTAATTGTCGGTTGTAAGGCACCGGGGCACGTGTAATTACACGATACACGGTCATTAATGTGTTACTTTGTAATTTAGCCTAATACACGACTAATAGAGCCGTCGATATGATCGACATGGGAACTGATTCTTGGGGTTCCGCAGGGTTCACTCATAAAACTCGATACAAATATATATTGGCCTCCCAAAAATGATTGGGACATCTACTCAGCATATTCTGTAAATAATAACAAGAATAATATTTGTTTGTAATCTGAAATAGTAAAACAAAACACAATGTCATTTAACAAAAGAGTTTTTAACTAATTAAACTAGAGAATGTATTCTAACTTATCCGATATAGAATACATTCTCTAGATTAACTCCTCGGGAACGGTGCCCAGAACGCTGAGTATCAGTCACGTTGTCTCTCGATCTTATTGTCTGTTTGACATAAAGTTTGTATGTTGCATTTTTACGACAGAATTGGTCTGACATTGGTATGACTGAAGTTAAAGCAGACCGAGGACGTAAGCATATGCTCTATTATTTTATTAAGTAATTTGGTATATACCTATCAGTGCCGTGTGTTCTCTGAAAATCTGGGAAAGGGGCGACAAAGTAGTATTTTTTTTTCTCGATGGAACTAACTTAGAACTGCTGCTGCTGTGAAAAATAGTTGTTGATTGTTCCGATATCCGCAAAAAGTAACAAACTTACGTCATTAATAAGTTCAGTAAAATCAGCATTTATTTTTAATCCTTATGAAGTTTCATCGAAAATACATTTTACCGTACAATACTTTTTTTTTAAATTAAAGATAGACCAACACTTGACCTCAATCTCACCTGATGGTAAGTGACGATGAGGTCGAAGATGTTACGTGTTGGTCTAGAAGGTGCCTATTTACTCTTCTTTTGAAGATTCCCAAGTTGTAATTTTCGGGGAACACGGAAACCGGTAGTGTATTCCATATTTTTGCTGTACGCACGATAAATGTGGAAGCGAAACGCTTGGTGCGAGCTGTAGGAATTTCTACAGTGTACGGGTGAAGGTCTGCTGTTCTTCTGTTTGACCGGTACTTGAACGGCGAAGGTGGAATCAACAAAAATAGCTCTTGCGCACACTCTCCAAAATGTATCCTGTAAAATACCGAAAGGCAGGCAACCTGACGCCTATATTCGAGGCTTTGGAACTTTGCCTTATGTAGCGTATCGTTGCCTATCAGTCTCATAGCTCGACGCTCCACCGAGTCCAAAGCAGCTAGTTGATAGCGAGCTGAACCATCCCAAAGATGGCAGAGGTACTCCATGCATGATCTTACTTGAGCGCAATATAGACTCAAGAGCTGTGATGGCTGGAAGTACCGTCTGACCTTCGATAAGATGCCTAGTTTTTTGGCCGCAGTTTTTGCTATGGACTCGATGTAGCTCCCGAAATTGAGATCAGACGCGATTTCCAATCCCAGGAGCTCGAGACGGTTTGTTATCGGTATGGATACATTTTGGAAGGATGGAGCAAGATGAAATGGACTCCGCTTCGCTGTGAACAGACACCTACTTCACAGACCACGCACTCAGTCACTTCGATTGAAATTGTATTTTCTAAACTGTACGAAACCCAACATACAAAAGCAACTCGTACTAACCAATTTCTAAGCGATGAATATGGTTCGGACTAATTAATAGTTTTAAAAGTTTTTTTCTTACGTCCGTATTGAAATGAGTGATCGAATTCCACGGACCACTTATATCGCATCGTGTATTCATTACGGACTGTCAGTACGTCTGCGTTTTGTTATATTATTAGTTTATGAATGTAGAAATTGCTGAGGTGTGGGAACTAATTATTATTACAAGCTTATAATGAGTTTTAGCGGCTTCGGATTAGAAGAAAGTTCTCGAACAATCTACAGTTCTCGAACTGTCTATAGAAGTTCTGTCGCTACGCTACGCAACTTGTAGCAAGTTGTTAATCGTACGCATAATTATAACTATAACTTTTGTGTGTAAATAAGTTCTCCATATCCTCACGAAGGTAGGTCCAACTTCGATAAAGTTTAATTGCTCTACGTGATAAAATCCATAAACGTACTAAGTTCACCGACATAGCTTGACGAGTCAGTGAGCTGAAGTGGCAATGTAAAGGACATATCACTCGAAGGATGGATAACCGATAGGTTAGGATAAAAGTTCTCAAGTGGCGACAATGTACCTGGAAACGCGTATCCTAAACGGGGCCATCCCCCCACTAGATAGAATAACGACCTAGTTAAGGTCGCGGGAAGTTGCTGAATGCAAGTGGCTCGGGACCGGTCAACGTGTCGTACCATGGAGGCGGCATCCTGGCTGATTATGATGATTTGTTTTAATCCAGTCAAGTTGAAAAAGCGAGCTATTTCTTTTGATCTAACAGCACGCTTTAAATGCACATAAAATCGTTGTTTGCGACAGATATATGAAAAAATGGTAATTGACATTGCATCCCACATAAAATATACT
This sequence comes from Carcina quercana, assembly GCA_910589575.2. Lineage (NCBI taxonomy): Eukaryota > Metazoa > Arthropoda > Insecta > Lepidoptera > Depressariidae > Carcina > Carcina quercana. Next base: position 1,276,698 of record OU342435.1, read on the forward strand.
ATACACAAGTTTTGACCTTATGGTTGATTTTCGATTTAGCGCTATCTCCCATTTACCATGGGGGGGAAGTGGGAACGTCTTTACCACTCCACCCTATTTCTTTATTCTAAACGAGTCTGGGGTCCCAAGATAGCTTTAGAGTCCGTAGGAAATTCATCCACCTTCAGTGGACGCGTTTCAAGTGTACCGCTGTAGATCCTGGCTAAAATAAAAAACAGGAATAACAGTGGGAGCGGAGAGGAGGTGGGTTTATAAACAAGTTTTATTTTGACACAGTAAATACCAACATCGCGTTGCTGTTAATTGTAAAACCTTTACCAAAACCCACATAACCGTAAATAAAACAATCAATTAGAACCTCTTGATGCAAGAAAACCTCAATGATCACGTCAACTGTTTGAAACATTTTAAACAGAGACACCGATTCTAATTTAACAAAATTAAAAGATTGATTGACATTACACTCTTACAAAGACTAAAACAAAAACAATGGGTACAAACTTTCATAAAAGGCTATAGAGCAGGTGTTATGAAAATGTTCATAAATAAGAGGATTACAAAACTGAAACCCGACTTATATACGAAATATTTACTAACCGTAGTATACAAATTATTTTTTTTGTTCGGTAAATGAATAGGTACTTACACCTTTATATTGTCTAAACGTACTCATCAATACGTTTCATTTAGTAACAAACAATATATTTTATTAATATTTTTAGGTAAAACTTTATGTCGACCAAAAGCCGCCATTTTGTATTTTATTATGTTGCTTTGCTTATAAAACGACGCTTTTATTTGAACATAATTTGACCAAATACAATGAGTAGTTTAGAAGATATGAAGGAACAACATAACAAATATACATTTACAGGTTAATAAAATCATAACCTTTCTATTGGATTCGAAAAACTGATTTGGTTGTGCTCATGTATTTGATTAAAGTATTTTAATCTCTGTGTGAATTGCAGTAGTTGTACCCTATAATTGGTATTAGCTTAAAGTTTGTGGGGAGCACGCGTCGATCATATCGACACACAGTAAATAATTGTAGTCATCGTAGAAAAACAGATTTTTTTAAAGACAATTTATAGCTATTTAAAAAGTCTCTTTTTGACATGCACTATCGTATATATTTACTTACGAATTAGTATAGATGTATAATATTTTAGTTTTCATTAGCTAAGATGTTTGACTAGCTCACATTTTGTAGAAAATATTTTCAAGCTTAAACCAATCCAGCTTATTTAATTTAAAAAAAAAATTATTTCCTAAATTAAACATATTTTAGCCAATTCAAAAACAACGATATAACTCTTAAGTTGGCTTCTGTTACTGCATTTTTTATTTAGTCTAAGGTGCATACTACATTCCATTACGTTCCGATAAACGTCAATATATTTATCACCACACCTTAAAGGCACTAAATCTCTACAATCTATAAACGTACAATGCGACGCCGACCGTTGTACGATGACCCTAACAATAAAAAATGGCCACCATAAGCCCTGCTTACGAAACTAAGATGATCGGTGACAGTGTACAAGCGGAAGCGACTTCTTTCTCCGTTTCTTGAATATACATACGGTATAACAGTAAATTAGTCATTTCATTGTAAATACTTAAAATAACTAATGTAACTAAATTTCATTTCCATATTAGAAAATCAAAAGAATTAAATCTTCTGTATCCTAAAATTAAGAAGTTAGGATAAATTGTACAAAGAGGTAATTATGAAAATAAAAATAGTTCCGATTTCTAAAACTTTATTTCAATCATTCTTCTGAATATTGTTTTTCGACTATTTAATATAATTGAGGATGACTAAATAACCTTAATATGCATCGATCAATCTTCTATTTAAAAAAATATTTATTATTCCAAACTTTTGTATCGACACATTTTATTTACAATTAAAAATTGAGTAAATGTTATTATTAAATACGTATATTCGTGTAATGCGATTACTTATAAAACACATGTTGATGATATTATATATTAAAACATATTTAACAGAGTTTGCATTCTGAAATTGTACTATTTTACTGTCTAATAAATGTACAGAATCCCGCTGCCTCCTGTGACTTGACCACTGTCGACGGGTATTTTATCGACTCGTGCCGTACCACAGATAAAAGCTATATAAATATAAAGCGAGAAGCATAAAGGAGCTGAATTAATTAAGAGAATTTTAAAGTGAGCCGCGGACGGACGCTTCACTGACATGAGTACGACAAATTCTTGTATGTCCCGGGACTGTGGCATACATAGAGTAGTTTTTTAGTAGCTATTTTATTTAGCCATTTGAATCTGTATTTTCTTACCAATATTAGAAATGCAAAAATGATTGTATGTTGGTTCGTTTATCCTTATTTTACAGCATCGGATACACCGCCTCCGTAGCACGATGTCTTTACGATTGGACTAGCAATCCATAGGTCCCGGAATCGATTCCATGATATACGAGTATGTACTATATGGTAGGGCATTTTCTGTGCCTAGAGCTAGCGCGTTATTAGCTTGAGGCTTTCTGGGTGCACCTTACCATCTAAAGGCCTTAGCCTCACTTGCCATCCATTGAGACGATGGGTAAGTGTGAGCCCAAAAGTTAGATTGATAAAAGTAAAATAAATATTAATATGTCAAATAATAATATCAAGAATTAATGTCATGTGATAGGGGGTTCCTCCCACTAGGTGGACCGACGACCTGGTTAAGAGGGTATGCTGATGTCAAAGCACCCATACAAACGTAGTCCAGTCATATTTTGAGTATTAAGCTATGAAAATGTATGACATTTTCAAGACACAATCTAGAAACAGATATCTGTGTCGGTGGTGAGTCAGATTTTCGTTTGAATATATACTTCCAGAGTTACAGGGTGTCGAAGAATTGTATTTTACGGTAGTAAAAAGCCCCAAATTTGACCCTGGCTTACAAGAGTATGAATCGATTTAGAACAATTTGGAAAAACCACCGACATCTGAAATTTCATTAGTATACTGTATTAAAAAAATGGTTACATAATATACTGTATCCTTGAAATGGTCCCTGGACTACGAAACATCCAAATAACGGGTGGATAACTTCGCGTAGTGTATGCTGTCTCACCGTACGCACTCGGGTAGGATAGGGCTCGGATAGGGACAGCTACAAAACAATGCAACCTTGAACGCGGCCACGTGGTCTAACCAACAAAGTCTCTTATGGTCGCGGGGAGTCGCTGGATGCAGGTGGCTCGGGACCGGTCGATGTGGCATACCATGAAGGAGGCCTATGTCAAGTAGTGGACGTTTCCCGGCTGAAGATGATAATGATGATAGGAGGTTCTTTCACTTAATGTGAAGGGGGCTCCTCCACCATGTCCACGACGCTTGCACGAGTTTGTTCTTGGGGCAGAATACCTTCGTTCTCATGGTGGCTTAGTCCACCTCCTTATTTTATCAATTTTTGTTTTATTAAATAATTTTCGTATCAATACATTCAAAATAATGTATGTTACAATATATGGCATGGCGTGGTGTTTATGACAAATTAATATTTGATGATGAACTTTTGGCTATTGATGATAGTAGATAGATGATCTCTAGGCAGACTAAGATAAACACAGTGTGAACTCTATGTAACGTCATTCGATTTAACGAAACAATTAAATACAGTGTAGTAAAAAGTACTTTTTAATTTGCTAAAACTAGTAGAAACTTTGTAGCTGTGTCCCTTCTTTTGTCGCTTTATCATTCTAGTCCGTAATAAACTCGACTGTCGGCGTCATACTCGTACACACTGAACATTCTAAGAAATCCGTTCTTTGGTTTACAAATTGGGATTGCTTGCACGCGTGTTAGTTTCTACATTACATACAGATTGTTATTCTCTCCATTTAACGACAACTCTCTGTAACGTGCAAAATATGCACAGTCCCTTGAGTGTCCATATATAGAGTTTACACTGTATCTATTTATGATCTTCATCAGATACGAAAGACAAACATAAGCCATCATCATGGATTGCTACAACAGGCTACACTAAAACCCGCCTGAAATGGAATCCTTTTCAATAATGTAGCTACACACGAAACCATATACTCCAAACACCTCTAAACTTTTAATATTTGCATAACAAAAACAATACCTCGAACGAGCTGCTTATCTGCTGATATCCGGAACGAATAAAAACTGTTGCGTATTAATAAATGATAAGATAATATTCGATAAGAACGCTTAGAATAGTTTTTAATGTGGCTTTTATAGCCTTATTAGGTATTCAAAATTAGGTCTCATTTCCTGTATGATCTCGACCCGCCCACGCGTCAAAATATTGTCATATGACGGTCGCACGCGAATGTCCCATTTAGGTTTACGACTGTTTGTTCTAAAGCTTAAGAATCTCAAAATGGGTACTTCTAACTGACAGTAAAAAAATGCTTATTGTACTTCGTTTTAATGAAAGTTAATGTACTCAGGGCTTTACCTTAAGACTTGTGGGTGAATCCAGCTTCAATCCTACATCCATCGTCGCTTAAGGTGGCATGAAAGCCAAGCGCTAACGAATTTTACGTAAAATGATTCCTTTGATTACTGATTTATACTATTAATTTCTTGCTGCATCTGTGTGGACTTCGGAAACAATCCCACGGTATACTTCTTCGATATGGATTAAAAAAGGACCCTATGTCCTTTTCCGACCCTTCAAAATTCCTTGAACCATGTTGATTGGGTGTTTTTTCCCCTGACTAGCTACCACCATGTTATCTAAGTTCTCTGCCTTGAGTGTTAATAGCACTGTTGTGTGCCGGTACCAAAGGTACCAGAGGCAGCACCTCATTAGCTTAAAGCTGCTTAGTGCACACTCTTACCATCCAACAGCTCTTCATCGTCACTTACAATAAGGTGAGATTAAATAAATATAATTGGGTTCTAACATGAAGCTAAAAAGAATTTTACTGTGCCGCCTAACATTTTTGATAACTTATTGGTGCTATAAGATCTCTAACAATACACTGATTCTGATATACGCAAGCTGTTAGTTTACCTCAAAACGTCAGTCTGTAACATAACCGTATATAAATCTGGTATGATTGAGATTTATATGTTTTTTTGACAAAACAACTGGTTTCTGATGTCGAACCGAATTTTTAATGAATGATTGATTTAAGCTGTGATTGATATCTGGTTACGTCAGATATTCTATAACTGTGCTTATTTTCCAATCAATTCGCTATTATATATGAGAGCTAATGAAAAAAGCATGACCTAGTCTCATTTTTCGTAAAACTAAGTTGATGATGTTGCACGCAACACTGATTTTGAAATGTATCTTTTTAAATATCCATGGTTGTACATAGTTTTTGGATTGTGTGTTCTCAGCTTTAGAAAAGGATCACTATACGTCATGCTGTGGGTGTATTTATAAGCAACTGAGTTAAATTTCAAGAATTGGGCGTGGAAAGATTTCTATGTACATCAACAACATTTGACTGCGATCTCAGGTCAGTCCATTGCTCCTGGAATATTTCCCCGGGGTAATCAATATCAATTGATTGCTTCTATTTTTAAATCATGCTTTATAGTTAGAGCTATAGAGTTGTTAAATAATATAGGAGCAATTGATGGATATAAATCACACCTCCGAGAAATGTTTCAGGAGCAATTGATGGATATAAATCACCCCTCCGAGAAATGTTTCAGGAGCAATTGATGGACTAACCGGCGATCTCCAATATTTGCGATTTGCAATCTGCGAATAAATTGCGACCAATGATAATTATTACTATCTCCCACTTAATACTCCGTCGTGGCGATACATGATCAAATTTATGTTCAACAATGAATTTATACAGATGAAAATTATAACGAATTTACTAGTCTTTCTGTAGTCGAACATAGACAAGAAACATTTCAATGTATAGTATAAATGTATACTTGGATTATACATGAATAAAAAAATGTGTCTACCTACAAGAAAGCAAATAATATGGCCCCACACAAGCTATACCAACTATAAAGACTGTGTTTTGCAACAAAACTAGAATACCATTCAGACCCAATCTACATTTTATAGCCCTCTCTTTCACACTTAAAATATTCCCTATTCAATAAAACGAAATTAAAAACCGATTTCGAACTTAGTTTGACGACCTATCCATCAGTTCACCTCAATTAGATTTATATGACACTCTCGTGCCTATTGATATCTTTAAATTTTAGACATGCCACTCAATATAAAGTTACAAGAAAATATACGTAAATGTAAACTGGTTTGGAGTCCACATAGCACACATAACACCACAACATAATATATGTTATTTATAATGATTGTGCCAAAAGGAAATTGTAAATTGTTACAATAATTTTTTGTACTGCGACGTACAATAAAACTGAAATTATATTATTTACGAGTATAAATAAAATGTATTCTTATCACAGTATGAACTACACATAATCATTCGCTTTAGCTACGAGTGCTTAGATGCCTTCTACAAAGATTCAAAATGTGCTGAAAAAATACAGCTTAGAAAAATCAATAACTAAGGTTTTGAAAAGAAAAAACAATTTTATAGGTTCATATATTATATTCAAAGTGCTGTTATTGTGACCTATTCAACCCAATGAAGTTTTCCATCTAAATCATAATGACTTTCTTCTCTGTAGGACGACGAACGAGTTTGCGATAGATTGACTTCAAAAATATTTAAATTTCAAATTTACTTCACAAACAAAATACATTTTATACAAGTAAACGTATAACAACTACACAAATTACACAACACACACGTCCTAACCTAGCACTCAAATTCAAAGTACCATTTATAAACGCCACTTCATACTGCACGGGAGTCATTGCCACTAACAAATGTAAACTAAATATCGCAGTAAAAAATAATATATTATTGTAGGATTGAGGAGCGTCGTTGTTTTGCATTTTACAACAGTGTTTACTTGCGTAATGAGACTGCCTATGTGGTTATGATTAAGACTTGTTCCGGCTTTAGACAGGGATGGATTTATATCGAAGTTATTCAAGTATATACAGCTTTATATATACAGACGGTTCTCACTCAGGAAGCACAATAGTAGCTGTTTGGTGGAGCTAGCCAGGGGATCGAAAGGATAAATTTTGGAGAGTGTGCGCAGGAGCTGTTTTTGTTGCTTCTGACATTGTCTTTCAAGTACCAGTCAAATAGAGGAACGGCAGACGTTTATTCGTACACTGTGGATTCTTACAACTCGCACCAAGCGTTTCGCTATATACAGCTTATAATGGCATACACTACCGGCTTCCTATAACTTGCTATTCTTCAAATGAAGACTACCTTATACATACCTTGTGCAAACGAGTAACATCTTCGACCTCATCGTCACTTAACATCAGATGAAATTGAGGTCAAGCGTTGATCTGTATTTTACTAAAATAACATAAAAAAGTTTATCATACTTATTCTAACTCCAGCCTTGTTACAAGACAAGATTCTGTTCAATGTTTCGACCTGAATGGGATTGCAAAACACTTCCTGTCCTACGCTTCTGTTACTAATGAAGGTTTACAACATTTTTCCTACTATAACACTACATAAAGGCTGTATCATGTCATTGTAAGCTACCTATTGAAGAGTTCTACTATACACCTCCTTACTCCACAAAATTTAAACTTGATACAACAAGTATTAAGATACAGAAGTGGTAAATTAAATATGAGTTGATTGATTTTTACATACATATTTACATACTGGTGAATATTATACAAAGAGTGTAAAAATATAATAAAACAAGTATAAAAAACACCAAAAGATCAGGGTCAGAAAATGACAATAAATTTTCGAAGTTTTTTTATCATATGGCGTGCAATAAGGTTGATTATTCTATAGATTACTTACATTGTGTCTGGACTTCTTTGGTGCCGATGATGGTATTTATCTGAAACGATAAAACATTGAAAAATCATCCTAAACTATTATAAACGTTATGAGGGAACACTAGAGCCTTATAACATCTGAATATAATAAAACAATTCTTCAATCCTTACAATCCTTCAAAACTAACCTGAAAACGTATTTCCTTGAATAGATTACGTATTCCTTAGCAGCCTTTTCTTCTTTCCTTCCTCATCTCTTCTGATTTCCTTTTCTTCCTGATCTACTATATTTTGTCTATTGTTGATCCATTATCTGCAGATTTAGCTGACATGGTGGTAGCGAGCCGGGCGGACTAAGAAATTACCCTACCACCAAGAAAACCGAGGAAATTGAATCTGAGACCTATCGATTTTCAGTCCAAGCGTGCAGCTGCTAGCATTAGCCACTAGTCGTCGCGACTTAATAATAAAATTGTGAAATTTTGCTTATTCAATGTCTATAACCCAATTTAGACATTCAATTCGGCTATTTTAGTACTAAATGCTAAGTAAATACACAACCATATGGACCTATAATCTATCACTTTCAGTTGTGACTACTGATTGTTCTACTTTTTATATAGATAATGAAGACCACAACAAAAATGAAAACATGCTCATAGGCTGTGCGGCGCCGATAGAGTGGTCAAATTAACAAAATACCATACACACGATTAGCATAGGTCACGGGGTCATCGGCGTAAGCGCAGGTCGGATGACGAAACGAGGTAGAGAGTGATACAGATTTCTCGATCATACCATATATGGTGTTGATGTATCACGTCTTGATTATTTATGTTGTGTTTTCGTTTGAATTTTTTGTGCATGCTACATAAAAATGGGGGTAATAAACATAAAGCATATTTAGGGTTTCGTATCCAAAGAGTATCCAACGGGACCCTATAAGCCTCCGCTGTCCGTCTGTCAGCAGGCTGTAACTTACGATCCGTACCATAAAAAACAAGTTTCTAGTAGAGGGCCCTATTTTATTTTTAAGTTATTTTCATTGTAATTGTTGTTACAGTGGCAATAGAAGTACACATTCTGTGAACATTTCAACTGTCTATTACAGATCATGAGATACAGCCCGCTGACAGACAGACGGACGTACGGACAGAGGAGGCTTAGTAATAGGGTCCCGTTGGATACTCTTTGAATACGGCGCCCTAAAAAGACATACCTCAAATTTCATAAGTATTGTACAATTTAAGTTGCCTATGAGACATCCACTGTCACCTTTTGTGGAAACAACTTTATAACATCACTCTAATAAAGACTAAAAAATGTGATCGACTTACGTCAAACGTTCCTAATAATTTTCTGAGAAAACTAACTCTATTAACATTCCTCTACAGCCCACACTATGACCTGCTAGTCAGTCTTAGTTTCCTCTACAGCTGATGTCTTATTTCCGAAACATCATGTATAAAATATTTAGGCCCAGTTACATTATTAATAAAATTATAATATTTGTTCTACTTTAGTGTGAAAATTGTTACGTCATATAAACACAGATTAGAATTAATTTTCAATTGTAATGTTAGTATAACAGATGTTATTGGTGAGATAAATTATATTTATATCATACCTAGGAGTTAAGTTTTGCATAATTACGAGTGTTAAAATGGTTCTTGTGTTGAAACAGTCGCAACGCTTGTCCTTTAACTCTTTTTAACCGACTTTAAAAAAGGAGTAGGTTCTCTATTCGACGGATATGTTTTTTAATGTTTGTTACCTCATAACTATTGACTGGGTGAACCAATTTGGATGATTCTTTTTTTATTTGAAAGCTGGCGCTTCCCGTGTGGTTCCATTTCAATGTCTAGTTCTGACAATGGCATCCATGAGAAAACGGTATAAATCTTAAATTTGCCTCAATAAAAGTAGACTTTTAGGGCAATTGAAGTCGGTTTCCAGTTCTTTTTGAACACATTTACTCGTCGTAATCTCGTATGTGGCGTACCATGAATGAGGCCTATGTCCAGCAGCGGACGTGTCCTGGCTGATGATGATGATATTCAACTAATGACACCCTTGTCATTTATTATACTCGTACACAGATTTTGAGTTGAACTTTTGTTGCTATTATTGCGGAGGTCAATGCTTTATAGCTAGTTAGTTAGATACATGAAACGTCTTTATAGACCTTAGGTGCAACATGACCTGAGGTACAGGCGATAAATTGAGTTACGAAATGACAATATCTACAACAATTGACTTGGAACGACAGGAATTGAAATAATGTTCAATTTAGTGCTGAGCTGAGGCCATTGCAATGAATGTGTATGAGTTGTGATATGTTTTCAATCATACTTAGTTTGCTACATTACGCACAGACCTGATGGCTTCAACCGTGGCGATAATGATGCAGATATCTACTACTGTTGATCTGGTATTCAGTTTTGGTTGCATAGTATTGTTTTATGTCCACCTGACTAGCAAAATTCAAATGTTTATTTGTGGCCATAGGTAACAGGTCAAACAAAAGATGATTTATACAAAATCTAGCTTATCTAGCCAAGGGTCAGTTAGTATAAAAATAAAAATTGTCTATAAGTTTAAAACTAATACAATAAATAAAATTAAATATGGATAGAAAATTATGTCAAGAATGATTGTAAATAAGATATCAACCATAAATGTCAGCAAAAATTCAATTAACCAATTACTAAAAAGTGTCTACCTAAATTCAGTTAAGAAGAGACATCCCCGTCACAGGCCGGACACTTTATACAAATGTCGTGATATCGGTTTCTACTCGCATACATCGAATGGATGACGTTTGTGTACATGCGCATGTGTGGGTGAATTCACGCGCCCCATATTACCGGTCCTAGAACCGGTCACTTTCTTGCGGGGAGAGGTGAGGTATTGTAGATCGGTGGGAGGCGGTGATCGTCCATTCCGTACGTAGTAATATACCAACCTTATATTAATTGTTGTGTCGGTGGCACAGATACCAGGGCCTTTGCAAAAGACTTTGCGAAACAATATTTCTGCAGTATTATTAAAGTACTAAACACGTGCTCAATATCTGACCAATACCTTTAGTGAAAACTACAGATTATAAATATCATCATAAAAAGTGTGAAACATAAACTGCATGGCGACCTCGTTGATCTGGCCCATCACTAGTCGCGACCTCAGTTGCGCAAGCGCCGGTCCCGGAGATGTATGGATTGTGATTTTAAAACACGATTACTGTAAAGTTATTACACGGACTTACATAATGTATGTGCGCGTACGCACACACCGCGTGTCAAGTGTCGTTTGACAATGATTTCGCAATTTTGTAGTGTTTTAAGAGCTGTAACTTTTGTTGGTACATAATCTTAAATATGATTTTTTTACGGCTACACAGTTGGTCTCACAAGTCGGTGGTTACGTGTTCGATTCCCAAAATGCGATTTGGTTGGTTGTAGGGCATTTTCTATGTCCGATTAGCAAGATACCATCACGGCATCTTAGTCTACCTCCTCCCAAACCGACACTTTGCAAATACACCATCTCCACCGGCGGAGACGGTAAAGCACCCACCTTCCCCACGACGTGCAATAATCCTAGCGCTTATCGCAACATTCCGGGCCGATTTTCTCCGATCTCTTCATCATAAAGCAACGCCCTAAGCCGAGGACGAGCCCTAGCGGGCGCCCTTAGGGCTGTTGCTAGTAACAACTGTACCGGTTGAGCGCCTTCCGCGCTCGCCATTGTCCGGGTGAAGCTGTAGAGGTCGCAGGACCAACAGCATCAAGTACATTCGAAAAAAGTCTGCCGCCAAACAGACGTGTTATTAGCACTCATTAGTTCGAAGCTTTCAAGTGAGCACGCTTTCCATACACCAAAAAGACCTATTTTTCACTTATCGTCAGGTATGATCAAGTCGAACTGCAAACCATAACCATACATTTCAAAAAATAGGATCAACATGTATTTAATCCATCTTGTCAAAAAAACCTAAAACAGAATTTAAAATGACAAAATGATGATGATTGTAAGCTTTCGAATTGCTACGCCAGACAGCTAGATATAGAAAAGTGACATCTCACCTTCTGGGAATCAAACCCGGGTCCGCTGGAAAGTTAATCAAATGTCTGTGTAGCAACGGATGTGGTTATTTTTTCTACTTTTTAACAAAACTAACAAGTAAAAACATCATCTGCGGCAGATTATACAGAAGACTGAAGAGTACAATCAGCCTCTGTGTTTTGCATTCGTGGATTATGAGAAAGCCTTTGACTCTGTTGAAACCTGGGCCGTTCTGGAATCCCTGCAGCGGTGCCAACTTGATTGGAGATATATCGAAGTGCTGAGATGTCTGTATGACGCCGCCTCGATGACCGTCCAAGTCCAAAACCAACAAACAAGACCTATCCCATTGCGTAGAGGAGTAAGACAGGGAGATGTTATATCTCCGAAACTGTTTACGAACGCATTGGAAGATATCTTCAAATCGTTGGATTGGACTGGCCGGGGAATCAATATCAACGGCGAGTACATCTCCCACTTACGCTTCGCTGACGATATCGTCATCATGGCAGAAACCCCGCAGGAACTGCAGGAAATGCTGGACACCCTTAATGTAGCCTCTAGACGTATAGGTCTCGGAATGAATCTGGACAAAACTAAGGTTATGTTCAATGACCTCGTCGTTCCGAGACCGGTAATCGTCAATGGAACAACTCTCGACATTGTTCAAGAATATGTTTACCTCGGGCAAACGATGCAGTTAGGTAGAAACAATTTCGAGAGAGAAGCCGATAAGAGGATACAGTTAGGGTGGGCAGCGTTTGGGAAATTACGTCAAGTCTTTAAATCGTCGATACCACAATGCCTCAAGACAAAAGTCTTCAACCAGTGCGTCCTACCCGTGATGACTTACGGAGCCGAAACGTGGACACTCACGGCACGACTGATCCACAAATTTAAAGTCGCTCAGCGGGCTATGGAAAGGGCTATGCTCGGAGTCTCTCTGATGGACCGCATTCGGAACGAAGTGATCCGTCAGAGAACCAAAGTGACCGACATAGCTCACCGTATTAGCAAACTCAAGTGGCAGTGGGCCGGTCATATTTGCCGAAGGACAGACAGTCGTTGGAGCAGACGAGTTCTCGAGTGGAGACCACGCCTAGGCAAACGTAGTGTAGGACGTCCCCCGGCGAGGTGGAAAGACGACTTACGTAGGGTAGCCGGACGTGAATGGATGCGGAGAGCAGAGGACCGAATCGAGTGGCGCACTCTGGGAGAGGCCTATGTCCAGCAGTGGACTACCGCAGGCTGTACATGATGAAAAACATCATACTGCGTTCACCAATCCGCCTGCTAAGCTTGGCGATTATGCCAAATCCCCTCATGGGTAGTCTGACGTGGTGAGCTTATGTTCAACACTGGACTTATGTAGCCAATTTTTTATAAAATACGTTTATAACTCCCGCTATATTATCAAAACATTCATCTGATTTTTGTAAAAATACCATTTTTTAATGTATGATAGGTTTGTACTTGGCCTTCATCTACCTGATGGTAAGTGACGATGCCTTATCATAAGCGTGAACACTCAGAAGCCTCAATCTGCTACTTTTCATACAGGAACACAATTGGCGGCAGACTTAGGTAACATGGTGGTAGCCAGCCAGGCAGACATAAAAAGTGCTCACCACCACCGATAGGACCCGCACTGGGAATGGAGCCCGGGGTCTTCGGATTATGAATCCAACATTTCACCATTAGGCCACGGAGGCCACACAACGATTACTAAAACTATATCACAACGATATTAACTCACGAACAAAATCATTTATATAAAAGGTAACAATAAGTATAGTCTAATTTAAGACCTAGACTAGAATATAGGTCAGAACGATCATGGTAAATGGAGATGCACTGGCCGCTACCTCTCGCACGCAGCGCCGCAGGCAATCTACGATTTTCATCGTATTTACACTACGGCCTGAACAAAGGCGGAGCGATTAGCGATTTCTGTCAAAAAATAGATACATATTATCATAGTCACTACTAGATGGAGGTCCCGGGGAATCGCTGGATGCAAGTGGCTCGGGACGGGTCATTGTGCCATACTATGGAGGATACCTATATCCAACAGTGGACGCTTCCTTGTTGCTTCTGATGACATTAAATTTTATTTTTAACGGTTGTGAACTCGAATATGATACAAAATAGTGTGTAAGAATGTCGAAAAGGCGACTAAAGGAACATTATTCAGGATGGGAAGCAGGATACTTTTATGTAGCAACAATGCGATCATCAATTTTAATAGAAAGCTCAACATTTGAGTGACTTGAACTAAGCCAGTTTTATTTTTGAGGGTGAAAAAGATATGACAAATATTAAGAAGAATTTATTCTGAAAAATATACAAATACATCATTTTACAGTTACTACTAAGCTTCATTAGTAGATTGCGAAAATATATATTTAATAATTTGGTATAGTTAAACATCTTTGTGATAAAATGTGATGAAAAGTGATTTATGGGTAAACAAATCTTTTGAACAAAAACTTTGAAATATGAAATATTTGACGATGTAGACAACCTCTAAAGAATTAATTTCAATACGGTGAATGCTCTGGATGCTTTATTTACAAACGATTCCCGCTAAGCCTATCGCTTTTCGCTCAGCCTATCGCTCAGCGTATCACAATGCGATAAGCCCTAAACGAGCAATAGGCGTATCATAGCGTGAGAACACTGAGTGACCGTGGCACCAGCCACCGTCGGTCATTATCGACTGTGCACTATTGTCTGTGCTTATGTCCATTCTAAATAGCGCTAGTGTTTGGACGGTAAAGGTCAGATATAGAAGAGTACTCCGATTTTTAAATACAAAAATTTTGTACTGATTTGCCTATACGCTATCTGAAAGTATCATCACCAACAGCTTATAAATGTCCCCACTGGAGGGGCTCAGGCCTACTCTCCTACAGAGAATGTATGGGCCATAGTCCGCCACGCGGGCCAAGTGCGGATCGTCGGACTTCACATGCCTGTTCAAGACATGCAGGTTTCCTCACGACGGTTTCCTTCACCGTTAAGCAATCGGATAATGTACTTGAACTGAAAAACAGCTCATAAGTACACGGCTGGATTCTAACCCGGTACCCTCAGCTTGATAGTCCGCGCCTTATCCACTGCGACAACGCTATCTGAAAGTATACTGAGGACTATCTATCCTATGATGAACATATAAGACCTCATACCAAAATTTTAGCAAGTTTTCAGTAAATTACTTTACTTTTACAATTACTAATTAGTGTTGTTGTTTTTCAAGTAAAAGTTTTTCTTGGACTAACAATCCGAAGGTCCGAAGGTACCTGACGGTACTCAGTTCGGTTGGTGCTAGGGCGAGTTATGTATCCGCCTAACATGTGACATCAAAGTCTGCCGCCAATCAACAGTGTTTTATGATTTTATGATGATTTATAACATACAAATAATGTTTGTGATAAGCTATTTTTGGTTGGAATTGGACAAAGCTCATTACCGCTGTACCGAGATTCTACAATCATTAATTGTGAGGAGTCAAAATTTTGGGCTTTAGAAGAACAACTGAGTTTACGTAATAACCTATACAATATATTCTCAGTTATTTATTCCATATCAAACTGTATAATACTTAGCCAGTACTCGTAAATATCTAAAAGTAATTGCAAAGACACGTATTTCTAATCCACTTACACTTTCCAAAGCCCTTTATTGTAAACCTTTTAACCAGAAACAGTTGTAAACGCACGAGGAAAACAATAAAAAGCCGCATGTCACAATTGTAACCACAGTCAAGTTACTTGAGTTTAAGTTGAGTTACTTAACCCCCGGGTCGTAAGTTACGTTTCTCAATGCGTCACCGACCACACGCGCTTACGGGTTAAGAGTTTTAGTCAAAACCAGGGGTAGTTTATTTACAACGCTTCCGATAAACGCTTTTACGCGTTCGTTTCGTACCCAAAGGATACCGAACGGGATCCTATTACTAAGACTCCACTGTGCGTGCGTCCGTCCATCTGTCACAAGGATGTGTTTTTTGAACCGTAAAAGGTAAACACTTCATCATAAACAGCCTATACATGTCCCCACTGGAGGGGCTCAGGACTGCTCTCCTACAGAGAGTGTATGGGCCATAGTCAACCACGCGGGCCCAGTGCGGATCGGCGGACTTCACATGCCTGTTCAAGACATGCAGGTTCCCTCACGATGTTTTCCTTCACCGTTAAGCAATCGAATAATGTACTTGAATTGAAAAACAACTCATAGGTACACAGCTGGATTCGAACCCGGTACCCTCAGATTGAGAGTCCGCGCCTTATCCACTGTGACACTGACGCTTGAAAAAAGGTAAACACTTGAATCATTTCAAAGAGTATACTATGGCCGGTAAAATAAATAAGAGTAAATATTAGAAGAATTTTTTTTTTTGTTTGATCTTGTGTTAGTACGGAGCCTTTATTTAATTAATATAGTAATATAACGAAGCGTAGCGGCCATATTATCACCTGGTCACTGTAAATGTATGTCTTCTAATTTTGTTTAGCATTTAATTTTTGTCTTGAAATGTGATAAAAACAGCTGTCATTGTAGCGCAACAGTAGATGTTAGTGGAAAATTTATATTGAAATATACGTACCATATTATGAAAACCTCAACAGCTCCAACCGTAGTAAATGGACGACCCATAACCATAAGATAACTTAAGTTCCGGTATCGAAATTTTTTATTGACACTTCTCCATTAAAAAGCTAGGCGTGTCAAAAATATTCGAAATAATTCACCATTGTTTTTCAAAATGCAAGTGTAAAATAAAAAATAAAATCTGTGACAGCGAAATCCACTTAGTGCGTTATTGCCACACCTCTTTTTCGATAAAACAGTGTATTTGCGATGTCTAGAAGTCTAGACAACGCCCTGTGTCTAGGTTGTTAAGGAAATTAATCACATTGTTGTCACGCATTTCTGGTTTTTGTTTTAGCACAGTTTTTAGCACAAGCTTACATACTTAATTCTATTGACTTGTTGTTGGTTGTTGTAACCATGTATATTCTTCATACTAATTGTTAAGTATTTTAACGGATAAACGGATTTGAACAAAGATAAATAAAAGATCACACGTGAAAGCTAGTTTGATGTAACTGTCAATTTGTTATGGGTACAAGTCATGATTGGTCAAAGTGAATTCTGCTCCACTTTGACAAATTGAATAATGCGTGCAAAAATTTAGGTCAAAATCCATAGAAAATCATTAAAGATGAGAGCAACGTTACGGACCTCATTCAGAAGTCATATATTCATATATTCAAGTCCTAAATAATTAGTTCTTCATAGTTTATACTTTACATTTAATTTTTAACCGACTTTAAAAAAGGAGGAGGTTCTGAATTCGACTGTCTGTATGGTACGCGATAACTCCGCCAGAGGTGAATCGATTTTGATGATTTATTTTTGTTTGGTTTGCATATTTCAGAGGTGGTTATTGAGCTCTTTTTGAGAAAATCAAGAGAAGCCGAATATTTATGTACCCAGATATTTCTACCTCTAAAGGTAAACATTTTTAAAATACGATTTTAGTTCTTTTTGAACGCGTAAATTATTTTACTTTGCTACGTCCAGGAGTGTGGGAGTCTCATCTACTAATAGCATAGAGCCACGTAGAAAAAAAAAGTACTTTGACTTTCATTTAAAATGACAAAGTACTTCAGTTTGACAAAGTCAGTCAGTGTCACTTCAGGTCAAGCGTATTCAAGCAAAAAAATTCAGTTTCAATTATTGTATCTTACGATCGTATCTTATATTTCCATGTTAAACTTCACGATTTTAAAAAAAAATTTATTTACTTACCCCAACAACAGATCATTCTTATCTAAGTCATTTTTAAATATGTATAAATAGCATATAACGTTTACCTAAAAATATAGTTGCCTTTCAAAAAGTTTATATAGGTTGAACAGATTGGAACAGATTCTGTTACAATACGTTGGACATGTCACAACTGACCACAATTTCTCAGCTGACGTGTGATCAGCCATTGTAGGATTCACTACAAATGCATGCTTTTTGTGCACAATAAAAGTGAAAGTGTTCTATACAGCGGCTGCGGTGGGCAACCTGTTCAACTATTCTCGATTGTTACATGTCGTAAGATATCGAAATAGATTGTTTCAGAATAGGGAGGTTTCGATTGACGAAATTATATTTTGCCGATGAGGATGGAAAGCGTGCACCCCTAGTAGCCATACCTTTCATTAGTGGAATACAATACTTTTATACTAGCGGCAGAAGTAGCATGGTGTAGCTCTAGCCAAGCGTATACCACCACCATACCGAGTAATACGTACCTTCGCTGGGATTCGAACCTGTGACCTTCGGATTCTAAGTCAGTGAGTGACTTTTTAGTGACTAAGCCACGGGGGTGGATATAAAAGTAATTTATAATTACTTTCATCAACTCTATTTTCTTCTTGGAAGCGTGGTCACCCTAAATACTAAATCGACTGGACTGAAATCTGGGAAATGAACTTTACTCGCATTGTTTTAAGTCATTTTTATAGCATTCAGAAGCCCATATCTGCCCCCATCAATAGGCCCAAGTGACAAATGTCCGAGGAATTTGAATCTACCGGCGTGTGGGCGGGATGTCAGTTCCCACGGCCTCCAGTCATCGAGGGTAATAAAGTGCGCTTTTTATATTATAACAATATTTTTGGTTGGGCTTTCATTTTGGAGGGTGTTTTTAGTGGAAAGAGGTCGCGGTAGCGATTTTAAAACTGGTTTCTGAGTAACAATAAATTTAAGTCTATCAATACAATCAATAATGATGAATCCCTGTAAGATTTTCTTAACGGGCTTTCGCTCTGAATGCTTCCATACTACATTTCTTACCTAAAAATAAGAGATGGAATTATAGTGTCATTAACGTACAACTTTATAGTTAGCTACAATAGCCGTGACGCAGCTAATAGTCTCTAGATGGCGCTTTGAACAGTAATCGAAAAATAGTGTATAAAAATGAAAATTTTGATTCCCTAGGAAGTTGGATTTTAATGACACTCACGTCGCGAAATTTCGCGAGTATACAAGAAGAGTCGGTGGCGCAACGGACAAGACGTGAACTCTCAATCTGAGGGTTCCGGGTTCGAATCCAGCCGTGTATCTATGAGTTGTTTTTCAGTCCAAGTTTACATAGGTGAAGGAAAACATCGCGAGGAAACCAGCATGTCTTAAAGAATTAAGCAAGCTTAAAGCAATTGAAGTCCGCCAATCTGCATTGGACCTGTGTGGTGGACTATAGCCCATACACTCTCTGTAGTAGAGTAGGCCTGAGCCCCTGCAATGGGGACGCCTGAAAAAACATAAATTTAGTATGAAACTATATCGCGTGAATAATCTTAAGCAAATTAAAGTACAGCACAGAAAAATCACAAAAACAATCGCTTATAAGCAAATTAATTCTTGCAATATTCATAGACATCCGACCTCCTGCTGCTCGCTTCGCTATATTTTATAGTTGTTTGAATGATTATTTTATTATTGTGTTGTAATTTGAATCAATAAATATATTGCCATATAAAATTTTGGGGCATATAAACAGCAGTATAGCAAATAAAACTGTCTTTATATGTAGATTTTGTATATCGGGTAAATAAATAACAAACAGTTCAAAAGGTTTAATTTTAGTAGGTACGTAATAGGTGTCAAAAAACTTTTTTTACAATCCGGATTCGTTTTTCACTAATTTCTAACATCAGCTGCAAAAGCTGGACAGGAGTATCTTTTATAATTCCACATTTTCTACATAGCGATTTGACGTTGTCTATCACTTGACTGGCTCCGCAATGCCCACGTGTTCGATACTACTAAACTGCCACACCCATATATTAGTCTGTGGCCACACTCGCCCACGGCTCTCGTGACACTGTCACTTATTGACACTTTTGACGCTGACGTTTAGCAAACCAAACCATAGACACACGAAACAGTGTGAGTGTGTGAAGGCGTATACACTACAGGTACTTTTCTAGCGCATCGCGTTCCAATACCCACCTACCAATAGGTGTTATATTATTTTGAAATATAACGTCGAAATAATATGATCAAAATAACATATAATTCCAAAATTATAATTCTCAGATTTATTCCAATACTTGTGCTGTAAGAATTTGCTTCTACCCAAATATCAAGATTCTAGGTTGATGGGAAGTAACTTTTAGATTTTGATGCGCTATCAAAAGAAATGGTTAAAATAAACAACATAAACAACCATATGCTTAATGCATTGATTTAGAAGTTTGATGTTTCCACAGAGTCTTGAGGGTCTGCATATTGAGTCTTTGATATTAATTTCAATTTCATATCTTCACGCGTTCCTGAGAAAATGGTCTTAACAGACAGACAGAAATACGGACAACCAAATGATCCTGTGATTCCTTTATTCTTTAAGAGGTACGAAGCCCCAAAACTATATTTTCTTTATATATAAAGAGCCCCACAGACGTCTACTAAGTCAAAAAATTTCATAACACAATGATATCACCCAAAAAAAATGTGATAAAGTCGTGTAGGACTATCCACGTAATACAAAAATATGTTTTCAAACGACTTCAAAAAATGAGGATGTCCTCAATCGACTGTTGGTTGTTGTTGTTTTATATTTGTTATGCTATTACTCCGCAAATTATAAATCGATTTTAATGATTATTTTTGTGTTTGGTAGGGCATACTATAGAGGTGGTCCCATATAAATTTTATCGAAATTGATGCAGCCTTTTTTGAGAAAATAAATAAAAAACAAATACGATAGTTCTACCTCTAAGAGTGAACATTTTAGTGGATGAGTGATGTAGACTTTTAGGGCAATTGAAGCCTGTTTCTGGCTCTTTTTGAACGCGTGTTATTGGATTTAACTTCAGAGATTATCGAGACAAGCACAATTATGCCTTTTTAAAGAAGCGGAGCGTGTGTTTTTTAACTCAGTACGATAACAAAGTAATAAATTGTATGAAACCTTGGCTCAATGCTCGTAACTTACGTAAACTTAAACCGTAATAATACAAAATGTAACCTGAAAAGTATAAATGGCGACCAGGGTGTGGATGCAACAGTTACGATTAAAAGGCGGTGGTTCTCAATCTTTACACTAATAAGCTTTTAATTTTAAACCATGACTTTATTATAATATGGGCTTTTACTTGAGATTCATCGCGTCATAGTAAAATAACACTGTAATTTATTCATTATTATAAAATTAATTAAGTGTCTCAAGCGACTTCAAATTAGGGACTTTTACGTGTATTGTTGATTGTTGTACAAAACATCAATGTTTGAGAAAATATGTTTAAAAAGTAATTCTAAGTTCATAAAGGTAAGATATAGGTTAGTTTATTTGCATCGTTCATTGTACAATTGTACATACATATGATGACAGCCAGAAAATTTTAGTTTCTTCCATTCCACCTTCAGAGGCATGATTTTTTTTAAATGTTAAACATTTTAACAACATTTAACAACCAACTTAACCAACGGCTTGTTTAGTCTGTTGGGTCTACCCACTAATATTCATTATTTACTTGTATATAATTCTATTTGTATATTTTTTATGACTACACTCTTTTTGTTTTTGTTTTGCAATTATATATACTCTAAAAATATGTATAATCTCATAATTATAATGATGAATGTTCTCTGTGCAATATTGTGTTATAGTTTTAAGTTTTCTCGTTAATTGAAAATGTAATTTTCTTTTGAGAATCTTTAACCACAACTCAACTCGTTTATGAGAACTATTAGTAATTACCAAAAAATATGTTAAAATGTGTAAGTTTGAAAACCTCATCAGTTCAATGTGCAAGATTGCAGTGAAATGACCGAATGGTGTAATCTACCTTGATTTATGTCCACTTACAATGTTTTAGCTTTGAATACGACGTGCAAATTGTATAAGGAGCGCGGACAAGGTTCCGATAAGACGTGGTACTTAGTTACACTCCGCTATGGAGACGTGAGCGAGCATAGTTGGGAATTAAACCAGTTTGAGTCACACTGGCACAGGAAGTGTTCCATACCACTGTGCAACATTTAAAAAACGGCGAAAATAAACTGTTGTATGGGGACCTCCTTTTGTTTTAACGTTGTCTTCTTTTCTGTTAAAGCACTGTGAAAATTGTAAGTGAACTTTTTAGGCTTCCGTACCCAGAGGGTAAAAAATGCGACCCTATTACTAAGACTTGGCTGTCACTAGGCTGTATCTCATGAACCGTGATAGTTAGACAGTTGAAATTTTCACAGATGATGTATTTCTGGTGCCGCTATAACAAATAAAAAAACAGAATAAAAGAAATATTTAAGGGGGCTCCGATACAACAAACGTGACTTATTGTTCGTTTTTATAAATAATGGTACGGAACTCGTTCGCGAGTCCAACTCACACTTGGCCAGTTTTTTCATCTATGATAGGTTTGAACTTGGCTTTCATCTCACCTGATGGAAAGTGACAATATGGCCGGTGGTAAGATAATGAGGCACTGGCTTTGATACCTTTCGTACCAGAAAGTGCTATGAACACTTATGTTTGGCGGCAGATTTAGGTAACATGGTGGTAGAGCAGGTGACCTCCACCTCCACATTGTTAGACCAACATTTAGCTATTAGGCCACGGACGTGTTTACCTATTAGGGTTGAAAAGATAGAGGCCTGTGACAGATAGATGGACGGACAGTCAGCGAAGTCCTATTAATAGGGTTATGTTGGAACCCGTAGAGGAACCTTAAAATTAAAAAATTACAGAGTGAGCAGAGTACATAATTCTTCATAAAAATAAGTGCTATGGCTTCTACAGGTACACATTGAAGTATCTTCATTTTTATGACGAGTTTATTCATCTAATGATGCGGACCCGTCACGTCACGTTAAGCAAAAGTGGAATGTTATCCAATGACTCAGTCAGGACATCCGTGCAACTAAAATAACAAATCTACACTAACTGACCATTGTCTCCGTTAAAAGGTTCTATGGCACCAATTATAGAGTTATTATTTCGTTAAATTGAACTAAACCCAGTCACGTACAAGCATCTGAGGATCTGCTTCCACGCAATGCTCCAGCTCTGCTCAATTAGACGGTATTTGAGCTAAGACTACGATAAATGGTATACAGACTTCAGAGTATCACTCTCCTGGGTGGACTTACTTTAGTTTCAGCTTTCGTAATTGTTTAGAGAAAATGTCAAACGCAGTCCAATAAAACAATTCAATGTTACAAGGTAAAAATTTTCCAGTTTCTGACTTCTGCCCAAAAAATTCTTCAGAAAACTTTCATTTCTATTAAATTATCTAAAATAAGGATTATGAGCTAATAATCAGTTCTTCTATTTTTCTATCGGCTTCAGATTACACGCTCGATGTTAAAAATTTATTTTGAAAATTGTCTAAATAAATAAAAGCTTTTAAAATGTATACAGATACAAACATGCTAGTCTTCAAAATATGCTATTGATTACGTGTACCATCCACCATCTGACTCCACTGTTACCGTCATTTCAATCATCAGTTGAATCAGGATCAAGTAAATAAATTCTTACGTATGAATATTGCAATAATTATTATTTTCAATGTGTTGAACTACATTAATCAATTGAGAGGTTCGTTTGAGTAAATTAAATAAGTTTCAAGTGACACACAAAGTATGTTATGTTGTAATTTATAACAAGTGTATTAAATATATTAAAAGAGATGTTTCAAATTTGGCCTGCACTTGTACACTATTTAAAAAATCAAGTAATAATCTAAATATGTATAGAAAAATACTAGAATTACATTTATGCATGTATTTTAATTGTACAAAATCATTCTTTTTGTACTAAGTGACAGCGTCCAATGTCATTTTATTGACGCCATCTTGGTTTCCAACGTAAAATATCTCTGTTTCGTGCGTTTTATATGTTTCTGTACAAATAAAGTAAAGCAAAATAGAGAAAAATTTTAACTAAATCACTTTTATTTGATAATGGTCTATTAAAATTATAAGTGTACAAGACCAGGCCTTGGCTCCATACATTCGCGGAACGAGTCATTTGTATTTACTTGTATTGTAGATAGCTCTGTCTAGGTTTTTATTTTAATCCGGTTCACGTATCTGTAACACGCAATCCGCTCCCATAAGGAAGGACTTATCACAAATTTCTAATCTCATGACTCACATTTATTCGCGAAATTGCCTCAGTTTGAGGTACTCACCTACGCCTTCATGTTGAAGACGAGTATTCTGCGGTTTCCTCAACATTTTCGAAAGATTTTCCTGTTTGCTCATACATCCGGATATTCAAAATTTGATTAAAAACGTACTAGATCATAAGAACCGTGTAAAAGTTACGAGTACCTTAGAATTAACTCATCTTAGGCGTCCAGTAGATCGCACAGAATTAAATTTGTAGGAAATTGTAAAGAGCTTCTACTTCCGTGTTAACAGCAATTTTTCTTGAAATCAAATAATTTATATCAATCAAATCAAAAATATCATTTATTTCAGCTCACATAGGTCATCATAATTAAGGATTGGATGTTCAATTGAATTAAATCTGAAATCGATTCGAAACCGTCACACAAAACCGTTCCGTAGTTTTGATTTAAATGTGTCTCACAATCAATTCGTATATTTTGTTTATACGAAAAATTTAAAGTTTTCGTTTGAAGCACACCATTAGAGCACCTCCATTACCATTCGAAAATTGAAAATTTTTAATCAGTTCTCCAAAAAATATCTGATTTTAAATGCAAATTGCGCTCGAAAATATTGTCATAATCTTAAAATGATGGGACGGGACGTTGTTTACTGCTGAAAGTGCAGCGGCGCGCGCGCAACGAGAAACTGTAGCACACTCACATATTTTACACTTTTGTACAACTTTAATTGAGCAAGAAGAGACCCGATGCTTCTCAGCGGGGTGACTTCCAAATTTATTTATTTAAAAAAAAAGAAAACTTCTCGAACCCCCATTACTTACGTCAAGTACCAAAATACTGGACCCGAGCAATATTAAGTGTGAGATACTACCTTATTGGCGTTGACCCAGATTTTAATACCCACCAATGCTCTTTATGATGACTTTTTGAAAAATGTAATTTTTAATTCCGTGCATGCAACGGAGCGAATTGAATGGCCCGCCGGACGATTCTCTTTAACTGTATCGCGTATAAATTGCTATTTCTTATACGGCGACCGCCCGACGGAAGTCTGTCGATATTTTACACTAAATTAATGCGCCCGCGCACGAAATTGGTACCTCTTTTTGCTCGCGAGCTTACCTTTTTAATTTACATTTATTAAAATTGCAATTTTCTTTTGTTTCAGTCGTTCTTCGGGAGGACATACAACAACCTGTCTTCTATATCGGAGTGCAAGAACAACGGGGAATGTGTCATCAATAAGAAGAATAGGACAGCGTGCAAGGCGTGCCGTCTACGGAAATGCCTCTATGTCGGTATGTCGAAATCCGGCTCCCGATATGGACGAAGATCCAACTGGTTCAAGATCCATTGCCTGCTTCAAGAGCAGCAACAGCAGCAAATCCAGCACTTACAAAGTAGTAAATCACCCCCAACTTTCAACACTGGTATGAATCACTCATTTTTACCGACGAATTTACTGCCAGCGGCTGCCTTAGCGGAATACTACAAGAGCTCAGAGAAGAGCCAATTTACCGAAGATGTGACGAGACAAAGCGTGTCTCCGTCAGACTCTGGAGCGTCATCAGCTGATCCAGAAGACGACAACAGCTCCAGAAGTACTAGCGGACTTAGCATCTTCAGAGCAGCCTCCTCACCTTCCAGCGAAAAAGATGTCAGATTACATGCAATTAGGAACCAATCAAAAGATGTCAAGAAACGGAAATCTTCTACGCTTCCACCCTCACCGTTCACTGTGTCAGCACCGCCCAGCTTTTCTCCAAGATCTGTCCAGTACATACCAACATCAATCCAGAATATAAGACCTATTCCTCCTGGAATTGCAAGCTGGCCTAATCGGAATGGAGGAGACTTGCTTTTACATTCACCAGCGGTTGCAGGTGTAGCTATAGAACAAGAACAACCAATAGATTTATCTATCAAATCTACTGCTGTATTGTTTAGAAGTCCGAAGAACGAAGACGCTAGTGACTCAGAACCAGAACTGAGCATCGACTTGAGTGATGAAGGTAAAGACATGATGAAGAATCCTCTGGATCTGTCGCTGGTCCCGAAGAGATCAGAAGAAGTACCTATGACAGGATGAACCATGTGATTATTATCGAATACTGGAATATTGCCTTATTTTGAAAATCGGATCCTATCTACAAAATACATACACGTATACAAAATATTTTTTTACGGACAGTTTGTATAGCTCAGTGGCATCAAAGCAGATTTATTCATTCTGTGATACAAATAAGGTATTTGTGTGTGAAAGTTTCGAAGGTTTGTTTCAATGCAATAAAAAATAAACGTAAACAAACAGAAAGATGTTATGATCTTTCCAATCCAACATAGTGTTACAACAGTTACTCAATTTTAGTCTTCGATTTCTAATGCACTCAGTTTAGTTATAAGTTCTTTGACATCCGCAAGGCTCTGTGTAGTCATATAGTGTTGTTTTGGAGTTTGTTTACGATTTGTTTATTTTGTATTGAAACGAATTTTGGGAACAAATATTTTAATGTAAATTGATTGTGCCCCAGTATTCAAGGTTATATGATTACCGTGAGTCAATGCCGCCATGTTTTTATTTATATGTAAATAAAATTAAATAAATTTGATTTAGAATTTTCTACGTTTTAAATACTCTGCCATACAGTATTTAAGCTTATCATAATTTCTTCTGGATTACCTGAACCTTTCTGACAAGGTTAGTATTTTTTTATTAATAATAATTCGTTTATTTAATTTTAGAACTCTTGAACACTCATTTAGTTACTAAAATAATATTATAATAATATTCAAACATTTTAGTAAATTAAAGAGTGTCAAAATGAAAATCTAATTAAATTTTAAGTTTGACACAATCTCTATTTGGTTTTTAGGATAAATTTACAATCGCTTTAAATTATACGTATAAAAGAAAATGTGTGTTCAAGTATTTGACTCTAAGTCAAAATAGAAATTTAATGATTAATAGAAAACATTTTGTGATTGTATTTAATTTGTAAAAAATAATATAAATATTTAGTAATAAAAGGGGAACGGAAATTATATTTTTGTATACAATTATAATTTTACAGTTTTCTGAGATTTCTATTGCCAGTATAGTAACGCCAGTGTATGTGTTATGGATTACCATTTAGATTAAATTTTATGGGATTTGAGGCCAGTCTTAAATGAAGCTCAAAATTTGTACAAATTAGGCAAATCTTGTATTATATGTAATACTAGAAGATTTTTTGTAACAAAATTTCTGAATAAGTATTTATTTTACTAGTTTTAGGCCAGTTTTTATTGAGTCATTCCTTAAAGTACTTATCTGTAAGTTTTTGTTTTAATTTAATGTGTAATTTCGTGTTTAGTGATTGCTCGTGTGTTATTTTGTTTTTTGTTTTAATTGTTGTAATTTTTATACTTTATTACATTCCATTAATGCTCAATCTTGATTTTTTACATTCAAATATTGTTTCACTCTATTAAAAAACAATAATTGTTCAATCAGAAAGTGCCATTTCGTGAAGTTTCTTATGGTAATATTTTACATACCTATTTACTAGTAAATAAGTAGTTTTCAAGTACAACTAGCAAGCTTTTTCGTTGAATTAAAAAATTATATGCTATTTAAAGTAAATATTCAAAACATTTCAATACCATTGAGGATTATGATTTCATTGATTAATATAATTGCTTATCTTATATAATTTGTTTTTTATTGGTGAATCTACACTACTTTACAGTTTTAAATTATATCCAGGGGTGCATTTCACTAAGGTCAAATAACTTTCAGAGATCAATATTGAATGACGTCAGCAAAGACAAATGTGAGCTGCAAGATTGTAAGGATGGTTATGGTTGGTGAATTGCACCACAATGCCAACAGAAAATTCAACAAAACTTTCATCCTATTTGTTATAATATTATGTCCTTACAAACTGCGAAAGGTGTCAACAATTTTAGACATTTTTGTCACCTACAAAACACCTATTGTAATCCTCAACAATACTTGGATGAATGTAAGCTTGTACTGACTAAGTTAACATAATGAAGACATAAGTTGTTGTTATCAGTGTGATACGATATTTTTATATGTGTTTACATTTTTTTTACGTTTATAAATATTATTAATATATGTGAGGAGAAATAAATGTGAGTGCCTTTGTCAATATTGCATTTTAATTCAGTATTCCCAACTTCTTCAGAGTCTGATCAGCTAATCTATTATAAAATCTATATCCATAGTTTGACAAGTTGAACCATAAACAGTAATGATCACGTAGAGCACAGAGAGGAAAATGTCTATTCTAAAAGAAAGCTGTCTCCTTTTAATAAAGGTCATTACTTACAAGAGTGACGAGTACAGCTTTATGTGGTAAGCTTCAACGTCGATTTATATTCCTATACTAACGGTTCATACAAATCCATTGAACACCTGACTGTAAGTGACGACTACGCCGATCGATGGAATGCGTGCTCATACGGAACCCTCAAGCTAATGAAATCAAGGTTCTGTTAAAAATTGCTGTTTGGCAGAAGAATTGACATGGTGGTAGCTACCCAGTTGGACATAGAAAATGCCGAAGAAGTTCCTGATATAATTCGAGTTTAGTACAATATCATTTTGAATGGGCACCCTACAATCAAACGATATGGTATATAGTACTGGTTGGGCATATCATGAAGTGCCAGCATATCATCAAATGTTCGAACTCTTCATGATGTGTATATGACAATCTCAATGTCACCGCCCTAAATGCTTTTAATGCCCAGGATGGTTTGAACTCATTCACAGAGTACATAATATCTCCAAAACTGTCAGTTGAGTCCTCAACGGTATCAATAAACAGCTTGGAAGAGGTCGAAATGAAACATCATGGCAGCCAATATACCCCAAAAAGTTTGGTTTACAATTTTGACAGATTAATTCATACAACAGTTATAGTCTCTTTGGTGGGCGTATGAGAATAGGCTGTAATGGCTTCAAATCAATGAATTTAGTATATAAACTCTTTGCTTTGTATTCTTACGAAAAAATATACATTAAAAAAATGAAAAATGAAAAAACGTTGCTCTCTTTTTATTTAAAAAAAGACGTGTGGCACTCGGGGACTGCCGCGGTAAAGCTATTGCATAGCATTGTGTATCATCTTATGCAATTATAATTATTTAAGAAAGTTTTAATAAGAAAAGTTTTTATGTCACGAACATAAATATCCCCACCACAAAAATGGAAATTAAATTACAAACAGGAAAACAAAATTAAATCAATATTTAGTTAACATAACGGATTTGCTTTGCTATATCAAATTACATACTATTATACTTAATAAATTATAAAACAGTAACACGTCTAATCGCACGCACAAAACGCCGCGTCGAAGACTGCCGAACTGAAACGACGTTAGACGATGCACGGCCTTCAAGCCACACCTCCGTGCCAGTCGGAGTGGGGAGCGTGAGGTTTTTTCGTTACGGAATTTCTCGATTCGGTCCCCGCGCTCAAGGCCCGCGATAGAAGCTATGCAATAGCTTAAAAATAGATTTATTTATACAGCAGTTATATTCTCTTTGGTAGGTGCATACCAATAGGCTTTAATGGCTTTGAATCAAGGAATTTAGTATATAAACTCTTTGCTTTGTATTCTTACGAAAAAATATACATTAAAAAAATTAAAAAACGTTGCTATCTTTTTTATTAAAAAAAAACTTCTCATTGTAATTGTATTATGTGCAGCTACTGTGAACTACTGTCTCGCAACGAATACACAGAAACATTATCCTATGTCAATAGAATCGAGACAACAGGAACAGTCCCCGTATTGATTTGGAAGCTCTCACACTTTGCTAACAAACATAAATTAACACACATTGTTGATACGGTATTCATTAAA
Organism: Carcina quercana; assembly: GCA_910589575.2. NCBI lineage: Eukaryota > Metazoa > Arthropoda > Insecta > Lepidoptera > Depressariidae > Carcina > Carcina quercana. The sequence continues at coordinate 1,306,645 of OU342435.1, forward strand.
TAGTTCAAACGCTGGGGAAAAGCTTGGCTGACATGCAAGTAGGCGTGTGTTTGGGGTGTATCTATAATCTTATTGACACATTTTCCTGTGAAACACCTCATGCAACGGGTTAAAGCGGCTGGATAGCGTGGCGACGCACATTGGTGAATTTTTTTTAATTTTTTTTTAAATAATGGCTTTAACCAGTGGCTATCTAGCCAATGACGAGTAAAATTAGGTGAACAAATTTTGAGGTTATAAACTATGCCGAAGCCATTTCTTCAGCTTTCTCAATAAAATGTATAATGTGTACATTTTATCGCTTAATTTGGATTCTTGACGCGAACTTCAAAGGCCAGCCTTGGTTTCAACATTATCCGAAAGAATCCATATGCCGAATGTACTCGAGATGATAAACTCTTCGGATCGCGTCGAAACCCTCGCAATTTTGCGTAATTGATACTATAACACTGTCCGTGACACTTTTTGCACTATATCACACCATTATAACACAAAAACACACATAACAGTATTATTAACGAATTACTAAAATTGCAATGAACCACCATTTTACAAGTTCGCGCCAAGAATCCATTGGTGAAATTTGTATGGTATAGAAGAAAATATTACGATTCAACATGAATTGGGTTTTTTATTATTTTTATGTATAATTGATTAGCACTTGGCCTTCATCTCACCTGGTGGTGAGGTGGATGGTAAGGTAAGCGTACGCACCCAGAAGCCTCAACCTAATGAGAAGCTGGCTATGTTATTATACTATTAACACTGCTGTTTGGCGGCAGACTTAGGTAACACGGTGTTAGCTACTCAGGCAGACATAGAAAAGGCTCTACCACCAACCAAATCGAGTACCGATAGCTACCCCCACTCGAAATCAAAACCGGGACCACTGAGCAAGTAATCACTATGCCCAGGACCTCCGAATTGTGAATCCAAAAAATAGACATAAGGCAACGGTGGCGGTTAGTTTGTACGAAAAATAAAAACGATTAACATTTTTTAAAAGCTTTTAGTAATGTATGATAAATGACTTATAATAATAATTATTCCCCATGCAAGCCTTCTGAAATACCGTGCACTTCTTAAAAATAGTGACCCGAGAAATTCAACAACGAGTTCTTTAACGGAGGCATTGAACATAAATTACCATTAAATAAATTTCACTTAGCTAAACTACATTGATTAAAATCATTTAAACCATTGTAAAAAATCTACTAAAAGTCTAGATTCATAAAAGTTAAAGAATAAACAAATTAAATTAAACACCGATATATAAAAGGAACAATAATTTTTCCTTGAAACCAGCAACTGAAACCATGTTCGCGATGTATTTTAAGATACACTTTCTAGGCCACGGCAAAGGAAGCTTCGAACAGATTCCCGCTTGTCATCAGCCGCGGTATCATGAGACGCATGAGTGTGTTTAGAGTGAGACATGACATATTTAAACGTCTATCTAAATGATACGACATATATCACTATCACCGTTCTCACTCATCTCATTCTACCTCGAATTAACACACGAGTTAGGTAGTGTTTTCAAAATGTGGGAATCGATATATCAAACTCAACAACTACATTGAGCACTATTGCAAATGAAAGGAACTCAAAATTTAAAAACAACCAAAATTGAATTCAAGAACACGTGTTTAAATAACACTTACACGAAAATGTAACAAGTGGTCCACGAAAGCGCGGCAAGACATGTAAACAAATTCTTAACTGTATACTCAATTTGTTATCTTATTACCAAGTGCACAAAGACCTTAACTGACTTAATTGATATTATTATCTTTTCGAGTAAAAACACTTGTTAGCACAATTATCGAGTTTGGGACGCGGCCATCAGCCGCAGGAATAAGATGTGAGTATTGTCGCAGAAGTGGAAGATATTCCTGTCACTTCAAAAATTGATATTTTATCACAGATGCACGCTACAGATTCTAATAGCAAATAGCTCTCAATAGCTACCATTGTATGGCTACAATCTGACATGGAATAAATAGGATAAGATAAGATATATTAAGTTTATTTTTTCACACATCACATCAACAGCCTATTATTTTATATGACCCTACTGCAGGGGCTCGGGCCTACTCTTCTACAAACAGTGTATGTTTGGATAGTACCAGCGCTATAGCAGGCTCTTCAATGTTGTTAGAATATTAAAAGTAGATATTTGTAGTTCTTGTTATTAAAGATCATTGGCACAGTGGAATGATTTTGTCACTCAATTCATGTGCCAGTGCGAAACAACAAATCATTATTTTTTGGTAGCGGCTGGCGACCGGCGCAGGCGCAGCGCGGCGCGGCGTCCTACCCGATACAGGCGGACGTTTACGCGGACAAAGAAATGCTGCTCGTTAGCGGATAATGGGAGCTTTACATTATTGAGTGTTGGACAGGTGCGAGGACAAGCGCTCACAGAAACGTAAGTTGCGGATGCGGACAGATAGGAGTGAGAGGATGAGTGGAAGTCAAGGGGAAATTGCAGACAGACGAAACAGGTCATGCCAACCTGTAACCGACGCATCACCAAACAATTGTTACAACTACTCAGATGTCAACTTCAGCAATCACAGGACATGGAATCTACAAAAAGGACCGCAAAATCTCAGCAACTGCAAAAACAAATAAAACTCGAAAAAATCAAAAGCACTTCTCTGCACAACTATACCGTCAAAAAGATCCAGTTTACACAGTCGATTTTAACGAGGAAAATATCGCCCTAATTGAGATTACACCTCGAACTGTTGCCGTTCAAAAAATCATGTCATTATGCCCAAGATGGCGTAGATTTATTAAGACGTCCGATGAATAGACAGGTCGAAATGGGAGCAATGAACGCGAACCGACTTTTCAACCATGGACTTTTTTCGACGACTGGACTTTTCAGTACGGATTGTTTTGGTGTGGTATGAAATTGCAAAGTAAGTTATTATAATGTATCAAGGTGAATTTTTTTCTTTTAATAACGAACGCAGGAATGATGGTAAGTGGTCAAGAGCTGACATTTTGCTGAAGTGTGGAGCCCCTTTTGGTTTAAAGAATATTTATTTTTCTCAAAAGAAATTGACATTTCACTTATAGAGAAATTAAGACTAATAATTAATGTGTAAAAACCAACAGTAAAAAGGCATGCAGAAATTAAGATTTATACATTTTATAGACTAAGTATTTATATTTAACAAAATAACAACTAATATTTATTCTTAAATGTGTTTTAACAGTTTTGTTTTGAATTCAGATAGTTTACGTTCTTGTAGTTCCCTTGGAAGACCGTTAAACAGTTTTACGGGAGCTATTGGTATTTGTTGTGCTTTAAATGGCTGACTCAGATTAAAATCTTTTTGGAGAAACAGGTCGTAGTTGACTTTGTATTTTGTGGCAGTAAGTATATTTACTAATATAGCTGTATGCATACTTAGTTATAAAACAGAACTTTAGGACAGTAACTTCATTACAAACTGTTTTAGACAATGTTAAACATGAGCCTGAGAGAACGAAGGGTGTGCTTTGACAGAATCACCACATTAACAAATAGAATATGAATAAACGCGTTCAAAAATAACTAAAAACAGACTTAAACTGCCATAAAAGTCTACTTTTTAAAAAGGCAATGCTTGTCAGCTGTCTAATACACCCTGTCTCAAAAAGTACTGAACCGATTTTGTTGAAACTTGCAATCTTCCCTAAGTTAAACAATACCTAGTTCAAAAACAAAATAATTATTAAAATTGATCTTGTAGTTCTGGAGATGTGCGAGGGCAAAAATACAAATATAATTTCATACAAACACTTTTGAAATTTGGCGCACTTGTTTAGAAGCTGATATAGACTAACATATACGAAAACTAGAAAGTTCTGGAAATGTTACACACATAGAGGTCGAATTGATAACCTCCTTTTTTGAAGTCGGTTGAAAAGGTTTAGTGCCCGGATTAATAATAGATAGATCCAAACAAATATTGGATCTGCTCTCAAGACAAAGTCTGTTTTATAATAGATTTTAAAATTATCGAGATGTGGTAAATATAAATCTATAATTTTTTACAAAGAGTAAACATACGAGTATGAGTTTAGTGTTACTGTTTAGTAAGATCAATTTTATATCATATTTATTACTAGTTTTTATCACAAATATAGTTTACATTTTGGACAAACTCAGTTACCATAAAACGTGTGGTTATGAATAAAAAATTAAAGTTTACTGAAGTAAAGACGCTATCGCCAATATGTTACTACTATGTCGCTGTAATACGAGTATCTGTATCAAACAAACACGGTAAGCCTTTGTAAAGTCGACCATTAAACCTCTCGGACGCAGCGATTTTACGACAAAAATTAACCTTGAGGTCTTATGACTCATAAAATTTAGTTACTTACATAATTCTGTCGTAATTTTTACATGTTAACAATAGGGGGTCTGAATATATGCCTTATGTATTACACCTTGATTGCTAAAATTGCTAATTTTGCATATGATATTATGTTTTACAAGGTATCGGGTCGGCGATCGTATAAATTAATATTGAGAGCTCATTATAATTAACGCCTACGCGAATTTACTTTTAAAAATGTCCATTTTTAAATTATCTACTTAGCTTTTATAATGTGTTTGGAATGTTGTTGTGGCATTTGAAGTCATCTAGACTTAAAGATGTGTAAAATATTTTTATTTTAAAACATTTTCATAAAAAAAAATTAAAATTTATATGTTTACTTTTCTATTCTTTATGCAGCTAGTTATTTTGTTTTGACGTTGAACTGTAAGTTTTTTTTATTCAAAGTTAATTCGTTATAAAAAAACACTATACTGAATTTTCTCCTGTTTTCGAAAAGTGTTATGAGTTTTTTTATCATAAAATACTTTAAGAAAGTTTTAAAATATCCTGTGGGATTTCATAATGTAAACAAATAACTCCAGAAAGATTTACGAATATGACCTACAGGAAGCCACGAGATGAGCCTATTTCTAAACCGTATTAACAAAATGCCTTAAGGACAGTAAATTGCGACCACGTACTGGAAAACGGTATCGGGCCGTCACCCTACTGGACGGACCGACGTCCTAGTTAAGGTCTCGGGGAGTCACTGGACGCAAGTGGCTCGGGATTGGTCAATGTGGAGGACGAGGTCTACGTCCAGCAGTGGACGTTTTCCGGCTGATGACGACGATGAGATAAGTATGAGTCAGCTTAACCTAGAAAATTTCTAGACTATCCTATCCCGTCCAATTAATATTGTTTCCAAATAAGCTATTACTCATTTTGAAATAGATTAGATAAAAGACAATAAATCAAGGCAAAGTGGGCTAGACATCGTATTTTTAATTTGTCTCGTGATTTATGAAATTTCTAAATTTATTTCCTTTTATAATGCATTGTTAAAACTAGAAGTTTTAATACGAGTATTTGTCAATAGGTTTTAGTGGGTCAATATTGTTGTTTTGTTTTCGAATGTTTGACTTGATCTAAATGAGGTTTCTGGTTGAGACGGCTTCCTTCCAGCTAAAACAAAGAATCGCACACCACTAATTGCTAAATAAAAATATAAAAGTGACTAACAAATCATAATTAAATAGATAAGATCGATAATCAAAAGGATGGACTTACGGAAGCATGTTTGTGCCAAATTAGATTTTATATTTCGTGTAGTGGAGCTGTAGTACAATAAACTATGGCTGCAAAACAACAACCATCACACACGTAGTAACGTTTGTTCAAGACTTTCAAGCGCGAATTTCTTTAAACATTTACATCAAAAAACCATCACAGTTCCTATTTCAAGAGCTAAGTTACCACTATCTGTATATCTAACAAAAAAACACCATTCCCAATCGCACCAGCACCAAAATTAGTATCGACAAAACACCAAGTGTGCAAAGAATAAATCTTGTAGATAAGCGAGGCTAGGTGGCGTTGGTTGAGATAGGCCATTTAGAGCCAATGGGCGGTTGAAGATCGTCGATAGCTCACTTTAGCGTAAGAATTCAAGACAGATTGAAAATGATTGGGGTGAACGAAATTCCTGCTTCGGCATTGTTTTTCCTCTTTACCGCCTGTATGGTTCAGCTTTACCGTTGCATAGTTGATTTAGAGGTCACTGGTTTGATTCTTGTAAAAGTATGGTATCCTTATCGGTATCTATGGAATTTGATTCATGAAATGGCCCACCCAGCTTAAGCCACCAGAAAATAGTATGTACTGTACAGAAAAGTACCTCCATTGATCTTTTAATTAAACCTCCGCAATTCAAATAGTAAATTATAAGAGAAGCACAGCAGACATTCTCCCTTTCTCGTAACGGCAAATTTCCTAGATCTCACTTAAATCTTTGTGTTTCCCCTTCTACTAAAATTTGGTTATTCGTTTATACATATTTATATAAAGATAATTATTTATAATATACTGTGAGTTGTCTTGCAGTATATTTTTTATGCAAGATTATAATAATAAGGATATACCCTAAGTTCATTTAAAAAAATATAAAATCATAAAAACGAGGGCGTGAATAACAGATTAATCAACTCTCTAAATACCTATCAATGCTTCAATAAATGAAATAAATTGGAATGAAACCAGATAGGATTAACTACCTTTTATTAGATCCTATTTGGCTGTAGTTTTATTAAATTTATTGCATTTTCATCAGCAACCGAATATTAACTTGTACTATTAAATATCGAAGACGGATTGCTTCCTGTGGAGTTGTAGAAATATAATAGTATCTCAATTGCTGTTGAGAAATACAAAATCGATATGGTATATATTAACCTGATTTATTTCAATAGACCGTGTGGTCTCGGCTTTAAAACAGGATCATCCCATGTCATCCCATGGGTGACGTAAAAGACGACTAAGGGAAGAGAATAACGTTTCATCATCATCATCATCAGCCGGGAAATGTCCACTGCTGGACATAGGCCTCCCTCATGGTACGCCACATCGACCGGTCCCGAGCCACCTGCATCCAGCGACTCCCCGCGACTCTAACCAGGTCGTCGGTCCATCTAGTAGGGGGACGGCCTGGTAGACGTTTCCCGGTACGTGGTCGCCACTCGAGAACCTTTACTCTCCACCGGTTATCGGTTCTTCGAGTGATGTGGCCTGCCCATTGCAACTTCAGCTATAACGTTTATAACATCTCAATAAATATCAAAATATTCTAATTGTCTTAAGCGGCATGTATTTTTTATTAATTATTATAAATTAGAATTATAAAAATTATAAATATTCAAGAATACGCTCTTGTTGAAATTCCATAATAATTAATAAAAAATCCTTCTAAGGGCATGCTTCTAAACTATGTATTTATCGTCACTTACTATCAGGGAGTACAAGTAAATACTGCCTGACCTCTAACCACAAGTAGAGCATTATGCCTCTTGCGTCTGACGATACCAATCTCTTTGAAACCTGTTTAGAATCGCGGAAGAGCAAAACCGAGCACTGAGATTAATTATAGGAAATGAAGATTACGGACAGTGCAGAAAGGTTAAAGCTTTGCTTTAAGGAAACTTACCTAACCTACTTGTGAGATGTTTATACGTTAGATGATCATTATTTAGGTAAAAGAGTGTAAGGAATGAAAATTGATAATAAATCTTGTCTATCGCCTGTCTGTCAACATTGTCAATAATTTTTTTTTTAATTAATGTATATATTATCTAGGTATGGTCTTCAACGGCTATATTACAATTAATACTACGTGAGATTGTGTTCAATATGAAGCGTATCTATTCAACTATTGTATTATGGTAAAAGACATTTTGTAAAAGTTGACAGTTGTAGGAAAAAAGATAACCGTTTTTATTTAGTCTTAACTATAGCACTGTATATTGGACAAACATAGAATACTATGGAATCTTCTTAAAATGTTATCTGTTAGAAAAAATGCTAATAGATTGAATAATGTTAAAGGATATTTTGTAACTAGTTTTTAAGTGAAAATAAAATTGATAAATGAAAGCAGGAGCGCGTTGATATCTTTTCTATACACATATTTGTTAAACTAAACCAACTATGGGTGAGAGCTTTAGGATCAATGGAAAATTGGATTGTATAATGACTTATATAAATGCATTTGACAGAGACTCAAAGAAAAATTATTGGAATCTAATTATTTTGAAAGACTTTTCAAAACTTGATCAGCTTTTTCGAAAGATGCGATAAATTTAGGGACGTAAAAATATGTACAACAATTTAAATTTGCTTATTAGCTCTTTGATTAGTTTTTTTTATATTGATGATTTTTATATAATTTAATTAATTTCCAACAAAAAAGCAAACTGCTTAGAAAACTGGAAGCATTACAAAAATTGCTGTGGCATCAGAAACTCAGAATTAATCAAGTTCGCAGTCTGAATCACCGAATAAATTTGTGTCTCCAAGAGACATAAATCTAGTAGGCATTTTACTTTCTACATGATTCCTTTATATAAACGATGTCATAATCTCTTCCACGTTCAATCAAGACCATAGAAGTGTTCAATAAAGGCGTCTAATTACATCACTGTCATCGACGTTACGTCTTCATTACTCTCACCGGTGAATGATTAACTGTTCTGATGGTACTTTTATAGTAAAGACTAGGTTACAGTACAACAGAAAGGAATTCGGAAATTTTTACATTAAAAAAATATATTTCTAAAACACAACAGTGCTATTTACCAAGTTGTTTTGTTACAGATTGAGACTCTCATAATGAAGTGTTAGCTAACAAAGCGAAAATCATTCTAATTACGATTATGATTTGGGTATGATTCTCAACTTTTCAACTATCATTAAACAGTTTTTAGGTTCATACAAAATAGTTTAAGCAAAAACCAACCAAATTACTAGATATAGTGTCTGCCTAGTATTTTTTGTATTGTACTCGAGCGGCTTGGAGTTGGTTGGTAAGTTGGAGATCTCTGGGTTGGAGGGTCAGATGTCAGTTGCTTCCGTAAAATCTAATCAATACCTTTAGTTTGGTATCCGAACCCGACTGAGTAACGAGAATAAGGCTAGAGGAGTTGTGTTTTCGTCATAGCATACTCACACTGTCTCGTGTGTCTACGGGGTGGTTTTCTTCACGTTCACGAAATCGGTGGTACGGAAGATGAGTAGTCCCGAACACTGGCATTGCCGAGCCAGTGAAGAGATAGACAATGTCGTAGGGACCAACTCCTACTAGGGATGAATTTTAGAGCACATTTTTCTTGACTATAATATTTAATTTTGTTATAGAGAAGTATAACTTGTAAGAGGTTTTAAGCTATCCCTCTAATACTTTTATGTATTTAAAATAGGATGCTGATCAAATGGAGTATGAATCAAAGGTAATTTTTTTGCAATATTTTAAATAACGAAGGGGTACTGATCCCCAAATAGATTAACAATCCTGACTGTTTCGAAAATAGTGATAATTTTCGTGTATTTCTAAATATATAAATCTGTGGCGTGTATGTATATAGGTTTGTTATGATTATAAATACCATCAATGGTACTTATGGTCCAGCGGACTTTCCGCGCCACAAGGGGCTTTATGCGCTTGCCTTTACAATATTATATCGAAGAGTGTATTACAAATGTTGCGATATGGGGACGAGAGCTCCATAATAACTGATCTAGATTAATCAAATATTGCTTCAGAATGTTTCTGAGAAGGGAAATAAATAGAATATACGACGGCGTGATAATAAAACTACCCTCGTTGCTTAGCTGGCTTCACAATGCGGAGGTCATCGGTTCAATTCCTAGTTTGGGGTATCTATGATATTTGCTTTGGTTGGTGGTGATCTATGTCCACCAGGCTACCAAAAGCAATGTTATTCATACTCTTGTTGTAACGGGCCATCGAGCTTGGTTGGTTAATCTCTGTGTCGTTTGGTATTCAGTCCGTAGATTCTTGACGAGAATGAACTGATTATGCATTGGAGGAGTCGATGAGAAAAGATGAACTGGGGTTAATTTTTATTAGAATGAAATATAAACAATAAATAAACAAATTTATATTTGAGAGGAAACATTTCAAATCATAGTGATATTTAATTTAGTGGGAGTCTCAGGTTCGAGTCCGAGAGCGCACCTTTTCTTGTAAAGGATTAACCTTGTGTCTATGATAAAGGCGAATGTGTGATAAAAATATATTATGTTGAACGATCAAACAATTCGATGTCAATAGAACTCATATATAGAGCGTCTAGAATACTTTAAGTCAACGGTAGAATAGCGAGTGTCTAAATTGCCTTTGAATCGATGGTCGAATATAAACCTTGAGGGTACTCGGAAAATCGTATTGTGGGTAAAGTTTGTAGACTTCCGTGAAATTCCATACGAAAATAAACCTTAAACGTATTAAGAAAAGTAATATGATTGAATGCGTTTGTGACTAATGAGCTCGGTTACCTGCAGTCGCACCATGGACGGCCGAGGTAACACGTCATAAATGGTATATGTCAATGTCTGCGTTAAATAAAGATGGGCTTTAAGTGTATTAGGAAAGATGATACTTTTGAATGCGCTCGTGACAAATACGTCAGGGTGGAAACGAGGTTTCAGGCGAGGAAGCGGGGGCGGAAAACTGGGGATATAAACGCAAGCGCGGCCGGCGTACGGAAACTACGCGTCGCTCAGTCCAGCTAGCTAGTCATTTTGAACAAGAAGAAAGTTTCCTTCGTAAATTCTATTTAACTTCGTAAAATTTTGGAGATGGATGTTTTCATTTATTTTAAATGAATTCATCTATCGTAACCGTGATTTTGGTCTTACTTCAACAAACTGGACTACGCGTAGCTCAACAAACCCCTCACTACGGCCAAGACACCTTTAGCCGTCAGCTTTGCTGATCACTCTTCTGAGTCTGGTTGAGTGGTAGTGAGGAATTCCTTCCTGTGCACATTGCACGACGTGCACAACCCTTTTATCCTTCCCCCTTCCGTCTGTTACCTTAGGTCTCCCGGTAACAGGCTTCCCGCACCTATTTATACATATTTATTTGTTTATATGGTAGGTAGGGTATTAGGGAAGTAGGGGTCTGTAGGGACTATCCAGGGTATTAGGGAAGTAGGGAGTAGGGTAAAGAATGTACGTACCTTTTAAATTTAAGTCCCATAAGGACAATCAGTTTAAAGTAGGAAATAATCCAGGGATTAGGGAAAATTACTGGGAATTCATAGTAGGACGTACATTGTGTAGTGTATTCGGGATGATAGTAATAAAACACCGTGTGCGTTCACTGAGCGTATAATCCGAACTGACGTATGGCCAACAATTGTCCAACCACCTACATCATATAAATATACATTATTATAAACTACCCTACATCACACTCCTCTATACATAACTAAGACTACACTAACTAACCTAATATAATACAATTTAACTAAACTATTATAACTAAGCTAACAATATAAATTATAATTACACTAACTTATATTTAGGTTCATTAAGCCTGCACTGTCTAATCGGTCGACCTGGGGGCGGTGTTGCGGGTGGCCAGGCAACCTGTCGCTCCGGTGAGGCCGGAGACGACACTATTGTCCCCCGAGGTTGTTCCACCGGCTCTGGTGCGTCACCTCGCGGCGACATCACCTCTCCCCTCGACCCTGCGCCGACTGGACTGCCGACCGGCCGCGGCCCGGGCTCGGTATTGCCTTGAGAATCTGTGCGTGACTCCGGAATGTTTGAATTCAGACTGGGACCAGTAGACGACAACGACAGTCTGCTCCCCCTCGACCTCTTCCGCAACTGGTCGATGTGTCTGTGAACTGTCTCCCCATTACTACCTATCACTTTAAAGCTACTCGGACCCAGCTGCTCTACTACTCGACCTTGTACCCATTTTTCCCCTTTCAAGTAGCGCCTGTACCAGACGTCCTCATGGTTCTCGATTTTCCGTGGTACTCCCGCCGCCCCCTGCTGCTGACGTTCCTGCGCCCTACGCACTGGATGCTCCCGGTCCGGTTTTATTAAATCTAAACGAGTACGAATCCGTCTCCCCAACAGCAACATGGCTGGACTTTGACCGGTTGTCGAATGCTCTACGTTCCTATAATAAATTAAGAACCCCCATAAAGCTCGATCAATATTACGTTTTTCATGAATTGCTTTCTTTATAACTCGCTTTAGAGTCCGTACAGCATTTTCCGCTAAACCGTTGGAAGCCGGATGATAGGGAGCCGTGAACACATGATCAATACCGTTCGACTTGGTGAAACTACCGAATTCCTCGGAAGCGAACTGTGATCCATTGTCGCTCACTATTTGTTTCGGTAAACCGAATCTACTAAACAGCTCACTTAATTTATCTATAAGTACGTTGGCCGATGTACTTGATACCCGAAACACTTCGATCCACTTAGACATGGCGTCGACTACCACCAAATATGTGACCCCCGCTATGGGCCCCATGTAGTCGAGGTGTATCCTGGTCCACGGTCGTTGCGGCCACGTCCACAGGCGCGGCGGGGCGCGCGGAGGCGCGTCTGCCTGCGCCGCGCACACCGCGCACTCGCGACACAGACGCTCCACCGCCTCGTCCACCCCCGGCCACCACACGTAACTCCTCGCTAACGACTTAGTCTTCACAATCCCCATATGCGACTCGTGTAACAAAGTTAAAATTTTATCCCGGCATTTATCCGGCACGACCAACCTGTGACCCCACATTAAGCAATCTAATTCCTCGTACAATTCGTTTTTTCTATTGAAAAATGGTTGTAAATTATGCACCTCGCATTCCATAGGCCAACCGTCTCGCACATAACTTAGTACTTTAGACAACACTATATCCCGGGACGTTTCCCGTTTCACCTCGTTATAATCTAAAAGTAACGATTGTTGCACCCAGTGTAAATATGTCTGCTCCGGCGCCGACCTGCTCCCCGCGCCTGCCGTCGCGAGCGGCAGGCGCGACAACCCGTCCGCCCCGTTGTGTTCGGTGCGCACGTACTCGATATCGAACGAGTACGCGGACAATATGATCGCCCACCTCTGCATACGGCTCGCTACCATCACCGGTATACCGGTATTCGGACCAAATATCGACACTAGCGGCTTGTGGTCCGTGCGCAAGGTGAAATGACGACCATATAGATATTGGTGGAATTTATTCACACTGAATATAATACCCAACGCCTCTCGATGTATTTGCGAGTAATTTTTCTCCGCGTCATTGAGTGTGCGCGACACATATGCTACGGGCCGCTCCCGTCCGTCCGCGCTCCGCTGCGAGAGCACCCCCCCGACCCCGCGACTGCTAGCGTCACACGTCACCCACACCGGTTTCTTGGGATCGTAATGCGCTAATACTTCCGCGCCAGATAATAATTTCTTGATCTCCATGAATGATCCTTCACATTCTTCAGACCATGACCACTCCTTACTTTTTTTAAGTAAATCGTACAGCGGCACTAGTTTGCTACTCATGTTTCTAACAAATTTCCCATAGAAATTAATTAAGCCCAAAAAGGAACGTAATTCCGTGACATTCGATGGCCTGGACATATTTACGATCGCCTCTATTTTAGCGGGGTCCGTCTTTATACCATCTTCACATATCACGTAGCCCAAGTACTGTACCTCCTTTACTAAAAATACGCATTTACTCGTCTTCAATTTTAGCCCGTAACGATGTAATCTACTAAACACGGCTTCTAAAGCTTTGAGATGTTCGACTTTATTTCTCCCCCCAATGATGACGTCATCGAGGAAGACCTCGACGTTCGAAATATTCTTTAGCAAATTACACATAATCCTCTGAAAGATGCCCGGGCTCGAAGCTAGACCGTACACTAACCTGTTGTACCTATAAAGGCCCCTATGGGTGTTTATTACGGTGTATTTCTTAGATTCATCTAACTCGATTTGATTGTAAGCTTGAGACAAATCTATTTTTGAATAATAACGAGCCCCACTCAGGCTCACCATGAGGTCATCGATTCTAGGCAAGGGGTACCTATCGATCAGTAGAACCGGGTTCAGAGTAGCCTTATAGTCAGCACAAATTCTCAAGGAACCGTCCGCTTTGTTTACCGGCACCAGCGGTGACGCCCAGTCGGAGCCGTCGACGGGCTCGATGATGCCGTCGCGCAGCATCGCGTCCAGCTCGCTGTCGACGCGCTCGCGCAGCGCGTACGGCAGCGGCCGCGCTCGGTGGAACACGGGCGCCGCGCCCGGGCGCACGCGCAGCGTCGCCTGCCCGCCCGTGTACCGGCCCAGCCCGCCGCTAAATAGCTCCTTATAGCTGTCGATTAAAACATCAATATCTTTAATAAACTGCTTACGATCACTGCCTACGTTGTTACAATTGCTAATTATAGGTATTTTGATACCTAGCTCAGCTAACCACTGTCTACCTAGCAACGATGTAGTGCCACCTCGAATGACTAATAGCTCTAATCGTTTCCTTTGCCCGCCATAGCTAACTACCGGTTTGATAAACCCTAATGGTTTTATCTTGGAACCATCATAAAAGTTTAACACGATGTTGCTGTTCTCGAGTGTATATGTGTTAAAGTATTTATCATAAGTCTGACTGCTTATACACGAGACCGCCGAACCCGTATCAACCTCCATATCTATAATATGTTTGTCTATAGCAATAGGTAGCCTCACCGCTCGATAGTCGTTCAAACACAGGTGGTGGAAGTCTTCCTCCGGCGTTGGTTCGTACGGTGTCTCGTCCTCCAGCACATCGTGGTGGTATGTGGTCCCGCCGCCGCCGCCGCGACTGCCATGCGCGTCCGCGCCGCGCTCCGGGCACGCGCGACGCAGGTGCCCCGTGCGCCTGCACCGGCTGCACACGAAATCTCGATACCGGCACACCGTGTAACTGTGCTCGGTGTCACCGCACCCCGCACAGCTGTAGGGCTTCCCGCCGCTCCCGTGCCCGCCGCTCCGGCTCCCGCGTCGCTCACCTCCCGCGCCGCCCCGCACCGGCTCCCTCCCGCGTCTTCCCACGCTCCCCCGCGCCCGCGCTCGTGCCCGTGCGACACCCGCACCTCCGTGTCCCAGCGCATGCACCGCCTGCGCCCCGACGGATAACGCCTCGACCCCGCTGCCCACCGACAACGCCCCGGCCTCCACGGCTGCCGCATTCCGCTCCGCCGCTTCGAGAGAACTCGCTAGTTTAACCGCATTCACATATGTTAATGTGTCATCCTCCGCGAACAACCGTTGACGGATGACGTCACTACGTAACCCGCACACAAACTGATCTCGAAGATTATCGTCCAACGTAGCTCCGAACTGGCAATAACGTGCGAGTTTCTTTAGTTCCGCCACATACGATGCAATATTTTCACTGCTAGCTTGTCTGCGCTGTCTAAAGCGGTACCTCTCGGCGAGTGCCGACGGCGCCGGCTGTAAATGATCCTGCAGCAGCGTCACCGCTGCGTCGTATGTTAGCTCCTTAGGTTTCGTCGGACTTGCTAAATTAGCTAACAGCTCGTAAGCTCCGTCACCCATTACCGCTATCAACGTTGGTAATTTCAAGTCCTCCGTCACTTTGTTAGCGGTAAAATACATCTCCAACCTCTCGATGTATGAGTTCCATGCTCCGCACTCCGTGTCAAAACTGTCCACTTTACCGATCGACATACTGGTTTATGTAATAAATAGCACGCGTATTTACACAAATTCAGCCTCGTCAGCCACTGTAGTGTATTAGGGATGATAGTAATAAAACACCGTGTGCGTTCACTGAGCGTATAATCCGAACTGACGTATGGCCAACAATTGTCCAACCACCTACATCATATAAATATACATTATTATAAACTACCCTACACATTGTTAATTTCAGTCCTGTAGCGATGAAGTTATCAAATTACGTCAGTAATCGAGTTGACCTTTGTTTATCCCAGTAGTAAAGGATAATCGCAGTAAAGATTTTTATTTGAGTGAAAAGGTACATCTTTATAATTCAGTCTTACAAAGATTGATATTGTATAGACGAATTGTGATTTTAAACACTTGGTTATCCAAATTCCTCAGAGATAGGATGATCATTTAATTAACAAATTATGTTTGTATAGTAGTTTGCCGAACTATGGAATATAAAAATAATATTTTAATTTTAAAGTTCTAGAAAGGAATAACTTTGTTATAAATGTTTACATGTGTGGCTTCTTTGAGATACATACATTATTTTTAAAAGTAAATATATCGTAAGATAATTGATCTAGATAGTACAGACAAATTTCTGGAAATTCATTCAAAAGTATACACTTGGCACGAAAGATGCAATTTATTTTAGAAGGTGAAAAGGACCTAGTATTGATTCTTCCTTCCAAATATGAAGGTAGATTTCACGTGTATCGTTTGCGATTTGTACGAAGTAAAAACGCTTCTTGTTCTGGTTGGCTAAAAGACGGCTTATTGACTAGAACATACTGTATAGTTGGAATGATACTAGTGAAAAGGATAAATTTAAAGTCCTGAAAACCTCACAAGGAAATTACTATTGAGGGAATTCCTAGAAATTATGGATTTCATAAAGTTGATTAAAATAAATAACCAAAATGTGTTGTCTCGAATCAGTCATGCATATTTACATATAAATTCCTAAATTTCAGGATAGGTTTAACAATATTGGTGTTTCTTAAGATTTTCCTGTTTGATAAAAGATGCCGTAAACATAGGTTTTCTTGTCGTTTCTTTTACCT
Source organism: Carcina quercana (assembly GCA_910589575.2). NCBI lineage: Eukaryota > Metazoa > Arthropoda > Insecta > Lepidoptera > Depressariidae > Carcina > Carcina quercana. The sequence goes on from OU342435.1 coordinate 1,323,296, forward strand.
ATGTAAACGGACAGCCCCTTAGTGAAACGACGGTAGAGTCACTCCTTTGCAAACAGAACAGTAATTGTATAAAATTATACAAGTTTGTTTATATATGTGTCATTATAAATTATTGATAGTTCTAGTATGGTATAAAATTCCATATGTGGCTAGGTCTAATGTAAAATAGTTGGACTGTCGCTAAACGCTAGAACTAATCTGTTATAAATTATAGATTCAACAAAAGGTTCCATAGAAAGCTAAAATAAGGCTTTGGAAATATTAATAATGGTTTGGATTCAGTCAACAATTTGTTCTGTTCCTAAATAATTCCTCCACAACATCATCTCAGTAGAAGTATCTGATATTACTTAAATCTCATGGTATGACAAAATAGTTCATTACCAACAAACTGACAAATTAGTTAGACAAATAAACATAAACTAAAGATGGCTGGAAATTCTCTACGAAATGGAATGAGAATTACAAAATTGAGCGTGGATGGGGCTCTTTTTATCTAAACCACCTTAGATGCCTATTACAAATGAATACATATATCCCAATATTTATTACATAAGTTTTGAGAAACATAAATATTGAAATTTGTTGAAATATTTATCGAACCAGTAATAAAGAGGTGTTACCGTTATCTGTTTGTCAGAACTCATTAAACTAGTATATCTTTAGGATAAACATTTTCTCTAAGTAAAACATAGTATTCAGCATAATGTAATTAGTAGGAAGTAGGAATAGTTTGAATCATCAATCATAGGAGGATCATAGAACTTGGGAGACTGTGGACATGACTTGGGTCATTAAGCCACTAGATTATCACGAGCCAAACGTTTTATTTATTTAATATATTGTTTACCTTCTTCAAAGGTGGTAGAGAGTTCAATGGAAGTGGAAGCGTATTTAGGAGATGTATGTGTATGTATGTGAGTTGGATTTAGTAGATAGAGTGAATGATTGGGTAGTTAAGTTGTAGGGTATCGCGCGGATCGATCGTGGGTCGTTGCAAGGTGGATCCTGATATAGTGACGATTATTAATTGGATGATATCGAGAGTTGCTGGATTTTATTATAACATAATATCTCCAAATCAGGACGATAGGGAATAAAAGTTAACGTGGTTCAAATTAAGATGAGTAATTCGACGAGACGTGAAGGAGAGCTGAAGGGTAGGTTAGTTGAACGGTGGCTAGGCTAGGTCAGGTTAGGTTGGGGGGGTCAATACATTGTGTTTCGATATAAAATTTAGAACCACCTCATTACCTGGATGAGTCTTGACGGCACTTTCCACGAAACGGCCCTTTTTGTCTTACTGGCTTGCTTTTTATTTCACTTACGAAGCCTTTAATAGGTTAGAATAGAGAAGGTATAGATTGCCACGGAATCTGTTATTTATTATGTAATTTATTAGTTTCGAAACTGCACTAGTTGATGTCCATAATTTAATATCCATTTTATTAGGGTCGGTCTAAATACCTCGCATGTCTTCCACTGCTTTAAGAAGTTAGAACGGTAAGGCAAGGCTCAATAGAAATTCTTCCTTTCAGCTTTACAGGTGTAAAATAAATATCAGATCCAAAAAAGTCTTTGTGCTACTAAGAAATATTTATCTCCTTGAAATTTTTATTTGTTTCAGGAAACGCTTTAGCTTATTCTATTGCTAGATAGTTTTTATTGTGGATTTCAAATGTCTTCACTATCAAAACTCAGACCTAAACTTTCTACTTCACTCAGGGTTTTAATAGAGCCTTCCCAGTTTCCAAGATAAAGGTGCGTTATGACAATAAATAACGTTTTAAAACACAGGTTGTGTCGTGCTCACACCAGCGAGCGGTGGCCTTTGTCGATCTCCGGCTGCCGGGTTACGGGACAGGGGTAGATAACAATTGTAACATTTAAAAATATTCTGTGACCACATGACCGAAGTTTCATATTATGGATATTAAACTAAGAAATGATCTCCTGTACACACTCAACTCTCAACTCACCTCACACATGATTGTTAAGTAAAAAAAAAAAAGTAAAAAATGATTTATTGTCCAAAACTACACCAGTTATTTATGAATTAACATACAAAACAACAACAGTCATACAAAATTATTGATCAGCCAGTGCTTAAAATAGGACTGAAAGTCCTGTAGCATAAGCACTGGCTAGCACCGTTGATACAGCCGACAGACATTCAATTTTAAACATTTATTTAAAGAAAAAAAGAATTGTTGGTGTGTGGGTTTGTGTGTATGTATGTGTGTGTGTGTGTGTGTGTGTGAAAGCTGTGACTTGTGGCAGTCCCCTAAACACACACAAACTCACACACACACACACTCACACACGCACTCACACACACACACACTCACACTCACCCTACTGTAACATTTTTTAAAAACATGCTGTAAAGCATGTTTTTAAAAAATGTTAAAAATATTGTACATAACAAAGAAAAATGTAATCCATAGAGAGAGCCTACACCTGTCACACAGGGCTTCCCCTATGACAGTCTGTACAGCTATACTTTTGTTACACAATTGTTCATTCAATAAATATTTTTGTATTTGTATTGTATCTCACATCTTATATTTAACTAACGGTTTCCGTGGCGCAGTTGTCTGAGCGTTAAACTTAGACGCACAACACAAGCATATTGTCCTGGGTTCGTTTCCCAGCGAGGACATTGCCAAAAATCACGTGAAACGTTCCAGTTGCATCGTTGCAGGCTAACTCACCTGATGGTCTGAAAAGTAAGATGAATCTGTATTGTAGAATGTAATTTAATCCGTTGTTACCGGTTACTATCTACGACAGGTAGTAACTACATGAGCCATGTCAGAGTGGACAGACTTACGGCGTCCCAACAGCTCAAGAACATTGCAATTGAAAAAATGAGTTAAACCCATCCATTTAAAGAGAAATCGTTAAAACATACACCATAAAAAGCCGTATCTTTTTATTTCGTTTACTTATAAATTTATTTTGTTACAATTCAAGGTATTGCAACTTTATATTGTAACGGGTTCCTGAGAAAAATATTATTGATAGACAGACAACGATATGATCGAATGAAGTTTCTTTTTTCTTTTTGAGGTTAGAAATCCTATAAAAGTAATGTTTAAGTAATAAATAAGTAAGTAATGTTAATAGGTGACGGTAAGACGCATTACCGATAGATATAGGGCTAGTTCAGAAGGCTCGCGCTAATGAGGCCGAGTTAAAAAGCTTATATCGTCTGTAAATATAAAAAATAGACCAAACTATCTGACCCCTGCTCGCTTCCGCGCACCGCACGCCGCTCGTGGCCACAGACTTAATTTAGTTGCGGCGGCGTCCAGCGGCTATCGATCGGTCTGCGCGCACGCAACCACCTCTCTTCTTACGATAATTATAATTGAGAAACTATTTGTTACTGGCTTCACTCGTGATATCTGTCGACCACGACTTGAATAATATTATCTCCGAAAGCGGAGAAAGATTCAATTATGTCAAAAAAATTACAACTGAATTGAGAAACTCGTCTTTTTAATTCGTTTTAAAATATATTTAAAATGAAATTTTCAAATTTTAAATAAATTTTACAATTAAAATAACTATTGTGGTTACGAGTATTAATCATAGTTATATGGATATATTTTATAGGAATCTCACCATGATTCATTGTTTAATGAGTGGGATATTACAGCGCTGTTATAAACGCCATGGACACATATTGAAGGAACTGGGTTGATCCCTATAAAATTTAACAATATAATTTAGAATTTTATTTTATTAATTGACTTTTTTAACTGGATGAAATCTCAACTACTTTTACGTAGTATAATCCATGAATTTTTATTTGTGTATGATGGGTGATGGTAAGAGCAGATCAGGTAGTTGGATGGGAAATTTGCTTACCCAAAAGATACCTAACTGATGAAGTACTGGCCCTGCTAACTTTCGTAGCGGAACACCACAGTGTTATATATTATTTGATAATAATTTCACCTTGATACCTCTACGTGTTCCTGAGAAAAAGGGTCTTGACGGACAGACAGACGGAAAACAAAGTGACTCTAAAATAAAATGAAATCTTTCTTAATGTTTCACCTACAATTGACATACGAGTTTTTTTTATTATATTCCACTGGATACATATTTTTACAGTAACATATAACTCAGCTTCTGTTAGTGCTTGCAAAACTAACTTGTATCTTTCAACACATATGAGTACGTGAAACAATCATATCTCACAATCCAATTTACCGTAACCTTATGCTCTTTAAACTGCATATTTTAGTGGCTACCGTCATCCAAATTATCTCCGATGTCTAGAAAAGTTGACATGGCTGACATCGAATCGTGCTCCGCAATGTAAATATGTTATATCTGATTCGTCTGCTTCCTGTCCCACAAATACTGCTGGAATTCTGTAACATCATCATTTTAGAATGAATCATGTTACTGTACAGTATGTTCTTTAAGTCAAATTGCCGCAACGCAATTTTCTCCAGTGTCATTCTTCTGCATTCTCTGTGGCGCAATTGTCTGATCGTTAGATTCTGAGAGAATGTCCCGGGTTCGCCTTCCAGTCGGGAAATCGACAAAATAACTTCCTGAGACTTTCCTTAGTTTTGTTGTCCTGATTTTCTGAAAAGTAAGATGGCACGTTAATCCGTTGTTACCGGTTACTATCTACAACAGGTAGTAGCTACATGAGCCATGACAGAGGACTATGGCGGATCAACAACTCTGACATTTGTAGGGCTGAGACACTTGACTCTAACACAAATTGGCAATTTAAAGCTTAATTTTATGCGAACGGATACTATAATCGGAAAAAATAAATTAATATAAAAAATTTCATAAAGAAGCTTTTATTTAAATGCTCTAAAAAGAAGACAACGCATTGTCATCGGAACTGAACCAACGTGCAAAATTTCAACTCCCTAGGATAAGAGGAAGTGCTTCTAATTCAGCTTGCAAGATTTGACCCGAACATACATACATACATACAAACATTGCAAGTTAAATAAAAGCTTTTAAAATAAGACTTCACAACCGAAAAACGACGAAAGGATCCTCCGGAAGCATCCTGTACCTGTCATTTTTTCGGTTCGCGAATTCATAAGCGAAATTGATGACCCCTAACCATCAGATATCGCTAACAAGTAGTTGATGGGCGCGTGTGATAAACAGCCCCTGATAAATAACTGACGTGCTTGCCTCGTTACACGACAACTACTGCGTTCCGAGGGTTGGGCTGATGAGGTGAAATTCGAGAATTAGGTTACTTTTTACCTCCGATTTAAAAACGGAATACTTATATTATAAGTCTTTTTTTGGCATATAACAGAGTGTATTTTTGCTTCAACCTTTTCATGGCTGTGGTCATCGTCGTGATGGCCACACGCTGGTATTAACAATGCGGAAGTACTATCAACAAAGTTCCCGCCTGAACACAATTAGGGTCAGTTTCGCATACAGTCGTGTTTCAGGTTGCTCCGCCTTGCTATTTTTTTTGGGATAGATCATAAAACTATAAAAAAAATTGGTTGCCTGTAAAGTCGGTATACGGGCGAAAGTTTTACGTGACAACGACTTTGAGTGGTAAAATAATTTTAATGTGAATATTCATTCAGGGACGCGTGCCTTTCACTTTTTATGTCTGTCTCTCTCGCTCTTAGGCGGGCTAACCATGCCCGAGTGGAAGGGACGCGTGCCTCTCACTCGCTCTCATTGTGAGCGCATAACGTGAGCGGAGCGTAACGCAGTTTCTTGAAGTGTCACCCGGCAAACCAATTTATAAGACGTTGTCACGTCAAAACAAGAAAGCATTGTTGTATTTGTGAAAGTCCCGCAAGTTGGACGCCACAATGATGCATGATAAAATGACCCTAAACTATAACTAAATATACTACAATGAACCCTAAGAAGTCATAAAAACTCATAAACAAAAGCGTTTTCGTGTCTCCTTGTTGAACAAAAGAATAGGCGGGTCTAGCTAAGATCGCGACATGCAAGCAACTTGGTTTTGAAACGGATCAGGCTGATCAGGGAGCTATGTCGATATTACCAATGCTGTCCATTTCCTGAATATTATTTCTTTAGTCGCCTTTTACTACACTCGCATCACTCAGACACAATTTATTATTAAGACATTATTTAATGCTCTGTATTAATAGGTAAAAAATTTGGTTTCCATTGCGCAAAATCGGTCCATTATAAAATGGCACGAACGTTGCTCATACCATAGATACAATCATTATAGTTGTACAGATTCAACACTCCATTAATTTTCAATATTTTAGTTACGTTATAAGCATCAACGCTTTGATACTTTGAGTATAATAAGCAAAATTTTCATGCGATGATCATAAGAACTAAATGGAGTTTTTTAAGTATAAATTTGTAGATTGCTGTATATATGCTCCTAACAAGAGTGTAGAAATCATCATAATGATATCTCTAAAATAGTGGTTGTGGCCAATCCGTGTATGAATTATTGTGGTCACAATAGATCTATCAAGGTCACAGTGAGTGGTTGGGCCCGGTGGACCACCCCTTTGTCTCAAATAATAAAAAAATAATTATTGTATCAGTGTCAGTCAGAGGACAAATTGTAGTAGTGGAGATAGTTGCTTATATCATGCGTCAGTCCGAGTCCAAGTGGGTCACAAGAGATCTATCAAGGATTGGTTGGGCCCAGTGGACCTTATCTCAAATAACAACAAAACCTCCAACTATGTTGGTTAGACCACGTGGCCGCGTTCAAATTTGGATTGTTTTATAGCTGTCCATATCCGAGCCATATCCTACCCGAGCGCGTACGGTGAGACAGCATACACTACGCGAAGTTATCCACCCGTTATTTGGATGTTTCGTAGTCCAGGGATCATTTGAAGGATACAGTATATTATGTAACCATTTTTTTAAAACAGTATACTAATCAATTTTCAGATGTCGGTGGTTTTTCCATATTGTTCTAAATTGATTCATACTCTTGTACAGCGAACTAGTCCTTATTGGTATCCAGTACCCTTAAATAATGGCTACAAATACCGCTGTAATTATTTCCTCATACCGTAAACTGCTACTATTCTCCATTCGTTATACTTTCATCTCCTTAAACATTATTACAAAGAATACCGCCTCGTTACGCACTTAGCCACGTACGCATTATTATTAATCTGGATCTGTCAAGGCTCGTATATGCTGAGTCGTGTGACGTCACTTTTATCTGTATTTAATTCTTTTTGAATAGTTATCTTCCACGCCTATATAAAGCAAACGGCGTGGGCATAAAAATTATATAGTGTTGCGACGAACGGAATTTATGATAATATGAGATTATTCAATTGATTGTTTGAATCTAGAAGAAATTCAAAGGTGTGTGTGACGTCTACAAATCTTCACTGGGTATGTGTGGTGGACCATGGCCTATATACTCTCTGCAGGACATAATATAGGCTGATGATGATTGATGAGAGGATTCATTATAAAGTCGAAGCTCTTATGCTGTTTCACATCTCATGAAATTTCGCCTTCGTAGCCTTTTGTACTACTGACGGGGCGATAGGTGATGATTTCAAATTTTTGGACATTAAATTTATGCGATATTGAAACATAAACAATTAACGAATACAATTACAAAATTAAACGGTTTTGTTCTATCACTAGAACTTGACTGCAACTTGATCTGCATAGATACTACTCATATCTACATAAATTTTTCAGTACACAAAAAAATTGTCTTTCTGATTCTCCGTTTAGACGTAAAAAAAAGACAATCGAACTAACAAGCAAACTCACTTTCCTATTTTCAATAATCACAAAATTGATATTATTATTTAGCTAGATGAATACATCTTATCTGTTTTATATATATTTTTTTAATTATCTCCATAAGAGTATAATTATCTTGTATTGATAAGAAATTCTGCATTGATTGTAGTCCTAAAAAGGCTGGTTTATTATACCTTAAGAAATAAACTTAAATATGATGAGCAATGCGATGTAGTCCTGAGTGCATTGATAGGATCCTTAAGGCAGTCCGCGCAAGCTCTGCGCGTGGACCAGTTTCGCGCAAGATCCAGATCTGACAAATTGACATAAATGCGACAACGGTGTCGCAAAAAAGCAAATCATGTGGCAATTAGCTGATTAATTGTTTAATTAATTGTTCTGTTCGTGGCGACATTGCGTCCGGACCGGGTTTTTTTTCGATTGGTGGACGAAATTTTCGGTGTCACTGGTGTGGTTTAAATTAAAAGTTTATCAGATTATGTGTTAGTACTTTCTTAGCATCATTTATTTATTGACTTTTACATAACATTAGAAATAAGTGGACGCTGTCCGTTAGTAGATAGGGCTCTTTGTATCTAGTATGCCTGCAATTTCGACGAAACGTGATAAAAAGTAGCATAATATCTTTTAATAGTACCTTTTTCATGCTATAGTCTGCGTGCATTCGAAATATCATCGCGATTGATTTTGCCACTGAGATACAAAGTGGTAAAAAGCAAACAAAGAAACGCGCTCTCCGATATGTCATATTGTTACTCGTATTTAGGTGCAAATTTCTCAAAGAATAAGGAAACACATAATATTGCTGATTTTATCTCGATCTTCTTCCATAGATAAGTTTCAATGTCCATTTACTTATTTTGTTTTTACTAAGAAAGAAAGTAATTTAAATGTGTTGTTAAACAAATAACCCTCATTGAAATTACTGATTAATGTTGATTTTACTTCCCCGTGGCTCACTGTAGGTCTGCAATACTTTTCTCCCCAAAATGGCGGTAACCATCCAAACAAATCGTTTCGCTTGTCACTTGGGCCATCCTCCCAAAACGTCCACATGACAAATTGCAAACGAGATGTTACATTTCATTTTACCAAATAAAACTTCTTTCGTTTCTACTTACTTTTTTCTACAAAAATTTTATAACTACACTCAGAGAAAAGATAGGAGAAACAAGACCTACCAAAAACCAAACCGATAAGCGATACACCGATCTGGGAATCCAACCTGCGACCCACAGATTGTGTGTCCAGCTGAGTTCAGCTCGGAATCTGAATGTTACACATTCGATGAATATAAACAATACGCGTGGACTAACGAACCGGAGGTACTGGGTTCGATTCCCAGTGGGGGTATTCCCTGTCGGTATTCGATTTGGTTGGTGAGACGTCAGACTGTTGTGTTTCGGTATCATAGGTAACATAACCAGCACCTCATTCACTTGAGGCTTCCTGGTTCACACGCAAGTGAGATGAAGGCCAAATGCAAACCCATCGTACATAAACAAACTAACACTGACATAAAATAATTCACGAAAATCAATGTCTAAATAATGTAAAAATATGCACGAGAAATGGATTCATGTACCTAACTTTTTAACTAATACTTACTAACACACACATGAGCAAACTTAAAATAGGAACTAAGAATAAAAGAAAACCATAACATTTAAAACAGGTTAATTTTTACTAACATAATAATAAGTCTTTTCCTTAAATAATACTCTGTAAATTCGTCTGGAAGACGCGGTGCACTTCCAACACAAGTGTCGAAAGACTACTTTCTGGAAGGCCCCTGCAAAACTCTGTAAAAGTTATTTAAGAAATAAACACTTTTCACTTTTTTATTTTAACTTTTAACATAATAAAACTTACACCACATCAACAGCCTTTATATGTGCTCTCGGCAGGGTCTCAAGCCTACTCTCCTACAGAGAATGTATAGTCCTTAGTCTACCACGCGGTTCCGGTGCGGATCGGTAGACTTCAGACACTCCTTTGAATTTCTTATCAGGAGTGTGCAGGTATCCTCACGATGTTTTCCTTCACCGGAAAGCCTCTTAGGTTGATATTAAATAATTTTGAAACGGGAATAAGGGTTCCCGCCCTTATTAATTTTGCTTTCAGCCTTATTAAATTTGTGTCGTCTCGTGTTGCTAGCAACAGCATACTGCTAACAGTCGTGTAGTACTCGTAGTTGGGATTATAAACTCTTGTGTGATTCTAGTATCGCAAGCGAATGGTTAGACATCATTGCATTAATGAAAAAAATATTATTTTTTCCGTAAATTAATGATAAAGCCAAGAAATTATGATTGGTTTTCAATCACTTGTGTGAGATCTAATTAAATTATTATGTTGCAATTTAAAAAGGTTTAATATTTTTATTTCATTTTGTTTGATTATATTAGTTACTCTGAGAAAATTTATTTGTAAACTTTTTATTAGATAAAAAAAATGTTTTTGAATTAATTGTGCTAATAGGATTTTACAACTAAACTGCCTGTGAAACTATGTGGTAAATGCATTTTGCATTTTAATAAAATAAAACGAGAGCTTCTTTAAAAATATGCTTTCCCTTTTATGTTATTTAAAAATTACAAACAAAGATTCATTTTATAGTAAAAATTAACAACGATTGCGACGTTGCCTGACCGTACACACAAGTGACTCGTAATTGAATAGAAATTCTACCGAGATTACCTTACCTATATTATTGAAAATAAGAGAAATTGCACCCGTAAATCTTGCTTACGATCCCACCACTCCCGACAGTTACAGCGCCTCTAAAACAGGACATAAAACTATATTTTACGCGTTAACAACGCATCGTGAATTCAGGTAGCATCAAATTACTAAATGACAGATTACTCCGCGCTGTTTCGAATATTTGCCTTCCCACAAATGCACGTAGCTGAGTCCAGAGTCGTATACCGTCCGAACCAATGTGCCGAGATAGCCTGATATAATTCTGCGCAATCTGTACATACGGAGCGTTTTACCTACGGAATAGATGAAAAATATATGACATACGGAACCGAAACGTATTCCTTTACTGTGGGCCGAATAAACAAGCTCAAAGTCACTCAGCGAGCTATGGAATGAGCTGTGCTTGGAATTTCTCCACGTGACAAGGTCCGGAATGAGGAAATCCGTGGACGAACGAAGGTGACCGACATAGCTCGACGAGTCAGTGAGCTGAAGGGGCAATGAACAAGCCACATCGCTCGACGAACCGATAACTGGTGGGGAGTAAAGGTTCTCGAGTGGCGACCACGTACCGGGAAACGTCTACCAGGCCGTCCTCTTACTAGATGGACCGACGACCTGGTTAGTGGCGGGGAGTCGCTGGATGCAAGTGGCTCGAGACCGGTCGATGTGGCGTGCCATGAAGGAGGCCTATGTCGTTTCCCGGTTGATGATGATATGAAAAAATTTCGTGTGACAACAAGTGTCACTGCCTGACTCCCAATTCGCTACACTTTTCACACAGTCCACAATACTCATTTACATTATTTTTACACCGTTAGAAGTATTTCATTTCAAATAAATACCAACGTACAAATCAATCATCAAAAATCAAAGTTCATAGTACAAATCCGAGTGCAGTAAAAGCAATGAGCGCGTGATTCTATGGAAATGTAATTTCCTTTCAACATTTCCGGCCCAACCTTTATTTTATTTAGTCTATGGTTTTGCCTGACTGACAGGCGCTATAAAACTTTACGAGGGTCGAACGCAGCACAGTGGGGTGACGCGTTGTTTCGCTGGACAAAAAATTGGAGCACGCCCGGCGCGTTCATGAAAATTAATAGCGTCTTGTAAGAACCTCTCGGTCCACCGTTCGCTGTTTCTGGAATTCTTCTTCCGTAATTTGTCTTTTTCTTTGCGAAGTTCATTGCATCCGAGACCAGTCTCGATTCTCGGATCGTTTCTCGTATTTGTTTCGAAAAGTTCAATTTGTGTGGACATATTATTACGTGCAATAATGAGTAGGTACGAAATGGAATTCGCCGTTATGGAGCACGACATTTCCGCAAACAGAAAACCTATTAACACGTCATTACTACAAAAAATAACCGAGAAAGAAAGTCCTCATTATTAGTTTAAAACTGCTGTCAATATCAATTTCTCATCTTCACGTTGGAAAAAAAGTGTAAAAAAAGAATGAAAAGGGCGGATATTTTTTTGGGAAATTAAGGTGAAACAGCCGAAAACCGGCAGGACGGCAGGTCATCTCGTTGCCATATTGGGCGTCCGATCGGGCGGTCGGCATAAATGATTCGAAATTGTTTCCGCGAGCGCACCGAGAGCGGCGCAAAAAACACGTGTCACAGCAATAAATCATTCGATGCGCCCGAGTCGAGTTTACTCGATTAAACGAACGATTCGATTGCCGATGCAACGATTACACACGCGTGTGTTTATAGAGAGAGTTGTAACGAAGAATGTCGTCGTTTACTTTTTGTTTTAAATGCGTTTTCGGATGGTTTTTGTTTCACTTATGTACTTTTTGGTTACATTAAAAGTTTACGAAGCACCTTTTTGGACTAACGGCATTTCGTTTTCAAATCATTCATTCATCTCTTAGCATATGCACTTGATATTAAGTAATACATTATGTATTAGTAATTCATATCGGCCATGTGGTCTCAGCTTTAGACTAAGGTCACAGCATATCAATTTTTAAACATAGCTTTTTTTGACCGACTTCAAAAAAGTAGTAGGTTATCAATTCGACGTATATGTTTTTTCTTGTTTTTTTTTTATGTTTGTTACCTCAGAACTTTTGACTGGGTAAACTGATTTGATTGATTTTTTTTATATTGGAAAGCTGGTGTTTCCCGTGCGGTCCCATTTGTGGTCTATTTCTGACAACGGCGTCCATAAGAAAACGATACAAATCTTAAATTTTCCTTAATAAAAGTAAACTTTTAGGGCAATTGCAGCCGGTTTCCTCTTTTTGAATGTATTTACTTGTTTTTACAAACTTAACATTTTAATTGAAATGCATACATCAGGTGATGATTTAGATTCAAAGTAACGTTTGTTCTTAAATCGTAAAAACATTTTCGGTATCTAATTGATGTGCATATTACCGTACAGCTATTATTAAGGATTTTCAGATAGTCAGTCAAGTTAATTATTCATATTCGGTACGGAACCCTCGGTGCGCGAGTCTGACTCGCACTTGATCGTTTTTGTGTGTTACAGCAAGGTTGATATATATATTACCAGCGAGTGCCTATTGGTACTTCGTAGGTGGCAGGACATTTTCTATGTCCGTCTGACTGGTTACTACCATGTTACCTAATTATATTACCAAACAGAAGTATTAATATATTAGTACTAGCTTCTGCCCGCGGCTTCACCCGCGGGGACTTTACGACTTTTCATCCCCCCTTTCAACCCCTTAAAACCCTTAAAACCCTTTTTTCGCATTAAAAAGTAGCCTATGTCCCTTCTCAGGGTCTAAAGATTGTATGTGCCATATTTCATCAAAATCGGTTGAGAAGGTTTAAGCGGGAAAGCGTAACAGACAGACAGAGTTACTTTCACATTTATAATATTATAGTAGGGAAGTAGGGATTACTAGCACTGTTGTGTTCCAATAAGGAAGGTATGCCTCATAGCTTGAGTCACATGCTCACCATTCTATGGCCCTATAGTTACTTACCATCAGAAGTATAAACCCATGCATAAAAAAATACTACATTTATTCGACCTGACAAACCAGAAGTAAATAGCACATTTTGATTACCTTCGGAAAAGCATGTGATCAATATATGACAAAAAACTGGCCAAATACGAATCTAACTCGTGCACGAAGGGTTCCGTACCATTATTTCATAAAAACGAGCAAAAAATCATGTTCGTTGTATGGTAGCCCCCTTAAATATTTTTTTTCTAGTTTTTAGTACTTGTTCTTATAGCGGCAACATACATATATCATATGTGAAAATTTCAACTGACTAACTATCTCGGTTCATGAGATACAGTCTGGTGACAGACGGACAGACAAGTCTAAGTAACAGGGTCCCGTTTTTTACCCTAAAACGAAGCAAAAACATATTTAAATTGTTTCTATCAGTATTCTTTAGCAAAACATATGTTTTAATGGTTTTCGAGAAGTATTTTACGCTGTCAAATATACTCGTAGCATTTGCGATCAGAACAATACACCATAAATTAAATTCTCGTAGCTTCTCTCGGAATTTCCGCAATGTAGTCCGGACTATCTTGCTCAGACAATTATCACTCGTATAAAGATGTTTAATTCTTTCGATTAACACTGACAATGATATATAGCTACAATTGTGATGACAGGCCCAGTGCGCGTATTGAAATGTTAAATATTTGAATGTAATCATCTTTCGTGTTCTCTCCATTTATCACTGATGATGATTTATTCTGAATACGTTTTCTGTTACGGTTTCCTTTGATTCCGATCAGAGGTTAATCTTACATAATTTATGTGTGCATAAATATAAACTTAGTCATATTTAATTTAGTCGTGTTATAACACAAAAAAATTCTGCCTGTTTTAGCCATTGTTTGTCGCAAACTGTATCGTTTAAGTCATTAATAATAACTGCATAATTCCAATGTTTAGCATAAAGAATTTTTTAGGCAGTCAAGATGCACTTATGCTCTAAATTTTTCCATTTTCCACCGGCAATTAACATTATAAACAATAACTAAAAGTAGATTATATGTAAGACTGAGTTGACTCCGCAAATTGACCAAAATGTCATTTGATACAATTATAATTTGTCTTTATGTTTTGATATTTTTTGTACGTTTTTTATTGTTAAACTCAAATGATTTAGACTGGCCTTAATATGTTTTATTTATTAATGTATGTTAATGATGAATCACCTCCATGAAATTATTATTCATAACTTCATAGCATACTTAACAAATTTAACGAGAAAACTTTGTATTTTTGCATAGCATTATTTAATGCTACAAAACACTTATACTACTTGTAAAGTTAACAAATCGCATAATTATTAATTATGTCATAATTCATTCCACTCGTGCGCACTTCTAGCAACAACCATAACCGCACCTTGAACACCAGCCGTCATAAAGTAAAACACAAAAAGGCCCTTTCCAAGATCTTATCGCGGCATCGAACAAAATGTCGGTATCATTCCTTCCTTACATGGTGACACGCCAAAAAGTGGCACTCGTAAATAACAAATGCATTCGAATAAAGCGAGATGCACCGGTTGCGAGGCAAAAAAATGGACTCTGTAATTAAACTGGCCACTGCTCCCACGAAAGACCGTGCGTTCATACTTCGAATGTTTCGGTCCACGGTCCAGCCACCGAAATTCACTGCATTGTCCCTACTGCAAAATTGAGCCATAAATATTCTACACGTAATTTTCGATTGCGAAATTTTGTCCAGCGAATTTGCATGTTGTACCCAGCGGGATGTCACACTTTATTATGCTTAATTATCAACTTTATTTGACATTTTTTTATTAAAATTGTAAAAAATAGTTGACACTCTGTGTACCCGGGTGCTGGCTTAATTATATAAAGTAGGGTAAATTAATAGCTGACTAATAAATTGGAGATAACGTATAGAGGAAGACAAGGAAATATATAACACAATGCGTTGCAATGAAGTCATGATTTCCTATTAAGTGGCAACTTATTTTCATAATTTTGTTGAAAACACAATTAAATTGAAACTACAGTTATTTACGACAATAACTTATCGTTGAAATTATTTACCTTGGTTTAAAAATAAATACATTGTTGTATTCCATATGATATGTTAATATGGGGTTAATATGAGGCCTATGTCCAGCAGTGGACGTTTCCCGGCTGATGATGATGATGATGATGTTAATATTTGATTATATCCTCGAGATATAATGGCCGTAATTTCATGTTTTTGATGTCAGTGTGGAAAATATAGTATTTTAGACTGAAAAATTTACAGAAATGAGGCTTGTTATCTGTTGCGAGTAGTAGAGCTTGCCTGCTAGCACAGTACTATGCGAATTATAAAATTAAAATTTTCAAGAAAAACGTCAAGGAACATTTTCTTTCTCTTGTAAATAGTCCCTAAGTTAATATATTATTATTGTGTGTAATTCTATTGTAATATATATCTTGTATATTAAATGTGCATGCATTATAGAGAAGAGGGAAGGGCACCTGTCTTCTCTATTTCTCGCTTGACCCAGGACTGCTGTTAGAAATTTCTTACAGAACTAAGCCGATCTTTTTGTGTATATTCTCTGCATTTTGTGCTTGTATTTTTTGTTTTCTTTGTGCAACAAATTTTTTAAATGAATAAATAATAATAAAATTAGTACATAGGTATATTAAACGGGGCATCAATTAAACGCGTCGCGGGCGTGAGCTCGGCACTTGCGCGGGCGCAGCCGCGGGGCGCGCGCCGTCGTGACTACTGTTTCAATGTTTAATAGTCGAACGATCGCGTGGGAACGCGTGCGCAGGCCTTGCTTCTGTTTGCTGGTATTCAATATCTAATGTCAATATTTGAAATCATATTCAACGGTATTGTGTAACTATTACATTTTTAGATGTTGCAGGATTAGTCAGTCATTTGTGCTGATGTACATGATTCGAAGGTCCCGGTTTCAATGCCCAACAGAGTAGGTGCAGTTTTTATACAAATAGCTTTATATTAATATCCATCTATTGCGATGGTTAGTGTCAATAGGGACATAAGATATAAGCACACTAAGGGCTCCATACCACCATATACTACTCAACACATGAGCAGAAAAAACAAAAAAGACTTGTATGGAGACCATTAATATCTTCTTTTTTCTATTTTATAGCGGCCAGTAGTACACACTTTGTGAAAATAGCAAGAATTGCGGCTCAAAAGATACGAGAACATCCCTGTGTCAGACGGATGGATGGACAGCGGAGCCTTAATAATAGAGTCCTAATGACACCTTACGAATATGGAACCTATAATAAAATAATAATAAAAAAAAGCCTTTTATTTTGATCCTGCTACATTGCTGCTTGATTTCCTATTATTCTAATACACCTTATTTATTTAGCAAGGTCCCCAGGTTGGGTAAAGGCCTCCTCCAATAATGTCCACTTCTCTCTGTCTAGAGCTATTTGCCACCACTTTGGACCAGCGGCTTTTTTGATTTCGTCCTCCCAGCGTGTAGAGGGCCTTCCTCTCTTTCCCCAACCCCACCCATATGGAACCCTAAAAAATAAAACTGGAAAAATTTCGATTTGAAACTACCTCTACAGTGAAACTTAGATAAGCGAGAAGCCTCCATAGCTGGAACTCTACTGAGGTCCCGACACTTTAGAACTGAATTACCTCTGTTAGCGGGACAAAGCAAACCTTCGTCAGGGATTCGTTATTTCGATTTTATCGTCAAAGTTACCTCTATAATTGAGACAGAGGGTAAATTTTTACCTGTTTTACTGAGACTGTATTGTAAAGATTACATTTTTTGAATTGTTTTCCATTTAAGAACCTCTGTAACATAGATAACATCAATTTATCACCTCTCTAACTGGACCGATGATTAAAGAAAAGGCACAAGATGTTATGCGAAGTTTTCATAATTTTCCCATCTCTATCACTATCAAAGGAACACTCTGTAAATAAGACATACACTCGTATTTACAGATTTACAGATATCTGATACACTGTACAAGTGGAATATACCTCTTTAACTTAGACAAATTTGCAGGTTCTTCCAGTTATCCGGGTTTCACTGTACTAGGCTGCTTCTATGAAGCACAACAATATATTTCCCTAGTGTAACCGATAAAGCTTTCTTCAAATAGTAAAATGGGCAGCTGCAAATACAAGTCCGTGAAGAAATAAAGCCATCCACACAGCAAATACATAGTTAAGTTGGCGGCAACATGCGGACTCATGCGCGAGGTGTGAACACGATAGCGCCGACACGTCACGACTTATAAACTCCTGCGCATGCCATATGATGCATTGTTTAAATATTCTAATGGTGGTATGACCGATGTTCAATGTGAATATAAACAGAATGCTCTCATACCACAGTCGTTTAAAATAAAAGCTCGATTTAATAAGTGTAATATCTAAACATAGGACATTGGATTATAATGACTGGCAACAGGCTTCACAATCGACACGCAAGTCTCAATACAATTTCTGCACGATGTCAACATATACGGCGGTGAATTAAAATCAGAACTCTATGTGCCTCCAGCGACGTGTAGCTCAACCAGAGCTGACTCAACCGTATGGATATCTACTGGAGAGTTTTCATCAATAAGTTTAAAAAAAGCTTTTAAAAAACGATCAAGTGAGAGTCAGACTCGCGCACCGAGGGTTCCTTACAGAATATGAATAATTAACATACTGGAAATAATAACTGTATACATATATTATTTAAAACAGTTTTTTTCTTCATTTTTTTCTTTATCAACACAAGTTTTATTATTTAAAATACCATGTAGGGTGAATATGTAAAGGCTACTGTACTCGTAGCTTTCTTATGCATATTTTTTAAGCTTGTGGACTCATCACTCAAATGTTCCTCAACATGTTTTTTTCAGAAGTTAACGCTGTTGAACATGTCAGCTGACGTCACTAAGTCTACTAGCCTTCCAATATCTCAAGGCCCAGTCTCCTAAAGCACGACTTAACCAAAGTGAACCATCTGGCCTCTTGCGTGTTAAGAGGCAATTCGAATAAGATGTAGCGATCACAGTTCTTAATAGAAATGGTTGTGGGAAAATTTTGAGTTGTAGAAAGCGCCTGCAAGTGTGCATACCGAGCAGAAAATAAAATACATATGTGTTTGTACAATATGAATGGTATTTTATTATAGACTATATTATAGGTTATGAATCACCTAATCTAGACACGCGGCAGCGTTTCAAGCCAAGTTCAAGCAAAAGAACTGGCAACTCAGCGCCGTGTGTATATTTCCAAGAACCATTTCGAGCGACTTTTGACCCCTCCATGACTCAAAACATATTCATATAATAATTACTAGATTTTGTTTGCCACTTCGTCCACGTGGACTTCAGAAAGTATGCCACAGGAACTTCATGCTAGACCGGGATGAAAAGTATCTATTTCCGTCCCTTCAACTATCCCTCTATCTCAGTTATTACGTAAAGAAAGGACCAACAAACAATCTCACTTTCATATTTAGAAGTATTGAATATTTTCCTGAGATTGGGTAGATCTATACTTGTAGTTTGCGGACAACACCTGTATTTATATTTAGGCTATTATTTCGAGTTTAAAAAAGTCATTTTACACATTATGTTATAGTTATTTCCAGTCAAAATAAACTTCATAATATAACATAAAACCGTCACAATCTGTCACGGGCAGTAAACCGTCACAGAATAATATAAATCCCATTAAATGAATAATTTCATTTCACTTTACGATGTCCAGAGAGTTAATAAAGATAAAGCTGTTATACTGACGTTAAACTAAACGTTTATGATGTTATATTGTTTTTACTGCCGCTTGTTTGCTTAAAGACAAGAGCAACATTATTATTTGATACAGCTATTTAAGGCTGCTACTAGATCTGACTTACCATGAATTTTTGAAAAAGACTATGCTTTAAGTGTGTTTGTGTTGTCAGCTTTCCCATTTTCCATATATCAACTGGCAACTCAATCCGTCTGTCACAGGGCGGTAAAGGTGGTTTCTATAAAAAAAACGTATTTTTTTAAATTTAGAATCTCGATCTTCTTAGTTATAAAGTATTATACGGTGGTACGGAACCCTTCTTATGCGAGTCCAGTTCATACTTGGCTGGTTTTTAGGATTAGCGAAGTTGTGGAAAAATTCATTTGTTGGTACTATGATGATGCTTATATCCAACAAATTTCAACAAAAAAAAAAACGAAAACAAAGCTATGCACAATTTCACTACATATTTGAAAAATAAAGTGATAAATAACAAAGAAAATCAGTTCCGCAGTCCTGAAAAAAACTAAAACCATTCAGGGGGCGCATTCACTAAGAACAGATATTGGTTCTTGTTGCTTAGGAAACTTGAGATATCGTCAGACCAAGTTGAGGTTGAGTGTGTACTATGTTTGTTCTTAGTGAATAGCACACCTAATTCCTCTCGGTGAAACAAAGTTAATCGAGTCTGACTTTGAACACACCTGAGAAAATATACTTGCTGTAAATAGAACTTTTTGGTTAAAAAAAAAACTATAAAAACCGGCCGTTGAGTGTCACCTTGAAATTACTTGAAAACAACAATACAACAAATATTAAAACTTAGCAGAAAGCAATAAAGAGTTTTACAAGCGTTTTGTTACCCACTTCATCTAAACCGAAATCTTCTTACGACATTTTATTACAACAACCAAGGATAATAAACGTTTTTGATGACGTTATCGCGAATTTTCTTAAGACTTGTTAGCGAGAAAATTTCGAAAGCCAGTATTTAATTTATTTTGGATTCTTTGTGTTTTTAATAAACGTGTTAGTTAAATCTGTATGAACTCATTTTATTGTGCTATTCCATCTTTGAGATGAAAAAATCCCTGAAAAAAGTCATACCTCTAGGGGACTTTGTGAAACAAGTTACAATGAAAGTTCGTACGAGTATCTTCGTCGAAAGATAAATAAATGTAAATTAGAAGCAACAAAGAACGTGTTAGTAATTTTCATAAATTTATCCTTTGTTAATCGCGGATGTAAGTTTGTATACTAATTCAAAAATGTTGTTGAGTTAATTGTTCCACCTGAAAATGTCTGCTTGTTGTGAAAGTTTATTCAATCAAATACTTCCAGTCTACTTTAAACCTAAATCTCCTCATTACAGGACACATTAGAGTCACTGGATCCACAGTCGCTTTTGAGGAAGCTATAGCCGTTAATCACCTAGAAGTGTGACTTCAATTAAAACGGCGTAGAAGATTCCCGCTACCAAGCTGCAACTTTGTATAAATCATACTTTTTACGCGCTATGTGGGGAGAATATGCTCTTTGCGCCAAATTTATGAGGGTCATTTTTAATATCAATCCCATAACTTTATTGGCTGCCTGGAATTGATCCAATATTATTATATATTAATATGTATGTTTGATATTGAGTAGCGACCTGGTAAAGCTTGCGGGAGGTTGCTGGAATGATAGCAGCTTGGGACATGTGAATTGTGAATTGTGGCATACAATGTTCAGCAGTTGATGATTCCCGGATGATGATGTATAAGCAAACGTGTGGTTTCGGACTTTAGGATACGACCAGCCCATTTCATACTGCGGGTCGCGTAAAAGGCATATAATTTTTCTACGATCACCAATCCACTTCCCAGGCGTTATGATTATGGCAATGCCCCGCATGGGAAAGTCTGGTCATGAAAGGCTCATTTCCAACATGGGACTTTTGTAGTCAAATGCTTTATCTTTATTTTAAGCTGGAGAACTTAAAGTGTGTTTCCCCTTAGATCACCACACCAAGGGGGTCAACATTACTTTGAAAAGGCAAGTTCACTTTTCACTCTTTAGTGGTATGTGAATTATTGCTGTAGAAATGCGTTACTTGTAAGCAGATCTAACCGCCTCAATAACTTGAGACTTGATGCGCATCATACATTTTTGAATATATTGTCACACTTTCCACCCGCAGTAAGATATTAAGATATTTAGATGACTGTACTTTATTACCTATATATTTTACTAGCGGCCCGCCCCGGCTTCGCACGGGTAGACATTTATTTTTTAAACATTTTTGGATAAGCGTAAATGTATTTTCAGCTTCATATCCCTACGCGACCAACGTCCCTGAGAAAAATGGTCTTGACAGACATAACACCAGAAGGACAAAAAAGTGATTCAGTTGTTGGTTTTATGAAAAATTTCGTAAATTAATTCACGCGATATTTTGTGGCTTACAGACAACCGACCGCGAGGGGTTGAGTTGGTGTTTAAAATGTTTAAAATGGTCAACTAATTTTGACGTTTCTATGAATTTTTGGTGTTAAGGGAGTTGGTCTGAAACCCCACACAGGTTGTTTGTTGTTGGCGAAACTACTTGCTAGAGAAAAAAAGATATCCATTTAGGTGAGATTTTTGATTGGTTAGGTTTGGCATTGTAGCTAAAACGCTGTAGCTGCGCGAGCGAAGCGAGCGGTTTTTTCTTTAAACCACGCTTTATTTAAGATGAATTACATAGACATATATTTATTTCATCATCTACCTATATACGTCCCCACTGTATGAGCTCAGGCATACTCTCCTACAGATAGTGTATGGGGCATAGTCCACCACGCGGGCCCAGTGCTGATTGGCGGATTTCACATGCCTGTTCAAGACATGCAGGTTTCCTCATGATGTTTTCCTTCACCGTCAAGCATTCGAATAATATACTTGAATTGAAAAACACTCATGGGTACACGGCTGGATTCGAACCCGGAACCCTCAGATAGAGAGTCCGCGCCTTAACCTCTTATTATATACCGCACAAATTAGCATAAACGCTATTTTTGAGACTTGTTGACTAAATTATTGCCAAATCCAAAGAAAAAAATTTAATTTTAGAAAATCCTGGTTTTCCGATTTATTCCTATGGTTGCGCTGTAAGACCTTGCTTCTTGTCAAATTTCAAGTTCTAGCTCAACGGGACGTACCCTATAGGTTTTGGTTTCTTTGCATTTTGTATGGAAATGGTCTGAAATACAGCTATATCTTTTTATTGCGTTGGCCTAGAAACTTCATTTTTTCACGGGTCCAAAGGACCGCAGATTCGCATTAATTCGATATTAATTTCAACTTGATACCTTCACGCTTTCCAGAGAAAAAGGACCTTGACAGACAGACGGACAACATAGTGATCCTATAAGGGTTCCTTTTTTCCTTTTGAGGTACGGAACCCTAAAAAGCAGCCGAGTGCGCGTCAGTCCACGCGCAGTGCAGGGCTCCGTAGTTGCTCGGAACAATAAGTAGTTTGGATTTAATGTTAATGAATTTTTCAGATTTTTAAAAGCACCAGTTTAGCAGATAGAGGGGAGGGGGACGCTCAACTCGGACAAAAATTCTCACTTTCAAGCGTAATATTTCAACGATACCCCACACAATGACGTGACGTGAAAAAATATTTCATCCCCAAGTTTTTTTATTCTACCACCACTTTGCTATCGTGATACCATGTATACCCATACCAAATTACAGCTATTTAGTAGTCAGGGTCTCTGAGCTAAGCCGCGGACAGCCAGACGAACAGAGGGATAGAGTGAAGCTATAAGGGTTCTTTATTGGACTAAGGAACCCTAAAAAGGTACCCTTAAAGGATCATTTTGTTGTCCGTCTGTCTGTCAGTCAATACCCTTTTTCTCAGTGTATACGTAAATGTATGCGTAAAGGTATCAAGTTGAAATTAATATCAAGTACTCAAGTCTGCAGTCTCTTAGATTTGTGAAAAAATCAAACTTCTACGTCAACACAATAAAAAGATATGTCTGTTTAAGCCGCACTTTTAGACAATTTCCTTAGAGAATGCAAGAGAATCAAAACCTATAAGGTATTTCCCGTTTGACCTAGAATCCTGAAATGTGGAAAAAGCAAGGTCTCAGCACATCACAACCATAGAAATTAATCTAAAACCATACTTTTATTTATTTATAACACAGAGAAAATAGCTTTTTGATGTTCTTGTTCTGTTGATTATTCATAGTTTCCGCAGCACATGCGATGAAAGACATTTTTACGGCGTAGCACGTGGTGGACGACCGCTGCAGGCTGTATCCACTGTCTACTCTTCTTTCCCAGGAGATTTAAAAGAACCGACTAAAGGCTTTCTTAGGCTGCGACGCAATAATCACCTGTACATTCGTTGGCAGGTGCCTCGACCAAATAGAACGTACAAAATCGTCGGGTACGCTCGGACCGGCCAAACTTTGTAGGTGCCGTAAGAATTTGTGCTGGCTTGCGGTCCCCGATGTCTTCGTGCGTGAGTAGCTGGCGCACTCGCTGCTCTTGCGATGAAGACAGTTCCGTTCAGTTCCGTTTTAACCTTGTCATAGTTGTTCGCACCGGGAGGGTTTTTAACTATATCTTTGTTTTCTGACACGTATTTGAACTCAAGATTCGATATGACATAATTGTATTTGCTGTCTGCGGTGATGCTGGCAAGCACGAACTGTCCTTCCAGCTGCGCGAACCAAAGCGCTGGCTCTTCGGGCCAAAATGGTGGCACTTTCACACACACGGCTTCCACCGTCGTTGTAGGTTTAATTTCCATGTTCCCCTCCGTCATTTTGAAGTTTAAAACAATCCTGCTAACCGTGCTTGCTGAAGAATATTCTGCGCTCGCACACAATGTTCGTTCGCTCATGTTCGCTCCACGGCAGGCCACGAAACACGCACGTTTCTACTCGGATGCACGTCGGACGCACGTCAGGTGCACGTGGAGGACGACCGCTGCAGGCTGTCGCGCAGCGGGCGTATCCACTGTCTACTCTTCTTTCCGGGGATATTGAAAAGAACGGACTAAAGGCTATGGTTCAACAATAATATATTTAAGACTCGTAATAAAACATTTTACAATAGCAGCCGTTGTTTTTCGTAGTCATAGTTACAGATCGACTGACAGCGCTCGGCGCGCGTGCGTGGCGTGGCGCAAACCCGCCATAACGGCAAAAAATATTACATCTTGGTTTACATTACTGAAGTTTTAGTAATGATCTCTAATTTTTTCTAAAAATAAATATAGCCTATGTCCATCAGGGATAATGTCGGCTTCTAATGGTAAAAGAATTTTTCCAATCGGTCCAGTAGTTTCGGAGCCTATTCAATACAAACAAACAAACAAACAAACAAACAATCAAAACTTTCCTCTTTATAATATTAGTGTAGATAGATGTAGATTATTATATAATAAACCGTTTATTCGATTTCTAAGACACCACGATATGACATGGCTTGATCATATTATAAAACGTCCACACGGAATTAGGTGAGAGTCGGTTAATTACAGTATTTCGCACTTTAGCGTAATATATACCTGAGAGCAAGTTCTCGAACACAAGCCCTTTTGAGGTTCCAAACTGATTTATATAGCGAATTCTTTTAACCAATAAACAGCCGTTGGGCCTGTTGACGCTCGGGCTATTCGATCTATTTCCCTGACTAAACTTGACGTATTATTAGCGCTACCTTTTCCAACGATAAATAGTTTCACTCCCATATAAAGAGTGTCATTTCTGACTGATTACAAACGAAATGTTTCTCGAATATATGCAACCCCGGACGCCGCCTGGATTTTTGATTTAAAAACGTAATTACAAAACTGTTTTTATTACCATTTCCCATTATAACAATACTTAGTCAAAAAATTAAAATGGCGACAAATCAGCGTTTTCTACTTTGAAAGAAGAACTCACTTGTTTACGGTGATACAGGATGCTTGGTACAGTAGATGTCCAAGGGCCTCGGGGAAGTAATTTAACCAAATAGGGGTCATAATATATCTTTAAATTTCGAAGTGAGTGGTTGAGCCAGGTGGACCACACCCCTTGTCTCAAACAAATAAATAAAAAAACAGTAGACGTCAATTGTGGTTTTCACCACTTTGTAATCTGACTTCAATCGAAAAAAATTATATGACTGATATATTGTCTAATAATTGTTAAATGTCTATAAATGACATCCGTGGCCTATACGCTTGGACTCACAATCAAAGGTCTTGAGTTCGACTCCCAGTGGGGGTATCATATCCGCCTGGCTAACTATACCTCCGTGGTACCTAAGCTGTTGAGTCCCGGTATGTAATATTACAGAGCCAGCGCTTTCAATTGGCTTAAGGCTCTGGGTGCGCACACTTCCTTTCAACGGCCTTATTGTCGCATTGAAGCATTATGCCGCATTGGTGTTTAAAAATCGATTGATAAAGTCTTCGAGAAAAAGTGCTCGTCCATTTCACTGGAGTCCTCAGTCAAAAGGAAAAACAAACAATCCAACTTCGATTATGACTAGTGAAGCTCAGACACCCAGACATTAATATATCATATATTATATTCAAATACCGCCACGCCTAGTTGTAATATATAAGATACATGTTTCAATTACACTTGGCGCTATGGCTAGGTATGATATAAATGCGTTGCGCACATATCGGTGCGCCTTAAAGGGCTAACATATTAGCTCAGATACAAAAAATGCTACAACCAAAGTGAGTTTGATTTGTTGCACTTATGACTATTGTGTTGGTCCTGAATTTGTGTATACAGCAAAAGTGTAATAAATAACTTTAAATTGTATTTACTTATGTGTGCGTTTGGATGTAGCTCTGTATTTTCTGTGAATATTTATGGTATTTCATTTTAATATTTTGTTAAGAGTTTTTAAAATAACATAATTTATTATTTGACATGTATTTATTGACATTGACATTTCCATATATTTTTTTAAATGTGGAATTGGTACTGTTTAATACATGAATTTAATTTTATCTGGTTTATTTAGTTATTTTGTACGTCTAATAAAGATTCTGTAATTCGATTTTGGTAACTGGATATTTTTTAAATTCCTTACATTTTGCATGTATGTACTTTTTAATAATTACCAATTTGTATTTATAATGTGCAATAAATTGATATAAAAAGCAATAAATTACATTTGCACTGTTAACTATTTGATTCAAAATATTTAAGAAAAACATTTCTTTAGCTTATTTGGTTAAAGTAAAAATCAGTTATTCATGAAACGCCTCGAACGCTATTTCACACATTATCGCATGATTAAAAAATTACATTTCTTGTAACACACTTAAATACACTTGTGTTGATAAAATACTATGTGTTATCATACCTACAGTATAGCCGTTTTCGTTTTATTTGCAAATTAAAGCTTTGTCGTAACTCTTCCACTAGAGTGTACAGAAAGTTGAAGCATGTCTTGTCTCATAAATCAGTTTAATTTTGTAAGCGTCATCTTTTAAACTTCGGTAACATTTTCTCATAAATTTATGTCCAGAAGCGTCACATGTCGTCCACCCACTGTGCACAATCTGTGCGGGCGAGCGAGAGACCATGAAATTTACCGACAGAAAACGGTACGTACAGGTATTACGCAAAACATGGCGGCGCAATATGCAGTAAGAAGGAACTACCTGTCATCTAAATAGCTGTAAATAGTGACTTTCTTTTGAATTAAAAAACCATATCAAGCCCAGCACTCAAACAATAGTTTTTGTCTTTCCTTCCAGTTGCAATGAAGGATCAAAAAAACTTATTTTTTTAAAGAGATAGACGGAGGAACGGAAAATGACATAGCCTATTTTTATTTCGTTCGATCGTGTAGATTCCGTGGGATACTTTCCAGGTTCCACGGGGACAAAATCACGGGAAAAGTTATTGTATAATAAAAATATTTTTCTGAAGAAAAAACCAGTCTACGGTAATTACGTCTCTGTTAGTGAAGAGCAAGAATTAAATGCCTTTGAATAAACAAATAAATTCATCATCATGTCATTTTTAATTATATTAACAAGTTGAATAAGTATATTGGACTTAATTCATGTCAGAGCTGTTTCAAATCACTTATAATCGAACTATCCATTGCTTGGCACAGAAATAAGAATACAGCGTACATAAATGATCTTAATCTGCTTATTATGTGCTTGGGGGGTGGCAATCGTACACTGCAAATCATATTACCATGTCTTAAAATGATTATCTCTCTGTCTAGTTTGTAAATGAACTGTACCTAACTGTACCTGCTATAAACCTTCACACGAATCAAGTATATGCTGTACATCATGTCGTATACATATATAAGTCATTGCACAAAATACTGTTGTCCAGTGACTTATGAGTACCACTGGGCAAGATTTATTAAATTATTGTGACAGTCGTTGAGTTTTTTTAATTAATTTTAATATTTTCAATATCGTCACGGCGTGTTACTGAGCCATAAACAATGCCAGTCACCTTCGATGCGACGGAATCGTGCAAAAGCGAAATGATTCATAAAGATGCCGCAGGACTTTACTGGTTTTAAGCGTAACTACGGACATTTAAGATTTCCTGGCATTTCGTTGACTTTTTATAATTCTTATCAGGACGGGTTAAAAAACGTTTAAAATGTCTTTGTGCCCACCTCCTCCACCTTCTATAAGAAATTGCTTTAATTTGTAATATTGTCTATAAGTCCTGTGATATTTTTCATCTTTCTCATATTATTTCAATAAGAGTGCTGAATCTGGTGACACACAAATAAATCTACTATCTAAAGCTGTTGATACTACGGGCTTCCGTATTTCCTTAATTAAACAGGCATGACGTACCAACAAGTCCCAAAGGGACCACACCGACACAGCAAGACACTGATATCAGATCTATTCCACGCATCCAGATCACTCGCGACCAATAAATCAGGTGGCACCAAATAGAGCCAAGATGGCCGCCATGTAAGGATCGATCCGAATGTTACGCGAGCGGAATAATCGCATGCGCATACATCACCCGACCGACGACGGTCAATTTATAGATATTTGATCTGTGGCAATTTGTAATGTGGTGCAACTCCGGAGTGATATGTGGAATATACTTTTTTGAATGAAAATATTAAGTTTTTTTATATCTAATTGATTATATATGAAGTTACATAGAAAAGTTGCCATCATCAATACTAGATTCAAAGATGAACATGATCTTCGTACGTCCACTCGATGATCAAGTTTTAAATAATTAGGGGTTGATGGCATTTTCCATAATTACCGCATTTGGCACGAGATCAAAGTAAAGTTCCCTAGAAATTGTTGGAAAAAGTGTGTGGAAAAACCAAGGGTTCACTGAAAATCAGAGCTGCGCTTCATCCACTCCCGGTTGAAGTGCAGCTTATGCTGAGTGAAGACCTTTTCGGCGCTCACTGCGCGACACGGGCAGCGGCAAACTCGACATCACATTTTTATCATTTATTTATTTAGATTTTTGTGTATATAAAATTATTTATTTTAATTATTTTATTTTTCTAGATTTTGTTTTTAATATTTTTCTGTTTGTTGTTGTGTGTCTGTGTCTAAATCAAATTGTTCTCGATTAATCGCCGCTTTTATTTTTATGTGTTTTTAACTTGGCAACCATCTCACCTGAAGATAAGGCGGTTGGATGGAATGCGTCTCCACACAGAAGCATCAAGCCAATGAGCCGCTCAATTTTTTTGTTTCCATACTGGGATATACACTGTGATAGCTAGCCAAAGACATAAAAATACTCATACCCACCTAGCAAACTAAATACCGACTGTTATCCCCGATGGAGATCGAACCTGAGACCTCTGAATTGACTACGAGGGCGGTGTGTGTGACTACACATAACATATATAACTTACTAGCAGCCCGTCCCGGCTTCGCACGGGGTAGACAATTATTTATTTTTGGAAATTTGGATATAAAACACTTTTTTTTCACAAATATTTTTATTTATTAAAAAATTATTATTTATTAATTATATATTAAAAAAATTATTTCAGTGAACCCTCCGCCCCGCCCACCGCGATGCCCGGCGCGCTTTTCAGACTGCATCGCAAACAACGGCCACGGCGCTATGGCGGTTTTGTTTACTGTTTGAATTTTTTAATTCGTAATATCTTTTGAATGGAAAGTCCAATTTAAATAATTTAAAAACTATTTTATAGGTAGTTAAATGGTCTTGACCATAAAATAATTTATTTGGATAAGGATTAATATAAACACATAAATAGCATGGTTTGAATTTGGTTAGCATTTTCATTAATGTTTAAAATGAAAAAAGTTGTTGTAGTGACATAACTACAATAGTTGGACATATGCTACCGTGGAGTTTTTTGTAGACATTATGATGTTCTTCAATATTGTTGTACATTATTTTGTTCTATCGCTAATAGTTTCGGCAGCGCATTCGACGAAAGATATTTTAAGACTCATTTTTCTACACCTTCGGTTACATTGTTCAAATTTTACCAAGGATCCCTAATTTTTTTCAAAATGAAATGTAGCCTATGTCAAATTGGAAGAATGTAGCATTCTATTGGTGAAAGAATTTTTTAAATCGGCCCAGTACTTTTTGAGCCTATTCCATACAAACATACAAAAATAGTTACAAATCTTTCCTCTTTATAATATTAGTGTAGATATGCACACGCATGCACATATTTCTTACATCAACTTGTTTTAAAAATGTGAAGCTATTTTAGTGCAGCACAGACTCATAAAGCTATCAAAGCAATGAACGTGTTTCTGTAATAGAAATATATAGCCATACCCTTTCGTTTTAAGGTAGGTCTGCCTGCCCAATGCTACCAAATACACAGATTGACTGGGGCGGTCCAATTCTAAAGCCGCGACCACACGGAAATTAATTATAGTAGTCACTCAACTAAATAAAGATTTCATTATAAATTTTCTAAGTAAAAAAAATGTTTAATAAATTGGATTTTAACAAAACCATGACGGCAAATTATACCCAAAAATATTTCTTCTCCAAAGTCGTAATTAATTTACTCTTTTTTGTTCTGAACCCATATTAAATTAATTAAACGCTGTCTTAATGTTGCCAAATTGAATCGAAAGGGAGACAAATACCAATTAAAGCTTGTTAAACTCATTAGTAAACATTGCGAATTTTTGTGAGGATTAGTCGGCCTCTTTAGGAATCTTAAAATTAAAGCGATGTGGACAGTTGTACATTATACCATACTTTTTCATCTGTCATCACATCAATGCTCATCAATATATCAAGCTGCCCTGGCTATCTCACTAACATCAGGGCCCATCACGGCTAGAAACTTGAATCGGAAGCAACAGTAAAATGTTTGAACAAAAAAAATTAATAAGTCGATTATCGTCATCAGCTGCATCAAAGGTTTACTGTTGAACATGGGCTTCCCTCTCATATATTCACACCATGATTTTGTCATAACTATCTCATTTGGCAGGTGGATGGTTTGGGTTGAACCATATGTCTGTCACAGCTGATTATAATCTCTGCAACTACTTTAACTATCGACTTAAACTCTGGTATATACTTCTCATCAGAAATATCAAACCACCTTGCAAGTTTGTGTTTTGTAAGGATCATCAGAAAAATGCGAATATTTAGGAATATATGTCAAATGTCGTTTAATAGTGAATAATATGAGGTTTTCAAATCCTAATGTTAATGTTCTAAATTCAAATTAAATTTTCATAGGTTTCTCTTATAATTCTTACAAAACATAAACTTGCAAGGTGTTTCGATTTTTCTGATTAGAAATGTAACTATGGGAAATAGTGCCGCAAGTAAAGGAGGTCCAAATTTCAATGTTGAATTGCTAGGTAAAGTGGAGTATCATCATTATCATCATTCCATGGTCTTATCCCGTTTCTTGGTTGTGGTCAGCTAACTAAACCCAAGTTATTGACGTAGGTACAAGAAGCGTTCCACAGGGAAGGGGAGGCAAGAGTATGAATGTGTGTTTACCACGCACATACATTGTGATCGGCCGGGCAATGCCCACACAGTTGAGGTGATTGATGTGTGAACCAATCACATCTAACTGGTGATCGGCTGGATGTAAGCAAGGGATGAACGGGGCCGCCTGCCAAGCTTCAGTTTATTTTAGTAATGAACAATATTGCGTTTGACTTCAGACTAAAAGGAGACACAAAGAAGATCGGTAGGTTCCAGCGACTCGTCAACCAATAGCGAGAGAGGGATACCGGATTGGTTTTAGCCTTTAAATAAGTATTTTCCCCGAAGAGCTGGGTATCTTTTGAAGATTTCCATTCCGTCAAAAAAGGTACACTCGAGTACAAAAATATGTATCCACTTTTGAACATTGTCACATTCACTCTTGCTTATTCCTATATGTAGTGCGTTGAGTGAAATTTCAATTAAAGGTGAATGTTTTGTTATCCTTAGTTCTTACACGATACTTATAAGATGAAACGGGTTTATTATATCCTAAAGCCAATTCACGGCACATCAATATTCGAAGAAAAAAAATCGCTTGTACAGCAATTTCTTCGCCTCAACATGAATTTCGCGGCATTATCAACAATTAGTTTTTGACCGTTGCATCGGACACACGCACTTAATACGGCCAGTTAATAATATTTTTTATTCATCGTTCTGACAAGAATCATCGCAAACAGGCACCTGAGGATAATTAAGAATATTGATTATTACATCCTATAGGAGTATCGGAAAAATGTGCCCTAAATCGAATAAACGGATGCGGAAAACTTCAAAGCAATGTATTATACATTATTTTTTATTAAATGTTATTGGCATAGAAACAATTTATACTAATTTTAATTTATTTAAATTATCTAACTACTTATATATTAAGCTCCAAAAGAAACTATTTGTCGTTTAAGAAATCGCTGAAATAATGCAATTCACTTTTAAAATATCTAAAAAAAAAAATCTTATGAAAAATAAAACTAGTCAAAATATTTTATGAATGTTTCCTACATTACGATATATTTTGAATTAACCTCATTTTTTATTATTATTATTGTATTTTATTATTAATAATATTGTATAAGTTTGTAATTGTAAATAAGTTTCTATTTTGTTCAGAAGTTCATTTGTAAATGATTTAGTCAATTAAAAGTTAATTTGTGCATTAACCTCAGAATAAGTTTAAAACATTTTGGATAATGTCAGTTAACATTTCTCATTCACCTCATTTTAATCTGTATTTTGACCGACTCCGTGTCCTAATGGTTGCACATGTTTGGAGTACCAATCCGGAGGTACCAGGTTCGATTCCCAGTGGAGATACCCGATTTCGAGGTCTAATATGTCTAATATTACCTATGTCTACCTCGAAAAACTGTTGTGTTCTTGTATGACAGATAGCAGAGCCAGCTCGGGGCTTCTAGTTGGTGCCGCTTATACCATCTAACGGCCTTGAAAACTCGTCACAACTGGAAATAAAGATTTATTATACACTTACACACAGAGAGGACTCACTTCCACAGTGTTGTTAACTTACAATAAGTGGTTTTGCTTATTGCATGTAAATTGATCCATTTTATAATGGCGGCTAGACGTTCCGTCTGCTTTTCTAAGGGGTGAGGCACTGTATGCTAATATACAAGTTTACTTAGTTAGCTGCAGACGCTTTAGAATGTAACTAGATCAAATATTCTAACCCAATTAGATTTAAGAAAAATATTTTGTACACTTTTATAAATAAATTTATTTATTCTTTGTTCTATTCTAAAAATATAATCATATTCGTATTAAAATATAATAATACTTGTAATTAAATATATTATTAAATATATATACTTTTATACAGTTTGTACAGTGAACGATGATGAGCTTTTGTAATAACATCATCAAAAATACCACCCATATAATTAAACCAGTTTAACACAATTAAACCTCACCATAACAAAATCGGTTCAAAAAACCGTTTAAATCTGGCTAAAGTCGCCGGAATCTCGATTGCGTTTTAATGGTGGAACGGTTATCAAACTGCGATCAATCATTTATGATAATGTACGCACGATTAATTATGAAAGATCAATTATTTGAACAAAAGATTTACACAAATTGGAGTTCCAAGTTTATGGTAATGATTGTATGGTTTATTAAGAAATTTTCGAGATGCCGTTATCAGTAAATCTTTGGTATGTTTTCGTGTTGATCTTCAACGGATGCTACCGATATTTGTAAATCTACGCTCTGCTCGGCTCTGCTATCTTTCATACCGGAACACCACAGTGCTAATAACACCGCTGTTTGGCGGCAGATTTAGGTAGCGTAGCTAGCCAGTCGGGTATATAATAAAATGGCCTACCACCAACAAAATGTAGTAACGACGACTGGGAATCGAATCCGGTACCTCCGGGTTGCTAGTCCAAGCGTGTAGCTATTCGGCCATTGAGGCGGTTGAAAAATATTTTTATATACTTGCGTAGACAATTTAACTAATGTCACTTTGTTATCATTCTGCCAATGCTGTCACAATCTGACACACAATCACAGTGCAGTCAGCAGTTTTGCTGCGTTACATTATTTTAGTTTTTAATTACAAGTGGATGCCAAAAATAAAACGGGTGCTACAAAAGGTTCATGATAAATCCCAAGGTACCATTTCCCATCTTCGTAAACTTATTATGCAATTTTTATTAGTACTCACACGAATATTACATATACGAAAGTGAGTTTGTTTGTCCTTCCTTAACGGTGAGTTAAAATGACTTGATTTTTTGTATAGGAATAGTTGAAGAGCTGAACAACGAAACAGTTTACTATTTATACGGATCAAACAAGACGACGTCGCGTGATTCTTGTTGTAAACTGAACTGGGAATTGTACCTGGATGTGGCGTTCTCACAGATTTTGTAAACGCTGTCTTAGTTATGATTTGTAACGCTCCCGGTTGTGTACGTGTTCACGTGGGCAGATGGTGGATATAGTGACGATAGAACAGCGGACGAAGGTAAGACAAACCTTTATTTGCAATAAATGTGGTACATTTCAGATGTTCAAGTAAATTCTTCTAGATCACACATTTAGACAATGCTTTGACATGCAAACAGTAATTAACAGTAATAATATCGAGCATTTAAATTATACAATTATATGATGTCAAGACACGTTCCTAATTGATATCTATACCTATGACAATTAATGTTAGTCAAATGTTATACATAATAAAATTATATTCGTAAACCAAATTAAAATTAAATCCTATCTATAATACACATTACAGTGCTTCTATTTTCAGTAATCATAGTGATGCATAAAGTGCGTATTTATGAATTCAAAAAGAGTGTATGGGCCGTAGTCCACCACGCTGGCCCAGTGCAGGACGGCGGACTTCACATGCCTGTTAAAGACATGCAGGGTGTACTTGAATTGAAAAACAACGCATAGGTACACGGCTGGATTCGAACTCGGAAACCCTTAGATTGAGAGTCCGCGCCTTATCCACTAAGGCACCGACGCTTATTTGTACCCTATTTAAAACAAATAAAATGATTGCTTACTTAATTGGATTTTAAAAAAAATATCAACGTATTGTTCAACGCTTTGGATGCAAACATTTTCGTCGAAGTATTCTTGTTGTTCCTTACAATGGGTTCGTATTGCATCGATTTTGTTTATGCATGATGGGTTTGCACTTGGCCTTCATATCACCTGATGGTAAGTGCAGACTCAGAAGCCTCAATCTAATGGGGCGCTAGCTCTGTTACATTTCACACAGGAAAACAACAGTGCTATTAACACTTCTGTTTGGCAGCAGACTGAGGTAACAAGGTATCGGTTAGTCGGGCGGACCTAGAAAATAACCAGAATCAACGAATGAACTGCATTAAGTGAATTTAAATCACTTGCCGCTACTCCTGTCACAGAGTGCTGTAATGAACCCTGTCGGCAGAATGTCTGTAAAGGGTCGGATACGTGCTCCCAACGTTGCGACGGTAACCGTTGACAGTCTAACAGGTGCTTTATAACGAACACAGGGAGATTGTGTTCATGTTCACTTCATTCCATGTGTGTTCATCGCAACTGGATCATACTACGTCTTTCCGATGATGTTGTAAGACGGTTGTTGATGGAATGTGAACTCATCTATTAATGGTGGGAAGGGTAAGATGAGACAACGTCAATGTTCATGTCTGTTTACAAGAAAGGGACAACATCACCTATTCGACGCGCGTTTCTTCATCATCAACCGGGAAACGTCCACTGCTAGACATAGGCCTCCTTCATGACACGCCACATCGATCGTCATCGTAACCAGGTCGTCGGTCCACCTAGTAGGGGGACAGCCCGGTAGACGTTTCCCGGTACGTGGTCGCCACTCGAGAGCTTTTACTCCCCACCGGTTATCGGTTCTTCGAGGGATGTGGCCTGCCCATTGCCACTTCAGCTCACTGACTCGTCGAGCTATGTCAGTGACCCTAGTTCGTCTACGTATTTACTCATTCCGGATTTTATCACGTAGAGAAATTTCTTATAAATAACAAATCACAACATTTTGTTTTATTAAATTTTATACCTGTGACATATTATCCCATATTTTCAACCGCCTTAAAAAAGGGAGGAGTTTCTCAATTCAAATTTATATTTTATTTAAATGCGATTATGCGGTGCGATTATATTTTATTTAAATTTAGGCGATAGCTGCGCTACACGTAACTATGAATCGATTTTGATACTTCCTGCATCAAATCCTGCTTTTTTTAGAACATAGTTCAGAGGTATTCCCATATAATTTTTTTCGAAATTGATTGAGTATGAGAAAATCAACAAAATACAAATATGTACCTAGATACCTCCCTCTAAGGGTACATTTTAAGACTTTTAGGGCCCTGCACGCGCCCTCCACTAGTTGTACTCCGTGGAGGTGAAAAATATAAACGAAAACGAGACAAATCTCTGGAATGGAATACTTCTACAATTTTCTTGAAAACCTCAATATCCCTAACAAGATACAACCGTAAACTTGATCAAACATTCATGTCATCCATTATTAATACCACCGAGGACTGTAATTGTCAAACCATAAACTTATTGGTTTTGAATTAATTTGAATGACTGAATTGGTTTTGAGATTGAAAATATAAACCAGTTCAATATAACGACTGCGTACAACTGTCTTCGATGTCTTTATTTAAAATCTACTTTTATAATAAAACGTGATCAGAGAAACCGCAAAAGAAAGAGAACTATAATAAATCGTACAAATAATATCGTTCATATGATCTCGAAGAGATTTACAATAAATTGTCCCGTGCGCCCGTATGTTACTTCAAGTGATGTTCTTATTTCAAGGCGCACGTTTTTGGGTCTGCGCGGGCGCATTGTGAAACACGGCGACTCGCGCGCATAAATTTTAACAATTTTTGGCCGCAAACTTTGAATTAAAAATCATGGACATGGAACTATTTATCATTAAGGCTGTCGATGTTATGTTTTGGGGATTTGGGTGAGAAAAGATTGTTTATAATTTTGCGGGCAGTTCACTCAAAAAAAAGGTTAAGTGCGAGTCGGACTCGCGCACCGAGGGTTCTGTACAGAACATGAATAATTAACATATCTAAAATCATGAATACTAACTAACTAATAAACGGTAATATATAAAATACCAATGTAATTTTGATTGAAAAACCAACTTTACTTTCCAGCTAAATTACTTACCCGATGTACGGCTTTCAACTACAAAGTTAAGTTTGTGGACATAAAAAGCTATTTTTACTGTGTCATAATTCAAAAATCCTGCTTTTTTAGATTTATTCGTATATTTGTGCTGTAAAACCTTGCCAAATCTCAGGCATATAGGTCAACGTTAAGTATCCTTTAGGTTACATACTCGTACTAGTATTTTTCCTCTAGTGGTGAAGAATTGACCTCAAAAGTCTAGCTCTTGTTTGGTCGTAGCTTTGCAATATATATGATCATCCTTTCTGAACATATACATAGTATTTGTTGTAGTATCGGAACTATTTCATGATATTTTTCTGGCCATTATTTACGAGTACTGTGTATCCCTTTTTGTGGTCTCTGTTGTGGGTGGCAACCACGTACCGGGAAACGTCTAACAGGCCTTCCCCCTACTAGATGGACCGACGACCTGGTTAGAGTCGTAGGGAGTCGCTGGATGCAGGTGGCTCGGGACCGGTCGATGTGGCGTACCATGAGGGAGGCCTATGTCCAGCAGTGGACGTTTCCCGGCTGATGATGATGATGTTGTGGGTGGTGGTATCTAATTGGATTATTACTTATACTTCAATTTAGTTCGTGATTAAATGTAATCGCTGAGATCCTGTTATTTAAATATTAACAATAAGGCATGGAAATAATTTGTGACTTGCGCGTGTAAATATTAGCTAGGAAGAAGTGCAATACACCTACTTTACATGACACAAACTGAAGAGTAGCAACGAGTCCATAACATTTTAAAATTTATGACCGCTCAAGATTTAAAGGCGGAATCGTTTTACGTAAGAAAGGGCCTTTCGGTGAAAGCTGCGGATTTATCAGTTTGCACCATTTTGTTTCCCGTCATGTCGGCCAAAGTGCTCCACGGAGCGGATTCTTTCCGAGATTTATAGGAATTTCTCTTTTCAATGTAATACGTTATTCTTGGGAACGAGAGCGGTCGTCTTATGTAATCTTCGGTTCATCTGAAAAAGACAAACTATAATATAACTATGTATATACTAAGTACTATACTAAGTACTATACTAAGTACTATACTAAGTACTATACTAAGTACTATACTAAGTACTATACTAAGTACTATACTAAGTACTATACTAAGTACTATACTAAGTACTATACTAAGTACTATACTAAGTACTATACTAAGTACTATACTAAGTACTATACCTTTTACAGGTAGTAACCAACGTAACATAAGCCACTGAATCGGTACTTATAAGTTCTACTGAAAATCTATTTCCCTAATGATTTGAAAGAAAGAAAGAAAAGAGTTTATTTGGCACAGAAATTTGAAGAAAAAAATTATAGCTCAAATACATATTTCTAAAATAAATAAATAAATACATTAACAGGTAAGTATGTAGAAATCTATGCCAAAAAGTCCTCTGCTGGTTTTCAGCACTAGGTAGGTGCGGTTACGCGTGCAAAGATACCAGTTAAATGCCAGTATTTTTCAGGGTTCCGTAGTCAAACAAGGAACCCTTATGCTCTGTCCGTCTGTCCGTTTGTCCTTCCGCGGCTTAGCTCAGAGACCCTTACTACTAGAAAGCTGTAATTTGGTACGGGTATACAAATTAATCACGCCGACAAAATGGTAGAAAAAAATATTGAAAAATATTATACACGCAGCTTGCGGCGGCCACTGCTCGTGGCCCGACACGCACTTGGCTGCTTTTTATATAAAATTACCTTCACGACGTCGTACTGAGTCTTTAGTCTCTGGTTAAGCGATTGTATTATCATAAATATTAAAAGTCGCTTGATGCAGGTGGCCCTGACCAGTCATGGCGGAGGTCTATGTCCATCAGTGGACGTATCACAGCTGATGATGACGCAAAAAACATCGCATTTTTGAGTTAATTAAACGCACAAGCGTAATAAAATCTCATCAATTCCGAAATAAACCATCGCAAGGAAACTTGATTGATTGAAAGCAGTAGATAGAACTATAAAACTGATGTTTCTTAGAAGAATGAAACAATGTTGTTTACGTACTCGTATTTTCAACAAAAAAAAGGTACTGCAAATTCATTTCTTTAGAGTGTGGAACATAGGCTGTTAAGACCAGGACTCCCATTGGTATAAGGGCCACTTTACACAAGTTTAATAATTAGGTCTTTTTTAAATTGGTGATTTGCAGTGTGGTCATGACTTTAGAATATCACCCGTAAGTGTTATAAAATGGTAACTCAGGTAAAATATTCACGAGTTGAGCCGGAGCATCTATCTATGTAACAACAACTTATTGCGATCACCAAGTCACCTCCTGTTATGGTAGATGCTTATTTCCATCAGTGGACTCACGCAGCCGATCACGTATAGCTTTTGCCTGGGACCTGTGTGAATTTGGCTCAGGGGCAATATTTCTTAAGATATAAAATAGCCAGCGCCTTTATATCTTATGATTTATATCTTATCAGTATGATTGGTCGTACAGTACAGTACAGAACGAACATTTACCGCCTCCCAGCTCCTGATACCTCACCTCTCCCCGCAAGAAAGTGACCCGCTCTATTATCAGTAGTATGGCGCGGGAAATTATACAAACGTCATCCGTTCGATGCAAGAGAATAGGAACTGATATCAAGACATGTGTTTGAAGTGTTCAGCCTGTGGTACCATTGAGGTATCTAGAGGAAACTAAACTGCATATTCATAATGTTTGTGTATTTAAGATTGTATTCGCGCTCGATTCGAGAACTGCTGGGTAGCTTAGGGGGCATACTGACTACATTATTTCGGTACGCATGATTAAGCAAGAAGCGGAACACTTTCTGCTTTCAGCATAATGTCATCCACAGAGAGAGCCTACACCTGTCGCACAAGGCTTCCCCTGTGACAGACTGTATGGCTATACTATTGTTACACAATTGTTTATCCAATAAATATTTTTGTATTTTGTATTGTATTTGCTACCGATAGGAATGTTAGTGGTCTTCTGATATAGGCCTGGCGAACATTACAGTTCAAGATACAGTCATACAGTGGACGGACGGACAGCGTAGGGTTAGTTATATGTGCCCGTTGGGCACCCCTTGGGCACGACTTTAGCTTGACTAAACAACGATTTAAATAGCTTAGCCAATCAGAAAAACCAAAAAGGATCACTGCCAATGTAAAGCCTCTCCAGTTTTCCCATCGTCTGACATAGTGTAAGCCACGTCGTGTGTGGTCTCAACAAAAAGCAACTGTCAACTTTGATTCTAAATTCCGAGCCGTACCACATCGTGTGTGTTTAAGCTGTTAGTGCTCACTCTTTACTTCTTAAGTAGCTGTCCCTAAATATTGATGGGAGACAGTTTGTTTAACACATTAGTGAGTAGTTTTGATTTAATATTGTTTGTGTAGTGAAGAGGAGGCGTGGTACTGATTACTTACTGGGTCATTAACAGAAACTAATAATGTAAAATGGCTTTAATCTCAACTGATTATAAGTGACGATATACATTGGGTGCTTACACATATACCTCAATCTGATACGGCACTGGCTCTGCTACGAGGGGCATACCGAAATGATCGGGAATATAAAACAATACATACAGGAAATAACTAAATTTATTTTTATTGCTTTTCGAAGTATTCTCCGTTGCAGTTAATGCACTTTTGCATTCGTTCGAACCAATTATTATAGCAGCAATTCCAGTCCGAAGTTGACATGGTCAAAATCGTCGATTTGTATGCTTCCACTGCTTCTTCTGGACCTTGAAACCGCTGACCACGCAATAAATCTTTGATTCTAGGGAATGTAAAGTAATCATTGGGACTCAGATCAGGGCTGTATGGAGGATGATCCATTAATTCAACGTTTTCCTGCTTCAAAAACTCGCTTGTTTTCTGAGCGGTGTGAGAGCTCGCATTATCGTGATGGAGGATTATGCGTCGTTTCGGGTTACCTCTACGGAGTTCGGATATCATCTGTGGCAAACAAACCGTTGTATACCAATCAGCGGTAACCGTTCTCCGTTCCTCTAAGGGAACTGTGACTACATGTCCTGTTTTCGCGACAAACGAAGCGACCATTTTCTTCGATACGCTGCGAGAGCGGACAACTTTTGTTGGCTTGATCTCACCTGCGAAGACCCAGACAGCCGACTGATGCTTTCTTTCTGGCTCATATGAATAGATCCATGATTCATCACCAGAGACAATGTTATAAACTGCTTTTGACTTTCCTGCGTTGAAGCGTTGCAGAGTAGACCGGCACCAATTGACACGAGCCGCCTTTTGCTCTTCGGACAAATTATGGGGCACCCAGCGGGAAACTAGCTTTCTCACTCCCAGTTCACCATGTAAAACAGTTTGTATCGCAGTCATACCTATCCCTAAAGTAGCCCGAATCTGCTCATATGTAATATGTCGGTCATCCTGTATCATTCGGCGCACAACAGCGACATTTTCTGGTGTAACCGCTGTTTTTGGCCGGCCTGTGGAAGGTACGGTGCCAAGAGAAGCACGTCCACGCCGGAATTCAGAATACCAGCGATATATTGTCGTCTGGCTAGGCGCTTCACTCTTGAATATAGATATAAGCTCAGCGAGACATTGTCCCTGAGATAATCCTCGTCGAAAGTTGTAAAAAATTATGGCACGGAAACTTTCTCTTGTAAGCTCCATTTTTTTATCGACCTATCAATTTCAAACTGATATTGTTCTTTAAAAATTTTTTTTTTTAAAATTCTGTCAATTGTATTCGATTTTCAACTAACCAGTGTTTATTCATCAAAAAGAGTTTTTAATCTAATTAAATCGAAAGTACTCGATTACCGATCTTTTCGGTATGCCCCTCGTACCTGTCATACCGGAATATAACCTGTTTGGTGGCAGACTTCGGCAGTAGCTAGCCAGATGGACATGGAAAATGCCACCACCTACTAAATCGAGTACAGATAGTAACCCCGACTGGGAATCGAATCCCAGACCTCCGGGTTGTTAGAAGCGAGTAGCTATTAGGCCACGGAGGCAGTTGAAACTAAATCATTAGAACATGCCTGTAAAAGTAGAAAAATAATTACTAAAACTAAAACTATACATTTTAAATTTAAACATATACAATTTAAGGCAATTAATCGATAATTCGGTTGGTTGGAAAGCGTGTTTACCCGGGAGCCTCAAGTTTAATCTTTGCGGTAGGCTGAAACAATGATGGCAGGTGGCCAGGGGGACATAGAAAAAATGTCTTACCACCAACCGAACAGAGTATCAGAAATACCATGCACTGTGAATTGAACCGCCACCGCTGGATTGTAAAACTGACTAAAGGTAAAATGTTATCAGATCTTATAAAGATCGCGATTACTCTAAGTGTATCAATAACAATGGAGCACCATCCTTGACATTTGAAGCCGGATGATCGTCAAATCGTCGCCTCGGATGAACAGATTCCGGGTCAAATTAGATTATTATCATTTATTGTTAGGATAGGAGTACCATGGGATGGTTATAGAGGCATACGCTGATTTAAATGACCTTAATTTTTAAAAGTATTTGCAAAAAATATAATGAATAATCCAGATGTTGTAACAAAATCCAAAAACCTCATCAATCATCATCAACAGCCTGTAATAGTTGTCCCTCCCCATTGCCCCAGTACGGATTGGTAGACTTTGAATTTTTTCTCAGGAGTATGCAGGTTTCCTCACGATGTTTTCCTTCCTTTATCATATAATTCGTACATAAATTCCAAAAACAAACTGGAACTCATTGGTACGAGCCAGGATCGAACCCAGACCTCGTTAGTTCAAGGACTGACTGACCCAACTCAGCTACCATGGCTTACTGTATTACAGTAGTATATATTGTAATTTCTTGATAATTTTTACTTCATATTTACTAACCTTGGCTTCAAATCTACTAACAAAGAATTTTTATTCTGAAATAAAAGTATTTTAATTTGAATAACTAGATTTAAATGAATATTATATTATGAACCTTATTTAATACCTTGCGTTGAAACCAGAAATAATCTTAATTCAATTTTGTCACAAAATTTACAACCATCGCGACCCAAATGGTTTTATCTAAAAACAAGTTAATAAATATCGTTAACCCCTACTGTTAGAGTGAATGGGTACCCCCTACCAGCCAAGTTGGCTAATAATAATAAATCACATCGCCAATCAACTGTATTCACACGTTTAAATACCTTTTCTAGGGCTGTGTGGTGCTCCCATCACCCCATATAGAGGTACGGCCACACCATAAGCGGGTCTTAATTAGGTAGGCTTTAGTGTAATGAGCTTTTATGTTGGGCCATAGAAACAGAGGGAAAGTATGAAAGGTGCATTGGATGATACTTTCAAATTTAGGTAGTTCATTATTTTAGCCAAATTTTTCAGTAAATCTTGGTAATTAGAGGTATAGTATATTTGTGTCGTTGGCCAAGAAAAGGTGATGGTATGAGCCAGGGACTACTGGGGACATCTGTTGCTAAGAATAGTAACTTCGGCGAGAGAGTTAAAAATTCAATAAAATGTTCGACATTCGACAGTTTTATACAGTTTACGCCCAAGGTGTAGCTCTAATGTCAGTCTCGCCAGGTACTTACATTTAACAAAAGTATTGTATTGTGCGTGTAAATTTTACTTGAAATAATTGCTGAAGTGCCTTTCCATCGCTATCAATGCGTCACCAAGGGTGAGTGACATTGAAAGTTACATATATGTAAGAGGACTTGTTTGTATTCATTGAATGTTAAACACTTTATGCTTTTATTTATTTGCTTTCTATTTCTAATTGTTTTTCTTTATATTTGGTTTTTATTTGTGTTTCAGTTGTGTTGCGAATTCTGGATAAATGTAATTCATCAGTGTGGCGAATTTTGGCGTTATTTTACGAGTTCCAAACATCTGAACATAAAAATTTCGCACTGCTCTAACGACATAATTGTGGAATAGGATGTCATTACAAACTGCCCTGATTTTAATCGCTTATTTCGTGACCCAACGTAAACAACAAGTTTACGTAACTCTGTCAGCGGCTAGAGGCTGGTGCGAAAGTTCAAACCTTGTGTCCTAAGCTTAATTATCTTACTATATTAGTTTCTTTAGCCTTATTTGGAGTAATGGCACATAATCAGGTTGCCTACTACACTGGTCAGGATCCAGATCGTATTGATTTTCATTGGGGCTGTGGGAATCCTACTGGTGGAGGAGAGCTCTAATAAAATCTGAAGTTATTTTAATTACCACACAGCAAATAAGCTCGTTCGGCATGAAACGAATCTCATTGGTATG
Organism: Carcina quercana; assembly: GCA_910589575.2. Classification (NCBI taxonomy): domain Eukaryota; kingdom Metazoa; phylum Arthropoda; class Insecta; order Lepidoptera; family Depressariidae; genus Carcina; species Carcina quercana. The sequence goes on from OU342435.1 coordinate 1,367,437, forward strand.
AGTCAAATGAATGACCTTAGTATGCACGAAATGAATGACCATAGTTTGCACGAAATGAATGACCTTAGTATGCACGAAATGAATGACCATAGTTTGCACGAAATGAATGACCTTAGTATACACGAAATGAATGATCATAGTTTGCACGAAATGAATGACCTTAGTATGCATGAAATGAATGACCATAGTTTGCACGAAATGAATGACCTTAGTATGCATGAAATGAATGACCATAGTTTGCACGAAATGAATGACCTTAGTATACACGAAATGAATGACCATAGTTTTCACGAAATGAATGACCTTAGTATGCATGAAATGAATGACCATAGCTTGCACGAAATGAATGACTTTAGTATGCACGAAATTAATGACCATAGTTTGCACAAAATGAATGACCTTAGTATGCACGAAATTAATGACTATAGTTTGCACGAAATTAATAACCTTTGTATGCACAAAACAAATGACCGTAGTATGTACGAAATAAGTGACCAATGTAGGCACAACAAAAATGGCTACACGCTTGGATTTACAATCCGGAGGTCTCGGGTTCGATTCCCAGTATCTATCGGTAACGGTTTGGTTGGTGGTAGGGCGTTTTCTATGTCCGCCTGGCTAGTTACCACCATGTTTCCTAAGTCTGCCACCAAACAGCAGTGTTAATAGCACTGTTGTGTTCCAGTATGAAAGGCAGCAGACCCAGTGCCTCATGAGATTGAAGCTTCTGGGTGGACACGCTTAGCATCCAACGGCCTTATCGTCACTTAGCGTCAGGTGAAATGAAGGGCAAGTGAAAACCCATTATACATTTAAAAAACTGTACACGAGGAAGTGAGATAGTTACAGCCCGGTGTAACAAGCATATATTGCAATTTTAGAAAATATTTTCTTCTGTACAACAAAATAATTCCTATACACATGAGTAAATATAGCTACAACTACTATCCTTTAAAAATTCAGCATCAGTAGAGCCTGTCAGGAGGCGGACGACATAAAGATCGCTCCGTGCGCTGAATGCGCTGCGCCTGCGCCGACGACACAGACTAGTGTACATACAGATGCTTCACTACTTCCCATAAACTTGTATTCGTTGCTGAATAATATATGAACAACCATCCGACGAACAAATTATTTCATTGTTATGTTTTATTAGCACTTGGCCTTCATCTCACCTATTAAGTGACGTTAAGGATATTGGATCAAAATAATGAGGCGTAATCTGACTCTACTACCTTTCATACCATAAAACAACGCTGCTTAGCGGCCTTAGGTAAAATGTTAGTAGCTAGCCAGGGGACAAGGCCCAGGGCCCTACCGCCAACAAAACCACGTACCGATAGATACACCCCCCCCCCCCCCCCCCCCCACACACACACACACACACACTACTGGGACCGTGCCACTAGGCGAAAGAGGCGGCCACGATATGAATCCCTAGATAACATAAAACACTAGGACATTTCTTTGCACCCGCAAACTTGCCTTGCTAACTTATACGTTAATAATTGATACTTCGCGATCTCTTGTGACTAACTTCAGGGAGGCAAACTTATTGTGCGAGTACAGTAAAAGCTCCTTATTCGCGCTTCCTTTATTCGAGTTTTTTAACTATTCGCGGATTAAAAAAATGCGACCCAATTTCTATATTCGCTACTAAAAAAAAAATTATTCGTGGATCTAATAAGTACATACATAATAATAAAATTATTCCAATAGGTATCCAACCCAATATCCTTGTCAAATGGACTAATAAAAAAGTAAAATAGATCTTATTACAAGTTTGCCTAAAGTATGTTGTTAAATGATATCGCCGAGGCCTTTGACACAAGCCGCCTTCGCCGCGATCGGTGTTTTTGAGAATGTAAAATCTTAGTGAAGGTTTAAGAATGGCAAATGAGCTTTGCGATTTCTTTATGAACATTGATCCGTCCATGGAACGATGTCTTATTTTCAAATAGCAAAATTGCTAATGCGACTGCTGTGTATCAGTCTGAATTGAAGGAGCTTTTGAAAACTGCCAAGCAAGAATAAATTCCAAAAAAACCATTGCCTAAGCCTTAACATAATTAATTAAAATTTTCAAAAACTTCAATTAAATTAATTTTTTATGTAAATTTTTTGTCACCTAGGAACGTATCCCCTATAATCTAAAATAATATAAATTACCATTCCGTATTCACGGTTTCTGTATTCGCGGCATATTTATGGAACATATACCCCGCGAATAAAGAGCTTTAACTGTACTACACATACAGTAGTGTAGACATATTATTTATTATTTAATAGTCACGATAGTGATTTCAACTTGAGTGGTGATTCTGTTCGTTATTACTCCTCCTTGCTTCTCTGTGGGTACGATCTTTTTACTATAGGCACGTTTAATTTGTCTCCTATTTGCCGCCGTCGGCTCTTCTGTGGTTGGGCTGTGCCGCGTATTCATTGTAGACCAAGAGACCGTGATAGCTTTTATAAATAGACTACAATTTTAATAATCATTTCTGTTTGAAGCAATTGAACAATCATTTTACAATATCCTTTCATCTGAGGTAATTGACGGCAAAGCCGTGTGACAAAAATCGTGTTCTGACAGAAGCTTCTCATGAAAATCTCGATTTGCGAATTCTCACACCAGACTGAGGTTGAGAATCAGGCCTTAAGGAGTTTTTATTAAATAGTTAGTTATCTATACGAACTCCTCAAGCTAGCATTCTGACTTAAGAAGCGTTTATTAATACGAGTCTAAGTCACAATTCGCGATACCCACGTAATGGCATGCCGTGTTTTTAATCGAAAGCGAACACGGTATATCGTCTGAAATCTGACACAGAAATAGTCATATTCAAGCAAATTAATCACCTGCGATGACTCGGTAGACGGTTCCCTAGACTCGGAATCGAAATGTCTAGAGTCTATTTCTATTCCTAACACTGTGACGGACTATGACCGATGTAGATCTAGGACTAGCAAGAGTACTTATAATTGATGCAGGTGATTTAATTAATCAATTATGACAAGATGTTTGAATAACCTATTATGAAATGAAATATTTATATTCTGTATGCCGGCTGCTGGACTAGAATCGTGTATTTATTCAACTTTTTGCTTTGGTTTTCATTTGATCCAGCGTCTCCGGCTAGGTCATTAATTAGGGAAATACTCGTGTGTATGTCCGTCTGTCCAAGCTGCTTAGAGCCTGCGGTTGGTGACAGTGGGAAAAAAATTGAACGCAACGGTTACAGAGTTATTTATTAGTGGAAATTTTTGAATCGGCAAAGAAAAAGAAAGCTAGGAAGCATGGGAAAGGTTTTAGTCATCACGTCAGTGAATCAATAAAAAGTTGAACACTTTAGATTTATTTCGCTTTAGACTCTGTAACTCTACAGTAGAAATGTTTTTCAGTCACGACAAAAATTATATAAAAAAGATTGATAATTTTCCTTGTGAAAATAATGATAATGTTCCTTCCTTCCTTGAAATGTAATGTTGTAATGAAACATTTATGTTTTTATCCTGTTGATGTATTTTTAGGTTAGATTACATCGATAGCTGAGATAGGCCTTTTGCTTTAGTACATATTTAGTTTATAAATCTCTGTTCTTTCCTCTAACAAAGTTTTCTTTCTTTCTTTCTTATCTTTCATCGTGACATTAAACTATATATTCTGGACCTCAAGAAAAAAGGGACCTGTCCGTCGGAATTCAGGAACGCGTGGAGATATCCAGTTGAAATTTTATGTGAAATACGAAAGTCTGTACTTTGACAATTTCTCTTGCAAGTGCAAGGAATCAAAACGTATAGGGTAGGTACTTCCCATTATCCTAGAATTCTGAAATTTGGCAAGAATCAAGCTCTTACAGCACAAGTAGAGGAATAAATATGAAAACATTGTTTTGGTTGTTGATACAAAACATATAATTATTTCGTTCTGATTCCTTTTATACTTAATCTAATAAATAACCGACTTCATTTATCTTCTAATGTTTGATAGTGTGTCCAAAAATAGAATGAACATTCATTTAAGGTTTCTTCAACTTTAGTCTAAGAAACTATTAACCAAAAATTTACCAGCAATCATATTAATTGAGCCAATTATCAACCATATGCGGTCCGAGTCCACGCTTACATGGACGACAGTGAGAAATTTCCCGCCACCTACCGGTCAATTTGCTTAAAATTAACTTTAATACCAAGGATGCGCTTTAATTGAAAACGCCCAAAGATACAAATAGGGATGGATGGGTATCGCAAATTCATACCGAATTAGGAAATTTCCAACAACGGATTCATCGAAAAAGGAATCGTATTGACGTTGGGGAAAAATCGATGACACTCATAAATTGTCAATAAATTATGTAAAATATTTGTAGTTATCAGAAACTGTAAGTAGTACTTCTAATAATATTGATTGAGAAATTGCACAGAATTATCAGTCTGAATACAAATTACATGGCGTATACAGCTTCTCTAGTCATTTATTTTTTTATTTAAACACTATTTTGAAAATATGAATCAAAATGAAATATGAGTAGTAGTTCTGATATATTTTTTAAACTTAATGTTAATTTATTATGATGACTGCTTCAAATTTTCAGGTACAAAACAACACGACTAGCCTTTTTTTAAAAACTGATGTATAAATAATAACAACAATTGTTACATATCATATTAAATATGTTTATATTTAATTAAGTATTGGTATCGGTATCTGCCCAACACATCCGCAACTACGTTTTAAGTATGCGCATTTTTGATGAAGCGAAATTGTTAATGAGTTTTAATTTAAATTTACAATTTTTGTCACAAAAAATCCTCGGAATTCTTCATAGTATGGAACACAGATAATCAGGAAATATATTTTTTTCTGCGACGTCTCGCACGTCAAAAGATATGAAAACTGGATTTAAGTTTGCACGGAATACAAAGTAGTGTGAGTTGTTCGTTGCTGACGTGCTTTTTTGTTGGTTTTCGTTCCTTTTGAGACATCCTCTTTTTTTGTTTCGCTTTTGGGTGAGAGGTTATTACGGCTCGGTTCTTGCTTTTCCTTCACGAAAACCTCCTCATTTCTAATATCCTAGTACTACTGAAAAATCAAACACTACAATGACAGAACTTCCAATTTAATGGCTTCTGATGATCAAGTCATTCACGCCGCCCTCAAACCAAGACCAAGAAAGTCCGAACAGCCTTTGCGCGCAAGTTCAGCTATTTTGCATTCCCCTTTATTTACAAAAAGACAAACAGACACTGCTCCATCATCAACTGCACTCTGGGTGAGGCCAAATATAAGATGACCAATTGGCTTTTGACACAAAATTATAGTGCCACGGAGGAAATTCTCACAATATTACAGTAGCAGAACACACACACATACACACTAATATGTCATGAATCCATACCATTTATTTGAATTGTATTCAGTTAGTTTATTAATTTTCCTCATGTAAAATAAGTTACTTGCTCTCCAAAATTGTCTTCCCGCAACGCAGGTCTTCTAGTGCGGGAGATAATGTAAATTGTATTTGTTTGTAATTATCAGGAAAATAAACATTTAAAAAAATTTTCTTTCAACGAGTACCAAATGTACTATCTTAATATTATATAATTTTGTAGGAGTAAATCCCTGTAACTATTTCATTTTTCATTCTGTGAAAATGCAAAGTGTCTACCTTTTACGCTTCACAAGATTTCAAAAGATACAGCCCCGTCACAGACGGACGGACAGACAGCGAATTCATAGTAATATGGTACCGTTTCCACCGTGGATATGGAACCCTAAAATCGAGTCATTATTGCTATTTACAAAAGATTTATAAACATATTTCAAATCTCTTTTTACGTGCGATATTTGTAAAGACACACCAAATTAAAAGTCGCAGAAGGAAACAATTCTTAATTTTAATTACTTTTATAAAACCATAAAGTTAATGCAATATTAAAGACATTTTTAAAACCAGAGGATGTTCGTAAGTTTTGGTAAAAAAATAAAATTAAAAAAGATTGATACGATCTCTTATCTGTACTTGCTAAATGCCAGTAAATTTATTAAACTTGTTAAACGATATTTCATTAACAAGTCACTTGATGTTATTGAGTATGGTTTTATTAACTTCATATTGCAAAAAGATTGAAAAAGGATGAAGTGGAGTTGACGTAACATTCGGCCTCCAAGGATCACCGTTGGGGGCCTCGGAATCTTGCAATATATTGTCATTTGCTAAGATGGTTTTATGAAAACAAATTGTAAGTAGGTTGCAATAAACATATTGGTTAAGGAAGAGTTTTAAGAGAATGATTGCTACTCTTTGCCAAAGAAAAATTTATGAAGCTCAGATTAAATAAGATAAATACTTTATATATTCAACATCCAAAACCTATTTTGCTATAATCTTTTAAAATATAGATATTAAATTACCTATTAGCATATAACTTAAGTGTCATCGACAGCATGTTACGCAGCTAATCGTCCCTAGATGGCGTTTTGAACGACAGACAAAAATAGCATAGACATATATTTTTTTGGACAAACAAACAACTATTGACAAGATGTTCATATGTGACACGAATGCCCGTTTGAGAGGAAACCACCTCAAGTGGAAAACAACTCCGTCACGCAACAATCCCCACAAACACTTCCTCGTTAACAGAGGAGTTAAGAAGTGGAAGAAACTGTCAAACGAAGTAAGCAGAAAAAAACCTCAGTCGGAGTGATCGAAGTGGAGAATAGCTGGATGCAGGCAATATCAGCTGCAGCAGCTGCCTGACTGATTAACAAATAATAATAATAAACATTGTGATTCACTATGAAGTTGTATGTTAATTTATGTTAATTTCGAGATTCAATACGATGTCCTATTTTTAGATTGGTTGGATTTAAGAGGCTATGTTTGTAAGACCACGTGGCCGCGTTCAAATTTGGATTGTTTTGTAGCTGTCCCTATCTGAGCCCTATCCTACCCGAGCGCGTACGGTGAGACAGCATACACTACGCGAAGTTATGCACCCGTTATTTGGATATTTCGTAGTCCAGGTATCATTTGAAGGATACAGTATATTACTCGTATGTAATCATTTTTTAATACAATATACTAATGAAATTTCAGATGTCGGTGGTTTTTCCAAATTGTTCTAAATTGATTCATACTCTTGTAAATCAGGTTCAAAGTTGGGGCTTTTTACTACCGTAAAATACAATTATTTGACGCCCTGGAACTCTGGAAGTATATATTTAAACGAAAATCTGACTCACCACCGACACAGATATTTGTTTCTAGATTGTGTCTTGAAAATTTCATAGATTTTCATAGCTTAATACTCAAAATATTACTACGTTTGTATGGGCGCTTTGACACCAGCATGCCCTCTTAATGACCACACAAATTTAAATATACTATTTAAAATATATTGTTAACAGAAATTTAATTGGAAACTTTTATCGGCGACTTCTCGTATTTATTCCTACAATATCAGAACTGTGACTTTACCTGCAAACTACAAATTAATGAAATCGATAGCGAATACGAAGAAAACCCATTGTATTGTGAAATTGATTTGTAAAATCATAAAGCCATAGCATAGTCTATCAGGTGCGTCTGTGAAAGCAGGCCTATAACAGTACAGGCGCACGCGCAAAAATCAATTAGCAATGAACTTTCACAAACCATTCATCTTCCGCCCTTTTCTCGAGCGGCCATTTTTACAAAAAAATCTCATTCCGCCGACAGGTTAACGATATCACTGTTTTAGACTACAGTAATTATTATGAGAGATGTAGCGAACACAGAAACTGATTTAAATCAAAAGCTTATAAATATCGTTTCCAGAATAACCACTTCTCAAAAGGACCACATCCAGAATGTATGGTACTATCAAATCTAACGAACTTTTATCGAAATAAATATAATCCCTTGTCAGTGCCGTGTGATCTCAGCTTTAGAATAGAATGACCCTCCTATCCCGACAGTGGTTTAAGAGAGCGAGTATGAGAAAAATATTATATATTTATTTGGATTTCCAACAAAGAAGCACTATAAGTAATCACACAATAACAACATCTTAAAATAACAATAAGTGCTCCAGGAAACCACCGCATGCAAACAATAAATGAAAAAAATAATTAATAGATATATTTAAAAAATAGAATAGCTAAAACAAGTGACTACTACAGCTAAGTGGAGACAATGTCAGATTATATAAGACCTCGCTTAAGCAGTATTATATTGTGTAAAAGCTTGTCCACAGTGTTTGGTGACAGGCTACTCATCTCACATCCAAAACAATGTGGTCGCTCTGTCTGCAACATTACATTAGTCGGTCATAAGTAACATGGTCTGATTAAAATTAATCGTTTTCGCAATCATCGACGAGTCACGGCATTAATTTTTTGAACTTTGTCATCTTATTAAATTTTATGCTCACTTCAAAGGGAAGGTTAAAGGCGATCCATCGATGAGTTTTAATTTAAACTTAGAAAATTGGTTTTCTAAGAATGATGTGTGAAAAATATATGCATGTTTTATGTCTAATGTAACAACTAACTATAAAACCTACACCTAAAGGTTTGTAAAAGGTACGCTTATTATCAAAATGCCATTACGTATATAGTATGAAGCTTGTGTAACTTAAATAGCAATTTGATTTTATGAGTTAGGTTTCCTCATCCAACAACTTCAGAACCTTTCTCTCGACGACTCTTGACGCTTGAACTGCAAAACTAATTGACTTATTATATAGAGTGACATGAACTAAAAGACCCAGAGAGCTAATTATAGAAATAAACGTATAAGAAATCTAGGTCTGAAAGTAAAAAAATACAGTATGCATACCACAGCCTATAAACCGTCAGATGCGCCCTGGCAAAGAGAATATTTTGCACTATTTCAAAATTTTAAATAACGAATGAAAATGCGAAAAATATTCAGGTGATGAGCGGCAGCGTGTACCTATAGAACAACAACATTCTACTGCGAGGAAAATTAAGTAATGGAAATTCCGACGTAGCGATGTATGAAGGAGGATCATGTCCGTTGCCTTATGAAGCCGATTATATAACTATGGTGAACCTGACGTTGAAACACTAAACTTCGCTAAACTGATCCAGAAAGAGTGAGCTCATTACAAGGTACATAATTTTAGTGTACTATAGAGCTATAGGTACTATAGGGTATCTAACTATTTGGTGTACTGTGAAATAGCTCAGAATGTCAAGTGCTTAGTGTATTTGGCTATGCAATAGGCGCTTGAAGGGGGCTTGCAACAGTCGAGGTTGAATTTTTAATCGAAATACATATGAGTGTGACACCTGTCTTTGCGGTTCTGATCTACCTAGAATGACCTAGACCAGAAAACAATCTAGATTAATCGCGTCACACTTACCAGTCCAGTACCAGAGAAATTCCGAGCATAGCTCGTTCCATTGCTCGCCGAGTGACTTTGAGCATGTTTATTCTGCCCACAGTAAAGGACCACGTTTGCGTTCCGTATGTCATCAATGGCAACACGCACTGATTAAAGATTTTTGTGTTTAGACGCTGAGGTATTTTGGACGAGAAGATATGCCGTAACTTCCCGAACGCTGCCCAGCCGAGTTGGATTCTTCGGTTGACCTCTTTGTCGAAGTTGGAATGAGCATGTTTGCTTTGTTGATAATATAAGTTTAGGTTTCTTCTTTTGATGTGTCAGTCTGAATAGTCTGAAACTGAGGTGGAATCCACAATTCGGTACACACACATTTCTCACACGGTTCGCGGATATCTGTACCGACGTCATTTGATGTTAATACTTGTTGCTTAGGAGGCTAGAGACGTTAGGTTGTATATCTGCCTTTACTAAATCGCATCCCAGAGCTTTACAGCAGATGTTTTCGATACATTTAGCGAATTGTTACAATGTTGCCATATCTTGAAAATATCGTCATCTCCAAATGAAACTCTTTATTCACTTATGTTAGCCTTTCTTTCCATTCAAAAGGTCACCGTCTTTCGTTCGAGTATCCCGCCATTGTATGTTAACAGTGTATTTAAATTGTTTCGTGTTCTGATTCCCGTTTCTGGCTGTATCATATCACGACGGTACGAGCGAGCGGTTGGGGATGTCAACTCGCATTCCGATACAGTTTTCAAGCTTAACGGAAAGTTCAACATCCTGTGTAAAATGCAACCTTTGAAGCTAGTAGGTTTTTATGGGATCATTCATTTTAATCACCTCCGTAGCCTAATGACTACACACTTGGTACCTATGGGTATTAAGTTTGCTTGGTAGAAGGGCATTTGCTATGTCCGCCTGGCTAGCTACCACCGTTTTACCTAAGTCTGACCTCAAGCAGTGTTAATATTAAAGGTAGCAGAGACAGCGCCTCATTTAGTTGAGGTTTCTGGGTGCACGCACACGCTTACCATCCGACGGCCTTATCGTCACTTGCCATCAAGTTAGATGAAGGCCAATTGCAAACCCATCATACATAAAAAGGATTATTTTCCCGACCGCATAAATAGGTTTGTTTGTCAAGTGTTGTTGATGATTTCTTAAAACTGCACTATAAAGAGACCTTGATTAGTTTCTCCTGTAATATGTACGCAAGGATACAGGTCAAGCTATACATTTCAAGTATGAGCTGAACTAGCGTCGTGAGTGCATTCAATGCGAGTTCAGCATATACTGGGAATGTATAGCTTGATGTGTAGCCATGTGTACACAAAAACCTGTCTGTGTGTACTTTGATTATTTCCGATTTTTTACATTGGTGTCTTGGAAGATATACATTTTTCATGATAAGCTAACATAATGCAGCGAAAAAAAAGTTTTAAAATTTATAAACAAAGCTCTAAAGTGATCTCAGGTCAGTGACATTTTGATCTCAACTATAGGTCATTTGTCGAGTCTTTTCCTCTTCCCATTCGGCCATCTTGAACCATCATAAGCCACATGATTCAACTTCTTCGCTTGCCTGCTACAGTTTGACAAGAGACGTGTTCAAACAACGTCTGGTAAACAACCTTTCACGGAACAGTTTTGGGTTAAGCAAATAAGTTGCGACCAAGTATTGAATATTTACCGTTTCGCTTTCAAGTCAAATGTTTGTTTTGCAGATTTTAGCTCGACGTTGAACCAGGTGATGTCACTACTGGCGAGAATTCATAATTAGTACACGCAAATGTTTGTCTGTCTACTCAATCTACATAATCAAACCACGTCACTTCCTCTCCCCAGCGTTTATACCTTACATATAGCAACATTTCTTCTTCTCATTTCATTTCTATTCAAAAAAGGAGGTTGGTTCTTCATAAACAGCTCCCAAAGTAGCTCTTTACATCCCTAGGGACTAAAAGTGATTTTACTTTGGAATGTCAATATTGTTGGTAGATGTTGCAATCACCAAATAGATCGATCGCTAACATTTTTTTGGAAAGGTAACCGTCTGTAACCATTCTAATATTATAAATTGAAAGTGAGTTTGTTTGTTAGTCCTTACATCCAGTCGGAACGGAGTGTCAGAATCACTTTTTTTTTCATATGCGTAGATGAAGGGCCGGAAACGGGCATTTTTATCCCGGCTACTTTTTATCCCGTTCGACCACATAGTTCCCGTGGCATAATTTCCGAAGACTCTCAGAAGTTGCACGCAAATGACACAGTTTCAAGGGACGGCTGAATTGAGTATCCGATATTAATTTCAACTTGATATCTCCACTCCTGAGAAAAAGGTTATTGACAGACAGACAGATGGACAACAAAGGTACGGAGCCCCTAAAAAGCTGATGATTTATCTGAGCATACAATCGTAAACACAAATTACAAAATCCTACACTCTGTTGAATTGAGTTAACAAACCATGGTAGCCAGGTAGCGAGGCTTTAAAACAAAACCTATTTATTAGGTCTTGTTAATGGGCATAGGTAATTAATGGGGTGCGCGTAACTAGCGCGCCGGCGCAGATCTGTCGGATAGCCTAGTTAGACCTCAGCTATGTCCTAGGTATCCTAGGGCTGTCGCAGAAAGGCTTAATATATTATAATTAATTTGATGTATATTGATACAGTCAACTTGCAGGTGTCATATAATGCAACTAAGGAAAAAATTCATGAGATGAATATTAAGATCTACTAATACATATTTAAAAAATCTTATTGCGACCACCAATTACCAGGCTTGGTGATAGTGAAAAGTCTAAGGTGTTGATATATGAGGGAGGTTCATGTTCAACAGTGGACTTTTGAAGACGATGTTTATACTTAGTAGCACTTATTTGTATTCCAGCATTTACACAAAACGCAGACAGACTTCTATAAGAGCACGCTTTCCTTCTAAGGGATATATCGTCTATCCCCTTTGAAGTGAGCTACAGGTCCACTGAACTCGTTTGAAGATTCGGAACATCTGATGAAGTAACGGAACTGTATCTTTTAAAGAAAACCCAAAGCTAGATCTCTCTATCTAGTATAGTTTTAGAGAAGGAAATAAAAGTAAACGTTTGTTACTTGAATTAACAAACAAACTTAGTTTTGCTGTCGGGAAAATAAACTTTATTCCAAGGTATATCTGTATCAAAACCGCTGCCTCTAGGTTTTGGGTCGAATTGTTTCAAAAATAAAGACAAAAATTTAATTCAAAGTAATATATATCTTTCTAATCCATTCTGCACAAACGAATACACACTATTTATAAAGTCAAATTATAATCTAAAGATATATAAAAAATACTCAAATTTCATTTCTGCTTGTACATACAAAATCATTCTTTTTCGTAATAAATGGAAACGTCAAATAGCATTGATGATGTCTTTGTTTTTAAGTTGACTTTGTCCTGTTTTATTTTACAAACAAACTGGACCAAAACATTCAGAAATGGTAATTAAATCAGTATATTTTTATAAAGTCTTTTTAAAATTACAATTGTACAAGCCAGGTCGGAGCTCCATAAGTTCGCGGAACGTGTTATTTGTAAAGAATATTTTTTGATATCAATGAATCTGCCTATTCAATTTACTACCCTTTCGGAGAGGCGTTCTTCAGAGAAGAAATGGTGAAAGATACTACACAGTGTGTATATAACCTAAATACGGAATGTTTCCTAGGTTGTAGAACCATCCCGTTTGATACGATCGCGTGCTACGTAACTTGGGGACTCTCAGTTTAAATTGGAGGTTCCATACAAGGTAGCGAGTGGATGCCACGCCACCGCTCATTGTAGTCGCCTACTGACTACAAATTAATTACAGAGATTTATCACGTGCACGCGTTTACTTAATTAGTGCAGGCTTTTAATTAGAAACATGTTTGACTTTGTTCCTTAAATACTTTAGGGATAAGACTATCAATTTTATCCAGCGTTTCGTTTTAATTTCATCGTCATCAGCCAGGAAACGTCCACTGTTGGACATAGGCCACCTTCATGGTACGCCACATCGACCGGTCCCGAGCCACCTGCCACCTCATTTTAATTTATGTCTTAAATATACATAGCTAAGATGTGGAATAGTTGGATAGTTAGTCTATGTTCTTGAAAATTGCTTTAATAAAGAGCAAATCCAAAACGAGCGAGCATACGTGAAAGGTGTGTTCTAGATCAACGCAAACCATCATCAAAAATATATCTAAAATAATTTTTGATGGCTTCCGGGAAGACAGAAAAGACTGAAAAATGAATTGATTTTGACGTATCAATACACGGGAAAGCTTTCTATGAAAATAAACGTCGAGCAAAAATGTAGAGCAGTAAAAGTAATTTTAAAAAGTTAACCACAATTATTATTAAGCTGCAGGCCTCTAAATGATAATTCAAAGGGAAAATTAACACTAATTTATTTAAAAACAAATTTTGAGATACATTTACTTTTAGTCACTACGAGAATTTTATGTGATTTCGGTTCAAACGCGATGACAAGTAATCACCAATACATTACCCGTGATATCTTTACAACCTGTCAACCAACCACTAATATCTCTTAACACTGATCATAAAACCCTCACGGCATAACTAAAACAAGCTTTAATTTGTTAAACACGATTTTTGTAAGCACACGAGCCATTCTGGCGGCCATATTTGCACTTCATTATCACGACGTGGACGCTTTATTGCCGGTTAAACTTTTTGCGTATCGCTTTCAAATCGTTTTAAGAAGACCTGTTAAGGAGATGGTTGGTTCGGACCAGAATATTCATGCCGCTCAGTGGATGCCTCAAATTTAGGTGGAATTTTTGTGTTTCAAGTTAACGTAGTATAGGATAGTGGTAAGTCACAGAGAACGTGAGAATTTTTAGTTGTAATTGTAGTGCTCGGGTAAATCTATGTTTGTACTTTGGTCCTTTGGCACAGAATTAATACAGCACTCCGTACAGCCTCCCACCGATCCGCGGTACCTCACCTCTCCCCGCTCAAGGATCGGAGACGACATTCGTCGACGACATTTGTTTGAAGTGTCCAGCCTGAGCATTAGTTGATGGTAAAATTTTAACATTGTACTAATTGACATGCTATGTAAACTAATTTTTAATAATTAGATTCCTTATTAGATATGTTTATAATATTTGCGCACCTGTGGACAGGTTAAGTACATCGAACTAATTGAAATTATTATCTAAACACCACGTAAAAAACTATTTACTTGGCAAATAAATTTGTTCTTTCTTTCTTTAAAGTATTGAACAAACCTAGGTCCAGCAGTGGACTTGTCCTGCTGCCAAAGAAGATATAAAGATATAAAAAACATCGCATTGACAGTCCGTTCACGAGACTCTATGAGATCTGTTTTATCCTAATAATAGAGGAAAGGTGAATATACTTCACAAGTTACTTAAAGAAAGATTATAAAATATTTGGATAATATTTCTGAGGGGAATTAAAAACTTTTAATGTATGGTGGGTTTGAATTTGGCCTTTTCACTTGGTGGTAAGCGAGGATAGGGCCGTTGGATAGCAAACGTGCGCAGGCGCACCCAGAAGCCTCAACTTAATAGCGGCCATAAGAATACCCTACTACCAAACAAACCGAGTACCGCTAGGGCTAGGCATCGAACCCGTGTCCCCAGAATTTGCTTGTTCTGGGGTTTCATATTTCTAAAATAGTTAATAAATACTTTGATCTGAAAAGGGATATAAACAGGGGGTTGAATTTTTAAAGTACTTGAGTTACCAACTCAAGTGGGGAAGAATATCAAAAGGTATTTATTTGTGCATTTAAAAACATCCAAATTTTTGGACAGCAGTAGTTATTGAATAGTTAAAATGATTAACCATTTAAAATATTGACATGTCTGTAAAGGTGGAAGCGCGTAGCTAAAATTTTCTGTTATCATAATATGTTCCATGTTCGATGCAAATAAATCTTATCTTTCACAGCATGAAAATATGTATAAGATACCGTTTATTTTCATGACGGTATAGTACAATGCAGGTGTCTCGGGACCGATCGATGTGGCGTACCATGCAGGCGTCCTATGTCCAGCAGTGGACGTTCCCTGGCTGATGATGATGAAAGTACGAGGATGTCTTTGGGTAAAAATCGTGCTCACCTAGAAGCCTTAACCCAATGAGGTGCTATATTTCTGCAGCCTGTGCTTGAGCAATAAATATTTGCTAATAAATTGTTGGTCCCGCTAGTGTCTAAGGGTCTAGAGACAAAGCTTCACCTTAAACCACCATGCAAATGATATCTTGCTTACACTTTATTGCTCAGAGTTTACGAGTGCCAAAGTGTTGGCTTTAAGATAAGGCCTTAATGTCTCACAGCGAGTCGGTATTCTCTAATTTTTGTTTCGACGAGATCGGACTCTTAAATGCTACGTTTTGGAACTGTAATGCATCTTTTACTTTATTTTTTGCATGTTATTTTACTTAAGATGATAGTCTTTGTCCTACTGCTATGCTACAAGAAGGATTATTTGGAAGTGTCTTTATAATTACATACCAAACTCTCATTAAATAAATTTGACAAATCAAAGATATGTCATTGAATGGTAGACACAAGTGAAAATATACACTTCAGGCGACACGAAAAATCGTGATATAATTTGGAAAGTACGTAATTTATGGCATATAAAGAAACGTAGCCTTTTCATCCTGATTATTTCCGTAATATAATTGTTTAAAGCGCATAATCAATCGCGGAAAAATAAATAAATAACTTAAAAAATCAAGTTTGGCAACATTCTCTAGATGTCCAACTGTGAAGTTCTTTTTCACTCGCCAATCTATACAAATACATAATAATTTATCATAAAATTGTAACTGGCCGATGTCTGTACATAGAAGATATTTAAAAAATATATATGAAGTGCGTCTATAAGAGCAATAGAAGCCGAAATATTGGTATTTAAAGTGTAGTAGGTGCCCTTTTCATAATTGTATTGCAGGTACATGTTTTATTGTGGTAAGACACCAAGGAACTGAGTATATTTCACCAGTACGGAGCAAGAGAACCTTCCCTCACTACTAGTTATCAACAAAATCTTAGTAGGGTTCACCATAAGGCCGACAGCAACATTTAAATGATCACCGTTCCTTTAAGCTTACTCCATATAAACTATCTTTAAAATGATCCGGTACCGTTTCCTTAGCGATAGATATTCACTATCGATTCACTGGGATCGCTTCGCATCGTAGCCAAATTCTTTAAATTAATAAAGTTCAGTTTTACGACGTCCCTCCAATACGCCCAACGCAGGTGATACGGCCCGTCATCGATGTCATAAAAATTAACTTTTACTGAGAAATAACAATGTTTATAGTTGATATTAAAATTGGACACGTACAAAATTTGGCGTTCCGTATGGTTGGGTTTTGAGTGCACAGCTCTTATAAAACTTCGCTTTTGTTAATACAAACATTCAGACTATTGTTCTGCGAATGGAAAACAAATTGAAAAAATATAAATATTCTTTTTAATTTATATGTCATTCTAATATAAATTAGAAACACTTTCATAATTGAACTAGATATCAAATTTATTCTTATCGTTATTTTCGTGTCTCTGGCAATATATCAAATACAATAAGACATACTAAAACCATAATTTCGCATTTCAACACGTTTAAATTAAAATACAATACGCATTGTTTTAACACATAACGAGTCTGCACTTGGCTTTTATCTGATCTAATGATAGGTGACGATAATACTTTGGGATAGAAGCATGTTCACTCAAAAACTTAAATATTACAATTTCAAAAAGCTTTTAGGTACCATCAAATAATAGTGCAGTCTGCAAGAGAGCATCTATAAAATGAAAAAGTGTAGCATAACACTTCATTATGTATGACTGACTGTATCATAAAACGACTACCGACTTTGGCAAAGTACAAGTTCAAACATTACCCAAAATCATCAACCGCAATCTGTCACCCTGCAGGCAAAATATACAGTCAGGACACTCGACCCACAAAACCGGCTCACACTTAACCGCTTTTTGGACACATCCAGTTTATCTTCACAAGAGTAATGTCACAATGGCCGCATAAAAAACATTGGGAAGCTTTCTTCGCGTTACACCATCAATGAACCCGAGTGAAGGGACCGCAATGTATTGATTTATTAACCACCTCTGACAAAATGTTGACGTTGGTGTTCAATCGTGAGATAGGTCTGGAGATAGCGTGAAGTGCATTTTAGTGTAACAGCTCATTGTGCGTATTTAGGATGAATTTTAGCCGTGTGGCCTCGGCAAAGGACAGTCACTTGCTGATCCGCAAGTATTTTTAACACGCTTTTATTAGCTTCACCTGTATGTTTGTGGGCTTGTGAGTTTGTGGGTTTGTGAGTTTGTAATTCTCCTTCGCGCGCCTGCTGCCTTTCTTGTCAACCACCCATAATTAATAATTGGTGCAAATAGGACAGACATAGTTCTGAGTGTTCGACTGGAGGGAGATCCTCGTTATCTGGACGGAAAGCGAAATTGCTCACGATCGTCGATAGCCGGCCAACGAACAAGACCCGTCACCGTCCATAGAAATTATATCGAGTGTCTTCGTTTTTCGTTTGCCTTCTCGGCCCTAGTAGCTGATTTTTTATGGCTCACTTTCCGGAATAAAACCGGTCGGTAAAGAAACTAAAGTACGGTC
The DNA here is from genome assembly GCA_910589575.2 of Carcina quercana. Taxonomy (NCBI): domain Eukaryota; kingdom Metazoa; phylum Arthropoda; class Insecta; order Lepidoptera; family Depressariidae; genus Carcina; species Carcina quercana. The sequence continues at coordinate 1,385,490 of OU342435.1, forward strand.
GCGGAGCAGGAAGAATTTCGTACAATGACCTCTTTACCTACTGACAGTGGTCACAAACATTTTTATGTGTGGTTTGCATGAAATATTTAAAGGATAGAAAAAAACTAGCTTATTAAGTATATCAATTATTTATTTAGATTTTACATTACAGCAGTATCAAAATCGTCTTAAAATTATCAATTTGGTAGAAATAAAAAAATCATAAATCCGAATCCGATTAGTCTGTATCGGAGTTACTGCTTTCTGATGACGTCTCGCCTGTCACATTTATAACAAAAGAATCGACAGTTTTGTCTACATTATCATCTAGTCCACCTAGTTTCGATTCCTCTTTTTTAACGTGACTTATGCAATTTTGCAATTATGCAAAAAATCAACGAAACCACTTAACAATTAAAACACGACAACAAAAACTAACAAATAACAACAAACTAAGTGTTTCAAAATTGAACGAGCACTAACGCATCCCAAGATGGAATGTCGTTCGTTATTCAAAAATTATGAATCATGTCAAATACTTTTCATTGCGACTCAAGGCCAACCAAAAAACCAGACGCAAACAAGAACAAAACTTACAGTCTCAATGAAACGGTTTACAATCCCTGGTGACAGCGGTCATTGCATCTGTGCGAGCGAGACGCATTATATTTACGCGGGAGTGACAGAGATGGGTAATAATAGGTCATTGTACAAAATTCTTCCTGCTCCGTGACCGTACTTTACCATCAAATAGTTGAAAATGGGTGCTTTGTGTCACATTTTTCGTATATCGAGCGCCCAACGCTTTTTTCACAATAATACTAGTATTTATTGTTCGTTCATTATTGTTTTAAGCTTATTTTATTTTAAAAATTATTTTAAACTTTTTAGTTCGATATTCCTTAAAAGCGTGTTTTTTAGTTTTTTTAAACTATATTTATTCAAAAATGAAAAAGATCGACAACACTAACTACTTATGTAACTTATTATACTACAAACACAAATCTGTCTGCTAAGCGTAGTGAAATCCTCTAACTGAAAGTCCGCTTTGGCATCTCATCTGCCGCGTCGTGCAGACGATGATACTTTGAGACAACCTAAGAGTAAAATACCTTAGTAGTCCAATAAACTTGAGACCCAGACTTTACGAAGGCGCAAATTTTATCTTGAAATATCTTACATTCGTATTTTCTTTTATTTCACACTGGTGCGGCGACGCTGCGCCGAGCTTCCACTTACCAACGTCTTACCAATTCGTCTCTAAAATACGGCGTCATGGCGATCTATGACTGAGGATTATTTTTGAGAACATACGAAACATATTATCACTATCATCATTAGGCTAAGACATGTGTTTCTTGACTAAATAACTAAAACATGAAATCTAAATAACATTTTGACATATCTCAAGACCCGAGCACGCCCTCAAATCCCACGCAGGTCCTGACACCCTTATATGGCGCAGAGATGTTCCCGCGCCGCTGCACTATTGGCATGCGCTCGAAAGTACTAATTGAGGTGCGCGGACGCATCTCCTCGCCAAACCAAAAAATTTAAAACGACTTCAATATTAAACTATTTTTTTTAATACGAAATCAGTATTAGTGAACAGTCATCTTCATAAGTATCTACGCACATATGGTGCTACGTTACAGAATTAATATGACTACTACATACAGAATTGACGTTCACCGCCTCCCACCGATTCGCGATACCTCACCTCTCCCCGCAAGTAATTGACCTGCTCAAGGATCGGTAATAACGCGCGTGCGAGTTCCCTCACACATGCGCGTGTATACAAACGTCATCAGATGTATGAGAATAGGAACCGATATCATGACATTTGTTTGAAGTGTTCGGCCTGTCATTAAATAATCATATTAATGCTATTTAGTAACAAAGTGGCCAGCGAGCACAAAGGTTGAACCTTCTCAACAACAGAACGATTAAAATTGATCTAGAAGAAAGTACCTCAAAAAATATCACACGAATATAATCTTTAAACCATAAAACTTATGTCTACCCAAAAAACTCTGAGATGATTTACGATGCGCTTACGCAGCTTCTGAAACAATCCGCCATTTTACACCGGCGCAGTTATTAACATGCGCATATAAGGAACGAGAACGAGATGCCTCGGTATCTCGACTTGGCTCACGTAACTTCTTTTTGAAGGAAAACCTATTAAATTTTATGATCCTTTTCCATACCAGCCCTGCTCCAATTTTTTTGTGTTCGCGATGCGTATAATTCGGGTTGAGGATGTATATATATACTGGAAATGATTCACTGATGATCAATCCCCAAAATTACATATTATGCAGTAAATATACAACAGCGCCGTCTCCGTCAGCGTAGATGTCAATACACTTCCCGCTCATCTACATCTTATGGTGTAGGTTGTAAGGTCGATAGTCGAGAGTCGACACAGTCCTCTGCCATGGCTCGTGGAGCTACTACCTGTCGTAGAGAGTAACCGGTAACAACGGCTTAACGTGCCTTCGAAGCACGGAATCATCTTAGTTTTCAGACAATCAGATGGTTCCACCTGCAATGTCCTAAACAAACTAGGGAGGGTCTCACATATATATTTTTGATATCCCCACCAGGAATCGAATTCGGGACCCTCAGCGTGTGTTGCACGTCTGACACTAATGCTCAGCCCCCGTGAATACCCCTTGGTCTCTTGCTGAAAGTAAGGGAGTTTGGTCGAGGTGGGTGAAAGTGGGCAATTGTGGGTGGCAAAAATATGAAGAAAAAAATCCGTCTTTGTCTAACTCATGTGAACTTCATATGACTGAAGAAGTTCACATGAGAACTTCTGGAAAGTTCTGTAATTATCTAGAAAGCGTTATATTTACCCTAAGTTTATACCAAATTAATTGTCCATCCGTGCGTAGTCGGGGCGGACCGCTAGTAATAATATAAAATACGATAATTTCGTAGTTTAAAAAACATTAATTCTATTGCGTACTATGGGTTTACACTTGATAATCTCATCTCCTATCTTGGTTATAAGTGACAATAAGTTCCTACTAATGACATAAGAGTGCTCACAATTTTATCAAATTTTAAGCCAAATCAATAAATAATTATTCAATTGATTAAAATTACACACAATCGTGCCCTCATAATACTTATTTTCAATTCGATGACGAAAGTAAACGCGTAACGTCAATTACCATAAATCCCGTTCTACAGCTACCCAGACTTTGAGACCACCATCGTAACACTATGTTATTTTGATTTTCACAACAGCTCATGCATATTTTTCTCAACCTTTCAATGCTAGCATATACAAAATAAAGACCTCTTAAAGTCACCATCTAGCCATTTGAATACAAAGTAAATGTTGATCACTATCATTATGGCCTACAACACTTCCAGCAGAGATAGAACTATATCAAGGTCCAGTACGGGCGGCACAGACTGCAGCGCCTGAATCTTGATCCTCGTAAAATTTTATGTGTCTCGGACAAAGAGAATTTTGTTAATTAACCGTTTTGTCCGCCCAAGGTGTACTTTCTTCTGTCTCGATAGATAAAAGTTATGTTCTGCTTTTTTATCTGCACACATAAATCTGAACCACTGTGCACTTGTGCGAATGTTACAGTTGTTTTTATTGTGATAATTTCTGACCGTCTGTTGGTACTTGTGATTGTCAAGCAAGATTAATGAGCGAGTAGATGAAAGTGAATACTGTTTAAGGAAATCAGGACCACATTTTTAGGGCTCCGAATTCAAATAAGAAACCCTTATAGTTTTGTATCCGTTTGTCCGCGTCTTAGCTCAGAAACTCTTTATAATACAAAGGTATAATGTGGTACGAGTATACATATTAATCACGTCAACAAAATTTTTTATCAAGATCGAGCGCCCCTCCCCCCCTTCTATATGATGAACTATTTATTACTTTTTTACTTTTAAAAATCTGAATAAATTCTCAGCAGTAGCATATATATTAAAACTAAAAGGGAAACTATCACGATTAAGTTGACTTTACAGGTTAAAAAGTAATAGTCAACCAAATTAAAAATATACTTGGAGCTGTTAAAACGAAAATTTCGTACAAATTCCATTCAAAATTACTTTTCATTAGACGTTTGAACTTATTGTTACAATGCGCTTGGCCCGACACGCACTTAACTGCTTTTTAAAAACTTTGTTTCATTTCAAATAACTTAATAAATATTGCAAAATTATTAATTTTGAATTACTTATTTGTATTACTCCAAAAGGTACTTAAGAGAGAAAACTACACACCTTGCGCCTGCCAAGAAATCTGACTGCTTTCTCCAAAGACCATGATAGAGTTAATAACAAAAGCGGAGAATAAAGGTACATTAAATATAGACAGTGCCAAATATCCTCACAACTCTCACAACGAAACAGAATCCCGAGCTAACACAACGCCCAAAATGACTATCAAAACTATGACTTCTTTTCTTTCTTTTTTTCTTCTTCTTTTCTTCCTTTACGAGATCAGAAACTGAATTCCGAGTAAACACGACGCCGAGTCCAAAGGGGTCCACGAGTTTATGACATCAAGGTTAGAGAAGCCGGTATCAAACCCGTCGCACAAGAGACGTCGAAATCTTGACAAATATGCCGCAGGCAGAAAGACAAGTGGTCCGCAAACTCATTACATCACAAAAGAATGTAGACATGAATACCCACGTACTGATAGGGAGCAGTCACGGCGATGTCTCCTCCTAAACTAGTCCGAATAGGAAGACAATGTGCAATTTTGTCAATGAATAAGGCCACTCGTTCAAAAATATCAGAATGAGTAGTGGAAGCGAAAACAATCGTCCGCCACCGGGCTGGAAGCGTAGAGTGGGTGGAAACCACCCGAAACTGCTAACTAGCGCACCTGGCGAGCCGGCTTCAGCCTATTTTGCATGACGACACCTTGTAAAACGAATAATTACGTATCTATCGCTGACATATATATAAAACACTGTGTCAATGACACTAAAAAACATTGGACAGCGGAACCCGAATCACGACACGTCCGACGAGAGACGACATGTGTACGGAATCCAACAATCTGGCTGGCTGGGGGCTCAGAAAAAGTGTTTTTAATTACCCCCTTTAGTTAATGTAGCTGCGTACGAATCATTACAAGCAGGCCGAAAATGTAGGATGGCCATGGTATTGGAAAAGTCATAGTTTTTTGTTTGTTTTCATCATTAAATTTAAAAAAGTTATCAATGTCGAGATTGAACCTATGCGGGCTATATAAATAAATAATAAATAAAATAAACTGAAAGTGAGTTTATATTTCCCCACAAATTTTAAGAAACATTTAAAAACGTATAAAAATTTATTGTAAAATATGTGGGACACTGGAGCCTGAATTAGATCAAGGATATGTATCTTAGGTATCCAGGCCCTCGCAATGTCGGAGAAAGAAGACAAAGAGTTTTGGTCTAGCAGTGGATTTAGGTGTCTGATTATATACCTCCTAACCAACAGCCAATGAACAAAACAATATTCTCAGAAAGAAGTTACACATCAACGTGCTCGTTTCACTAATTTTAAACTATGATATATTTATATTATATTCAAATAATATACCCGTTGTATATCCCTCGTGTGTTAATTAAAGTAGTTAGGTGTATCTGTTCAAGCGTTAAATTTTTTGCCTTTGATAACAAAATCAGGCCTTTGAAGAAAACATGAGAGACAATAAGCCTGAAACTAAACATTTGGTGGGTGCGGTTTTATTGACAACGACAAAAACGTCTATGATCACCAACATTCTTGACGTTGGGGTTTAATGTCCATCCGTGGTTATAAAACCATTGGATGCATAACAGCCAATTTTGTTGATTTTCCAAGCACGCTGGCTGTCACAAATATTCGGAAAGACTATTCTTAACAGCAGTAACAGGAGGGCTCATACCTTGAAAGATTCTTAGATTGTTTAATTTTTGTCAAAAGTCCCGATAAATCGTGGTCACTGTAGTAATGAGCGATAAATTTGTTATTTACGAGCGAACGTGTGTGACTGCAATGCCATCCGATTGTCTTGTTCTGTGAAATTCGTCCGTCGCTGTTGGTAGCACTGCCACTTTCCAACTGTGCCTGTACCAGAGCAAAAACTGAGTGAAATTACAACAAAAATACACTCAAGAGTTACAATGTACATCGTTTCATAAGATTCGATCTTTGCGCTCTAATCTTCTGCGTCAACATCAAATGTCATCCCATGTGAACCCATGGGGATTCAAATTAGGAATATGTTCATATTTTCTGCACGTAATGCTATGGCTATTTTTGGATTTGTACCATATCGCTGCACCTAAATGTGTCAAATTAGTATTAATTTGTCATTTAAATAATTTAGCAATCAATTGATAGTCACAACGTAAGGCTTTCCATAGCTTTTACTTTATTTATTTTAAAAGAAGACATACAGTGTTAAACACAAAAATGTAATATAAAAAGAAAGAAAGAAAGAAAAACCTTTATTTCGACACGTTATACTAAAACTAACTTATACTCCAGATTAAAAAACAATTTTATGACTAAGAAGCCTAAGAATTATTATGCTATGCGAGTATTAACAACGAAATTAAATATTTTAAGAGTACACGATATAACACTTCGACTAATCAAGTATCCACTGCTACATAGTACTAAACTTTTAGCTAAGAAGGTAACATCGGGGTGGCGCCGATAAGTCGTGGAGGACATCAGCATCATCATAACTCACTAAAATAAATTTTGAATAATACATTAATTTACCTAACAAAGGGGAAAATCTATACAGACTTAAGAAATATTTTTTTAATATCTGATTTAAAAAACACTGAACGATGAAGAAAGAAAACATCAACATCCGAAAACTTCTCAATACAATGCTTACAAGCACGATAAGTTATAGTAGATGATCACCATAGTATGTTCTGGCAAATGAGAAATGGAACAAGTTTATATGTTTAAGTCTTCATTTTCCATAATCTTCTAGCTGAGCGCAGACGGGTTGGTGTTCGCAATAAGATGTTGTTGTTCCATAAGTAGATGCTACTTCCTAACTCCTGAATATTACTGCAGTCGCTTTTTATGTTCCACACATCGTGCACCAAAAAACTGGTTAACAGTTTGGAGAGATGAAAAAAAGCTAAATTGTAGGTTCATACGAGTAAAAAAAAACGTCATATGCAATGGCATGGTACACAGCTTGATAAAACATGGGGTGAACCATAAAGCCGAAGGCACACTGTATCCGATATACCTGGAAGTATGTTTTATTCAAACGGTTACTTTAATAGGATAATGAGTGTTCACCAGTAAGTGGTCATTTTACACCATTTAATTACTTACTCTGTACCCTAGAAAATTATTTATGCGTTTGCTGGTTCAAGTGAGAAGCTGAAAATATGTTTGCAGCGTAGTCTAAAAATCTAAACTAATGTTAATGAAATTTAGCATGTACGTACACGAGCTCATGACACAGGGAGAAACATAAACTATTAAAAAGGGGGAAAATACTTTTTGGTTACGTATTCCCGTAGAATAACATAGTATACAAACAGACAAGTCGACGAAACAGTATGTAAACCATACTTCCCTATTTATTTTCGGCTAGACTAAAGGGGATCACGTTAGTTAAATCCATTGTCTGCCATTATATCCGATGCCTTATTTTTAGTTCAACAATATTCATCCATCCATAATTAATATTATAAATGCGAAAGTGAGTGTTTATTCTTCCTTCTAGTCGTAACGGAGAGTCAGAATGGCTTGATTTTTTGAATAGGATTAGTTGAAGAGCTGAAAATGAACGTAGGGTACTTTGATCCTGACTGAGCAAGAAGATCCCATGGGATACTTTCAGTCGAAGCGGACAAAAGACAGCTACTTTTAAAAACAGCTTTTCATAATCGCCTATCGTCAACAACCTGCACCACTGCCACCGTAATTGGGCTAGATCATGTTGACAAGTAAATTACTAAATTGTGTCCGTCAACATACCTCACTTGATTTATGCGTCACCTACCTGCTAAACAATTACCATCTTTATTAGTTACTGCATAAAGTGTACTTTATAGCGAAATGAGGAGGTATCTGAGAGGATAGTGCCACGGTGGCAGTGATGGTGATATATTTCTGTGTTTCAACCGAAGAATTTGTGATATTTCAAAATGGCTGCCGTAATTTTCTTTGAGTGTTTGTTGTGTTTAATGTGAATCGGAACGAAATGCTTTCAATTTTACATTATCATCAGTTCTAAGCGCTGAACAAGAGCGATGAATAAAAAACTAAAAGAAAGTACACAGAAAATAACTGTTAGTTTACTAGTGGTGTCAGTAGTGACAGACCGGTTTCAAATGACTCTGTACGAAGAATCCAGGTACGGACTCAGTGCGGTGCGGAAAACCCAGATTCATACTTAGTGAAGATAGACTCATGTCATCAGGTAAGTGATGATAAGGCCATTGGATGGTAAGTGTCTGCACCCAGAAGCTTTAAGCTAAGGAGGCGCTCTTCTACCTTTCATATACCGGAACACAACAGTGCTAATCACACTGCTATTTGTCGACAGACTTAGGTAACATGGTTTTAACTAGTCAGGTGGACAGGAAAAATGCCCTACCGAGTACAGACAGGTAACCCCACTGGGAATCGAACCCGGATCTCCAAATTTTTAGTCCAAGAGCCATTTGGCTACGGAGGTGATTTAAACATGACGACATGGTACTAACTTATTTTTTTATTAAATAAGGAGCATCAACAGTCTCTCGTATTGAATATTTGAATTTATACATTAAAAAGTTCTTAATCTGATACGAGAACGAATTACAGATGCACACAACATTAATGTAGTAAGTTACATGATTAAAAACAAGATAAAATAGAGATTAGATTAAATAGAATTAAATATAAAATTGAAATTCACAGATTGTTATTGTAACGCAAGATGAGTGTTTAAAGTCCGCTTAAATTTGGGTAATGAGTTAGAAAATATATCTATTTCCGGCAAGTCCCTACATAGCTCATTGTATTCTGTGCAAATTCTGACTAAAGGAGATTTTAAAACTCTTAAAAACTTTTAAAATGTAGACATTAAATTATAGCTTCGTTATGATGCAAACTCAAGGCTATTTCTCTAGTCATGCGGCACTGGTCGCATAATTACAATATACATAGTCACAATTCACTAATAGTCAGGTACATCGTACAATACAGCGACAGGTGGGGCCAGGGGTTATCGCGAGGTCAAAAGATGCGCCCAGCCACTTTCACTTGAAGCCAGAGACTTATTGGAAACAGCCACGCCACTGTGCTGCAACGGAACTTTTTTGACACAACATACTTTTCTTGGATCAAAACAATCATAAAGCTGGAAATGTTCACTGTTGAACATAACCCTCATAAATTGGTAAATCGAAATTTCCACAATTAGAAGGTGGATTGGCTATCGCAATATAGCGTTGCTTACACTGAAGTTGAAGGTAAATTTCATTTAGTTGATTGTTATGACATCAACCACACGACTATGTATTAAATAAATACATTCAATTTTGGAAGGGCTATATAAAATAGTAGAAAAAGACTTCCAAGTTTCATTTCAAACTCATTAGATCTAGTAATATAATGTTATGACAAACATGTCGTGGCATTACTTGTATCTATTATTAACTAACGCAACTTTTTAAACCGAGTATTTTAGGAATATACAATTTTAAAAAAAACTGAAACTGTGATCTATTCGAATAAATTACGCAAGTATCCATGAAATGGGACCTACTTTTCACGCAACTGCCGTCTCCACAGTTTTAACAAGTCTATGTTTCAGCAATCTAAAGCTGCACTACAGCCTATTTGCTTCAAGAAATATTTATAATGAAGCGTGTTAGCCAGACATAAGGTTGAACAGCTTGAAATGGATTGAAACAATTAAAAGTTTTGTTACATGATACAGATGGGTTTTCGATTTAAAACTTTATTACAGGTATGGTTTTATTAACCACTTCTAACTTGTTAATGTGGGATACACCATATCATTCATGGTTTCAATATTATAATCAATACTGTAGAGAGGGGGAGGTAACGTAGCTGGTATCGGGATCTTTTCCAGAGAAACAGCGTAGATAAGTTAGACAGTTTAATAGATAACTGAAAGCATATTACATGTACAACAGATGGGGCGGACACGCGGACCAAACACACCCACTTTAACTATATTTTTTTAACTAGACACGCACTCGACCACAATACCACACAATACATTGAAGACTGATCTTCTATTGATAAATTTCATTTGTCGTCTCCGCGACAGATTCTAAACTCAAAATAAATGGAAAGTTCGAGAGAACTGTGCAAGCCAGTGCGCATCTACATAGGCTTCAGCATGAAGACCGAACTTCATTACAATACCTACAATTGAATATTCGTTCGTCGAGTATTGCGATATTCGTTAACTATTTGTGAATTTCATTCGTCCGACACCTCACCTTTCTAAATCAATTAAACGCCTTACGGGGCTGTCACCTTTCGTGTTAAACCTTAATGACCACTAGAATTAATACTTCGTGAGTATCATTCGAATTGAATCGACACTTTGCACTGCTTAATTCAAAGTGCCCGGGGTGGTCTCTATACGTCGAGTGGAAATTAGTCTGTCCGCGACTATGCTTTTAACCGACTATACTTTAATGTTGAGTACATATTTTAAAGTATTAAATGTGCCTGATATTTATATGTAATTTTAGCATTCAATTAAAGCTTGGAGAGTAAATATTGTAGAATTTTTATGTATAAAACTTTTAATCAACTAGTGCGTAACATGATTTCTAATAGGGTTCACCAGGGCAAGTTGATTGATCCACATCTTTTCATTTTTGTATGACAACATATAAAAGAAAAATATACTTAGCAAACAATAGCCAGATACAGGTCCTATAGGCCATTTTAAAAAAATTAGATAATTTTTGTGATAGATTATTTATTTATAATTTTGGCTAAATCATTTACAAAATCAGATTTATTTTAATATTGATTTTTCTTGAAATTAGTACGTTTTCTATTCGGCTCAAGACAGCACCAAAACTCTCAATGAATCTTTCACAGTAAATATTATCGCATGTAAAGACATTCATAAAACAATTCAACGAAGCAAATTACGAGTAAATCCGACTCACAAATAGGGATTGCAATTGCTGGATCCAGCATACAGCAATCCAGCTGGATCCAGCGCCTTTTTAAACATGCTGGATCCAGCATACATCTTGATCCAGCGATGCGGATCCGCAAACGTATCAATTTCTATTGTTTAGTTTTGAGTTGCCGCCATTTTCGAATCGGCGCGGCAACGTTTAATCGACATAAAATAATATAAGATATCACCAAATGAGTAGAAGATTTCAAAGATTATCGTAAGAAGTACAAATTAATAATAATTTTTAAAATAAAATAAGCTTAAAACAATAATGAACGAAAAATAAATACTAGTTTTATTGTGAAAAAGCGTTGGGCGCTCGATATACGAAAAATGTGGCACAAAGCGCCCACGCTTTTTTCACAATAATACTAGTATTTATTGTTCGTTCATTATTGTTTTAAGCTTATTTTATTTTAAAAATTATTTTAAACTTTTTAGTTCGATATTCTTTAAAAGCGTGTTTTTTTAAACTATATTTATTTTTCACTTTTTAGTTTAATATGCTATCAAAGCGTGTTCTTTAGTTTTGTTTCCAATTTTTTATTTACTATAGATTATCAACTATTTGATGGTAGTTTCTTTACCGACCCGTTTTATTCCGGAAAGTGAGCCATAAAAAATCAGGCGCGCGTGTTACAAACGAAGACACTCGATATAATTTATATGGACGGTGACGGGTCTTGTTCGTTGGCCGGCTATCGACGATCGTGAGCAATTTCGCTTTCCGTCCAAATAACGAAGATCTCCCTCCAGTCGAACACTCAGAACTATGTCTGTCCTATTTGCACCAATTATTAATTATGGGTGGTTGACAAGGAAGGCAGCAGGCGCGCGAAGGAGAATTACAAACTCACAAACTCACAAGCCCACAAACATACAGGTGAAGCTAATATAAGCGTGTTAAAAAAAAACGCATTGTCATCGGAACTGAACCAACGTACAAAATTTCAACTCCCTAGGATAAGAGGAAGTGCTTCTAATTCAGCTTGCAAGATTTGACCCGAACATACATACATACAAACATTGCAAGTTAAATAAAAGCTTTTAAAAAAAGTCTTAAAAATGTCGTCTTTTTATTTTCGTTCCACGTTTTGCTGGATCCGCGCTGGATCCAGCTGGATTCAGGTCAATCCAGCAAAAATTCCGCTGGATTGAAAACGCCGCTGGATTGCAATCCCTACTCACAAACTAGTCAAGCGATGTTTATTTGACGGCTCAAAATCAAGAATGGTAAGAATCGCCTTAAAGGTAAACCCGAAGATTAATTGTCATCGTATATTTCGATGCGTGCGCGCCGTGGGGGAGAACAATTTGTGTGAAAAGAAGGGGAATTGAAGAAAAAACACTAAGAAAATACTATCAAAAAAACTCTCGCCGGTGGCCATAGATTTCTATTCTAGGACCGCCTGCCCTAACTGCTTTCTTACACTTTAGATCTGTCGTACTAAGCTGTGTTCCAGAAATGTTGTAATAGTCTAGTATAGACTCATTTGTCTGGCTTCTGTACCTCTATAAGCATCCTTTGCTCCTACACCGCCATTGTTGTTTATGTCATCTTAAAAACACGTAAAAGCCCATTGACCATAATAATGAGTGGAAATGTTCTAGCTTTGAGATATTTTGAAATATTTTAGTTATAACAATTTTTTTTTTAAAATTACAGTTGAAACTTAAACGCGTGGAACGATGTATTTTTTGTGAAAAAGAAACATTTTAAAATTATCTTTAAACTACCCAAAGCAAGCAAAATTTCATACTGTATTCATATCCATAACGAAATATGGATAAGGTTCAAACTAAAATGAAATCACGTTGTTTATTGTCTTTTCAATGATGAGTGATATGTAGGCAAATTTGATATCGATAATTATAGTTTAAAAACTTAAAACACGCTTTACGAGTGTCGTACTAAAAAGTTTTTAGCCCTAAAACAACTTTTATACGAGTACGTGGTTATTACGTACACTGACTTTATTGTAGAGATGGAGGATGGACCTGCAGGTATCAACTATAAACTGTGTTCATTAAAAGCTTTTATTTTTTATTAATTTCTTTCTCTTGTGGTTATATAACTTGGTGCATAATTCCGCAAATAGTTGCTTTTTATTTTACAATTTCTTGTTGAGACGGTCGTCTGAGTTTGGCGGCTTCACTGATGTTCCCGTGACACCAGGTTGCTGCGTTGTTTTGTCAAGCGCTTAGTGTACTTTACTTTAGTAGATTTTAACGAGTTTGTTTAAACACAAAATTTTATTTTATCAATATATATGTTACTTGTAAATTTGTTATTTTTCCCTCGTTTGACGAATACACGAGTGACAGCAATGTCGTCCCAAGAACTGTCAAACAAACTTGTCAAGATTTCCAACAGAAGACAAGCCTTCCGGCCCAGGGTATAATTTTTCCATCCTACTCCTGATTCCAGTATCAGATCATCTCGATGGTGCCAAAATATTATATTGTCACCCGAATTACATATAATTGCAAAGTTTCTAATCGCTACGACGTTTAGAAGTACCTTCAAATTGACTTGCTAGATTTGTTTGCATACATAGTTACATACAAGTGAACCTAATGTAAAGCGTGTGAGAAGGGCTCATTTAAACACTATTTTGTATGTACTAATGTGCAGTTAGCCCCAAAAGTTTCGAAAATAGTAAACATTTTCATGACGCGTCATATGACGCATGCGTCGAAACTTATAACCATTTTACGAACGTTTCTTTTCGTTTTTGTTTCGGATTGCTTTCGGATTTGATACAATTTGTATGAATCTGAAATTCGAACTTTTAACGGATTTAGATCGGTCGTTTTTCATGGCACTAGCCCTGGAGGTACAGAGCGCAGGCAGACATGCGCGGACGCACGTTCTGTCAGGACCCGCGACCATTCAGTCGTCACTCCCCATCCGTCTTAACTTATATTACACCAGCAGACGATGACTCATTTCGGAAATTCCATTGAAGAGTTACCTTAGTAAGACGATAGTATTTCTCGCATTTGTTCAATGACGTATGTAAAAATCTGACCTGAATCTAATTTAACCGAGCGAGCGCGAAGAGAAATGATTGAAAAGGTGTTTTTATCCGTTGTGCGGTGAACATTTATTCAGTTTTAAGCCATGTAAAGACAGACAAGATCAACAGCTCATAGAGTCACAAATAAAAATATATTCACAATTGGTAAATATTACGATGAAAACTACTTTCATTTTGACTGCAAGACACGCATATTATTTTAAATCCCGTAACACATACTTTGCATAAATATCATTGAAAATTATAAAATAAGCGAGACGCAACCGTCGTCATCTCTCAGACTACACCCCTATTCATCGGCGGGCAGATAGCTATCTTCAATGGCCGATGTCTTGGAAACGTACGCACTGTCCCATTGGGTAAAGATCGGTATGCGGGACCCGCTATTGGGCGATACGGAAGACACCGTGATATGTTTATGTTGTCTCCGGGACTATTTAAGGGACGTGTTCCAACGTTATCGTGATGATGTAACCGAGTCGGGTTTTCGGAGCGGGACAGGACGAGGATTGCGAAAATGATAGCGTATTTGCATCACACAAGATTTAAATTAAAGTATCTTATGGTAACAAGGAAGTCATGGTAGCTCAGTTGGGTAGAGCGGCAGCTTGAACAAACAAAGTCTGGGTTCGTTCCTGGCTCGTACCAATGAGTTCCAATTTGTTATGTATGTACGAATCATAAAAATAAAAAAAAATTCATGAAGAAACCTGCACACTACAGAAAAGAAGCTTTAATGACTTCAAAATGAAATCAACCACATGATGGAAAAGAAATCGACTTCTGAATGGTATGAATATAGATTTAGTACTCATACATGCTGCGATTTGCGATCGTAACCCTTTACAATCACAATCGTACTATAAACCCGCTTATAACAATAATTGCTTACATTAAGTTACGTTATATTACATTAATGTCATTTGCGAACGCAAATGTACAGTCGTGAACATAAACGTTATTATGGTGTACAGTCGTAAACAAGAATGTAAACTGTAAAGTTGGCGGAAACATGTGGATGAGATGGTCGTTGATGTGATGATGTTGGAACTGGGCCGGTTCAGTGCACATATCGAACATTCACATTCTGTGGCAGATATTTTTAATGTGTCAGTGTTTCTAATTGTAGTAATACTTCCTGTTGTAAAATCCCTAATTAAAAATTAGAGGTCATTTGAGGTCATCATTAAGTACCCCTTCCTGAAATATTTATATAAAATGTGAATATATTTGTTTTCAATGCATCTCTGAAAAAAGGTATCCTAGTTCAGGAGCCAGTTTCCACTAAGTCACCATACCCTAGAATTAAGTGACTTTTTAAAATGTAAAAACTTCGTGGAGACAATAAATATGAATATGAATAATAATAATAATATGAAATATATGACTTTGAAATCATTCCAAGAAGAGATATTGTTAACTCTTTGACGAGGTGATGAATCGAGACAGTTTTTTCAGTGTCATCAATAGTTACGAAAGTAAGTCGGGACTAAATAGAACTAAATTTATGTAAGGACAAATTACGAAAAAAATTGTGTTTTGTTTCCTCTTCTTTATGACGAATTGTAACAAATTATCGTTATGACAATAGGCTAGACGACACCAAATCAGGGCGTTATAAAACTCCTATAAAATTAAAAATATCTAATATTATTTAGTTTTTTACTGGACTTTTACAGCATATAAAGCCCACAAAAATAGAAAAAAAACTTGCTCAAAATAAATTTTTAAATTTACATTTTGCTTTTTAAATTACACTGTGACTATTTTTAGTAAGGGCGTGGTCGCATAGAAACTTTATTTTACGAGATAACTCGGATATTGTTTAAATTTTCATACATTTTCAACTTCAATGCTTAACTGTGACGTAACGCCTACGTACCGATTTATATAGAACGTTTTTGCACCACGTGATTATCTATTCACGCGGTCTCTCGAATGAGGGAATAATATTTTTTATCGTCAACTGCAACCTAAATCGGTCATATTAAATCTTTTTAAAATCATTTGAATTTAAATAACAGAAACAAACGAATAACCATTGTTTAATCAAGGAAACAAAGAGACTATTCTTCAAAATTAACATATAGACGATTCAGACGTAAATGTCCAATCTTAAAAAACATTTTTATCACCAAAATGGACACTGGTCTCACTTAATTCCGAAATATCCTTCCAAGTTTAAATATCTCACTTCGGCGTGAACTTAATTTTGAAAATGTCATTTGTAGTCATTTTAAACTGTGTTTATGTATTCGATTTACATTTAATCAGGGTTTTAATTGCATTTATCTCCGTAATGTCAGATACGTGTGTAATTTTTGCTGCTTTAATGCGAATTTAATTTATATTTTTTTGATTTCGTTTTGGTGGGAACGAGCATCCTGGTTTTAATTATTTACATTTAATTATTTCGCCCATAACTTTTAGGCTTTGTCTTTATAAAGGGTAAGCTTATGAGTCTCTTTGGCTTCGTCATGATAAGCCATAGCAGGACATCCAGCAGCTCCCCGCGACCTTTTCTAGGTCGTCGGTGTATTAGGAGGATTACAGTATCTGATAAAATGTAGGTTGTATGAAAATACACAAAAATATCTAACCCAGCAAGAATGCGTCTCTAGCTATTACACGAACGTTTAACGTTGAAACAAATCGTTGCGGCACAATCTGCTCTTCTGTTCTATTCAGGAGCTCTAAAGGAAATAGAAACAATGTTCATTAATGGAATACCGAAGCGAGCGCTCCAATAATTGCTGGCTCCGTTTATTTGTCCCATAGAGCTGTCAAGACTCAGAAAGACTATCAAATACTAATGTTCCATGAGATTTTCTACTAATAAGTTGCTAAGCTTTCAGAATAAATTTCACCTCGAGACCAGTACTTCTAGTGTGAAGCAATCCCAAATTGTGCAGCGCCTCTAGCGGCACGTTTACGAAACTGTGATTCTTATATATATTGTGATATACTTATCTTATTGGTTAAAAACTCACACTAGAGGTACATAACTTATGTCCATTTTGCTTCGTTACAGTTTTCGATGATTTTTACACTAATACCATGGATTTTACGCGTTTGAATTCACTAAGATATTATTTTATTGGATTTTGTCTAAATCATTAAATGTAACAATATTAATATTTTTGCGCTCATGTGTTTTTTCCTTACAGTTAATTTTAGTATTGTTATCTCCGTAGGTAATTTTATTTACGAGAAAAATAAAGTTTACTGCACATCATTCAATACGTTATAATCTGTCTATTGAGAAGTGACTTAACATAGCAATGTTAGGATTGATTTAGGATTATTGTAACTAGCCAGCACAATATCGTCTGCACCGTCGCCGATGTGTACAAAGTAGTGAAAATGCTCTGCACCCGCCATTGGGCCCTTGCATAAGTTAAATTCATTCATTAACTTCTCATCAGAAAAATCGAAACAAGTTGCAAGTTTATGTTTTGTACTATCAGAAAAATGTGTATATTTAGGAATATATGTCAAATGTCGTTTAATAGTGAATAATATGAGGTTTTCAAATCCTAATGTAAATGTTCTAAATTCAAATTAAACTTTCATAGGTCTTTCTGATAATCCTTACAAAACATAATATTGCAAGGTTTTTCAATTTTTCTGATGTGAAATATATATTTATAATAAGAATGTTGACAGCACCTACATGCGCTTTACGTTCATAATTTTATTATAATGAAACATTTTAATCAAGAAAGTCGTGTTACACTCCACACTTTAGAAACAACATCCACGTTCGGGACCACCGTGGAAATAGCTTTTCAGAAACTTAAAAGGATGACTGTTTACTTACCACTGAATAGTTAAACTTCTCTCCACGCGTCTGTATGAGTCTATTGTAAGTCAGCACAAAGTTGAATAGGAATAATTTGTCGGTACTGGAGTGGACGTTTGCAAGGGCCCGCTTCCACTCTGATACCTCGTTAGTTATCTTGGCAAGACTAAATAATTGTAGCAGACTTGCCCAAGATGCTAGCTGCTTACCATTAAGTGGAATATACGTATGTGGGTTTAAGGACTAGCTACTTTTTGATTAAATATTTTTTGTACGATTATATCAATATTTGTTTAGAATCTCATGCTATGTAAGTATAAGGATTTTTTTAATGATGATGATGATGATTTAGGATTTCTTGTGATATTATCTCTTTTGGTTTAATTTTATTTAGAATTTGAATTAGAATTTTAATAGTGATAGCAAGAGAAAATTTATTAAAAAATAGTTTTATATTAATTTTTTTATTAAATATTATTTTTTAACTTGTAATATTATATATTATTTTATTTATTTTTTGAGGGTATATAAATTTATATTAAATATATATGTATATAAGGATTTGCAAAGAATATACAAATTCGTCCAAAATACCTCAGCGTCTAAAGACGTCTTTGATCAGTGCGTGTTGCTAGTGATGACACACGGAACCGAAACGTGGTCATTTACTGTGGGCCGAATAAACAAGCTCAAAGTCACTCAGCGAGCAATGGAACGAGCTATGCTCGGAATTTCTCTACGTGATAAAATCCGGAATGAGGAAATCCGTAGATGAACGAATTTCACCGACATGGCTCGACGAGTCAGCGAGCTGCAGTGGCAATGGGCAGGCCACATCGCTGGAAGAACGGATAACCGGTGGGGAGTAAAAGTTCTCTAGTGGCGACCAGGTACCGGGAAACGTCTACCAGGCCGTCCCCCTACTAGATGGACCGATGACCTGGTAAGAGTCGCGGAGAGCCGCTGAATGCAGGTGGCTCGGGACCGGTCGATGTGGCGTGCCATGAAGGAGGCCTATGTCCAGCAGTGGACAGATTCCATTTTGACTAATAATGCGTGAGGTCAACAAAGATACACACACATGTGTAACTGATACTGGCGTGTGTACCCCATAGTTGCGAAGTTCATTACCGCGATGTACGTAACTGCGATAGTTCACCATAGCGACGTCCATTGTCAAAAAACTTTCGCGACAAAGTTCGTCGCGATGGTGAACTTTCGCAGTAACGTACATCGCGATAATGAAATTCGCAACTATGGGGTACACACCAAACCAAATGTCTAACCTAGTTCCTTCATACGTATTCAGTGACGATGTAGTTCACAGTACGCGATAGTCTATATTAGAAGGTGCATATATACTCAATGTTTGGAAACTCCCAAATTATATAACTATAATTAAGTTTTAAGGGAACACGGGAACTGATCGAGAATTCCATAATTTAAGTGCGTATGAGTCACAGGTAAAGGTTCAATGCAATTCTTGATCAAAGACAAAATACCTGGTGGTGCACCTGTTAAATTTGTTTAACAAAACAATAGTAATCGTATTATAGCAACACTCTTCAGAAGTGTAATTCAATCAGTACAAACAACCTTCCAACCTTACTTCTTACGGATGTCTTTACTGACGTCATTTAATATTGATCCATCTTTATTTAAAATTTTCTTCCAAATCCCTGTTTATATGTTTAATAATTTAAAAAAACACTGTACAATTGGCTTGCATTTTGTAACCATTATTTGTAGAATACACTAGAGGAGGCCCATATTTAAAACCGAAACAAGAACGAGAAAAATAGAGACGGAACTTTTTATCTTGCCCAACCGAACACTGACGGCAATAAATCGTAATCAATAGCAAAGACGCTAATGACACCAATTAAATAACCGTAAAAAAACCGATACTTATCGGATATATTTCTATATAATATATGGCCGGGTTGCGTGCACTCGCGTGATATTATTTATGTGTTCTAAGGCGTCACCATAAATTACTCCCTATTTACCATATCGCTAGAAAATGATATGGAACACCGATTGTCACGCGGCCCGCTGAGCCAGCGAACTGGCCTGGAATCTCAATACTCTGTTTCTAATACATTACAATTTCTAATAATCAGGTGGAAAACCTCCCCATGAACATTGTCTTCTCCCATGCCATTCAATGACAGGTCCTGAGCCGCTTGCATCCAGTGAGCCAGTGACCTTTGACGCATAGCGCATCAACGACACGGTCAATCGTGATGCTAATTGATAAGCAGGTACCCTGAGGCATTTAAAAGGACATGATACGTTTTATCCTGGCCCATGAGTTGGTTATGTGATAATTCATGAAGTCTATGTACACGAAGTCGTCAGCAAACGACATCATCAACAGCCTATATACGTTAGGCTCACTTCACATGCCTGTTCAAGACATGCAGGTTTCCTCACGATGTTTTCCTTCCCCGTTAAGCAATCGGATAATGTACTTGAATTGAAAAACAACTCATAGGTACACGGCTGGATTCAAACCTGGAACCCTCAGATTGTGAGCTCATGCCTTAGCAATTGCGCCGTCGACGCTTGATACGTATGATACGATAACAGCAAACGTAATCATCATCAGCCGGGAAACGTCCACTGCTGGACATAGGCCTCCCTCATGGTACGTCACATCGATCGGTCCCGAGCCACCTGCATCCAGCGACTCCCCACGACTCTAACCAGGTCGTCGGTCTATCTAGTAATCTAGTAGGGGGACGGCCTGGTAGACGTTTCCCGGTACGTGGTCGCCACTCGAGAACCTTTACTCCCCACCGGTTATCGGTTCTTCGAGCGATGTGGCCTGCCCATTGCCACTTCAGCTCACTGACTCGTCGAGCTATGTCGGTGACCTTCATTCGTCTACGGATTTCCTCATTCCGGACCTTATCACGTAGAGAAATTCCGAGCATAGCTCGTTCCAGTGCTCGCTGAGTGACTTTGAGCTTGTTTATTCGGCCCACAGTAAAAGACCACGTTTCAGTTCGGCAAACGTAATAGTTTTAAATAAATATAATGCATCTGCTAATACTCTCGAGTACAAACATATGTATTTACTTTGATACCATGTCACATTCACTGTTGCTTGTTTCTATGCAGTATAATGTGGCATATATCAATGAAAGGTGAATATGACATGGCACAAACAAGGTGCATACTTTTGTACTCGAGTTTACATACTGCACTGATTATAAGAGTACGAGTATAATTATATACCTAAAACTATATATTAAAAGTTGCTACAAACGATGTTGTGGGCATACAACCGTCGTCCGTAATAACCGTACAAACTGGCACGACATAAAATTTATAGCTTCCTTCCAGAGCCTTTAAAAACTAGTCTAGTACCAAACACTTTGTAGTCAGGGCCAGTACAAGCTTTAAGTATTAATAAGTATACTCGAAGCCTACAAATTGCTACAAACTGTCCGGTCCCATTGAGTGGACATGAGCAGCGCGCCCGGAATGTCACACCACTTTGTTACTTGGAAACTGAAACATCGACACTTCGGTCTTACCGATCTGATATTATTGACCTTGTTTACTGTGGTCTAAGCTACTAGATCCCAGCCTGGTCGCCGTTCAGAGCAGAATCGCTCCTGTCATCCCGCGGGTGTAAAAGGCGTCTAAGTAGGTCTAAGTAAACATTTTTTTTTCGACTACAGCGGAGCCAAATGAGAATCATGATTATAGCAAACTTATATGAATATATGTCTATTTGTATATCTCCGAAGCCTCTTAGTTTCATTTTGAGAATTAATCCGTTCATATGCTTTAAAAATGTATATTTTGTTTTTTGTTGATTTTCACAAAGAGCGCTTAATAAATTTCGATAAAATTTATATAGAACCACGTCGGAGGTCATATTTTTCTATTTTACCTTACAAAAAAGAATCATCAAAATCGATTTATAATTGGCGGAATAATCGCGTAACATGCGTAAAAAAAACATACTGTCGCATTGAGAACCTTTGTTGAAATCGGTTGAAAAATGAAGTGTCATTGAAAGTGTATAGTTTGTCCGCGGGTTATAAGCTCTATTATTTGACGTGAAATTCAAAATGCGCTCAGGCGGTATTAGCGACAGTGGGCATCGTCGCGGCAATACCGCAATAGCACCGGTGGCTCTGTACGAAGAGATAACTGCAGGCTTTCTGTTTCTCTGTAGGTAGTGTAAACCTAACAATATTTATTTACCCGATATTAATTACAAAACACAATAGTGTATTTGATTAAAAAAACATTTTGGTCTAATTCGACAGACCATGTAAAAAGATTAAGTAGCTCGATCAAAACTTTTTCGCTACATTACAATATTGAAGCATTAAATGCTTGTACCAATAGTTTTTGCTCGTAAAATAAAATTTGTGTTATTGACCCGATTGAAAACGTTCAAAAGTCAATCAAAAATCTAAATTTAAACAGCATTTTACTATTCGAGGAACTATATTTTTCGACGCATTTCTATTGCACCAAGCCACAACTATCACCAGGCGGCCGTCCCTCATACAGGCATTCGTTTTTCTCGCATACTATGTGCAGCGACAAAAAGCTTTAGCCAATTAATGAGATAAAGTGTCAGTACCAGTTGCAAAGACTATGATGTGATCGTTTAATTCTTATCCCACGTAACCCGCAGATATTCTGAAAATGTGAGTTTTTATTTACCATGTGTTATGGTAGGAAAGTTGTTACCTTATTAAAGTCAGAAACAATATTCGATGAATTAAGATTTCTACTGGTAACACGTAATATTCAATGAAATATAAGTTTTGATTCTACTTACATTATTTTATTGGGTTCACATTCTTTATTATGCTTAAATGTGGTACATATCGGTCTTATACATATAACATGTTGGTTTCTCACATTTCGCCAGTAACTGGCATGCAAAATATGTGTCTTAGTTACAAAACAATTAAATAACAATCAACAAATGTCAGATCTTACAAAATAATAAAAATTACATTTCAGATGTCAAAAAAAATTGATTCAAGATTCGTTAATGTATGAAATATGTGTGATTAATCTGTAACGAAATAAAACTTGGGTTAAAGGGAATGATTTGGAAGTAATAAGAAAAATCGGTGTTTTCACCATCATCGGCCAGGAAATACAGATATACTCAATCCGGGACTAAATGGTGACAGTCATTTCATTATCATCAGCCAGGAAGCATCTACTACAGAACATAGACCTCCCCTATGGTATCCCAAAACGACCTGTCCTGAGCCGATTGCATACAGCGACTTTTCGCGAGCTTTACTCGGTCGTCGGTCCATCTAGCAGGTAGACTGCTTACTCGGTTTCCCGTGCTTTGTGACAGCTTTACTCAGAGATAAATAAAAAATTATAAATTGAATTCTCCTTTTCAGGAATACCGTACAAATTATTCCCTTCCCATAAAATACCACATCAAACAAATTACCCTAATATAAATTATCAACCTGCCAGAGACAATAAATTAAAATTGACGGTCGCCAACAAAGGTCTGGTTGAATTAATAACCCCATCCGAGGTCTAGGTGCGCAGACGCAGCTATTTGTGTCCAATTAAAGCTGAATAAATTGGCACCTCCCATGTGGGTATCTATACGCAAGTGCTTTGAGAGATCAATTTGTATGTGCGTACTGCGCTCAGATTGTGGCAAAGAGTTGAGTGATACAGATGTGATGTTCGTTTGATTTTCAAACTGTTTTTGGGTCTCTTCAGCAAATGTAGTGTACCAAAGTTCAATACTTTTAGACATATACACAAAACGTGTTAGCATTTGGCTATCTTCTCACCTGATGATAACGGACGATAAGTGACTTTGAGAGTAACTTGTGTTCATGAGCTCGCGTCACTCGCTGTGCTCGTGTTTACAATTTGAAAATTCCTTACCACAACCAAACTGAGTACCAATAGGTATACCCACTGGGTCTCGAACCCGAGACCTCTGGATTGTAAGTCCACGCGTGTGGACACGGAGGCGGTTATAATTGTTTGTGTGTAGTGACACTTATTTCAAAAACTGATATTTTGAATAAAAATCAAAAGGACTAAGATATGACTAAGACACTGACGGGTATCTAGGCAAACCAAACCAAGTCAGAATGACTTTGATTTATTTGGTTCAGTTTTTGTCGGATTCAAATTCAAATTCAAAATCATTTATTGTTTTAGTTGCAGGTATACAGAGTTCTTAAATATATAACTTATATAGTAGTTGTTCCTGTGCAACTTGCCTTTTGGGCGTACAATATTGTTATTATTATGTCATTTCAAAATTACATTGTTACATTATTTTAAGTTGTCGATGTCATTTTCAATTTTGTCAGTATTTAAAAAAAATTCAATTCAATTCAAATAAACTTTATTGCACACACACACAAAATAATAATAATAAAAAAAACAGAAAAGAAAAGAGAAGAACATAAAAGGTACAATGAAGGCGGCCTTATCGCTAAAAGCGATCTCTTCCAGGCAACCTTGGGACAGAAGAATCGTGTGATTAAGAAGGGGTAAGTAGGTGGTGCTAAATATATATTAATAAATAAATAAATAATAATTTAAAAATTTAAAAATTAAGACTATAGAAACATTTATCAATTAGAGCATTAAACAACGTTCTCTTGAAACACGGAAGTGGAAGCTCTTTCAGGCTGTCAGGCAAATGGTTATAAATCCTCGGAGCCATCACATAGAAACTGTTACTGCAGTGAGCTGTTTTGCATTTAAACACGGGGGCTATGTCCACTTTGTTTCTTGTTTTACGTGGGTGGCTGTTAACTTTAAGTGTGAAATAATACAAGTTACTTTTGATGAACACGCAAGCCTGATAAATATACATTGATGGTAAATTCAGTATTTTCAGTTTTTGAAACAATGGTCTGCAACTTTCAGTTTAGTGGGATCCAAACATTGACCTGACACATTTTTTTTGTGCGCGGTTCGCTTTATGAAGCGTGATCATTCTAAGACTTCAACCACCTCGGACACTGAATTTACAGCAATCGTTCAACAAAATCGCATATAAATCAACGGACATAGCGATAGATACTAACTCGACACTTTTTTCGCCCTGCCTCCCGGAGACAGGCCGAATTAATCGGTACCTACTCCCAGTTGCGTCCGCGTGGGAAACCAACTTATCGCCTGAGTCAATAATTTATAGAGGAAGCAATCGCTTCTGCTATTACAACGAACGTAAAGTGAAATAGTCAATTCGTTGTTTGCTAACCTAAGGTACGCTAAATCTTGCTGATACCATTGGAATGCTGTCTATTAAATGTTGCATACTCAATTTCTTTTACCATAATCTTTTAAAGTAAGAAAGCTGACCTAGTGCAGTGATTGTCTAAAAATAGGGCGTCGAATTGTAACGTCGGGAAATGAGTATCTTACACTTCTAACTTCATAGTTAATTACATTTTTCATTCACTTTTTTGATAATTTTTCAAAACGCCATCTGCTGGCCGCGGGTGAACCAAGTGCTGGCGCCTTTTTGCACAGCGGCTTAGCCTCGCCGTACAGCGAGGCAACAGCGCCGGTGTACTGGGCACCATGCCGCACGGACTAGCTCTAGACAAGTGTTCACTTTGTAAATATAGGTTTTTTGTTTTTTTTTATTATTATTATTGTTGTATTTTTTAGTTTGTAATTATAAATAAGTGACTTTATTTATATTTTAAGTTTCAATGATACAATTAAAGTATTTTAATAAATATGATCATAAGACAAAAAAACGCCACCTAGAGAGAATTAGTTGCGTGGCGGTTATTATAGATGACATTCTAGTTATTCGATAATTGTATTCATTTCCCAATTTTCCAATACAATGTCCTATTTTTAGTTAATTACTTATCAAAGACAGCTGTTCTGTTTCAATAGATTACTCTAAAAGAAATTATTCGTTTATAATTGTATAAAAATAATTGTATAAAGATAATCTTAAGTATATTCCTAAAACAAACAATTTAAGTGCTTTAGAAGAGCAGACGTAGAAAAATAAATATATCGAGAAAATTTTCACAAATCGTGTTTCTGGTTGTTCCTTACCTTGCAGATGTCCTCGAGATATCATTGATATAATATCAAGTCTCTATCTGCTGCCGTTGGTGAGAAAAATAGATTTTCACGACCCCTCAAAATCAGTGTTTCCTCTTAAATAGTTGCGCCAGCGCACCGCACCCATATACAGTAAACCAATACAGAAATAAACATGTACAGATGTACGTGGTGACATGCGATCTCTTATCATACCCGCCGCCCGGTTTCACTCGCGTCTATTCATCAACTTGGACTTGCATTAATTATAATATTTAATACTAATCGAATGTTCCGTGATGTATATCTGGATGCAGGGAGTTATAGCTGTGTTCAACTGGTGTGGAATGTGGTGTGAGATATATTCTAGAGGTGATCAGGAAATCTTAAAAGATTATGCACTCCATTTATGTCTAAGCTTTCGACCTCAGAAATCATTCCACGGGAGCGTGTTTCGGTAACGTCAGAGCATAGATACAGCTTCTAAAGGCTTTAAAAATATCAAATAGGCTTCTGTTTAACCACCATCTCACCTGATGCTAGACGACGATGTTGTCTAGAATGGTTCACGTTACCTAGAGCCTATTCTCTCTGGCCTTGAAGACATCTTTTACTCCAGCTTTGAGCTTGATATATGGCTAGACACTGTCGAGCAGTAAATTACGGTCAGAATTCAGAGAGGACTCTCATTCGGTGGCAGTAAGTGAAATAGACTCAACAGGCTAGACGACAACGAATCAGATTAGGGTTAAATTGTATTTAAAACCATTAAGGGCATTTTAAAAATCCGGCTGCCAGAAAAACTCCCTATTTGGATATTTATTATTACTTTTAAAAAATAATAACAAAAGCATAAAAATGGACGTAGATATTTATTTTACTATTAGCTGGATGCTAATGAGAAGGATGTAAGAAAGGGTGTGGTCACATAAGAACGTTATTTTACGACATGACTTAAATATTGATTAAATTTTCATAAATTTTCAACTTCGACGCTTAGACGATACGTTGCGCCTAGGTACCGATTTGTATGGAGCATTTTGGCACCACGTGCATGGAATCACTGTTTGACGGGTTATTTTAGGAAAAGTATAAGACAAGGCTATTTATCTTGTAACACGGACTCTAGAATGAGAGCAGAATATTTTTTACCGACTTCAAAAAAGGAGGAGGTTATCAATTCGACGGGTATGGTTTTTTTCTTGGGTTTTTAATGTTTGTTACCTCAGAACTTTTGACTGGGTGAAAAGATTTGGAAGATTATTTTTTATTTATTTGAAAGCTGATGCCTCCCGTGTGGTTCCATTTCAATTTGGTCCAGTTCTGACAACGGCATCTATGAGAAAATGATATAAATCTAATATTTGCCTTAGTAAACGTAGATTTTAAGGGCAACTGAAGTCGGTTTCCAGTTCTTTTTGAACGCATTTACTTAGATTAGATTAGATTAGATTATCATTTATTTGCCAGCACAATACACATAAAAACAAAATACACACACACACACATAGGAAGAAGAACACACAATAGAAGTAACAGCATAGTTTATAGCAATGTATCATGCCAGCAAAAAGGCCCTAGCTCAGCATAGTGTTGTGGACTACGAGCCCACAACGCTGGTAATTCTGCTAGAGCCTAGAAGGTGTGAAAGGAAAAGAAAAAGAAATATATAATAGAAGGGAACAAAGGTTTAACATGAAGGAAGGAAATAAACATGAATATGGACATTTATAGGACAGTGCTATGATAGGTAGGAGATAAAGGAGATAATTAATAAGCAAGTAATAAGCCTCTTAAGAAAAATAGTTTTGTATTGTAAGTAAGTGACTTTTATAGCTATTTTTAAAATTGAACTTATTTTTTAACATCCGTATTGGTGGCGGTAAATCGTTCCAACATTTAGAGGCCATAAAGCGAAAACTTCCGCGGAACGCTGCAGTTTTATGTTTAGGAACAGTAAATACTTTAGAACATATTCTAGCACAGTAGTCTCGTTGTGACTGACGCCAATTTAATTTCCGATATAAATAATCAGGTTGTTTAGTATTGATAACACCAAATAATAAAGTAGCTAGTAGCAAATTCTGTCGACCTTTCATTTTAAGAATGTTACAGTTGTTAAGGAATGGTGTAACATGAGAACGAGGTGGAATATGGAAACAAAACCGAGCGCATGCATTCTGTACTCGTTGTACCAGTCGTTGGGAGCGCTGCAATAGACACGGGCCATACACAGTTATAGCATAATTAAGCTTAGAAAGAACTAGTGACTCACACAGCTTAACTCTTAAGTCTACATTAATGTAAGGCCGTATTCTATACAGTACCTTTATTCTGTAGAAACAATCACGCAAAATATTAACGGAGTACTTTTCGAAACGTAGCTGGTTGTCCATTAACAGGCCCAAGTTACGGACTTCATCAACCCTTTCAATCTTCTCTCCTAGCATCAGTAGGGTCGGATTGCTTTGTGAAATATTTTGAATTTGTTTTTTTGACCCCATTATCATGTACTTTGTTTTTGATGGATTAAGGACTAGCGAATTTCTACGAGACCATAATGATATACGTTCTAAGTCAGACATCACTGCAGAAACAGCCGAGTCCACTTTATCGCGGGCAACTGAAATGTAGATTTGCAAGTCGTCGGCGTAAAGATGGTGCTTGCAATTAATGATGCTATTTGTGATATCTGCTGTATAGATTATAAACAGAAGAGGGCCCAAGATTGATCCCTGGGGTACGCCTCTGTATATGTTTTTAGTTTCTGAGCAAAGAGTAGTACCATCTGACTTATTAATAATTACTTGTTGCCTACGATTACTTAAGTAGCTATCAAACCACTTAATTGATGACGCACTGAATCCATAATATGTTAATTTTGAAAGAAGAAGTGAAGTGTTTATACAGTCAAAAGCACGTGAAAAATCAAGAAGTGTAAGAAAAGTACCTTTGCCTGCATCTTGAGCCGAGAGTATATTATCTACGACATCAAGTAAAGCAGTTGATGTGCTACGATTTTTTCTGAATCCGGATTGAAAGGCAGGCAAAATATGGTATGTTTCACAGTAGTGTGACATTTGTGAATATATCACCTTTTCCAAAAGTTTTGATAGTAGCGGTAGTATACTAATAGGTCGTAAATCTCTAATATGCAGGGGGTTATTATTTTTAGGTAGAGGTCTTATTATTGCAGTTTTCCATATATCAGGAAAGACGGACGATTGTATGGATTTATTTATTATAGCGGTAATAGCAGACAAAGTAAAAGGGAGTGTCAACATGAGCATATCTAGATTGATGTTGTCTACGCCTTTAGCGTTCGATTTGATAGAAAATATCAGCTTTGCTACAAAATTTTCACTGACAGGCTCTAAGCTGAAGCAGTTATCATTTTGTCGGTGATACTCGTAATAAGTGAGATCAGATATGGCAGTGATGTTTTCACCTGGAACATCGAGAAAGTGATCATTAATCGCATCGGGGACCATAAGAGATTCGGGAATTTCCATCTTACTTTTGAAATCTGGAAGGACAGTTTTCTTCAGTTCGTTCCATAAGTGTTTTGGATTCTGTAAGTGAGAATTAATGTTTTGATTGAAATATGCCTTTTTTTCAAAAAACAGACTGCAGTTGACTAGACTTTTCATTTCTTTATAGTGTTCTTTATGCGTATCCATTTTAGATTTGCGAAATATTTCGTGAGCGTCATCTCTAAGTTTCATCATATATCTAACATTACTTGTAAGCCAAGGGAGCTGTTGTTCTCTGACTATTGCAGACATTTCCGGGGCATGTTTATCAAATAGATCTATAATATACGTGTTAAAAGTTGACACCATTTCATTTACATTAGTTAATGTATAAAAGTTTTTCCAATCCCTTGAAACTAGGTCATAATTAAAGCTTGTCAAATTAATATGTTTTATAGGTCTGTAAACTATCTTGCGAGGAGGGATTCTTTGTCTCTTTATTTTTAGTTCAGCTGTAACGAACGAATGTCCGCCAAGTTCAGCGATGTGATGAACTCGAGTAGTAATCACTGTTGCATCATTGCAGATTATATCAATTAATGTTTCACTATGCGTTGTGAAGTGTGTCGGATGAGTGACATAGTTTTTCAGATTAACACAATTCAAAAACTGATTAAGCCTTATAGTGCCACTATCTTTGCTATTGAGTAGGTCAATATTAAAATCACCCATAAGTACTACTCGATCACAGTAGCCAAAAGACGTGATGGATTCTGTAAGTGCATCCAAAAAAGTATCTATGTTCACCCATTGGGGACGATATGCCGTGCCTATTAAGAGTTTTGTTGAATTAATATTTAATGAAATCCACATCTGTTCAACTGATTGATTATGAATAGGGTGTTTACATGTTCTTGCATTAATACCACGCTTTATATAAAAGCCTACCCCCCCGCCAGACTTGCGTGATCCGCACGAACGAGGAACATGTCGGAGACGATAGCCGGGGACAGGCGGTGCTCGAGCCTCCTCTCCTTTCTTCAACCAAGTTTCATTAATAGCCAATACATCAGGGGCAAGGCGTATCACAGCAGCTTGGAACTCGTCGTGGTTACTACCCAACGATCCAGCGTTAAAAAGACTAACTAGTAAATTTTTATCCAGGTTTTTTTATTAAAATTTGAACTATACTTGACAGTTACATCAGTAGTAATAAGTAGGTAATGAGGTGATATTTGACCATTAGTGCTATGAAATTGTATAATATGTTGTGATTTTGTTTGGAGAAAAGAAGAGAGGAGAAATATCATTGAGGAGGTTTGAAAAAAGGAAGTATCGACTTTTACTATAAGTACACAAATAATATTGAATTGATATACCGCTAGAGAAATAGAATTGTTCACGTGAGACATAGCATGACAAATCTCGCTATAGATCAAATAGAGGGGAAGACAGTTGCTGGCATGACACATTGCGTAACAAATCCAAATGTTTAGAGAATCACAGATGTTAGCATGAGATGTAGCATAGGAAATCTTACTATAGACTATATTCACAGAAAAACAATTGCTGAGATTACACATAGCAAAATTTTTGGCTTGACACATGACATTATTAATCTTTATACAGAAAAAGTTTAGAGAAAAACCTTTGTTGACATGGCTTTCATACCAGTCCTGACAATAAAATAAATTTAGAGAAAACCAATTATGGATATGACGTGATGCATAACAAATTTTACAAAAAATTAAATCTACAGAAAAACCGTTCTTGGCGTGAGAAATGGCAGAACAAATGTAACTAAAAACTAAATTTGTTTTATTATAAACATAAACCAGGCAGACAGTCAAGAAACGCATATATTCTTTGTTTAAAAAAGGGAAATAGTAAAGAGTACAAACGTATGGCATATAAACCCAATCAGAAGTGTCTGTTAGTAATATAAAAGCTAAATTAATTAACGAAAGCTCCAAAAAAGCTATAAAACTAATCAGAGTTGTTGTCGTTCTGAATATTGAAAACACGTTCAATATCCTTTTCAGTCCTCAATTGATGGGCTCGTGTTCCAGGACGGTCCGACCGCTTTGCGTAAATGCGACCTTCTCTTGACCAGACGAAAGACCAATTTAGAGCTCTGCCTGCGGCACGTGCCTTTCCCAAAATCATACGGTTTTTCTTTGTCAGTCTCTCGTTGACATAAAAAGATCTCTCATTGTGTGCAGGCAGACCAAGGTCAGCCGTGGTGGTACCGCGTCGCACACGGGCTGCCTTTAGCAGATCGTCCCGCAATGCGCGTCGCGCCAGCCGCACCACGATGGGTCGCGGGCGCAGGCGCGGGCCCTCGGCTGAGTCGGCAATGCGACGCACTGGTCCAGCGCGCACTGCGCTTACTATATCACGTTCGTCGAGCTTTACTCCTAATTTCGTCGCAATACACATAGCGAGATGTACAGCAGACTCACCATCTTCAAACTCAGGAATACCGGATATTTCAATGTCATTTATCAAGGCCGCTTGATCTCTCTCATTCAACTCTATTTGTAATTGTGTGATCGTTTCTTGCAACATCGAAGGTGCATCATTTTCATGAGATTTCAGGACTTGAACTTCTTTCTTCAGGTTCGCGTTTTCCTGCTCAAGTATCTTTACCTTTTCAAGGAACGTGTCTACTTTCTTATTTGTATCATATAGTTGAGCCTGAAGTTCAGCGGTAGTTCTAGATATTTCCAACTGTAGCTTTTCAGTTATGTCTTTGACTTCATTGCCAAAATATGATCGCACTTGTTCAAACTTGGTGTCCAGGAGACTTGATATTTGTTCCAGTGTGATCATGCCACTACGCTCATCGGCCTGAGTGCGTTCTGAAAACGACTGCAGAGTGACATTGTGTGTCAGTTGCTCAGTTCGGTCCATCGCCTCATATTGATGATCCATGTGTGTTTCTTCATAGGACATATCAGCTGATGTGTTTACATTATTATTCAAAGCGACATCCAGTTTAGCGCGCTGTGTTACGTTCGAACAGTTCGGACATAACCAACTTTTTCGCAAGTCAAATATGTTTGCCATGTATTGAGCTGAAGTCATGTTCATACAGTTATGATGATAACATTGTTTACAGGTGACACATCGTAACAATTCAATGTTATGTGTGACTAACTCGTGACAGACCTCGCAATTCATATTCAGTAGTTTAAATATAAATTTCAACTCGAAATAATTTACAAAAAGGGCGAAGAACACTCCAGGCTCGAACGCAGGTCACAGGTTTACGCCGCCGCCACTCTGTACAATGCGCCACCGGTCAGTTGCAGTGAGCGGCGAATATAGTCTTTAGTAGTGTTTTTGCAGGCCGTTAGCGCCGGCGACTGTACTCAGTTGATTGAGAATTGAGGGTGTAAACAAAAT
Source organism: Carcina quercana (assembly GCA_910589575.2). Classification (NCBI taxonomy): domain Eukaryota; kingdom Metazoa; phylum Arthropoda; class Insecta; order Lepidoptera; family Depressariidae; genus Carcina; species Carcina quercana. The sequence goes on from OU342435.1 coordinate 1,418,418, forward strand.
GATAGTTTCACTGACCTTGGTAATCGGCGGTTATAAGTTTATTGAATAACTTCTTCCTGTATTTCCATGCATTTATTGATATTATTTTAACCACTGATCCATATATCAGATATTTATTGATAATTTGTATGAATTACACTGTTTGTTGAACGTAATTAACCACAAGTGTGTCGTCCGTATTTCGCCACTGATTACGTAGCACTATATATGTTTTAGCACTTATCCACAATATATGTCTAGGATTAAACGTTCTTCTTTATTTTAAAACTGTTTATTTCCCTCCAAAGCTTGTTTTACACAATAAAACTTGAAATATTCGCGGAGCTAATGTTTACTGTAGCAAGTGCTGCCACCTTGTTCTTGTACTTGTAGTCATCATATCAATTGAACAACCAAAGTGAAGTTTGACTATTCATTTACACCACCTGTTAAGAAAGTATACAGTATAGTAGTAAGCGTTCGTGTTTTAACCACGAACCACAAATAGTCAGTCCGTCAGAGCGTTATTCATTCAAACACACAATCCAGTTTATTGCTTTACTTGTCCACGCAGTTGTAAGTCAACCATCCCGTTAGAAGTTTCCGTGCCAAATAAACATAAACATTAGGGTATGTCACGTGGGAACTTAACAATGACCAGTTAAAGTTAACCGGGTAACGGTTAAATGAGTTTAACCAATTTCGAACTGGGATTTTCAATAGTAACATGCCTATTTCATTCTTTAATAGCTAATTATGCTAGCAATCAATTAATTAATTGTATTTATCGACATAAAATCACAAGTAGACGTAATCAAACGAACGAATTATTCATAAAAATAAGTATGGGAAATTACGAAAGCAATTGGCACCTTTAACACCGTGCCGTACCAATTTAATCAAGATGACTCCCTTGGAGGTGCCTTATGCGGATAATTGTAGGCAAATTGGCGAAGATTCGTACTTAACGAGGTGCCCGTACGGGGACACTTTTTGCTGTAACTACCTGTATGGCTGTCTGTTACACCGAACGTCATTATTTCTGTGTTTGCGGCCGATGCTTTTAGCGCTATCATGAGAAAGAAATCCGCGTCGCTGCTACACTGTTAGAGGAAGCACTAACAGCGTTCTGAATGTGATTGCGGGAAGATTTGATTGTTCGCATGTGGCATCTTATTAGAAATACGCTTTCACCTTACAATATTAAATGAAAAATTGTTGTATGCAATAACGGTCTCAATGCAACTATAACGATTTTGATTTAAAAAAAATTTGAGTGTCCAGCGTCAAGGAATCTATTGATCAGTGTAATCTGCAAAATTTTAGTTTTCATTTTATTTGGGGTCTGTATTTCAACAAATGACTTACAAAATTAGTTCATTACGAATGAATCTCGGCATGAATTGTTAAGCCTAATCTAAATTATAATTGAAATTTTATTTTTGCTTCGTTTCACCATAAAAAAACGGGTTCATGTAAGTTGGAGTCATGAATCAAGGGTTTAATGTTATACACTTGTAGATTTGTAATATTTATTTCAGTGTTCTTGAATTTAGTGAATTTTTATAAAATATTGCCTAATTATGAGAGATAAAGAATCAGGATGGACCATTTACATGTTTTATAATGTTACGCTTCGGTGTAACTGATAAAGCATTTATTAACGGCCCTTTAAAACTGTCGTAGGTGCTAAAATAATTATGTAAAATATATCGTTACCTCAGAATGGGACCTCATTATTTCTGTGTACAAATAATTATGTTAAATAACAACCATCAATAATCATCGTTTTGACAGGTTGATCTGAAAACCGGGTGCTTCTTCAAAAGTTTTATAATTTAAATCGACTTATTTGGAATTCATCTTTCATATCTACAGTCCTGTCAGAGCTACGTATCGTCTACAATTTTATACAATTAGTGGTATTCTCAACGTTTTGTTCCTTAGTTTGATACCCAGTGGGGGTATCTATCGGTACTCGATTAGGTTAGTGGTAGGGCATTTTATAAGTCCAACATGTTAGATAAGTCTGCCGCCACACGGCAGCACTGTAGATTTGCTGTGTTCTGACATTAAAGGTAACACAGGCAGCGCCTCAACAGCGTGAGGCCTCTAGGTGCGCACGCTTACCATTCAAATATCCTACTTAATATTATAAGTGTGAAAGTTTGGATGTTTGGATGTTTGTGACGCTTTCACGGAAAAACTACTGAATGGATTTGAATGAAACTTTACAATAACATAGCTTTATACATCAGAATAACATATAGACTATAATTTATAAAGACATATTGTGTAAATTGTCCAAAATCACACTTATAATATTAGTGGGATTACATGGGCAATTTGGGCATAACAAAAACGCGTTGCCTAGCAACCGACCATAGAATATGTAATTCGTATATACAAACTTTCGCGTTTATAATATTAGTGTGAAGACCAGTGCAGACTATTTGAATGTACTGCGTCAGATATTGAAATTTATTTTGTTTATTTAAACTATTAGCCTACGTAACAGAATAAACACTATTTTGTACCTTATGCTGGAACTGGAGATAGATGCTTTCTATGCCTATCGAACAAGTAGAATAAATCCTGAAGTTAACGCGGACAAAGTCGCGGGCGGAAGTTAGTAAATAATAAAAATATAAATTTATTTTTAAAAAATCTTCCTTTCAATAATCGTGAACGCATTTTTATTGAGAGCTCCAATACTAGCATTAAACAAGACCTTAGACCCTTATCATTAGCCAATTTCAGTACCCGGCCGCAGTTACCGTAATGAATGACTGCACGTACCAAATTGGTACGGAATAATAAATTTCTGGAAACCGTCTCCGATTATGACACTTAATTGAAAATTCGGTTATCGAGATCCTTTTTAAGCGTTTTCGTAGAAAAATATTCAAACCTGCAGGGCTGCTACCATGAGCAAAATTATTAAGCATTACTAAATCTGTAGTAGAATATAAGTACTAACATAGCTAATAAGATATTAGTAAAAAAAATTGATCATAGTTGTCTCAAAAATAAAAAATATTTTTTTTAAAAAAAGGTCACACGTGGCGTCACAACGTAAAATATGGGGAAAAGATTCGCTGCCACTTGTTTGACGAGCCCAATAATGTCGTGCTTTGGATCTTTATGTTCATGCACACTAAAGTAATGTTTTTTATTCCTATCCCCCTATCCCTTATTAAAAACCCCCCACAGCGGAATGAAAAACCTAAGTCAAAAATATCATTCGAATAAGTTAGCTTTGCGAATGTTTTTGGACTATAAATTTTAAAATATGCTGTAAAACCAAGTAAAATATTAATATTATTATATTTTAAATTTATGTGAGTTTTATGATATCCTTAATGGTTTAAAATACAATTTAACCCCAATCTGACATATTGGACATCCAAATACACATTCAAAACTATCAGGTGATTGAGAAATTCAGGATAAAACTAAAGTACTAAACAGTGACACCCCTACCACTTAAGGCACTGCACTCGTCTAAGTAATGGGTATCGAATACCCGCTTTTAGTGGTCAAGAGTAAACAAGAAAATTGATTTTGAAAGAATAACTTACGATGCTCCCTTTAAATTCACGGAAACATTTTATTGAAACCGTACACTGGACTCGAGATGCGCCTCCATGACTTACTGACGCAATTAAACGTGTAATTTGACAGTTGCTGTATCGTAAATCCCAGTAAAACTGTTATTACGAATCATTCGATTGCTCGTCTGGTATAATCGATCGATTGTTAAAAAGTTGATTTGACATATTGATTATTTTTTCATTGGCTGAAAGGTTTGTTGTCTAATTGCTATCTTCCTGAATTTCTTTATCATTCTGTACATCATACACTCTATCTGAAACTCAAATTTTGGAACATTGATGTGTTTGACGGGCAAAGTAAAGCCTCAACTATTTGCGGCCGTCCAGCGGATCACCATGCTTCGGATCTACAATCCACGACTAGCTGTTCGGTGGGAAAAGGATTGGGCACCTAGCCTAGTACTCCAGTGCAACGCATCTGTCCCGACCTTTCCTCCAGAGTGGCTTCACCTGCATAGTGACGGAGCACGTTCGATCTTTATACGGAGGGTAGTAACCGGTAAAGATGCTGCTTGTTTAGCGCCATCTAGTGGTCACCTGTAGGCATCTAGGCTCAGACCCCGATACAAGATATATCAATTCACAACAAAACAACTTCAAAAACATTCTTTTTGTAACTTACTAATAACACTGGTATTCCCCTGCTTCATTTGAATTTTTAACCGCCGTCCGCTCTATTTTAAATAAGGAACTCACCGAAACGGATCCATTATTTATTCCTAAGAAAATAACACTGGCTGGTAAATTGGGGAGCGATTATTCATACCGAAATTTGAATTTCGAATCTACTTTGGTGGTCCTGGCGCGAATATGAGGCGTGTCTCGATGGTATCGGGCCAGCGCAATTTTAACGCGTTGTAAGAAATTTTCTAGATTAATCGTTTACGTCCCACGTACCAGGGCTTTACATGTTCATACTGAGAGACTAGGTGACTAGGTTATAAACAAAATAAAGAACTGGCTTTGTCACAAACGCTAAAGGTTAAAAATCTAATCCGTGGACTCACAATTAGGAGGTTAAGGGTTTGATTCCCAGTGGGATACCTATATAGACTCTCAATTTGTTTGGTGCTATAGCAGTATTATTATTATTATATTAACAATTGAACATACTGTCACGGAGCTCGAAAAGTCTAGAGATAAAGAAAAGAGAGGGGCGTATCCATCTATCCCCTTCGTGTCGGATATTGACAAACGACTACCGTAGAAAGCTCTTGAATACTCGCATAAGGATTGTCAAGTGCAAAAGGGACACCAATTCATCTATCTCCTTCGCGTCGAATACTCTCCAACGTTCCTGAAGATTCTAGACTATAGGATCTAGAAACACTACGGGGTATATATAGGCGCGAGCCGAGCTTCGAGGACAGTTCAGTTTGAGTTGAGTTCACAGTGATAAAAGTGAAGAAAGGAAAACAGGAAGAAATTGTAGAGCGAAAGTACAGTCGAGGTGGAAAAGTGTTAGTGTATTAGTGTGTCACGTGGTGTCAGTATCGACAGATCGGCGTCAGTAGTGCCCAAGGACTCTGTACGTGGAATCCAGGGACGGACTCAGTGCAGACGACTCGGAACTAGTGAGACAGGGACGTACTCTGTTTGGGGGGACCCGTGATTTTGAAGATTGGTTTGTGGACTTGAGTTACCAATAAATTCCGGAACTTTGGAGTCGTGTTTCTCTTCAATCTAAACAAACCTCGGGAGCTCGTAACAATACTTAGTAAAAAATCTGTTTTATCATTTTAATATTTAATGCAAAAAATAAGCACCGGAAAGAAAATTCAAATGGGTGGATTTGAGTATTCTCACGCCTCCCTCATTACCACATAACAATATTATTAATAACTGCGAGTATCGCATTATGAACGCTCCAAAACCCAAGGCCCTTGGATTATGGTTTCGAAATGACCTGTCGAGTTCAGACCGAATTAAAAATTGTGCCCATTTGTAATGTTTGATAGGTATCGATATTTTGTTATTGGGCAACGCAACAACCGGCCGGTCGAATTCTTGGTACGTATTTTTCAAATTAGGAATATATTCTACCTTAGGGCTGACTCCGTGAATCATAAACGGATGCATAAGTCCAGCGTTGGATCGCTCTTATATCGAACAGCTATCCGTTACTCAGAATTGTAGAGGGATTGGTGATCGAAGTAATATTAGTGGTATACAGAGAGATTTGATCTCAAAAGTCAATGGTATGTCAAATGTCTTGTACGGCCGCGTGACGTGATGTGATACTAGATTAAGTAACTTATTACTAATTGGTAATAAGTTTAGGATCAAAATTTTTGTTTGCTTTGTCCGGTCTATTACTATTAATGTTAAATGTCTTTGGTGGTATAGTTCCTTTTGTCATTTGAATTTATGTACGAATGATAAAAATCATTACCATTGGCTTTTAGGTGAAGGAAAACATCGTGAGGAAATCTGCACACTCCTGAGAAAAAATTCTAATTGTGTGTGAAGTCTACTAATCCGCACTCGGCCCACATGGTGTACTATGGCCCATACACTCTATGTAGGAGAGTAGACTGCAGTGGGGACATATATAGGATGTTGATGATGATAGACGATATTGTCCGTCTCATATAATTATTCCTCAGTCAGTTCTATCCCAAATCTAGAACCACTCAGCTATTACATTATATTAACTATTAGCTTTGGACTTCAGGAAGAAGCCCACGGTAACTACTCACTCGATCGGGATAAAAAATTCTCCCCATTCCCTTTAGTAAATCCAGTCATTATTACTAACCGTTACGATGTATAAGAAAGACAAACTAACAAACTCACATCCAAACTGTTACTATTTATAGACAACGGCACAAATATAATACCAATAGTATTAAACAATGCAAACAATGCTCAATCAAAACCCTTCATAATTCCCTTCACAACGACCTGCCCCTTATTGACCGACTCAAAATGGAATCCGCACTGAAGTCGGTCTCATTAAAAATACCACAACATATCAACTAGTCGGAAACAATCCCTAAGCAGCCAAGCACCAATAATTCCTGTTAGCCACAATCATTTCTTTGGACTACTATAATTTCTGTGGACCATAATTATTTATGTGGACTTATGACGGCGTCCACCAATTATAACGAAAACAATCATACCATTAAGGGACGGGAGGCGCTCCATAAAATGGTATGGCCTTAACAATTGGCAGAAATAGGCTAAGAATAATGTTGATCTGATGTTTGGATGTGGCATTTGCGAGTAAAACATAAGCAGATCAATTTTTAGAAATATTTCTTTAAAAACCGTCTAAGTGCGAGAGAAACGCATCAAAGGTTCCGAAAAAAATGACCCATACAAATCATACATATGACTTTGAAATAAGGTTCATTTTTCCGACTGCATAACTAAGTTTTTTAGTCAAGGTTTTGTGATGATTTCTTAATAACTATACTAGATAGAGACCTTGCTTATGTTTTTCTGTAATCTGTACGTTTATTTCATGGTTGCGCGAGTCTAACTTGCACTTGGCCTGTTTTGCAAGGTGTTCATAGCTACAGAGACAAGACAGACATGTCTCATTCGGGGATACGAGTCACGCGTCATTTGTCGCTTAATTTGTACGCTTATTGTGACTGCTTCTATCCGCACAGGCGCCTGACCCAAATACCAGAGTTTACCCACGTCAAGACAAAAAAACGTTACTTATAGGTCTAAAGCATTAGAAAAACAGAGATACGACGATTTTAAGAGCTCGAAGTCGACGTGCTTTTTTGGTATGAAATGTAACCACGCCAGATCTACTAAAAAAGATTGGTCGCATTAGTTACCACGGACGTTCTACTGGCTATCTGCCAGATGAAATTATATTTTCTATCTGGTACCTGCAGTGAACAAACAGCTTTTCCAACGACACCCACAGCGTGTTAAGAGGGTATGCTGGTGTCAAAGCGCCCATAAAAACGCAGTCCAGTCATATTTTGAGTATTAAGCTATGAAAATCTATGGAATTTTCAAGACACAATCTAAAAACAAATATCTGTGTCGGTGGTGAGTCAGATTTTCGTTTAAATATATACTTCCAGAGTTACAGGGCGTCAAAGTATTGTATTTTTCGGTAATAAAAAGCCCCGACTTTGAACCTGTTTTACGAGAGTATGAATCAATTTAGAACAATTTGGAAAAACCACCGACATCTGAAATTTCATTAGTATACTGTATTGAAAAAATGGCTACATAATATACTGTATCCTTCAAATGATCACTGGACTACGAAACATCCAAATACCGGGTGGATAACTTCGCGTAGTGTATGCTGTCTCACCGTAAGCGCTCGGGTAGGATAGGGCTCGGATAGGGACAGCTACAAAACAATGCAACCTTGAACGCGGCTACGTGCTCGAAACAGACAATCCTCTTAAAAGTGTCGATAAGATTTCTTTTTGTTAACTATGTGTAATAGCTACCATTGCCTCCTCCACCCCTCTGCTCTCTGTCTTCATTCCCCGCAGGTCAGCTTAATGGACAATTACGCATTGTGTATTTAGTACCGTCCAGCCGATTTAGACTGATAGCGTTCGTTACTAGCTATACTAAGTTATTGACCATACAGGCGTGCCGACACGTATGCAGAATCAACTAGAGTTATTGTACTTAGAGAAGAGGCATGTCTCTCTAGAAAGACAGGCCGTAGATTTCATTAGCTCTTAGTGTAGTGGTTTGATTTTGAGTCCCGTTTCTTGAAGTGAGGTATTGGAATGACTGAATTTAAGCTTGAAGCTCATTAGAGTTTACTTATAAATGCAGCTGAGCTTTTCAGTATATCAGACCGAGTATTATAAACAACTAGCTTCTGCCCGCGGCTTCGCCCGCGTGAACTTTATTTTTTGCATTAAAAAGTAGCCTATGTCCTTTCTCAGGGTCTAAAGATTGTCTGTACCAAATTTCATCAAAATCGGTTGAGAGGTTTAAGCGGGAAAGCGTAACAGAAAGAGAGAGTAGTAGGGATAGGGATTGCTATATAATTCGATGGTGTGATTTGCTTTGGAACAGAAAAAAATTACCGCGTTTTTTCGACCTTAGATTTATGAAATCTATTTACTATCTTTTGCCTGCGACTTCGTCCGTCCAGACTTCAGAAGTTAACGGAAATTACTTGTACGACGTGATAAAAATTAGACTAGCTCCTTTTACGGAACTTCATCTAAACTGACACAGAAAATACAGTCATTCTGAATCTCGGTTACGAAGCTAAGGAATTACAAACAAACTCACTGTAGCATGTATAATATCATGGACTATATATGTTTACGTAAAGAGGTAAAAATATACGTTTATACGAGTATCTAGGTTTAAATGTTAAATAAACATGGCTGGTGTAGTATTTTCTTATAGAAATATTTTTTCCTTTTGTACACTTTTTTTTGTGTGTTTTATGTTTTGTACACTCAAGTACAAAAATATGTATCCACTTTTGAACCGTATCACATTCACGTTTAATTGATTGACATTTTCTTCAACACACTACGTAGGCACAAGCAAGACTGAATGTGGTATGGTACAAAAGTGGATACATATTTTTGCTTACAATTAATAAATAAAAACATTTCAAGTCTTCTACTTCAACTACGAATCAAAACAAAAGTTATAGGCTAGAGAAAATATGTATGGACTGATCGTCCAGTTATCTTACTTTAAGAAGGCATAAGTCCAGCTGTGGACGTTTCCTAGCTGATGATGATAAACATATTTATTCGTATGGATGTATATACTCTATAGAAGATACGAGAACTTGAAACAAACTGAATACTCTGATACTAATTAATCAAACATCAAACAAAGCCAATTGAGATCAATTTTTTCAATTATCTAAACAGTTATATTGATTTATACCTCATCACCATTCCATATTTAAGTCAATATACATTTTCAATTTGAGAATCGGTCGTACAATCGATCGTGACCAATCGGGATCTCGATTTCTCGCCGTTTTATGAATAAATCGGCACTAAGCGTGCAGTCTTGAAAGAAGCGATTCAATATTTTTGAAAGCGATTTAGTACTAAATATTGGCCTGCGACTGCAACATGCGTATCCTTTTCTGGCTTTTCAACTATCCCTGTACAAAAAATGTAGTCATTCCTGGAAAAGTAGGTGTTTTAGGAAGGACCAACGCAAAATAAACAAAATAATTCGAGGGGCCCATTGAAGAGTTCCTCTTTATTTCTCCCGACTCCAGCATCAGACCAGCTCTATAGTATCATATTAACGCATTGTCATCAGAACTGAACCATTGTGTGAAAATTCAGCTCCATAGCATAAGAGGAAGTGGTTCTAATTCAGCTTGCAAGATTTGACCCGAACATACATACATACATACAAACATTGCAAGTTAAATAAAAGATTTTAAAATATGTCAAATGTATGTGTAAAAGAAGTGTATGTGTATATGGTCATGTTAACATATAGATACGATTATTTGTATGTACAGAGAAAGCATTGCGCAGTGAGCAAAGTTGCAGTGTAGGTGACGTGGCGGCAGTTAGAGACCTTGCAGGTATGAGACAACACGTCGACCAGGAGGGAACTGCTTCTGATAATCAATTAGATATTTTTTTAGTTTAATTTTTAAGGTTTGTAATGCACAAGAGCTCGCTTTACGCCATGCAAGTCTCACTTTCCTGACAGTCAAGCGGACAGACCTTATATTCTCGCTGCGCTAGGATGCTACGGATGCTATCCTCTAGGTAGCAATCTATGGTAAGACAGTCGACTCGCTCACTCCTTGGCTTCATTCCAAAGAGCATCTTCGTCATAACCCAGCGCCGGTCAGTAGGATAATATCTGGTAGAACGTCTCAGAATCACGTTCCCCGTTTTTCTCACGACTGCATTGTGACATTGTTTCACTTTAGGCCATTATTGTGTTGAGATGCAGATAGCCTCGGTTTCGCTGTTAAACTGATTTAATGATGCAGCGACGAACTATTAAATGTAGTCGGCGTTGTAGTGTAGAAGAAATTGATTATAATAAATAATTTATTAAGGCGATATCTTGAATATTACTGTAAAAATTTGAAATATTTCGAATTTCGATATTTTTACTATCACTTTCTTCAAAAAGCATTATGCTTTTTTATTTATTGTATAAAATGAGATATTATCATCATCAGCCGGGAAACTCGTCCACTGCTGGACATAGGCCTCCCTCATGGTACGCAACATCGACCTGTCCCAAGCCACCTGCATCCAGCGACTTCCTGCGGCTCTAACCAGGTCGTCGGTCCTAGTAGAGGGACGGCCTGGTAGACGTTTCCCGGTACGTGGTCGCCACTCAAGAACATTTACTCCCCACCGGTTATCGGTTCTGAAAGGGATGGTAAGGGATGAAAATGAGATATAGGGACATACAATAATAGATACTTGAAATTAAAAATTATAAAACTGATTCCCGTTGGAACAACTTGCTCACTTTGTCATTTATAATATTAGTAGAGATTAGCATATTTCTGAGATCACAAATCCAGACAGTCGTGGCGATTAAAGGAGATCCCCTCATGAAAAGGACTTTATGTGATGAAAGCCCGTTCCTGTTCACTTTATAGTAAAGTACGACTGGAGTACAGTTTCATTCATCATCAACAGCCTATATACCTATCGAGAGTGTATGGGACATAGTCCACCACGCGGGACCAGTGTGGAGGACTTCACATGCCTGTTCAAGACATGCAGGTTTCCTCACGATGTTTTCCTTCACCGCTAAGCAATCGGATAATGTACTTAAATTGAAAAACAACTCATAGGTACACGGCTGGATTAGAACCCGGAACTCTCAGATTGATAGCATTATCCACTATGTCAGCGACGCTTTTTTATTGTTTATAAACTTTTTCTTTGATTCTTCTCCACCAAACGTGAAAAAAGAGATGTTAACAATCTTATGTCACCGTTTAAGTAAGAATCTCGACTGGAGTACAGTTTCAGCATACCTTAACTAAATTCTTCTATTACAATCAACCCTTGAAATGAACAATATCTAGTGCATTTTTATATCGATGCCCACAGCCCACAAAACACAATACCCACCATTAAAATTGTTGAGGTGTCAGCAAAAAAGTGTCAGCAAACCCGCGCCAAGGTACCCAGTCACTAATGAGTGGAACCAAGGAGTTACTGACAAATATCTCGAATTGTTTCACCAAATAAGGTATCGTTTCAATGGTGCTATTTAGAGATCTAGAAAAGGCAATTATTGTCGGAGCAATTAGGTATTCTCGCAGTCTAGCTGACGCGGGACAAGTCAGGGGAAGGACGGGGTGGAATTCCTTTGTTTTTGTTTTGTTCTTGTATGGTTGCCTCAGGGCAGTGCTTTGAATAGGGCTCTGGTGCCTTGAGATTTTAAGCCTTCCGATAAATCAGCTGTATGTAAAGATACCGCACATTTTTAAAGCGATGTGTGTAGATATTATTGCGCGCTGTGACCTAACAGATTTCTTATTATACAACTGAATGGGAAAGATAATACGGAACCAATGGTACAGAAAGAAATAGCTATCTGTAGAAAGTTGCGCGATCTAATAACGCGAATTGTTGATATTCATAATATTATATCATCTACCTCTGTTTCAACCGAATTCAATAAAGGTGGAGGTTCTGAATTCTGCGAGTATGTTTTTTTTAATGTTCGTTACCTCAGAACTTTCGACTGGGTGAACCGATTTTGATGATTAATTTTTTAGTTGAAAGCTGGTGCTTCCCGTGTTTCCATTTCAATTTGGCAAAGCTCTAAAAATGACATCCATGATAACACTATATAAGACTTAAATTTGCTGTAGACTTTTAGGGCCATTGAAGTCGGTTATTCATAACATAAAATCAAACTTGAAATATTTCATTTCCTGTTTTCTTTTTTATGAACAATATACACTTTTTGTGCTTCCATCTCACCTGATTTTAAGTGACGATAAACTCGCTATTTAGATATACAGACTTGTATATGACCGCATTCACTCCTGATGGTAAGTGGTTCCATAGGATAATTACAAAATTACACGCAGACAAAGTCACATGCAACAGCTAGTTGTTAAAAATGCTGTTAAAAGACATTCGATAATCTCGAGCTCATTATTATTTCACTTCCACTTGACATTCGAACACAAACATTCGCGTTCTTACATAGATTAAAGAACTACGCTACGCTATAGATAATACCTAATTAAGCATTAACCTACGCGTCTGTAAATCTCTCCTGCTTGCGCACACGTAGCCCGTCAAATGAAAAAACAAGACGGCAAATTTTTATCATTACGTCTATTTCTACCTCGTTATGATACAATCTGTTGAAAATTGTTTAATAACCTAACGAAAAAAGAAGCTCAGATAAGAATAGTTTCAGGGAAAGAAAAAAGTTTAGGTAAAATTATGTTTTAATTAGTACGCTGGAAAAGTTAGTACGTCGGAGGTTTTTATCTATTGGTCTTTCCATAATCTAAAGTTTCCCACTTGTTTCTCTAAGGAACAACGTGCATACCTTACCCTGGCCTATTGAACGATACACATCTTAGATGGTCCTCTCCTAGATATAAGGAGATTGACGTGCTAGTGGGTGAGTCCGGGCACTTATCTAGTCTTGATTGACGTACCAGGTGTTAATGGTGCACGGGATTGTTTGGTAGCCGGTCAGCCGTATTGGATTTTGTTTTGGCGCTGTTTTATAGAAGGACAGTTATTGTCGCGATTTCATTTGCGTTTACTTCAAAAATCTTCCCACAAAAACCTTGTATGAAGATAAATATCAGCCTCTGCCCTTGTTTTGGCTACGTGTTGTAATGAAAAAAAGATTTTTAATTTTCAAATAGATTCCCCATGTCCAGTAAGTTCTCTTGCATCCGTGAGCCATCCTAGATTTTCTGAACCAAAACCCAACCACCAAAAAGATCGAGCTTTTCATGGGTTTTGCAAAATTCTACAATAACATTCCACGATACACAACTTGGCAATATTTTTTACAAAAACCTCAATGTAAATACATTTGGTTGTTAAATCTCACAAAAATAATTCACCTCGATAAAATTCCGAATCTTCGGGTGCCGTCCTTAAGATCAGATCTCGAATCAACCAAATAAATCCACGAGCACTGGTACGAACATATTTCGGTTCGTTTAACAAAGAAAAGATGGCCGCACCTTTTGTAAACCAACTTTTGATGACACTCTAGAAATTTTCAATTTCAAAAACAACGTTCGGAGTTTTCACTACTTGAACGGCAAATGTAAGTTGGTTTCGTTATGTTTATAGTCTCTTATGCCCGTATCGAGTGCTCGATAATACTCATTGAGCGTAAGTTATAGTGTATAGCAAAAAAACTTGGCATGGAGTACAGAAAATTTATAGGACTCCTCTTACTCCTTATACAAATATACACTAATTGGTAATTAGACTACCATATGGGAGTTGTTTTTTCATCATTCGTTTATTTTCAAAAAACAGTATAACTGTGTGCGAAAATAACTAAAATATTACAACTAATAAAATACCTTAAAAATACAATAATTTAGCCAATAATATTAAAATTTTAACTTTAATAAAAACATATAACAAGTCATTTCATAATATCTAGTGCATCATGTCAGGTTATTACATGTCAGAAATCCTTAATTGTGTACAATTTTTTTTCTAATAATAAGAGTCTAAGTTTATTTTTAAATACATTTTCACTTTTTATATTTTTTAAAACAACTGGCAGTCTGTTGAAAAGTAAAACAGCTTGATGTCTTGGACAATGCCTAGCAATGTTCAGACACGGTTTGGACACGGTGTGATTTAAATCTTTTCTTCTTGTATTAATACGATTCATCATTTCGACTTCAGATTCAAATTTGGGTCTATTTTTAATTACATCAGTCAGTAACAATAATATATAAAGACTAGGAGCTGTTAAAATCTCAAATTTTCAAATTTTAAGAGTTCCCTAAGCTTCGTAACACTTCTCTCGTTAAAATATGTAATATAGATGTTTATTTAGCCTTTATCTCTGATAGTATGAGGCGATAAGGTGTGAGGGTAAGGGATGGAAAGCATTCTCAACCAGAAGTCTCATGATAACGAGATGATGTCTCTGATTTCATACCGGAAAGCAACAACAACTCTGTTGTTTGTAAGTCTAACTTTGTAACCACTAGGCCACGGAGACGATTTTTATGAGAAATTATACAATAATTCACAAAACGTAGCTTCTACGTAATAAACTGGTTATCAATCTATGTAAAAATATGTTTTAGTTGCAGTTTAAATTATGTATAGTTTCAGTTACCAGTAGTAGAAAATAGCCACTTTATATAGGAATATGAATCCATAATTTCTCGAGATGCGTACTCCTACAATCAGGTGTTTTACCCCCATGTCGTATATGAATAATGGTTTTGTTTCATTAAGCCTAAAAGGTGATCGCGACGATTTAATACACGAACTCGAGTTAATTTAATACACGAACTTCGATCAATTTGGTCATTGTGGTCAAACCTGGTAACTGACGCCATTTCGGCAAATGATTGTAAAAATAACTTGTATAAAAGATGTTAAACTTCCATTGTTGCGCTGGACTGTATACATCTATCCTTCTTACTCACTCTCTAAGATATTTGGTCGTGCACCTGGTTTTTACTTTTTAGGGTTCCGTACCTCAAAAAGAAAAAAGGAACCCTTGTAGGATCACTTTTCGTCTGCCTGTCTGTCAATACCTTTTTTTTTTAAAAAAAACGTGGAGATATTAAGTTAAAATTAATACCGAATACTGAACTCTCCTGCCCCTTGGATCTGTGAAATAATCAAACCTATACGTCAACGTAATTTCCAAACAAAATGCAAGGGAACCAAATGCTATAGGGTACTTCCCGTTGACATATAATCCTGAAATTTGGCAAGGTCTTTAATCTTAAAACCAGGGTTTTAAATTATAAAACAGTAAAAGTAGCTTTTTATGTTTAAATTTTAACACTCTAGCTTAAAGCCATACATCGGGTATGTAATTTAGCTTGCAAATTAAATTTGGTTTTTCAATAAGAATTATATTTTTGGTAGAGAATTGTTGAGTGCATATTACAGTATCTATTACTTATGATTTAAAGTATTGTAATTATTCATATTCTGTACGGAGCTCTTGGAGCGCGAGTGCGACTCGCACTTGATCGTTTTTTTACGTATCAGTTCCATATCCAGTTTATTAAATTGACGACGATCCATCCGTAACTAATATTATAATTGACAACATTTTTAAAATGTTTCCAGGCAGTTTCGTTCATCATAAATAATGTTTTTTTTTCTCTTGAACTCGAGATAAACGCGGAATAATTACGTTTTTAAACGGCTTTAAAAGGTTTTGTTTGGCACTGAATCAACTCTGAGGTCATATTTACTTTAACATTTTTAATCTACTAAAAGATTCATACAAACCTGTTGTTTTATTTTTTGCCGTGTTTTTGTTGTAGAATTTGCTACTGTATGTTTTCATTTGTAAGTCAACTGACTTGAAAAAGGAGGCCGTACAATTTTTGTGTGTACATATTAATCAATTAATTTTTTATGAAACTGACTTAGATTAAGCGACGAGGCATTGAAGTTCGAAGAAAATATTTCATCTATAAAGGTGAAAAAGTAGGAGGCCTTTTTTTTAAAGTAAAGGAGTAAAAGTTCTCGAGTGGCGAACACGTACCGGGAAACGTCTACCCGGCCGTCCTCCTACTTAATGGACTGACGACTTGTTTAGAGTCGCGGAGAGTCGCTGGATGCAGGTGGCTCAGGACCGGTCGATGTGGCGTGCCATGAAGGAGGCCTATGTCCAGCAGTGGACGTTTCCCGGCTGATGATGAAAGGTGAAAAACAAAGGAACAAATGACTATCATAAAAAAGACCCGCATGTCATGTACGAAAATTTGGTCTTCAGTCAAATCGGTTGAAATTTTAATACAGTTCACTGTAATGATATCCTGTGTAAAAGTTTATTTGGGCAAAACCCCTGAAATTTGACAGCTTTTGAGTTAATATCAATGTAAAATAAACGGATGTGCCATTTATACGATTGTAATTATAAAACTGTTAAATAGTGTATGTACTTGGTGTCAGCTTTGGACTTTCACTAACAATAAGCTAGAGCACTCGTTGACTTTAACAATAGCTACATGCAGTTTCCTTTTGAACGAATATTTCCGCTCTAATAAACAAGTCCATTTAGAAACAAGACTTCTTACTTAAATGGTGACAAAAGATTGTTAACATTTGTTTGGTGATCAAGTGGTGGAGAAGAATAGAAAGAAAAAGTTTATCTACACTAATATTATAAAGAGGAAAGATTTGTAACTATTTTTGTATGTTTGTATGTTTGTAATGAATAGGCTCAAAAAGTACTGGGCCGATTTAAAAAATTCTTTCACCAATAGAAGAAAAATAGTAGAAAAATGAGTCTTAAAATGTCTTTCGTCGAATGCGCTGCCGAAACTATTAGCGATAGAACAAAATAATGTACAACAATATTGAAGAACATCATAATGTCTACAAAAAACTCCGCGGTAGCATATGTCCAACTATTGTAGTTATGCCACTACAACAACTTTTTTCATTTTAAACATTAATGAAAATGCTAACCAAATTCAAACCATGCTATTTATGTGTTTATATTAATCCTTATCCAAATAAATTATTTTATGGTCAAGACCATTTAACTACCTATAAAATAGTTTTTAAATTATTTAAATTGGACTTTCCATTCAAAAGATATTACGAATTAAAAAATTCAAACAGTAAACAAAACCGCCATAGCGCCGTGGCCGTTGTTTGCGATGCAGTCTGAAAAGCGCGCCGGGCATCGCGGCGGGCGGGATGGAGGATCACTGAAATAATTTTTTTTAATATATAATTAATAAATAATAATTTTTTAATAAATAAAAATATTTGTGAAAAAAAGTGTTTTATATCCAAATTTCCAAAAATAAATAATTGTCTACCCCGTGCGAAGCCGGGACGGGCTGCTAGTAAACAATAAAAAAGCGTTGGTGTCGCAGTTGATAAGGCGTGGACTCTCAATCTGACAGTTCCGGGTTCGAATCCAGCCGTGTACCTATGAGTTGTTTTTCAATTCAAGTACATTATCCGACGATAGTGGAGACGTATATAGGCTGTTAATGATTGATGAAGGTCTAAAAGTTGGATGTTCATACATCAATAAATTATAAATTAATATCCATACAAAACTTGAATTTCAGTAACGATAAATTTCACTGATTTGACTACAGTCCACTACCGCATTTTCAATTTGGAACACTGAAAAAACTATACTTCAAAAGGCGCCGACAATATTCTTTTGTTCGAATTTTGAATCGCGCATCGGGTTTTACCAAAAACCAAGTGAACTGGAATGTCGCCATCGCAAACTCAATTTAGCATCTCCACAAAAACCCTTTCAAATTTTGAACCTCATTAAACTTGTAGTAAGGTCCATTATACGGACTCCAAAATGTTTTGAAAGAAAGTTGGCGGTAAATATATCGTTGCAAAGGATGTAATTACTCAATAATGTGTCAAGTGCTCGTGTAAGAAAATAAGTCGCTGATTTCCGACTGATTTCGTGGTGGTTATTGATTTTTTCCGCTCCACTTCGTATGAAATTCTGATCATATTGAATATCAAACCGCAATGGACTGAAATTGATCAGTTTTTATACTTCAACGAGCAATATCTAAAGGGCTTCAGTTGACGCAAAAATTGTGTGGGACATAAGAATAGGAAGTACCCAATCTTACCTTCCGTATCTCAAAATGATTATTAATAAATTCGTAGTATTAGGAAACATTATTAATATGTAATCAGATTTTTGGTTATGTTGGTTATTTTATTAAATTAATGACATTATGGTCACCCTATGGTTAAATGTTCTTTTGGAGTTGCAGAAAAACTATAGGCAAACTTAGTGTAAACTATATTTTTGACTAATATATTTTTACTTAATCTAAACCTTGGCACAGTACCGGGGTGGTTTTTATTCGCTACTTCATCAACGTTGTCATCACGATAGATTTACTTCGTAACTGATGTAGGGTGACCATACCTTTAAAATAGATAATCATGCACATACCAAAGTTATGATCACACCTTTTTTTACGATATAAAATGCTGGGCCACGATCACGATGGTCTATTTATCGTTCTGAATAATTTATTGCAATTTTCATGAATTCAGTTTACAGCGAAGTCAAACAGAAAATGTGTTGGTAGTAAAATAAGATTGTTGTCAAATGTAAAAATCAGCAAAGTAAAAAATATAAAACTTTTGTATTTATTATATCTTTAATAGTTTTCATCCGAATCATGCTAAATACAATAAATATTCCCGTGCAGTTTTATAAAAATACTACGAAAAATATATTAACCGTCGTTATTTTATTAAACATCTCACATTTCTCAATATCTCGCGATTAAAACTCAAGAAACATCGAATTTTGATCATTTAATCGATGTTATCGACACACATCGATACCGGTAGTTATGTAATCTATTATTCCGTTACCCCGGCTCATAAATTCGCGCGCTCGTTCCGTTGACAGCTGTCATTACGACCGCCATTTACGGTCCGAATCGCGCCCGAATTTCACTTAACTCCTTTATAATTTTGAGGATCGCGGTACGTGACTCCGACACCGCGAGAGGACGTGATTTGGGCGATGAGCGCGTTTTGGAACATAAGGGGTGTTGAACTATTAAATATGGACTACAACTTGTTAATTCATTATGCCATTTAGAGTTCCTACTTGGTATAGAATCGACCCTTGTGTTCAGACAACAACACATCACGAAAGAACAAATACAATTCGATTCAATTAAAAGGTATGTTTCAAATGTTGCCTGCACTTGAACACTATTTTCAAGAATCATGCAAAATCCTAAGTACGTATGGAAAAATACTAAAATTTTATTATTATTTTTATACTAAGTGACAGTGACAACATCAAATGTCATTTTATGGACGCCATCTTTGTTACTTAAGTCGTGCCTGTTTCGTGCGTTTGTAATGTTTTTGTAGAAATAAACTAAAATAACATATTCAAAAATGTCCTTTAAATTACTTTTATTTGATGCACAAGTCCTGATCGGGACTCCATACATACGCTGAACGCGTCTTTTAATAAATTATGTAGATTTTTCTTCAGTTCCAGCTCGACTATTTTCCAAGACATAGTGATCAACTTAATAAGTCCACAACTGGACAAGAGCCTTCTACGCAGGTGGATTAATCAAACGGACTGATACATTGGTGATCAGACCTCAGTAAGATCTTGTTGACACTTATTTTTTCTCTTGGCGTTACGCTATTGTAAACACGGTACATGGCCAGTTGGAAATGTTTTACTTTGAAATTAATCAATGCCACGACCCTCCAATAATGTAATCAGTACGAACCCGCTTTGAACAACACTTTGTAATTGTAGTTAAATTACACGCGCGATGCAACTCGATACAGATTTTTTTTGCACTCTGTGGCGAACCTCGAATCGATAACACGGACAGGTGGGTTCTTCTTGGCGCCGTTGAACTTGGAATTGTATACCAAACTTGAAAAATGAGCTGAGGACATCGGTTTTAGATACTGACATTAGTGAGTTACATCTTACAGCCGAGTAAGTGTTGGCATCACGAAGTTTTCATCACAAATTTTTTTATGAACATATGCTGCTCAAAATGATTAATTTTATTTTAATAATTAGGTGAATATTAGGAATTTTGAAGAAAACAAATCTTGATCTCAATTTTGGGCGACTTAAGAGGTAGATTCATCTGCATCAGTGGATCTTTGCCGCTGATGATGATAATTACAATTTTGTTTGACACGTTTCGTCATTTTTAAATATTATGGGTTTGTACTTGGGCTTCATCTCACATGATGGTAACTGACGATAAGGCCGCTTACCATAAGCGTGCGCACTCAGAAGCCTCAAGTCAGTGCTATTAAACACAGCTGTTTGGCAGCAGACTTGGGTAACATGGTGGTAGAAAATGCTCTACCACCAGCCAAACCGAGTACCTATAGGTACCCCCACTAGAAATCGAACGCGAGATTGTGTAGCCATTAGGAGGCGTTCAATATACCATTTCATAATTTTTCATGTAGAAATTATAATTAGTTTAATTGAGGTAATTTATACAATATTTCTATGGGAACATGAAAGCTAGGTACATAAATGGCAACTTTTATAAAACCAAATGTGTCATGTATCTTTTGCAAATAAATGATTTATATTCTATTGCGACGGTATTCTCACTTATCACTTTATAATGCCTAGCCTATTCGTCAGCACTAAGTGGAACCTGCCAGATCGTACTTCACCCCGTAGGACGGTCATCAAGGCTCATTAAGGTTAATATGGAGTGGAATATCGATTTAAATGTATCGATGAAAGTTTCGATTCCGTCGATTATTGTCTCCTTTAGGGTACGTTTACGTGAGGCATTTAGTTAATGACGCGTTTAAAAAGTCATCACGGTTTGTGATTGGCGGGTTTGGGAGCTCGGTGACATTATTACGGTCAGAAATTTTATAGTAGATGAATAAGGTTTGTAGGTATACTATTACCTTCATGTATTGTTTATCATCAGCAGCAGCCGGGAAACAGTCCACTGCTGGACATAGGCCTCGTAGGCCCATCGTATGTCACATTGACCGGTCCTGAGCCACTTGTATCCAGCGACTCCGCGCGACCTTAACTTGACCAGGTCGTCGGTCCATCTAGCTAGGAGACGGCCCGGCACACGCTTCCCGGTACGTGGTCGCCACTCGAGAACTTTTACTCCCCACTGGTTGTCGGTTCTTCGAGTGATGTGGCCTGCCCATTTCATGAAGGATGTCTATGTCCAGCAGTGGACGTTTCCCGGTTGATTATGATGTACAAACATCGGCCGGTTTCAATTTTATTACATGTGTAGATATATTTATGGTGAATATACTATACAGTTGAGTTGAAGGCCAAGTTAACCCAATAATGAAATAAATAAGTTATAATGTGATATTATGAAGTGCTTATAAACCAAACAAACAACTTTCCAAACGAGAATCATTAAAATTTCTAAAAAATTACTTATGTATTATGATATATTTTTTGTAAAGCACAGACCGTGTAAACGATAACAATTATAGCTCTAAGCACTAATTATGACACGCAGTGTAATTGTTTATAATCATGGCACGGTAAGGTGATAATTGTCTTAATTACACCGCGAGCCATTAAAAGTGGACGAGTGATTTTCACTTTTTTTGTGGTGAAACCGTGATTTTATGACAAATTGTTGATTTATTAGAAATGTTGTTTAAGTGCGTGTTTTTCGTTTAAGTGGAGTTATTTTCTCCACTAACGACTATCTTGGTAGCTTTTTTCTACCAGGGTAACATTGCAAGCATATTTCGTGCTACCTCCTGTGTATCCTAGCCCACCCATTGAAATGGTGACAGATGTCATACGTTCGATTCTCCTTGATATAATAATTTTTTTGGTGGTATATAATTCTTTCTGTGTGCCTAATTAGCCACCACAAAATTATCTGAAACCGTCACGATACAAGGATGCTATTTACCATAGTAATTTTCAGATTTGCTACAGACTCTTACTGTATAATCTTTGTTAAATCATGTTTTTTTTTCTTCTTTTTAATAAAATTCATTAATGATTTAATAAATTTATTGCATACTCTATAATGATTATAATGTCTATCATTGTTATTATTTATATTAATAAATCTGTAATAAAATCTTTGTAGATGTCAATCATAATCATTGCCATAGTCTGTCCTTGTCTCTCTTCTAAATCGGCCTAACACCAATCTGACCCACCAACCCACAGTGAGGAAACTAGGCCATATTTTTTATATGAATTAGATATATATTTTTTACTACACTACAGCATTACTACTTTGAGTCTATGACAAAAGTCTTACATTGAAATGGTCAAATTTCGATCACTTTGAGCCCTAATTTTTAATGTAGGTAGGTGTCATTGCTATATAAATAAAATTCAAACATTTAAATATTATATCACAAATTTCTTAACTTTTACCTTTGACTTTGTAATCAGTTATTCAATAATAAACTTTTAAAAAAGCTAATGACGGCGTGAGTAATTATTTTAGATTCAATTTAAATATTATATCACAAATTTCTTCACTTTTACCTTTGACTTTGTAATCAGTTATTCAATAATAAACTTTTAAAAAAGCTAATGACGGCGTGAGTAATTATTTTAGATTCAATTTAAATCAATCTCTTGATGGATGTGTTGTCGAGCCTCAGCGCTTCCGTAATGCTCCAGTTTGTGACTGATGGATGGCCGAGCCGTTGGTATTGATTTAAAATCATCTAGTCATGTGATTGCTTGATGACTTTAATCTATGTTTTATAATTTTTTAATGTTTATCTCAAGTACTGACTAGATTCTGATGAAAAAATTTTTAACACGAGCGGGATTTGAATCTGCGTCTCACGTCAGTTTGAACCCCGCTTGTGCCGAAATTTTTCACTTTTTTCTAAATGCTAACGGTTTGCGGCGTTCACCAACCCGCCTTGAAAATTGTTGATAACTGCCCCGCAACAATTTTCAATTTATTTTTATTATTTGTTGTTATAGCGGCAACAGAAATATAGATCAAATTTAATAAATTCAAAAATGGATCACTTGATACAGCCCGCTGACAGACAGGCGGACAGCGAAGGCTAAGTAATATGGTCCCGTTGGGTGCCCTTCGGGCATAGATTAGATATTAATACTGACTTCGGGTACGGAACCCTGACCAAAGGTTTAGGATGGGGTATTTCTTTAGAAATATTTATACAATTCAAGCATACAAAGTTGAGGTGTAAATTAGTCATTTATAAGATCAAGGAGAAATGACTAGTGACTCTAGCCTTAGCAAAGCTGCAACTAATTGGCTTAGTTCTAGGTATCAAAGCCCACCCCCTGCGGTCTTCGCCGTTAGTCCAACTAAAAACAACTGAACACTTTTTATCACTGCCTTTAGTCACGGCATCACAGTGTGAACTCTGCCTATTTAAATGATAATTAAATCTTTTTTGATCCATTGCAACTGTCAATTAGGCAGACGGAAGTGCGTGGAATTGATCTTGGTTTTGTTTTGTTTTTCATCTTAAACAGGTGGTAAATTGTTTCTTGAAGTAAAATATTAAGTTTTAGTAAAGTTACATCCTACTAATATTATAAGTGTGAATGTTTGGATGTTTAGATGTTTGGATGTTTGTGACGCTTTCACGGAGAAACTACTGAATGGATTTGAATGAAACTTTACAATAATATAGTTTATACATCAGAATAACATGTAGGCTATAGTTTATAAAGACATAGTGTGTAAATTGTCCAAAATCACACTTATAATATTAGTGGGATTGCATGGGCAATTTTGGCATAACAAAAACGCGTTGCCTAGCACTGCAACCGACCATAGAATATGTAAATTCGTATATACAAACTTTCGCTTTGATAATATATGCGTGAAGACTATTTGAATGTACTACGTCAGATATTGAAATTTATTTTGTTTCTTTAAACTATTAGACAGAATAAACACAATTTTGTACCTTATGCTGTATAATAATTTGTCATAAACGTCAGCTGTGCCTATCGAACAAGTAGAATACATCCTGAAGTACACGCGGACAAAGTCGCGGGCGGAAGCTAGTTATGTATAACTAAACGAATTGAGCATGTACATTATTAATTATGCCCATTCAGTGGACGTGATTGCTGCAAAATATTAACGTAGACTTTAAATTACTACTATTGTATAGTGAAACAAGCAGAGTATTGATTTGGTAGACGGCTTCCGTTTCCGCTTCCGAATCATTTTCCCGGGCATTAACTTTCAACATACACATTTTTCCGCGATCTCTTTGTTTCAACTATTAAAAATTCTTGGTCGGGCTATTTACAGTCTATTTTTCACACCAAAATGTTGGCTTCTAAAGTGTCGCCACCAAATATAATATCAAACTTAAAAATGTATTGTGTGGTATCAATTAAAAGGTCTTAGAAGAGATTTAAAAAATATATGTGCTACATATAAGTAAAAATACAATAACCCCAGAAAAATAATTTTAATTAGTATGCTACGCGTAATACGTTTCTTATCGGGTTTCAATACGTTATTTTTAAGTATTTTTTTATTTATATTTAATTTTTAGTAATATGAGTAAGATTAATAAATAAATAGGTTTTTATTTTCTCTCTCCACAACAGGATATATCTAGTTACACTTTTTATACAAGTAATATAGTACTTGTGGGAGAGCTGATTCCCAAACTAAGCTCGAGGCCTGTGTAACCAGGTCTCCCCACACAATCCCACCTACGACCACTATGACCTTGAAGACAGCCAGGCTGCCGCTCGGGAAACAGAAGGCGGCAGTAAATTGCACTCCTTAGACATTTGGATCTACCCCTGTTCATATTAAGTATTCTGTGCCTTAGTCATGAGATGGGATGCGGTAATCTATATTTATATGCAACTGCACGGAAGATTCTGTATTTTCTGAATATATGTATAAAAATGTGTTCTTCGCCCCATGGCTCCGCGGCCGTAATACTAAATTTGTATCAGATACAAATGGTATCAGATACAAATTAATTTTTTTAAACATGATACTGTTTGTCCCGTCAGGTTGCTATGGATCTATGCGCGTAGTTGCGCAGAACGCGCGTGCGCAGCGCGTGCTCCATAGAGAGCAGAGGGACAAGACATGCAGAAAATAAGCAGTTAGACATATACCGACCCGCCCCGACTTTGCGTTTAGACATTTTTCATCACCTCGTTGCGTTGAGAATGTATTATTCTATTTCCTTTAAAGGTAACATATTAACAACACTACCATATAATTAATATTTATTTAATACCCTGCAAGTATTAGAAAATATAAAAATAACAATAAATACATTAAAAACTAACTACAATAAAAACATATACTTATTTTACTTATTTTATTTTATTCGGAAAGCTTACAGCTATTTTTACAAAATGACTGATCTTATCCACTAATATTAGCCAATTAAAAGCTTCCACATATAGAATAAGTTATAAATAAATATTAAACTTTATAAGATAAATCAGACATAAATAACAATAAGCATAAGCAAGCAAACATGAAAAAACAAATACAAAAGAACATAACTACAAAGCAACTGTTTGACTATTCACAACACCTTTCTTGATACTAATTATGGTATCATAAAATATATCTATGTTGCTATGCTGGCCAAGTATACTTTCAGTCATCAACTAATTGTGGGTAACCAGTAAACAGAATGGTGCAAAGAATATTTTGAACTTTAGGAATTCTAACTGCGTCTAGTCTTTATATTACGGTGATTTTATGTGACATCGTGAAGCAATTGAATCTGAGTCAGAAGGACAAAGCGACTAGCCACTAGATTGAAAGTAGATTTCAAATCAATCCTTTCCATCTTTAGAATAGTAAAATAATGTGTCGCGTACATTACTTTACTTAGGCAACTATAATTTCTAACAGTTTCCACACAGAACTCTTCTAAAGATAAGCTTAAAGACTATTGTTGAAGGGATGCTTATACACGACACAAGAGTTTCTACAGGGAAAACCAATAATTAAATATGCTAAATTTACTGTAAGCCTGTTAGTATTTAAGTATGTATTTAATTTAATAACATAATTGTTTTTGTTTGAATTGTTGCTTACCACGATGATACAGCTGCATTCGCGATCCGCACCCACTTCGACCAGCTGAGAAATATTATCACTGCAAAAGAAAATTGAAATTAGTTTCACTCCTAACATAATTTTGGTTTTATCTAGAGTCACAAAGTTGTTCAGTTGGTAAAAGTGAGTCAGAATTTACCTAACACAAGTGTAAACCTGAGGAATAAACTGGTGAGTTCTCTTTTTCCATTTTTATTGTAATCCTAACGTGTGGACGAAGTCTAGAGACACACACTGCGGTATTTAATTTAACTTACTCCGCGGCAACGTTACATTCTTTGGAATGCCCTTACTATTGGTTTCCATGTTCCTTTACAACTACAAATTGGGAATCTTCAAAAGAAGTTTACTCTTTTTTCACCTTCTAGACCTTCTAGACCAACACGTAACATCGTCGACCTCATCGACACTTAACATCAGGTGAGATTGAGGTCAAGCGTTTTATTTTAAAAAAAAAACATTATCAGATGGGAAACGTCCAATACTGTACATAGGTTTCCCCTGTGGTATGCCAAAATGACTCAGCGACTCCCTAGCAGAAGGACAGCTCGCTACGCGTTTTAGGTGGTCGCCACTCAAGAACTATTTTACTCCTATCAGTTATCTGTTCTTCGGCTGATGTGTTGGTTTAACGCCGTCCCCAACTAAATACCACGACTGATTTATTGACATTTTATGATGGGAACGTGATCGAAATGCAACCATTTCGCTCTACTGCGCCCATTTAAGGGTTGTACCACTTTTTACCGCCTACTAATTGCTAATACACCGGGGCACCCTGTGTAAGCCACTTGGCCACATACGGCGATGTACATAGCTACTAATTTAATACTAAACGGGCTGATTGATTTCTTATTTCAATAAATATTTATTGGGTATTGATGTTTTGCGCAAGGCTACAATTTTTTGTGGCGTCTCAAATAGAAATCGTTGTTTTAACAGCAACAAAAACTGGCATATGTCCGTTGGTCTAAGTGTCATATGGCAGGAGTATGTTTTGCGGCTAGCATTGCTAGAAAAACATGGAGAAACTGATGAATTTAGGAAGCAGCAGATTCTATATCTAATTGGATACAGCCCACCAAGTATCTTCGGCCACACATCAAGGCTGTGTTAACAGAGATAAAATCTCGTGAGAGTGCGATCAGTTTAGGACAACCATCGTTACAATGTTGTTGACATATACTATTTTTAATCCAGATCGAGCAAGGAATTACTGTATGATACCTTCCGAAGTCCACTCTGACGAATTCGCGGACAAAAGCTAATACAATTGCATTCTATTCTATTTAAAATACGAACCCGCAAATGCAAAGTTCCCACAAAACCGTAACAGACGAAACGAAGTCCAATCCTAAAACCCTTCGATTTAGAAGGCAGAAGCAACTGGAGCAAACGCTAAATCGGGAACTTCGAAGCTTAACAATGTCGTGCAAAACGACCGCCTTGGATCGTATCGTGGGACAGTCACGACGGTTTTTCGCGAATAAATCAAAACGATCGGCGATCACTGGCGCTATCGATGTTGCCTAAACTGGAGGCGACGGGGTCAGTTCACGAACGATCTATTTCTCACGGCAAGACTCGGGATGTATGAAGATACTCGTACGTAGCAAGTAACATAATTATTTTATTACATGTGTGATATGACATGGTTGAAAAGTGGATATTTATTTTGTACTCGAGTGTGCCATGTTATATTGAACTTTGAATGACATTTAAGCGTGAATGTGATATGACACAAAAGTGGATACATATTTTGTACTCGAGTGTAAATTGAATTTTGAGGCGTGGGTACAGAATAAGCATTTCACAAAATCGCCTTTAAACTCACCTTCAAAAAGTCATTCACTTCACACAAACGTCGGTGGCGTAGTGGATAAGGCGCGGACTCTCAATCTGTGGGTTCCGGGTTCGAATCCAGCCGTGTACCTTTGAGTTGTTTTTCAATTCAAGTACATTATCCGATTGCTTAACGGTGAAGGAAAACATCGTGAGGAAACCTGCATGTCTTGAACAGGCATGTGAAGTTCGCCGATCCGCACTGGGCCCGCGCGGTGGACATACATACACCCCATACACTCTCTGTAGGATAGTAGGCCTGAGCTCCTACAGTGGGGACGTATAGAGGCTGTTGATGATACACTGGATGGGAACAACTAAGGATGAATATGACATGGTACAAAGTCGGTACATATTTTTACTCTAATGCACCGTACAGGCTGTATAAGTCAACTTCTTAAAAGTAATCTTAATTCATTAAAAAAAATGTTGATAAAGTTGTCTAATAGTGTATAACGTTATTCGAAAATCCCATTGTTTTAAATTTGTCTTTTGTGGCAAACTCTTACCCTCTCTTGTTGCCGTTTGGATTTGGCGAAGAATTGGAACACCCTCATGTTTTTCATGGGTGACGTTAGAAGGGTGATAAATGGACCTAATGCGTTCCTATATTACTGAATTAAAGGACCAACCATAAAGCTTACAAACACACTTTAATACTTCCATGTTATAAAATGATTTTCTCTACAGACTCTAAGTTTGGGTCTGTTGATGTAATACACAAAGTTCTACGTCATATGAAAATAAACTTTTTGATTGTACTTGTAATTCCATCTCATCAATTAATCTTCGTGGCTCGCGGTGAGTCAGATCAGTTTCATTGTTAGATAGTGAAGTCTAGAATAGTTAGTCTACAATGTTTACTCAGCAACTTTGACCTATAATTTGTTTTACTTTAGATGATGACTCGGCGATTTACTTACAAGCGCTATGTGAACTAAAAAACCGGCCAAGTGCGATCTGGTCCTGCAAACTATTGGTTTCGTACAACTGTAAAATATTTAAGACAAAATCAAGCAAAAGACGCCGAAAAATACGTTCAAATACGTCTAATTTTTAGGGTTCCGCAACTACGGTGAAAAAACTGAACCCTTATAACGTGATCGTCGGTTCATCCGTCTGTCTCAGCAACTACTAATGCTATCGACTTGTATTTTGGAATATTAATGGAAATATCACGAAAAGTACAACTTGGGAATCTTCAAAGAAGATTAAATAGGCACTTTCTAGCTAGACCGGTCAAGTGTGAGTCGGACTCGCGCTCTGAGAGTTCCGTACAGAATTTGAATAATTAAAATATTGGAAATCATAAATAATAGGTAAAGTAACGAACAAAGCTTTAACAAATAGGTCCGTCCGACTGAAGAACAATCTTAGCTTTGCAATTAACAATGTGATGTGATGTGTTGTGAAAATGTCGAATAAATATGTGTCTATGTCTATGTCTCATACATCCGTCTGTATCACGATCAATTTCTCAACTGCAAATGTAAGATAATTTCAGGATTCTAGGTCAGCGGGAAATACCCGATTTAAACCGGTACCTACACGCGTTCCTGAGAAAAAGGTTCTTAATAGACAGCCGGACAACAAAGTAATCCTATAAGGGTTCCTTTTTTCCATTTGAGGTACGGAACCCTAAAAAATGTTATTTTTTTATTGAAAAGGGGGTCGAAATTGCTAATCGGAGTCACTAGGTCAAGTGGGGTATCATATGAAAGGGATTTTGCTTGTGCATTTTAAAACAAATGTCATTATTGAATTTGATGCGAAGTTTTTTAACTGTCGCCTCGCCTCCTCAATATTACAATTAAGGTACTAAAGACTGTTAAGATGACTTTTAACGTATACGGTTTAAACCTACTTTATGTCGGTGTTTGATCACAGATAAAGAAACCATCATATAAAATTTTATTATTATTGAAGCGTAATTACAAATCGTACCTTTTAATTTTCGTATCACAAATATCATACAGAACCTGAAACTGTAAACCATTTTAATATACCAATAACTGTAACCGTTACATAAATTATTACAGACAAATGAATCGTAAAAATCGATTTAAAACAAACAATATTTCGGCTATAAAAACCAATTACACCCGTACGAAAATTTATGCGTTTTAATTATTATAAAAATATATATGATATAACATATTCGGAGTGAAAGTGACTACAAAAGTTATGAGTAGGAACAATAACATTTTACAATCAAGGTGTCGTCTTGATTTCAGACTAGTATAAATATTCGACAATCGAAATCGTGACATAATTCGATATTTGACTTAAATTTTTTTTGTTTAAATCGATAGTCCATGTAAAAAGTCCATGTATCAATTTTTTTTCGATACGACTAATACTTTTTTAGCTTAACCCGCCGAAAAGTGATTCTAGTCACGCGGTGCTAAAACGCTCCATATACGAGTAAATCGGGTTAGTATTGTGACGTCACATGTCAGTATGAAACATATTCAATATTTTGAGTTATATCGTAAAATAATGTTTTATGTGTTATATACCCCTATAATAAATTGTTCAAAATGCATTGAGAAAACTAAATCTAATAAGCATTTTAATATTCGAGGATATGTCTACTTTTCGCAATTTTTGAGACTTTAAATTCTGGCCAAATTAAAAAAAATGAAAAAATTACGTGTTTTAATTTTGGTGATTTTCTTTTAAAGTCCGTTACGCTATAAAATACAATTCAAACCCAAACTAATTAGGTGTCAAGTATCCAAGACACTGTTTTGAATGGTTGGTAGAAACGGCCCGGTAGACGTTTCCCGGTACGAGGTCGCCACTCAAGAACTCTTACTCCCCATTTAAGATTATTGAATTTTAATGTTTTTCCTTTCAAAACGATTTAATGAAGTATTATGAAGTGTATTTCTTTATATTGATGAATCTTTATAAATTTTCACACACGGAGAGTCAGAATTATCTGTTTTTTTACAGGAATTTCTATAAGGTCGCAAAGAAACATACGCTACTTTTTATCCCAATCAAAGCAGTATTTTCTTAAGGTTATATAATGAAGTCTACATAGATATAGTTGCGGATACAATCTACTAAACTAATAAATACGCTTAAGCATAACATATTTGTGTCATGTAACATGCTCTGTCTATATTTATTATTATTCTGATTTTCAGTCACGTATCGATTCGATTCGTTTTTGGTATCGATTCGGTTCGGTTCGATTTATGACAAGAAATCGAATGATTAAATATCCGTGTTTAATTGTAAATATATATTTTTTCGGGGGTGAAACTTTGAGTTCGTTTCGTACCGAAAAGAAGCTCCCAATACAATAAAATTGAACACAATGTTCGCATTTTGTTACGATATGACGCGAAAACGGCTCGAAATGTGCGCGGGCGCATAACAGTCGCGAAATTATTGACTGTACGAGTGTATTTATTACCACCTTCGGGGTACGAAGTATCATTTTTACGACTCTGCCTCAATGTTGATTTAAAGCGATTAACGGCTTCATAAGAAATTTCGTGAATCAGGCGCAGGTTGTTCCGAAGTAATTACTGCGGTTGGTAATCAGGTGCATGAATTCGAAAACAACATGTACTCCTTGCTCATACAATTATATATTCCAGAAACTAGTAAATCAAAAACACATTTATCGCTTGCGTAACAGCCCGTAAGTGCTCGAGGTCTTGGCTAAATGATTTTTATTATTAAAAGCTTCTATAGTCATCCACATTGTTACAACGTAGAAATGAAACTATTCACTTTGTAGCCCTTTTTGACTTCAGAGGTGTTGATATTCAAAATTAAAATGCTATTAAAAGAGGGTAATATGCAACAGGTAACTTTTCTTCTTGGTGTTACTTTCAGTATCTATGATTAATACAATTAATTTCAGTATTCAATTAAGTTTTTTCGCATAATTTCACGCAAAATATGGTCACTAATTTCGCACTCTAGAGCTTACCTGTTGTGGTGAAGTAGCTAATTGATCCACTCTTTATGGCTTGTACTCTGGGTCCTAACCCGGGGCAGAAATAATTTTGTTTTTTGTTTTTAAAGAACTCTGAGCAGAACTCGGTCGCCCAGTATTTATGAATAAAATAACACAGTTTTGTACCATAGGATAAATTATGTACGAGTATCATAAATCATAAATGCTCCAAATTATTCCTGAGCTTTATTACTTCTCTTTTTGTTGACGTAGATTAGATACTCGTATTGTTGAGGTGAGAAAGGACATATAGAATTTTTAAAAAAAACAGAAGACACATATTAAAAATATTTTCATATTGACAAAATATTTCATTATGTTCAAACCAATCAAAAAGGCCGTCAAAGGTACTAAAGAAACGAGGTTGAAGGCATAATACTTACGTGAAATGCGTCAAAGTATTTGGATACAATGAAAGCACTATATGATTAAGTTATTTTAATGTAACCAAAGCACCCATAACTGGGCGCTTAATATTTTCGACAATCTTAAAGTCGTTCTATAAAGTAAGGAATGAGATGGAGATCAAAAAGTGCTACGATAATATACAAAATTAAGCAATAACACTTAGTCTTACTGCTGAAAGGGCCGATTCGATCTCCTTGCAACACATAAAATTTTATATTTTTAGACGGCGTGGGATGAGGCATGAGCGAGAGCGAAATCGTCAAGTGTTGTACAAAATAATTTAGGGGATAATTAACGCGTTCAAAAAGAACTACGAAACCGATTTTAAGTGCCCTAAAAGTCTACAAGATTCATCTCCTGAAATGAGAGGTTAGATATCCTCTGGGCGTATATTTTGTTTTTGTTGATTTTCTCAAAACGTTTAGGGCTATTTCAATATTAATCGATTCATAATTGACCGAGTTATCGCGTACGTACATCCTTATTAACAGCCTATATATTTTAACACTGCAGGGGCTCAGGTCTACTCTCCTACAGATAGTGCAACATACATATAAAAATAAAATATAATAGAATTGAGAAACTCCTCCTTATTTGAAGTCGGTTGAAAATAGAACAGTGGATTACAATATCGGGAAATAAATATCATTATAATTCAAGTTTATAGACATAACGGTGCTAATGTTCCCTAGATAGCGTTTTAAACTATAATATATAAAAAAGGATTAAAAAGTAAATTTTGGTTCACTGTGAAATTTAACGTTACTGGTACTCATTTTCCAACATTATTATTCAATGCCCTATTTTCAGATAATTATTTCACAAATCCAGCTATCCTATTTGAAAAGTTTAAAAAAATGTTGTTCTATGAAGTTGACCAAAGATTTTAAAGTGAATTAAAAGATTTATATTCTAACTCTGCTTTCAATTCAACCTATGACGATGTCAAAGCCATGCTTACTTCAACAATCTACAACCGCTCTTAGCTTACTCTTCGAACCAACCACAAATAAAGCCCAAAGCCCGCGTCGTTACTCGCCTTTATTATTACGCTACCGACGAATCGTGTATTACTTGACCAAATTAAGTGTCATAAATGTTAACTCCGGCCGTAACGTTTAAAGTTGACATTAAGGTATGGTCAAATAACCACTCCAGCGCATACGATATGGGTTTTGATAATCGAATGGCCAGTACTCGTATGCGCCACTCGAAATGCGATCCTCATTTTTGCATCCTCGTTTTCGTGTCCCTGATTACGCCTTGTTAGGTTTCATTATCCGGCACTTGATGGAGTGAGAATTATCATTGAGGTTATGAGAGAATCGAGTGTGTAGTTCACTTTAGTTTTTGATGTGAAACATCTAATGCTTCGGTATCAAATACCGGCTATTAGCTTGGTGACGCACAGAGATGAACTTTTCATAAAAGGGCGGAAATTATTAAAATTCAACATAAATGTTGTTAAGTTCCAAAATTTAAAGATTTTTGGAACAAATCCATATAAAGAAGTAAGTAAAGAGAAATCTATATAAATAGATCAAGGAACGTGTAACTTTGAAAAATTTTACAAATGAAAAATTTCTACTTAAAATGAAAAATTATAATAAAAAGAAAAAAATACAAAGATATCTTAGTATAGTACGAGTATATTTTTCCTTTTAAAAATATGATTTTTTTTGTTTTGATTAATCCATATTTGTTGATTGGAATTTAGCAAAGGCTCTACTGAAGGTTGATGGAATTTGTACGAATCTGAAATTCGAATTTTAAACGGATTTCGATGGGTCATTTTTCATGAAACCAGCCTAGATATTTTCAATATTTCGTGAATGTAAGTGATACGTATAATTAAATTAAAGCAATTACTGCATTCGCAAGAAAGCTTTAATAAAACGACTATTTTCGCATGAGTGCGCGGGCGCAAGCATCGCAGGCACCTTCACGTCCGGCGATAAAGTAATTGCCAATTACGACTGTGAAGTACCTTTTAATTTGAAACACTTAGCCTATGGTCGGGACACTAAATAGTGGCTTGGATCTTTGATGGTTTGGAGAAGGCAATGGTTTAAGGCATACGAACATATTATAAATACGAAATTGTGTTTGTCCATCCTTGAAGTCGTAACGGAGAGTCAGGATGACTTGATTTTGTGTTTGGGGATAGTTGTAGAGACGAAAAAAGACATAACTTACTTTTTAAACCAATCAATGAAGTCTACGCGAATGGAGTCACGCACAAAAACTAGTCTGTAGTCTTTAGGGAACAAGAAAAGTGGCAGGCACAACTTACTTTGACTTTACGCATTATAAACGTGGAAGCGAAACACTAGTGTCGAGATAGCTGTATCCATTGTGTGCAATTAAAAATTTGAGTTTAAACGCACACAGTTCCCTGTGACAATTTGCTTTGCAATGACAATAAATAAGTCGCAGGGACAGACACTGAAAGCTGCCGGTGTAGACCTGAGATCTGGTTGCTTTTTACACGGCCAACTTTATGTTGCTTTCTCGCGGGTCAGTAACGCTTCAGGACTTTATATATTGGCCCCCGAAGGGAAAACTACCAATGTTGTTTATAAAGAAATTCTATGAACGTTTCTTACAGTCATAAAGTCTACGCGAACGGAGTCGCGGGCTCCAGCTAGTTAATAATAATAAAAAATAACTGATAGTTTCTTTTTGGTTTCCCTGAGCCATTAGGATGTTTGTACTAAGTCACACTTAGCGGATGCACCTAAGCTTCACCTGTTGATAATGATTTCTCATTCGTCATCAACACACTCCTCTTAATAATTTTATATATTTATTCTTTTATAAAGTAATTATTTACATCTCAATTTACTGAATCCAACTAATATTTTAATGCGAATGCAATCCAATCCAAAAAACCTATCAAAGCCTACAACAGCCTAGCAACAGTTTTAGTAAAACGTTAGTTGCATTTTGAAAAGCAATATGAACGTATCTCCTTACCTTAAAAGGAATTAGATATCATGCAATCTTCAATTGGGCATTTGACTGTAAAAAATACCATGTAAAAGTGACGTCACATTATTATATAGGAGCGTGAAAAGCTTGTATCGATATTTCTAGTTATCTCGTAAAAAGTTGTTGTTGTTTTTTCGGGCGGAGGGATTTTTGATTTGTTTTGGGTGAATTTCTTTTCATGACCGTTATGATATAAAACACAATTTAACCCCAATCCAATATGGTGTAAAGAACCCAATTCTATAGAGGTAATTAAATAAAGACCTCCACACATATTATTAGCTCTCGGTGCCCACTCATCATAGTTGCACGTAAACAGTTTTTACTATGAAATTCTTTGACATAAATGTGGATTTAAAGCAAGGAATTTCTCCTCGGCTAATAAGCTCACACTACAGGAATTACGTGAACAGACAGATAGAGGTGAGGAATTTATGGATAAAGGAGAAGACTTCAATAAACAGATCTAAGTGTTTGGCAAAGTGTATATACGTAGAGATAACTGGACTGATTAATAAACCGCTTAGATTTGAAACTAGAAATGACACGTATGGTGCCAAGGCCTGGACTTGTACACTTCTAATTTTAAAAGGTCATTAACAAATAAAAATGATGCTTCTATGTCAACGCATTAAAAGATACAGCTGCTTAAGCCGCATTTTTATCTCATTAAAATGTTATGATTACAAGCAGTTCCAGCGCATTAACAACAAATGCTCTTGTTTTCGCCAGGTGCAACTTATTATTATAAAATATGATATCGGTATGTTAGTTATACATATTCTGTACGGAGCCCTTGGTGCGCGATTCTGCCTCGCACTTGATCGTTTTTTTATTGGATTGAAACGAGCTTTGGTTACTTTCATTCGACATTGTATATTCATTCTCTCAAATCAGACGCAAAGAAGTCTTTATTGAAGAACCATCGTTACGGGTCATCGACACATACAACTGTTACATTTAATATTTGATCTCAAATCATACAATTTTTTGTTGCAGCCTCCTATAAAAGAGATCACAATAGACCTAATTAAATTAGTTAAGAACCATGACTTAGCGATAATGGTGACAACGAATGATTTTTGTCTTTTGTCTCATATGTAGTACATTTTTTGTAGCACTTGCTGTGTTTGGGAACCTATAATTTGGTCTTGTTATAGTGGTACGGATTTTTTAACTTGTTTTCTATAGCAACATCTAAATAACGGTCCAGTTTTTGTATACATAATGGGGATGTGCAACTTTGTAAACGTCAGAATATTGTCTAGAAAGAAAAAAACATTATTCTTACCTTGGAGTTCTATATAAAATCGAATCCAACTCATTTGAACTTCGAATAAAGTGCAAAAGCCGCAACAAATCAATCAGACAATCAACGACCACTATCGCTCTAAAACCGAATTATTCATATAAATCATAACAAATTAGGGCTTATTTGAAAGTTTCATATTAAAGAAAAACATGTCACGTTTTGCATCCCACCAAGAACATAAATGTGAAAAAGGTCTAAGGGCATAATTATTGTCCGATTGTCACCTTCGCCGGTAAGAGGCCTAAACGGATGCCAAGTCATAGCTATTGCAATGTTCTTCAATTGTTTATATATAAAAAATTAACGTTCCTTACTATTTCTGACTAAATAAAAAATTCGCAAATTTTAACCATACTAATAATATAAAGTTGAAAAAAGATAACATTATAAGCCTGCGTAATTAAGAAATAAGGCTTGGCCTTGCTATCTTCCATTACTTGACCACAGGTGCTATTCAGACTGCTTAGTGGCGAAAGAGTGAGAAAGAATTGTGGTACCTAAGGGCATAAAAAAGCACAACTATTAACCAAGCCGGGAGCCAGATATATACCCTACTGGCAATTGGACCAACGGACTTTTGATTATGAGTTGATATTGTTTAAATGATTATGGGTATTAATATTTAAATAAGCGACACACCCGTTCGCTCCGCATGCTCATCGCCATCCCAGGGTCCGACTGAACACCATCGCTGCGGTTTGTGCTGCAGCACACCATGAGTTCGGTTCTCAGCTGACAAGCGCAATACAACACAAATTATTATTATTATTTTGTGTTTTCTTTTCTTTTATTCATCTTTTACTGTATTTGTATTATTTGTTATCGCTTTTTTTGTATTTATTTCTTCTGGAATCTTGTATATCTTTCTGTATTGTGTTTGTCAATAAAAAAATATGTCTAATTGTGTATGACTGTGGAAAATGAATCAAATTGAGGAAATAAAAAGCGACAATATAGTATATTCCAAAAC